>OY986438.1:204533898-206961966 GCA_963920525.1 Dichetophora obliterata
TTATTTTATTTTATTTTATTTTATTTTATTTTATTATATTTTATTTTATTTTATTTTATTTTATTTTATTTTATTTTATTTTATTTTATTTTATTTTATTTTATTTTATTTTATTTTATTTATTATTTTATTTTATTTTATTTTATTTTATTTTATTTTATTTTATTTTATTTTATTTTATTTTATTTTATTTTATTTTATTTTATTTTATTTTATTTTATTTTATTTTATTTTATTTTATTTTATTTTATTTTATTTTATTTATTTTATTTTATTTTATTTTATTTTATTTTATTTTATTTTATTTTATTTTATTTTATTTTATTTTATATTATGTGTTGCTGTGTTGCTTGGACCAAAACATTGATGTTTTATTCAAATGCCCAAACCTACCAGCCTGCACTTGTAACTAATCAGACGGCAAAAGTTTTCTATTAACTTAATCAAAGCTCTTTGGTTAAGGATCTCAGTGTTCATGAACCTTTAGGGATTGTGTTGTGGCATTACGTTAAGCTGCTTAAGAGTTGATTGAGACTGACACAAAGGCATAAAAACTTTTGATTGAAACTATTAAAGAATTAGCCAATCTCAAAACCTCAATCATTGAGAAAGTTTAAGGTATTGTTAGGGATAAATTGTAGATGAGTACCAAGTTAAAAAGATGACGGCTTCATTTAATAAGCTTTCAGAGCTAAATTTTTGAACTGAACTAGATTGTTCATTGAAAAATTTTCTCGGAATATGTTTAAACTATTTTTTAGCTTAGTTAAGTGCACAAATAGCAACAAAATGTAGGATTTTCTCACACTTATTAAAATAATCTTGCTGAAAAAGCTACCCATACTTAGTACTCGTCTAATAAAGAAATGTTTGTCGGAAAAGACTCAAATCAAAGAAGCTTTGGGAAAAAAGGAAACATGATAAACATCTTGCTTGTTTCTTAAGCAATTTTATTACAATACCAATACACCATTTAATTAATGTATCATTAACTTAATTTTAAAAACCTCTGAAAACTTCACTTCAATAGATTAACAAAAAAAAAAAAAAAATAAAAAAATTAAATAAAATAAAAAGAAAAATAAAAAAACAGAAAAGTTGAAAAAAAAACCAAAATACACTACCGAGTCCACTAAAGGGAAGAAAAGTTTTTCTTTTGATTAACTTTTAATTCATTCTTTATGCCGACATTATGTGGTTCTTCTTTGATTTATTGTGCTTTTTTAAAACATTGGTTGCAAGTGTCTGTCTTACTTCTTTTCTGATAAGAGGTTTTGGCTTTTAGGGATGAATATATTAATGAAGTTATAGACATGCAGAGTCAATCAAACAGAAGGTAATTTGCACAAAAAACCTGTTGTATTTATGCATTAAAAGAAATAAATTAAAACAAAGTCATATCACCAAGAAACGTGCGGACGTTTTATTTTTTTTTTAAAACCTTAAATTAGCAATCATTTAAAAATGTTAGATATTTTTCGGACATACTGCATGAGCTTTAAAAGATGAATAGATTTTTGCTTTTGTTAAAAAATTATTCCAATTAAATGTAAAAAATTGATTCTTATTGTGGAAATGATAATTTTTCCATTTCTTATATCTTTACCGCATTTTCAATTTTGCATATTTTTTTTGCTCACACTTGTTTTATACATATAATAAACAACACTATGCAGCAACTTTTAACATGCTTATCAATATTCTAACTGTCAAATGTGTTCTAAAATTTATAAAGTTTTAATTGTTGTATAAAAAAGATTGCTTTTTTTTTAGTATTTTTGGTGAAGCTATCATTAAATAAATGTTGCGAAATATTTTAAACTGTTCGCAAGTATTTCAATGGTTTTTTTTCGACTCCATTTGCTCTATTTGCCGAGTGTCATAAATTTTTTAAATTTCTATTAACATGGAAAACGACGCCGGAGAATCTATTTATTTGTACTACCCTAGAATGTGTTCTGCATCCAGCAGAACCATTCATACGAAGGACCACGTCATTGTGCAATTGAGCATCGCCGATGTCGATGCAGAAACCGGCCGCATGACCGTTGGTTTCAAGACCTATACCATCTGCGACGGAATCAGACGTATGGGTGAATCCTACAATAGAATTGTGCGTTTGGCCAAGAAGGACTGACTAGCAAGAACTTCTAAAGTTGTCAACAATAAAGTTTCTAAAATCAAATTATATAAATCAATTAAAAACATAGAAATTCATAACATAATTCTATTTATTAACAAAGTTATTGACAACTTTTTTTATTTGATTTGCTTTTGTTCGTAAACAACTGATTTTGACAACTAAGGTACCCACAACAAGAGAGAATTTTATTTACTAGCACTACCTTCTTGCATATACCTTGATCAATATCAACATTTATTAAATTAATATTTTCAAATATCAAATTCACTGAATTAAAGACAATGTACTTTAAAACATAGCTAAAAATACAGTAATCCTTAGTTTTACCTTAAATTGGCAACATTTTCCCTTAATTGGCAACAATTGGTACCTCGAATTTTTAGGCTGAGAGAAAAATTATCGTATTTGGCAAAGGACTTTTCGAGAAAATAAACTTGAAGCTGAAAGGAACTTCACCTTTGATCCAAATACCTACAAACAAACATTAGGAAAAACATTGAGGAATGTAGAAAGCGCATTACCAAAAGACTTAAACAAGAAGGTCATAGTTTTAGAAAGGGATGTATTGGACAACAGTTGATGACCGTTGATGGACCCGAACTTTTAAATAATTTTTTTGTTGATAATTCTGTTGCCCGCACTGATAATCTGTTTTCTTCTTTTAACACGACCATGCAAGAAACCTTAGAGTTCAAAACGGTTAACAAACTCGATGTTGGGAATTGTGCTTCGCAGATAAAACCAAATGCAGTCGCAGAGGATAGCCTTACATAATAAGTCCCCTTACGCTCATTATAAATAGTTGCTTCATCACTTCTTCCTGTCCTGACATGTGGAAAATTGCTACCGTTCTACCTGTTGCTAAAAAAAATTCCTCTGGTGCAAATGATTTTAGGCCGATAAGCATTCTTTCAGCATTCTTTCTAAAGTATAAAGAAATGATTATGGCTCAACAAATTGGCTAATATTTATCTGAGAAAATCTTTTGCCCTCATACCAGTCTGGTTTTAGGGCAGGACGTGGGTGTTCTTCAGCAGTTGTGAAGGTGCTTGATGATATTCGACCGGAATATGACGCTGGCTCTATTACCTTACTCTGTTTACTTGACTTTTCCAAGGCCTTTGATAAAGTAAAACCATAAATATTTGTGTTAAAAGCTCTTAAATTTCTTTTTGGGTTTTGTGATAGTGCTGTCAATCTTTTGCCTAATTATTTATGTAATAGAATTCAAAGAGTTAATGTCAAGTGTTTTCATTGTATAAAACTGTACTCAGTGGTGTGCCATAAGGCTCCATTCTGGGTCCTCTGCTATTCTCTATGTTCATAAATGATATTTTAGATGTATGTAAGAACGCATCAGTTCATGCGTATGCTAATGATGTCGAGCTCTATCTATCTCGACGAACTGGGCTTCTAGATAATCTGTGCTACAGGTTGAAAGAAGATCTCAGTAGCATTGATGAATAGGCTAAATGTAATGGGCTTCAACTAAATGCTGCTAAATCTTATGTCCTTCCAATCTGTAAGAGTATAACTTGTGTCGATGATATCCCTGATCTGTTTATCGGAATTGGCAAGCTAATTGTGATATCAAAAGCTGTAAGCCTTGGTTTTGCCATAAATTCCTCTATGTCTTGTGTTGACCACAATACTAGTGTAGTAAAAAAAGTTTATTATGTCCTACATAATTTAAGAATGTATGCTAGTGTAACTCCTGTTGACTTAAAACGTAGGTTGGTAATACAATTGATTTTACCTTTAATTACATATTCAGATACATTGTATAGAAAGCTCGGATCGTTCTCCCAAATAAAACTACAAATTTACTTTAATTTGCAACACGTTACGTATATGGTTTCTGAAATTTGACCACCATTTCACGTTCAAAAATGCAATACTTGGTTGCGACTTAACTGCATATCTTAATGTTCGTAACTGTATGTATCTCCATAAACTCGTACATGAACAAATATCTCCCTACTTGTTTGAAAAAGTCTAGTTTTGTTTATCTAGAAGTCATGTTTTAATAGTTCCTTGGCATTTTTTGCTGCATTCGTCTCACTTTTTTGAAGCGAAGCTTTTTACGCCTCGTTTTGTGATTTGCTTAAGTAAAATCTCAAACGATACTTTTTTCCATACACATTTTCTTAAAATTGTTGTTGCTTTTTGCTTGCATCTGTTACAACAAAATAACTTAAAATCAGGGCTCGCAAACAAACTCTAAAGAAAAGTATTTTTCTGTTCTGTTTGTTTCTTCTGAAGATCACAACAAGTATTTTGGTTTGTTTAGTTTTTTCTCTCCGATTCAAAAAGTAGCACAAACCGAAGCAAGTAGAGATGAGAGAGAAAAGTAAAATGAAATGTTTCTTTTTTTGAATAGAAAAAACTTCCCTCTCACTGTTATGCTTTTGAATCGCGTGCACAAAAACAATCAAAGTAAAGTATCTTTAGCGATCTCTTGTTGGTTGCTGGAAGCACCAAAATCCGAAGAGAGATCTGCAATGTTTGTTCGTTTCGTTTATGATTCGATTTTTTTTTTGTGTTGAAAAAGTTATTGCGTTGGAATTTTTCCTTGTTTTGTTTGCTTTTATTAAATTTGTTCAATATTTTAATTGAATAATTTTAATTTGAAACAATAGGAGTGCTTAAAAATGAACAAATTATTACAATTAAAATAATGTGCACTTTTTGATAGTTATTTCTCTGAAACCGAAGCAAGCTGAAAAAATGCTGCTTAAAACATGACGAAATTCTTTTGTCGAACTTCCGTAGTAAAACGAACACAACATTTGTTAGTTGTTGTGGTTGCGATCGTGACAACAAAATCTAAAAAACGAAATACTTGTTGTTTTCGTAGAACACAAAACAATAGTTTTCTTTCTCTCTTAATTTTCTGTTCGCTTTGGTACGCATTTCTGTTTGTAGCAAAGATCCAAACCTAAGCAGATAGTGAAACTGTTTGTTTTCGCAGATTTAGCAGATGTAGAGTTAGTTTTTTCGTACAGTTTATTTGCAACCCCTGCTTAAAATTAAAAATTTATAAATAGTAGAAGTGAGAATCGAACTCGCAACTCTTCGATCGATAGTCCTTCACGCCACCCACTAAGCCAAAAAGCTGTATTATGTAAAGTGGTTCATTCAATTATAAGTATTAATTGAACATATGTTGCAGTAAATGGCAAGAATCTATTTAAAGAATTTTGCATTAGCTACTTATATACTAATTTCAATAAAAATTAAAAAAAATATTCAAAAAATTCCTGCAAAAAACTTAATATCTTTTTTGTTTGGACAATTTACCCAAACATTTTGATGCAGAGCTCTGTAATTTCTTGATTTACACTATTTGAGATTTGAGATTTTTTTACTAAAAATAGCATGGTAAAAAATTATCCATAAAAAATGCGATTTTTAGAGGCTATTGTTAAAGCTGAATTATTTTGGAAATATTTCCGGTGACCCGGACAAATTTTTTTGTGAGGCGTCTTACAGCACATGACATGATAGGATAGTTTTTTTAAAGTTATTATTTTTTATAAGGTATAATTTCTTATTTTATGGTTAGTAGTTTAGATTCTAGATAATACTAGATACGTGCCAAGAACGTAAAACACCCTGTATCTTGAAAATTTTTAAGTATCGGAGGAAACTGAATACAGATTTGAAACCAACGTTGCAAGTACATATAAGAATGATAATGGGCTTACCGGATCCCAAATTTGTATACTAGTATTATATATCCAAACATGTCTGAATATATGATTACTGCTATTATTTTGACCACAGCTGTATAGCTGTATTTTGACCACATAGTTTAGCTACACATTAAAATACAGAAGCTTTTGTGATAACCAGGGCAAGGATTTCGATGACATGTCATCTTTTTGCTGCTGCTTCTAAGACATTTCCTGCTTATTTAAATGACTTATTTAAAACATGTTGCCTTAATTCGAAATATGAAAAGTTGTTAGGACATTTTTTCGTCATTTTATATCGTTTTCAGTTTTCAGGTCATTTCTACTGAATTTAGGGAACTTTTTTGACATTTTTAGAGATTTTTATGTTGTTTTGTTGTAATTTTTGGACGTTTTTAATTTTTAGAGCATTTTTATGTATTTTAGGTCATTTTAGTGTAATTTTTTTGTTTTTTATTCGTACTAAAAAATGTCATATTGCAAATTTTTAAACATATTCCTTTAACACTAGAGTCCCTTCAATCAAAAACATTACCTCTCGACACAGGAGTAGCTTTGTTTATAGACTTCCATGAAGAAAAGCTCTGCGAATGGTGAAACTGGCGGAAGGGTATGTAGAAAAATGAAACAAGTGTTAGATAAAAACTCAGGATATGCTAGTAGAAAATAAATTTGAATTTAGTAAAGTTTTATTTTTAAGGCTAATTTTTTGTTTATTTTTTATGCAATTGTTTGTGTTTTTTAGGTAATTTGGTAGTTTTAGGTAATTTTCTACAGTGTGTAGATCATTTTACGATTTTTTTTTGGTAATTTCTGCAGTTTCTTAGGATATTAAAATCCAAGCCCTGGTTTTTTGATAAATATTTTCATTTCAATTTGATATATTTATAACTTATTTCTTAAATTTAAATTAAATTAACTTATTTATTAAATTAAGCCTTATAACTTTTTATATCACTTATTTTATATCTAAATTTCAAACGAATTTTCTGAATTTTAATTGACATTTTTAGAATTTCAAACAAAATTTCTGAAAATAAATAGATAAATTTTGAACTTTATTTAATCTGTTCTGAATTTTTAATGAAATTCTCAATTTCTATTGATCCATTTTGTATATGTATGTTGATTCTTTCTGAATTTCAAATCGAATTTCGGTATATGAAGTAATCTTTTTTGAATTTAAAATGAAAATTCTGAATTTCAGTTGATTTCTCCTGAATTTCAGTTGATCTCTTCTAAATTTCAATCGATCTTCTCTGAATAACAATTGGCAATAGTTGAAACTTTTGTTTAATATTGAATATTACATTAAAAAACAAAGTTGGCCATTTCAGGCCTTAGAAAGACTGTGACAGAGGTTCTAATGAATATAAACAGAGGGTATGAATATAAAAATAAATCAGTTTGATGGATTCATATCAAACTTTGTACACATCTTAAGAACATAAAAAAGTACTTAAAATAAATTTAAAATTTTTGTCTATGCATAATGTATACTTTTGCATAATGGCCCATTTAAAATGGCACCTCTTGAATCTTGCCTCAGTGGCGTTTACATGGATCAACTGATGACAAAAAACGAAAAAGATTCTGAAAATGTGTTTTATTAACTATAGTCGGACGTGGACGATTTTCAAAATATTGTTTAAAAAAAATGGCGACTATTTGAAGAAAAAAATCAAAATTTTTACGTGTCTTGAATTCCATTACTTCCACTTTCATATCCAGAAGGCATTCTTTTAACATATGCATGTCAATGGGAGCAATGCTTTCCTTAGTCTTATCTAGAAATGCTTCCAGAATTTTGTTAAATGAAGATTTCTTTGAGTCCATCTATGAAAGGATTTTAGTATATGTTTTTTAGAAGAACTTTACGAAGGCATTCCATTCGACGAAAATATCCCTTTTTCCGATTTTCTCTCAATTTTGATGCTCAAAATGAGAAGTGTTTGAGTTTGATTGGGGGTTTAAAAAAATTCCATGTAAAATATACCTTTTCCCGATTTTCACGGCATTTTTTTTAATTGAATGTAATTGAGTTTAAATGCTATTTAAATGTCTTCCAGAAGTAGTTTATGAGAATGTCTCTTGAAAGCGCTTCTTGATAAGGCTAAGAAGAAGCACAATTGGATCTATAGAATGTCTTCTGGAAGCACTGTCTGTAAGGATGCATGTCACATTTGTATGCAAAATTTTGCTGGGTATTGTTAAGAAAACTGCTTCGTCAGGCTAAAGAAACACATTTTCTTAACAAAACCCATTTTGAAACAAGTCGATCGAACTAAAACTTAGTTAAGCTGTCAAACAGGTCAAAAAAGTGGTTTTGAGTAACCGGCGTTTAAAGTTTTGAAAGCGCTAAGAGCGCTCTAATAGCATGTCAGCACTTGGCGCTCTTTTCGAATACTTAACGTTCGAATTTTAACTTAAAACTTGAGATACATATTCCTTGGGAAGCAAACTAATAATTTATGAAAAAAGCAACATTTATTTTTGGAAAGTTTTACACTGTTCATACTTACTTACTGGTCATACAAAAGCACTTAAACACAAATGATCGAGAACGGGACCTACGTGTTTTATACCGACTCCGAACGGCTTATGTTCTCAAGAAACTTTACATGACAACTTTTACTCTCTGAGATTTGCCATTGTCTGCAGAGAGCTGGCTGTCGAATAGAAATATTAATTCAAATTAAAAACATTCTGTCAGAGCTGGGGATTGAACTGCGTTTCTTAAGCTTACGGGCCACGCACTCTACCAGTAGGCTACGTCTACTATTTTGAATATTATTTAACATTATACTCAATCAAAATTTCAATTTAGTTCAACGACATATATTGCAAGACGTTGACAAAGCAATCTTAATATTGTAAAAGCAATCCATGAATGTTTTTTATTGGTTTCTTTTAACAAAAATGACACTCAGTTTCTATGACTGTTCACAGTAAAGAAAAGAAAAAAATTATTAAAAAAAGAGAAAATACGTAAACACTCTAAGGTTTACACAACAGATTAACTGATGAACTTTATTGATTATGAACCCACTGCTTAGGGTTTAGAACTCGAAAAAATATATATATGTAAATTATTAATTTAATATTGATTTGATATTGACTATATTCTATGTCTGACTTATTAAAATTATGCCTGAACTACCAAATGATATATATAAAAAAAAAAAAATTGCATATGTATGTAGCTACTTATACAAATCCAGCTCAGCAAATTCAAAATAAATAAAGTAATATTATAAATATATCTGCTTCTATACAGTCTGAGAAAAAAAAGAAGAGACTGTTGGCTGCTCTTTATGTTGATTTTCACGCAATTTAACTTATGAACTTCTTATATGCTTGAGTTTGGCAGATGTCAATATCTAGATATGCACTTATATTTGCTAATAAAAAAAAAAAAACAAACTGCCTGTTTAGAATAAAACCTTGTCAGAAAACAAATTGCCACAAAAGTGTCAAAGTGCCTTTTTGAGCAACGACAGACATGGGATTTTAACACTTAAATAGCATTTATTGCTGAGTGCAAAAATGCTCTGCTATTGAGTACATATTAATACATATTGTTAAGGTTATCTCTAGGCACTCTGACTGCAATGCTTGGCTCTTTATAGTAATCGGTTAGAAGTCTTGGAATAAGTTTTTAATACAAGCAAAGTATTACAAAGACTTTTAATACAATAACTATTAAATTTAATTCTTCAATGGCATTCCTGCTTCGATTCGAGCTTCGATGCTCTCAGTAACTGGAATTATAGAAGCTATGCAGTTTCTTGACAATTCTTTGTATTCAACTCCTTCAACGTATTCAATATGAACCCATTCAAGTGTATTCCTAGTTATAGTGCAAATCAATTCACTTGCATTTTAGTAAATGTGTTTACTGAAAAATTTTTATATTGATATATAATTTTTTTTCTAATTCAGATTTATTGTTATTGATGTTTTTGAAAGGAACGACACGTTCTTGTCCTGATATCATATTCTTGGGATCGAGAATATGTGGAATTTTTTTTTTTGTGGAAAAGAGAAAATTTATGTGGGTTTTTACGTTAAATCCTTTCGCAATACCAATAATTTCTTACGTATGCAGGGATGGGGAAGGGATACCAAAAGTTTATTATGTCTAAGAAAAAGCTACCGGCACAAATATTTGTAACAAGATTTTCCTCGTATTTTTGCGATAAGAAGAAAAAAAATTTTCATTGCACATAAATAAACAAAATAATAATATAAATAATATAATATTGTAATATATTAATGATAATATAAAAAATGTTACATGTAAAGTAAATGTAAATGAGGTTTTGTATTTAAGTAGCGTATCCATTTATTAAATATATCCATTATAATTTCTCAGTATTATATAACCTAAGTATTAGAAACAAAATTTTTAGTTTTAAAGCTTACGAATACATGCATAATATATCCAGGGTTGATGCATGTATTCGTAAGCTTTAAAACTAAAAATTTTGTTTCTAATACTTAGGTCTCTTCATTAATGTCTTTTCCTGCATATGTTTTATATTTTAAAATCTTTTGTAGTAAGTTTGCAACACTTAATGCTGTATTTAGGCCGCTTCCCTTTGTTATCTTGTGTAAAGCATAATTTTCCTCTAAAAAGTATAAAAGACTCATCACAAAATAAGTCTTTACCAGGTGCAAATATTTTCCCTGGTAAAGACTTGTCTTTTTTAAAACCAAATGAAGTAGTGCCATTATTTTATTCAGTTTGCTTGCTTAATAATCGTGTTCATATGACGCATGCCAGGTTTTTTTAAAAAAAACTGGGATTTACCAAAAAAAAAAAAAAAAAAAATGCCAATAACGTCACAACTCCAAAAATTGAAAATTTGAGTTTAAGACGTAAAAATACTCTTCATCAATAAAATTGAATTGAGTACACGATAAAGATATTTTATTAATTTTTTGCGCTAGAATAAAATGTTGCGCTCAAGCTGGACGATTAAGAATACTAAAAAAAGAACTTGAAATATGCTTACTGAAAATCAATTTCTTTGATTTGACTTTTTGGAAGAAAATAAGCGATATGTAGATTTAAAAAAAATATTATTAAAAAAAAACTCAGTGATAGAGAACCCAAATTAAAACAGAAACTAGAGGAACCTTTATTTAAACAAACATATTATAATATTTACTAATTGTCTTTTCTTTGAGATCTAGCTGATTTAAGTAATTTTTCTTTTGTTAAAACATAGTTAAAAAATTCTTTACAGTCCTTTCAGAAGTTAAACATAATGTGAATTTCTGCTTTTACATTTTCAATGGTGAGAGAGTTTTGATAATTCGTCCAAACTAATTCACTCAGCGAAAACAGACGATCTGGAGGAATTTAATTTTGGCATTCACGAAACTAAAGACCTTTCAAACATTTGGCAGGGGTTTGATTGCAATAATTAATTCCATTTGTAACATACAGAAAGAGGGGTGGCACTTATAGAAAAGTATATATATTCTTGTTCAGCATCACCTCCTGAGTCGATTTAGTCATATCGATTTAGTCATTGAAAGCTATCGTAACGAAATCTAATATACAGTGAAAATTCCTTAATTCGAACTTTCCTAGCTCGAAATTCTCCAAAACTCGAAGTAATATTTGTGTTTTTTGCTTTTTCAAGACAATATTTCTTATATCTTTATATCTATAAGTCGAATTTCAATAACTCGAGTTTTTCTTCAACTCGAACCAAAATCTCATTTGTATAAGGAAGACTTCCAAGCATATTCAGCTCTATAACTCGAATTTTTCTCACTTACAACTTCAATATTTCTGTGTTTGTTCACATAGAAAACTAAATTTGCTAAATTTTTATTGTGGTTAAGCAAAACTTGCGCTTGATTCTCAGCCACTTCAAAATTATGCTAAATTTCAGCAAAAACTAATCAAAGTTTGCTATTTCAATTTATAATAGCTGAGCAAATACTTGCGTGAATTAAGTAGAAATTTGCTATTCCAATTTATAATAACTAAGCAAATATTTGGTTGAATTAATTAAAAATTTGCTTTTGCAGTTTAAAATAATTAGGCAAATATTTGCTTGAATTTAATCAAAATTTTGCTCAGTTATTATAAACTGAAAAAGCAAATTCTTACTTAATTCAAGCAAGTATTTGCTTAGTTATTATAAATTAAAATAGCAAATTTTGATTAGTTTTTGCTGAAATCGAGCATATTTTTGAAGTTAAATAATTATTGACATTTAATTAAATTGAAAAATTACAACCATCTGGAGATTTGAACCTCGGCCGCGTGAGTGTAAGTGCATTGGCTTATCCATTCGACCATCACAGTTGTTGACCAATCGTCGCCTAATTTTTTGTTTAGGAAATAAACATGTGCTCGTGTGTTTGGAAGAAATTTGCTTCAATTGAGTAAAAATGTGCTATTTGACTCTATAATAACCAAGCAAATATTTGCCTGAATTAAGTAAAAATTTGGTAATCCAATTTATAATAACAAAGCAAATATTTGCTTGAATTAAGTAAAAATTTGATATTCCAATTTATAATAACTAAGCAAATATTTGCTTAAATTGAGTAAAAATTTGCTTTTCAGTTTATAATAACTTGGCAAAAGTTTGCTTGAATTTAATCAAAATTTTGCTTTTACCTGAATACACGAGGAGTGATTACAATTTAGCAAACTTTTTCTAATATCACATTGTGATTGAGCAAAGTTTTGCTGATTTGATTTTAAGCAAAACATTTGCTTGATTCAAGCAAATTAATTTTCTCTGTGTTGTATTCGAAGAATTGACTTCGTCGCAGCACGATGCTTTCGTGGCATCTTTGTTAGCTCGCATCGAAAGATATAAAAGATATTTTATCTTGTGCTGTGTGTATTTTGTTAGCATATGTTTTGTGTTAGTAAAGAAATTTTTTGAATTTGGAAGGTAAGTGTGGCTCATTTTACAGTATTCAAGAAGATGATCATTGACTTAACGACTAAATGAAAGTCATAATCTGATGGTGATGAAGTTAAGGGTATTCCACCGCCCACAATTTTCGAAGGAAATCACTTCGCAGAACGGGTGCTGACATTTATTAAATCCATACAGATATCACTAAACATAATCGAAAATTTTTTCTGCAAAAAGAGAAATATTTGTGCTAAATACAGAACAAAATGTCTTAGTACTTTAACAAACAATAAAATTCGTATTAAATAATATGAGCTAAAAATTATATTATTTACATACAATTTTTCGCTATAACTTGAATTTTCCATAACGCGAAGCAAAATTCTGGTCCCTTGACACTTTGAATTAGGAAAATTACACTGTATAAGCTTTATAGTTAATTAATTGTGATCATTTATTTAAATTATTACATGAATTTAAATGTGAGCTTTAGATCAAGTCAGATTTTAAGAAGGTAACAACAACAACAGCTCGGTATAGAGTCAATAAATAGCTTACTGCTTTTGATGTCATATGATTTAGTAGTTGATTTGAAAGTAAAATTCTTAAAAATTTGTTCAAACATCACTAAAAGAGGAAATGTAGCGATTTCCGAAACAGAATGTCCAGTCAGCTAAGTGATTGACTCTATACAGAGTTGTTGTTGTTGCCTTCTTAAAATCTTACCTGATCTAAAGCTCACAATCAAATTCATGTTATAAGCATTATAATCAGAAGTATAGATCAAGTTAAACAATCAGCCAAATCGGATGGAAACCACGTCTACCTCCCATAAAAAGTGACTTCACCAAAACGATAAAATCTTTTTAACTTCCACAAAAATTAATCTAATGACTTCAAATTTCGCAAATAAGCTTCTACCCATTGAGTATATAAACATTGAGTATGAAATATGTGAAAATGGAATGATAACCACGGCTAGCTACCTCCCATAAAAAGTGACTTTATGAAATCAGTAAAAATCTCCAAAATTCAACAAAAATTTAGTAGAATGTCTACAAATTTTGCAAATTTATTTTAATCTTAACTTTCGATGTTTGTAATTATGTTAAAAAAACTGAAAATCCCGCCCATTTCCCATACAAAGTGAAGTCATCATAATAGTAAAACCATCATAAATTCAAAAAAAAATGAATGTTACAACTTGATATTGTGCACATAAGCATTAACAAATAAAAAGTACTCTGAGTTTAAAATGTGAAACATTTTGATAAAAGCTTCGCCTTATAAAAGTGACGTCACCAAAATAATACAACATTCAAGACTTCGAATAAACTAAAATATGGCCATGAAATATTTTCACTTTGGTCCAGTCGAAGATAATTCCTTACTAGTTCAATTGGTTTTTTATTCATTTGGAGCCTTGCAATTGTTTTGCCTCTTCAATAATTGAAATTTCTTTGTATAACTAATCCATATCAACGCATTTACCCAATTTAAGTTTTATTATAATATCAATAACAGTTTCGTAATCGAATTGAATTTTCGCATCTAATAAAAATGGTTGGGGTATTGATATTATATTATAAGTTGATAAATCATATTAAGTTTACAAATATGTCGTTGCATTTTTGTACCAAGTACAACAATTTATGGTTATTGCATTTCTAAAATTTTAACCAAGCCTTTGAAAATTGTTCATGCAATAATGTGTATCTCATGAATTTTTCACGCTCATGATGCAATTCTGGCATAGATCTGTGAATCTGAAAGCAGTAAGTATCACTTCCTTCTAAAAGAAAGTACAATTTCAGTCAAAAGCTCAAGTGCATTATGAAAGAAGCTAAGATAACAATCTGTTGCTTCTGATAAAAAACTTTTTATATTGCACGGAAACTTATGGAGTAAAAGTACGTCATTGAAGCAGGATATACATTTATAAGCCACTCTACTGCTGGCTGTAAGGAAAGCCAATATGTAGGCACTTATCTGAGGTTTGATTTGTACTCAATTTGTGTGAAATCACAAATTGCCTTAAGTCTGTTATTACGCTCAGCATGTTGGGAAAAATAAGCATATACCTTCACCATTAAATTTTCTATGTCCAATGGACACTTATTGTGAAATAAGTGAATTTGGTAGCGTTGTGTATAATGTGGGCAGAGCAACCAGCTGAAATTATTTGATTATTTTTATCTGCTAAAAGTTTGTAAACTGAATGGTGCTTTCCAGAGTTTTCATTTAAATTAACCGCAGAATAGTTTGCCATTATCTTTAAATCAAAATCGAATCCATTTAATCTGCTTTTAATATTATCATAGATGGCAGCCACATTTTCTTTATGATCCTTGTAGAAATCAATGACGCAAAGTTTGACACCAAGCTCTGGTACAGAATATTGCAGTAGCAATGGAAATATTTCAATGTTGCGATGATTGGAAGCATCACAAGATACTTGTTTTCGAAATACATACGAAGTAAGAAATTTGATTGAAATTACAAGTCTGTTAAATTACCTGCTTTTAAAATGCTTAGAGTCACTTCGACTGATGTTGGAACCAAAAACATTATGCGCAATTGAACCAGCTTTTGTTCTTCCCAATGTCAGTTTCTTAGCCAAAAAATAGTTTAACTTATTTTGAAAATGCAGTCAACTATGTTAAATGCAAAAACTATGTTTAACTGCATGAAATACCCAGTTGGAAAAGGAGCCCTGCTGTATGGTTGCCGGAAATATGCCTCGGAAGGACAGCAGACATGCTTGCCTCAATACCCGCTAATATCTTTTTTCTATAGATATATCCCAGGAAGGCATGCCTTCCAAATGAACTGCCGCAGCAGCAATGCTGTATGCATCTCATTGCATTAATGCTGCATTAATCTCACGGTGTTTTTACTGCATTCATACCCTTAGACGCCTGCTGCATTGCTGCTGCGGTAGTTCATTTGGCAGACATGCCTTCCCAGGACATGCCTATAGAAGAAAGAAATGGGCGGGTATGGAGGCGAGCATGTCTGCTAAACTTTCAAGGCATATTGTCGGCAGACATATAGCAGGGCTTCTTTTATAACTGCGTACTATGTATGATGGTATGTTATAAGGTATAGTATATGAGTACTTTACTCACACGGAGATAATTATTTTGCTTAAATCAAGCAAATGTTTTGCTTAAAAGTAAGTCAGCAAAACATTGCTCAATCAGAGTGTGATTTTAGAAAAACATTGCTAAATTGTAATCACTCCTAATGTTTTTAGGTAAAAGCAAAATTTTGATTAAATCATAGCAAAATGTTGCTTAGTTAATATAAACTACAAAAGCAAATTTCTACTTAATTCAAGAAAATATTTGCTAAGTTACTGTAAGCTCAAAGAGGAAATTTTTGCTAAGCTCATAAAAATATTAACTAAGTTTATAAATTTCTTCTAAACACACGGGCAAACGTTTATTCTTAATGAAGAAAATTAGGCGATGATTGGTCGAATGGATAAGCCCCATGCACTTACACTCGCGCGGTCGAGGTTCAAGTCTCGGGATAATTAATGCTAATAATTACACTGTGCATGCTTAAATATCAAACAAGCTGGAGACATTTCATTTGAGCATAACTCGAGAACGCTGAATTTAATGGCGTTTACCGTTTTTTAATCCTTCGCTCCGTTTTCGAGAAATTGAAGGTTCAAGGTCAAGTTCATGTTGATGCAGTTTTTGTTAGAAAAATTTTTTTCTCAATAACTTTACCGACTTTATGTCAATGAGTGGAACATTAGGAATTACCTGGAAAATAATTTCCTTAAACAGTTTAAGCTTCGAAACCCAACCCTTATGGTCCAAATTGACCTTATAAATAAAAAAACCTTTTTTTTCGTATAATATCTTTGTTCAAACAAAAACAAGTAAGTTTTTTGATGGAAAAATAATCCCCTGATGTAGTGGCACTAAATAATATTACAAATTAAACTAAATTAACCTTTGGAAGACATTTGTTGGAATTTACATTAAGAAACTGAAGAAACAAATGAATCTATCTGAGAAAACAAAAATGAAATATGTATGAAGAACATAGTTGTAATATTTTTCGGGTTGTTTTAGGCACACAGATGGTTAGATAATTTGGTTTAGTTTGTAATTTCATTTAACGCCACTATATCAGGGGAATATTTTTCCATCAAAAAGCTTACTTGTTTTTGTTTGAACAAAGCTTTTATACGAAAAACAATTTTTTTTTGATTTATGAGGTCAATTTGGACCATAAGAGTTTTGTTTCGAAGGTTAGACTGTTTTAAGAAATTATTATCTAGGTAATTTCTAATGTTTCACTCATGGACATGAAGTCGATAAAGTTAATGAGAAATTAGTTTTTTTAGCAAAAACTGCATCAACATGTACTTCACCTAAAAGCTTTAAATATCTCGAAAACGGGCCGAAGGATTAAAAACGGTAAACGCCATTAAATTCAAATAGGATCGTCTTCATCGTCTTTGAATTATGCTGAAATGATATGTCCTTAGCTTGTTTTGCAAAAGAAGTGAATGGCAAGAAAAGAATTTGCGGAAAACTGGGAGTTTGCCTATTTTTTCATAGATAGTATAAGATTAAAAAGATTTTAATCTTAATAATATATCGGTTAAGCTAATAATAAAACAGTGAAACAATTAAAAATATGAAATATAAAAGTTAAAGCAAATAAAAATTATTATAAGATTAAAAAATGAAAAAAATTTACAAACAAAAAAACAAAGAAAGTAAAAAATAAAAACAAAAAAATTAAAAAATATGAAACCAAAAATATAAAAAAGGATATCTGAAAACCCACGCGACGAAAGCTGGGTAAATTAGCATGTACTCTGACTAGCAAAAAACTAAAACATTTGGAATTACTTGAGTCATTATTCTTACAGTGTGCATATACATAAGTTCGCTGTTCGCGAACTCTGCCAGCACTCGTGTTATTGGTAATTTGTCATTGCATCCAGATATAAAAATTATTTGATGTTGTTGTTGTTTTTGTTGTTTTTTTTTGCACTCTTAAAATAATTTTCGTTGGCATCGCTGGTTTACAACTTTATTCTTCGAACTTAACTTTCCAAATGAGAACATCTTTAGAAAATTTTGTGTTCGCAGCTCTAGAACTCAAATTTACCGTTAGTTTTTTTCGTCGTCTTAAATTCAGTCGAATTTTGCATTTCCACACATGCTATATACCAGAAATGCCTACAGAAAGTATTTGAAGAGAATAACAATAAATGCAACAACAACGATAAAAAAATTACCAAGAAAAAAACCACATGAAAAAACAACAAGTACTATGGCCATCGTGCACAAGTTCAAATTGTTGGAAACAAAAAGTGGATTCGGCGAATTACAACAACATAAAAAAATTGAAGTTGTTTTCCCTTAAAATTAACCGGAATTTCGCTTTAACAAAGATGATACATACCTCACTTAGAAGTAAAGAGGCAGTTTTTAAATTTTCAAAAAGTAGACTTCTAAGCTCAGCATTAAGATTATAGCTCGCCACATTCCTTCAATCGGCAGGCCTGCTTGGTTTTTCATCTGGGTATTTTTGTAACCTTACATGCCATAATACTTTATTGCTCAGCCATGAGAACATTACTTTCTTTTAAACATTTGGCTTTACTTGCAGTGGGTAACATAGCTTTAAGCAAGCACTTATGACCAGCATTTTCTGAATGTTTTTTTGCATAATTTTTTCTTTCTTGACTAATGCTAAAATTTTTATAATAAATACTAGTATAAAAGCCTGTCCTACGACAGGTCCTCCGCACATTTCCTTTTTGGAGCCTTTTGCTGAAAGCACTTTTTTCTCTTTTTAAAGCTTGATTTTTTATACACTTGATTTTTGCAAAACACAAATGTATTGAAATGTACTGAAGCAGTGCTGCAAAATTAGTTCAAGTTTAAAAGTGCAAAAAGTCGAGTTTGGTAACAATCATATTCTTACACAACTTTACAAACTGGCCTTGCAACCTTTTTAAACGTAGCAACTCAGGTGTTGTTTTACGGCTGATACAAATATATTTTTTGATACAAGCGACTCAAATCAACTCAAAAGAGTTTCATTAAATTCGTCATAAGTTTTTTATAAAATGATGCGAAAAAGAGGTAGTTAGATCTAAAACGTACTTATTGTAAAAACCCAATATTGTCACTGATAAATATCAAATATATTTTCTGTGCATGCTTTCAGGCTGAATATTTTTGAGAACAGTGTGTGTCTTGTAAAAATTACTTTAGCGTCAAAAAATAATTACAATTTTAGAAATACTGAGTGCGGAGCAGCATGCTTGTCTTTTATTTATTAACTGCATTTATCTGTATCACGAAGCAGCACACCAATGACAAGCAAGACACGAGAAGCAATACTTTTTTCTATACGAAATTCTATTGCTTCTCGAATCTTGCTTGTCGTAGGTGTTCATTTTCGTTATACAGAATAAAGCAGTAAGATTGCAAAACGCTTTCAATTATTAATTGTTAACAGTTGTTACACATGTGAATTGTTTTTTCTAATCTTCTTTAAAGCTTTTCTGTTAACATTTTAAATTTCTTATTCTTCTCATTTTCTGATTTTCTGATCAGTCATTTATATTAAATAAAATACATATATATTTTACAGCTGAAAGTCTCAGAATTATCTTCCATGCAATGAATTTTTGTCTTCTGAATCTGCTTACACGTTATCCAACCATTTTTTCAAATTTGTATTCGCCATATTTTATTTATAAAACACCCTTTAAAACCGAAACAAAAATTAGTTTTTGTAGTCTTACAACCGAAAAGTAGCCCACAAAACTGGTCGCATTTAGAAAATCAACTAATTTTGCGTTCATGAGTTTTTTATGCACTTTAGTTCGTTTAATTGAAGCTGTTTCTAAAAAAAAAAAATTATTTATACGTTAACTTTAAATGGAAATCCCAACAGAATTTACTAATTCTAATACTGTATAGTGATAGAAATTTCCATTTTTGACGATTGAAAAATTCGATTTGAAGATTAGCGGGAACTCCTGCAATTACTTTATTTGAGGACAAATGAATGACGAAGATTCTCGAAATTCAGCCGATTTTGGATCTGAAATATTTATTTTTAGACATTAAAAAATGTTTTCTTTATTTGATTTTTATCGATTGATATTTTGGTTTTTCAAAATCCTCCCCTTCGCCCCCCGTGACTACGGGTCAATCTTAAGTAGAGTTTGACTATAATAAATACATTTATACTAAGAAAATGAGCTTTGAATGTAGTTCGATAGGTTTTAATTTTAATGCTTATTGTGTTTATGCAGTAAAAGTTTTTCATAACAACGAAGTTCTTTACAGAACAAACCTTCAGCAGGCTAAACAGCACCAAGTTATCAGTTCTATGGTAAGATTGCAACACATTGTTGCAGCCTTGATGGGATCGTAAAAAAATAAATAAACAAATATATATAAAAAAATTTCTTAATCAGGGCTGAGTACCTTTTCTCAGAAAACTCAGCCCTTTTGCTGTTCAAAAACATTATGATTTGATAATATAAAATTTTATGCTATGATTAAAGAGCGCATTAAAAAGAAAACTTTCTATGGGCCCAAGCGATGAATATTAAATATTTTCCGGTGTTCGGTTTCAAAAGTAATCAAACAAATAGAATGTCACACAAATAGTTCAAGGTCGTTAAATGCACACCAGCACTTGCCAGTAAAGCCAAACCATCCAACCACAAGAAGGCAATACCTGCTATGGAAAGGTGATGCCATTTATGTAAGGCAACACTTTATAATTCAAAACGGAAGTAAGCGCAAGATAAGGCGCAGTAGACAAATGTTTTAAAATGATTGTTTGTTTAGGCATTTGCGCCATGCAAGTTTTAAGAAAAAAAAAAATCAAATTCTTCAAAACTTAAAAACTAAAAGGTGTGTAAAAAGATTCCATCAAGCAACAACATTCACAACACCATTTGATGTGAAAATAGCTTTCGTTTGCTGTAACCACAATAAAAACCATCCACAACAAGAGCGTTTGCATATCTTAGACTTTGTTGTCCAAGTTCTTTTCCATATCTTACAAGCCTCTTAACCCAAACCACGCACCAAACGCAAATTTTTTTCTATGTTAACTAACAGAGCTTGCAACAAGTTCGAATCAAACCGTTTCTAAGTAAGCAGAACCAGTGATGTGATTTTCATTTAGTTAAAAATCCCAAAAGCATGTTAAAAATAGCAATTTTTTTCAAGAAATCCCGTCAATCTATATATATAAAATGGAATGTGTGTTTGTTTATTGGTTTGTTTGTACCTTATAGGAGACCAAACCTCTGGACCGCTCTTCCTGAAATTTTCACAGCATTTAACTGGGACTCTGGCATGATTAATAGGGTACTTTTTTCCGACCACACACACTTTTACGCCCACTTTTTTAAAATTATGTAATTGCTCCCATATAGTTTTTAACAGATTTACTTCAAATTGTATACACATTATACTCAAGGCGAGGTAGAAATAAACACTTATTACGCCACGCCCCCTTCACGCCCCTTTTCACGCCAAATTTAAGTTTTAAACTTTTTGTTCTCTGTACAAATTTGTTCCTTCCAACGGATTTTTTATTTGGTAGTATATTGCTCTTAATACTGTTAACGTCGCCATATTACTATGAACCACGCCCACTTCATCGCCCCCTTTTTTAATTCAGAAACTTACTTATACCACTAACAATGTTTGCTATACAAAATACTTTTTTTGTAATATGTATTTACCTAAAGTTGTTTTTTTTTTAATTATTATCAACACAATTAAATTTGAATATTAATATTGCACTACTTTTCCTTCAAGTGTTACATGAGGTGCGATTGCCAACGCGTGTTATAACGCTTACCATATCATTGCATACTTACAATTAAAATTATGTATATGGCAATTCATTTCACTAATTAAGAACGCTTCTGATTGGCTGCCGTAAGAATAAATACTATTTCACCAAACGGGAGCTATGTTTGCAGAAACTTAGGAATACGTACCAGGAGAAAATTGGGTGGGACCACGCCTCTTTTCAGGAAAATTAAAATCGCAATATAGTCTTAACTACTGGACCGATCGTTATTAAATTTTCACAATAGGATATTCTTACGAAATAATAAATTCTTAACTATATAAAGTTGTGAGTGGACAAAGGGGCATGGCCTCGCCCTTATAACCCAAAATTTAAAATCGTCATATCTTGGGCATTTTTTGACCAACGGCGGCAGTATTTGCTATATATGGTATTGGCATGAATAGAAATACTTACCAAAAGAAAAGTGGGCGGAGCACGCCCCTTTGTTTGCGATATATTGGAGGCTGGACCTGTTAACCGATCTTAAATTTTCACAGCGTGCAGCTTTGACTCAGGAATACTAACAACATGATAATATTTTTCAACCATGCACACTTCTGCACCTACTTTTTTACTACGTTTATTAACGCCTTTACCTCAAATTTAAAATACATAATAATTAAAATAGTGGGGTAGCCCCATTCTCTTTCTTCCACAACTTTCTGCAAAACAGCTGATTTTGTAATATGTGTTAATTAAAATAGAGAGTGGAGTAACCCCATTCTCATTCTCCCACAACTGACTGCGAAACAGCTGATTGTGTAATTGCTGCTTTTTGATTGGTCTAAAAATAAAAAGGGGGAGCATGAAGCAAATTACATGCGGTTCAGTGCTGAATTCTAATTGGTTTACAACAACAACAAAAAGGGGAGAAGCATTGCAATAATTAAATTAAAATTAAATACATAAATTTTTGTAAATATATAAATACTTTTAATTTTATTTTATAAAGAGGGGGTAGCGAAGCACACCGGGTTCAGCTAGTATATATATGAAAATAACGATTTTTTTTTCAGTTTAATTTATTGTCAGATATTGTTGACAAAAACAGTTGGTAGTGTTTACATACATGAGAAAGATAAATTAACGATTTAAAATTTTTTTATAGCATAAAACGTGTAGCTTATTTGTATTTTAAATAAAATATATTGTATAACTTATCTTTTTCTAGAAACGAAAAGAAACCAGCTTCTTTTCAAGGTTCTTGTAATATCGAAATGACATTATAAATATGCTAGCTAAACCCAGGCGCGATGCTGTCACGCCCTTTGTCCAACGCTCATAAAATGTTATCAGTGAAACTGAATGCTGACTTTTTTGTAAAAAATATAAAAACAACATTTTGGAAAAATAATTTTGACAAAAAAAAGTCGATATATTGGACCTTTTTAAAAAAAAAAAAAAAAAAAAAAAAAATTAAAAATATATATGACCTGTACACTGCACTGTACAGGTACTGCACCTGACACTGTACTGCAGTCAAAAGGAAGAGTGCGGCATCTATCATGAAAATCAAAATCAGTTTTATTATTTTTTCTTAATCATCTTGCTTCCATCTTAAAAAAATTTTTTGCTTAATTGCTTAATATTTAAACCTGAAATATCATATCTACACAAATTAAAGCAATCATTCAAAGAAAAAACGCAGCATCTACATAAAAATAAAAAAGCAATATCAATAAGTAGATACTGCGTTTTCCCTTTGTATTTGTAGATTTGTATTTGTAGATTTGTACTGCTTTGTAAAATGCTTTTTGCTTCTTTATTTTTGTGACACAAATAAATCTTTTAAATATTGATTTTTCAAACACAGCATATTGATTTTTTTTTAAAAAATATCCTTGTGTAAGATACGATGGTTTTATAAATATATTATTTAAATATCATTAATATATAACAAAACAGATTTTTACTATATTAAACGTGCATTTGATGAAGATACATGCTTTTGAACTATTGAACTTTTTTAAATTTGTGGAACAAACAATCAAAAAAGCAGCAACTACAGTTTTTGTTCCACAGATTTGGCATTTTAAATAAAATTAAAAAAAAATTTCATTAAGCAAACTGGCTTTCACTATCCTGAAGAACCAAAAATTTATAACCATTCAAACCCTAGTCAATGAATTTTTAATAATTGACTGTAAGTAGTTTATCCCAAAATATTAAAATATGTAGATGCCACACTCTTCCTTATGACGGCAGTGTACTAGCTTTTGAACAAACAAGTTTGATTGAAATATATTTAAAAATAGCATTAAAATTTGCATCATAAGTAAAAACCTTGATTTTCAAGTAGTTTTTCCTTATTCTTAAGTAGCGATGTTTTATGAAAAAATTATGAAAAATAAGTAAAGTATCTGGGACTTACACTAGATTCAAAGCTTCTCTGGAGAAGACATGCAGAGGTAACTATAAACAAAGCAACGCGCGCACTCATGTTATGTAGGAGCCTGGCGGGGAAAAGCTGGGGTTGTAACCCAACAATTCTCCGCTGGATGTATACCATGATGATGAGACCCATCCTCACCTATGGTGCAATAGCATGGGCTGAGAGAACCAAGCTAACCACAATGAGGAATATGCTAACAAAGGTGCAGAGACTGGCCTGTGTATGCATCACAGGGGCCATGAGGACATGCCCCTACATACACCCTTACACCTTGTCATAGAGGGAGTAGCCAAGCGAACTCAGTTGTGCATTGCAAAAGAGGGGACAGGTTTAGGTAAAACTATCAGCAGTAGAGAGAAGGAGGATATTGCAAAACACACTCCCTACATCGATCTACCAAGAGACGATATAGTAAAAAGGTATAACTTCGAAAAACACTTCGGAATTAAGCTTAGTACCAAGAAAAAGTGGGACAGCGAGATGATATCGCAAGTCATGAAACCACACAGTATAGCATGGTATACAGATGGGTCCAAGACATTGGAAGGTATAGACGCAGGGGCTTACGGGCCAAGAACCAAGCACTTTGAACCTATGGGGACAACAGCCAGTATCTTCCAAGCGGAAATCCTAGCAATACAGCTGTGCGCACAATTCAATCTGGACCGTAAATACAAAGGTCAGGATAAAGTTGTGATGTCAGACAGCCAAGCAGCAATCAAAGCATTAGTTTCCTGTGAGATATCATCGAGAATAACATGGGAATGCCTAACAAAACTCAACGAACTAGGCAAGAATAACACTGTTACTATACTTTGGGTCCCAGGACACAAAGGAATGCAGGGTAACGAAGAAGCCGATGGTCTAGCGCGACAGGGTGCAGCTACAAAATTTATAGGACCAGAACCATTCTGCGGATTGGGCACACATTCTATAAAAGAAAAACTAAAAAGGGAGGAGAGGCATAAACGTTCAAACCTTTGGAAAAGCCTCCCAAAGCTAAGACAATCCAAATTGCTCCTCAGAGATTTTAACACTCGGAGAGATAAATTGTGCATAAGCTTAGGCAAACCGAATCTTACGATTCTAACGGGGTTCCTTACAGGGCACTGTAAACTCAAATACCACCTGATGAAATTGGGCATAGAGACCGATAGTAACTGCCGTTTCTGTGAAGAAGCAGAGGAGACTCCAATACACCTACTTACAAACTGCGAGCCCTGCGCCCCTGCGACGCCGTGGCTCGCAGACGTAAACTAGCACTGGGGAACTATGAGCTGAGTCTAGAGCAGGTTTCATCCCTTGAACCTAAGAATATTCTCAAATTCATTAGAGAAATAGGGCTGGATGAAATTCTGTAATCCGCAAACCCAGCGGAGCTTTGAGAAGGAGGTACAATAGATCTTATTTAGGTCGCAGTACGCATCTCCACCACACAACATTAACATTAACATTTATGAAAAAATTGTTGAAATTAACGATAGTTGAAAAGGGGCGTTGCCAAAAATAAGTATGTCACAATCTAGGATGCACTCAATATGTATACCAAATTTGAGCGAAGTCCCTAGAGCCGTTTAGATTTGTATAAAGGCCAAACAAAAAGAAAATGAGTTTTGTTACTATAAGTGGCCATTTGTATAAAAAAATAGATATTTAGCCATAACTTTTGATTGGAAACAGATTTTTGATTTTGATTTTGATAGATTGGGGTAATTTTTTCATACATATTAATTTTGAGATTTGACTTTTTTGTAAAAAAGTAAAAACAAAATTTTGGGAAAAAAAATTTGACACAAAAAACCTTGTGTTATTTTGATGGCATAGCAGTGAAACAATTTTTTTGCAAAACTGGAAAAAATTTTGCAAATAAATTCTTGCTATATCATATGAAAGGTAGTCAGAAATGCAATTTTTACTTGATTTCATTTTTACTACAAGCACAACTTTTGAATTATTTTTTGAGTAAAAGTCAATGGGACGCATTAAAAAAAACTAAGTGAACGAGTGGAGTGAAGTGCTTGAGTGTGCATTTTGAGTGTGCGATATTAGTTAAGTAGAGTGTTGAATCCGTATTAAATAAAATCCACTCAACTCTGAGGGGAAAAAAAACATCGTTTGAGTGTTCACTCATGTCAGCAGCTGTCAGACAGCCAAATTTGTTTTTCAATAATAAATTTTTTTGTGTCATTCGACAAAATAAAGTATTTTTTTAAAAATTTTTTGTTTTATTAAAAATGACTTTAATTTTCGAAGCCATCCAAGGAAGTAATAAATAAACTGTAAAGTATGCTAAATTTTCTTTCACATGTGTTTTTTTGCAATTTCAATGTAGAACTTAGTGCAAATACAGTGCTAGAACTTGGTGAAGTTCAAGATAATGAAATGCTTGAAGAAGATCCTGAGGGTTTTTTAATTTCAATAAGTAAGCTTTAAAATTAAGACTGTTCAAACTTATTGCAATTTTTTCAAAAGTTATAAACTTTTCACTTCAAATGCACGAATTAACCTTTTCAATGATACCCTTTTTATGAAAATCTCAATTAAATTGCCTGAGCTACGTTGTCTCAAAAAATACCCTATTTAGGACGCAAAAATTGATTCTAAAAAATTGATAACTTCGGATTCTAATAAAACAGTTTGAACCAAACAGGAAATGGTAAGTGCAATATATGTTATACTTCATTGTGAAATAGGCAAAATATGTTATTTGTATAGCTTGAGTAAGGCTGAGGCAGCACACTCAACTTTTGTTGAGTGATCGCAAGTTTTATTAATACGAAATAAACAAAAACTGAGTGTAGTGGAGGTTGTGATCTTTATTCTGAGTGAACACTCAATGTCAAATAAAAACATGAGTAGAGTGGAGTTTAGTTATTTTTATTAATATGCTTTATTCATACCGATCAGAGTAAACGCGAGTGGAGCTGAGTTCTCTCCACTCGACTCGCTTTATTAATACGAGTTAATAAAAACATATATTAACTGATTTAACGGTATTGTAACGTTAAAGAATTTTATTTAATTATATCTTCCTTGTCGTCCCTACTGAGTAGCTGATACAGCGAACCACGGTATGGCCACCAAGCCGCACTTAGTTTTTAATGATTTACTTCGGCCACTAGGCCGAAATCAGTAAATCATGATATTGAGTTCTTTACCCAAAACGAATTGATTTATTTCCATTAAAATTGGTCCTATTTATACTTTAAAACTATCTTATAAATTATACTTAAAATTACGTATATTCATATCTTAACTACTTACTCTTCTAAGAATTATTATTAACTATTGATTGAGAGTTGTTTTGTTTCATTTTTATTAACATTCTTACCAGCCCTTTTGAACATGACGAATTTCAGTCGAGAAAGTTCACTCCATGCAGTTGCAGTAAGTCATCAAATGTGACGCAGTGCAAGTCACTCAATGCGATTTTTTAGGGTTGGTAATGTTTAACAGTCAGATACATAACAGTACAGTTAAAACTAGTATAATTTAATCGTTTTCTTTTAATAACATAAATATTTAAATTAAATTGACGAAAAAGTCCGATGGCAAAAAGTATTACAATAACAAAAGTAACGTTATTTGAAAAAGAGCGAAGCAAGCGTTGTACAAATAGAGTTCGTAACAATTTAATCTAACAGCTCTATTCTAACAAAGTCACAAAAGCCATCACAGTATCAATTGATACAAAAATCACAACTGATACAAATTTGTATTCTAGGCACTTTGAAAAAGCTCTTTTTGTATCAACAGTGATCAAAATAGCGACGAGTAGCAAAACAGGTAACAAATACGTAAAGAGCCAAAATAAGGAGCCAATCTGGAGCCAAGAATTGATCTATTTAATATGTTAAATATTTATTTTGATATGATTTATCGCCAACAAATCTGAATGCAGTAACTTAATTGAAGACATAAGCAATGCCAGTGCTTCATAACATCGTTTTAACATTTGGACACAAACATAACTCTTTTAAGCACCCAACTGAACATTTGACTATCAGCATGCATTTATGTATACAAATCTATGCTCATTGCTCAAAAAGCTTTTCACCTTGATGTGGAGAGTTATAAAAGCTTTTCGGTTGGGACAGCTTAGACAGAATACGATTCAATAGAGACCACATCGTCCCCTGCATGCCAAAACCATGAATGCGAAAAAATTAGATTTTGGGCTTATTGCTGGTTCTGATGCAGTTTTCTTTAAGGAATATTGTATCAACATATGGAATAGGAGTGTGGATCAGATCTGCCACAACAATACAATTCCAAATCAATGAATGTGATTTTTTAAATATGCCAAAAAAATGAATGTGCCACTTTCATTGTTCTAGCACAAACATTTAAACAAAACAATGCCCAAACAATGAATGTGTTCTAAAATCCGTTAGGAGTGAGGCTGGCCAACCAAATTTAAATTAAAAATCCAGAAACCTGCAAACAAAAGTAAAAAAAATTAACATATCTTACATATCTCATTGACAACTCTGGCGCTGTGAAAAGATCAACACCTGCTTCATCGTGTGTGAAAATTAAATAATATTTTGTTATTTTTTTAATTTTAAAAGTGTAAACATTACTGAGAACATTTATAAGCAATTGATTATTGTGCTAAGTTCATATAATTATGAAAAAAATTACATTTTAAAGAAATAATTGCTAAAAACGAAAAAGTGCATTTCCTAACCTCAATTTTTATATGGAAGCTGTAAAAAGAAACTTGAAACAAACTTCTCCAGATCTATTCATTGAAAATAAGCCAAAAAAAACACTCCGTAAACATTAATATGTTCGCACCTCAGTTGCCGTCAGCTTGTTATGGTACTTCTGCTGCTCCTGTCACTGGCGCTGCCGCTGTTGATTCTGGCAAATTCACTGCTGCTGTTGTTGGTGATGCTGCTGTTGCTGGTGCTGCCGCTGTTGGTGCTGCCGCTATTAGTATTGTGAACGCTGAACCACCCGCCACTACTTTGCCGGTTGCTGCCGATGCATTTTGGTCCAAATTGAGCGATGTGCTTGACGTTAAGCTATTGAATGTTGTGAAAAAGGAAGACCTTACAACCATTTGCTCTGAAATTCAGCAGCTGCGAAAAGAAAATGTCCGTCTGCAAGATGAGGTTAGCTTGTTAAGGAGTAAGCTGGAGCTCGTTGACAAAGCAACTAGGCGCGGAAATGTTGTCGTTAGTGGATTAGCAAGCACCCTAATCAAACCAGCTATTGATGAAGTTAAAGAACTTTGTTCTAATAAACTTAATACTGCTGTCAATGTCACGGAAGTCCACAAGATCGCCGCTGGTAAATCTTACCTATTTACACTAAACTCAGTGCTTGAAGTAAACGCAGTACTGGCAGCTAGAAAAAATTTGGCTGGTTCTAACATATACATACAAAAGGACTTCACAACAGATGAACGCAACAAAAGATATACTCTCCGCCAACTCGCTAAAAATGTACGAATTGCTGATAAGAATATAAAAGTTCGTTTAGGTGACAACCGTATTTTTATCAGCGATAAGCTCTTCACGTGTGCTGATGATAATGTTGTTGCCTCGAATACATGTGACGCAGAATATCTTCGGAAGTTAGTGTCTTCAGTAAGCTACCAATGCAATATTGTGGTTAAGGAATCCAATGCATTGCATGCCGCACCTGCCCAGCGTTCTTCAATTGCTGCTGCTGCCCCCCCTAATTTAGATTAACAACTAGAAGTGTGTCAGTTGGTCTCCTATAATATTGCAAACTTAAATAGCAAGCTAAATTTTGGTAACTTTTTTACTTATATTAATAAATTCGATATTTTTTTCTTATTTGAAACACATGTGATTGCCGATAAACAGATAAACTTTGCTTGTTATTTTAATGACTATGTCTTGTTTTGGGTGGATGCTCTTAAAATTCATTCTGCTGGTCGCGCCAGTGGTGGTTGTTTATACGGATTCAAAAAATCTATTTAAAATAAATATTCACTAAAATTTAACAATTACTCTAATGGTGTTACGTTATCAGCTAGATTTGGCGATGTGTCTTTTCATATTATTCCACGGTATTTAAACTGCTCGAATTGGGTAAATGACTTTAAACAGTTTGAAGATTTTTTATATAGTTTGAAGGCTTCGTCGTTTTGCATAGTTGGCGATTTGAATGCACGCGTTTCTGACGCACAGAAAATTGATGAAGACTTGGTGTTAAATACTCCTTTAATCTCGCACTGTCGTGTTTCAAAAGATAAAATCATTGATGCGAAAGGCAAAAAATTATTGAATCTGCTCGAAGATATTGGTGGTGTGATTATTAATGGAAGGATGTCTCGGGACATTGAGGGCGAGTACTCGTTTTGCGGAGTGATGGGAAATTCTTTACTTGATTATTGCATTGGTTCATACGATTTTTTACAGTTTTTAAATAATTTTCACATCTCTAGTAAACCATACTCAGATCATATGCCTCTAACTTTCTCTATATCTGCCATGGTTAATCAAAACTCAAAACAATTATCTTTGCCACAAAAACTTAACTGGAATCCAAAAAACATTGTGAAGTATACTGAATCTCTAAAAAACACCACAAATATTGATCACATTATGTCTGATTCAAATATAGAAGATAAAGTTAATACTTTAATTGATAAAATAAACCTAGCAGCGGGTAGTTTCAGTCTTAAAAAACGTTTTGACCCTAAAAATAACTGGTTTGATTCACAGTGTGAAAATGCACGTAAACGAATGCTTATAAAACTTAATAGTCTCAGAAAATCGAATTCTCAAATAAACAGACAATCTTATATTGAAAGTAGAACAAAATATTCAAAATTATGCCATGAGAAAAAACTAGCTTACAAAAACAAAAACATTGAACAACTTAATGCGGTACGTAACACTAGCGAATGGTGGAAATTAGCGAACTCAATAAAGGGTTCTTCGCCTAGGATTGGTAACAACCTTAAAACTATTGATTTTTACAACTTTTTCAAGTCACTTTTGTCACAGGCAGAATCTGATCGAGCAATTTTATGGGCCTCACCTAACATCATAGATCCGTTCCTTGATTCTCCTTTTGAATTGCGTGAAATTATGTTAGCTCTTAAAACAGCAAAAGATAGAAAAGCCCCAGGCCTAGATAGAATAAGCTATGAATTTTATTAATATGCGCCACAATGCTTTCTTAAAGAAGTTGTCCAACTTTTAAATGCAATTTTTCTACGCCAAGACATACCAGCCTCTTTTCGCAGATCCATAATTATACCATTGTTCAAAAAAGGTAATGTTAATGTTGTGTCAAATTACAGGGGACTCTCACTTCTAGACACACTGTACAAAATTTTCACAAGTATACTCCTCAACAGAATTAATAGTTGGATTGACTGTCATAACATTCTAAATGAATATCAAGCAGGATTTCGAAAGGGCTATTCCACTGTCGACAACATATTTAATCTGAGTAGCATTATCCATTTGAACTTTAAACTGAAAAAGAAAACATATGCCTTTTTTGTTGATTTTTCTTCTGCGTTTGACAATATTCCAAGAAACTCATTATTTTATAAGTTATCCAATGCTGGTTTGTCATCTTAAGTGGTAAAAATATTGCAATTATTGTACGATGGTACAACAAGTCAAGTTTGGGATGGCAATTCTTTATCCGATAATTTTCCTGTTACACAGGGTGTAAGGCAGGGGTGCCTACTCAGTCCTGTCCTATTCGCTATGTATTTGAATGACTTGTATGATAATTTACCCGGCGGTATACGTGTGGTTGGCACGGTTATTAAAGTGTTACTTTACGCCGACGATATCGTTCTCTTGGCCGATTGTCCAACAGTACTCCAAACTATGATTGATGCTCTGCACAACTATTGCATTCAATGGTGTCTAAAAATTAACCTCACGAAATCTAAAATCATGATATTTAGAACTTGTGCTAGAATAAGTAGAAATTTGAAATGGTCTTATGGTGATGACGACATTGAAATAGTTAATGAATACAAATACTTAGGAGTTAATCTCACTTACAATTTGTCGTTCAACAAGCACCTTGATGCTAAATTGGTATCGTCTAAAACTGCTATTAACGCATCGTGGCTAAGTTATTTACATCACCCTAAAATATCTCTATCGAACAAGCTTAAAATTTTTAACACTGCAGCAAAATCGATTATCTTTTGTGGCGCAGAAGTTTGGGGTTTCAAACAGTATGAGCAAGTAGAGAAGTTACTACTTTATTTCCTGAAAAAAATGTTATATTTACCTGCAAATACTCCTAATTATATGCTTCACATAGAAACAGGTCTGGCTTCTCAATTTGAAGAAACGCTTAAATTACATTTTAGTTATCTGAGAAAAATTCTTAATTATCCTTTAAACAGGCTTCCGCGAGTACTTGCTGAAGAAACAATCGTACAAAACACTTTTTGGTTACCACAATGGTTCGCTCTATGTAGTGATCTTGGTTTTAGCCTTGATTTTGAGAGTTGGAGGCCTGATTTGTCGTTACACCATGATCGTATACTACAAGCATTGAGATTAAAAGTGTATGAGAAACACATTTGCAGAGCAAGAGACTCGAGGTTTCATGATTTGTATCGTCACGTTCGATTCGATGTGCCCTCCTACTTTGTCGATTCAAATTCGGCTCATCTCATAAGTTTGATATTCAGATGTAGAGGTGGTTTACTCAACTTTAATTTAAGCAGATTTGGTGAAAGTACTTTTAATGTGTGCACATTATGCAACTTGCAAGAATATGAAAATACACATCACCTTCTAGGTATATGCCCGATATTTGCATACATTCGTTCATATTACCTTGGTAAAAGTTCACTCACGTTAGGCGAAGTTTACGAAGTTTTGAATGGCAAAAATTATTACCTTTTATATAAATATTTAATCAATTGTTTAAAATATAGACAACTTATAATTTCTGAATTTAATTAAAAAAAAAACCTTTTTGTAACATATTCTATCAAAAATTTTTAAATTTAATATAATTCATGCCAATCTGACACACAACATATTATGTTATGTCAAATTTGATTTATTTAAAAAAAAAATACTATTGTAATAATATTAATATTAAAATGTTTATACTAATGTAAGCCTTTATTTAAATAAATCACTCATTCATTCATTCATTCATTCATTCTTACATATCTCACACATTACTCGATTCTTGAAGCATGAATGCTTTATAAATTGGAATTTTTGTGCATGCCAAAATAACCAATGTGTTCTAAAATCCGTTAGGAATGAGGTTGGCCAATCAAATTTAAATCATAAATCGAGGACCTAATGCCAACATATCTACAAATCAAAGTATTAGACAAAACAGATCCTTCACATTCATACATTACACGATTCCTTGAAGCATGAATGTTTAATAAATTAGAATTTGTCTGCATGCCAAAATAATCAATGTGCTTTAAATTTCTTTAGGAGTGAAGTAGGTTAACCAAATTTGAATCATAAATCGAGGGACCTAATGCCCACATATCTGCAAACCAAAGTATATATAAATTAGAGATCTTCAACATTCATTACTCGATTCTTTGTAGGACTGAAAGTTTTATAAATTGGAATTTTTGTGCATGCCAAAAAAAATGAATGTGTTCTAAAATCCATTTGGAGAGAGGTAGCCAGCCTTTCCTCACATTCGGTAAATGAAAGCTTTAAAAAATTTTGCTTTCCTAATTTTTAACAGCATTCAAACCTTTAAACTCGTTTTCCCAAAAACTATAAAAAGCACATTCATGGTTTTGGCATATCGTCACCTGCATATCAAAATTATCACAATTTTTCAGTATCAATTGATTGTGACGATGATGCCAGAATAGAGCCATAAGTGTCACACCATAGTCATACCAAGTTTGGGCGAAAACCATCGAGCCGTATAGATTTGTATTAAGGCTACATTTGTACTATAGTGCCATCTGGTGTCAAAGATAGATCAAAATAGATAGCGCTAAAAAATTTATCATGTCTGAAAACCCCTATTTCATTGTGGCCATCATGTGAAAATAAATATTTTTTAGACTTGTAAGACTTTTAAGTTATTGGCACCACAGCCACCTCTCTGAACATACATGCAGTCTAATATTATTGTGAATCATCCTGTGTAATAAAAAAAATAATTGTCCATCTCTTGTGATTTACCTAAAGTTAAAGTATATTTCCACTTCATGGACTATGTAAAAAGCTTTTTCAATAAATTTTATGCTCTGTGTAAAGGACGTACCATCTTAATGCATCACCTTGCTGAAGCATTTAGACAAATAATTTGAAAAATAGAAATCAACTTTGTAAACACTACCTGGAAAAAGAGCTTTGAAAGTTATCTGTTAGAAACGTCATACCTCGGCTCAAATTGTGAGCTGAATTAACAAAATTGTAGAGTGAAGAAGCCTTAGATGTCAACAGGCATTGCCAAAAATTTTACATAATGAAATAAAAATTACTGTAGTTATAAGCACAAACGTCCGAAGAAAACCATACTGTACCTTACTACTTCTAAAAAAGTACTGCTTGATACCAATGGAAAGCATTACTGGAAAACTATGCTAAGGATCGCTTGAAATTTTATGCTTTTACTTGTTAAGCAAATACAATTTGTACTTTTGAGCGTTAGATTTATATTTTAGAGAAATACTTTTTTTTTGCCTTAAACTAAATGACTTTTTTAGTCGAAAATCGGGTCTTCAAAATCAAAATTTTTCAAAAATCTTCGAGTAAATGCTCCAAAAATTTCAGCAGAATCGAAATTATTTTTTTTTAGAAGAACAAGCCCCGAAAAATCGTCTCCACCGCATGTTTGAGGTGCTTCACTAAACTACTGATTCCTGCTATAATAAAAAATAATTGTAAGCCAAAAATTCTAAAAATTTTCTTCAAACTATAGAATTATAATGTTAAAAAAGCATTACCTGAAATCAACAGTCGCTTTTTAATACAATTTTTAAGGTATAAAATACGTGTACAGTATTGCAGCTTGTTTTCAAACATTTTTGAGGTACAAGGAGTTGTTATATTTTTTTTAAAATTTATATTGTACATAAAAAATACTTTATAAAAATATTTTTTTAACAATTTTCTGGCTTTTTATAGAGGTTGCTTAAACATCCAAAACGGTTCGATAGATAACTCAAAATGCATTGCTTTAATTTCAATGAATGTTATTGAATTTTGTTCCTTATTTTGTTCTTTAAGCATCCCACCTAAATTCAAGTACCTTTTTCCTATTATTTTTTTAACGGACAAAAAAGCGCGCGAAAATCTATTCTTTTTAAAAATTTTTACTCAAAGTTTCACCATAATTTCAAAAAAACCCCCCGAGAGTCGTTCGTAGGTGAGATGCTCAATTATTGATCTATACTTTAAAATGACATTTGATTTGTTTCTGTCAGATACATGGGAAAGGTCATATCCATCGAACAGTTTTGGATTTTTTTTTTCAATTTAATTTTTAGCGACCTCTATAAAAAGCCAGACAATTGCTAAAAAAAAGCAAAATTTATTAAAGTAGTTTTTATGCATAAATTTCAAAAAAATATAACAACTCCTTGTACCTCAAAAAAATGTTTGAAAACAAGCTGCTGTTTTTCTCTTTTTACACGTATATTATACCTTAATGCAGGGTTTTTGTTGCTTACAAAACTTTAATGGGCCCTTAAATCCCTCTTGCTCTTAAGGGATAGAAAATTTCTCAAAAGGGGCGAAGTGCTGCCATACCACATCACTGGTTGCAACTCGCACAAGTTTTTGCTGGAAGTCTTTTTATTGCTGAATCCTGTCGAGAAGAAATACACGCGTACTTCAACGACAAAAGCGACTACAAAGCAACCGAGCTACTTGTTTGAACATACAATAAATCTATTAAGGATTGCACTCATGCTTGTTTGAGATAGTAGAGGCATTACTTAGTATGGATGTCGTTATGTGACGTTGTGTGTGTGCAAGTGCGTTGATTCGAGGTGCTACTGATAACATCAAAGAAACCCGTTAAAACAGTTATCAATCGTAAACGATACGGCAAACACGTATTAAGATAGCTCCGGAAAAAAAGTGTTAGAACAAAATTTTGTTTTTCTTTTGTAAATTTAAAAAAGCTATAAACAACGAAAAGTATAGTAAACAAATAAATAAGAAAAACAATTAAAAAAAAAACCAATTAAGAAGTAAAAACACAGACATAAAGAAATATAACATAATAAATAATAAACACAAAACTGATACTGCAAAGTTCTCAATTAATTAAATTGTACTATATAATGTGGAGTGTGAAAATATTGGCAATACAGAACATTTAACTAAAGCAGATGTGCTGTTTTTAATCATGCCAAAAATAATAAAATTATTTTTAAGATGTTCGTAAAAATTTTACGTAAACAAATTTGTTGTTGCTAAAAAAAAACTCCTGGAAAATCTATGTCTAAGCTTTTAATTGACTGATAAAAGCTAATTCTATGCTAATAGCTTTCTCTGAATAAATTTTTTTTTTTTAAATCTAAGAATAATCGTCTAAGTGCCCTCAAATTTTTTAAGAGCAACCTGAGAGTAAGTATTTATTTGTGTGTTTTGAAAATAAAGAAAAACTTTAAGTATTCAAAACAATTGACAACTATGTTAAAAGGTGTGAAATCAACTTCACACAGTGTTGTTCAGAGAAAAGGCACACTATTCAATAACCTCAAGAGCTGCATTAGAAATTCAGTTAGCTTAACAGTTTAACGGGTAGTGGATATAATAGAAAGTATCACGTGCATAAACGTGATCAGGGTTGCCAGAGCCAAAGAAAATTTCGGATTAAGAAAATAATCATCAAGTTTGATAAATAAAATAAATTGAATTATTATGTTTTAACAGATACAATAAGTTAAATATTATTTAGTTATGAAAGGACAAAAATTAACAAAGAAATTAATATAGTTTTTAATAAACTTCACAATTATAAACATAAAGTTAGTTAATTTTTAAGGTTAAATCTAACAAAGAAACACAAAAAGAACTATTTTTTATGAACTATTTTTGAAGCAAAAGAAAAAAATAGCTTAAAGGAACGTTTTGTATTGCAAAATCATACAGTTTTATTCAATAATTTTTAACTCAATGCGAATTTTATTTTTTAATATAGCCTACTTACAGTATATCTTAATGAAGTAAATGCCAAATTTGAAATAGCTTCTAAGCTTTGAGCACAATGAATCGAATGGGTATGAAAATTTAAAAAAATGATGGTTGTTTTTAAAAAAATGCACCGCCCAATTGCACCGCCCGACATATGTTTGCACTCATAAACAAGACATATAAAGGGTATTCAGTGGTAGTTTTGTTACGGTGTTAAAATTGTTGAAATTTTGATGTACGTGTGAACACACTCGTTAAATTATTTTGCTGCACCTACTCTTTTGTCAAAATTAGATTGTTAACTGACAACAAAAATATTTAACACCATACCAACACTCATAACAATAGGGTCGGGGTATTGTTAGAGTGTTGAGTTGTTGAAATATGACAAGACGTACATTTTGTTGTTGTGTTGTTGAAAAAATCAACACATCAGCAATCTAAGACCGTAACAAGACTACCTCTGAATACCCTTATATATTCTTAAATTAGGGCTAAAAAAGGATACCCGTGTCTGGCCATTATTCTAGATCAATTCGTTTAAGATTTTTAGACACAAAATTGTTTTTAGCTCATACGAAATTTTTTTGTAATAAAAATAAATCGATCATGGAATCTTATTTCTTTACAAAAGTTATCTATGTTCTTATTGAGTCAAAAACACTTTTTTTCATAAAATTGTGGTTGAGTTAGACAATTTTTGCAACTCAACGTTAAACGTTACAAAACGTTATTTGCTGGACGAAAATATTCACGGAGTTCACAAACATCGATATTTTCCATGCTATTTGTTATTTGTTATGTTCACAATATTATAATTCACATAACTTTAATTATTTTTTATATTTTAATTTTTTTTAAGGTTTTTCCTAAATGACCTTGTTTTTTATTATGTTGACTTTGTATGATTTAAATACAAATTCTAACAGCCGTATTCATAAAAATATTTTAAACCAGCTTTCAAACGTTTTTTAGTTAAAATGCTTTTTAAAGTTAAAATACTCTTTAAAAACGTTGTATTCATAAACGAGTTGTAAGAGTCTTGTAGTTGAAGTGAGAATACTGATGCTTTAAAGTAGGCACAGTTGTAGTTTTCGTTTGTGACTTTGATTAATAGAATGACAATTGCTTAAAAATTCAAAAAAGAAAAAAAATAGGTTTGTGAATTTGTTATATTGACAAGCATTTGTTTAAAATTTTGTTTACATATGAATCAACAACAGTGTTGCCATATTTTTTTAAGCTTTAATTATAAAAAAAAAAAAAATCTTAATTTTTTGTAAAAAAACTGGAACTAAAAAAAAAACAACTAAAACATATGTATTTAAAATGTGTGCTTTAAAATTTTTATTCTTGTATTTGAAATAAAGTATTTAAATTAAATTAATAATTAAACAAAACAAAACCAATCGCACTCATTAACTAAAATCATTTAAATTTTCAATTTATTGAAAAACTTAAAAATTTGTTTAAAAAAATATACATTTGATATTTATATGAATGTAAATGTCATTACCAATTTTTGAGATCATAGTAAATTACATTCCATATAAAATAGTCAAGTTGTTTATGCTGTGTTATTGATTCCTGAAGCACCAGCAAATGCAGAAAGCATTTTTTCTCAAATCTGTAGTAATAAGGCTAAAATCAGAAATTCATTTTATATCAAACCTTTTGTAAAATTTTGCAATGGAAAGACTGTTTAAGAAAAATCAAACAGTCACAAATGATGAAATCTGAAAAATGGAATTATTTTTTAAACATATTTTGATCAAACTTTTTTATAATTTCTGATGACTGTTTTAATTTGTGCAGTTCCAATCGCTTTTCCTTAAAAAATTTTTAGTTCAAAAAATCCCACGCAAGGTGGGAATTTCTAATTTTTTTCTGATTTGAGTTTTGCTAATATAATACGTTAATATAATAAAAAATACGTTATAAAATAGCATAAGCTAGATTTGTAAGTAATGGAAAGACTTTGGAATTATCTCCACGAAATGGAAAGACTTTGGAATTATCTAACTTCACTGCACCACAGAGGCGATGAGAGTTGAAGTGTCAATTTCTCAGTTTTCTCAAATTTCATATATTCACAACAACAATTAATTGTTCTAACGAATCTTGCACGGGTATCACAAGGATTTCTGATGAAGCCTTTAGCACGGCCAAAATTGCAATAAAATCAGTTAGTCATTTTTTCCTTTTCATATTGAAAAAAACCTTGTTGTTGTTTCTTTGGAGAGATTCGTTAGAACAATTAATTGTTCTAACTTTGAGCTTAAGCTCAATACACGATTTTAAACTATCAAACAACTAGAATTTGTATTTCAAATCAAGTATGATTTAACCTATAAAACATTTAGAATTTGTATTTAAATCATATAAAGTCAACATGTTTTTTTTATTTAACATTTTTTACAGTAAAAGTACATTAAGGAACTAAAAAACGAAGCATTAGCAACTAAGGCCTTCCGCTTCAGTGTACTTAATATTAAATTTCATAAAATTTACCTAGAAAATTACAAATTTATTGAAAATCATAATAATTTCTTCAGTTACGTTGGTAAGTAAGTTAACAACGTTGCACTGTGATCGATGTAGAACAAATTTGGGGGAAAAAGTCGAAAAATGAAAGTAATGCTTCTTATGTCAAATGAAGTTTGTGTTCAAAATAAATGTTCAAAACAACATTTTCGAGTACGAAAGTCAAAAACGTTTTGCAGATGCCATTTTTACAACGCTGCAAAGTTCAGATTTCAATTTAAAAAAAAAAACAAAAAATATTAATTAAATTAAAGCATAACTTTGAGCCAATTTAAAAGTGTTACTTAATCTATTTTTGATTTTTTAATATGGATATCATTTCTGATGGTACGATTTCTTCATTTTGTAGGTTTTCTTAAACATATCAATTTTGGTGTATTAGAAAAAGACATTTCGAAATACACTGAAATTTAAGAAAAAAAAAAATACATATATATGTATCAATTGGGCGAATGAAGTATTAAAATACGCAGTGTCAAAGATAAAAATTTATAATCGAACGGTTCTTAAACGTGGTATACATCAGAAGCAAGTTAAATTTTTCGTTGCTCTTCTATTTAAAAATCGAATAGGATAAAGGCGTGTAATTTAATCTTTTTTGAGAAAATGAAGCCCTGTGGTTAAGCAAAGATTTTATGCTAAATAAGCTATAATGAAAAAAAAAGATTTCTGTAAGGCCCTCAAAATACTACTCAGCACTTTGTGAAATTAAAGTCAACAGCGAAAAAGAAAACACTTGCTTTATCAATCATCTGCTAACTTTTGCTTACTCATGGGAATTGTTAGATACTATAAAATGTTGCTTGTGTCTTACAAGTTATAGAATGGTATATGATTAAAGATATCTTATGAGGACATTACAAAATATAACAGAATCCTTAATATAAAATTAAGCTTATTTTGTAGGAATTTTGGTTACGATGTTTCACTTTTCAGGATATCGATTGATATTGTCTGTGCATAGTTAAATTTGTCACCACTCTGCCATCATATCCACATTTTGATTTATAAATTAATAAAAGATGTTAAGAAAAATTTTTTTCAAAGTACTTTTGCAGATAAACATCCAGGAAAATATTTATCCGGGATTCTAATGTCATTAGTTAATATACTTAAATACATTTTAAAGCATGTTGAAGTTGTAAATTTCGTGGTCCTTGTCATATATGTATTTTGGATTTTATGGCAAATTTATGACGAAAGAACGAAAAAAAAATTCACAAAAAACGACATATGAAATTAACATGTTATAAAGTTTTTAAAATCCTTGTTAGGATAAAGTCTTGCAGAAGAAGGCTTTAAAAACATTTTGGTGCATAAATCGTCCTTTTATGATGTATGGTTTGGAAGTTATGGCTAAAAAAAAGTAGAATACCTAAAATGACGTATAAAACTAAGATCCTTGAAAATAAATATTTTTTTCTAAGAATGCAGTCTTGTAGGTATAAGTATTAAAAAAATTTTGGTGCATAAATTGTCCTTGTAGGATGAATGGTTTGGGAGTTATGACGAAAAAACCAAATGTTTGGCTCTCCTGAAAATGTTTTCAACACAAAAAAGTCTTGCACCATGACAAGTCAAACATAATATTGTAGTTTTTGTCTGTATTAATTGTCGCTACCTAACGAAAACTTTTTGTGTTATACTCTAATTATTTAAAATTTACTGAGGATTTGCATTATTATGACAATTTTTTATAATTTTTTATTCATTGTAAAAATCAGGTTTTGAAGTTTTAAAAATGATTTTTTTCTCTTAATTTAAAAAAGTTTATATTTTTGGTGAAATTATCGATAATAGTTTGGAAGTGATAGTTAAAGTGTCAATTTAGCACATAAACACCATTTTAGGGAAATTTTTTGTATTGACATCTACTGAATTTTTTTTTATTGTCAGAAGAAAATATTCACATGTGTTTATACTGAAGAGAATTTAAACATAATAAAAAGATATGATTTTTTTAGGGCCAATTTTTTAGTGCGAGTGTAAGCTCTAGTCAAATTAAACTGAGGTTAACTCACCAAAATTGGACGTTTAAACTCGGTTTAGGCAAAAAAGAAACACATTATATGATAATTTAAGTCAATTTAACTACAAATAATGCTGAAATATTTAGTTAAACTGAACTTAAACGTCCAATTCTGGTGAGTTAATCTCAGTTTAATTTGACTAGATTTTAAGCTCGCACTGAAAAATTGGCCATTAGTGACACAACCTTTATTTGAAGGTTAATCATAATCTCCAAATCTTGCTGATTATATATATTAGGCTGGGTCGATTTGTATGGAGGTAAAAAATTGATGTTGCCTGGGCGATTTTCGGATCGGGCATGAAAAGTTATTTAAAAAAAAAAACAAAAAAGGATGGCAATAGGGGTACACTTTACCCTATCACATCTTCAATTTTGTGAATTTTTTCTCTAAGAATTTTTAAAATTTTTTTTTTGCATGAAACGTGTACAGCTAGAACAAAACTGATGCCAGATATGAAATTCTCGTACCCAATTCAACCTAAGACCTGTCTCACATTTATACGTTTTCTACAAAAATTTATCGTAAAAAATTCCAAAAGAAGAAAATTCTTAAAATTCATGGTATAATCTTATAGTTGGTATGTATGTATTTTCGACAGGGACCAAAAATAACTGTTATTTTACAATTTTCAGATGAAAAAGGCATAATGAAAACGTTGCCAGAGGACTTTTTTAAATATACCATTATTATCGTAATAACAGCAGCTTCGCGAACATCAACCGCCTTTTAAATTTTTGGCTGTTACTATAAAAATTAAAATTAACTGTAATTTTTTGCCTTTTATTTTTCGGACAAAAATAACTGTTACTTTTTACTTTTACTTTTTAGGTCAAAAATAACAGTTGTTTTGTGCCTTTTATTTTTTCGGTCAGAAATATCAGTCAATTTGTATTTTTTCAAAGGCCGAATAAAAAACTTTATAAACTAAAAAGTTTTATAGCTCAAAATGTACGCGCTGATGAGACGATAGAAATTGCATAAAACTTTTTTTGCCGTTCAAGTGGCCTTAAAAAATTCGAATTGCCTGATATTTTTGACCGAAAAAATAAAAGGCACAAAATAACTGTTATTTTTGACCAAAAAAATAAAAGTCAAAAGTAACAGTTATTTTTGCCGAAAACATAAAAGGCATAAAATAACTAAAAAAGTTAAATGATAACTGTTAATATCTAACTTTTTTGATAAAAACCATAACTGGTTCGGTCCCTGATTTTCGAACATCAAGGCTGAACCATTGAAGCTATCCACCCTATATTCACATGTGTTCGTGTGATCCTCCGAAATTTTCTTGTTTTTTAGGTGGCGCTGTTATCGATTTTTATCGGTTTATATATATAATTTTTTGCTTAAAATCGTCCAAAGCGCCACCTAGGGGGATATAAAAAAATATAAAAATTTCAGAGGACTGCACGAACACATGTTGTGAACATAAGGTGGATAGCTTTAGTGGTTCAGCCGTGATGGTCAAAAATACATACGCGCCAACGTTAAGATTACATCTTGAGTTTTGTGAATTGTTTTCTTTAGGAATTTTTACGATAAATTTTTGTATAAAATGTATACATGTGAGACCAGCTTTTGGGTGGAATCGGGCACGGAGATTTCATTTCTGGTATCATTTTTGTTCTAGCTGTGCACGTTTATATACAAAAATTTTTTGAAAATAATTCCTATAGAAAAAATTCACTTATTGAGGATGTCATAGGGTAAAGTTCACCCCTATCGCCCCCTTTTTTTTATAACTTTTCATGCCCGATCAGAAAATCGCCCAGGCCACATGGGCTTGCGAATCGACCCAGCCTAACATACATAAATATTTTCATTAATTTCAAAGGAAATCAATCAATATTTTTACTATCACAATTATTCAGAAATTTTTCTGAAAACTCCATCGAAAATATTATTAGACATCTTCAAAGAATTTTGGGAATAACTTTACTTGTATTATTTCGAAATTAAATTAATGCCGATATTTTTGTAGTATCTATATATAGATACTACATAAATATAGAAAAACTTACCTCTGAATAAACAAAAACTGGATTTGTAACGAATTTATTTGATTTTTTGACAATTTCCCTGCAAATTCCGAACTGTACGCAATTTTTAATTTGAATAACTGAATTTTTTAAGTATCTCAAAATTGCGATTAACTGAAGTTATTTTTTTCAAACTTTTTCGATTTTTTTACTCAAAGTCTTATCTGGTTTTTCTTGTCTGTTTTAAAACGTCTGAGTTTTAAGTGTTTTTTGTTTATTTTGTAAAAAGAAATCGGTTTTGTAGGTTCATATCAAATTTTGTTCACATCCATAAAACATTTATAAGTATTTAAGAAAAATTTTGTAAATGGCACTTCTTAAATCTGGCCTCAGTGGCGTTCACGTGGATCGTCTGAGGACAAAAACGAAAAGAATTCTTAAAATATATGCTACTTGCTATAGTCTGATGAAGGAGATTTTCAAAATAATGTCTAGAAAAAAAGTGGCAACCATTTGAAAAAAATCAACATTTTTGCGTGTTTTTCAATAGAAAATGGTTTATAAAAAAAAAAATATGAAAAAACGGCTGCCTCCTGCTGAAGAGGCGTAAACTGTCTTAGTTATGCTGTCAACCAGGTCAAAAAAGTTATTTTGAGTTAACGGCGTTTAAAGTTCTTGAATCGCTAAGAACACTCAAATAGCATCTGGGTATTTCTACTGATGAGTGAAAGCACTCATGCGAGTATACAGTGTTGCCGCAACATTTATAAAAATAGGTATCCATGCAAGTCAAAAATGTATCCAAAAGTATCCAGCTTTGAAAAAATGTATCAAAGTATTAAATTCAAAAGTTCCCAAGCCACGATCATAATAAAGTATCTTAGAAAGTTTAAACTGCATAAAATAAACTACACTCATTATAATTTTTGACGGTAAACGAGGGTAAAACGAAGTATATGCTGCCTGCTGGCAGGGGAGCGGGGCGGCTAGGCTCTCACGTTTCAACAGGCAACTATAACTTTGAAGTGGTCAAGGAATTTACCTACCTTGGCACCGCCATTAACAGCAATAATGATGTCAGCCTGGAGATAAAGCGAAGAATAACAATTGCTAATAGGTGCTACTACGGGCTTAGTAAGCAATTACGTTGCAGAGCCCTCTCTCGATCGACAAAACTGACACTCTACAAGACGCTCATTATACCTGTGCTTCTTTATGGCGCTGAGGCATGGGTTGTCTCGCAAGCAGACGCAGCCGCTCTTGGGGTGTTTGAGAGAAAAGTTCTTCGCAAAATCTTCGGTCCTATTCGAGTTGGCGACGACTATCGCATACGAATGAACCACGAGCTGTATGAGCTATACGACGACATTGAAGTAGTTCAGCGTATCGCAATCCAGCGATTACGCTGGCTAGGTCATGTCCATCGTATGAATGACGATGCTCCAGCGAAAAAGGTGTTCGAGGCGAAGGCCGAAGGCCGACGACGAAGAGGGAGACCATGCCTCCGATGGATTGACCAGGTCGAGGAAGCCCTAACCGCGCTTGGCGAAACCAATTGGAGAAGGCGCGCGCGAAGCAGAGGCGCCTGGCGAGAGCTGATGAGATCGGCCGAAACCCGACGACGGGTTGCTATGGCCACCTAAGTAAGTAAGTAATTATAATTTTTGATATCGTCGATGTAAAGCCAAATAAATAATGTGAAAGATAATACGGGTTCTCATCTAAGCATGTAACTGACCCGTAGACATTGTAAACCTTGTGAACTTACATGCGCGTAAGCTATCTGTCAAAATTTGTATGGGCGTGAGTTTACATCATTTCCGAGCCAATTTCGTAGTGTAAACTAGCATTTAAATCTACGTGTGTGAATGAGGGTTGCCTTTGGCGCTAATCTTTACATATTTGAAGTAGTTGGAGTAAATATGAACACGTTTTATTTATTTTTCTATGCTAATGAAGGTTTTTCAAAGGTTTAAAATGTAGAAAAGTCATAATGTTGTCGTAGCCGCAGCCGCCATTTTGTCGAAATTTACGCTATTTACACTTTATCGCTCATTAAAAGTTTAAATGCTCTACATGTTTACATGTTTACATGCTTAGATGAGAACCCTTAATACTTTTCGTAAAAACAAAAAACACTTCTCTCTCTCTCAACAACAAATTAGCTTTTTGTTACTTTACTTACCCACCACTCCAGGCCTCATTAAAGCTACGGGCTCGGGGTGAAATACCCCGTTTCGACCCCTCATGGCGGCCCTGGTTGTACGCTTTAGACCACACTCCAAAGCTACAAGCAATAGCATTTCTGTTGATGGAAATTTAAAATCAGAAACCAGCCATGTGAAGTACTTAAGAATAACGTTACGAAGCAATCTTTCTTGGGACTTACTTATTTGTTAAGTTAAAAGGAAAATAACCCCTGCCTACAAAATGAAAAACAAATGAACCAATAAAACGAAATTGTTATTTATTATGCCTTGGTACAAAGCCATCTTAATTATGTGATTATTATTTATGGTTACAAAAATACCAATCCAATTATGTAATTCCATTTAATATACAAGAATTATATGTTATTTCTTATACGCAAATATTTAAACATTAAGGGTTACTATACTTATTAACTTATTACAAAATCAGTCTGTGTTAAATACCAGGAACCAACAGAATTTAAGAGTACTGAGGTGTAGGTTAGAAACCACAAAGCAACACATTAAATACTTAGGTATTGTTTAGTTCTACAAACTACCACAATTTCTAAAAAACAAAAGAAGGATATCACTCTTTAAAATAGAATAGTTAAAGAGCACTTATTTCAAAATATTGAATTTTTTCTTTGCAATCGTAATTTATATTAGTTTTGTTTTTTTTTTCTTTTTTATTGATGCCAACAATATTTAAATGTAAATATGAAAGTATTCTTTTGTGCTTATAGTTAACCAGCTTGCCTCATTCATGCCTCATCGGCGCAGAGAATAAATATTAAATGTGAATTTGTGTTTGTACATGTAATAAAAATAAAAAAATAAATCGAAAACATACATAACATAAATGAAAAATAAAAATTTTCAATAACACTATGTGCCACCATTTTTGTGATCGGTATGCTACTATTTTTAATATAGATTTCGGCCCGCTAAACACGAAAATAGTAATAAAAGGTTTTTCTATGGATAGGTTTTCGAGATATATATTTTTGAATTTTTGACCCGATTTTTTGGGTATAGATTTTTACCATACATTTTATCATATCTTCAGTTTGAATAAACCAATTTGGTTTTAATAAATACTTAATTAAAGAAAAAATAATTTTCTTTAAATTATTCTATTCGCACTATTTGCGCATTTGGGCAGGGGCTTCAAGAACTTATTTGGAGCTTCTGGATCGAATTCAACGTCGTGCGATATATTTAATAGGGATAAAAGTATTTCATCCTCTCTCAACTCTCTTGGGCATCAACGTTATGTTGGTTGCCTAAGACTTTTGTGTAGGTTTTACCATGGGAAGTGTCCAAGGGAGATACAAGGCCTGACGCCACCAGCTCGTGTTTTTCCAGTTCCACTCGGGCAGCTGTCCAAGCCCACCCCTTAACCATTGCATCGATGCCCGATAGAACCTCGCATTACCGTGACAATTTGTTCTTTAGTCGCACGGTTAAGTTGTGGAATAGTCTCCCTGCGAGCGTGTTTCCCGGCAGTTTTGAGCTGTGCAAATTTAAAACAAATCTTCACCGACACTACTCCGTCTATCCACCCTCTAACTAACTATCACCCATTTTCCGAATCAACACAATGCTAACACATTTATAGGGGGCATCCCCTGAGCGTTAGTTCAGTTAAAAAGAAAAAAAAATTAAAGTCATCAATTTTGCTAATCTGTTGAGTAGTTTCCACACAATCAAAAGAAATATAAAAAACAAACTAATTTTTTCAGTGAAAAATATAATCGATAAATCCTTAAAAAAATTAGAAAAAATAGAAGACACCAAAATATGCACAGTTTATTATTTTATGCATGAAGATGACTCTTAAAGGAAAAGAATTAGCTACCGATAAAAAAAATTTATGGAAGAATATCGAAGTTAAAGACAACAAGGTGAAGGTACCGAAAATTAAATTTTTTCCGTTTTTTTAATTTTATTTAAAATATAAAAAATATAAAATATTTTATATTATATTTAATAAAATAATTTAATAAAATAATTTTAAATAATAATTTTAAAAAATAATTTAATAATTTAATAAAATAAATAAATATTATATAAAATATAAAAAAAATAATTTAATTTTTTTTGGTTAAGTTAATGTTTAAGTCAAATTTTATAAAACTAATGGTATATGCGTATTTTAAAATTGATTTTGTCTACTCTATTTTTTTGTGATCGATAGACTATGGTTACGCTGCCTGGAATTCTGATTTTTTAGGGAATAAAAGGAATAAAAGGAACCTGATTTGTTGTTGCTGCAACCTGTTGCTTCATGAACTTAATTGGCACTAAGCTTAAATATAATTATAAAAAAATAATCGAATCCATAATAAAAAAAAATAATTGAATCCGCGCTCGCTAACGCTCGCAAACCGACGTCGAAACAAAATTATTTTACTCTTGGAACTTTCAATTTCGACTTCGATATCTGCAGTGATTGTTCATGTCAGTTATTGAGCAAACGTCGTCATATAAATATTTAAATTTTTGATCGTCGAAATGATCTTCGACGGCAATGCATTGGTGAAAGTGAGCTCTCAACGATGACATTTACTCAACGCGGATTCAAGTATAAGGGTGCATATTTTTTAGAATTATTAAGAAAACAATATATTAATTAAAATATGCCATTATTAACTTTTCATGGAACCCATTAACATTAACTGTTTAATTTTTCTTTGCCTTTTTACTCATTAAAGTCGTACAACTGTCACGTGCATAGCCACGGAAATGTCCATATACTCGACTGTTTCCAATTTTTTAAAAAATGCATCGTCAGCAGTTCCGAAATGTTCTAGAATGTAAGAAATTTTATACTTTAAGTTAGAATTTTAATTAGATTAAGAATACAGACATCTTAAATGTTCATGACTTGAAATCAAGGATAAATCTGTGTCAGGCAGCAATAATTGATTAAGTCGACTTAAGACTGAATTGAGTCAAGGATGTACATAGCAGAGATCTGCAACGGATAGCTTTTTTGCAACTCTGAGTATATCCAAAAAAAAAAAAAAATAAGTACAAAAACCTACTCACCCTTAGCGCACGCAACTCGACTCATATTCTCTTCTACGAAACTAGAAAGCGGCGGCTCAAATAAATATGAGTATCCTAAGCAGTGTGACCAGAAGATTTTTGAAAAAATTTGCTTTTTGTTAAAAAAAAATATGCTAAATATTCCACTTTCAATTTTTATATTCCACAAAAATATTCCACTTTCAATTTCGAAGATATTTATCCAAATAAGACTAAATATGCATATAAAAAAAAACACAGAAGCAAGTTTAAAAGCATTTTTTTATTTGATAACTATCGCACTTAAAATTATAAAACATAAGTTAATATTAAATAAATTATATTAATAAGACGTAAACAAAGCATATATCAGTTGATTTGTACCAAAAGTCTTTTCAAGAATTATATTCTCTTAAAAATAGTAAAATACTTTTCTTACAGAGAAAACTTAATTTTTAAATCAGAAATTTATAGGTGTATTACATATTGTCACCTAAAAAATAAAAACCCCAACAACATTTTTAATATTTTGTAAGAGAAGCCAAAAATGTTTTTAAATGGGACATATTTTAGATTTAAAAGCCGTTTTTTGGACAAATGCCTAAAAATGACTACTTAATAAACGAAATTATGAAGAAATTATCACTTTAAAATCTACTATATGTGCTATTCTAAAACGTTTTTGGCTTCTCCTATAAAAAATTATGAACGTTGTTGTGGTTTTTTGAATATTAAGTAACGATATACAATATACAAAATTAAAATTCAGGCACATCTCCGAGATCAATACTTAAATTGTTGCTTGTATTATTATCATAGAAGTTCGCATTTATAAATTTTTTTATTAAGCTATCTGGTATTTAATAGGTATTACAACACTTTTTTAAACATGTAGCCATGTTTTTACATTCAACAAATTACTTAAGAGTTTTTCTTGCATTCCATTTCGAATTTTCGTTTTAATAAGATTCATATAACTAGAAATATTCTCAACCTCAGCATTGCTAAATGGTCTTTGATCAATAACTTTTTTCTGCTTTGTTGCCTTGAATCCACTTTAAAAAATAGTAAAAAAAAATAAATATTGTTTGCAATAATAGGGATATTCACGATGTGGTGCATTTGTAATAAATTTTTGCAAAATTTACAATACTTATAACTTTGTGAACGAACCTTCAGTAAAGTACATATTATATTTTTAAAATCAGCTGATTTTGGTATGAGCTTCTGTTTGGAAATATTAATTTAAAATCATCATTTAACTAAAGGAAATCATATAAAAATTGAAATGAAAGAATAAATTATATTAATTTTTATTAAATAAACTCACAGCGTAGCCTGTAGATTGCTCCATGCTGAGTAGAAATGCTTTTACAAGCAGCTGATCTAATACACAACGAAATTTACACAGAATACAATAGTGTTCCATCGTTGTATTTTTTCCACAGGGTTTTATTTTGAAAACTGTGCATTTTGTTTTTGTTATATTACACAATTTACTACAAATATCAAATTTATCAAAAATACACAATACAAGGGAAAATACAACACATTGTGAATACCCTAATGTTTTCTTAAGTAAATTACTTACTGCTGTAATATAATTCATAAAAAATCCAACCAAACAAACATATAAGCAAATTTATTTCACTTTTTAAGCTGCGTCAAGTTATTAAATGAATTGCAATGAAATTGACAACGAAGAAGTTAACCACAAAACAAGTTCTTTATATTGCGTTTCACAAGGTGGTTCAGAGATGAACAAATAAAAAATGTCGATAGCCAAAAATAACCACTTAGTAACCAAATATAAATTTTTATTGCAATATTTGTTAATTTTAAAAAATATAGGAATTCGCAAAATATTCCACTTTTTATGCTGCATATTTTTATAAAAATAAAAATATGCTTCCCCAAGGTAAAATATGCCAAAGTGGAATATAATATTCCACTCTGGTCATACTGATCCTAAGTCATGAGTCGGATCGGGAAAGATCGGGTTTTTCGGTTCATAAATACTTATGGTTGTTGTCGTTTTGCTGATACTTAGGGGCATATCACACGTTGTCTGCTTGTCCGTCAAACATTGGAATTTTCGCCATTTTTTTCCTCTCTCTCATTGTTTTGTCCACGGCATGCTACACGAAGTTTTCTGTTCGATAATGGCGGAAGCTAAATTTACTACGTTCTTGCTACCACTTCGTGCAGGTAATGCTTCTTTATGCAATCGATTCAATAAAACGGCTGCCCTCTAGAGATAAGTTGTTTATAAGTGGTTTTATTTGCATTTAAAATGGATAGGTTAAATTCTGATCTCCGCGGGTTAAAATTAATTACATTGGCCAATATATATGCAGGAAGTGTATCCACATATATAGATGACAACGATATGGTCACAATAAAAACATTTGTTGAGTGGATGAAACTCTGCATGGAGTTAAAAAAGTGAAAAAAGATCCTGCTGGATTAAGCCATGGAGAATTGGCAGACATAAGAAAGGGATGATAAATTTATCAAAGGAGCTAAGATTCACTGATGATAAAGCATTTAAAAATTTTTTAAGAATATCTCACAAAGGCGGTTGGCTTTGAAATTCTTATCTTATATTCTATTTATCTCTTAGAATATTGTAAATTTTAACGATTTAAATGATATTACAAGATATATATATATATAAACAGTTTATTTGTTAACTACGCGGCTGTAATGTATGACTAGCTTGATCTGTTATACTATCAGTAAATCTACTGCTCACATTTTCTCTTGACGATTGTCCTAAAATACAAGGGTGAAAGAGACAACTGCAGCTGTACATACAAGCACTAAAAATACTTTCTACAATGTCGTGTTACTTTCATATTTGCTTTTACTTTCATATACATTTTTATAAATAACATCATATACACATTTTACGTTCATATATTTAATTATAAAAACTACACAATCACTAAAAAACAATATGTTAAATCATTAATATTACATTCACAATAATCACTAATAATATTCAGCTGTTCAGTTGAATAAATTTGCTGCAGCTAGCCGGGCTGCATTTTGCATAATCGTCAAGTATTCTTCTTCTTTTTATAAATAAATACCATTCAAGCCATATATAGCACTAGCAGAGTACAATTCAATACTAAACAACAAACATCGCATTACTGATGAATTCAAATAGTACATTTCCTACGGCAGTGCAGTTTTATTACTACTAAACGTAAAACACCAAGAAAATGCAACCGTTGTCCAAATTGTTTTCAGCTTTGGGCCGTGAACATTTTTGGCGGTTGCCTGGAAATTTTTTGATGACTGAGAAGCTCTCTCAATTTTCAGTTTTTTCTTTTACTCGCGAAAACAACAACAAATTGGTCCGTGTCCGCTGCGTGTGACATGCACCTTATCCTACTTGCCGAAATACTCATAATCGACACAAGTAGCCGAATCACTCGGCTCATCTGCCACAGATATGAAAAAGAGCGCAGTAGAGCGCAGCAGTAAATAGTGAGCGAGTTTTTTGTATTTGTTTTGTGTTTTTTTTTTCACTAAGGTGCATGTCACACGTAGCGGACACGGAAAAATTTGTTGTTGTTTTCACGGGTAAAAGAAGCTATCTCAATTTCCAGTTTCTTATTTTACCCGCGAAAACAACAAAAAATTTGTCCGTGTCTGCGCTAGTGTGGCATGCCCCTAAGCATTTATATACAAACACATGTGTTATTCTTGTGTTGCTTTTTATCTTACACAGTGAAAACTGCGCATGAGGTAAAGTTGTTGAGCCTTAAAAATAATACACAGTTTCGATAGTATCGTAAGTGTCATTCATTTTCTGCAATCAGCAATTATTATTAAATTTGTAAAGTACTTTTTTTTAATTTTTCTGTAACTTTTAAAATTCAGCTTATTCAGTATATACATTTGCTTTTCAGTTTATAGTAACTTTTTTCCCAAAAATACGAGGAGTGATTGCAATTCAGCAATCTTTTTCTTAAATCACATTGTGATTGAGCAAAGTTTTACTGATTTGCTTTTAAGCAAAACATTTGCTTCATTCAAGCAAATTTATTTTCTCCTTGTACGTATTCTAATTCTGTTGTTTAGAATCAAAGAATATATATTTCACTTTCAGCTAGTTAAAGATGTTCGAAGAATATTTATTGACAAAGGAATTTGAATATTTGAATAGTTTTAAATGCATTTTATTGCGAAAGTCATTAAAATGTTTCATAGTAAGCTATAAGATTATGTAAATTAATTAAACTTTATACATATCATATTACTGTTTTACTAATTCAATTTAATTGTAATTATTTAAAAAATGTATACTATACATTAACATAGCAAATTTATAGACTGAGAAACACACTATAGAATACTCAAGTACTCTGTAAATATATTCTAGTTTTGCAAAAGAAGAATTATAACATTTTAAACCATTTATCGTATTTAGTAAGTAAATGTTTTCAGTATTTACATTAAAAACTAAACGATTTAAAAATAAAAAATATACTTATATATTAATATGTCGCACTTTCGTAAGAAGTGATCGTTTAATCAATAAATGCCTAAAAGCTACTAAAGAAAATGACTATAGTAATAAACCTTGAGACTAAACAAATCTATATTTTCTTCGAAACGCATTTAGTTTTTTCCAAATGTTGTTCAAGGACGCAAAAAATTTTGTTAATTTTTTTTTAATCGCTCAACTTAAAGTCCAATAAAAGCATTTCTTTATTTTAAATATCGGCGACATCCGAAGATCATTATGTTTTATTCTGCTAAAAATAGATTTAGGTTTTTTTGTCATATCAAATTTGCATAAGAAATTTATTGCAAAAAAATTTTTTTTTAAGTATGCAAGAAACTTTTTCAATAACGCTTTTTGTACTTAAAAAAAATCAGAGTGCAATACATTTTCTCAAATGTCTCTTGAAAAATATCAATATTTTACGAAATTTTTTCAACATTTTTACATCAATCGTATCGTAGGCGTCTACAGAGAAAACCTATATATATTTCTGATAAATATTTTGGAATCATGCTAGTTAGAATATTTTTAAACAACGCAAAAAAAAAAAATTCACAAAAAGAGATGATCAGTTTTGGTATTTATTTCCAACTTTTAACCACTGTGCGCTGGCCTTTTGATTTTGTTTTATTTTTGTTTATGTCTAACAAACCACAATCACAAGCGTTGTTATTCTTTTTTTCTCTCCATAGAGTGCAGCATTAAAATACCAAGAACGAGTTTTCGAGAAAAAACAAACAAAAAATTAGAGCTCACATGGCCTGCAGCCAAGTGCTTACGAAAAGTGCATACGCAAAAAAAGAAACTAATTATCGTTAAGAGACGTTGGTAGAGAAGGAGCAGTACTCAAAGTACACTCAAAATACATTCGGATCGAGCGCTTTTGTAATAAACTTACTCAACATACTCATTGAAAACGGCTCGAAGTGGTTCGGGTCACGTTGCTCTCGGATATGAGAATGTACTTATACCCGAAAAAATGCTAATGAGCCTATAAGTATTTTACACATTTTATTGAGTATGGATAAAGTTGAGAACTGCACGACACTCGGTTATGATTTGAGTATCCGAATTCTGTCGGATTTAATTCTCTGGTACATAGGACTCTAAACATCCAAAATCTATAGCTTTTAGCATGAAAGTTATGAAAGCCAAAGTTATGGCACAAAAACAAAATAAAATTTCATATTATTTATATGGCGATTGAAAACTTTAAAGTAGGATTTATCGAAACTTTGAAATCAGACTTAAGCTGTTATTGCTATTGGCACAGAAATGTAAAAAATTGTTGATAAATGTTTTAAATAATGTGGGACTTAAAGGTGTGAAAAAATCTTGAGCGATTCAATGTGTGCATTTCTGAGCTCAGGCGTTATTCTAGAATAAAATTAATTTAAAAATAAAGAAAACATTTGAGCTTAAGCGTTCTTCCTATTTTATTAAAATGTATATTACAGTGCTAAGCTAAATTGCAATTTTAAAGTTTTTTGGGACTAGATACGAAAAAACTGTGATACGCAGGTTCAATATTTTAGTGCATTCTATGAAAACTATGTGAAATATCTCATGTGTGCAACCAAAAGTCCAATTTTGTTTTACCGCGTATTAAATAATTTATTCAAGCATACTGAATAAAAAAACTGCGTAAGTTTTTAAGTCAATAATTCCAAAAAAATCCCTAATTCGATATTTCTTATTTAACTTCCATTTCATACCAATCTATAGATTGTATTTTTTTATATGTAAAATATATGAACATTTTACAGAAACGCAAACATTTTTACTGTTGACAAGAATATTCTCAGAAGTATTTAAATTGTTACGTCAACCTCAGCAGCATGCAAATAAAAATGCCATTCAAGCGTTAGTTCATGAAAGTACTCGCAAACGGAAACGAGTCCCAAGGAGTTGGTTGTTTTTTCAAAAACTAAATTTTTTAAGCTTCAAAGGCAATACATAAAGTCTTATTCCAGGTAATTACGTTTGATTGCATGAAAAGTGTGCAGTTTAAAAAAAGCGTTATTTAATAAAAGAAGAAAGAGCTAGCAAAACTAAGAGTTTGTGTCCCAGGTGCTATTAATTTTAATGTACACTTGTACGAATGTCTACATACGATTGTGCTATGTTCATAAAATAAGAAAAAATATACAAATAAGTAGTTTTGAATGATTAAGTTTTTTATTTAGGATAAATATCTGATTAAAACAAAGATTTAATTTAAAGAATTAGCTTAAAATTTAAAAAACTAATAACTTCATGTTTACTTTTTTTTCATAAGTATACATACAGTATGATTATAGGCAAAGATGAGGAAACATTTATAATGTGTCGCACCACCCACGGCCGTAGCCAGTGTGGTGCTGGGGGCAGCTGAGCATCCCAAAAGTTTTTCGAGCTCCCCCAAAAACTATGCTACTTTTCAAAATTTTAAAATAAATGTTTTCAGAATTCAATTTATGAAAAGAAGCTCTCAATAGAAAAGATTGAAGTTAAATTATGGCGCCAATTTGTGTTATTTACACGCAAGGCTTATTACTAAAGGTTAACGCTGTACACTGCATTGGATGCGTGGAAAGAACATTCTTTAAGTATTGAAAATAATCTAGAAATTTCGAGCCTTCTTAATAACACTGTCCTTGAAAAGCGACAATATTATGTCAAAGGGATAGTGTCTACAATTTGTTTCTGGCTAAGAATAAGCTGCCTTTTCAAGGAAATGGGTTCTTTGACGAAGAAAATTAAGAGTCAAGACTGTTTCATAATATGTTTAAAGTTTGAAGACATGATGGAAAAGCATAAAAACTTAAAGATATGTCAAGATGATATGCCTACCAATGTTGTCTATACGTCGTTGCATACACAAAATGAAATCATTAATATTATTTCAAATTGTCTCCGAGAAATAAGTGCTAATGAGCTAAATCATATTTAGCATTGATTGCAGATACGACAGATAGGAGTCAGAATGAAATATTTTCGATTGGATTTCTGTACATTATTCGTGACTCTGTTTCAAAAAAGCTTATGAAGTCGCAGCTAAGGCATTTTTTAAACTTTTTATTGATCGACTGACAGAATTTGGAATTGAGCTCGAAAATATTATGAGTGGTTGATTAGGTGGACTGCAGAATTTGATAAAGGACTTTTTCAATTGAACAATTTCAGAGGTTCATTCCACCGGTTCAAATCACCACCGTCTTCATCTTGTCGTTGTCAAAATCGTGAAGAAAAATGATGACTCCCGACTTTTCTTCGACCAAATAAAAAAATTAGACGATTTTTGCAGTCGCTTAAAAGTTAAAAAAATGTACGAACAGACCACAGTTTATCCGCTTTCCGAGCAACGTTGTCGGTACATTACAAAGCAATTGTTGTTATTCAAAACGACTTCGATCAAATTCTCAACTCACTAATAAGAATTAAGGAAGATACCGGTCACTTCATCTTTTTCAAGACACCGGAATTTTATCTTGGTGCAGGTGAAATGCTTTTAGCTGTTAGACTGCTGGGAATACTGCTATTTTCTTGCAAAATATTGGGAATAATAGAAACAGCAAACAAAATTTTGCAAACATGAAAGTGATCTTTGCAATAAGTCTGCATGAACACAGTGTCTACACTTACAATACACTGAACCAAAAAGGTACATTATATTAATTAAAAGGTGCATTAATTTCAATGAATTATTCATTGATTTTGGTCCAATGAACTGTGGTCACTGATTTCAATGAATTTTCTTCATACTTTAATGAATAGTTCATTAAACTTAGTGATTTTCAATGAATGGTTCCTTGAATTTTAATGTACACTTCATTGAATTCAATGAACACGTTCATTAAAAAAAAGCCAAAATTAATGATTTTTTCATTGAATTTAATGAAAAGTTTATTGAATTTAATGTATAGTTCATTAAATTCAATGTATAGTTTATTGAATTTAATGTATAGTTCATTGAATTTTATGTTTATTTCATTGAATTTAATGTATTAAGTTCATAGAATTTAATGTATTTAGTTTATTGGATTCAATGTACAGTTCATTAAATTTGATGTATTCTGTTCATTGAATTCCATGTTTATTTCATTAAATTTAATCTATTTAGTTTATTGGAATGAATGAATGAATCTATACATTTAATTCAACGAATTATTTGTTAATCCCTCTCTAAACATTTTTAAAAAAAGGAAATAATTACAATTTCAACAATATTTTTTTATTTTAAAGAGTCAATTAATATACAAATTTTCGAAGATTTTGAATAGATTTTAAATTTATAAAAAAATAGACGGCAATAAACTCCCACACGAGAGTGCATGCCGCAGGATATTTTAATTGAAATAATTGAAAAATTTTAAAGCACTCATCTACGGCTCTAATAAAACTAGCAAATTGAAATTTTACACCATCCATGAACACATAAAATTGTTGGAATGAGCAGAAGTTCTTCTCTTCAACAGCAAGGATTAATGGTTGAATATTTTTGCCTTTAGTTTTTAAAAACTCAATATGCTCCTCGACTTCCTGGATGCTGCTTCCAACAAAAACGAATGCCTCTTGGGAACTGGTAATTGTATGCTTGAGGAAAGTTTTTCTTCCAAAGTTGTCCTTACTGCATACTTTTTGAGTGGGCACCAAATACCCATGAAGGCTTCAAAGAAGCTTCATAGCAGAACTGTCTGGAAAGATATTAATTGAAAAAAATAACTATTTATTTATTTAGCCTCGAGAAATATTAAGCTTACCACTGTAATTAGTGAAATCTTCAATTTCTGCCAACTTGTCCCACACAGCTTTATCTTTTATGTGGTTTTCAACCTTTAAAAATGTAAACATTTTTTGAAATGATGGCAGCAGTCACTTAAAATGCCAGGTATATTTCCTACTATTTACTAATACTAATAGTAATTAAACAGATTTAAATTTTCTTTTACGTTCCAAGCGCAACATTTTCTTCACTTTGAATTTAATTTATTATCACCTTTTATCTAAAATTTACACACACAATTGCCAGACGTCTTCACAACTTCGCGTTTTACTTCAAACAAAATTGGGAAGGGAATAAATTAGTATACATTGAATTTAATGAACTGAATACATTGAATTTAATGAACTATGCATTGAATTTAATGAACTATACATTGAATTCAATGAACTATACATTGAATTTAATGAATTATACATTGAATTTAATGAACTAATTTAATGAACTGTTCATTAAAAATCAATGTATGGTTCGTTAAAATTTGATTTACAACTGGAATCAATGCACTTTTCATTGATATCAATGAAAAGTCCATTAAAATAATGAAAACAAATCATTGATATTTATTTAGACATGTTTAATGATTATAACTTCATTGATTTCAATGAACAGTACGTTAAAAACTATGAGCAATTCATTAAAATTCAATCATTTTTTCATTAAAATCAATGAATTAATTTTAACGTATGCTGTTCATTAAATTTGTTTTTTCTGTGTAGTTGATTGCATGCGAACTGTCAAATAGAATTTCATGATATCCAGGTTTCATGCTATAATATTAAGGTGGGCACTTCATCTCATGAAATTTCGTTTTTAAATTGCTTATAAAAGTTTATTAAATTCATAATTTCATCCATTCGTCCTTACATTTTATGTTTTTTCACTTTTTATATGCTATTGCAATATTTTTTGCTTGAAAGGTTCTTAAAAGTGCACACACTTACATATTTTACTGAAAAGTGGCAGCTCATCTCATGAAATATGTCTCAAGAAATATTTCAAGAGATAAATTTCATGATATGAGCAATTTCATGAGCAGTACTACACTTGCGATATTGCTCACTAAATTCAATTTGACAGTTCGCATGCAATAAAATAATGCAAGTGTAGACATTGTGTAAGGCGCATTTATTATGAAATAATTGACTCAAGTATATCAGAAATTGATCAACGCTTTGAGAAAAATAATGACGACTTAAAAGCTGTTAACGACTTTTAAGCATACATTTTAAATTCGATGCATTGCAACCATTAAATAAAATTAATTTGTAGTTCCGAGAAGAATTTTGCTTTGTCAAAACTTTAGTGGCCAACGAAAAATGCAAACTTTTATCGCATATCAAAATCGAGTATTGATTCAATACTACGATCCTCAATGACCAATTAACGATTGCGTGGTTTTATATTCCTTGGTTTCAAAAGAAAAGATTGGGTTCATTGCATTGTAAATAGATGTTATCTATGAATAAATAGTTATTTGTTTTCTTGAAAAGTCAGCTCCCCCAAAAACTTGCTCAGTGCCCCCAAAAACTTGCTCAGCGCCCCCAAGTAATCTTTCCTGGCTACGGCCGTGGCAGCACCATTAGCTTTAATAATTTCATTCCGTCGAGAAGGCATGGAAATGGTCATTTTTTTCTTGACTTCCGGAGAAATTTTTTTCGCACTCCTCAACTAAAACATTAAAACATTAAGTGCTAGTCGAAGTTTCTTCTCTGGGGGGAAGAGATCAAGCGTCGATCTTACATTATAAAGGAGCCATTCTTTGATCAAGCAAGAACTATATTTGGGATCGTTGTCGGGCATGAATATAAATAAAATTATCGGTTAATTGTAGTTTTTTAATACTTGGAACAACATTTTTGAAGAAAAGCTTTTTACGCTTCGTTTTAAGATTTGCTTAGATGTAATCTCAAAATCGACACTTTTTTCTACACTATTTTCTTAGAACTGATGTTGTTTTTTGCTTGCGTTTATTATGACAAGAAAATATAATATTAAAAATATTTCTTTGTACATCGTGAGTATCGAACTCATATCTCTTCGATTGATAGTTCTACACGCTAACCACCAATTCAAAACCCTTCGAAAAGCTAAGTGGTTCATTCAGAATTAAGTATTAACTGCAGCTATGTTGCAGCAGATCACAATAACCTATTAATAAAATTGTGCATTGGCTGTCCTACATATCCTTCATATATAGCAGCTATCCAAACAACAGAAGTAGCAAAAAAGAACAAAAATATTGCTTCTACTTACTACACGTTGTCATCAGCATCATTAAAGCTGCTGTGACACTGGCTTTTTTTAATATTTTGGAGATATTAAAACTAGCCACGAATAAAAGGGAAAAAATACTTTGCGAGACAGTGAAATATATAGAAGGCTGACCGATATGACGTTCTAAAAAGAAATTAAATTGAAAATCGAATAAAAAATGCACCTTTTACTACTTTTCTTTTTCTTTGTATTTTTCTTTTTACTTTTTTATTTTTCGTTGAGGTTCTTATCTTCTTCTAACGAATATGCAGCAAAAGCAGGATTGCGTTGCGATACGCACAGAACTTCAGAAAGAATTTCCATTTTTGCCATTCTGGCTTGCTATATCAGCTGCAGGGCTTGGCTGTGGTCCGTATTAGTTGCAGGTCAGCTGCTGCAATAGCGCTTGCGGACACTGAATAGCATAAAGTGTAGTGCAACGGGCTCAGATTGTAACTTTTTGCTTGTGAACAGCTTGGTGTTGCTTTTGCGGCTAGGTGACGTTGACTTATATTTCGCACAAGAAAACCGGAAAACATAAAACAATTAAACTTTTTCTTAGCTATCAACCACAACAAATGAAAATTAAAAAAAAAACAAAAAAAAATGCCTAAACCTTCAATTAAATATTGAACGTCAAGTTTTCTGCCTCTGCCCAGCAGTCGTACGTATCGATGCTTTAGTAATAATTCAGCGATGTTTTTGATATCAACCATCGATACCTTTTTGTACGTAGCGTCATATATTTTTAATATTACATTTCATACGAAAGCTATCGATGCTCTGGCGATTCAATAAAACGATATAAAAAACACAAAAGTGTTGCCTTTTTGCTTCCATGGAAGGTGTGGGGGAGACAATATGGATCATTCTAAAATTAAAAAGATGTGTGGAGAAAACACAAATGCTTTTATCACACAACTTAAATCATCAAAAGAAAATCAATTTTGCTGACACCAAGCAACCGAAAAATCTAAATAAAATCATTATTGCTGCAATGAAACAACTAAAGAATCACAACAAAATGCTTACTGATGCTTCTAAGTATTTAACTAAACCTCAAAAAAAAAAAAAACACTACTACTACCACAACTCTTCTGTAAGAATCGGAATATAATCATTTTATAAATTTGCGCCCAATGCCTTTTACTGTAAGCCACACTTACAAAAAGGATATTTTATTTAGTAATTCTAATAATTCATAACATGTATAACATATTTCAATTTTATAAAATTTTTTTATAATTTTTTTATTACAAAGCTAAAATTTGTTGAAGTTTTTTGTCCAAAACACTTTTTCAAAGGCTAGTTTGATTTGATTCTTACAAGCTTCTAAAATTTTTAATAAAGTATCAAAAATATGAAATTCTTACCACTGATACCTTAAAGCTGCTTTAAAGAGCACTTTGTCATCGATGTTAATGTGATTTTCAAAGCAACGGTATCCGTTTTTGCTTCTGGATAGCAGCTAAAAAAATGAAGAATTTTTGACTTTTGAAAAGTCAAAACAAAAATTGAAAAGTGACTGTTTAGTTTTTTTTTCTATTGTTGTTTTTTCTTTACAAGCATTCAAATGTATCACTTTTTTTTGTATGCTGCTCACTTTGTATTTTTCAGATTCTGAAAAAGCCAGTGTCATAACATCATTAATAGGTGTTTTTTGTTTTGTGCAAGGGAATGCATTTGTGTTGTTGTAGGTACATGTTTTTATTGTTTTTGCATAGCGATGAGGAAAAAATAGCAATTGACAACAAGTACGTGCGAAAAAAGAGGTGGCATCAATTATATGGAATTAATTAACGCAGGCATGACACCTGCAATATATCTAAAATGCTTGTTCAATTTGTTTCGTGTGTGTACTTGAATATTTTGTTTATCTCTAGAAAATGAAAAAGTTCTGTCTTTTCCGTTGAATTTGCAAATGAAAAAAAGAAAAAAATTTTATTTTAAGCTAGCTGATCTGGCAATTTTTTTTTGCCATCTAAATTATTAAAGAAATCGATCGTATATATAAATGGAAAGCAGAAAATATTTTATTTGAGACTGAAAGTGTTGCAGTTCTGTCCTAGGAATTTTTTGGGCCCAATTTTAGATGCAGCTGCACCGGGCTGGTTACCTCAAGTTAGACGACAGTGGACACAACTTATTCGCCATTTAGGATAGATTCCACGATGATATCAAGTAAATATCGAGCAACTACGTATCGAGGTTTGACAGTGTTTGACAGTGTTTGGCGCGCACTGTGGGAAAATGGTCTTGATTTGTAGTTGCTATGGAAATAATTGAGGGCAGATCTGTAAAAAATTTTATTATGAAATTTTCAAATATGTTGTTATTATGAAAAAATGTGATCGCAGTTCATAAACATTATCTAAAGGTAGGTTCATATAGAGTGTCACTGGCAAAATACGAGCAGGTTTTATTGGAATTTTTGGCTTTTTGTTGTATGAATATGTAATTTGTAATTGTATTTGAATAAAAGCAGTGGCTCGACGCGGGTTCGATCTCTATCTTGGACGAAGAAAATTATTCAATTGAAATTTTTCTGTGCAGACGTCACATTTCTGCTGACAATAGTAAACCTCAAAGAGCAAATATGCCATGTAACGCTTCTTGAGAACATGTATCAAAATGCCGTTCCGTGTCGACGTTAAACAGTAGTAATCCAGTTTTTGGCCCACAAAACACACAAAACAACTGACTATAACAAGCTAGGTCAAAGTTTTTTCAAAGGCTGAAACGGCCCATTGGTTTTTTATTTACAGAAAAAAAAGTTCAGTGAAAGAATCGTGACAATATTTGGATTCAATTCTGTGTTGTAAACTCATGTATGCACTTTTTCGTATACTGAAACTGTTTCCACAACTTTAGTAAGCGGTTTGAATGAAAGCGGAAAAAAAATTAACCTCTAAACCTAACCCGAGTGGAAGTCTGCCTATCTGCCAAATATCGAAGCAATTGGCTAAGAATTTTCGGAGGTGTGTGATATTTTCCATAAAATATACACAATTTTCATCCAAAAAGATTCTTCGGGTTTTGTGGAATTTTAAGAATTTTGCACTCAATTTTTCCAATTTATCTTTTTACACAAACCTGTTCCTTACAATAATAAACACAACAAACAAATAAATTGCATATTTGGGCTGTGTGGGAAGTTCCACACCCCCCTTGTTTAATGCTCATAAAATTTGCATTATTTCTGAATTTCTGAATTCCAAGGCTGTGCGACTTATTACACTAAATCAATTCGATATCGCAAATTTGGGCTCTATGGCAGGTTCCACGCTCCATTTTACAACGCCCATAAAATGTTATTAGTGAAACCGCACGTGAAAATTGTGGCCGAATTCCGAGGCTGTGCGGCCTGTAAGCACAAAGGTATTTGGTATCGAAAATTTGGGCTGTGTGGAAGGCTCCACGCTCCCTTGCTTAGCTCCCATAAAATTTTATCAGTGAAACGGCATGTGTAAATCGTGGTCGAATACTGAATTCCTAGGCTGTACTGCTTATAAATCCAAAGCTATTCGATATCGCAAATTTTAGCTGTATGGGAGGAGCCACGCCCCTTTTCCTCTTTTAAAAGTTTTTTGAGTGGAAGTCTACCTCTCTGCCAAATATCGAAACAATTGGTCAAAAGTTTCCGAAGGTGTGTGATATTTCTCATAAAAAATACAAAATTTTCATACAAAAAGCTTCTTCGGGTTTTTGCAATTTTCCAAATTTTGGACACAGCTTTTCCAATTTTTCTTTTTATACAAACTTTGTCCTTACACAATAAGAAAAACAACAAAAAGAAAGTAAACTAAATCGGTCCATCCGTTCTCAAGTGATGAAACGTCATACATGTGGCAATTGATCTTTATATATATATAGATTTATAATTTATTTTATTAAAAAAAGTCCCATTGAATTATCAAATCCATTGAACAACGAAAAAGCTTCACTTTCTGCTTTTGAAAACGACGCACCAGTTTTTATTCCAAATACCAACCCGCTTGTAATAATTTATCGGTGATGACATTGTAATTTAGAACTGTAAGCAGGATGTGACAAAATCTTGTTTGTGTTCAAATAATTTCCTTTTGATTGTTCAAATAACAGTTTGACTTTGCTCGTCTGTTTAGAAAAATTGTGTTCTCTAGCAGGTAGTTTTGCAGTAAAGTGAGTTTTTCAAAATTATTAATCTTTATGTTGAAACTAAAACAAATAAAATAACCCAGTGGTAAATGTACACATGACCTAACCAATTATTTCTTAAATAAAATATAGCTGCGGGGCTTCCGAAGTTCGTTTTCAATTCTCAATTGTATTTGTTCGGAAATGGCCGCTTAAGCACTGATGACATATACCTTACACAGTAAGCAACGATGGCAGTAGGTATGCACAAGTTAGGAGAGCACAAAAATATGACGCTCAAAATTGGAGAAAACACAATTGGAGAAAAATCCTCTCTACGCAAAATACACAACGAAAACGAAAGATAACTTACCGAAGAGAAGCAAACAAATGCAAATAACGCCACAAAAATTATTTCCACAATAACTTTTACAATTTAATGAACGAATTTATTATCTTTTATCTAGCACTTTAAAGTTAATGTTTAATAGTACTTTGTTATTGAAACGTCAATATAGGAAAATGAATAGTTATTTAGATTTGCCAACTATGTTCGTTTTGATAAAAAATGCTTGAAACTTGGCAGCATTTTAAGATCAGAAATAGACATAGTAAAATCAGTGAAGGTAGATGCATTTCAGAGAGACAGACTGCCGTAACTGTCAAAACGAAGTTGACAACCCATACAAAATCTGAAAACTATGAGAATGCGATAAGAAAGCAAAAATAGGCAAGAATAGCAAAATGCTTGCGTTTGACAATTCTGGCCATGAGAAAAAGAGAGCAGTCTGAAATGCATATACCTTCGGTTGCAGATTTTGTATGAAATGTCAACTTCGTTTTGACAGTTTCGGTCACCAGCTTTCCGCCCTAACACTACCTTGTTTAATTTTGCCATGCTTGCTGCATTTGCTGAGCGCCTGGTAGCCAATATTCAAAAGCGTGTATTTGAGTTTCATGACCAACATAAAAACAATGTCAAGCAAAAGAAAACAAAATAGAGAACGTGTGTCACACACATTGGCCGCATTCAGAGGAATCACCTGCTGTGAATGGATCATTTAATTGCAAAGGTTTCTCACTCGAATTTAAAAAAAAACAGTTGCTAACTATTGACTCCGCTGAAAGCTGCCAATGTGTGTGACACACGCACTTTTCTTGTTTTCTTTTGTTTAAAATTGCAGCTCGTGAGAAAATATGTAGTTGTCAAGGCTACCTAATAATAATTTTATCATGAGTGGGACTGCATCGTCCAAAATTTTTTGTTTCTTATTTCAGCTTCCATAAGTCTATAGTATCTTTTTTTAAAAATATAATGCAATGATTAATGACGTAAACAGTGAAAATAATGTAAATGAAATTCAATGAAATGTATGCAAATACAAATTTTATGTATGTGAGTATTATTATGTATTTTAAGTGCATATTAATTATTTCAATAAGTTTAATTTATATTTTTGTTTATGTCTTAATTTGTTTTTTTATATAAAAACCCATAATTTAAAATATAATGAAGTGATAAAAGATGAAAGTAATGTGCATTAATGATGAACCGGATGTACGGATGAACCGAATCGGAGGCAGAAAATAAGCTGCACTATGCTTGCTATGTTTTCTGTTTTCCTTGTAGCAAGATCTCAAATGTAGCCATTAAAAGAGACTTCAAGACCCATCAAACAAAATATCATATAAAAAAAATTATATATATTTTATTTTAGCTACAGCTCTACATATACATTGAAAGAAAAAACTTAAATATCCTTTTTGAGGATTATTTTTCATTCAATAGTGCTCCCTGTATTTTATTTGTATATCATCAATATTCAATTTAAATGTAATAAATGTAAAATGTTTAAATTTAATGCTATGTGAATAAAAAATACTTTGAAAGAAATTATCAAAGGTTGAGGTGGTGAAAATATAAAATTTTTTTCCGATTAGCATGAAAATTCTTATGTAGCAGTAAGGCGGTCCGTGGCAGGACAAAGTCTTCCAGGGAATACTAATATTTTACATATATGTTTTCGCTTCGGTCGGCAGTCCCCTCACTGCTATACTTTTTTTTTATTTAATTTACATTTTATGTCACTTATTTAGGATCCTGGTTTCTTTCTTATATACTCAGATTAGTTCCTGTCTTAGCATAAGTTATTTATTGTGGTGCTTTTAGAAATAAGTAAATAAAGGTCATCAAAATATGTGGAGATAAAGTGCCAAGATTCTATGATATCTAACAACCATGTCTTTAATTATAAGAGGAAATGTTTACTTTTGTCTTTAGAGTCATATTTACCACAATTAATATTCAAATATAATTTAAAATTTATTGATGAATATTGTGGTGATTATAAGCACCAGTGGCAAATAACGTATTCCTTATAGTTCGATTTATGCACATTTATGTACATAGTTATTTATTAGAAGTAGAAACAAAGCATGCTATTGCTACGCTTTGAGTGGAATTCGTAAAAAATTATGGAAGCCAATTTTTTACATCAGTCGAATGTTATACTAAGCAGTTTACGTAATTACAAAAGTGTTATTTTTATGCAATATGTTGATCAACATGTATGCAAAACTGTTCCGAACGTATGTTTCATAGATAAATATTTTTGAAAAACAAGCATCAAACATTTGTAGTTTTGAATATGGAGTAAAGCGTGCATCATCAGTGAGGGAAATACTTGATGTGTTGGAAGACCATGAAGATGAATCAAGGAAGACACAAATTCGCGATGCCTGTAATGTTTTACATATTCCTCCCCGAGTTGATGTCAGCTACGAAAATATATTGATGCAACTATTCTTGGAGGTAATAAAAATAATACGAAAAGTGGAGTAGCTAATGAATAGGAACTGAACTATGTGGTACAAAATAAAGATATTGGTGCCCTAAATAAAGTAAAGAGATTGGAATTGTTTTAAAATCAAATAACATAAATTATATTTCCAAATCTTCATTTCTTTTGCCGAAATGGGTCCACAAAAAACGACCCCAATACTCCAATAATGTTCGCTCCAGCAGTGCTCGAAGACTATTTCGAACAAATTAGCCAACCGACTTACAAAACTTTACTTCGCCTCGTCTTCATTGTGCTCTCCTAGTTTTATGCTTTCTACCCTCCCACTCTTTCCACTCTCCTGTATTCCCTTCATGAATGGACCCGTCTTTGAAGCCGGATTTTCAGCTTTTTAAGTGTAAATATAAATGTAAAAAAAAAATAGTATTAGACAAACATTTCATACGATTTATTTTGCTTCTGAATTTATGAGTACAGGTCCAGAAAAAAACCGTATTGTGACTTCGTTGTCTTCAACGACGGCTGTTGCAGCAGAAGAGTTGAACTGTTGCAGCGAATCATTAGATTTTTGATATTTACTGGCTATCACACTGTTCCACAATATGAAAACTCTTGGAGTCAGCAGCTAGATCTAAGTGTTTAAATTGCATCAATAATAATGACTTAGACAAATTACCGCTAAGCAAAATAAGACTTTTACTGGATGGATTGATCCAGTTGACTTCGTCAATTGACGAAGAAATGGTACCATACCATGGCATTTGAGCAAAATGTCTATCAAAAATAAGCCCATTTGTTTCGGCTTCAAGCTGTAGGTTCTGGCTTATAGCAGAGAAATTGGCCTTGGAGCTTGGAGCTGGCTTATAGCAGAGTATTGAGCTTACTGGAAAATGTGCAGCATCCAGAACGGAATTTTATATATTTTAACAATTTTTTCACCTTTTACCTATTGTGCTTGCTGTCTGAAAGAAATTGTATGCAACCGGGTGTAGAAGAGCCACGATAAAAACGAACCAAAGTGACGAAGCACATTATTGTAAAGCGGATAAAATACTTTTGATTTACCCTCGACAATCTCATACGTGTATATATATTCCGCCGATGGTGATTAAATTTACCACTAATTTTCTGGGAAACTGGGAACACCACTGATTCCAAAGCTTGGAATTTTTTTAATTAGCATCAAAATGGGTTCGAAATAAATTTTTATGCAAATCGGTGAATAGGATCTTGGTGCGGCAAAAAATGGGTTAAAGAAATAATTTATTTATTTATTTATTTTCAGTTTAGTCTATGAATAAATGTTCTTACAGACTAGTTAAATATAAAGTATTAAACATAGTAAAAATAGTTCAAAATATTGTGTTTAAAATAGATCTTATTTGAATCTTAGAAACAGTAAAATCAAGATTACAACTAGAACTAATAGAATTAAACAAACGCAGAACACGGTTAATAGGCGCATTTATAGCATAGTTAGAATGGTAAATTTGCAAGTAAAAAGGATCATAATTTCTAAGAATTCTTGCTGGAATATTAAAATCTATCATTTCCAATAGTGCAGGGCAGTCAACCAAACCATTTATGATATCAAAAACAAAGAGCAAAGATATTATGCTTCTTCTACTCTCCAAAGTTTTGAGCCCTATTAAGAGGCATCTCGTTTTATATGAAGGAGGTACACCATCAATATTGAAAGAGCGCAAGGCAAACCTTGTAAACGATTTCTGAACCCTTTCAATCCTCAACTTAATAGCAGCATATTCCTCCAGATAATAGCAGCATATTCCAATCTAGAACGCACAAGGGAGTAAAACAAGTCTTTCAAAGTGTACGGATCGGAAAAACATGGACTATTTCGTCTTATGAAAGCTAGCATAGAATAAACTTTAGGAATAATGTAATCAAGATGAGAAGTAAACGTAAACTTATAATCAAAAACGACACCTATGTCCTTAAATTGTTGGACGGAAGTCAAAGGAAAATTGGCGATATTATAAGCGGATGGACGGAAAGAGCTAGATTTTGAGAAAGTAATTGAATAACATTTATTAAGATTTAGGAAATGACCATTTCTGCAGCACCACATAAAGAGTCTATCAACTTCACTCTGTAAAAGTTCAGTGTCATTTAAATTGCCTATTTTTAGGAAGATCTTGAGATCATCAGCGTAGAGCAAAAATTTGCAAAAAGAAAAAATTGATGTTATGTCATTAATAAATAAAATAAAAAGTAGAGGTCCCAAGACACTTCCTTGAGGAACACCTGAATTTGCTAAATAAGAAAAGGATTTAACATTATCAAATGCAACTACACATTGCCTGTTTAATAAATACGACTCCAGCCAGCATAAGAAAATAGAGTGAAAACCCAAATTTTTAAGCTTTTCGATTAACAGAAAATGACAAACTTTATCAAAAGCTTTGGAAAAATCAGTAAAAATGACATCAACCTGACATCCCTGAGTAAATGCTGCTATGTAGTATTCAGAAAACAAAAAAAAAAATTTTTTTTGGTAGAGCGACCGGGTACAAATCCATGCTGGTAAGGAGAGATAATATTTTTAACTGTAAAAAACAATTTCTCTTTGACTATAGACTCAAAAAGCTTCGAAATAGTTGTTAGCTTAGAAATTGGTCTATAGTTAGCTATATTGTTTTTAGATCCAGATTTATGGATTGGAGTAATAAAAGATAACTTCCAATCATCAATGAAAACACCAGAACAGAGAGAACTGTTAAAAATAAAAGTTAATGGATAAGCTAAGGTTTGAGCACAGTTTTTTCAAAAAATAGAGCAAAGACCATCAACATCCATTCTAGATGAAGGTTTCAGACTCAAAATTCCCTTTAAAACATCATGAATAGACAAAGACAAAGATCCAAAGTCAAAAATCGGATGTATATTCTCAGCACAATCGAGGTTATTATTATTACTCTTCTCATAATTGGATTGAAAAAAGTCAGCGAACAAGTTTGCAATACCACACGGTTCATTTGAATACAAATCATTTAAATACATATTTGATGGAATAAACGAGGACCCCCTTTTGGATTTAATTGGTTACGTAATGTGTCCATTTACTACTGGGAATGTACGTATGCCGATTCAATGTTCTTCTGTAAACCACATCTCCATTTACTGTTATGTATTCGCACACCATAAAGAACCCCCTACATATTTGATTGTGGGGCAAGCATTCTTCTGTTAAATTTCCGTATTTGGTTTTTTCCAAACTCTCGCTGCTTTATCTTTTTCAAAAGATTGAGGTTGCCCTCGGTAGTGAAAATCGCCCGCATATGATCCTAAATATGCTGAATTTACTGCTGTTTGGCGTAATTTTGTCGCTTCATCCTATTGATGTCATTTATGAGGGCTTTCTTTCGTGCCACTCATGAAACTTATCCTGCCTTTTTAAGAAACGCCAAATACATTGAGCATATACGTTGACTCCGTTAAACTCTCGCATGTTCTTGGCCAGTTTAATCTACGTTGCAGTACAGCTTATACTTTTATAAACATTTTAACTACGCAAAACTTGGGGAAATTCCTAGAATTTGGTTTAGAAATGAAAACTTTTAGAAAAAGTTTCTATTGACTTCTTGTTACTATTTTTAAATTCCTTTTTAACGCAGTTCATATAAAAATGACATAAAGGCAAAAATTAAAACTTCGGAATTAAATGGTAATATTCTATGTTGTTCACTATTGAGTAAAAGCAGTTGAAAATATAAAATATATTTTTGAACAGCCACTGAAAATATAATCTTTGGCTACGTTAGTACTAAAAATGTAGCAAAAAAACGGTAGCAATAATTATTATCAAAAGCGTTAACAGAAATTTGCTGACATTTATTTTCAAAGCTTTCTCTGGTAACCTACTGCGAAAGCAGATTAATTAGTTTTATTATTGCTTATTTCTATTAAAAGGCAAAACTAAAGCAAAGGCTGTCAACAATACTATCAAGTCATTTGATGTTGATGTTATTTCAACGAAACTTGTTCAAGCTAACTGCGAGCAATTAGTATGCAAAAAGCGGATGTTAGCATTTATTGCCACCTGGAAAGATTCAAGTAAAAGATTATTTAAAAATGTTTATGAATGTTTAAGTTGCAAGATGCTGTTCGTTGAAAAATTAAAAATAAAGAAATATGTGGTTACAAATACTTACACTTATACTAAGAATATTTTTCCATAATTACGTTAAGTTTAAAAATTTTTATTTATATTTATGTTTTATATCATCTGTTTAGTGCAATTTAAGCTGCTGCAAGATTAAAAGATAGCTGTTTTGAGAATCCTTAAAAAAAATTACCATTTTGTAGCTTTGATGTTGAGTGCTATTTTTGTTCATTTTTAATTTGAATTACATCGAGTTCCAATTAATTATGAAGGTCATCATTTGATTACTACGCACAACTGTTGGCTGTGCAATTTTTCTTTGGGTTTAATACAATTGTTCAAACAAATACAATATCATAGAGGTATATATTTAAATTATAACAAAAATGCAAAATAAAAACACACACACATTTCGAGAATAGCAAACTAATATTCATATATGTTGAAGCCAAGAATAAATAATTTTTTAATAGTTACACAGTTTAACACTCAACCAAATAACAGACTTTGATCTACAAATTTAGGCACACGCTGGAAAAAAATCACTCCTTCCAATTATATTTAGCGTACATTACATAATAAAGGGCTGCACAATTACATTTGAATCACTGTACAAAACATTTGTGGGGATCGCAATTACTTTCGTTCTCTCACTCTCATTTGCGGATAGCGTTGGCGTGAGTGAAAATTGTAGGTAGTGTGCGTTAGTGGAAAACCGATTGAAAGCAAAACAAATAATAAATTGTCTATCGCGTATTAGTTATGCACATAAAAATTACTTGCAAGAGGAGTACAAGTTGGCAAGTACTTAAAATACTTGATACATAATTTCAGTAATTTAGAAGAAAAATTTGCAGTTGCATGCTTTAATTTAAATGTATATTTTATTAAAAACAAAAATAGATAGAGATAACAAAAACCCAAAAAAAATTTCATTCATATTAATATGGTCATTTAAAGAAAAAGAATCACTGTTTTTTGGCTGTAAACATTTAAGCATTAAAAAATTAAAATAAAACAATAATTCAATATTTACGTACTTCATCAATTTCCATTTTTTTTAATTTAACTTTTACTTTATTTTTACTTTGCTAATGCTTTCATTAGCGACTGATAATGACTTCTGCTTTCAGCATAGCATACGGAAGTATTTGCAGTAGAAGCTAGAACTATACAGTTTTTTTCATTTGCCGTGATAGCGACCGATAATTACTGTAATTGATGAGAGCAAGTTGCGTATGCATTTGATACGAGAGAGAAAGAGTTAAAACATAACTTTTTATCTGAGCAACAAGCAACGGTTTTACGCTATTTCTTTGCTTAATTCTGCTACAAGTGATGTGCGTAGCTAAAAGTACTTGATGGAATCAAAGAAGCAAATACATTTGTGCAGCCCTTTATTACATAATCATATACGATGAGAACTTTTCCAAATACATATCTTAAACGAAAAGCAAACAAACGTATCAGAGAAATTAGAGAAAGAGAGAGAGAGAGAGAGAGAGAGAGAGAGAGAGAGAGAGAGAGATGAGAAAGATATCATACTCGATTAATAATGTAATAAGGAACAATTATTAGCGTAATTGCTGATATTCATATTGACGAAGAATATTTATCAGAGCTTTTTTAATAAAAATACAATTAAAATGTTTTTCTGTAAAAGTTTTTGTAATAAAGCACCAACTTATATTAAATTGCTTACATATGTCAATTAACTGTGTCAACGCTTATTACTAAACCCAGGTCCGTTGTCAGGATTTAATCAAGAGCAGAGGGGGTTTTATATTTAAAATAAAAATATATAGATAGTTTTTGATATCAAGAAATCAATAGGTATTTTTGAAGTAAAACTTTTTGAGCCGCGTATACAGCAATACGGCGAAGTGAAACGGGTAGTAAAACCGATGTAACGCATTCCTAATGAAACGGAACTCAGCAGTTTGAACGGTGTGAAGTTAGTATCCTTTAAGCCGCATTCGACGGATATTGTATGCTTGATCTCTGTAAACTCATTAGTTATTAGGAATATTCTGTATCGTGAAGTAGCTCTAAAATTGTTAGGAGAATTTAAAATATTCGAATCAAAGGATTGTAGTTGAAGTATTGAAGTATAAGCGCTTTGAGTTTATCTATATATATAAAAATGGATCGTGATTTGTTCGGATGCTTAAATCTTGGGAACGAATGGAACAAATTGGATACTGTCTTCTACGGGTTTGTTCATAATTGCTACGCGAAGGTTTAGAAAAAATAAAATGTTGCCACACCCGCTTTAACTGCCCACAAATCAATACAAATGCTATATTTTAGATGGTTTTGGTCGTATTAACCCTTTCAATGGCTTGGCTAAACTAAGAAAAAAATAATTTTTTTAAGGTAATATTCCTTATAATTCCTTATAATATAATATTCCTTATTAATATAATTAGGCCCTTAAAAAATGAAAAAACACACTTTTGATTTTTACCTACGCTACTTAAGTTTTGCAAGCTTGTACTAAGAAAATTTTGATTCGCTTCTGTTCGGCACAAAATCTTTTTTTTTAATATTTTGAAGGTTTTTCAACCCTGTGTTTTTAAAACCTTCTTAATACTACTGTCATTAAAGCCATAAAAGGATAAAAAAACCTTAATTTTATTTTAGTCCGGTTTATTTTTTCTTAAAAAAATAGGCAAAAAAATGTTTTTGCTTTTCTTTGGCACAAAATCAAAAATCCAACTGGTTTTAATATCAAATATCTCTCTAAATTTATTTTTTGCTTGTTGTTTCATCTTGTTTTAATAGAACCAAATGAATTGATTTAAAATAAGCTTTGCAAAATAAAAATAAAAATAACTTGCTGACGTGTTCAATATATTTGACAAATCCACTGAAAGGGTTAAAATTTGATAAATAAGTTCGTATGATAACTGTCGGTAACTATCATAAAAATGGGAGAGGTAACACTATAGCTACGCCTACTTTTAAGAAAATATCAAAAGACCTCGAAACTACTGGTCCGATTGAGCTCAAACTTTGGCAATGGATTTGTATCGACTATCGAGATGATTTCCCCTCTCTAGAATCGAATAGCTTTGGGTTATATTGGGTATTCGAATATAATTTACACGTTTCGTTTCACTGATGACATTTTATGGAAGTTGAACAAGGGGGAGTGGAACCTCCCACACAACACAAATATCGAATAGCTTTGGAGTTATAGGTCGCACAGCATCGGAATTCAGTATTAAACCTAAATTTACCCTTGCAGTTTCATTGAAAACATTTTATGGGCGGTAAAAAAAGGGGAGTGGCACTTTCCATGCAACCCAAATTTAGGCTATCGAATAGCTTTGGAGTTACAGGTCGTACAGCGTCGGAATTCAGTATTCGACATAAATTAACAAATTAAGTTTCATTGCTAATTAAGTAGCTCCTCCCATATAACCAAAGTTTCCGATATCGAATAGCCTTGGAGTTATTGATCGAACAGCTTTGAAATTCAGTATTCGACTTTAATGTACACATGCAGATTCATTGATTAAATTTTATGCGCGTTAAAAAAGGATATGTGGCACTTCCCATTTACACACGCAGTTTCATTGATTTTATTTTATGAGCTTTGAACAAGGGGGCGTGTCAGCTCCCATACAACCCAAACTTGAGATATTGAAAAGCTTTGGAGTTATATGTAGCAAAGCTTCCGAATTCAGTATTCGATCTCAATTTACAAATGCAGTTTTAATGATAATATTTTATGACATTTTAAAAGGGGGCGAGGCATCTCCCTTTTAACCAAAATTTGCGATATCGAATAGCTTTGGAGTTATAGGTCACACAGTTTTCGAATTCAGTATGCGACCTCAATGTACACATGCAGTTTAATTGATTATATTTTATGGGCTCTGAAAAAGGGGATATGGCACCTCCCATACAATAAAAATTTGTACCATCGAACAGCTTTGGATTTATAGGTCCCACAGCGTCGGTATTCAGTATTCGACCTAAATTAACATATGCAGTTTCCTTGGAAACATTTTACGAGCATTGGACGAGGAGGCGTGGCAACCCATGCAACCCAAATTTTTGATATCGAATATCTTTGGAGTTATATGTAGCAAAGCTTCCGAATTCAGTATTCGACTTCAATTCACACATGCAGTTTCACTGATAATATTTGATGACTTTTGTTAAGTGGGCGTTGCATCTCCCATACAACCAAAACTTTGCTATAGTATAGCTTTGGAGTTATAGGTCGCACAGCGTCAGAATGAAGTATTCGACCAAACTTTACACATTCTGTTTCATTGGTTACATTTTATGGGCGTTTTACAAGAGCGCGTGGCAGCAACGCGCCGGGCTTAAGCTAGTAAAATATATATAGAGAAACCACTTCAGCAAAACAAATAAAGCTGGTAACTCTGCTTCTCAGACAGCAGTCGAACTTAGCAAATTCTCAAACTAAGGTGCTTGCTATGACTATGAGTAAGGGCGGAAGTGATTTCTTCAGTATCGAAATTTGCAACTGCTATTTTTATTTATGAACTAAAATAAGGAAATATATGTATTCAATACAATAAATACTTTTCTCCTTTAAATTTTAATGTATGGGTGAGTCTCATAGTTAAATTGAAATAAATTTGCAGTTGATTATATTTCAACAAAATTGTATGAAATTTAATATGGCATTTCATTTAGTTAAAAGTGAATACATCAATAACAAGAAATTGTTAATAATTATTACAAGTTCTTACTAGTAAGGCGTAATTTCTGATAGTAAAATTTTTACTAGTGTACCTATAAAAAAATTGGCAAATCTGTTAGTAGCACAGTTTCTAAAAACCCAATAACCGTAGGTAATATTTAATACATACTCTACATGACTATACTATTTCTACTTTGACATCTAAAAATTTCAGTGAAAAACAATCGTAAAGTTGCAAGTTTTTTAAATGAGTTGCAAGAGTTTGTCTTTTGTGAATGTGCAAAAATAGGCAAAACTGCTTTTCCAAATTGTGTGGCAATTCCTCTCATAAATAGTGGATGAATTATATTAAGAACGATAACTATAGTTTTGTTTTTTCATGACCAGTTTAAAGGACGGTTTTCTATTTAACATTTTTGGATAAAGGTTTTAAAAGTAAATAAAAGTAAATAGTATAGTATGATTATTATTATGTGATGTCATAGTATGATAGATATAGTATAATTATTTGATGGTACAATAACGTGGAACATTTCGAAATTAAAAAAGATGTTATATACTCATGTAAGACTATATAAAGGAATAAATCAATTAATCACTTAAAAATCTCTACTTTTTGGGTTAAAATTTTACTTCTCCCTTAAATTTTGATGCAAGCAAAACTTGCACTTTGAGAGCATTTATTTTTTTATAAGAACATATTAAAATAAAAGAATAAAGACTGATTGCATAAAAATAAAAGTCAAGACGAAAATATGAATTAAGCATTTTCTAATATGAAAACTTTTTCAAATCACATGTCTTAACAAAAGCATGTTATGAAATCTTGATTAAATATATTTATTTTAGATTGTGTGTGTTCACAGGTGTGTGATTTATTTGATTATTTTGATGTAAGTTGTACTGTAGTTGAAATAAGAATGTCAGTAACTAAACCGCAATTAATATTGACCACATTTAGTTAACTGTAATGCTTGTCATGTCTTTTTGCCGCTTTGAATATATTATTGTGCATAATAATGATTGAAACCTGTGCTTTTTTAGTTAAAGATGTGTGCAATGATTGCAAAATATTGCTTGCTATTTTTATTTGAATGTTTAGTAAGGTTAGATTAGGCAAGTTTTGGTTATGTTATGTTATGTTATGTTATGTTATGTTATGTTATGTTATGTTATGTTATGTTATGTTATGTTATGTTATGTTATGTTATGTTATGTTATGTTATGTTATGTTATGTTATGTTATGTTATGTTATGTTATGTTATGTTATGTTATGTTATGTTATGTTATGTTATGTTATGTTATGTTATGTTATGTTATGTTATGTTATGTTATGTTATGTTATGTTATGTTATGTTATGTTATGTTATGTTATGTTATGTTATGTTATGTTATGTTATGTTATGTTATGTTATGTTATGTTATGTTATGTTATGTTATGTTATGTTATGTTATGTTATGTTATGTTATGTTATGTTATGTTATGTTATGTTATGTTATGTTATGTTATGTTATGTTATGTTATGTTATGTTATGTTATGTTATGTTATGTTATGTTATGTTATGTTATGTTATGTTATGTTATGTTATGTTATGTTATGTTATGTTATGTTATGTTATGTTATGTTATGTTATGTTATGTTATGTTATGTTATGTTATGTTATGTTATGTTATGTTATGTTATGTTATGTTATGTTATGTTATGTTATGTTATGTTATGTTATGTTATGTTATGTTATGTTATGTTATGTTATGTTATGTTATGTTATGTTATGTTATGTTATGTTATGTTATGTTATGTTATGTTATGTTATGTTATGTTATGTTATGTTATGTTATGTTATGTTATGTTATGTTATGTTATGTTATGTTATGTTATGTTATGTTATGTTATGTTATGTTATGTTATGTTATGTTATGTTATGTTATGTTATGTTATGTTATGTTATGTTATGTTATGTTATGTTATGTTATGTTATGTTATGTTATGTTATGTTATGTTATGTTATGTTATGTTATGTTATGTTATGTTATGTTATGTTATGTTATGTTATGTTATGTTATGTTATGTTATGTTATGTTATGTTATGTTATGTTATGTTATGTTATGTTATGTTATGTTATGTTATGTTATGTTATGTTATGTTATGTTATGTTATGTTATGTTATGTTATGTTATGTTATGTTATGTTATGTTATGTTATGTTATGTTATGTTATGTTATGTTATGTTATGTTATGTTATGTTATGTTATGTTATGTTATGTTATGTTATGTTATGTTATGTTATGTTATGTTATGTTATGTTATGTTATGTTATGTTATGTTATGTTATGTTATGTTATGTTATGTTATGTTATGTTATGTTATGTTATGTTATGTTATGTTATGTTATGTTATGTAAGTTACAAGTATAATAATATGTCAAAATTTTTCGATAAAAGACTTTACAACCGTTGAAAATTAAACATTTCAACATTTAAATCCTTATGCCATAAACAAATTTTACATTATTGATTGTTAAGCTTTTGTCATATACATTTTCTATACAAGTTCTGTCTTACACGTTTGAAAAGAAGTACGTTCAGACATCTTCTTATTACTATTAAAGAAAATTTTTCATATGTTGTCGAGAAATGAACAAGTCAAATCACATAGAACTTTAAAAATGTAAAATAAATTTTTTAAAAAAAGTTTATATAATTCAAAAAGAAGAAAAACAACACTTACCGTCTATATACCTGTCGTTAAAATCATAATATCTTATTCTTAAAACTAAACATAGGAATTCAGTTTAAAAATCATTTGCTACACTGTTGTTTTAATTTTAAATAATTTCCAACAACAAAATAATATAAAACGTAATAAAAAATTTTCATTAGTGCACAAAAAAAAAAAAAGAAAAATAAACTTGTGAACTTTCACTAACAAATTATGAAAAAAATAATGTCATTAACTTTAATAACAAAATGCTTTTAAATGTGTGTATTACATTGGGAATATCTATGTTAATAATTAATTAACATTGTTCACTGCTTTCTTTGGTACAAGCTTTATTAAATCCTTTACAGCTCTGCAACAAACCGAATTAGTGGTTAAACAACAATTTCATACTACAGTTACATCAAATTAATTATCTTGAAACCAAACAGCAACAAAACGAAAAATATTATTTTAAAGAAAGACAGTAAAAAGCAACGTGTTACATGAGTAGCACATGAGTAATATGAGGTAATAATATAAAGCTAAAATTCACTAAAAATTACATTTTCGTAGACTTTTTGGGGGGAGAAAAAAATGAAGAAGTATACAAGTATTTTGATAAGATAAATAAAATGTAACATTTTTAACATATGCAAATTTATTAAGTTAGCCAAAAAACTCTCATTTTATATTAAAAAATAATGGAAAGTAAACAATCATCTTAATAATCAATGTATTTAAAAAAACAAAAATAATTTCCTGCTTAAAGCGTCGTAATAAAATATGCTGAATCCATTTTGTTCTTGAAATAAAAACAAAATAAAAACAAAAAATAAATAAAATGATACATATTTTTGTATAGCTAAATTTATTTCCATCGCTAAGCAAATTTTTAACAAAAAATAACTACTTGCACATTAAAGTTTTGATTAATTTTCTTGTGCAAGTGCAGCAAAGCACTAAAGTCTTTAAAATTTCAATAATTTTTTATATAATTTAAAAGAAAAATGATTTCAATGATAACGCTAACACACTTTCTATTGTTATCAATCTTAGCCACTTGAAATATTTTGACATTGTTAAGTAAAGGCGCAAAAAAAATTTCACTCTAAAAAAGAAAAAGCAATATAACGCTTTTTTTTAATCCTTAGCATGACATGAATATGAAATAAAAATTTTACTAACGTAAAAGTTTGTCTCATTAAATATGGTGCCACACTCGGCTGTCAAAGTTGAGCTGTCTTGGTTGTTGGCAACAATAATGACAAGCATAATGGATAAACTTTGTGAAAGCAGCACTCGTGTTCATTGAAATAAAATGTCTAATGAAAAAAGTCCAGCACATTTAGCAGTATTTTTATCTGTGCTTTCTTTTTGTTAAAAACAAACAAAAAAAAAATGTCAACTACCTTTGCGATTTACCACACGATTTACCATACTCAAAAACACAATCAATCACATAATCCATTTTGAAAATTTGCAGAAATTATACCAGACTGACGATGATGATGAAGAGGACAAATGACTTAAAAAATGTATTAAAAGTCATAGGTTAAACTCAGACGATCCAAATCTAGAGTTGTCAGTATATAATATCTTGCGGTAAAATGAATATGTGAAGTTTAACTCTTGGATTCAATTAGGATTATTAAAAAAGTCAGCTGTACAGGTTTGTTACTTTTTGGCTTTAACGAACAGGCTACACAGTAAAAAATATGAGAATAAATTTTATACTATTTGGTGTACATATAAACCGATATGTTTTAAAATTTATACTATCAAATCTTATAAAGTTTTCCAGACCATTTTTCTCGTCAGACCAATCGAAACCACTATATTTTTAAATTTCCCGATTTCGGTGAATATTTTACTTTCGAACCAGAATATATTTTGATTTACACATGATATCTTTTTAAAATTTTTAAATTATATTTGTTTTATTATTTTTATATTTAATATTGAGTGGTATAAAATTTTTAAATTATTTGGAATAAAAAAGTTTATACCACACAAATGTTACAAAAAAGATAAAATTTACACTCAAATTTTTTACTGTGTAGCTATTTATAAATTATGCGTATGCCAGTGCTGATATCAAGTTCGCAATTCATAATTAATACATTTTAGAAAGGATATTGGTTGTTGATGACCTTGATGTTGGATGGATCTAAGCATTTCACTTAACAACATGACATTTAAGTCATGTCTATTTGTACTAGTAGGCGTTAATGTCTGCCTTACATACAACTAAAACCGAGAAGTTATTTCAGTGCTAATAGTGTTTTTTGCATTACTTACTTACTTAGTGCTTACTTAGTGCTAATAGTGTTTTTTGCATGCACTTCCAAAAAGAAAAACAATGCAAAGCTTGGCAAACCAGCAGAAACATAGTCAAGAAAAAGGCAAACAAGGACACTCAAAGCAATAACAAATAAAATCCTGATTAAATAAAATACAAATATTTTTTATGCATGTGCACCTTGAGAGTGATAAGCCAAAATTCCATGTTTATTTCATAGCTCTGTGTTAGAATTGAGTTAAGCTTAATTAAATTTCCGTCGGACCAGAAATATGCACAAACAAAAACAAACAAATAAAAATAGCGTCTGACACACGAGTGCTTGAAGGAGTGGTTATTATTTATGTAATACTTCTGGTAGGAATTGAGGCTCACTTGCCTCAATTTGCAATAAAAACAAAAAGTACTATTATTTTTGTCGATGTCTACAAGAACTATTTAAAAATGTTTCTTTTGCAAATGAAATGTAAATTAACACAATTATTAATGTACTGTCACTGAGTAATTAAGTGAATGATTTAAAGTGTGACCCAGAATAAGTTTCACTAAAATAAAATGCAATAAAAACTAAAGTAGTCAATGCAATTTCATTATTTTGCTAAGATATATGAAAATTAGTGTTGTTCGATCATTAACTCAACTTTTTCGCCTTTCTTTTCGATTGTTTGACAAAAAAATTTGAAAAATGTTTTGTAAGTGACACGCATCTTATCTTGTTCTTGTTTCATTTGGCCAATGAATATCTGGTGACGTAGCTGGCAATTTTTGTCTTGAGTGCAGTTTTCCTGATGTGATGAAACAGAATATTGATGGAAACAAATACATTTATCGCCACACAACTTATGGCCATTGAGAAATGGCACTTCATACGTGTTCAATGTAATAGTTCGTATTAATTTTGAACTCTCGACCTATGAAAAGATGCGGTAACTAGACTTTTGTCAATATTGCTCCTCAGATTATTAAATTCAAAACATTCTGGTACCGCTCAAAGACCAATTGATCTCTGGAAGCGGCTGCAATGTCAAGTAAGTCCTACACATTGATAAATTCAAAGCTCGTATGGCACAGTTTTGTGATCAAATATGCTTCGCTCTGAGCTTTGTGTTGCGTTCATGTCCACTTTATATTGATAACTAATTGTCAAAACTCTTTGTATTAAAACTACTTTGAAAAATAAAACAATTTGCGAATTGAATTCTTCAGATGAAACATATTTCTATAGGGTTTTATTTGATTTCTTTAGGTAAACTATCTCTATAACTCCATGCTTTGACAAATATAAACTACACCATAGCGCAATTGAGTTACTGTATTGCGCTGATGCAGTTAACTGCCTAGCAATTAGTGTGTCAGTAAAAAATTTAATACTGAATTTGTTTTTCATTCATTTTTGTTAAGAATAGGTTTAAAATACTTACTTAAAAAAATTAAGTTCAGAAAACTGAAAACCAACTACTAAACTGCACGATCTAAAAAATATAAAACAAGAAAATATTCTCATCTGAAATTGTTGTGTACAAGCTATTCAATATTTTTTGTCTTTCAGATAAACAACTTAGACACAGTATATTCGTGTTTATCACTAATTCACACAGTATATTTGTGTTTATTACTAATTCATAGTGATGTTCAGAAGATATACGTGGTAGTATGCCACCTCATAACACCTGTTAGAATGTATTGTTTTGTTAGGGTAGGTGGCCAAGAATACTTCCCTGGGGTACTTTAGCCGATATTTCGTGTTTTTTTTTTAAATGAAGGTTTTCTGCTTTACAACGAACTTTCTTTGAGAAAGATAGTCTTCGAGTAGCGCAAATACATATGGGCATTTCTGTAGCTAAGCACGTGACAGTCGTATGACTTTAATGAGTGGAAATACAAAGAAAACTTAAACTTATGCTTAGTTTTCACTATGTCATTTTTATGACTACACAAAATTTTATAGTTCTTTTAATAATTTATTTGTCTTTAATTTTCCAAGATTGCCAAATGTAGAAAAAAATGTCAACATGTTGTCACACTCAATTTGATTGACAACAACTGACCACTGAAAATGACATAGTGAAAACTAAGCACTACAGTTTTCTTATTTTGATTTTCGAAAAGTTTACTAAGCGCACTATATAAGGTGTAAAAGCTAAGAGTTGTCAAAAGTTCGGCTCTCACAAGATATATATAAGAAGGTAGTGTTAGTAGATAAAATTCTCTCTTGTTGTGAGTGCCTGAACTGTCAAAATCAGTTCTTTACGAACAAAAGCAAATCAAAAAACAAAAGTTGTCAATAAATAGAATTATGCTGTGTTTTAAATTGATTTATTTTAATTGGTTTTAGCAACTTTATTGTTAACAACTCTAGAAGTTCTTGCTAATCCGTACTTCTTGGCCAAACGCACAATGACCCATATGCAGAGGTCTTGGAACCAACGGTCATGCGGCCGGTTTCTGGATCAACATCGACGATGCTCAACTGCACAGAAGCGTGGTCCTTGGCAAGAATGATTCTGTTGGATGCAGAACACTTTCTGGGGCAGTGCAAATCAACAGACTATCCGCCGTCGTTTTTCATGTTTATAGAGTTTTTGTAGGAATTTAAAAAATTGGTGACACACGGCAAATGGAGCAAAATTAGTCGAAAAGAAAAGCCATTAAAATACTTGCGAACAGTTTAAAATATTTCTCAGCAGTTTTTTAAGAATAGCTTCACGAAAAATACAAAAAAAAAAACTTGCAGCACGCACAAAAATTAAAACAATATAAATTTCACATACACATAATATACACATTTGACAGTTTTTTCTCAGCTTTTATTCATTGTCTTTTACGCTCTTCTTATGTTTGACAGCTACGGTACCAACCCCTCTGTAACGACACTACCATGTTGAATATACCTTGGGCTCTCAGATAGATGCCACCTAAAATGATACGTTACGTGACATAAAAAAGAAGTGGTTTTACCTGCATCAATATAAACGAAAAAATTTGCGGAGTGTGCACGAGATTTTTTATGAAAGTTTTTTTAATATTATCTGGAATAATGTTGCTACATATTTATAATTGTTTCGTTGAAGAAAATTTTTTTAATTATTTTTGTACAAGCCATAGTATGATACAATACGTTATATACGTTATGTGACAAATTTTTCCTTCAAATATTTTATAGTTTTATTTATTAATTAAACTAGAAAAACTACATGTGTACAATACGTAAGTGTAATTCAGGATCGTTACAATCGAAAACTGAAAAAAATTAATTAAACTTTGTATTATACGAGTTTTTTTTTATATTTATAAAATTTCAACTTTTGTTAAAATTTTTCATTTTTTGTTACAATTCATCATATTTGCTACCATTTTTTTTAAAATTCAAGTTGAGATCAGCTCTCAGTACTCTCACAATATAAATTTAAGCTTTTTTTCTCTATTATGGAGGTTTAAAAGAATTTTAAGTAACATTTAATTTTTCAGTCGTGGTAGACCTTTTGGCGGAAATGCCCATATGCATTAAGGCGCCTCACGCTCCATAAAAAAAAAGTTGTTCGGCACAAATTCTCTAACTAATCCTTGGTTTATGACATGATGATTCCTCAAATATTTCGACTCTAGCGATAGTAATCCGTGAGCTGGAATGGTTTTAATAACCTCTAGAAGTCGAGTTTTTTTGTAAAAATATTGGCTGGTTTAATAGTTGTAAAAAAGAAAATAGTCAGAAATTATAGGCCATAAAAAGCTATTCCAATCTGCATTAAAAAATTTTAAATGTTTGAACTCTGATAAAAGGTAATGCTGTTTTTCACGCACATTTCTGATATTTTTTAATTTTACGTCCATACAAAAACTTTCAAAATTCAAGTAACTTCATTGCTTTTATTGGTTTTTTTTTTTAATTTCTTGCAATATTTTTTTAGTAGGTGCTAATTTTATAATTAATATTTTAGTTTCAAGATGTATTAATTTAAGTAATTCTGATCAGGAATCAATGCAAGCACTCAAAACCTTTCCAACGGTATTTTGAAAACGAGAATTGCATTAAAAATAATGAATTTTTTCTAAATTAAGTAAGGATAATATTAAAAAGTAAAAAAAATTCATGAAAATCCGAATTATTTTTGGTCCCACGGAAAAAAATTTCTTTTTTTTTTATGAAGATTGGAATAGCTTTTTTGTTGCTACTATTTCTGATGGTTTTTTTATTTTAAATTACCACACCAGCCAATATTTTTACAAAAAAGTCATTTTTAGAGGTTATTTTAAACCATTCCTGGTCACGGATGGCTATAGCTAGAGTCAAAATATTTGGGGAATCATCATAACATAAGCCAATGATTATCTTCAGCAACTGTGCCGAACAACTTTTTTTCGTTAGGCACCTTAATATGCATGTAAATAATTTTTCAATTTTAGTAATGGTCCTTTGTGCCAGACCTTGTAAAATGCTTGAGTGATATCGAGGAAAACAGCTGAGTACTGAGTACTATTTGTTTTCGAATGAGTTTTTGATCATGTAGACAATACGATGCACTTGCTCGGTTGTGCAGTGCTTTTATCTGAATTCGAACCATTAATAAGGTATGATACCTTTTTCGAGAATTAAAGGTAGCAATAGCTTGAGTAAGAGTTTTTCAAATAGCATAGATAGGGTAGAGAGTAGACTTATTGCCCGATATGAAGTCACAAGTGAAGGGTCTTTCCTGGGCTTGAGAATCATTGTGATCTGTGAAAGCTTCCATTGTGTAAAGTCCAGTTCAAATTATAGCATTATAAATATGCCATAACCATTTTTGCCGTTATTAGATTGTGACCTGGAGCTTTTTTAGGGTTATAACGTAATTTTGTCAAAGGCTGAGGTCTAAGGCTCGGCCATCCCAGGATTCTCTGAAGGATCCACTTGACCTCCAGCAATTAAGAACGCAATTTGAATTTATGTTTTCAATCTTTATAAAACAATTCAATTAAACAATTATTATACTTTACAAATATATTAGAGTACAGCGTATGTAGTCGGAAGCGGTTCTATGTATCGGGTACTTGGTTCTGTACAATGGTTGATCGGATCTTATTACCGGTTATCTGTTCTTAGCAATCGGGTAATTGGTTATGGTTCGGTTCTAAGTAACGTATAATCGGTTTTTATGACGGATGATCGGTTCGTTGGTAATCAAGTAGAAGGTTCTTATAACAAAAAAGCGATTCTTATGAGGAATAATCAGGTTTTATGACAACTAATCGGTTTTTATGACGTAATCAGTTCTTACGACAGTAAACGGTTCTTACGACGGGAATCGCTTGATGGTAATCGCTTGATGGTAATCGCTTGACGGTAATCGTTTCTAAAGACATTAATCGGTTGATGGTAATCGAGCAGAAGTTATGCAATCAGAGGCTCAAAGATTTTGCAAAGTCCAATTATGTAAAACTTGATTTCTGGTGCAAGGACTACCGAGACAGCGCAGCGAACAGAATCTGAGGAATTTACGGAGCAGACGACTGCAAGGTTCAAATGCGACGCTTGAATTCTGTTGCAAGGGCAGATAGTACGACGAGCAGATTTCAGGCATATGGAATGCAAAAGAAAGAGTTGCTTCTATTCTGTTGCGAGGGCGGGTAGCGCAGCGAGCAGAATACAAGGAAGGCAAGATAGAGGAAAACAACAAAAAATAAATGTCAACATGCTTAGGTCGAAGCGGTAAGGCCCAAACAAGGAAGCAGTTGTGGATATTTCGATCGGTTCTTAATACTTCCAGTAGCTCCTGGTGTGACATTTCTTCACATTCTTATATATATATGTCGTCGTGAAGTTGCTGTGAATTATATATCACTACCTGTTTAAGATTACTCATGTCTGAAAGTATGCTGTGTCTGTAGTTGTTGTTGTCTTTTACATTTACTTATGGTCTACTTATAATTAGTTCTAGTTATATTAAGTGTTATTGTTGTTGCTTATAATAAATTCTGGCGGCCGTGGTTCGAATCCGGCAGCCGCAGATGGATATTTTGAACTTTCATATTTTTTGTTTTTAATTTTTTTTTATTTTTTTAATTAATTTACAATACTAGTTCGCAAGAAAATTGAAAAGAAAAGGTTTCGAAATAACTTTAATCATTAATTGAAAATTGCGAATTTCAATGCGAATATAGGTGCAGAGCGCTGGCGGCCAAGGTTCGATCCCGGCGGACGGCCAGATGAATTATTTTGGCTTTATGTTTCTTATATCTTAAATGTTTTTATATAATTTTTTTTTTAATTATTTCAAACAGTTATCAATTAGAAAATTTTAAATAATAAGTTAAGATAGAATTTAAGTTATTGATTGAAAATTACGACTTTTACTGCGGTGAATATATTATATACGTGCTGGCAGCCGAGGTTCGATCCCGGTGGTCGCCCAAATAAATATTTTTAATCTTTGTGATTTCTATGTTTTTATTTTTTTAAATAATATTTCCAACAGAAATCAAAGAGAAATTTCCTTCTAATAAGTTTAGAAATAATTTAATTTATTAATTGAAAATTAGTACTTTTAGCTTATTATTAATATTTTGGTATTGGATGTATATGTATTTGATATAATTTGTAATAAGAATGATGAAAAAAAGTAATATGTAATAATAGGTATTAAGTAGTTCTAATATTTGTGACGTACCGTTACAGGGTGTAGACATTTATCAGTGGCATCTACTAGGGCATATTTTCTGATTTTTAGAGTGTGAGGGTTGTGTTTCAGAAAAGGTTAGCGAGTGAATAGCAACTGGAGGATTTGGGGTAAATACTTGTTCCAAGTGACTAGCTAAAGCATTACCTTTTTCAGCGTTACTTCTTGCCCAGTCTCCATTCGGTAGTCGAATAGGGGGTTCAGCCAAAATGGGCCTTTTAAGTTTTTTTTACCGCGCGCAAAAGAGAGTAATTTGCTAATTTAGTGGGAGCACGCGGTTTCATAAACTGTTCTTAGTCTAGTTGATTTTAAGCACGTGCTTATTAGTTTCACTTCATGTCTGGCCCGTACAAATCTTGAAATTAATTTATAACTAAATTCCCGATGAGCTAGAGTTTTAAAACTGTAGCTCAGAACTGGATGACAAGAAAATAATAACTTATTTCCTTGTCTGTATGTTTATTTGCTTGGCTAAAATGGGAAATTATTTGATACATACATACATACACACATACATATTAAAAATCAAACAAAAATACTGAAAAGCTCATTGACATTTTAAAATTTCAAAAATTTACAACTGAAGTAAATTTATTACCTCATTTAGAAAAAGTTTGATTTCTGTAGCTCATATCGTAAAGCGATTGATTTATAACCACAAGGTAGTGAGTTCGAGCCTCTACAATGTGGAAAATGTGGACACATTGTAAAAAAGGGTAAATACTGGTAGTGAAACAAAAATTGTATTAAAGTTGTTTAAACAATTTTTTATTTATTTAGTAAGAAAGTTGTTTGATTTATTGCTATTTAGGCTATATTTATTTGTTAATAGTGTAGCTCAGAGCACAGGGCGCTTGCTTTATAATCGTATAACGTTGTGAGTTTGAGCATCAGCAATGCCAATGGATTTTTGCCGGATTTTTTGTTTGTTAAATTTTTAATATCTATTGAACTATTTGGGATCTTGAACAAATTCTTTTGCCAATTTTAAAGTTTTTGGCAAAGACCAAAATTCAGAAAATAATTATTTAAGTAAAAAAATTCTTTATACAACACATGAAAACGAACTAAAAAGTATAAAACAATTTCTCCTAGAGTGGGGCTTTTAGCTCTCCTAAAAACGTGGGGCGCATGCTATAGAAAATTTTAACCATGATTCACTTACCTTAGGGTGGAATCCACCCAGTCACTGTTTCTATGCAAGGTTTCTAATGCAATAGATATGTGACGAACTAAAAATCAAATGTAACAAAACAATTCTTTTAATAATAAGGGCAAAAGGTTCCATCAGACAAGGCTCCTCAACATCCCACCTAAAGACCAAAAGTTCTTAGAACATTTATATTTGACTGTGATTCAATCACTAGAATTGCTCATGACTAGGTTAATTTAACAATTGGTTTCCCGATAATTTAATAACTCTAGAGAACCATAATCCTATTTACGCGACTTCGTTAGCTTAATTAAGGATACTTAAAATCCTCTTTCGGAAAACTAGGAAGCGTGCCTTACTTACATAGAACCTTAATTCTAAAAGAAAGGTCTGCAGCCAACGATAGATCAGTTCTCCTCACTAGATGGCTGACTGCCCCGTACTTCAAGTTATATTGGTTTGATCGTCCATCGAAAGCATTAAAATTCTGTAAGTAGTGATAACTTAATACCATAACCATGCGTGCTCCAAGATTTTTCACCAACAACTAAGGTTCAAGGTAGACCTTTTGTTTTACAGAAATCAGATGAATCATTCAAGAACCATGCCTCAAGAATAAACTCATTTTGAGTTCAATACATCAGCCGTGCCCCATAAATTCTCCACTCAGTATTCAGCCATTACCTTTATTCCTGGCTTTGGACAGGCAGACATCCCGAAGGTACTCTGGCGGGTTTTTCTATACTGCCAGTCAAAGAACCCTAGGTTAAGAAATCATTTCTTCACTAACGTACAACAATTGATAATAACACTCCTGACTATTTTCTATAGCATGCGCTCCACGTTTTTAGGAGAAAAAAAGTCCCTACTCTAGGAGAAATTATTTTACACTTTTTAGTTCGTTTTAAAAACGTGTTATATTAAAAAAATACTTACTTAAATAATTATATTTTATTTTTATATCTGTTAATCTCCATCGCTGGAAGAAAGCGATGAAATGCTGAAAAGGAGATATGAATTCTGATTTGTATTTCTAATTGAGTGTTGTAAAAGATTGCAAGAAATATTAATCAGTGCCATGTTTACTTCAATAATATTGATTACTTTTTCAAGTCAGATTTAAAGGATACTGTCCTATACTATACTATACTATACTATACTATACTATACTATACTATACTATACTATACTATACTATACTATACTATACTATACTATACTATACTATACTGTACTATACTATACTATACTATACTATACTATACTATACTATACTATACTATACTATACTATACTATACTATACTATACTATACTATACTATACTATACTATACTATACTATACTATACTATACTATACTATACTATACTATACTATACTATACTATACTATACTATACTATACTATACTATACTATACTATACTATACTATACTATACTATACTATACTATACTATACTATACTATACTATACTATACTATACTATACTATACTATATTAAAACTATTATACTATACTATATACTATAAAAGACTAACCCCTTTATTTTGTATAACGAAAATGCACACCAACGACAAGCAAAACTCGAGAAGCAGTACTTTTTTCTATGCGAAATTCTATTGTTTCTCGTATCTTGCTTGTCATTGGTGTTCATTTTTGTTCATTTTCGATATACAAAATAAAGCGGTTAGTCTTAATACACCATAATAAATAGTAATACTAATAATAATAATAATAATAATAATAATAGTAGTAAAAATAATAATAATTTTGCACCCCTTCTGGATGTGCACCCGTGGGGAACCTACCCCTCCTCACCCTTGCTACGCTACTAGCCTGACATAATTAAAGAAGCATCTATCTATTCACAAGCGGCACACAACGTGACAACCAGTCGACTCAACAAGCTCTCGTGCGTAAGCAGCTGATAAACTCAAGTAATAAGCATTTTATATACACTCTTCATATATTATTACTTTACACCTTTCTGCGAATTAGTCTTGAAATTAATTCACTCACTTGTGATCTTTGCGCACGTAAAAGCTTAAACACAACATTATTTAATAACATTTTAACTTGAATTTAAGACGGGGTTCGCACAATAAATACAAAAAAGAAAACAACTCTGACAAGCTTTTTCAATAAAAAAAAAAAAAAAAAAAAAAAACAATTCAGTACAAATAAATACATGTAAACCTATCTGAAAAATGTAGCCCGACATATGAGCTAGAATGTCGTGTAAATGCCATGAGCACATTGTTTTGTTTTTATTTAATGTTTTATTTTGTATCAAACCAGATATAAGCAACAAGTTTTTGAAAATAACTACAAAGGAGGCAAGCTTAAAAGGAAATTTAATTCAAGGGCTTATTGTAAGAACCACAAGAAAATTATTTTAAAATAATTGACTTTAATGTTTTGAAAAAAATTTATTTTTGTATATTAAACAACGAAGTAGAACAAGAAAGTTTCTACTAAAAAGGCAGAAATATTTAATAATAAATAAGCGAAATTTCTTAAATTAGTGTTGGTAATTTATTAACTTCTGTATGGAGTCTGTAAAATAGTTTTTTTTGATCATGTGAATTATCACCAGTGGTAGATTATCCATAAGGCAAAGAAGGCACGTCCCTAGGGGCGCCGGGTTACAAGGAGAGCGCGCGAAAGTTTTTAAACAAAAAAAAAAAAAAATAAGCAAGTATCTACTTAAAAAACTCATATTTTCTGTGCCACACAAGCTCTTGTCTTTGTCAAAAACAAAGAACATCTGTACAAAACAGCAACACAAACCGCTCATCGAGAGCACTCCTAAGCAGAAACGTTGTGCAGGAGGGGAGCTAGGGTAGGGCTGCTGTACGTCCTGGTTTTGACACTGTGTCCCTGTGTTCCGGTGCACAGTAAAAAATGTCACGGTTAAAAATATTGAAGAAAAAATTATAAGTATATCAGTAAAACGGAACAAATTTTTTGTAAATGTTTGCAAATGAATGAAAATGGAACTATTTTTTTTACAAAATTTTGAATTCCAAGAGCGAAAATAGACTTGTTAAAAAAAAGTAAAATTTTTATTCGCTATTCCAGGGTAAAAAGGAAATGGAGTGAGTATTATCACTGGTCTTCTTACAATTTAGTCACTGGTGTTCTTGCAACCACTTTGGAAAGCATTATGCAATGCAATTTTAATTATTCTATGACGTGCACAGTATTTTATAAAAAAATTAAAACGCAAAAGCATGCTCTTGATGAATCAAAAAAATCTGCAAAATATGATCGGACCAAACCTTTATTTTGAATAAGTTCAAACTACATTGACTGACTGCATTGATGTTTCTTTTTTTTTTTGTTATAAGATTTATAATTTATGTATGTATGGCATACTTTGTGTATCTGTGAGTTATTTTGACTTATGTTTTTTTAATAAACGGCAATTTATAATATTAAAATAGCATATTCTGTGGAATAAAAAAAATAAAATTTTCAAAGTTGTCCCGGTCAAGTGCAAGACAACTTATGGCAGCCTTAATGTAATGACTTCATTCATCTATTTAAAATTTTATATGAAACTAGCTGAACCCGGTGTGCTTCGCTACTCCCCTCGTTATAAAATAAAATTAAAAGTATTTATATATTTTTCACGCCATCGAATTTTCGAAATAAGTCCACCCCAGCGCCACCTACCGTGTCCATTTATACACAAATTATTTTCTTATGATCATACAAACATACATTCTGAATTTCAGTTAAATTGGTCCATAAATTCAAATTTTCGATATAAGTCCACCCCAGCGCCACCTATCGGGTCCAAATATAGCCTATGTTACCCACCGTACCAAGATGAACATTACCTGAAAATTTCATCAAAATCGGCCCAGCCGTTTTGGAGTCCATACGTTACATACATACACACATCCTATTTTATATATATAGATAAACTTAGCTTTACGTCGAATTAAACTTATCGCTATCTTTAAACTATGAAGATGTCATTGGCCCAAAATAAACCATAGTGCTCAGTCTGCGTGAAACCGGGTTTCAAGGTGAGGCAAGCAACGTAAGTGGTGAAATTGCACGCACCGAAAAAGCTGCAGTGACGATGGACTGACACGCACACATAAGTGAAGTCGTTATATTTTCTCTGCAGTCCAAAGCATCGGGCACGAATGTGTCATGCACGCAGAGAAAAAACATAGTTGCAACAACCATGTTTTATGAGGATCATAGTATGATTCGGATTATGATTGCTGCTAACATGTTCTTAAATATATAATATTTTCTTTGATCATCTTCATGCACTCCAATTTTCACAGCTATTAATTAAGATATCTCCAAAGGTTTGCCATTGACTAGGTTGAACAGAAATATTAATTCAATTGAAAAATCTTTTTGATAAAATTTTCTGTCTGAGCTGGGGTTTGAACCGCGGCGTTTTCGCTTACGAGCCACGCACACTACCAGTAAGCCACAGCCGCTACTACCGCTCGCCTGACTAATGCCATTCATAAACATGGTACATTAAGTGCATTGTCACAAAATAGCAATATTTGTGATAAAAAAAATATGGTCAGAATTGCAAAATATGTTTACGGTAAAAAGAAACATGTTTGCTACAATTAAAGTCGAAAATGTCACTTTTCTGCGTGCTGTTTTTAGGATCAGGCGATTTAAAACAAAACGCAATAATTGAACGGTTGACAAACGAAATAGCACATAGCCAGGAATCGATAAAACTTATTGTGTCTGAATGAAGTGAAAGTTTTTCCTGCTAACTGTTCAGACACGATAAATTCTTTCGATTTTTGGTTATGTTCTGCTTCGTTTGCCAACAAGCAAAGAATAGTTCAGACAAACATTCAAAATTCTAATATGTTTGTCTCTATAATAATATTTACATTGTTATGATTGACAGAACTACAACATTTTTGTTGCAACTAATAGTTGAGGCAATCACAGTATGTTGACGATTTTAACTATGTTATGATTTCAACTATAATGTTATTTTTGGTACCAAAATTAGTAAATAATGACTTTATTAAGACAAACATTTGTGTTTGCAGAAATAATACAATAATTTTAGTAAAAAAAATTATTATTGCAGTAATCTTGTCTCAACCATGTCTTTTCTCTGCGTGTGATGATATCTTAAAGAAACTTACTGCATGAGATACATTTGTCGATATTTCTTTAACAAATCTCTTATGTTTTTATTCATCGAAATCAGAAAGTATTCAAACAGTGCACGAATTTGGAACTTTTATATGAGATTTTCGTCACTGAAATGTATAGATGAATCAGCATGCTTCATAAAAAATGAAGAAAAATCGTGCTTGATGTAGTAGTAAGTAGTAGTAACATTTATTATATCTTTTTCATTAAAATACACAACATAACTTAACAATAGGCAAAAAATTCATAAAAACATTTCCATCATACAGAAGTTATAGTTTGTAATGAAAAAGATCTGCAATCTATAGTTCACAATGAACTAGAGACGATTGCAGTTACATAAGTAAATAATTTAATAATTAAACCTAATCTTATTTTTATTATAACGTGAAATGAAGTGGTTTTAGAAAATAAATATATAACATAAATTATCACAAAAAAAAAGAAGTGAAATAAGTATAATCAAAATGAATATATAATGAGAAAAAAACGTGAATTTAAAGAAACTCAAAAAACAAAAAAAGGATTAACCACTAATCAACACTGAACAAACAATCAATATCATAATAATTAAACTGAAAAGCCAAGTTTTACCTCTACGAAGAAACACACATTTATTACGAATAAATCTAATGCTATTAGTAAGCTGTTAAAGAGTCTGGGAGCTACTGAAGTATAAAACTGCAGAAGTAATTGAAGTGAAAACTGTGGTGCAGTGACAAGATTCTGAAGATTAATTCTTAAGTTATAGCTTATTGAGTATCTACTTAGCAGACTCCCAGATTTGATAAAAAATATTTAACACCTTAAAACAGTATAAATGCTTTAGTGGTAAGATGCTCAAAGTTCTAAAAAAGAATCAGACTTCTATCACGGCGAGATCTAGTGCAAATCAGACGTTTTGTATGTTTTTAAGACAAAAAAAGAGGAGTTATTTTGTTAGCATAAGCGCCGCCTCAGCAAACTAAACCGTATTCCAATTTGGATTAAAAAATACCATAGAAAATTGACTTGAGAAGTTTAGGACAACAATAAAGTCTTAACAAAAATATATGTCTAGTGGCAGCCATTAGATAATTTTAAAGAGCTCGAGTATGTTCCGACCAATTCATCTTGTGAACATTATCCAACATTAATACGAGATATTTAAAAGAATTAACAGGTTCAACACTAAAACACTTATAAGAGCAACAAAAAGCCTCAGACATGTTACATACTTATGTATATAAAACATCAGATAAAGAACAGGTATTTTTACTAAACATGAACTTTTTACAACTCCCATCATGAAAGTAAAATTGTGTGAAATCAACTTCTTTACCTAAAGCACTAAAAAACATAACTCTTGTTTTATTGCTAAGTACCAATAGATGGACTTTAAACCAGTGACTTAAAACTGCCAGATCATGATTTAAATCTACAGCAAGGTTTAATAATGACTTACTCGTAAACTTACGGGCCATGTCATCAGCAAACGCATTGGTACTTCTTTTGAACTCCTGAGAGAAAAGTGAATTAATGAAGATTAAAAACAGAATAGGACCTAGCACCGTGCCTTGTGGTACACCTAATTTATTGTGCAATTAAGAACTAAAGTTACCTTTAAACTTAACTTTCTGCTGTCTATTTGATAAATAAAAACCAAGCCAGTTACATATTTAGCCTCTAAAGCCAAAATTATGCAATTTTCTTAATAAAATATCATGGTTGATTGTATCGATGTATGGTAAAATCAACGAAAAGAACCACAGTTCACTTTTTATTATTTAAATTTGAGTAGACATTTGAGCAAAAATTCAAAAGAGCATCTTCTGTTGACAGACCAGATCTAAAACCATACTGACATTTACTAAGAAGACAATTATTTTCCAAAAATTTTATGATACGAGCCTTAATAGGTTTTTCAAACACTTTAGCAAATACCGGAAGGAGCGATATGGGTCTGTAGTAGTTAATATTGGTACGATTACCTTTTTTAAAGAGAGGAGTTACCTTGGAATCACTCGGAAATAAAGGGTGGTTAGATTTTAAGGGCCGATATTGATTTTGAATTAAACACACAAATTATTTAAGAAATTATTGTCACTTCTTTTTATTATAACAATATTAGTATGGTTCAATTAAGTAGGAAACAAAATATCGGCCAAATGGCCGCCGCGACCTCTGCGGCACACCTCCATCCGATGGTCCAATTTTTCGATGATGCTGAGGCATAATTGAGGTTCTATGCCGTTAATATGCCGAATTATCTCATCCTTTAGCTCTTGAATTGTTGCTGACTTATCGACGTACACCTTTTATTTCAAATAACTCCAAAGAAAGAAATCCGACGGTGTCAAATCACATGATCTTGGCGGCCAATTGACATCGCCACTACGTGAGATAACACGGCCATTGAATTTGTCGCGCAAAAGAGCCATTGTTTCGTTAGCTGTGTAGCAAGTGGCACCGTCCTGTTGAAACCCCACATATCGTCCACATCCATATCTTCCAATTTGGGACATAAAAAGTTCGTTGTCATCTCAGGATAGCGAACACCATTCACAGTAACTGCCTGACCGGCCTCATTTTGGAAAGAATACAGCCCGATGATGCCGCCAGCCCATAAACCGCACCAAACAGTCACTCTTTGTGGGTGCATTGGTTTTTCGACAATCACTCTTAGATTATTATTCTTCCAAATACGGCAATTCTGCTTATTGACGAATCCACTGAGGTGAAAATGTGCCTCATCATTAACGCTCCCATCCATCCTGTATTTCGCAGGACAGTCCTGTTTTTACGAGTAATGCCCTGCGTCCTGTGTAACGGGCTCAAAATCGTGCTTTTTATTATTTTGTCCTGATTTTTTATTTTTTCCCATACTTGCAATTTTTGTCAATTTTGTTTATTATTTATATTATTATTAGTAATATGTCAAAGTGTTCCCTTAACACACTTTAACTTTTTTTACGAACTTGTGAAAAGTTTCTGTGCAAATTTTTTCTTAAACTTGTCGAAATGTCGAAGCGAAAGCATGTGTTAAGCAATCAACTTGAGAAATGTTCATTCCTGGAAAAAACAAATATTGATAGTGAGGTGTTCTGCTCAAAGCGCAAAGTAATACCTGGAAAATCTTATTAACGAGCCATTTTTATAAGACTATTTTGGATTTCGTTTTATTTTTGTTATGTTTTTGTTGTTTTAAAAAAAACTTAATATTTATATAAGATTGAATTTTATTTTTTTTTAACAAATTTAATTGGTGCATGAATTAACAAAAGTAATTAATAATTTGAAGCTTATGCTACAATTATTATATTAAATAATAAATTTGATCATTTTATCAATGAAAATGTATATTTTTATTCTTTGAACATACAAGTAATAATAATTTTTCGACTTTAAATTGCGTCCTGCGAAAACATCCTGTTTTTTTGCGATTTTGTCTATTGTTCCTGTTTTTGGAGAAAAAAGAGATGGGAGCGTTACTCATCACTGAAGATGATTTTCTTCGAAAATTTATTACCCCTGTTGCCATTTCCTGCCAACATTCTGACCATTGACGACGCTTGAAATGGTCAAGAGGCTTTAGTTCTTGAGTCAATTGCACCTTGAAAGCGTGTAAATGCAAGTCGTTAGGGGTCGTCCATAAACTACGTTACTGATTTTCCGGTTTTTTACCCCCTCTCCCCCTACGTTACTTTTCGTAGTGCTTTTCAAACCCCCCCCCCCCCTATAAAGCAACGCGACATATGAAATTAATTCATTTGAATGATTATATATTTTGACTAGCTCTGACAATTTTCACTAGTATTAGTGACTAGTATGACTAGATACATTAAAGGAAAAATTGGAAAAAAATCAATAATTAATAACATCTGCAAAAGCTATTCCATCTGCGATCCAAGATTCGATGCTCTCAATCACTGGGATAGAAGAAGCTGGTAGCTTTGTTGAGGATTCTTCAAAATAGAATTTTTCATCGAATTCTATGTCGACCTATTCAGGTGAATCCTCATTTCTAACGCAAAGAAATTCACCTGGTCTTTGACAGAGTACCCTTAAAGGCTGCACCCGAGCTGCACCAAGTTCTGTGTTTTTGTGTAAATGCTTTCTGAAAATTGATTTATTTAAATAGTATTTTTTTATTCCGATTTATTGTAAACGATATAATACAAACTTATGACATTTCATAGAAGTTTTAAAAACGAAATACAAGCCGCAGGTAGGACACGACCTTGAACCGATTTCTTCTTTCTGAGAAGGACAGTACATGTCATACGGTATCTCCTTTGATCAAGAACATTCATTCCTTAACGTCAAAGCCTGTCGCAAAAGCAAAGACCCAAATTTTTCAGACGTGTGCTGAGATGGTGAAGGAATACCAAAAGGTTCCTGTGTCGAGGGAAAAGGTGGTGGAAGAAATCGTTGAAACAAAAGTTAACCATCAATTTAGACGATCAAACATAAACATGTAAGGTAAAAAATTTTTAAAATGATTGTGTTATTAATTAGAGGTTTTTCGTCGATTTTTTTAATTTTTGGTAACGTTACAATATCTAAACAACTCCCCCCCTACCGTTACTTATCGTAGTGCATTTCAAAACCCTTCCCCTCCTAAATTGGTAACGTAGTTTATGGACGACCCCTTATGCATAATGTTCATCAACAACGAGCGTGAGAGGTGAAAATGTTGGGCACGACTACGAGTAGAGCTGGACTGCTCTTCAGCCACACTATCGCGAACAGCAGCAATATTTTCTGCAGTTCGAGCTGTGCGAGCATGCACTGCTGTTTTCACATCTCCTACAAACCCAGTTTTCTCAAAATTTTTGCATGATTTTTCCGATTGTATGCACATTTGGACTATTAAATTGACCGAAAAAATCACGAAGTGCACGATATGCATTTTGATTTGAACGTCCATTTTCATAATAAGCCTGACTAACTTTTAAGCGTTTCTCGATTGTGTATCTTTCCATGGTTCAAATTGAGTTAGTCTGAAATTGAGAAATGTCAAATGAAATGCAGAAAATACTTGACGTTTAGTTGAGGTTCACATTCAACATCGGCCTTTAAAATATAACCACCTTTTATATCTGTCACAACACTTAATTTAAACAAATGGCTTAAAACATCACATACATTAAAAGCAATTTCCTTAATGAAATTATTAGTAAAATTATAATTAGAAGAACTTGAATTTTTTAACGACATAATAATTTCCTACACCTCAAACAAAGAAATTGCATCATAAAAAACTTTTAGATAAACAAGGTTCACTGGACATACAAGAACACAAGGACATATCAGTAGCATTATCAGCAACTACTTCGGAGCCTATTGAAACAAAAAATTTGTTAAAACTATCTTCTAGAATTTTGGATGGGAAACAGGTAAATTATTTATAAACAACGTTTGAATGGCTACATTATTTGTCCCTTTATTAAGTAAATTATTTACCAATTTCCATTCTCTTCGAATGTCACCTTATGCTTTTTGAAATTCATTACAGTAGAATATATTCCTGCATAACTTTACATCTTTAGACACTTTTTTACAAATAGCTTTATAAGAAGAATTAATTAAAGGATTATTTGGAAATTTTTTTTACGCTTAAATAGCTTGTCTTTGGCCTTTATTTTTTGAAGCAAGTCATTCGTTATCCATGGTTAAATTTTTTTCAATTCGTGATTCTTGTTCTTTAAAGTTTTTGCACAACTTTCAACATGCTTAACAAGTTGGTTTATAAAAGCAGTATACGCTTTAGAGGCTCGGATTCATTATAAACTGTAACCCAAGTTTCAAAACGAAGAGAATTGTTTAATAACCTAACATCAGTAGAAGTATAAGTAGAAGAAAAGATAGACAAATAAATTTTCGTTACTTGACAATTAGCAATACTTAAGACAGTTAAACAATGATCAGAAATCTGACGGTCAATCACCGAGCTATAAAGAGACAAATTACAGTTTTCAAGTTTACAGTGGTCAACACAAGTTTCAGACAATGCAGATATACGAGTGGGCTCGCTTATACATGATTCTAGGCCGAAGGAAGAAAGTTGAAATAAGTATGAAAGTTGCTTTTAAGAATATTTAATTTAATATCGCTGATTAAACAAAAATTGGTATGGTTATCATTATCTAAAAGAGTGACTATGTCATTGAGAAAAATATCAAGCGAAATTGAACTATTAGTAAGCCTACAAGAATGTGAATTTCATATTATTTATTGAACATATTAACTTTAAAACATCACAATTACGGAAATTAAAAAAAAAATGCTCGAAACTGTAATGAAGAAAAGCAGCAACACCGCCAGATGCATTAGTATTACTACAATTAGCTATAAAATTGTAACCATTAATACGAAAGAGTGATATTTCGTTATCATAAATCCAAACTTCAGTTAAGAAAATAAATGCAGGCTTATTCAAAAAAGATTCTAAATGCAGCAATAATTGTCGAAATTTTTACGCATACTCCTTATGTTTTGATGAACAATTAAACAATTATTTGAAGAGTGTTGGTCATAGCGTAGGTCTTGAGATTTAATATTGGTGCAGTTGACAAAAGGGATGCTGAAAAAATTATCGTTATTATCAGTTAAACTAACGGACATTAAGATATTGACTCAAAATCATCAAGCTTATGCTTTGTTTTCACTATGTCATTTATATGATAACACAAAAGTTTATCACCTGAAATATTACCTTAATAAAACTCTAGAACATTCTAGAACATAGCTCCATTTAATAATTTATTTGTTTTTACTTTTCCAAGATTGCCAAAGTTAGCAAGTTAGCAATGACAACATGTTGTTATTTTCAATATGATTGACAACAACTGACCACTGAAAATGACATAGTGAAAACCATGGATTATTTATAACAATGTAATTGTCATCTCATTAAAACTTTTCCATTCCTGACCCAAACATATTTAAAACCTCTATCCTTCTTGAGTTTCTGAGCTGCTTTTAACAATAATCTTGTTAGATAGTGATACTATCATTTATAAAAATTTTAAAGTTTTTACTCAACCAAAAATTTTAGTAGTTAACTTGTTACCATTTTTAAATTTATTTCTTAACGCTTTTTTTTTCGTAATCCTGACATAAATTTAACAACTGAAATATTTTTGGATGTATTATTGAAAGAATTTATTTTTTAACGAAACAATCATCAATATCGCTTACTGTAATATTATTACCAACACCACGAGTTTAGAGATTGAGAGCGCAATCAATGAACGGCATTATTATTGTTCACATTAGAAACCCCAACTATTTCCACATTTTTCTCATTTTTTTTTCGGCGTAATGAATATAATCCCCTTTGAAGCGCATCAACTCTTTGCTCTTAAATATTTGTTCTTCTTGTAAAGAGCGAAGAAGAGAAAACATAAGCGCATTATCCGATCTAAGAACAACAATTTCGTTAAATACCTTTTCTATTGTTATCTCTTGCTGTGGAGCATTATGCACTTGATTCATTCAAGATATCTTTGAGACTTAGACTACTGAGTTATTTAGAGCTTGTCTACATCAACACAATCGGACACAGTTCATGTATACAAAGCAAAACTGGTTCACGCAGACTGACCAGTATAGTGCGTTTTTGAGTAGATGACTTTGTTCGTACGTAGACTGAAGAGTACAGTGTATTTGGGGCCATTGACAATTTCGCGAAACAAAAATGTAGACGCAGAAATTTTCAATTTTTTTTTAACAATTTTCATTGAATGTCAAGTTTTAATAAATAAGTACATAATTTATTATTTTTTTTTAAGAGGGGCATTATATTGAGGTGCTTTCCTAGGGCACTCTCGACATTTAATCCGCCTCTGCTTATCACGTTTCCGTTTCGATTACAGCCAGTTTCGGCTAGTTTCGGCTAGTTTCGGCTATCCGGCCCCTAACCGAACTTGTTTTATCGTGTTAACTCAAAACATTTGATTAATTTTATGCGTTCGATACTATCATTTGCGATTTTATCATCTGTATTGCAATTAAAATTAAAGTTTAATAGGTACTGAAGTCAAAAAGTTATAATTAATTTCCGAATAAATTCTGTGTTGGTGGAATTAAGGAAAATAACACGATATATTTCTTTTCCTATAATACTAAACCTTTAAAAAATAAAGATACTTGCTTTGTAATAACATCAAAATGTACATTGTAGGTACATACTGTTTTGAGTCTGTACGGAATAAAATAAAAAATCATCTCTTTTATTATAATAGTAAACTTTGATTAATCATTATAAACTTTAATATACAAAGAATACTTTTTTAAATTAAATTTTTTTCTTATATGTATGAAATGGTGTATTTATTTTCTTTTAATTAAAAAAATGTACTAAGAGGTTTAAAACTTAAATTTTCATATTAATTACCAGTTCTGGTTTCGGTCGGACGCTGATTATTACAGTAAGCCCTTCAATTAAAATTATTGGTTTTGCAGAAAAATTGTCTAATTTTGAGCGAAATGCAATAAAATAAATATGCTGATAATGTTTGGAGAATAAATTCAAGGTATTTGTATGGAAATTTGAAAAACTGTTGCAGCACCAAAATAGGTAAGTGAGAAACTGGTATATAAAAAAACAACGTTTTGATAGAATATACTAAGCTGGAATATACTGTTATGCATGCGTTAGAAAACATAATATTTCAATCAAGTGTGGGTTCATTTATGTTGAAAAAAATTCATATCATGTGGCTCAGTTAAAATTATTTCTGACGGAAAATAAAATTCCCTGAATTAAATTGAATAGTACTTTTATGAACGCACTAAACAAAAACATCGAAGCCAAAATGGCACATGCCATTTAAAATTGCAGCTTAAAATGTCTCTATTAAATCAGATGCAAAAGAATGAGTTGAAATAGGTGGGTGCGTGCACTTACGCAGTCCTTGTTTAAAATACCATATAAAACTATAGGTAAAGTTACATAAAAAAATTTAAAGTTTGTGGAAATGAATGTTATGAAATGATGGAATTCTACTTATCATTAATCCAGTAAACACAAAAAATTCCGAAATAGATTGCAAGAGAAAGGTAAACTGTCAAATTAAGTGAAATTGTAAAAGATTAGTTCGTCGTACATACAAATAAATATTTAGTAGAATACGATTTATTATAATGCAGCGCTGATTAATTTTTTCTCAGTAAGTGGTTATAATTTTTTAGAATTTTTGTATGAATCAGTATTAAATAGAATTAATGAAATGTATATATTTTGTTAAAGACAGTAGGTTAAAACGAATTAAATTGGGTGGCAATAAAAACTTTCTCGTTGCTTTTGGCTACCACGAAAATGTGTACAATTATTAAAAGAGAGAACAATACTTGCTAAATTTATTTGAGTTCAAAAAATATAATGCGTGACACTTTTTTATTTTACATGCCTTGGATATAGAATAAAGCACCTCCAGAAAATGCAAACTTTTTCCATTTTGCTTTGTGTTAATTTATGATAAAAAGAAAATAATATCCTAGAAAATGATGAAGTCAATATTCAAGCTGGAGGTATGTTTTATGCCTACTCCGAATAGCTTATGTTCTCAAAAAGCTTTACATGGCAATTTTTAGTCTCTGAGTTTACCATTAATATCATTAACCTCCTGAGACACAAAACCATTGTCTGCAGAGAGGTGACGACAGAACAGAAAAATTAATTCAATTGATAAAAACTTTCCGTCTGAGCTGGAATTAACCCCGGCTACCGCGGTTCTTTAGCTTAGGGGCACTCTACCCACTAAGCTATGGTCGCTTTATCGATATCAAAAACTATCAATTTTTTTTTTTTAATCAAAAGCCCCCTTGAGTAAATCCTGGCTGCGGGCCTGATACAGTACAGTACTCTTTTTCTGAGCAAAGTCCTGTTTAAATTATATTGTTGTGCAAAACACATAAATGTTCTGTATTTTATAAAGTTGTCTGTTTTTAAACTGTTTTCCACAAAAGTTGTTGAAAATTTTTTGATTTTACTTTGTTATTTTTATAGTAAAGTTTTTGCTATCCTCATTAAACAGAAACCAGTGATATAGATTAAAGCTATTCCCTAAAATTAACTGCGTGGAACTATTTTTATTTTTAATTTTCAAAACACTTTTAGTGTCAATTTGACACTATTTTTATATAGTAAATTGTATATTTTTCTTACTTGAGCTCAAGTTCAATTGGAATTTTAGCTCAATGTGAAAATAATGCCTCAATTAAGATTTTTCCAAAGAAAAAAATTCAAATTGATGTCGTTGTTAATCTGTACACAAATTTTCCCTCAAACCACTTTCCGTGTCAAATTGACACAAAACTAAGAAAAAACATTTAATTTTTATAAAAATATTATCTGTTTTTGTTACTGGTCATCTTCAGTTTATCCAATTGATCTTCATGTCCCATGTAAAAAATGTGCTCAAACTTAGTGTTGTTGGTGAGTAACAAAGAAATTTTTATTTTTAACATTTTATGAGTTATTTTAAATTAATATTTCTAATGTGGCAAACAAATCTGGTACATTCCTTCTGAGTTTTTTTAAAAATAAATATTTTAATTTAAGCTGAATATAACCAAAAAAATTTGCTTTTCCGTGATATGAAACTCAAATCTTTGGCTGTAATGCATAGTGTCGATTTGACACTAAAAGTCTTTTACGTTACAAAAAATCAAATGCGTTTGAAGGTTAATGAACAAATAATATCTGAAATATAAATATAACATAATATGTACTTGCCTTATAAAAAGGAATTATAGGAAAGGAATAGTCCATAACGTCCTATATATGGAATATTTAAAATTTTGGTTGAATCTTCGTCACGTCTTCGTCACGTCTTCGTCACGTCTTCGTCACGTCTTCGACGACGGATGGGATCCACGTACTGCACAATGTACGCGTTCGCTCTAAACCAGCACATTTCTGTTTGTATTTGCTCTACACTTGTGCCACATTGCGCTCTCGTTGCTTTATGCTTACCACTCTCCAACTCTTTCCATTCTCCCCATTCCTTCCATGAATCGATTTGTCTTTGAAGCAGGATTTTCAGCTTTTTAAGTGAAAATATATTAAAAAAAAATTATTTATTTAACAAACATTTCGTATGATTTATTCGCTCCTTAATTTCTGAATACAGTTTAACAAAATATCCGTATTGTTATGGCGTTGTCTTCAACGACGGCTGCAAAAACAACGTCTTCGAAATGTTCTTTTGTCACTGGGTATATGTATATGTATATATATACTAGAGTGGGTCAAAAAATCAATTATTTGTTTTTAAAGTGACACGGTAAAGTAGGTTGCTCGACACCTTAAAAAATTCGCACCAAATATGAGCTCTTAACTTTAATAAAAAGATGCTCCGCATCGCAGTTTTTTTTTTCTCTGGCCAATAGAAAAAAATTCATACCTCATCATTAATTGATTGTACAGAAAAATATTTTTCAAGAATTTTGTAGGAAATTTAATGTTCTACAAAAAAGATATCCCAAAGTTTTTCCGTAAACCTCACCATTGAATGATATTTAAGATTTAAGTTTGATTATTTTAAGACATATTTAATTTTTGTTTATGAATTTTATAACTCGAAAATAAATGACTATTATAAAATGCGCAAAATAAATTTTTGTAGGAAATTAACTGCTCCATATGAATGGTATGACATGTTTTGGCGATTAAATTAAGCGTTCAAAAGATATTCATCATGAAACTTGCATGTGTACTGATTTTAAGAGTTTTTAATTAGATAATTGAAAAATTTTAATTTAATTAACTTATTTTTCCGTGTCACATTTAAAAAAAAAAAATAATTGATTTTTTTGACCCACCCTAATAAATACATATTAAGCATTGACTTAGACGAATTCACTTCACCAACACTTGCTTAAAGCACACTTGCACTTGAAGCATTTAAAATGGAAAGACTTAAAGCTAATTAATACAAATAGGCAATTCCAAGAAAGTGTCAATAATGAAACATATCTCCAACACATTCTTAGCTTTAAATATATTGAAAATAAATTTCTACTGTGTGTTTGTGCGCATATAAAGTAGTTGATAAAAATCTACATACATCAAATTTGATATCTGCAAAACTTTAGAATCTTATTTGAAGTTTACTTTAGGTGATTATAAAGAAGTAAAAATACAATAAAATGTTTAATTTATATCAACGCAACAAAAGTCCACGTACAAGGTCTTCCCAAAAATATATAGTAAATAAATATGTAGCAAAGCATTTGAATGATTATCTTATTTAACAAAAAATTTGCAAGATTTAATTAAGTTTTTTGTTTAATGTTTTTTGTTAACACATAATTTTTATGTTTTTTGCTTTGTTCTTAACACTTTGAAGAACAACCTTTGCCTTCCTATGAAACGCGTATTTTACTATTTGGCTTAAAAACTCTCGAAACTAGAAGAAAGATTCAGTTGTTATCATTTATTCACGACCTTACATCAGGTCAAACCGACTGTGACGAGCTATTATATTTTGTTAATTTTAATATTCCTGCTAGAATGTTACGGAATTACGCGTTAATTTATTCTCAAACTCATAGAACTTTTTATGCACTTAATGAGCCTATAAATTGTGCCTTGTCATTGTATACAGCTAACAACTTAGATTTTTATTTCTCGAAATTTTCATTTAAGAATTTGCTAAATAACTTTTTTCGTATATAATTTTTTATTTCCAATAATAATGAACTTTTACTCTTTGTTAAATTTTTGCGTTATTTTTTATAATAGTCTGTAAGTTATTTTTAATGTTGATTTTATATTATTTAAATACAAATTCTAAATGTTTGATAGTTTAAATCATATTTGATTTTAAATACAAATTCTAGTTGTTTAAGGTCAAAGTAAGAAAAAATAATTGTTCTAAAGAATCTTTCCAAAGAAACAACAACAAAAAAGTTTTTTTTCGATATGAAAAGGGAAAAATCACTAGCTGATTTTATTGCATTTTCGGCCGTGCTAAAGGCTTCATCAGAAATATTTGTGTTACCCGTGCAAGCGCGCACTAACGCACTGCACCACAGAGGCAATGAGATTTGAAGTGTCAATTTCTCAGTTTTTCTCCCATTTCACATTCTCACATTTGTTGTTGTATTCTTGCTTTACTTTAGTCTTTATGCTTATGTTATTATTATGGAGTCCAACAGTCTGCTGGAAGTCTTCCACTAACAAAACATGGTTACTGAAGTTGTTTTTAGATTTTTGCTGATATATCAAACAATTAGAAGTTTTTAAATCATATAAAATCAACCTAATAACTAACAAGGTCATTTAGGAAAAACTTGAATAGGTATTTTTAATTTTAAGTCATCTGTAAGGATACAATTTCCAAAGACTTAACAATGAATAAATTATAAGTTCAATAGTATCGCTATACATGAAAAAAATTTTACGTTCTCAAAAGATTTTTTTCGTACTTTCTGATACAAATAAAAAATAAATGCCATATTTATACTGAAAAAAGTATTTATTTAGTTTTTTAAGTTTTAGTAAGTTGGCAATTTTTAATATTCGTTTAATTAGTCGTAATCGAAAACCTGATATCGAGGGCGATTTTTCAAAACGTGCTATTTGCATAATCACAATTTTTCAGGAGAGCAAAAAAACTGTTTCTTTAGTTAATGTAAAGAGTAAGAACTAATCTTTCTTCTACAATATTATTTAAAAATGACACCGAAGTTATATATATGTTTTTTTAATTCCTATTATTTGCGCAGATATAGCAGATAGCTCTTTTTACAATTTAAATTTGATAAAATTATATTTTGAAATAAGCAAATAGCACTTTTTGTACAAAAATACAAAAATGCTATATTGTATACTATTGAATGATTTTTATTTAAATTTCATGCTTTTTATTCAAGTTTATGGGGTTTTAATGTAAAACATTATTGGAAAGTAATATAATAACAATACTAATACATATAAAAATGTTAGAAGTCATAGAATTTAAACTAAAAGGTACCTATTAATATAAATAACAATCATTTTACGATTAGTCTTTCTTCGCCTGTTTTAAGTTGTCATAAAAATAATGATATTCTCGCGGAATAACAAGTTTTAATGCTTGCAAATGCTTCCATTTGCTTGGCTGGATAGGACGTGGAGCAGATAGTAAGGATTTTGGTTCGTTATAACCTTCGTATGTTTTGATTGTGGTTGGAAGGTTCATGTATTTTTCATCGAAACTGAGTTTATATTTAATGTCGCCACTTGGTAGATATATAAGAGATTTTATTTGTGATACGGTGGGATCATTCTTATTTCGCCCGGGTCTAATAGTTGTAAAACGAATAAGTTTTAAATCGGTATAGTTTTTAAAGAAATTATAGTCCAGATATAGAGCATCAAAGGGCATATTTATTATTTTGTTATCTATTTTGACGGTCTTTCTAGCTTCTTTTGTTATTCTTACATAGTCATTTGGCAAGTATATTGTCTGCTTTTTTAACTTCACCTCAATCTAAGCGTGTGCACTGTCGTACTCCATTTGAGTGTGCCCCTTCCCTAAGTACTTCTGTTCAATTATTTTACTATTTTCGATAGCAAAAATGGACAATGCGTTTGATAAATAGTGGTTACGATTCTGATAGCCACAACCATCGGAATATATTATGATTGGTAAGGTGTCTGATAAACAATGGGTTTTTATTATACATGAAATAAACGTCGACGCGGATAGATCTCCATTAGTTTCGTTCCACCAGTAATTTGTACATTAGTGTGTTGCGAGATTATAAATTGTAAAGTTGTGTACTTGAAGACGCTGTTTATAATAAATAGCGGATGCGTTTATATCAGGACAAAGTTTTACAGCTTGTGCATCCATCGTAAACACGTTACATCGTCCTTCTTGAGCTGCGAGTTTGTCCCGTTGCTTTTCTAATTGAGCACGTTCTTTTTTAAATATATGGGTATTATATTCATCCGTTGCAACTTGTTTGGCTTTAAATCCAACACACGTATCACATTCATCTTTACGAGGCATATATAGAGCCAAATTTTGTTCTGCAAAAACATGTTTAAACGTAGAAATTGACACCGGACGAACTTGATTATCCAAACATTTAGATTTATAATCCTTATATATATCGGCTTTAGTTTTGAATGCTGTTGCGATATATACCTTACTACTGTTTTGCGGCAATAATGACTTTCCATTTTATCTAGGTTTTCGAAATATTCTCCTAAGTATCTTCTACAACCAGCATTTTTAGAATGAACTGTGTGCCGTTCATTTTGTTTGACATGAGGAGAAGAAACTGGTTTGTCATTGACCAACCAACGTCGTAATATTCCTCTATTTATAGAAAGTGTTGAAAGAAACATAGATCTACACACTTGAAGCGATTCATGATTGTAAGGAAGTTTATATACAAAGGTTTTCTGTTTTTTAGAATTTTCCACTATGGTCCTTTTTGTAGGTATCTGTGATATGTAGGCCTTTAAAAACACTCGCTTAGCTTCCCAAGATATGTTCCAAAACATTTTGAGAATATTGTTTCTGGTCAATTCATCAAATTTTTGGCAGTACATTACCTTCCTTTTTATACAAATTGCCGATAAATACGTTGGTCCAATTTGTCTTGCCGCTTTTGGTACATTTTGCTTGACAACTTTATCTACCGTCGAAAATCCCAAATATTGTTGACCCTTCATCTGCTTTATCTTATTTTCCTTTCGAATTTCTGCAAAGTAATGGGCTCGTTTTTTTCTGCGGCAAGCGACTACATTGTTGTTGATTTGTTCATTCTCGGAATCTGGATAAAATTATTGTTTACAATTATAATTGTCACGAATTTTAAACAACAAACCTGATATGAGATCGTGCCCAACATCGTCTTCGTCGGATAAATCATAATCAATTGCAATACGTTCTAGGGAATTACAATGCACGGCTTTATGCTGCTCACTTTTTGAATAATTATTCATTTCAATCATAACAAATTTCAGTATAATAATAACAAAAAATTATTTTTTTATGCAAATAGCACTTTTTGTATGCACAAATTAACGTATTGCAGATAGCACAATCACAAATTTTACAATAAAATGATTGTAGAAATAATTTTTCCCTTTAAAATAAATATAATACATGACAACTACATCAGCGAACACATTGCCATCAAAAACTCATTTTCGACAAAAGAGCAAATAGCACGTTTTGAAAAATCGCCCTTGATATGTTTTCTTTACAAACATATTAAAAATAAATTATTGAAAAATGCAAAAATTTTCTTTGCTAATCGCTTCATTTTTTATTTTATCGGATTTTTTTTACATAGCCTTATTTAACCTTAAATTTTACTGCAAATAGGTGGATTTAATTTATTTTATTTTCAACAATGCACATTCAACAGAACAAAATTTAAACACTTCAACTTAAAAAAAATTGTAATGATACTGAGAGGTCAGAACAGGTGCAATTAACTTGCAACATGTCATTTTTTAAGAATTTGTATTAAATTTGGTTACGCTCTTTCTTTTGTTCAACTTCGTCACACTGTATTATTTTTAAAATGATACGATTTAAAACAATACGAAAAAATTCTTAATATTGATCATTTAACAGAAAATTGTAGGTAAAAAATTATGATCAGAAATGATAATCGTTCAATTAATTACTTACTTAGTTCGAACTTAAATCGTAGGTTGGTTTTTGCCTCATCTAAGTACGTGCGAAAACCATTTCTCTTTTCCTTTTAAAAATTATTTTTGAAAAGCTAAGCATAATATTTTTTTGTATTAAAAATTTTGTCGCGTTAATTTTTTTTTTATATTATTGTTAATATTTTGATGCACAAGTAAAGATTAAAGCATCTGTTGTATTCTTATAATGTTATAATGATCTCTAATAAATACTTCAAAAAGCAAATTTCAGAAGAAGAATTTAAAAAAAATGCTGCATACTTAATTGAACATGAAGATTAAAATGTTATAAGAAATTAACGAATCGATGGTGTATGTAAACTTTTGTCGACCACTGGCATGTATGCATGCCAGTATAATATGCATTATTTCTGTACTATTCTTAGAAGAAATGGCAATCCTGGCATTGTTATTATAGAAATTTAATTATATGATATGTAATTCATTGAATGTTACTCATACGCCGTGTAGCACTATTATTAATTATAATTATAAGCTCAAAACACAATGTCCCTTCCCAATTATATTTGGCATTTATTAAAACTATTATTAGAATATTCTTGAATTATGTAGGTAAAACGATAAATAAATAATTTGCAACTCAATCATGTTATCAGAAACAATCAAGTGTGTAAATGTGTCAAATAAAAAAAATTAAATCAGGAATTCTTAGTAAGAACGTAAACGATTTTTTTATTTATTCCAATTATGCACAAATATACTAGGAAAATATAATTCAATGCTTAAAAATTTTCCACATTTCAGCACCCAACAAATGAACTTCATCAATTTGGTATAGTTTCGATTTTTTTTGTGCAATTTTGTCATTCAGCCACAATTGTAAAAATACAATTAGATTATATTACATTTTAGGAATGATTTTTCTGCTTGTAATTTTACATTTTTCACACAACAGTTGCTTGTTTTATGTATTTGATGTAGCAATTATATAAAAACGAACAAGTGTAAGTATCTCTTCAACAAGTATTCAACATCAATAGATATAATGAATTTTGTGATAAATGTTGAAATACGTACAAGTGTTTAATGTGTAGTATTGTTCCATTTGTATGCGCTACAAACTATTATTGCGAAATTTAGTTCAATCAGGCTTTGATCACAGTTTCCGAATTTTCCACTGAAATAAATTATAAAGCTTTCGGTAGAAATTTTCTTATATAAACCAAATTCTAATGTAAATAATAATGATGTATAATGATTATCAAAATATAAGTTTGTTTTTAAATCAAATTTGTCAGAACGATATTTTCTCGCTATGAAAGAACGCAGCTTTTGAAGAAGGCAATAAAAAACGCAGCATTTCTAAGATATAATTAAATTAATGTCATGATTATTATAGCAGTAATTAATTTTTTATTCTTACTCAATTTCAGCTAGACGTATCCCATTCACATTGATTCAGCAACTTTTTTGAGTAATGGCTGGAGTATATATTTTACTTTAACTATTTGGGTAGTGATGATATAAAATATCGACACATTAAAGATTATATAAAAGCACACACAAACACTTTCAACCCCACAATGGATGAGTTCCCTGTGGTGCACATTCCTACGGATGAGGTACTCGAGGAGGAAGAGTTTGGTAAGTGGTTAGCAGCTCATAAACAGTTTCATGTTAGTTTGTCTGTTTCTGACAGCCATACTTAAATATTTCTTGTTATTATTTCACAGCTTTTTCAACATAATTAAGCAGCTTAATGTGTGGTTTTTAGTAAGGTCTGTCTTAATCAATTACCATCCTTGTGATTTATTTAACCATTGAGGGTAGTTAAAGACTTCTTTCAGTATTACTCGTACATAAATTTATTTATTACCCAAATTTTGTGCAGTTTTTTTTATATTAAAGTAACTAACGCTATTTTGTATTAAATATACATTGTTGAACTCACCTTTTTGATAAATTTGTAGTGCTTTTTTAATGCAATTTATGGCAAAACTTTTTTCATTACTTTTTGCATTTATTTTTCAGGTATTAAGATATAAGGAACCAACATTTAATGAAATTAAACATCAAAAGTTTACCAACCAGGGTGATAAGAAAAACTTAATAAAATAAGAACTTCCTTCATATGCTCTAATATATCATAATCACTCCTTCAAAGCTTTGAAGTTTCTGTTAAATTTTTGATTAACTTGGCCAATTTATGATATTATTTGAATAAAATTTTGCCTTAATAGCTGAAAGGTAAAAGCATCAAGCACAGAAACTGCTATCGGCACACATATGTGCATGAAGTTACTTCTGCACCTTTTGATTTAAAACTTCAAAGATATCTGCAGCAATGTGCTCAATGTGTGTTCATATGTGTGACACATAAGCAGTGAAATAAGAAGTTATTTCTCTATGCCAAAAGTAAGATTCTTCGGTGGCAGTTTTATTAGCAATCTGCAAATTGTGCTGCGATGTGTTTGCGATATTATGCAATGTGCTGTGAACAATTTTTCATTAAATTTCATTAAATTATGAAAAATTGTAAAAAAGAATGCAATTGTGCCAGACTTGTGCTGTTGTATGCAGTAGGAATACTAAGAAAACATTAAAGATTTGTAAAAGTATTAAACATTTTATCGAAACTTTTTTATACCTTCGTACGGGCAGCTTTAAAGTTGTTAAAAAGCAAACAATGTTCAACTGTAGCAATGAAGATATTTATTTATTTATTTTTATTTATTTTTTTTTAAAATTAATGTTTACATGCAAGAAGAAGAAGAGTTGTAGAATATGCAAAAGAAAAAATAATACAAGTTAGAGCTAACAGTTAAATTATTTAAAAAGAAATACGTAAAACAAGCAACTAATTATAACAACAAAACACAGAAGTAAGTGACAATTCAGGGCTTAAAAATTAATTATATATTTATACTATCCCAACATACACCAATCGATTCGTAAACGAGCTCGAAACGAACACGAGATCTCGGATCCATAAATTTTTCTAAGTGACTTTTCCTAAAAAAAAACTTGAAAAATTGTTCAGTGAAAATGATTAACATTAAAACAAGCACTGAATAAAATGATATATGGGCATTTCCATCGTTACTCTCGCAACATGGGTACGACTTAAAGCTTAGTTTTCTCGGAAGCTTATGTTATTAATGTAAAAAAAATTCTTGTGTGCATATGTCTAATAGTAATGGTATCTACCAAAATTGTCGTTCCTGTAACTAATAAAGAATGGCAGTGGTAAATATGGGCGTAACTCACGCGACAAGAAGAGGAAGTGTGTTTTACAAGCATGTTTAGATTGTAAAAACTCAACGAATTTTTCGATATTTTTTTTGTTTTTAATTTTTAAATAATAGGAAAACAGTGATGTTTCATAATAAGCCCACTTTACCTATGGACTTTGCTTATTTAAAAATATATTGAGTTGCCAAAAAATATTATCCCTAACTCATGCGACATAACCCACGCGCCAAAATTTCCTTAAATCTTAATTGGGTAAATAAGTAATTAGGTAGTTAAGTAATTATGTAATTTAGTCATTAACAAAAAAATTTAATTTATTGTCCTTTTCTTGCCTCAAATATTTTTTTTTTTTATTTAGCCAATGCCTTCCATTTTTACTTAAACAAAAAGCTTACGAAACATTTACTAAAGATTTACGAAAAAGGAAACTACATTTGTGAAACAGTGCAGACGATTTGATCATCATGGTTAATGAATTTATATAGAAATTTCCTAAATTAATTAAAATAAATCTCGAAAATCATGTGCAATGCACAATGCGAAAAACGAACTCTGTTCGTCTTGGCAAGCCCGCGCAAAGATTGCAGGACACTAGTGGGCATGCTCACTGGTCACTGCATGACGGCAGCCCACGCGAGCAAGCTTGGCATCACCACGGATGACAACTGCAGGAAGTGCAAGGAACCGGGCACAGTGCAGACCCTGGAGCACCTACTTTGAACATGCCCCGTCCTACTTAGATCGAGACTAAAATCGAAATTTTCGTCACTTAAAGATGTAGCCAGGGTGTTTCTGGAATCCCTCCTAAGGTTTGCGAATTCAACGCAAATCTTTAAAGACTTTTAAATAAATACAAAGGTTCCTTTTGTTCGCTACCGGTATCACGAAGGACCTGAATTGGTCTATGTGAGCCTTCACGAAGGCATCCGGTTTAACGTAACTTAACCTTATAAAAATAAATAAATAAATAAAAAAAATTTCCATCAAACAAATTTCTTCAAACAAAATTAGATAAAAACACTTAGAATTTTTTCAAATGAAAATGTTGAACATTTTTTTTGTTTTTTAATTGACATATTTTTAGCAGCTAACAATAAAATTTGTTGTTCTTACTAAAAAAAATATTTTCATATAAAAAAGTCCAACTCGTAGGCTACACGAAACGCACACGAGATATTTTTTTACCCAAACAAAATTATATGAAAAGACTTAGAATTTGTTCATATAAATTTCTTCCTAGGAAATTATATACGAAGACAAAGAATTTTCTCGTATAAAAATTATGAAATTTTTATTGATTTTAAGTATTTTAAACAGCATACAATAAAAAAATACTTTTTATTAAAAAAATTATATATTTTCATAAAAAAAGTCCAACTTGTAAGCTAGCTCGAAACGCACACGAGATCTCAGATCCACGGCCGTAGCCAGGGTCGTGCTGTGGGCATCTGAGCACCCCCAAGAGCCTTCCGATATCCCCCAAAAATCATCGACTTTTTTAAATTTCAACAGAAAAGTTTTTTAAGTCTGATTTAAGAGAAGATTTAAGATAAGTAGTTCTCAACAGAAAAGATTGAACTAAAATTTAGGCACTAATTTGTGTTGCTTACACGCAGGGCTGAATTATAAAGGTTAACGCACGTAGCGAAAACTAATGCTAGTGACTATTTTTGCACTGCGGGATACAATGAATGGTTTAAGGCTTACGCAACAGAAAACGTTTTGAAGGTGCAAGCAGAGCATATCTTCTGCTATGTTGGCGTGGAAAGAACATTCCTTGCAAATTGAAAATAGTCAAGAAATTTTGAGATTTTTTAATGACACTCTCCTTGAAAAGCAACAATATTACATAAAAGGGATTCTTTTCACAATTTTGTTTTTGGCTAATAATGAGCTGCTTTTTCGATAAAATTGGTATGATGAAGAAAATAAAGAGTCAGGACTGTTTTATAATATCTTTAAACACATTCTCGAAGAGGACGAAAATTTGAAGAAATATCAAGATGCTGTGTCTACCAACGCTGCCTAAACATCGCTGCAAATACAAAATAAATTCACCAATATTTCTCAATTATTGCAAATTATCTCAGAGAAATAACCCTGCAGTGTAACCAACTAGCTTAAAACCAGTCTGCATACTAGTTGAAAACTGAGCAGTACTAGTTCAAGATCGTATTTTTTTTCATATACCCAACTGGTATTTTTAACAATGCGATGTCATAGGAAATATCAATTGTTTTATTCTGAACAGATGAAAAGTAGTTTATAATATAAATACAAATTAATGCGTTTCCAAAAAAAGGACACATTATATGACAATTTAAGTCAATTTAACATTTCAACGAATGCTTAAATAGCAATGAACTAAGCTTGGTTTAAGTTGACTTAAGTTTAAACTCATACTGAAAAACTGTCCCTAAGGCAGATAAATTGTCTCCACCACCATAGGGACTATATCTGAAAAAATTCACAAAGGTTTGCGTAGCTTACAAAAATTAAGTCTAGCGAATCTTTGTTGCACTACCAAAATAGATGAGCGCTCGAAAATGTGTGGGCGTAATTCATATGTTGTTAGGATTTGTTCATAATATAATTATTACCTTGGAATCGAAAACTTTCATTAATAAAGATGGTTCGCCATATTACTACGGTCGTGACGAATGCAAGGACTATTGGTGGATTGAGTATTTTCAAAACTTTAAAGCATTCGAATAACTACCTAGCTCCAAGTGGTTGTGGAACTGGTTGATTTTAACAGTATTTAATATATTTTGATGTTGGCTAGTTTTACAACTGGTTTATTGTGACTTGACACAAACTAGTTGGATTTGAACTATTTTTGCAACTAGTAAATCGTGACAAAATATAAACTAGTTTGTTTTAACAAGTATAGAGACTAATAATTTTTTACCGCTAATTAGTCTTACACTGCAGGGAAGTGTTAAAAAGCTAAATAATATTTAACATTGATGTCATGACAGATATGACAGAAAATCAGATATTTTTGATTGCATTTCGGTACATTGTTCGTTACTTTGCTTCAAAAAAGCTGATGAAGTCACGGTTAAGGCATTCTTTCAAGTCATTATCGGTTGACTGACAAAACATGGAATTGAGTAAGAAAAGATTTTGAGCCAGTTTTATGATGGTGCTGCTGTAATGATTAGCCGATTTGGTACAGCCTTTTTCAATTCAACAATTCCAAAAGGTCATTGCATAAATGAAAAAATTACACGATTTTTTCAGTTGCTCCATAGTTCGAAAAATGTACGAATCCACCACAATTCCTTTCATTTCAATCAACTGCTCAACTTATTGATAAAAATGAAGAAAGATTTCGGACGCTATCCTGGTGCAGATGATATGGTTTTAGTTGTTGGACTGCTAAATTTTTTTGCAAAATATTTGGAATAATGAAACAACAAGCAAAAATTTGCAAACACGTGATGTTGCTAGTCGCAGAGTCATACCAATTATTCAGACAAAAGAATTTGATAAATTTTGATAAAGCGAAACGAGATGGATTAAATCAGTTTATTGTATTGCTTACACTGGGAGAAAGTGACCTTAGTAATGAGTGTTCATTAAAGTGCATTTATTATGAAATTATTAACTTCATTATTTCGGATTTTAATCAACGTTTTGATAAAAATAATGGAAATAATTCAAGATTGCTGTTAAAGCTGTTCGCGACTTTCTAAGCAAAAAATTCAAATACGGTGCATTGCAACCATTAAATGAACTTAAATTGTTATTGCTGTTTCGAGAAGAATTTTCCTATGTCAAAACTTTAGTGAAAAAAAAAATCAAACCTGAATCGCATGACGAAATTGAGAATAGATTCGATACGATGATCCTCAATGATCGATTAACGATTGCGTGATCGATCTTTCGTTCCTTGGTTTATATTTTACAAGAAACCAATAATTTCACTTTTCTAGTTAAACACTCACTCGTTCACTTTATGTTTTAAATACACTAAAGTATATAAAATTAAGAAAAATCTATTTATTTTTGCAATACAATTTTCTCACTATAGAATTATAATTTTAATAAATTGTCATTTATTTTTTTGCAAAGTCAGCCTCCCCAAAAACCGCCGTGCTCGGATCCATACAAAATTATGCAAAAAGACTTTTAATTTTTTCAAAGAGTTACACTTGATTATGCCTTTAATAAATTATTTTGAAGTCGTGTTTAGTAATCTAGACTCAAATTCGTTACATAAACTGCAGTGGCGTTAAACTATGCGGCCCGTTAAGTGTATGGTCTCAGAAGATTTAGCCATGTTACTGGTCTAAGCACCCGAATTCTGGGATGCAATGTGGAACATTATTTAAAAGCAAGAAATTGTATATTCCTGCAAAAGCTGATACACTCAAAAACTACAAACTATCTATTTTCTTAACTTCAGTTTTGTTTATCAGCCAAAAGCTTAAATTTGGTAGTTCCTCGCTTTGAATATTTAAATTCCTCAAGATTTTTTTTCGTAAGCACCATTAGATTGTGGAACTCCTTGCCGAGGTATCTTAAATCTATTTCAAACGCACAAAACTTCAAGCAATTAATATCTGCACATTTTCCTTGAATTCTCGTTTCTCTTTTACTTTCTCTCTTCTTCTCATTTAACCCTTTTTTATTTAATTATTCATTAGATATAAGTTTTTGTTGATTTTATTATTTTAATTAAACTACTTTTAGAATTTAACTTAAGTAATTTTTAAATATAAATTTAATAACTGTTTGTTTCTTTTCATTCTGATATATATATATATATAGATATATATTATACTAAGAATAACTATTTCTTATGTACTAATATATGAATAAAGCCAAATTACAAAACAAGAAATTTCTTCATAGAAAATTTTATAAATTTTTCATATAAAATTATGAATTTTTTTTTATTTTAATTAAAGTATTTTTTCTCGGACCCATAAAAAATTATGCAAAAAGACTTGGAATTTTTTGATATAAATTTCTTCAAAGAAAATTATATAAAATGACTTAGAAATTTTTCATATAAAAATTATGAAAATTTTCATTTGATTTTAAGTAACGTTTTTTTAGCATCTAACAATGAAAAAATAATTTCTATTAAAAAAATTATATATTTTCATATGAAAAAGGAGGACTCGTAAACGAGCTCGAAACAAACACGAGATCTTGGATCCATACAAAACTATGCAAAAAGACTAAGAATTTTTTTATAAAAATGTGGAAAATTTTTTTATTTTTATTAACATTTTTTTTGCAGCTAAAAATTAAAAAATTTTTATTCAAATATTTTTAATATTATATGGAAAGACTTTAAATTATTTATGCATTAACTGATGTGTTTTTAGCAGCTAACAATGATAAAATAGTTTTAATGAAAATGAAATATTTCCATTTAAAAACTCGGCTTTGTTATTAATTCGAAACAAACTTGAGATCTCGGATACGTTTTAAAATGCAATGCAAAATTTTTTTATAAAAAAACACTCTATCTTAGATTTTAAACAGATCCATAAATTTATTCATGCAAAGTTACATGAAAACAATTTGAGTTTTTTTTATTTAGAAATTATAAAATTTTTTCTTTATTTTAATTGACATATTTTTAGCAGCTAACAATAAAAATTTTGAATTTTTTCATTAAAAAATTATTAAATTTCTTCTTTATTTTAATTGACATATTTTTGCAGCTAACAATAAAATTTTTTTTAAATCAAATATTTTCATATAAATATGTTGGGCTTGCTTTCAAATCGAAACGAACATGGGATTTCGGTTTTATTTTAAATAAAAAAATAAACATAAAATAAGTGAAAAGACATAAAGAATGTTTACCAAGATTTCATTTAAAGATGTATAAAAATTTTGATATAAAAGTTTTGTTATAAAAATTTTTATTTTCTAATAATAAAATGAAAATAGAACTAAATAATTATATTCTGTTTGCAGCAATTATTTATTTATTTTTTGGAAATATTTTTAATGTTTTCAATGTTTCAATGGAAAAAAGTACAATTCTTGGCCTTATTTTATTTTAAAAACCTTTTCCACATTTTTAACCAAATGTTGAAAAACTTCATTTTCAAATTGCAAGGTGCCTTCGTTTAAGCTTACATATATATTTATTTGTATACGTTATATTTGGAGGATAAAACATATGTTTTTTTTTTACTTTACAACCTACAAAAACGTAATCGTTACCTTGTTTTTGTATAGAATTTACTTTAGAAATATCGTTGTTACATAGAAATTGTTTGAATGTTTTAGCGAAAAATAAAAATTTTTCATGAACGTAAATAACAAGTTTTAATAAACGTTAATGATCCATTTTTGAACTCACCAATGCTTATTGAATTTGAATTATTTTTTGAAAATCGCCTTCAAATGCTTTCCTCTACTGCCCTATTATAAATATGATTAGAAAATTTGGTGGCTTTTCTTTAATTTTCTTTTTACTTCTTATAAATGTTGTCAAAATTTAATGCACTAAGTCTATTAAGGAAACCTTTATTTCCTGAATCGGCAGCTATGTGTTGAAGACAATACATATTGTAAGTTAAAAATGAAACACAAAGGGTTCTCATCTAAGCATGTAAACATGTAAACAAATATAGCATTTATACTTTTGATGAGCGATAAAGTGTAAATAGCGTAAATGTCGACAAAATGGCGGCTGAGGCTGCAACAACATTATGACTTTTTTAAATTTTAAACCTTTTAAAAACCTTCATTAGCATAGAAAAAAAAAATAAAACGTGTTCAAATTTACTTCAACTACTTTAAATATGTAGTAATTAGCGCCAAAGGCAACCCTCATTCACACACGTAGATTTACATGCTAGTTTACACTACAAAATTGGCTCGGAAATGATGTAAACTCACGCCCATACAAATTTTGACAGATAGCTTACGCGCATGTAAGTTCACAAGGTTTACAATGTTTACGGGTCAGTTACATTCTTGAATGAGAACCCTTAATGTATAATTTTGGAATTTCTTTAAGAAATTATCTTAATAGCGCTTCAGCTTCATTAATTTTATCGCTGTTTTCATAAAGTAGATAAAGTCTTTTTGCATAGTTTTGTATACGAGCTCAACTTTTTTATATGAAAATATATTTATTTTTTTAATAAAAAGCATTTTTTATTGTTAGATGCTTAATTTTAATTTTTATATGAAAAATTTCCAAGACTTTTTATAAAATTTCTTCAAAGAAATTTATGTGAAAAAATTCTAAGTCTTTTTGCATAATTTTGTATGGATCCGAGATCTCATGTTTGTTTCGAGCTCATTTACAAGTCTGACTTTTTTATATGAAAATATAAAATTTTTTTAATAAAAAGTATTTTTTTATTGCTTGCAGCTTAAAATACTTTAATTAAAATAAAAAAATTTCGTAATTTTTATTTGAAAAAATTCTAAGTCGTGTTAGAAAATTCTCTATGAAAAAATTTATATGAAAAACTTCTAAGTGTTTTGATATAATTTTGTATGGGTCCGAGATCTCGGGATCGTTTCGAGCTCGTTTACGAATCCGAGATCTGGTATTCGTTTTTTCATTTCCTTGTAAAAATTTTTTTTAAAACATTTTTAAAAATAAATTACATATTTTTAATTCGCTGTTATTATTACACGTTTTAAGCAAGAAAAAAATTTTTTTTATACATAAAATAAAAAAGTTTTTAAAAAAATTTATAAAAAATTAACATTTTGGACTTTAAAACAGAGCAACAAAAAAAAATAGTTTTTGTCCCGGTTGGGGTTTAGGTATTTTTGGACAAAAGCGTTTGATTTGACATGGAATAACCGATATATGTATATACACAAGTACGCAAACTCAACGCAACAAAAATGACAAATGAGTGTTGTCATCTTCACTTTGCATCTTTAGTGTTCTCTTTTCTGTAATCTACGCTACAGTGCCTTAACATACGCTACGTTAGTGTTCATTTTAGTTCACTGCTTAAATACAGCTAATTGAATATCGACCGCAGGCGATAATTAAATATATACATTACTTAAAAAAAAGATGTAGAGTTTCAGCTTTTGAGTTGAAAAAATTATTTTATTTAGGACAAATTTTGATTCCAGCCACAAAAAATTCAGTAAAGTTGAAAGCTTAGATCTGAATTTTTTATAGTGTATTGAGGTAGTGGAAACGTAGCACTGCTCTGAATTATTATAAAACTATCTTTATACTTTACGAAGAAAGTTAAAAAATCCTCATCATAATCATGTCCTTGAAATTAAATTATTTCCTAATGCGGCACTTAATAACATACATTTGGCACATTGCAGCACATATATATATTATTTATAAATAAAAAAGTTAAGAACTCATTCCCTGCACATTAATCTTATTAGGTTGTTCTGTTTTGTTAACAGTTTCTTAAAAAACAAAATTCTTTCAATTATGTGTTCCAACTACCTTAATCTTCATCGTACTAGAAATATTAAAATGAAAAATAATTGCTTTTGCAGTAAATGGTTTAAAATAGACTGCTTGCAATCGGCACTTTAACACAGGGAACACATTTTCTAATGTTTTCTAATGTTGTCAGTAAATGAAGCTCAAACATTAATTTATTCAATTAAAGTCTTTTCAATTGCAAATTCTATTCAATTCATTTGCAGAACGACTCTACTCTGCATCGACCGAAATAATTGTGCTGCTATCGGTGTTCTACATTGGCATCAGTATTGTGGCTGTGATTGGTAATACGCTGGTTATTTGGGTAGTGGCAACAACGCGGCAAATGCGCACCGTAACCAATATGTACATTGCTAATTTGGCATTTTCCGATGTTGTAATTGGGCTATTTTGCATACCATTTCAGGTAAGTGTGGCTAGAATACATAGCAAATTATGCAGCGTGCAAGCAAAGCTCAACACACAAGAAAATATTTAGGCAAAATACCTCGAATTTTTGTTTTATTCTATGTTACGGGCATCAATTTCAATACCTCGCTGTTTTACTGTTTCACTATCATTACAAAATTTGTATAGTATAAACGCGTTTAAAGGTTTAAATACCTGCTTTACAGCAGGTACAATACATTTAGTCAAATTTATGCAACTTGTGATTAAATTTGGTAATACATTTATAAATATAATATTTATTCAGGCTATAAACTTAAATTATTCCCATCGTTTCTTCACATTATTAATTTAGCAACAGCATTAATTACATTAGTAATTTAGCAACAGCATAATTTTTTTCATATAAAACGCAGTAATAATTTTATGAATGTATTGTAGCTTATGGTACCGTCTTGTTTATGTGTGAGCGATAACTACGGTACGGTTGTATTATAGCATGGAATTCGTGTCGGCAGATGTAGTATAGAGGTGTTGTTTTTAATTAGCACAGGATTAGCACGCTGCTCTACACAAATTCGTATTCATAGCTTTACGTGAACATACCACCAACAATGTTTTTCCTTTAATAATGTGTAACGCAAATAATAATGTGTAACCTGTTACAGTAATGTTATTTCTGTTGTTGCTGTTGCTGTTTTGAACTAAGCAACTATATGCATTGTGCTGTTTATAACATGCATTACTAATGCCGTGTGTATAATATGTTACCTCATTAAAATCCATGAAATATTAATTTGTAATAATATATATTTTACTTTTTTTTTGCTAGTTTTGTTATATTTCGTATATTTAGAGTCTTAAACAACTTTAACTTTATTAATCTATTAATGTAGCTAGTTTTTAAAATTGTGATATTGAAAATGCATCTGCAAAGCACGCAATATTTACTCGCTAAATATTATTGCAACAATAATAATTATGTTATGTCTGTAAAGCTTGATTTTTGATCTAATGACAAAAATAGACGTAATATTTTTTATGATGTTATAAGGTCACGGAGAGAATTGCTATAAAATTGAAAATGCAACACACATGCAAAAGTGTTGAATAAAAATAATACTCGGTAATAGTAGGTGCTATGATAACATTTATTTCACAATAGTAAAAATTTGTTTTTTTTCCTTTCTGACAAAAATAGATAACCACTCTGATAACAGGATTTTGTGACAGCGGCAATAGCCTCTAACTGCATTTAAAGTGTAACGAAAATGCAGAAACGTTGCATGTTAAAATATCTTAGTTAATATAGGAACTGCAATAAAGATAATAGTGCGACAGTTAGGATGCGTTTCCAGGCCTCATAACAAAAAGACAAAATTTTTTCTTTTATTTAATGGCGTCATCAGGCTGTTAAAAACCAAGACAAAACAATAAAAACTTTTTAACAAAAAAAAAAAAAAAAAACCAACTTCAAAACCACTACAAAGTAAAAAATAATTTTGAATTACTTTTCACATTAATTCTTGGTCAAATTTGATAATTTATTTTTGTATAATATTAAATTGGAAATTTTAATATTATAATTATTTTTCTATTTTGTATTATTGTGTTACTATATTAATGTCTCCATAAATATAAAACCTTTAAAGCCGGAGCCTTATTCTTATAAAAGTCTGATTATATTAGCGCCGACTTTAAAGGTTTTATATTCATGGAGAAATTAATATATTTATGATAATAATACAAAATAGAAAAAAAAAATTATAATAACAAGATTTCCATATTAATAATATACATAAACAAATTATCAAATTTGACCATGAATTACTGTGAAAAGTAATTTAAAATTATTTTTTACTATGTAGTGGTTTTGAAGTTGGTTTTTTTTTGTTGAAAAGTTTTTATTTCTTCTTTTTTAGAGATCATGATAACAATTTTGCCCATTTTTGTAACGAATTTTGGTACCCTAGTGTCAGTATTCCAGATACAGTGTTTTATTATAGTGACACGCCTTTTCGCCTACTTTCTTGATTGTGTTTTGTTATAATTTTATCTATTCTTGTAGCGAATTTCCGTACCCTGGTGTCAATATTATTCGAGTTACAGTGTTTTCTTAAGCTTTCCACGCCTTCTGTCGAGTTACGTCCACTTTTTTGACCATAATTTATAATAATTGTGCCTACCCATGTACTAAATTTCAGTATCCTAGTGTCAATATTAACAGAGATACAGTGTTTTTCTAAAAATAACACGCTTTCGTCTATTACCGAGGACTTTCATCATAGTGTTTTTTAGAAATTCTACACATTCTTGCAACGAATTGTATTAGCCTAGTGTCCATATTATTCAAAATAGAGTGTCTTTCTAATAAATAAATAGAGTGTAGAATAAAATAGAATAAAATAGAGTGTCCAATAACGCCCACTTTCCTGACCGAAATTTGTAATAATTTTTACTACTCCTGTACCAATTTTCAGTGTCAATATTAACTGAGATACAGTATTTTTCTTTTGTTGCCACGCCCTTTTGTTCAATTAGTCCCACTATCTCCACCTTAATTTTTATAACTATGCCTACAACCGTACCTAATTTCAGTATCCTAGTGTCAATATTATATGAGTTACAGCGTTTTTCTTATACATATTGACACGCTTTTGTCGAATAACGCCCACTTTCTTGAACGTAATTTGTAATAATTGTTCCTACACCTGTATTAATTTCCAGTACCCTAGTGTCAATATTAACTGAGATACAGTATTTTTCTTTTATTGCCATGCTTTTTTGTCCAATAAATTCTCACTTTCTTCACCGTAAATTATCGTAGGTAGGTACTACCCCTTACCTTATTTCAGTTTCCTAGTGTCAATTTTATTCGATTTACAGACTTTTTCTAATGTTGCCAAGTCCCTTTGTCGAATAAGGACCACTTTTTTAAAAGGCCATCTTGGCGCTCAATGCCTCTATCAGTTGACTCAAACTGGCGGCAATGGGACAAGTACTTTAGGAGTTATCGATGTACAGCTGTGGTCAAAATAATAGCAGTACTATTTTATTCACACATGTTTGTATAAACAATACTTGTCTACAAATTTCGTATCCGGTAAACCCATTATAGTTCCTATATGTACTTTCATCGCTGGTTCGAAACCTGTCATCAGTTTCCTCCTATATTGTAAAGTTTTCCAGATACAGGGTGTTTTACGTTTTGGCAAGTGTTTAGTATTATTGATTTAGAATCTAAAGTACTCACCATAAAATAAAAAATAATATTATGTATTTTAGAAAAATTATCAAATTTTCCATCAAAACATCAACCACTATCGTGTCATGTGTTGTAGCAGAACTAAAATTTTGAGATTATCTAACGAAATATCAAAAAATTTTGTATCTTAGCGGAGTTGTAATCGTCCAAATTTAAATTGTCTGTTTTTAATACAAAAATACACTTACTCAACAGGTTTTTTCTAAATTCTAACTTTGGATGATAACAGCTCTGCTAAAATAAAAGTTACAAAATTTGTTGATATTTCGTTGGGTAATCTGAAAATTTTAGCTCCGCTGCAGCACATAATACGAAAATGGTTGATAAATTAATGGAAAAGTTGATATTTCTTCTAAAATAGAAAATATTCTTTTTTATTTTATGGTTAGTAGTTTAGATTCTATATAAATAATACTAAACACGTGCCAAAAACGTAAAACACCCTGTATCTTGAAAATGTTACAATATCGGAGAAAACTGTGTACAAATTTGGTACGAGTATTGAAAGTACATCTAGGAATGATAATCGGCTTACCGGATCGAACATTTGTAGACTAATATTATTTATCTAAACATGTTTGAATATAAGAGCACTGCTATTATTTTGACCGCAATTGTACATACATTAAAAAAAAAACGAAGAAACTAACCAACCAACTTGAAAACCTCCTTTTTGAAGTCGGTTAAAAAAAAATCCTGAAAAAGAATATTGGAATGCAAAAATTCCAAAAAGAGCAAGAGCAAGAGCAAGAGCAAGAGCAAGAACAAGAGCAAGAGCAAGAGCAAGAGCAAAGCCAAAAGCAAGAGCAAGAGCAAGAGCAAGAGCAAGAGAAAGAGAAAGAGAAAGAGAAAGAGAAAGAGAAAGAGAAAGAGAAAGAGAAAGATAAAGAGAAAGAGAAAGAGAAAGAGAAAGAGAAAGAGAAAGAGAAAGAGAAAGAGAAAGAGAAAGAGAAAGAGAAAGAGAAATAGGAGGGAAAGAAAAAGAAAAAGAGAAAGAGAAAGAGAAAGAAAAAGAGCAAAGCAAGAGAAAGAGCAAGAGCAAGAGCAAAGCAAGAGAAATAGCAAGAGTAAGAGTAATAGAAAGAGCAAGAGCAAAGCAAGAGAAAGAACAAGAGCAAGAGTAAGAGTAAGAGTAAGAGTAAGAGTAAGAGTAAGAGTAAGAGTAAGAGTAAGAGTAAGAGTAAGAGTAAGAGCAAGAGTATGAACAAAAGGAAGAGCAAGAGCAATAGCAAGAACAAGAGGAAAAGCAAGAGCAAGAGCAAGAGTAGGAGCAAAGCAAGAGAAACAGCAAGAGCAAAGCAATAGAAAGAGCAAGAGCAAGAGCAAGAGCAAGAGTAAGAGTAAGAGCAAGAGTATGAACAAAAGGAAGAGCAAGAGCTAGAGCAATAACAAGAGCAAAATCAAGAGCAAGAGCAAGAGCAAGAATCGAAATCAAAACAAAAACTAAGATCAAAATCGAAATGACTGTTGGTGCAGGCTTTTTTGACATTGCAAAGTAATACAACTACAACGCAATAGTGTGAAAAGTTTCAAACCATTTAAATTTTAAACTGAATTGAAACTCGCAACGCAACATTGAAAGTTCATAACAACACAAATACTTATTAAAATTAAGCTTTGTTAAATCGAAATAAGATTTATTCAAGCGATTCAAGTGATAAAGTTGTTATTTCATACACGAAGAAAACTGTTTGCTAAATGTATGGCAAGCCTTTTAAGGTTTCTCCATAGAACCTTAGGAGGAAGATTTTAGCTTAGTACAGCAATATATTGTTTTATACCACCTAATAATTGACACTGAGGCATTTTTAGCCAATTTATAGCTTTTCCAATTCTCAGATGAGGGATTTTTTTTTCCATACACTTCGCAACATGTTTCGTTTTTTATAGCATCCTGCACGTAACTTGTTTACCAAGGGCATGAAACATTTTTCATAGTGACAGTCTTGATAGGTACATGTTTAGCAAAGGTATTATTAACTATATAAGTAAAGATACGCAGTTTTTCTTCAACAGACGGACAAAACAAAACCTCATTCCATGAAATTAAAAATACATCACGATACAAAGAAAAATAGTCGATTGACTTAAAATCATGGTATAGAAACCTGCTTGACAATGCGACATGCGACAAATTTATATCAATAGTACAAAGTGAGGTCATGATCTGATATAAAGTATATCTGGTCAAATAATAAGGCAGTTGAGACATCTGATACAACAAAATAATCAAGCTAACCAGGAGTATCCTTATTAGAATAACGCATTAGAATAGTATCATTAACAATTGACAGACCAATTCGATAATATTTTATCGATATATTTTATTATTAATATTTTTTTCTCGGCAGTATACTCTCAAAACATTTGATTTTATATTTTCAAAATATCAAAAAAAAAAATTCTAATATTTGAAATTTCTAAAGGGTTCTATCTATTCTCTTCTTACTGCCCAATCGAAAATTCCTTGATAATATCGGAAAGCATTGCAAGCCAATTTAAGCGTTTTAGTGTGGCCATGTTTCCCTAGCTGAAGGTTATCAAAGTTGTTCGCAAGTAAAATCAAATGCAGTTTGCTTAGATAAAATTCATTGAAAATTCTTAAAAATATTTCTAGCAAAAATATTTCATTTTATTACTCATCTTTTCAATTCTATTTAATTCTTTTCAATATCATCTTAATAAATATTAAATATTTCCAATTCCTAAAACATGCAACAGCTTCAGCTATTTTTGCATTCCAATTAAAAGTGTTTAAATCTCTAATCCACAAGCAAATAAATCTACATCTTCTAAGAAATTCGTTGCTTACTGAAAGGCAATCCTGGCTCTGACCAAAACAGAGCTGTTATAATGGATGTATCTGATGAAATTCGAAAAACTTTATTTGCCACAAAATTATTTTCTTAGTTCTATGTGAGCCTTCTAAAGAATTTGACATCGTTGATTACAATATCCTATGCGTGAACTTATCGAACAAGTTTAATATTTCATCGGCTACCAACCACTTTCTGTTGTCATATCGGTTCAGGTCGACAAAATCTGTAAACATTGGTAGAAATTTTTCAGATTACTTAAAAGTTGCTTGTGGCGTTCCTCAAGGTTCTATGTTGGAACCTCTTTTGTTTTCAGTATACGTGAATAACTTGCCAGATATTTTACCATCACTTACTGTGCAATTGTTATCAGACGATGTTCAGCTTTATTTAAGTCGCCCCATAAATAAACTAGACAAATGTGTGGACAACTTAAACCAAGATCTTGAGTGGGCTTACAGCTCTCAGCCAACGGTCTCTGCTTAAACCAAAAAGGTTCCAATGCCTCATAGTACACAGAACATCAATAAATATCTCACCGACATTATTTTCAAAAATACTTCTTAATGATTTATGCATTAAAATTGTGGATTCTACGAAAAATCTGGGCAATATTTTCAATATTTTGCTAGCTTAGTCTAATCACATTAATGTTATAGACGGCAAAGTTTACGGCATTTTACTCCTCTTAGGATCAGAATGCTTCTAGCAAAGGCATATCTAGTGTCCAACCTTTGTATGGACTTGAACTTTTTGCTTGCTGTATCACGGCTAAAATAAATGTGATGTACAATAATATTGCACGCTACATTTTTTGCCTCAAACGAACTCAATGACCAAACAAACGAAAAAAAACACAATGGTTCTGTCAAAGTAATGGAAGAAGAGATAAACTATGCAACGCTTACTGAAGTAGACTTTTGCAAACTTAATCAAAAAAAAAATTTAAGAAATGAGGTTACCTTCACACCGAAAAAGCTAAAGCCAAATGTGCACCGAAGTCAAACCCAGTTTACACCAGAACCGTTTTTTTTTTAAATGTTGGTTTTATGTTAACCCGAAACACCCTGTCGTTGCCATATGCCAATGTGCTTATTTTAGTTTAAACCATTTCATATTTACGTTGACAGGTCATTCTGAAAATTTAAAAAAAGTTTACTCAGGGTGATTCGGGTTAATCAAATAAGTGAAAGTTCATAAGTTTATTTAATTATAAAAAAAATTATTTAATGCCTTGTTTCTTGTAGATTATGCTCTTATTATATTTAGTAGTATATTTTCAAGTATTTAATATAAAATTAAGGAACTCGAGCCTTAGTTTTAGTCAAGCTTCTCATACAAACTACCCCTTAATGCATCATCACACGCATGCCATTTAAGTTAAAATACTTATTGCTATGAAAATAATTCCTTGGATAGTAACAATAACTTTAATTTTTCTCATTGAATTCTTTCGGTGCATATTAAATACCTACATCGATAGCAAATTTACTAAGTTGCAATATGAACTGCAATGTAAGTGTATTTATGTGAAACTTAACTGTATTTTGATGGCCATAATGCGTTACACAAGCATCCGCTTTAGTGAAGAAAATCATTTAATTTCCGGTTTCGCTTCAAATTTTAAAATCGCTGGAAAAACTTTGGAAAAAAGCGATGCTTTAATTTTGGTACACACTAAAACAGAAAAACGTACACACACGCATTTCAAATCCTGAGCTTTTGCTGTGGTTGTATGTATGGCAAAATATAAAACTGTACAATAAAGTACAAAAATGTTTACGAAAAATAGTTCGACTTTATTCCAGGCGAAAAAAATATTTATATACACAATCACACACAACACTTATACACTCATAATATTTATAAGCACTTTCACACTAATGAAACACCCACAGTCACATGAACACTCACACTCCCAAATATACACACATGCAAAAATACAGCCACACATACCCGCTTACTGCAGCACATTGAGCTTTGACAGCATGCCAGTACTCCTCATTGTTATCGCAACATCAGCAGTGTATTTATTTTTTTACTTGTTTTTTTTTTTGTTCACTCTATTTTAGTTTCAAGCGGCGCTGCTTCAACGCTGGAATTTGCCCTGGTTCATGTGTGGATTTTGCCCATTTGTACAGACAGTGAGCGTAAATGTCTCGGTGTTCACATTGACTGCCATTGCTATAGATCGCCATCGAGCCATTATCAATCCGCTGAGGTGAGTTTAGTTAAACTTAGCTACCTTTCATCAAATCAATTGGTAATGAGTATGACTTTAATTGAATAAGATAAACGATAGAACTCGAAAATGTTGTTGCGAAAAGTGAAACCAATTAACTACATCATTAAAATATTTAGGCTAGCAATAATAAAACGATGACAACAGCAATATTCTGCACAATCAAATTGGCTTAATTTCTTGTTGCTAATGCCGCAATTTCGCAAAAATTTTACTATTGTGCTCATTATGCTGTTATTATTTTTCCATTTGGTAAACTGATAAAAAATCTAATATTACTTATAAAAATGACTTTTAAAGTAGTTTAGCTACTTGTTTGTTAAGACTTAAAGTAGTTTAGCTACTTGTTTGTTAAGGCTTAGAATAACTACAATCAAGCAGAGTTTTTTTGGGTTTAAAGAAGTGTGATTTAAGCTAACTCAGTAAAGTTGAGAGAGAATAGTGAAAAGTTAAGGAAATACTTTTGCAAACACATGTTTTAAATATGAAGCAGTAGAACCTCCGAACTAAGAAGCTGTTTGTACAGCGGGAACTTTCATTTTCTGAAATCTTCTAATTTCGGAGGTAAAATTTTAAAAATAGAAGTTATGACAATATTGCTCTTGTAATAACGTAAAGATCTTATCTTTACTTTAGATACTGCATACAAATAACACATTTATAATCGGGTTTTTATACTTTATTAAAAATTGTAACATAAAAAGTGAGAATGATGAATGTTTTAAATGTTCTATTATTTTTCTTCACAAAATCAGTAGTTGTGGTTTATTTTTTTTTTGGTTTTTTCATATTTATTTTACAACGATGTTCTAACGTTCAGACAACAAGTTTGAAATAGGCTTAGTCTTAAAAACATTACTTTTTGCACACCAGTTAATTAAATTATTAACACTTGATATAATCTAGCAAATGGATATGCCAAATGCTTAGCACTAGAACTACAGAAACAAAAGTGGGCACCACCACGATAAGAGTTAAAACAACAAAAGGCTGCCAACAAGGCAGAGTCGTTTTCCCACTGCTGTAAAGTCATGTTGTGAACGAACTCCTCTTACCGAGAATGGGATAAAATGTCAGGGTAACGCAGATAACATAACTTTAATAGCGAGAAGAAAGCTCAAGTATATACTCTGTTAAGAGATATAGTATAGTCAGTAACAAAGGAATGGTGCAATACATTGGGATTAAATATCAACCCAGCAAAAACTACAACAGTACCTTTGACTAACAAAAGCAGCCTGCCAAGCCTCCAAACTATGAGAATGGATGGAACAGACATTTTTTTCGATGATGAAGTAAAGTATATATGACTCACACTAGATTCAAAACTTCTCTGGAGAAGACATACAGAGGAAACTATAAGCAAAGCAACGTACGCATTATTGGTATGTAGAAATCTGGCGTAGAAAAGCTGGGGTTGTAACCCAAAACTACTTCGCTGGATGTATACCATGATAGTGAGACCCATACTCATCTATGTGCAGTAGCATGGGCTGGAAGAACCAAGCTATCCACAATGAGGAGTATGCTAACAAAGGTGTAGAGACTGGCCTGCTTTTGCATCACAGCAGCCATGAGGACCTGCCTTACAGCAGAACTAGAAGTAATTCTGACCCAACCCCCTCATAGAGGCAGTAGTAAAGTGAACTCTGCTATGCATCGCTAAAGAGGGGACAGGCTTAGGTAAAATTATTAGCAGTAGAGAGAAGGAGTATATTGCAAAGCACATATCTTACATCGATCTACCAAAAGACGATGTAGTAAAAGTACCACGAAAGAGTGGGACAGCGAGATAATATCGCAAGTCAAGAAACCACACATCATGGCTTACGAATGGCTCCAAAAAATAGGAAAGTATAGGTGTAGGGGTGACTGGGCCCAGAAACAAGCACTTTGACTTTGAACCTATAGGGATAACACCCAGTATCTTCCAAGCGGAAATCCTACACAGAAAATTCTACCGATACGAATGAGCCAAACGATGAAAATTGTAAATTATACCGTTAAGAAATTGTAACCTACTGTAAATCTTGTAGAGTAACAGTCTTACAGGAGCTCTACCGCAAAAGATGATAAATAACAATTTTTACAGAGGATTTGCTGTAAAATTTGTTAGGTATCAGTAGTATTACCGCAAAAGTTGTTGAGAATGGCGATTAATAAGGTAGGGTAAGGAGCTGTGACAAGACCTATTGTTAATGTGTGTTTTAGAGTTGCCAGTTTTCTTAATTAATGTTATTTCTGGGATAAAAACATGGAAAAGGAATTTTATGAAGGGTAAATAAGATAAAATGAGGATATATGTATCTACATATTATGTATCTATTAAATATATAATACTACCCAATCTATCTATTAAATAAGCTTTTAAGTAGAATAATCTTGACTGATTTCTTATTGCCCATAATTTTTTGTTTGGTTTTTTTAATTTTAAATTTTTTATTCAAGAATTTGATTCTCACTTGCGATATAAGAATTTCTTTATATCGTTTGCTAAGCAGTGAACGAACAAAAATCAAAATTTTTTTTAATTGGGATAGAGCTTAATTTTAAAACCACTAAACTTATTTGCAAATACGGCAATAAATTCGGCATCGAACGTTGTTCTTTGCAACATGGACCACTTTGTTTCAAATGACTGCAACGACGACACTGCATTCGGCATCAAACTTGGTGTCTTGCAGCATAAATTACGTGGAGCGTTGATGAAATTGGTTTCTGAAAAATGTTTTTTACAAACTTTTCCTGTAAATTCCAAGTCTAAGCAACAAGACTCCATCCTCTTTCGCCTCTTTAAATCATCAATTTGAACACTAAAAAATTTAAATTTTCTTCATTCCACGTTGTCTGATAAATTGCACAACTTCGTTTTGCCATTTTTATATTTTTAAAAGTTATTTAAATATATGTAACTTCACACAAAATTATCTAGAATTATCTAGAAAACCACAAATACACGCTTATATTACCAATAATAAATTTGAAGTGGAAGGCTCAAGCTGGATTATAACATACAAAAATATTTCGCAGAATAAGTTTGCTTCAAGCTTGCCTTGAAAACAGAAAACCTATACTTCCCCGTTTTGAAGTATTTTTAGATATCATCAGAAACGCTTAGGCAAATAGATTTTGCATTGGATTTTAATTTGTGATATGGCAGCACCATATTTTATGATTTTAACATTAACGATAGGTCTTGTCAAAGCTACTTACCCTACCTCATTATTCTGCCATATTGTTGACTAACAATTTTTACAGTGTTTCTATTGTAATACTAACAAATAGTCATACAATTTTTTTTTGCATTCATTTAAAATCAAATTGTGTTGGTTACCAGTTTTATATCATACCCCAATCACTTTTGCTATGTATTTACTTAAGAAATTTTTAGAGCATATTTCGAATTATGTGAAAAAACATGTTCATTGAAAAAAACATTAGTTGCCAACTTTAACTGTTCGAAACGTTAAGATTTACAGTTAAAATTGTATAGTTACAACAAGATCGTTAATTTCAAACGAAAAAATACTAACTGTGCAACAACAATTGTATTAATGGTAAAGTGACCGAAAATATCGTTTGAATTTACCTACGAGATTTTTTTGTGTGTAGCAATGTAGCTGTGTGCGCAATTCAATCTGGACCGGAAATGCAAAGGTCATGATAATATTGTGATATCGGACAGCCAAGCAGCAATGAAAGCACTTGCTTCCTGTGAGATATCATAGAGAATAACATGCGAATGTTTAACAAAACTCAATGAACTAAACAAGTAAAACATCGTTAATCTACTCTGCATCCCAGGACACAAAGGAAGGCAAGGTAACGAAGAAGCTGCTGGTTAAACATGACAGGGTGTAGCTACAAAATTTATAGGACCAAAACCATTCTGCGAATTGGGCACACATTCTATAAAAGAATAACTAAGATGGGAGGAGATACACAAGCGTTCAAGCCTTTAGAAAAGCCTACCAAAGCTAAGAAAATCCAAATTGCTCCTCAGAGATTTTAATACTGACTTACTTACTTAGTTGGAGCTACAACCGTATGTTGGTCTTGGCCTCATCTAAGAATTTGCGCCAGCCATTTCTGTCTTTCGCTTGCTGGCGCCAGTTGGAAATTCCAAGCTTCGTCAGGTTGTCCTCTACTTGGTCTTTCCAACGAAGATGCGGTCGTCCTCTTCTGCGTTGACCACCGCTGGGTACCAAATCGAATGTTTTCTTCACTGGAGCATTGTCTTTCATGCGCTGAACATGACCGAGCCAGCGAAGACGCTCGATTTTAATGCGCTTGACTATGTCAATGTCAGCGTACAGCTCATACAGTTCATGAGCAATTCCACCGTATTCGGTACTCGCCATTGACGCAGATTGGTCCGTAGATCTTACGAAGAATCTTTCTCTCGAATGCTCTTAAATTCTTTTCATCTGAACTGCTCAGCGTCCAGGTTTGTGATGCATAAAGTAGGACGGGCATGAGGAGCGATTTATAGAGCGTGATATAGAGGGCTCTGCTTCTCAATTGCCTACTGAGCCCAAAGTAACACCTGTTGGCAAGAGTTATTCTTCGTTTGATCTCAATGCTGATGTCGTTGGTTGAGTTTATGCTGGATCCCAGATAAATGAAGTCCTTTACAACTTTGAAGGAGGTATTGTCAACTGTAGCGTGGGTTCCAAGACGCTGGGACTGTTTGTTTGTTGACACCAAGTATTTCGTCTTATCTGCATTCACTGCCAGACCCATTCGACTTGACTCTTTTTCTAATTCTGGAAAATGCTGCACTGACTTCCCACGTATTATGGCCAATGATATCGATGTCATCAGAATACGCAAGCAACATAACACTCTTGTAGAATATTGTGCCACTACGTCTCAGATCAGCAGCTCGGATGATCTTTTCCATCATTAGGTTGAAAAAGTCGCACGATAAGGAATCACCTTGTCTGAAACCTCGTTTGGTAATAAATGGTGGGGAGAGGTCCTTCCCGATTTTAACTGCGTTGCTGGTGTTGCTCAGTGTCATCCTGCAAAGTCGTTTTAGTTTTGCAGGAATACCAAATTCAGACATGGTGGAGTACAGGTGCTTCCTTATTGGGCTGTCGAAGGCGGCTTTGTAGTCGACTTAAAGATGGTGGGTGTCAACTTGTTTTTCTTGAATCTTCTCCAAGATTTGTCGCAGAGTGAAAATCTGGTCGATGGTGGACTTTCCAGGCCTGAAGCCACACTGATAAGGTCCGATCAGTTCGTTTACAATGGGCTTCAATCTTTTACATTAAACGCTCGACAAGACCTTATATGCGATATTAAGAAGGCTTATCCCACGGTATTTGGCACAGATAGACGGGTCCACCTTTCTTGTGGAAAGGGAAGAGCACATTGAGATTCCAATCGTTCGAAATGTATTCTTCCGACCATATTCTGCATAGAAGCTCGTGAATGCATTTAAGTAGAACTTCGCCTCCGTTCTTAAACAGCTCAGCAGGTAAGCCATCAGCTCCGGCGGCTTTGTTATTTTTAAGCCGAACTATAGCTGTCTGAACTTCATCATAATCGTGCAGCGGAACATCGACGCTGTCATCCGAAATTGGGGTTTCCGGAACATCATCTCTCTTGGCGGGATTGTTGTCAGCGTCGCCATTTAGAAGCTTAGAGAAGTGTTTCCTCCATAACGTCAGTGTACTCTGGACATCTGTCAATAGATTCCCGTTATCATTTAATGGCTTTAAAACCATCGGCAAGGCGTCTTATTTTTTCGAAAAATTTTCAGCCCTCATTCCTGTCACCATACATCGCAATTTTCTCCTGTTCGCGCTTCTCTGCCTCTCTTTTTTCCGCCTGAAAATATGTCTCTTTTCTTTGTGTCACTCCTTAGCAGCGCGCGTTACAACTGACTGCAGGGTGGCCTTGTAGGCGGCGTCTTTCTCTGGCGTCTCGACACTCTTGGTCGTACCACTGGTTTCAGCGAGGACGGTGGTAGCCAATCACCTCTTCAGCAGCCGCACGCATGGAGTTGGAAATGTGTGTCTACTGCGCGCATATATCATCGATTGGAGGAGTGCTTTGAAGCAGGAGTGAGAGTCGAGTGGCGAAAGCAATGGCTGTCTGTTTCGATTGCAGCTTGTCGACGTCTAGCTTTCTCTGTGTAGGGTTGCGTGTGTTCTTAGCTGCGCACAGACGTATACGGATCTTGGCTGCAACAAGATAGTGATCCGAGTCAATGTTTGCACCACGGATCGTGCGTACATCCAATACACTGGAAGAGTGCCTTCCGTCGATCAAAACGTGATCAATTTGATTCTTAGTTTTTTGATCAGGGGACATCCAGGTGGCTTTATGAATATTGAGATGCTTGAATCTAGTGCTACTTACGACCATGTTTCGTGCTACTGCGAAGTCAATCAGCCTCATTCCGTTATCGGAGGTGTTGTCGTGGAGGCTGAACTCTCCGACTGTTGGACCAAAAATATTTTCCTTGCCCACCTTAGCGTTGAAGTCACCAAGCACGATTTTTACGTCGTTACGGGGGCAGCGCTCGTAAGCATTTTCAAGGCGCTCGTAGAAAATTTCCTTGATCTCATCGTCCTTGTATTCTGTCGGAGCGTGCGCACATATTAGGCTTATATTGAAAAATTTAACCTTGGTGCGGATTATGGCAAGTCGTTCGTTCACAGGAGATTTTAATACTCCGAAAGAAAGAAAAATTGTGCATAAGCTAAGGTAATCAAATTTAGGAATTCTAACGGGCTTCCTTACAGAAGAATGCGATTTTAACATCACCCGATGAAATTGAGCACCAGAACCGATAGTAATTGCCGTTTCTGTGAAGAAGCAGAGGAGACTCCAATACACCTACTTTCAAGCATCGATGCTGTGGCTCGCAGACGTAAACTAGCACTGGGGAACTATGAGCTGAGTCTAGAGCAAATTTCAACCCTTGAACCTAAAAACATTGTCAACTTCATGAGAAAACTAGGTCTGGATGAAATTCTGTAATCCGCCAACCTAGCGGAGCCTTGAGAAGAAGGTACAATACATCTCTTTTAGGTCGCTGTACGCATCTCCACCATTGAAAAATGTCTTTTTTGCTGGTTTAAAAACCAATCATATACTTTTTCTTCCATTTTCGGATACTATGGTGTGTGTAGTGTTTTTTTTTTTGATTCCTGATATAATTTGAAACAGTAGACAAAATAGTACTTTTTGCAATTTGATGTTACTGATTGCTAATTATTTAAATTTTTCATATGTGAAATATCAGAAGAATAATCAATCACCTAATCATCTCTGAAATTAGAATAAAATCTGCTTGTTTAAGAAGCTTTGATGTTTTGAAAATAATATTTCTAATTTGTGGATTATTCTAATTTCTGATGCTTCTAATATCCGAGATTATACTGTATATAAAGTTCTACATGTCGTATGAGTGATATTTTTGGTTAACTTGCAAAAAATATATCCCATTATCAATTTGCCAAAAGTTTAACTTCGAGCCCTCCACTGACACAGTGTCATATCAAAGTTCACCCCTTTTAACTCATCTCAGTTTGTTCATTTATAATGAAGTGGATCTAATTCAATAACGCTATTAGCTCAACCGTAACATCTTACTTGCATGTGTTGCTAGCATTAAAATGTTACTGCGAAAATTATTAGCTTAGCAAAACATAAAAAGAAAGAAATAATTTTGTTTCTCGTTTTGACTTAACAGAAAAAATGAGCTAAATCAGTTCGTTTTTGCCTATAAAAAACAAGCAAAATAAAAAAGTTCTCCGTTTCTGTCAGCAACACATAACATACACCAGAATATCACCGGATATTGAGATATGTGGAAAATTTTAATGAAATTTCATGTGAGTTTTCTTAGTATGTAAGTGCATAAATTATTTTTGCGTGTATTTCTTTTTCGTCTTTGACACATTTTGTGGCTTATGATTAAGTTATGTCCTGTCTGGAAGTTTATTTAAAGTTCTTGTCAAAAACAAATCAAATAAAAACAAACAAACTTTTTATTTTTACGTTTCTCTACACAGTTTCGAATTTTAATGCTTTTTTGAGAATCTAATAAATAAAGTCACAGGATGTTTTTTTTTAACCAATATATGAATAATTTCGAATATTGTAGACACTTTTTCTTTTCGAAAGAATTTTATTATTTGTTTTATAATGAACTTACTTTTATATTGAGTTGACAACAATATTTGATTACATTTTCATGACTTCAATGAGGTTTAATTAAAATAATGCATGAAAAAAATAACAATTCCAATGCTAAAGTTTTTGGTTTCACTTCAAAGGAATTCCAAAGAAATTAGCATTGTTTCTTTAAAAGTTTGTTGAAATAATTGTTGCCGCTGCAAAACTTGTTGTGCTGAATTCTTTCCACATTTCTGTAATTTTGTCTCATACCCATATTATATATGTTTTAAAGCGCAAATTTTGAATGATGTAAAATTGCGATAACTTTTTGTTTAATGCAAATATCTTAAAGCTTTGCTAAAAAAGCTGATTTATGGCAATCTGATTGTTATATTGAAATGCAACACATGCTACTAAAGTGATAATAAAACTATGATCCAACGCAAAGCCGTGTGCTTGTGAATAAGCCTTAAATTGCTGCCTTACTTCAAAAAATTCCTTATAGTAAATTGTGAAAACTGACTGTAAAGTGTTTGTTTAACCCAAAAGATAAAAAAATGATGGCTCCTGTTCCATTTTTTCAATATTTTTACACTGCTGCATTTTGGGCTTCATTAAGTATGAAGTGTAACCTTGAGTATTTAGTCCAGCACTCAGCAGATAAACAGGAAGTTAATTTGAATAAAAAAATTTACAATAACTCGGCTTTTATTGCATTTCTATACGAGTTTAACTTATTTTAATCTTTTATTTGTGGCATTTGATTGTAATCTTCTTAAATAAACTTTTATAAGCTGCTGTAACATGTTTTTATTTTATTTTTTCACCCTGAAAATCTTTTGATCAAAAATGTAAATTTTATAATTAGTCCTAGAATGAATTGAATGAATTTAGTGGGTGCTTCAAGCACACGTCAAACAGCACATAAGCAATTCTGAGAAATACAATTTATTAAAAAATTTCCAAGCAGCATTTCATTTTTACATATTCCCGTATATTAAAACATAAAAAAAAAATGTAATAACTCAAGACAACTTTTAAACTGCCACCATTTTATTTGATATAAATTGGATGTGTTATAAAACACATAAAAATAAATAAAAAACAACTAAAAAAGAATGAAAAAAAAAGAAAACAAATTAATTTTTATATATTGACTAGATTAGAAAGATGAAAAACAAAATTTACAGCATGTTAAGATGACATGAATTTTGGATTCAGAGTGTGTCAGATCTGATAACAAGTATGTTTTTTTCTTTCTTTTAATCTCTTAAAATAAATAGTTATATTCGATGTTATGAATCTGCAACTTTTTTCAGCTGAAATAGATTTCACCAGCAGAAGGTTGAATACTTGTATCTATAATAAAATCCTGAATTCATGCCGTGGAAATCTCCTTTCTGTTGTCTATTATCTTTTGTCGAAAAAGCATTTGTCATCGTTGCTAACACTTAAGCTATGCCGGAAGTAGTATTTTTCATTAACAGCTGTCATTGACAATTTAGAGTCATGTTGTTGTTTTGACACAAGCAACTGTAAAATTCTACAGTTATTAGGAAGGAAAGTGTAAATATTTTCCATGCAAGTCACGTCGCAACGCAATATTGAAAAATTCATAACAACACAAAAACGTTTTAGTTAAAGCTACACTCTAAAAACTGTTTGAAAAATCACTACAATAAATGTTGAAAAATTTCACGACATATCTGTGGTCACAAGAAATAATGACTAAACTGAAAATATCGTAAAAAAGCGATATGGAATTTATTTTATTGGCAATTTTTGGAAGTATGCAGATATCCATTTTGTTTGTAACGGTTCATATATTTTAAAAAATGTTTCGTAGTTCCTGCAATTAAAATATCTTTTTTTACGATACTTTGAGTTTAGTCGTTATTCCTTGTGACCACAAATTTATTAGCGATTTTGTAAAAATATCACGCTAAGCAGCGGGTTTTTTTTCAATTCTCTTTAAAATTCAGTGTTTTTTTTTAAATACGTATATATTCTCTGTTTTGCACGCTATTTCAGTGTTTTGTCGCTCAGAGAGCTCTAATATATGTACATTTTCTCTATTTTTCACGCTATTTCAGCATGTTGTCGCTCAGAGAATCCTAAAAACTCCCCAGCAGCGATTTTTTACGCTAAAGGAGCGGGTGTTACGCTCAGTGTTGCCAGATTTTGGGAGAGGTCATTCTCTTTTTGTTCTAGTATATTTCAATAAGTTTTTCCCGTTTTTTTCTTAACATTTTACCGTTTCCCTTTTCCCTTTTTCTCCTTTTCCTTTTTCTCCTTTCCCCTTTCCACCGTTTCCCCTTTTCTAAAGTTAAGTGTTTTATTTAAAATTAAAACCATAAAAATACAAACCTTACTAATATAATTAAAAATATGCCTTAAAAATATATCACATTTATTATTTGTACATATTACTTGAGTCCAACTGCAAACATTTCCTTTTGATTTTTAATCCTATGCAGTTTTAATTTTTCATATGGACATTTCCATAGTCATGCACTTAACGTTCGTACGCCTTTTTTGTTGTTAAAAACTAAAACAGCAAAGAAATATTTAAAATTTTTTGTCCTCTTTTAATTTTTGGATGGCATTCTAGTAGTACTATATGTAGTGTAAAAGATGGAAGCGATCGAAAGTATTGTCCAAAGATAAAATCAATCAAAAGAGTTACGATACAAAAAATGGAAGTGGTTTTTCTCTGCATTAATATAATAAAAAAATTTGGGAAGTGAGCACGAGTTTTTTATTAAAAATATTTTAATGTTTTCTGGAATGATATTTTTATATTTTTATACAAGCCATAACATAAAACGTTACGATACATACGTTACGATACATATTTTTCCCTTCAAAGAAGTAAAAATTTTAAATAGTTTTATTTATTTAATTGAACTTAAAAATCAAATAAAGTGTAGTTCAGGTCCGTAAAAATAGAAAACTGAAAAAATTTTGTTAAACTTTGTATTATGCTAGTATTTATTATAGGGTGAAAACAAAACAAAACAAAACAGTAAATCGGTGTGCTCGACCTTTTTTAAAAATTCTAAAAAAAATTATCAAAAATTTAGTTGGGTCTGTAGATACTGAAAATGGCATTTTTTATTTCCTCGCTAATTTATTTTGCAAGTTAAGGGGTTCAAAAATAAAAAAATGATGAAAATATTTTGAGTTGGAATTAATTTTAAAGGTTTTTTTTCGGTTTTTGAGCATTTATTTAGAAACAACGGTACAATGTATATTATTCAAAGTATTGTCCATCGTTAGCTACAACATTTTCCCATCTTTCTGGCAGCATATGGATTCTGCGCCGGAAGAACGATTCGTCTTTTGAGGAAATCCACGAATCGACCCATTTTTTGGTATCCTCGTAAGAAGTGAAGCGCTGCTCAGCCAAGCCATGCGTCATCGATCTGAATAGGTGGTAGTCGGAAGGGGCTATGTCTGGGCTATAAGGCGGGTGGGGTAGCACATCCCAATTCAGCGCCTCCAACGTTTCCTTGACGGTTCTTGCAACATGTGGCCGTGCGTTGTCATGTTGAAAAACCACTTTGTCGTGTCTTTTGGCATATTCCGGCCGTTTAACCTTTAATGCTCGGCTTAATTGCATCAATTGTTGTTGGTAGCGTTCCCCAGTGATGCTTTCGTTAGGTTTTAGCAGCTCATAGTACACGACACCCTTCTGATCCCACCAAATACACAGCATAAGCTTGGCGCCATGAATATTCGGCTTGGCCCTCGATGTTGATGCATGGCCGGGTGGTCCCCACGATTTTTTTCGCTTAGGATTATCGTAATGGATCCACTTTTCATCGCCAGTGACAATACGATGCAAAAAACTCTTCCTTTTATGCAGTTGAAGCAGTTGTTCGCACATGCAAAACCGCCGTTCAACGTCTCTCGGCTTCAACTGGTACGGCACCCAATTTCCTTGCTTTTGAATCATCCCATGGCCTTCAAGCGTTTGCCGACCGTTGATAAGTCGACTCCCAATGATTCTGACAATTCTTGAAGGTTTGACACGGGTCTTCATCGAGCAAAGCCTCCAATTCCTCATCTTCAAACTTTTTCGGCTGGCCCGGACGCTCTTTGTCTTCCGTATCAAAATCACCACTTTTAAACCGACGGAACTAGTACTCACAAGTAGAAATCGATGGAGCATAGTCCCCGTAAGCCTCAGTAAGCTTGCGTTGTGCTTCAACTACTTTTTTCTTCAAATGGAAGCACAAAAGTAAACCTTCCCGCAAATTGCGTTTTGTTGGAACGAAAGTCGACATGTTCACAGAGAAAAAATATATATGTTGTTTACACTTCAGTGGAATGACACATACTAAAAAATGAAGCTTAGACAATGTGCTTTGAAATGAATATAGTCACAGGTGTGCCCAATGCGATCTATTGATAGTTACGCCATCTCTTAGAAAACCTTTAAAACTAATTCCAACCCCCAATAATGAAAAATATGCACATTTTTAATGACTTATTTCTTAAAAACCAATAGAGATAAAATCTTTGTACTTTTTCTATTTTAATTAAAAAGTATAAGATTTTAATATGTGTATCCAAAATTTCACTTTGGCTTTCCGCTGATCACTGAATAATGTATTATTTATTATTTGTATAATGGTACTTTGAAATCTGTATGACAGTCTTGAAAATGATGAGTATAGTAGAGTTTATCCCTTTTGTCATTAAAAGACTTGATATGCGTACACTGCTTTTTCTCTTTTTAAAACCATGATTCATTAATAAACAGTTATACGTATTTTTGACGTTTTCTAAAATTGGTAATTATTTTTAAGTAAGGGCAGAGTAAGAGAATGAGAGCAATGCCATTAGAGCAAAAAATGCACACGGTTGCGTTATTATCATTCTATATGGTAATAAGTTGACTACAATTCTTTTTTTCTGATAATTTTAATGCTCCGTTTTCTTTGTGCATTAATAACTTTTTAAACTATTTTTTTCTTACTTAACTTCATTAAAAACTCATTTAAAAACTATATAAGAAATACAAATACTAATTTTAAAATTAATAAGGATATTAATTATTTGAAATCATTATTTGGAATCACTTAATTCAATTAATTAACAAATTTTTATGGTCTTTAACAAAGCATACTCCAATATTACATGATATAAAAATTATATGTTGATTTTTTAATGCACATTTTTATATCTGAGCAAAAACATTAAAATCACAAAACAATATTTTTTCATGAGCAAATAATTAGGAATCATAAAACGATTTTTATTTTTGAGGAAAAAAATATAAATCAAACAGTGTTTTTTTATTTTTGATCTAAATAATAAAAATCCTAAAACGATTTTTATTTCTGAGCTAAAAAATTACAATCGAAAAACAATTTTTATTTCTGAGCAAAAACATAAAAATCAGAAATGATTTATATTTTTGAGGACAAGAAATAAAAATTAAGAATTGATTTAGAAAAATTTAAATATTTATCTGATGACGTTTTCTCAGTAATTGAGTTATCAATCATTGCAGATCTCAACGTCAAAATTGAAAGTTTCAGGAATATGACAATTTTGTTTCGACGTCGTTTTGGGAGCGAGCGCGGGTTCAAGAATAAGGGCGAATATGATTTTTTCTTCGACCTTTTAATTTATGATTTTGAGTTTATTTCGGGCTCAAGGTCACTTTTTGAATAAAAAAACAATCTTATATATATTTTTTAGTCTTAGTTTTATTGCTCAGCACCGGGGACACTGTTTCAACAAAAAATATACATATACAGCAATTTTTAACATTATGAAAAAACAATTTGAAAAACTTACATATTAAACATTAGACATAAAGTTAACACTTAACAATTTTGGTAGACATCATTGTGAGACAAAATTAACTTATTAATATAGTTAAATTATTGCCTTAAAATAAATTGCAGCACGCTCGATTTCGCGGTTTCGTTGTCTAGTGACTTTTATCTTCTTGTTTGTTTTGTAATTAGGTGTCGGTAGCTTTGAGCGCATCTCTCTGTGTCCGTTTTTAAATTGAAAACGGACAATTCAAAACGGACAATTTAAAACTCAAAGTCAATTATTTTAAATTTTTACTTTTAATGCTTACAAAATAAAAGTCATTATTGATTGGAAAAGGATCTACAAATTGCAACCATTCGGTATACTCAAAAGTGTTCTGCGACAAGTAGAATATGCTGATTTTTTGATTTAAAAATCTATACCGTAGAAACTACTAACGTCTCCATGATGAAACTAATAGGTATTACTAAGCTCAGTTAAATACATCTTCTGTCAAATTTTCAGATTTTTTATTGCATGCGAAAAGGAAGATACAGGGTATTAAAAAGTGCTATTTTCGTTGTTCGACTCAACTTTGAGAGTACATAACACTAATTTAAAACAACAAAAATACATAACTCTTGGCATATTATAAACTATCTTTAAAAGATCTTTTAAGTTGTAAAAAAAATTATTATTTTTGCATCAACTTTTGAAAAAAATCAGGGTTGAAAACTATAACTATACTATAACTGATGAAAAAAAGTGTATATTCAATAGAGCTTTTTGGCAAAACTGTCACTTTTTTTAAAAAGTTTGGATACACATATTAAAATCTTATATTTTTAAATTGAAATAGAAAAAGTACAAAGATTTTATCTCTATTGGTTTTTAAGAAATAAATCATCAAAAATGTGCATATTTTTCATTATTTTCATAATTTTTTTCATTTTTGAACCCCTTAACTTGCAAAATAAATTACCGAGGAAATAAAAAAATGCCATTTTCAGTATCTATAGACCAAACTAAATTTTTAATAATTTTTTTAAAATTTTTAAAAAAGGTCGAGCACACCGATTTGCTGTTTTGTTTTGTTTTCACCCTATACTATAAAATTCCTATTTTTGGTAAAATTTTTCAACTTTTGTCACCATTTTTCTACTTTTGTTGCCATTCATCATGTTTGTTGCCATTTTTTCAAAATTCAAATTGAGATCAGCTCTCAAATTTAAAAATTTTTTTCTCTGTTATGAAGGTTTAAAAAAAATTTTCGGTAACATTTTATTTTTCAGTTGTGGTAGAACTTTTGGTGGAAATGCCCAAATGTATTTTGGTGCGTAAAATAACATTTACGGTTGTCTGACGGCTTTTTTTAATTGGTTTTATTAAAATTTTTCAAATTTTTAAAAGTGTTCATTATAAAGCACTTTTAATACAATTATAAATTTTTATTAATGATACATCTGCCTTAGAAAAAGATACTTTTGTTTTTGCATTTAAAAAAGCAAATTACACAGCGATATCTACATTTTTATTGAGTATGGACTAGCGTGTGGGTTTTGGTGATATCTTGTCAGATAATTATGACTTTTTTATCGAAATTATTAATCAAGCATTTACTTGCTGTTTTCCTATTAAAAAGATAAGGAAACGTTCTAAGCCGGGAGTGGTTCAATAAAAGTCTTTCAAAATTAAAAAACCGTATGAACAAATTGTTCAAAAAAAGTAAAATAAATATATCTTTTCGTCAAAACTATTTACAAGTGCGTAGTGAATACACATCTCTTAAAGAATCGCTCTACCAATTTCACCTTAATAAGCTGGAGTCTGATATTAGAGAAAATTCGAAAAACTTTTGGAATTTCTTGATTAAAAAAAGAAACACGAAGAGTTTTCCCGATTACGAAAAAACTGCAGTAGCACTTCAGACGTCACAAATCTTTTTGCTGATTATTTTCAATCGAATTTGTTATTAGACGACGGCAAGCGCGTCGGGAGCTAATTTCATCTGGGGGGGCAGTACAAATGGTGGTGCAAAAAAAAGTTCACCAAAATTTCTTCAAAGGAACATGAATGTGAATAAACAAATTTTTTATTTTAGTTTAAAATAAAAAAATATATAAAAATATATGAAAAATATTAAAATTTCAATATTAGAGATTATTTTAATATTAGAGATCATTCTTTAAAGGATCTTTCATATGGTAATATGAAAATATAAGAAATAATGGTTGCTTTTATAAAGCAAGACTTTGTATATCTTTACATGGTTTAAATGCAATAAGGTACAAATTATTCCAAAATGTTTCTTTCTGAAACAAGCGAGAAACAAACTCTTTCACCACCTCCATCGAATTCAATTCTTCGGTTTTATCTTTGTGAATGTGTATAAGTGCCGCATGGGTGAGTCGTTTCTGTGTCATAGTTGCTCGAAGATACGTTTTAAGTCGTCTTAGTGTACTTAAAGAACGCTCAGATGAAGCTGCTGATGCAGGCACAGTCAAAAACAAAGCAATAAGTTTTTCAACATCATTTAATAGTTTTTTTACAGTATCCGAATTTTTCGCAAATTGGGATACAATGCCACTACAATTTCAAGGTGTTTGGCCAGGCAATTGCTTCAGCAATTTCATCTGCAAAAAAGTCATCTGCATAAAGATCTAGTTTTGTTTTTAGATTTTGTTCAGAAGGCACTTTTCCGTTGAAGGCTTCGATTACAATATTTTCCAACGATTCCAGAGTATCAAGATCTGTTCAAATGTACAATAAGATTTACAAAGTGCCAGCTTACACTAGCTTCACTCAACCGACTCACCGAATGTTAAATCAAAGTGAGTCGGTTGAGTGAAGCTGGTGTAAACATGCAAAAATAAAAAAAAGTAAAATATCAACCTGTTTGATCGAATCTAGCCGTTATCTCATTTGAGGGAAGAACTAAAATTTCGAAATAATCTTTTCGTAGCCGATCATATAATGGCAACTGTATTAAAGGAACCGGATTTGATGTTTCTTCAAAGCGTCGAGGTGGATTTTCATCAGCTAATTCACAGTAGGGACTTTCGCATGGTCCAAAACATTGGACCAACATGGCGGATTGTACAACATGTAGTACCATGCGTAAGCTAAAACGATAGTCGAAATTTTTTTTTTTCTGCCGATTGTACAATATTGTACAATTATGTAAAATTACTGCTCAATTGTTAGGGCATCTTAAAGTTGCTTAGCTATTAGCCGGATGTGTTCTGCTTGAGAGTTTGCAATTAATGATGTTGCTTTACAAGTTAGATCGTTCGAACGCTCAATCAAATAGTCCCATTTGTTTTCCATCAAACTTATCGTACAACATGTCGACCAATATGGAAAGCCCCTAAGAACATGTCAAATTTTTTCTTACCAGAGTTGCAAAATTAACAAGCATTAAGCTACATATTTAAGGGTGCTTTTAAACTGAAGTGGTGGGTTTGCAGTAGAAACTCTACATTTTGTTCTATCTTTTTGCAAACACAGAGAAAGAAAATGGTTATCCGCAAGCATGCTTATGAAGAAGAGAGAAAGAAGAGGAAAATATATGATTCAAAAATATTATCAATGTAAAAAAAACTGATATTTTGAATAGCTTTTGATGTTTTCCTTTTAAATTGTTTATCTAGCTAAAAAAGTGGGGGGCAACTGCCCCCCTTGCTCCCCGCTTCCGACGCCAATGGACGACGGAGATGACGTGAACTGCCCTTTTTACTATAATGACAACCCTGTTATTGATATGGGTTTATTAGTTCTTTCTGATGATGATGTCTTACAAGATCTGCTCACTCTAGACATTAATAAAGAAGCTGGTCCTGATAATATTCCCCCAATATGTCTAAAAAACTGCGCAGCTGTGCTAGCCCAGTCATTAGCGCTTTTATATAATTTCTCTTTAAAGACAGGGCAGCTTTTGAATATTTGGAAAGAATCCATTATACTTCCTATCCATAAGTCTGGCTCTAGGCAAAATATAGCGAACTATCGACCGATATCAAAATTGCCCTTGATCCCTAAATTATTTGAGTCGATTGTCAAAAAAGCTAGAATTAAAAACTCTATCTCTGAATTCCAACACGGTTTTGTTAGTGATAAATCTACTTCTACAAACCTAACACTGTTCTCTCACTTCATTAAAACTGAAATGGAAAAAGGTAATGAAATTGACATAATTTTTACTGATTTCGCCAAAGCCTTTGATAGAGTTCAGCACTCCATTATGGTTAAAAAGCTTTCCCTAATGGGCTTTCATTCCTCTTTGTTATCCTGGCTGAGGAATAACCTATCCAATAGATATCAAGTTGTTCGTATTGGTAATTACTACTCAAAATATATTACCAACCATTCTGGTGTGCCTCAAGGAAGCCACCTTGGACCTTTATTGTTTGTCTTGTTCATCAACGATCTCCCAAATTTTTTACAGCCGAACTGTTTAGTTCGGTTTCTTCACCTTCCGACCATCGGCTTCTTCAAATTAATTTAAGTAATATGATTAAATGGTGTTCAGTTAATAAACTTTACTTAAATATTGCCAAATGCAACATAATGTCATTTTATATGAAAAAAGAACCAAATTTTTTTAATTACTCAATCGCAAACAGTGGTCTGTCACGTGTCGAGTCTACATCTGATTTGGGAATTCTATTTGATAGAAAAATTTCTTTTTCCAACCATTACGATTGCATAATTACTAAGGCTAATGCAATGATGGGTTTTTTGAGGCGTAATTCGAAGAAATTTAAGGATCCATATACCCTTAGAACATTATTTTTATCTTTAGTAAGGTCTATCTTGGAATATGGACGTGTGATCTGGGATCCGTATTACGAGGTAGATTCTTTGCGGTTGGAAAAAATACAAAAACGTTTCACTCGTTATATAATGTTTAAATTAAATTGGAATTTTATGCCAACGTACGTATCCAGGTGTGCTCTTCTAGGACTTAATACCTTAACCTGCAGACGTAAATTTGTTCTTGTTATTTTTGTTCGCAATATAATTATGTCACATATGGACTGCGCGCCACTCCTCGCTCTTTTAAGAATGTATGCGCTTGAGAGATATCTTAGGCAAAGAGATTTTTTTTACATTCCATATCATAGGACAAACTATGGCCGTAATGATCCTATTAATAATATGTGCTTATGTTCAATTCCATAAGTGCTCAAATAGATCTCACTTTGAATAGACAATCTTTTAAACAATATTTATTATGAATTGTTTAAAATGAATTTATAAAAGTGTAATATTCTTTAATATAATTATGTTTACATTTTATTAGTTTTATATCATATTATTTATATAATTTACATGTTATTACTCAAACTGTTAAACGATTGTTGATAGTTTAGATAGAAATAAATAAATAAATAAATAAATAAATAAATAAATAAAAGTTTATGGCAGAAAAAGCTCTTTCAGGTCATGTACAGCTATACGAAAGAGAAAAATTAACGACATTAATTTTTATTAATTTTTGGGAACATTTCACTTGTATCTGCAATTCTCATATGAAACCCTACAACTTTACTTTCTGACCTAATCCTTTTTTTACTTTTTGCATAACAGAAACCGAAATATATTCTTGAAAAGCAATATTGCAAGGATTTTTATTTGACCTTTTCATATACAAGATTATGAATTTTTTTTAACTTTCAGAATCTCAAATAAACAGACTCTTTTAGCAAAAAATCATTTTGGTAGAATACTCTTGACTTTTTTTTTCTTAAAGTTTTATGTTTTTCCTTTAAAATCCCGTTTAAGATTTTAAAATTGTTTGTTTAGAAATAAAGCTATAATTTTTTTATTTGTTAAATGACGTTTTGACCGTTTTTCTGTAGTTTTAGCTATGAAAATCTATTTTTCACCAAGTAAACTATAATTAAATTAAATTTGCTTCTTACCATTCTTTTTGTCGCGAAAAAAAATGATGCAGTCAAGAGTCAGATTACTGCTTTTAGAACGATTTCACGAAGAAGAAAACCGTGGGGTAAATATTTACCCCGGTTTGTAGTTTACTGGTAATAAAAATGGGTTTGTAGTTCTAAGCTTAAAACATGACGCCAAAACATTTTGCACATCTTGCGTAAGTAATTGTAATAAATCAATATTTCTTAGTAACATATATTCGAGGTCGATATATATTTAGATTTTTTCTTTCCAAAAGATAGGATTCACAAATGCTACGCCTTCGTCCCAAAAATTATACCATTTAAAAGTTCTCAGATTTATTTAACTATTTTTCATAGTTTGCCAAGCAAATAAATCAAATTACGCTGAACAGAGAAAAAATTACGTTTGAGCTTACTGCTAATGATAATCCAAATTAATTTCGATTAAACAAAAAGGCTAATTCAAATAGTAATAAAATTAAATTGAAACTCTAGATGACTCAGATAATTTTAAAATGTATTTAAGCACAAAATGTTAAAAAATTAATTTTATCGTTTGTTGATTTTGTGACGAAGTTAATCCTTTTTAACAGAATTTTCCCCGTTTTTAAAAGTGTTATTCCCGTTTTCCCTTTTCGTTAAAAATTCCCGCAAAAGTTGTAATTCCCTTTTCTGGCAGCACTGGTAACGCTTGACCTAAAATAAAAACCTTTTCTTTAACGTCATTTGATTTCGAAGAGTTTATTCGAACAAGTGTCACTTTATATAAAACTTAAGCAGTATATTGGTCAAAGCTTATTTATTGAAACCTACTGAAGTTGGTAAGAGTAGCGCCTTCTGCTGTGTGATTGACTCTATACAGAGTTGTTGTTGTTGTTGTGGCTTTGTACAAACTTACAAAGGCCCGCCCGTTGTAAGAAAAACAGGAACAATTATATCTCTAAGTGTTCATTTAAGATCTCTAAATGCGCATTTAGTTTTCAATGTGAACATAGCATTAAATAGAAACAAAATATTAAACTCAATCGCGTCGGAAGCGAATTTCATCTAGGGGGGCAGTACAAATGGGGGGGAAGTACAAATGGTGGTGCAAAAAAAGTTCACCAAAATTTCTTCACATGAAACATGAAGAAGAGAGAAAGAATAGGAAAATATATAATACAAAAATATTATCGTTGAAAAAAAAAAACTGATATTTTGAATAACTTTTCCTTTTAAATTGTTTATCTAGCTAAAAAAGTGGGGGGGAAACTGCCCACTTTGCCCCCCCGCTTCCGACGCCAATGATTAAACTAGCTGCTAAATCGATTCGAGTGATGAAGATGCTATTTTATATTTTTATACGCGAAGAACTCAACGTCGAAATAGAATTTGGGTGCATCCATACATAAAGAACAATATTAACTGCAGATTATTCGTTGCAGCTTAAAAACGGCAGCAAACTGATGTCAAACAAAATACAATATGCAACACAAAATCGCCGATTAAAATTGCAGCAAGCTGTGTTGCAATGAACTGGTAGCCAGTGTGACTAGAGTGTAATATTATATTCCAATTTGGCATATTTAAACTTCGGGAAGCATATTTTTTTTATAAAAATATGCAGCATAAAAAGTGGAATATTTTTCGTATGATTATATTTTTCAAAATTCACAAAAATTGCAATAAAAAATGTCTATTTGGTTACTAAATGGTTATTTTTTGGCTATCGACACTTAATATTTTTTCATGTCTGAACCTCCTTGTAAAACCCAATATAAGGAATTCATTTTGTGGTTAACTTCTTCGTTGTCAATTTTATTGCAATTCATTTAATAACTTTACGCAGCTTAAAAAGTGAAGTAAATTTGCTTATATGTTTGTTTGGTTAGATTTTTTTATGGATTATGTTACAGCAGTAAGTAATTTACTTCAAAAAACATTAGGGGTATTCACGATGTGTTGTATTTTCCCTTGTATTGTGTATTTTTGATAAATTTGATATTTGTAGTAAATTTTGTAATATAACAAAAACAAAATGCACAGTTTTCAAAATACAACCCAGAACACCGGAATATATACAACGATGGAACACTATTGTATTCTGTGTAAATTTCGTTGTGTATTGGACCAGCTGATTGTACAAGCATTTTTACTCAGCATGGAGCAAGCTAAAGGCTACGTTGTGAGTTTATTTAATAAAAATTATTATAAATTTATTCTTTCATTTCAATTTTTGTATGATTTCCTTTAGTTAAATGATGATTTAAATTAATATTTCCAAACAGAAGTACATACAAAAATCAGCTGATTTTAAAAATATAATATGTACTTTACTAAAGGTTCGATCACAATAAGTTGTAAGTATTGTAAATTTTGCAAAAATTTATCACAAATGCACCACATTGTGAATACCACTATTATTGCTAACAATAGCTATTTCTTTTAACTATTTTAAAATGTGGATTCAAAACAATAAAGCAGAAAAAAAGTTATTGATCAAAGTTCGGAATCTGAAGATTTATCAAAATGTGTGCTTTTCTCGCTTAGCTTACCATTTAGCAATGCTGAGGTTGAGAAAATTTTTACTTATATGAATCTTTCTTATTTAAACGAAAATTCGAAATAGAATGCAAGAAAAACTCTTAAATAATTTGTTGAATGTAAAAACATGGCTGCATGTTCAAAAAAAAGTATTGTTATACCTATCAAATACCAGATAGCTTAATAAAAAAATTTAGAAATGCGAATTTCTATGATAATAATACAAGCAAAAATTTAAGAATTGACCTCGAAGATGTGCCTGAATTTTAGTTTTGTATATTGTATATCGTTACTTAAAATTAAAAAACCATAACAATGTTTATAATTTTTTATAGGAGAAGAAAATAAATTTAAGTGCGATAGCAATCAAATAAATAAATGTTTTTAAACTTGCTTCTGTGATTTTTTTATATGCATATTTAGACTTATTTAGATATATATATTTTTTTGCAACTTGAAAGTGGAATATTTTTGTGGAATATAAAAATTGAAAGTGGAATATTTAGCATATTTTTTTTTAACAAAAAGCATATTTTTTCAAAAATCTTCTGGTCACACTGCTGGTAGCAAACGTGTTGCCCACTTGTTTTGCACATTTTGCTTCATTTGAAAGCTTCGGTATGAATCAGAGTTCGCATTTGTTCATTCATGAATTGCTCATTTCTGCTTCTATTCATGAATCATATGAAGAAATATCAAAGTTATCAGCTCATTTTCGTGAAGAGAGCTGATCAGTTTTTTTTTTTTGTTCATGAACTGAAGAAAAGGAAACCAGTTAGTGAACAAGAATATTTTTTGAATTAAATTGTGAACTTTAGATCAAGTAAGTTTTTGAGAAGGCAACAACAACAACAACAACTATGTATAGAGTCAATCACTTAGCTGACTAGACAGTCTGTTTCGGAAATCGCTACATTTTCCTCTTCAGTAGTCTTTGAGTGATTAAGCTGTGAATTAAGCTGTGTATCAAGAATATTTCTTACTTTTGCGAAGAAACTGTTGCTACTCATTTCTTCTTCAATTTTTCATTGTCGTTTGTTGGCTCTTTACTTATTCATGAATTGAAGGGCTTATTGCAAAAACATGAGAAGCCACATAAAAAATTTTTTGAAATTATCGACTCTAAAGTTTTGCAAAAATTTATTTTTGTATGAAAAAATGGAATTGAATACGGAAACTTTTGCAAATAGGATATAAAATTAATAATAAATAGCTAATATCTCATCAGTGGTTGTTGTCAATGCATTGAGTAATGTATTTAGAACAAAAAATTGATATTTTAGAACATGTGGCATATCTCGTTACTGCAATAAGCCCTTCAATTATTCATGAAGTGGTGAAGGCAACAGATGATACTCACTTGTTCACTGGCTATAGATGGTTTGTATCAGAGAAGGAATTCGGTGCTGGTGCGAACACTAGGTAAAAATGGGTCGCTAAGTCCGCATCCGTTGTCAGAATTTCAAAATTATAAAATGTTGAAATCATAGAGTTGCCACGTAATAATATTTATTTTTAATTATTTTAAACACAATTTATTTAATTTTGCGTCATATCTTTGGCTATGGTCATGCTAAAAGTTCTAGATTTTGTGTGTTCATAATTTTGTGTGGAATACAACTAAGCTGCTATTATTGCTTATCGACACAGATATATTGGTATGTAAGTTTGTTTTGTTTCTTTTTTATAATACGATTAATAACTATTTTGGTTATTTTTTTAACATTTTGGCTATTTTTATTTTGCACTCTAGTTACAAAAAAAAATTTGCTCCAGCAAACTGAATCAGTGTTATGCCACGCTCATACACAATTGGCTTCAATGTTGCTAGCATGTTCAACACAACGATTGCAGGCTTGCATATGCTGCCATACTGGCACTGTATTTGTGAAGGGTAGATTGCAAGTAACAAAAATGCCGTCACTTGCAGATCTCTGATCCCTATTTTTGCAATAATCTTAGCCCGGTGAAGTAAAAGTTCTGCAAATGTACTGCAATGATTCAATTATTGCATTTTTTACCTCTCTTGTTTGTGATGTTTGTAAGTACTAAATTTTCAAATAAAATTTAAATTGTTAAAAAACAACGTTCTTGAGTACTAATTGGCTAAATATGATTTAAAGCATAAATGCGTTCTTAAAAAAAAATCTTATTTTTAATGTTATAGAAGATGGGTTCATCAAAATTCCTGCTAATTAGCGAATAAAACAGTTTTTTTGCTCTTCTGAAAACTTGTTTTTTTTTTGTAGATAGACACTTTTGAATAGAAGTCGTCGATATGTTGTATATATTGTTTTATAATTAACCTCTTAAAAAGCTATAAAATTGTTATATATTTAATAGATTCCAAGTAGAAGAATGAAAAAAATTTTTTTTGTATATTAATACGTGAACACAAAATTTTACCTCACTTATTACCCATTTTAAGAAAATGCGGTCGAATGAAACTTTTTTCATTGTAAGGATGTGGTTCATAGCAAGTGCATAATTAAATTTTTATTCAAGTGTTTTGTAATTAAAATATGTAAAAACTAGTAATTAAAAACACCCTTATCCTCTTATAAAAAACGAAACAAAATACAAAGCTACACAGCTGTGATGGGAAGACACTGTGTGGTTTTTGTAGCTTTTTCTTTCGCATGCTTTCGGATACATTCAATCAGCGCACAGTAGTACGATTGGTTTAAATTCAAATCGAATAGAAGTACTTTTATTAATTTTTAAATAATTATGATGAGTGAAAAAGTTGCATGTGATTATAGGATACCCGTACACAAGATATTTTTCGGAAACTTTTTTATATCATTGCCTAGTCATTATAGCTGTAAAAATTATTGGGATGCTTAAAGAAAAAAATCTTAATCAATTGTTTGAAGAAATAAGTAGGAGTTTTCATTTCATTAGTTATTTAGAACAAAAAATGTAAAAATGTAAAAACTAAAATAATAATCATATATAAAAATACATTTTTTGAATCTACCGTAAATCTTTTTTCAATTTTCAAAAACGAGTCCCTAGCCAATTCGCACTATTTAAAAAAAAAAATCCAATTCGAATCGAAAAAAAGAGTCCGAAACGGATTCGTATATGAAGTCGGTTCCCAGTCCGAGACGAATCCAAAAAAGTGGAAAAGTTGATTCATATATTTGAGATGGATTTTAAATGAAAAAGGATCAGTTTTGGATGTGAAACGCCACCCATTTCGGATAAAATATACGAAAAAGTAAATCCATCTCGAATTCGAAAAGAATCCTGTTACTCACTGTTTTAGTACACAACTTTTGAAAGCAAAGTCGTTTCGTATGTGGTAGTTGTTGTCCATATTACAGCATCACACATTTAAGGGTGGAGTGTGGTTTGACATTTATGACAAAATGTCGTGTTGGGTGGGTGGAGAAGGTCGTGAAATAGTTAGGGGAGGGGGTCTTTAATGGGGTCTCAAAAACGTGTTACGTATAAAACACGATTATAGGCATTTGAGTTGTTGCCTAGTGTAATTAAACTTGCCGAAAGCTGTCAAAGCTAGCCATTATGATGAGCTGTAACTCATTTGCATATAAACAGATATTTTAACCGTATTAAATTATTTCTGCTTCTCTGCAATTTTACTTCACAGAGCGCGTCCAACGAAGTTCATATCGAAGGTCATAATAAGTGGTATCTGGCTATTTGCACTCACCTTTGCCATACCGTGCGCCATAGCATTTCGCGTGGAACTAGTGCATGAACGTTTTAAAGGTATCATGGAATTGAGTCATAATTTATTATTTGTGCCTTTTTATATATTTTTAATGCATATTTTGCAGAGAATGATATCATCTACAATGTGACACGCCCATTTTGTCTGAATCAAAACCTATCCGAGGCTCAGTTGCAAACATATCGCTATACTTTGGTCTTTGTGCAATATTTAGTGCCATTCTGTGTCATCAGTTTTGTTTACATACAAATGGCAGTAAAATTATGGGGCACTCGAGCGCCCGGAAATGCACAGGACTCAAGAGACATCACGTTGCTGAAGAACAAGAAAAAGGTTTCTATTTCATGTTGTTATTGCTGTGATGATTTCATGTTGTTATTGCTGTCTCTTTTTTTTTGTTGTGTTGTTATTATTTTGTATTTTTTCGTTGTTGTTTGTTTTGGTTATTTTGTTTAAATGACTTCAGTATGTGTTTTTTATTGTATTTCTTTTTTAGTATTTTTACGTTATGGTTTGCTTTTGTTGCTTTGCTTAAAAGACTATGCTTACAGTCTGTACTTTTGTTGTTTTTTTTATTTATCTTTTTCCATCAATGTCGTAATCGGGTTATTTAAAGCTATCTTTTTCTCGGTAAGCCGATTTTCCTAAATCAGTTAGTTAACCTTTCTTTACAACCAGGTCATAAAAATGCTGATCATTGTTGTGATTGTCTTTGGGCTCTGCTGGCTGCCACTACAACTATATAATATTCTTTATGTTACCATACCGGAAATAAATGAGTATCATTTCATCAGCATCGTTTGGTTTTGCTGTGATTGGCTGGCAATGAGCAACAGTTGCTACAATCCTTTCATCTACGGCATCTACAATGTGAGTATGGGTGACAGTGGAAAGACGGGTTGCTATTGAAAGCGCTTTTAAGCGACTATTATTGATTTTATAAAATATTTTGTGCTTTTATCTCGGGTGAAAGGCTTACATTGAACGGCAACGCAGAGATGTTTTTGTTTATAATCTTAGTAAAAATATTTATTGTAATTTGTTTGTTCTTTTATAATGTAATTTTTTTGAAGCAAAGACGTGCAAAAAATCGCAAATGCTCTGTGCTTGGTTCCAAAGGCATAACTTTTAAAATACTGTCCACTGAAAAGAAGGTTTATACAATATGCACAGAAGCATGTTTTTTATATCAAACTTTTATAAATAGCATACTTGAGTAGTTATCGTTTAATTGGATACAAATTGAGTGTTTGTGCGAGTGTGAATAATTTCAATTAAAGCGTGAAATTGTTGAGGAATAAATTGAGTAATGTTTATCTCGGTATTCAGGGTAAAAATGGAAAAATATTTAAAAAAAAAAAAAAACTCATATTAGCATTTAACTGAAATTCTGTATACACAAAGTCACAAACAAAAAAAAAAGAAAACACGATTATTTGTGGTGAGTTGATGCTGCTTTTTGTTTGAACTTCCGCATTTTAGTTATAATAAGTTTTGTATTGTTATTATTATGCCAATTTTAATAAACTAAGTATAGTTTGGCAGGTTTCTAAATTTCTTAAACATTTGTATTTTTTAAGTTATAGCGAGTTAAAGTTCGCACATAATTGTTGTTGTTATGTTGCTTTTTCTCTTCTTAATTTCAAAATATGCCTAAAAATATGTGAGGTATTAAGCGCCACCTATCGGCTTATAGCTATGAAACTGTTATACTGACGAATAATCTTTTATAATTTCACATCTTACACTATGAATTGATATATTCAATATCAAAGTGATACTGGAATAATTTCTTACAGTTGAAAAAAGATTTCTAAACTGTTAGTCGGATAATTTTTTAATTTTTAAAAATTTACACAAAAATTAAGTAAGAAATTGGAAACTGGTAATGAAGCATTTTTGTTCAAGCATTTTTCAAATGGAAATCAAGAAATATTTTTATTCCTGTATATTTAAAATAAATTTGGGAATGAAATTAAATATGCTAACATGATATCGTCGTTGTGCGTGCAATACCGCGCATATTACAAAAAGGTCAAAATTAATTTCATTTCAATTTTGATCAGTTGAAAATCCATTCAATCTACAATATAGTAATAAAATTCATTTTCTGTTTGTTTGGCCTTTATTCAAATCTAAACGACTTAACGGATATCGCTCAAACTAAGTACACATATTAAGTGCATCTCAATTAAAAATATTACATACTTAGTTTTTGCCACGCCCCCTCCTAAATTTTTCAACTAACGGTAATTTTGTTATTAAAATACTTTTTAATACTGGAATTTTTTGTGTATTTAATTTTGATAAATTTCCTTTATTTTGAAATCAAAAACACTCACATATACTCAAAGTTGTAGAAATTTTCAGTACAGCGACTTTTTCATAAAACATCATCGTTCCCTAAGAATGAGAAAAACGACATGAAAATCAAAATTTGGTCTTCCGATGAAAACATCTCCGCTGCCCATTAATATATTTAATTTTAATTCCTTTTGTTCAAAAATTCAATAAAATCACTTCACAAAAATAGGTTGAACTGTACCGTTACGTCAGTGTAACTATGTTTTATAATTATGTCAAAAAAGGTCCAAAATATTGACTTTTTACTCAAAAAATGACTCAAAAGTTGTTATTGTTGTAAAAATTAAATCAATTAAAAATTGTACATCTGGCTACCTTTCATATGACATAGCATTAATTTGCAAAAATTCTGCCAGCTAAGCGCAAAAATTATTTTACTGTTTTTGTCATCAGAACAAAAACCCTTTGATTTTTTTCGCGAAATTTATTTTTTCCAAAGTGTTGTTTTTATAGTTTTTACAAAAAAAAGTCAGGTCTCAAAAATAATTTGTGTGAAAAAATTACCTCAATATCTCTTTCCAATCAAAAGTTATGGCTAAAAATTTTTTTTTTCATACCAGACTATTAATTGTGAGAGCTCTCTTTCTGAGTATATTTTTTGACAGGAAGTAGTTTTCCAACCAACTGTCAATGCTACCTGAGTAATTATGCCATGACTCGAAATTTAAAACAATTAAAAACTAGCAAGCTATAATAAAAAAAAGCAAGTTTGATGAAAGATTAAAAGTGTTATATCTCTCTCATTTTTCAACCGATTTTGATCAATGATAACCTTTCGAAAAGGTATTTCAATTAAAAGAATAATTTAGTGCTAAATGGGTAAGAAAAATAAGTATAATATTGCTTATTTTTAATTAATTTGAATAAAACCACATATTTTTCTATGTAATACGTATTGAAATTTTTTGAAGCCCCATTTCATATTAGAAACTTCTAAGCCAAATGGAAACATTTTACGCCCGGGACAGATCGATCGCAAATTTTTTTTTTTAAATAACCGGTCTAGTTTTCAAGTTTATATTTTCTGGTAAATGGTCTGATGGTGATTTTTACTTATTGAATTTATGTTCAGCCCCACCTTTTTACACCATTATCTTGCAACCCTTAGTATCATTTGTATTCTATTACACAAGGCCTTTTTAAATTTTTCCCTGCAGATAATTACTCTGTCATCAGCATAGCCGAGAAAAATTAATCCAGTTTTGGCAAATTCTTTCAGTAGTTCATTAAATTCAATGCTTCACATGAGAGGCGATAATACTCCCACTTATGGACAACCTCTTGTTGTAGTTGTTGTTTTAGTGCTGGTACTAGTTTGGTGCTTTAAGTGCTAGTACTTACCTCTGTAGGTAAGAGCTTTACTTATGGCTTCATGAGAAGTATTGCCAAAAGCATCTTTCATGTCAAGAAAAGCACATAGTGCTTTTTCTTTCATACCTAAGGTTTCCTGAAGTATATTTGTCAGTTGATATAGTGCAGTCTTTGTTGGTCGACCTGTTCTATAAGCACGCTGACAGGGCTGTAAATGGGATGTTATTAAGTCAGTGGTCTTTTATTACTTTTTCTAGTGTTTTTAGTAAGAAGGATGGTCGACAGATTGGCATTAAAGATTTTGGGAGAAGAGGGTCCCTATTTCCTGCCTTCGAAATGAACACTATTTTTGCCCGCTTCCATGTGGTTGTGTATGTATAACCCAATGCAATACTCTAGCCTCTAGCATGGTAGAAGAATACAGGTAGATGCACCAGATGAGACCATACTGCCGGAAATGTCAAAACGAAGCAAAACTTTTTATTTATTTTCTCTTGTGTTTCCATTCGTCACACAGCTGAATGATATTGACAGACATGGCAGTATGGAAAGAGAGCACAGTCAGCGCTGAAGCTACCTCTATCCTTATAAAGGGTGTTTTTTTATACTGTGATACAAGTTTAAATCATAATAAAACATAGTTATATATTCTTAATATCAATAAAACGGGATTTATTGGATAGAAAATTTTATGACATTAATGTTTAAATATGATTTCGGAAACGTGGCCACCACGTCTGGTGCCTACAAAGCGCAATCTGAAACACAAATTTTCAGAAACTTTTCGCAGCATTTGCGACCGTATCTCGCCGATAACTCTTGAATGTTGATTTCCAGATGTTCAATTGTTTGTGGTTTATCGAAGTAGACAAGTGATTTTACATAGCTCCAAAGAAAATAATCCAATGGGTTTAAATCACACGATCTTGGACGCCAATTAATTGGGCCATTTCGTGAAATTTTTTTTCGTCAAAAGTTTCCTTGAGTAAAGCAATTGTAGCGCCCGCTGTGTGGCATATGGCTCCGTCCTGTTGGAACCACATATCAGCAAGATTAATGCCAGCTAATTGAGGTACGAAAAAACTTCGAATCATGTTCCTATACCGTTCACCATTGACAGTAACATTCTACCCACATCATCGTGTTTGAAGACATATGGGCCAATAACTCCGCCAGCCCATAAAGCGCACCAAACAGTAATTTTCTGTGGATGTAATAGTGTTTACTCACTCCAAATACGAAAATTCTGTTTATTTACGTACCCATTCAACCAAAAATGGGCTTCATTGGATAAGAAAATTTTCCATGGAAATTCAAAATCAATATCAATTTGTGCTTCAGCCCATTCGCCGAATTGGCGGCGCATACGATGCTCGTTTGGCTTTAATTCCTGCACAAGTTAAATCTTTAAAGGTTTTAAGCCAAGATCTTTTCGTAAAATCTTACATAAAGTGGAAGGGCACAATCCCAGTTGCTGAGAACGGCGACGAATTGATAAGGATCATCTTCAATGCTTTCATGTACAGCGGCTACAGATTCTTTAGTGCGCACTGTTCGGCATCTCACGGGATGCACATTATCAGTAACAGTAAATGTGGTCCAAAAACGATCTATTGTTCTTCGAATTAGCAGCTCTGAAGGACGATTCTGTACGCCATAAAATGGACTAAGTGCACGATAAGTTTGACGAACAGAACCATTATTTTGATTAAAAATTTCCACAATTTGCACGCGTTGCTCTGGTGTAAGTTAATTTATAATATAATGCTAAATCAAATTAAATAAAAAGCAATTATCAAATGGGTGGTAGTAAAGCAGTGATGCTAACTCAAAGTTGTATCACTCTATAAAAACCATTCTTTACCATGGCCTCTAGCTATTATAATTATAGGATTGAGAAGAATGTCCTTATCTCTTTGCAGTTGTAGCGTCCGCCTTAATCAAGGCTCTGTACATATTTCCTTTGCTGCATTCCAGCTGTTTCTGTTGATTCTGCGTAGCATTTCTATTTGTCCATGTCCTATCTCTATAGAAGCAATTGAACCTAGGAAATAAGTACTAAGGAGAAGTTGCGTCTTCTCTTCCTCATGCTCAGTAAAATTTCCATCGCTTCCTTCAGACTGGCAGAGGCAAATACAAACAAAACAAAATCTGCGTTATAGTCTTAAAACTAAAAAAAAAAATTAAACCAACCAACTTGAGAACCTCCTCCTTTTTGAAGTCGGTTAAGAAACTAATAGTATATTTAAAAGAAAAATAGCTAGAGCTTACTTCCAACAACCAATCTAGGCTTCTTTGTCGGTGGCTTTTCAAGCAATTGCAAAATGGTCATGCAGAGTAAATGAACATAAATACAAAACAATAGTGATGATAATGTTGAATGCAAACGTAATAATAAGCTTTATTACGTTTGATCCAAAAAATAACGATACATGTTGTTTTCACTATCCGCTATTGTTCTTAACACGATTCAACTCATGTCAAAACCTTCTACAAGTAAATTGCAACATCTTTATTGGACTTCTTTAGTTTTTTAAGAACATGGCAATAGAATAATTGTATAAATGCATTGATTTTTTACCCATGTCTTCTGCCCATGTCTTCTGGTCAGAGGTGCTGAAGGTTACATTTAATATATTGTGGTTTGCACTTGAAAGAATTAGTTTTTTCTTCAAAAACTACACGCAGAAAATTTATAACGCTTACCCAAACAAACTCTGCTGGCAATATATTATTGTTTGCAACATATTAGGGCTATTCCCGATTACGGGCAAATAGCGTGGCATCGTGGCATTTGCAAAATATGATGGCAAATATTTTCAACACAACAACAAAATGTACAGATTTGCATTTGCCCGACTGTGTCAAATTTGCAACACTAAAATCGCATTGCAAACAGTCGAGCATGGGCAAAACTTGTTTGCCAATCAATCAGCTGTCACATTTTAACCAAACGCCGCTAATAAAACAAAATTAACAGACTCTGATATGGAACTGACTGTGATAAATAATGCACTTTGATAAATAGTAATGAAAAACACCACAAATACTGTTCGTGTTGTTTTTTTTTCCTCCAAAACAGCTGTGAGTTTTGTTTGCAACAGTGTTCTAAAAAGTGTGCTCACAGTTGATGGCAAATATTTGGTAGGGCATACATTTACAAAGCTATTTGCCCGTAACTGGGAATAGCCCTATTGATAGCACATGGGACTTTGCAGAAATATCTACTCTCACTCTCTTTTTGCAGATATGTTTTGTAAATTTATCTCTCTCTCTCTCTCTCTTAATGTGCAATAACGTAATGTTTGGGAGTGAGCAATTATTGTTCGCATTAAGCAGTTACGCAAACATTATATGTTTGCACCTAAAAATTAACTATTCAGGTACAAACAAACATTGTTTGCATATACCACTTACCCAAACATTACATTTTTGCACATAAAGACAAAATGTTCAGGTACAAACACACATTGTTTACATATAGCACTTACCCGAACATAACATGTTTCCACCTTAAAAGGAATTGTTCAGGTACAAAGAAACATTTTATTTATTTAATATTTATGCATTAACATAACATTTAACATTTATTTAACAAAAATATCAATCACAAATGTAGGAGAATTGCAAAATTGTAGTACGACACATCTAAATTGACTTTCCTTTATAATGCATCCATTTACCTTCAGAAGAATGCTGTCAGTGTTTTCAATATCAAACTCTTTGGCAGCTACGATCACAAAGTAAAAAATTATAAAACAAAATTAGTAACTATTGTACAATTTAGACACATTTTTTTACATTATTAAAGAATAACTATTTAAGTTATTTAACTATCTTAATGTTAATAATGAAATAATAACAAATGAACAATTTATTACAAATTACTTACGTTCGTAATAGTTTCAGCTACAGCAAATAATTTTCAGCTTCTTGAACACAATGAACTTTTCACAATATTGCCAAATTTCGATATGACGCTGCAACGTTGCCAAACTTCGGGCTTTCTCGTTTCTCTCATTTGTTGTAAATATTTATCTTTCAGATGCCAACAAATGTTGTTTGGAGTCAGAAATTATTACCATACTGCTCTCTTTTCACTCTTTAAATTTTAAACAAAGTATGTTAGGATCCGGACAAGATTTATTTGGAACAATATTTTCCAACATATTTCGTTTGTATCTGAACAAATTATTGCTAAGACCAAACAATAAATACAGAAAAAGTTTATTGAAACTAAACATTATACATTTTTAATTAACTTTTTCTGCAAAGCCTCTCTCAGTTTAGGTGTCACAAACATATTTTCTTTCAGTCTGAACAAATTCTGATAATTTTACACAAAACTTTGTTTGCAGCATCATCCACAAACATATTTTGTTTGCCTCTAAACATATTAAAATCCGTGATTTTTCTCCGTGTACATTAGAGTAAATCAATTTTTTTTTCATTATATGTTTCAAATCCGAAAAGTGTGTAAAAAACCACTTAATGTGGCTAAAATTAAAGGCTGATTTAAAATCAACCTAAAAAGAAATGCTTTAAATAGCTTTTTTTACACAAAAGATAAATATATTGCGCTGAATGCTTTTCTTAAAACATCTCAATGCTCTTTACTTCATGCTCCACAGAACACAAGATAAAAAGCATTCCATCTTGACCATCTTTATAATGGCGTTTTATTAAATTAAATTTCAAACTGAAATTCTTGCAATTTCATCAATAAATACGGCTTTTTCACCATCTTATTATTAAGTTGATGTAATGTTTCACTCCATGTGTCCACAGACGCTGCTTATCGACACCACAACCGGGCTGACTTTAATATTTCACACGTTTTTAGTCTGTTTCTTGCTCCTGAAATTCCTTCGTTGACCCTAATTTTTCACTTGTTCTCACCTTTTTAGTGATCAACTCTGGTTGGTCCTCATTTTGCATTCGTTCTCAGCTTGTAGAGCTTTGAGTTCAACTGTTGTTAGGTGTTAAAAGTTAATATAAGGCTTTCTTACTTGTACAACAATAGAAATTCTAGTGCAGATAATTTAAGGAAGATGTGTCCTGGTATTTGTTGCTTTTTATCGGCTGCACGTGACGTTTTTATAAATTACCCACAATACCTCATAAAGCCAGATTAAACCTAAAATGCTGCATGAAATATTTGGCAGCAGTAAATTATTTGAGATGAAACACTCATGCTTCCGGAAACACAAAAACATGCTTTTTTAGTCAACTGATGGTGGTTGAGTGCTTACTTGTCTCTTTGTTGATTTGCTTTCCTTGTCTATTTATTTAATTTATTTTAAGTTGCGGAAAAAAGACAAAATTCTTCAAATGGAAACTTAGAAGTTTTTCTTTTTAATAAATTTTAAGATTCACGCAGCTTGCTATTTATAAAATAGCAGTTGAAACTTGATTTTAAGTGAAAATGAAGTTAGCCAAATTTACCAAGAAAATATTTTCAACATCTTTAATAAGGTTTTCCAGTTATTCTCGAGTGTGAAAAAAGTTACCTGTTTATAAGCTCAAAGAAGAGCACGTTTCTTTGTTCAGTCGAGCACTAGTGAATGATGTTCTTAAATAGTGTTATTAATCTTAAACAAAATTCAAAGAAAAAAAATCTGATTTAGTTTAACAAGATTCTTTTCAGTAAGCTACTGTTTAAGCTTACAGAGAAAGGAAAACATCGCTTTAACCCTTAATAGCCTGATTTTTTATTTTGAGCTGAAAAAAATTGACGTTATAAATGTTGTTATTCTAAACAATATTTGTTCTACGATTTTTTTGATAGGTGACATTTACCTGAGCTAGATAAAGAATACCTGGTTGGTTCTTTGTGGAACCACTAGGCTCCCGGGCATCAAAAATTATAAAAGAAAGTTTATAGTACCGAAATTTTTTGTTTTATAAACATTAACCTATTTTATTAAGAAACATTAAAAAGTGAAAAGGAAATTTAAAATTGTTTATGTATATAATAGTGTTATTAAGCCAATTAGTTTTGATGAAACTCAGCGAAGCAGTTTTTTTCAGCTGAAAAGCACAAATGTATCCCACATTTTTGGCACCGGACCTTTGTACGGGATGTACATTTTGGAAGTTTGCATCGTGGCTTCCCTTCCTTTATAAATTCTGGAAAATGCCCAACGTTATCCAGGCGAATATCACGCGGTGGCAGCGGAGCAGACATTGGGCGATGACGTTTTGCAACAATTTCAACTTCAGCATTACTTGGCCGCCCTTTTCCTACTCCTATCTCAGTTCCAGATTTTATCAAGCAATGGGCAACTTCGCACACAAATTCATGCAAAGTTTTCATCGGTTCCGTTTGATTAGTTGCTGCATGATGTCGCTTATATAAAATCCAGGCATTAATCATTGCCATATCACACATATGGTAGAACAAACGGTTTGTTCACTTGCGAGACTTTATGCGGATATGACTGCGGCCTAGTGACGAATCCAGAAGATCAGCACCTCTCATGTATTTGTTATATTCATGAACAATGGCTGGACACGGAATGGTTTCCATTACCTTTTTCTTTTTTTTATATCGCTCAATAGTTGGTGCATTTTCAGGAGTTTGACCATCTGGCGAAATATATGGTTTCACTCCGGCCATTGTTGATGCCATATTTACAACCTTATTGTTATTCCATGCCACTGTTGAGACGTCGATTCCATGAAACGTTCCAACATACTCTTCCCAATCACCTCGATTGTTAAATTTCTGCGGTAATTTGCATGACGGAAGTCGTGGGCGTCGAACCGTTTCAAGCGTATATATGCCTTGTGTCCGCAAATACACCATCAACGGAATCGATGTGTAATAGTTATCAAAATAGATGACGTGATTTACGAATCGAGGAACCGAACGCGCCAATCGTACCACAATATTCGCAGACGCACCCAAATTGGGCTCGTTTTCCTCACGATGGTCGTCGTCGCCAGAATAAATTTCAAATGCATAGCAAAATCCGGAATCATCACACATAAGAAACAATTTGTCTCCCCAAGGATGAGGTTTGTCTGGCATGTACTGTTTCAGATAGTGCTTAATCTTCGTAGCACAGATTTGCTCGTCAACACACAATCTTGCTCTCTTCGGCACTTTTTTAAAATTTTTGTTCAGTGCGGTGATGATCGGACGAATGCTTGTATAGACGATCATAGCCCAAATCGTGCTGGGGTATGGGTCCATATGTTTGAACTACTTCGGACACACGATTACGTCTGCGTTTGCGTGCACCGTTAGATGATGTCGATGGCTGGTGATCAGACAGCGATGGCTGTTGATCAGATGTTGATGGCTCTTGCACACGATGACTTCGCGGCATTGTGTCGTTGTTATTGAAGTGTAAGAATTGGCGAATTTTTTCATGACGATTTCGTGTCATGCAATCTATAATAGGCTTAAAACCATATTCACCCCAATACGATCGAACGCTCGGGTAATTAAAAACCGACATATAGTAATTTATTCCCATAAATCGTTTGATCTCATCTGGCGTGGTATTCAGTGGTTTATCAACGTTTTTTTGCATCGCGTACAAGTTGCTCTGTTCGATGATGTTTGAAATAATATCATCCGTCATGAAAAAAGAAAAAAACTGAATCGGTGAGTTCAATGCTAATATTTCTGGTGTCAAGTCATCATTTCCTTGAAATTTAACACAATTCGAATACAACTGAAGATTTGTTTTTCGCCACAATGGTTTTTTAAAAACATTAGACTCTTTGTCAATCGATACGCCTTCAAACATTGTCGCATATTCTCGCCATCGGGAACGATCACCAACAATAACTGGGTCTTCTACAATAGCTATAACAAATATATGTCAATACAGACCAAAAATAGGTTTTGTTGTAAATTATCACCTTGATTTGATACAGTGTTCGCTTCAATACTTAAATTGCCTGAATCGGCATTAGCCATTTCGACATCGCTCACGTCTACTGCAGAATTGTCTTGAATATCTTCCAACACTTCACTGTCTCCATGTACATATCCTAAATTTTCATTACGAAAAGCAGACTGAAAGTCGAAATCTGGGTCATCCATATCGTCAGCAGAAAAATCACCATCATCTTCGCTTTCCGACCACGCAATTGAATTGACGTACTCGGAAAGTTGTTCATCTGTTCGAAAATCACGAATTCTCTGCGCCATTTCTGCCTAATAAACTAAAAAAAAACACAACATAAGCAATTCTGTATAACTTCATATAAGCATAATTTCGAAGTCCCGGAGCCTGACGGTTCCGCAAAGAACCAACTAAAAACTGGTACAAAATCTAGTAAAATATAAAAATTGAATCACTTCAAACGTTCACAATACCTTTTAGACACTATAACGATCACGGAAATATTTTTTTCAGCTTCGATTTAAACGAATTTAACACAAAAATAATTTTTGTAAAGTTCGCGATTTCACAAAAGTGCTTTTTCTCGAGGTTGTGTTACACTACTAACCAGACACGTGTCAAATGAAGTTGGCTGCAAGTGGCGAACTTCTCAAATGGTGGCGCCTACACCAATAAACATTTTTAAAGACCCAGCGGAAAATTTAAAAACAAATTGCCAACAAAGCTATCTTTTTTTGTGGTTGGTTCCTAGCGGTACCAGTAGGCTATTAAGGGTTAAATTAATTTTAAATGTGTTAACTTTTAAACCAAGACAAAATGTTTATATTCTATATGTATTTATTTTGAAAACATTTGTTGCTACGTTGATGAAATCTGTTGTTAGTTTAATTTCGAACACAAAATTCATTCCATATTCAATAAGCATGCACTTTTAAAATCTTAGGAGGAAGAGATGTCTGCAGCTTAGTGAAACAGTATCTTGTTTTAGACAGTCTAATAATTGACACTGAGGCATTTGTAGCCTAAAAAAAAGTTGCATAAGATTTAAAGTTGCAGGTGGATGCACTGAGTTATTATTTTTTAAAAAAACTAATATAATTATATATTTGAAAAAATAAGTTATTGAAACCGTAAATAGCTGCTTAGTTTTTTAATCAATATTTTAACAGCAAGTTAATGAAATGAAAATCCTTGCAATTATCTTCTTTAAATAAACAAACGAAGAGTTGAAAATGAAAAATAGTTTCTTCACAACACGTTTTGTTTTATAACATAATTAGTGTGGATTAAAGTTTCGCAAGAGCATAGTTGGCACGCCAACTTTGAATGGCAATTAGTGTGGTGGCACACTACGATGATCCAACGAATTTAAAAACTTGGATTGGATAATTTAAAAAATCATGACGTTGTCAATCGATTGTAATGTCAAACGATGTAAATGTTTTGGCGGTGGTTTTCCTTGGTGCCAAAAAAGCACGTTCGCAAAGTCATTTATGATATTCCATTAATGATGACAATTTTCGTAAAAACTTTCTGAATGAGTTGTTCAATGGAATGTGGCACAATGACGTACAATTTTAGTGGAAATTAAATACATTTTGTGGTAGAATTAACCGATACTTTTCCCTTTACAAATGTTCAACAGCTGTTTTGAAAATGTGGCTGCTGACGCTGTATTTTAATAAAAAAGAAAATATAAAATTTCTTCGTGCTTAAAAATGTAAAGTTTTCTTAATCGCTATTGTTTTCTTTTTATTCTTGTGCAAATGCTAGCAATAAATTCACAAAGTTTAAATACTGTAGTTTCATTAATGTGTGACTTATAGTACGAATGTTATATCAAAAATTTGAACAGCTAAAAAAGTGCCACGCATTGTTTAGGTCTTACAACTTAGTTTAGGTCTTGTACTGCCGTTGTTCAACCCAACTTTCGGTAGCGCGGTAGCTCGGTTTTTTGATTATTCTAAGACCATGTTAGGCCCTTGTACGGCAGTATGGCTAACATTTGACCGCTCTTTGACAGCTGTTCAAAAAATTATTACGATAAGTTTATAGATTTTAAGATATATCTATATATTAATACGCAAACATAAAACTTTAACTCCCTTTTTACCAGCTCTAAGACAACAAATTCTTATGAAACTTATATCATTTAAAAGCTTTGGTTCATAGCAACGGCATAATTCAATTTTTTTTTTAGATAGGTAAAAATAAGAAATTAAAAACACGGTTTCCCCCATACAAAAATAAAAAAAAACAATAAGCCAAGCCACACATTCTACTCACACAATCACTCTATTGAGAAGCATTGTTGAGGGAGAGCATAATGCCCAAAACTCAATAGCGCGTTAGGCAGGGGCGTAACTAGCGGGGAAGTAAGGGGGTAGACTAACCTCCTTACTTTTTAAGAGTCGGCCTAATTGTTATTTTTTTACTAAAATTTTTTAAAATATTGATTTTTATAAACAATAATTATGAGCGCATCAAAGCCAGTCGTACCTTTTACTTCCATTTTCATAACAAAAACCAACTTTAGTCAGCTATTTCCTTTTAATTTATACCCAAAACTATCTTCAGTCAGCCAATTCACTTTCAGTCGTACCTTAAACAAACTTCAGTCCCAACTCATTTTAAGTCGTATCAAAAAATGCAGAAAAGTTCAGAAAAGTAATATAAATTTTGTTAAAAAAGAAATAGTAATGCATAGTAATGTAAAAGAGAGCAGCGGACCAACTGGAAAAAATGGACCATTTTTAGTCCAATTGTGCAACAGTGTCATTGACTAAAAATAAAAACCGAAAATAATACTTTTATTTGACCGAAAAATTTTTAATGATTTTTATTTAAGATTTAACAGATAAAATCAGATTACTAATTTTATTTCTGTGCAGAAACTTAAAAATCATAAAATAATGATTAATGCTTAAGTTTTTGGATAAAGCTTAATGATAACATTACCTTGTCAAAAAGTTGAAAAAATAAGTGGAATAAAACAAGCCCAAACTAACAAATGTTTACTCAGTCGCCACACATATTTCCCTTTTTAAAACCTAATTAATACATTTTTTGTAGAACTTTCTGAGTTTGAAATTCTTTAATAAAAAATTTAGGGCCGTTTTATTCACTTTTTATAAATCGAGCTAACTTGAGCAGTTTCAATAACTTTTGTTAACTTGTCTTTTCGTACAACTTGCGAAGTTAAATATTTTAATTTCTCAAGTTAAAATTTCATTTCATTCATTTCAGATTTCATTCATTTCAATCTGATATTTTTTGATATATGATGGGAAAGAAATGACTTTTATAACTTATGAAATGGAAATTTGTTGATGTTGAAGGCAACACAATGTCAAAAAGATATTTTGTTTTTGAAATATATGTGTGCAGAATAAAAACAAAGTGATTTCCAAATAATGGGGGTTTTCAGTTAACGGTGTTTCGAATTAAGATATGCTTTAATTCACTTCGTTAAATATCGACGCATGCTTTATATGTAGTCTAATAAAAATATTTCTAAAAGACATGCACTTTCATGAACATTTTAAATTAGCTTGTGTTACTTTGCCATGTTTGATTTTTTTAGTTCTTATTTAAAACATTAAATAGTCCTTTGACAATCGAAAGAAATGGTGTTTATAATTTTGTGTTCGTATTTTGATAACAGAGGAGGATAAATTAGAGTCCTTCAAAATATGGTCGACGGTTAATCTATGAGTTAATCGGCTGGACCAATTTTTAATTAGTTTGGTTTTGTTTTGGTAATTAACATGTAACCATGTATTCTATTTTTTTTTAAGAAATCGACTTTGGCGCCTTCTAGCATACAAAACCAATATTACAAAAAGAGTTTCTTTATATTAACTTCTAACTAAATTATGTTAAAATAAACCCGACTACGATGTATAATAAAATCGTTAAAAATTGAAATTTTTTCCACTTGAGGATCTAGAAACCTACTTTAAGCGCAATCTTTAAATGCGTTTTTCTTGGAAAGTTATTGTTCACGCGACGTGTAATGTAGTTCAGCTCTTTGCAAATAAGAAAAGATTTTTTTTATAACACTCTTTTTAACCGTTTTTTTACTTCTAGAAAAATAAGTTGGTTTTTTTTTTTAAAAGTGGTCTTAAATGTATTGTTTTATTTTTGGTTTCTCTTCATCAAACTAATATTTAATAAATCGAACAAAAAAGTTCCATTTTTGACTTAAGAAGAGATTTGTGACTTGAAGGCTGCACGACATTATTTTTTCCAACTGCCATCATACATAGTAAATGGAGCTATAGTATTTGCACTAGTTCTGTTGAATTTCTTTCAATGAAGCAAATTCAGTCACTAGAGCTGTTAAACATAAAAAGGCATTTCCAAAAATTTAGTAACTGAAATTGAAAAGATTCATCAGAAATGGTGCCTTATTTTGGCATACCTGTATTTACTCTCTATGCACTACTACTTCTTGAAAATCGAGTGACCACCAAACTGAAATTGGCAAGCTTCATATTCTCTTTAATAAATGGCACCAGCTGCACGTACAAATTCCACATTGTGAACTGATGCAAAAATTAAGGTACCGACTACTCATAAGTGTGCACATAATAACAGCACTTTAACATTACTACGCATCAAAGTTTTTTTTGGCAAACTAATGATTGTTATCTTTGAAGCTGATATCGATCAGCGGAAATTAAAATAGGTCATTATGGATATAAAGTGCAATTCAAGCCCTTGGAAGGACTATGATCGATCCACTTTTGATTGTGTTGTGCGTGTTATTAAATGTTTGAACACAAATGATCGAGAACTAGATATACAAGTAGTGCCGACTCCAAACGGCTCGTATTCTCGAGAAGCTCTACTTGGCAGGAATTACTCAAAAAAAAAAAAAATAAACTGGCCATTTCAGCCCTTGGAAGGACTTTGACCTAGCTTCTATTGATCAATTGTGTTGTGCGTGTTATTAAATGTTTGATCACAAATGACCGAGAACTGGACCTACGTGTTTTATGCCGACTCCGAACGGTTTATGTTCTCAAGAAGCTTTACATGGCAATTTTTACTCTCTGAGGTTTGCCGTTGTCTGCAGAGAGGTGACGACCGAACAGAAAAATTATTTCAATTAAAAAAACTTTCTGTCTGAAGCTGGAATTGAACCCGGGCTGCCACAGTTCTTTAGCTTAGGGGCCACGCACTCTCCCCACTAGGCTACGATCGCCACAGGAATTACTCTCTGAGGTTTATTTTATAATAAATATTGAATGAATAGAATAAACATTCTGTTTCAGAAGTGAATTAAACCCCTGCCACCACTGTTCTTAGCATACCGATCACGCACTGTTATCAGTATGTCATGGACGCCATAACATTTTTAACGGTTAACGGAACCTAAATCTTTAATATTGTGCATAAAAAAGTTGTGCTGAACTGTATCGGTTCTAGTCAGATAAAATAATACGTGCTTCAAATGTTTTTGTAGTAACAATTTTGTTGTCACAGCACGAGCGTATACCAATTGAATTGTGAATGAAGCGAAAATCACAAGTTACACCAAATACCCCAAGTTAGAATTTATAACTGGTCATATATTTGGAAGTTAGAGAAATCACAAGTTGACAAAAGTTATCAAACGAAAGTTATATCAAATCTTCAATATGTCAAATTATTTTTGATAAATTCAAGTGAATAAAATGGAATAACTTTTGAAATCGAATAAATCCCAAAGTTATTCCAACTTCTCAAGTTAAAAAAGTGAATAAAACGGCCCTTAATGATCGAAATCAGCCAACATATTTAAATAAATTTTCTTAGATCAAGAACTCTGATGTAAAATCTTTAATTTCATGGACTTAACATTTTAATTTAAATACAATTGTAATAATAAAAAAATTATGAATTTGAGGGATTTAGTCAAACTTTTGAAAAAAGGTCCGTTTTAACTTTTAAACTCGAGATGATAGCAAAAAGAATACCATTTTAAATCTGCATTCAAAATTCATTTTTTATAAAAGCATCGCTTTATGTCATTGTTGATGTTCTAAACTAAATTTCCCAAAGCTCTAAGAAAATTGACAAGTGAACTCGAAATGCTGCATATTCGCTATCAAACCAACTCATTTCTGTGGACTGTATTATAAGTCTTGTTTTTATGAAAAATGTGCAAGTAAATATGAAACTCCTGACTGAATCTCTTGAATACGTTGAACTGAATATTTTAGATGCTATGAAATTTATTTCTTGTACCCTTAAATCATTAGAAAAAATAAATTCGGACTCTGAAGGTATGGATAACCTAATTAGTTTTGCTGTTGTGAAAATTTTTTAATTTTGATACTGAAAAGGAATTCTCAATTCGCCATCACCGTCGTCTTGCGCCGAAACGTTTGGATGATAACAATGCCAAAGTAGCTTGCTGATGAACTGTTTTTATAGAAGAGAATTTAAACTTGTATTGGATAAGATATCCTCACTGATGTGAGATAAATGAAGTAGTTGCTTAGAAACAATAAAGCCTCTGTATGAACTCTTCAATCCAATTCTATCTTCTACTAACTTGACCCAAAATCAAATTCTAGAATCAATAGAATTGTTAAAAAATTGCTAAATTGCTAAAAAATTGTTTGTTGGATTCACTTCAATTGAAAGCGGAATTTGAAGTATTCTATGATCTATGTGAAGGCGTAGAAACTCTATCGGGTACAGCTAATGTTTCAGAATGCAATAAAATATCTCCTTGTGCAGTTAACGTTAAACGTTAAATGTCGCGTTTGGTATGCCAGTGCCTGTTACTGTTTCAGGAAATGAGAGAATATTTAGCAAATTAAAATTAGTTAAACATTATTTAAGAACCACGCAAAGTGACTCACGTCTTAATGACTTATTAATACTTTCATCGGAAAGGGACATAGTTGATCTCATTAACTTAGATAATATTGCGCAGCAATGGGTTACCTTAAAAAATAGAAGAATTAATATTTAACTGTTATACTTAAAAATTAAGTTTGTATTTTTTATTTAAAACACTACTATTTTATTAATTTAAAAAACTAACAGAAAAAATGTTAAAGAAATTTAATGCCCTGTTTATTTTTTAACACATATAAACTATGAATTTTTAAAACAAAAACGAAAATAAATTTTTAAATGCTGATTAGATAATGTTGAAATACTTTTATTTTCTTTTCTTTGATAGAGGAAACAATATGAAAACTGCCTTTAAGCGATCTTCGTCACTGGAAAAAGATCGAAAAATTGAAAAGAGTTACTATATATAGGTTAAAAATTTCAGGATTTCTTGAAACGGTAGCAAAGATTAACGAAATAGTCCGTTTGAGCTGAAACTGTTTTTCATTATATTTATTATTATAAAATTTTTAAGATTATTACCTACAGTAATCTATTAAAACCTAAAACGCTCATTTTTAGAGTGTTAGAAATGTAAAAAAATAGGGTAATTATTAAGTTTTTGTTTTGAAAATGGCGCCAAAAACAGTTATCAGGTTGAGTTGGCTGACTATACGTAATCTTATTGTTTCAAGCATTATCGTTTAGATGAACTAATAAAATTTTCAGTTACCTGTTGTAAGAGCTGAGAAATCGTTGCCATTTTTTTGGATTTGAAAAATGATGGCCAAATTGCGAAAAGCTTAAGAGAGCAGATAAAAGGCTAAACCAAAAAAAATTCAAAACATACTTAATTATATGTATTTTGAAGTTTTTTCAATGACAATAATCACTGATGTCATTAGGCTTCTTGACCATATGACGTCAAATGTGTTTTCATTGAAACCCAAAAACTGACATAAATTCGAATGTCAAAGACTGACGTTGAATTTATGTGTCAATTGATTGCCATACTGTTTTCACTTTCGATGTTATTTGTGAAATGTCATCAGTTTTTCAGTTGTGTTTTTTTCGTCAACAACAGCTGATGTTTTATATTTAAGATTGATAGAAAATGTTTCTTTGTGGTAAAATTTATAAAATACTGTTAATTTTATTAGATTTATAGCAAAAGTGCACTAAAATAAAGATATCACAGTGGCCAGTGTTGGTTCGAAATGAACCACCGCCACGTTCTATCGCAAGTTACGTCTTCAAGATTCGCGCCGCTACAGTTGCTCCGCCAGCAGCCTGTCTACGTCTTGCTGCTCCCAACTGGACAGGCTGCTGACAAGGGGACTGCAAGTGCTTTTTCTCATCCTTATCACAAATTGGAAGCAACAAAAGTGGACAAACTCCTGACAAACGAACGCAACAACGCGAATCCCGAAAATCCGTCCTGCGACAAATCCAAATATCATCCATATTTTAATAAAATATGATGAGAGACCCTATTAAACGCTTTTGCAAAATCCGTGTAGATAGCATCAACTTTCATACCATCTTCGAACGCCGATATACAATAGTCTGAGAAAGTCGCAAGATTTGTGAGTTGACCGATTCGGCATTAAGCCATGCTGGTTCGGAGAGATTATATTTTTTATTTCAAAAGAGAGCTTCAATCTTACAATACTCTTTAGATTATTGAATATATTAGAATCCCAAGAGATTTATTGAATATAATTTTAGTAGGTAATATAAGTGAATTATGGCATTTCTTTAAAAGGACTGCTGATAATCCATCAACATAATTTCTTTGTGAGTTCGTCAATCCAGCAATAGATTTAGAGACATCAATGTCTGAGATTTGAAAACAGCCAAAATCAATATTAGCTCCAAGGTTGTTATTATCATTAATAAAGTTAGAGCAAAAATATTTAGCAAACAAATTCGCAGATTCACAGAATGAATTTGACCAACTACCTTCATAATACATGGAATTCGGAATTGAGAAACACTCAGGCCAATTAGGCCCATTGTGGTACTATAGGGTTGATTTCACTTCTTTATTTAAACTAGGGCATTCAATTCCGAGACTTTTCGGCGATACCGGGATTTCGGGATTTTAAAAACATAATCCTGGAATTGACAAACCTTAGAAAACGAATTTGGAAGACGTAATATGAAGTTTCAAAGTAGTAATGCCTTCTTTTACAACACAAAATAGTGCAGAAGATTTGAAAATACTAAAAAACACAGTTTCGATTAAATTTTTGTATAGTATTTATTGTTTATTTCAGAGAAACAGGGATAAATTCTTAAAAAAAAAAATTAAATGAGATCATTCTCATTTCATTTAAATGTTTTTGAAAAAAATAAAATAGTTTATTAATTTTAGTATTTCAAATAGGAATTTTGTAATATTTTGTAGAGCTTGTTTATGGATTTTTTTTTCTATTTTTTAAGGTCACATATTAGTTTTTCTAAATTAGTATTTTTTAATATTTTGTAAAGTTAGTTTAAGAAAGGTTTGTATATCTATAATTTTCACGTCATATTTTGTACAGCTAGATAAAAAATTTTTATATTTGTATTATTAAAATTACATTTCGGTATTTCTAAGGAAGAATCATGTGTTTCAAACATTGTGTTATTTTGTACAGCTAAGTTTAAGGAAGGTTTTTATTTTAAAATTTGTTAAAATCACATTCAGGTTTTTTTTAGGTAGCATAATTGAATTTTTTGTACATTTGCTTAAAATTAAAAAAAAAAAAAAATTGAATAGTATGTAATAATTTTAGTATATCTAAGTAAACATTTTGTGATATTTTGTACCGCTTGTTTAAAAAAGTTTTTTTTTAATTTTAAAGGTCACATTACAGTATTTCCAAGGTAGTATCAAGTCATATTTATTAAAGCTGGTTAAAAAAGATTTTTATTCTTTTATTATTAAAATAACATTTAGTGTTTAACACATTGGGTTTTACCAATATTCGATTTAATGCCAGCTCTAAATTTAGTGTGAGCTTTTCTGATATTATTTGAATAGAATTTGTTGTCAAAAAATTACACTAAATTTACAGCCCTATTCTGGCAAAGTAACAATTTTTACCTAGTATTTTTAATACTTCTAAGTGCTTGTTGTAATTTTTGTTATCAAAAAAAATTTGAAGGTCAAAACAAAATTTTTTAATGAAATTTTCACTATCTGAAAAGCAGGTGAAAATTTTTATCAAAATTTATTATTTTTGAGCTTCAAATTTCGTTTGAAATCAAAACATTACAACAAACACATACAAATATTAAAAATACTGGGTAACAATAGTTACTTTGCCAGAATAGGGCTGTTGGAGACGACAATAAAATGATTATTGGTAAGACCTATTGTGTTATTTTGTACAGACAGTTTTAGAAAGGATTTAATTTCAAAACTTTTTTAAAATACATACATTTTTTCTTAGGATTGAATTTTTTGTAGGAATATTTTAGGAATATTTTTTTAGGAGAGGCAATTACGGGATCCCAAAAATCCAGGGATTTTAGGCCTTGCAATCCCGGGACTGTCGGTACTAAGAAAAGTCCGGGATCTCAGAATCCCGGGATTGGATGCCCTAATTTAAAGCAATTTGAACTCTTCACATAGCTAACGGTAAAGGAGCCTGAAAGCTATATTGACGTTTAATGCTTCAGTGTAGACTCCTCCACCTACTTTGCCATCTAATACGGTGTTACATCAGAAAATTGTTGGATCTTAAATTGATTTGTTATTAAGAAGTAAACAAAGGTTAATGCAACAAAAGCTTGCAAAATCAATGGCATCATTTTTTCGAACTTTTGCTTTGTGCAAAATAGTAGAGAAAACATTGCTTTGAAAGGCAAAAATCACTTATAATTCTGTTTTGATTTAAAATAAGTTGTGCGTATAAGTTTATCAAAGTGAATGAATTGCAGAAGCTACAGAAAACTACTGAAGAGTTGATGTAAAAATCTACGAAATATAGCCGATACACATTGACTGCAACAGGCGTTCACCGACAAAACGAAAACTTGCAGTCAGAGAGAAATGTCGCAGTCTCTGAAACGACTTGATTCTAATGAACGCAACAGCGACAGTCTGTATTTCATACAAAACATAAACAAACTCTTCTACGTTCGCTTTTGTCGTGTATCAAATTAGAAATAGATTGAAGTTTGCGGCAGCAACAATTGTGGTTGTGCTCTCTTTTTGTCGTGCCGTCTTCAAAAAATATATCTTCATAAGAAAACATGCGTTCTATTTTTTGACAATTGGCGTAAGTCGCTTGTCGCAGTTAATGTGTATCGGCTAATAGCTGTATAGTCTTCTTACGGCCGTTTTATTCACTGTCAGTTAAAATCCCTAATGTGGATTAAATATAACTGGCAGTTAAAAATAATTTGGAATTAAAATCCAAAGTTAAAATTTCGTTTTTTTCAACCACAGTTAAATCTTACGGGCAGTTAAAAAACGTCAGTTTAATTTTAATTTCGACTAAAACTTACCCAGGGAAATTTGAGTTTATTGTCGACACAAATGACAGTTTGTCATTGGCTTTTGTTTATTGTGCGTTTTAAATTTAAAGTATAATAGTGTGTAGCCATAAAAAACTTTTTTATTAATTTTTTTACCTAGTATTATTAATTTTAATGATTCAAATTTCTTACATAATGAAGAATTATTCATAAGGGTACCTTAACAATTTTTCGCTGACGAGAAAAAAAAAATAATTAAAAATAAAAAAAAAAACGTGAGCGTTCAGAAAATTTCAGCACTGCAGAAGAGGAGTTACTTATTAAATTATTTATACTCCGGAAGGCAGTCTTGGAGTGCAAAAAGACTGATGCTTGCACTGTTAATGAAAAAAATGAGTTTGGGAAGATGTTGCAGTTGATTTAAATTCACGTTGCTCAAATATTTAGTTTAAGTTTTATTCATATATCGAGTTAAACTCTCTTAGGCATTGCATAAAGCTGCAATATTAAATAATGTAAATAATATAAAATAAATAATAGATGACAATTTGCACTTAATTATAATAATATAATGAAAAGTAAGAAAATTAAAAATTTAACTGCTAAGAGTAAATTCAATAGTTCCTTTTTCCTTTTTAAATGTATTAAGAGACTGAAATATCTGGTTCATTATGAACAGAGTTAAATTCAATGCAGGATTTCGAAAAAAGATCAGCTCTACTGTAATTATTTATAGCTCGAGAAATTAAAAAAAATGCTGCCTACTTCTCAAATGTCTTGAAGGAGCATATATTGGAAAACGAAACAAAAGCTAGGAGCAATCAATCTTGTTGCAAAGTACATCTCTAGCTAGCATAACCAGATAATATTTTCGTCTGGCTTCAAGTGATTTAAGATCGATTAGAAGACACCGTTGCCTATATGATGGCCAAAACCAACATTACAACCGGTTTTCTTAAAGGAAAATGTGGTAAATCTCCTTTGTATTGCCTCGATTCTGTTAATAGTAACCGCATATAACGGACTCCATACATATATTACATGCGTACTTTAGTGTTGATCGTACTAGGGATACATATAAGGATTTAAGTATATAAAGGTCTTGGAACTCACTAGTGTTACGCTTAATAAAACCTAATAGTTTGTTTGCTTTTGATACCATAAAATCAAAATGACTGTTGAAAATAATTTTTAAAAATTACCCTTAACTCGATTTGACTTTGTACGTTAGATAGTAAATTACCTTGTATATTGTAATTGTGGGTTAAAGGACATGGAGATCTTGTAAAACTAATGCTTTTGCATTTGGATATATTTAAGTGCAAACAGTTTTCTGTGCACCAGTTTGACAAAGAGAGAATGTCTTTTTGCAACAAAATGCAATCTTGATTCGTCCTGAATGCTCTAAAGATCTTTAAATTGTCAGCATAAAGGAGCAGGTTCGAGTTATTAAATACTTCCTTCCGGGAGGTCATTAAGGAATAATATAAACAACAAGGGACCTATGTGACTTCCTTGTGGAACATCCGATAAATTATGTATAATTCTGGACACTGTTGATCCAATTTTGACAAACTGCTTACGGTTATTTAGGATTTTGTATTTTTTGTATTATCTATTTTGTATTTTTTGTATTATCTATTTTAAATAAAGGCTTAAACTTTGCTTTACCTGACAAAAATTTCCCAATGAAAGAAATCATAGTGGATACTGAAGTTGCAGTCAATTATACTGAAAGAGAAACATCGAATGAAATTCATACTGCTGTAAAAAGAACGCTGTTAAGTTCCAACAACAAAAAACCATCAGAAGAAACAGCACGCTTATACGAAGCCATAACTTCTATTAACAAAAAAGATGTGTTTGTTTTAAAATCAGACAAAGGCAATGGTGTTGTCAAATTATTGTAGATTCCAGTGACTATGAATGTTCTATTAAAAAAAATTATAGATGATAAAGAAGTTAAAAATCCACTCAACAAAATGACAAAATCTTGTTCCAGTTCAGTCAATCGTTTCGTCGATTTATTCGGTAAAAAGTGGAAAAGACAAGTATTACCTAGTTACACAAAAGTTCCTTCTATATATGGTTTACCAAAAATCCACAAGCCCGGCAATAAAAAATCGTCCAATCGTCAGTAATATAAATGCCTCATGTCAAAAATTGTCTTATTGGCTCTGCAATCGTTTCTCATCTTTAAAACAATTGGATTTGTTTTCTGTAAAAAACTCGGTACAACTTTCTGAAAAACTACGGCAGGTAAAAATTGCAGATGATGAAATAATGGTCTCTTTTGATATAATATTGTTCTTTACCAGTGTGCCAGTACAAGAAGCATTGATTTGCCTTCAAATTTGGCTTGACAAACAACAATTGGACCATATTGAATCTGAAGCATTATTTCAACTAACCAAAACATGCACTGAGCATACCTTTTTTCAATTCAGAGGAAAGTTTTATCAACAAACAGAAGGCATGGCCATGGGTAATAACTTATCTCCGTTTCTTTGCAATTTGTTCGTAAATCGTTTGGAGGAGGAACTGTCTAAGAAGGAGTTATTCCCAAAAATCTGGTTCCGCTACGTAGATGACGTGTTTTCAATTGTTAAAAAAGAAAAACTTGAACAAACGCTCGACCTAATCAATAGTGTGAACCCTAATATTCAATTCACGGTGGAGGAAGAAAATAATAACCAGATTCCTTTCCTCGATTTGCTATTGTCACGTAATGAACATGGAGGAATCGATTTCGATATTTATCGCAAACCAACTGCCACGGATCGTTATATAACTGCCGAATCAAATCATCACTCATCGCACAAACACGCTGCTTTTAATTCTATGGTGCATAGAATGTGTAACATACCGTTAGCATTGAACAATTTCAAGAGGGAGAAAGACCGAATTTATGAAATAGCCACTAAAAATTGATATCCTGCTCAATTGATTGACTGTCTGATTAAGAAGCATCGAAAGAAAAAGCGACTAAAAAAGATCACTTCTTTGTCATCGATTTCTGAACAACCGATACGTTTTGCAATGAAATTCCATTCTCAAGTTCATAACAAACTCACAAAATGCTTTGCAGTAGCGAATGCACGCTTGGTTTCAAAAAGCAACAACAAACTCGGCTTCTTGCTAAAATCATCGAAAGACGCAGTTTCTCCGAACGCACAGCCGGGCATTTACATAGCTAAGTGTGAGCTTTGTGATTGTGTGTACGTCGGCCAGACTAGAAGAGAGCTACGCATTCGAGCAAGAGAACATCTTAAATGCATCGTAAACAACGAACCGTATCGTAGCGCTGTAGCTGAACACTCTCTACAAACACATCATCAATTCACTGTCGAAAATTTTTCTCTTGTTGAGAGAGAACAACATGCAATCAGACTTTATGTTCTAGAATCCATGCACATTTATTTTAACAAAGCGAAGAATATTAACAGAGACGAAGGTCCAAATTGGTCACCGTTATTCACTTTATTTTGACTTTTTTTGTTTTTTCTCTTGTTTTTTTATATGAGTTTTTTCATGTTGTTTTTTTAAGTGCTTAACTTTAAGCTCTACACTTAATATTTTTAGTCATTCTTTGTTAGCTGATGATGACGCTTGGGCGTCGAAACAATTGTACTAAACAAAAATAATATTTATTTGACAAAAAGGTGGAATACTGACTCATTTGTTTCTTTTTAATGCTTACGGTTACATAAGTAATTTCGAAACCATTTTAGTAAATTTGAATGAATTCCTAAGTACTCTAGTTTTTTTAAAAGAACATTATGCTGAACTTTTCAAAAGCTTTTGAAAAGTCAGTGTATATAGCATCCACCTGACCACCTCTCTCCATACCTTTAAGACAATAGCTAGCAAAAAGCGATAGGTTAGTAACTGTGGATTTTCCACTAACAAATCAATGCTGTTCATCCGAGATACCGTTTCTTACTTCCCAATATACCCTCCTCTTCACAATGGACTCGAAAACTTTAGGAATCAATTTCAGTTTCAGGGTCTGTAATTGATTAGCTCATTCTTTGAGCCTGGCTTATGTATCGGAGTTATGTAGGGGACTTTCCATGTATCAAGGAATTCACCTGATAAAACAGACATATTAAAAATCTTAGTTAGCGGTTTAGCTAAATGAATACATGTTTTTTTTAAAAAAGAAGTAGTTATGTTGTCTGGTGAAATGTATTACTTTCCTCTGATGCAGCTAATTGTTCTTTAACCTCATCGATACTTAGCTGTATGACACCAAATATGGTGGTAAGTTTTACAGAAAATTTGAAGTTGGTATTTTGTAACCTTTATTTTTCTTAAGGCACGGTCAGCAGAAGCTCTGCGTGAAAAATATGGCAACGCAAAAGCTAAGTTGCGCAAAAAATTTGCTGCGGAAAAAGCAAGCCGTAAAGCCACTGGTGGAGGCAAAAGAATGCCCGAATTGCAGCCCAGCAGTGACTCAATGCTAAAACTTACAGTATGGAGCAGTACCACTTATGGACATTTCAATTGTTTGCGCTAGTTCTAGCATTGCGTCACTGCTGGGCTGCCATTCGGGCATACCAGAGTCAGAATAAACTACAGTTAATTATTTTATAAAAAAATGTTTTATTTTCTTATAAAATAAAGCTAGGACTAATTAGCAAGTGTCTGGAAGTATCCAAGAATTAAATTATCACGGGCATTATTTATTGTGTTCCGCTCAGTTGTGTTTACATGTGGCACTTTTGCCATTGATAATATGCAATCAAAATTATCAATGTTTGTGGGCGGTGTTGGCTCTTCTGCGTCAATTGCTATATTGTGCAAGATTGCACATGCCACTATAATGAGTTTTGTAGTTTCTAAATTTACTCTTAAGCCAAGAGCTAACACCGGAAAACGACGCTTGATTATCCCACACGTGCGCTCGATTACATTGCGTGTTCGAATATGACTTTCGTTGTAAAGTTGATGTACATTAGATTAGCACTGATGTAGGGGAGTAGCCAAATAATGCGTATTACGATATCCTGAGTTTCCAACTATAATGAAATGACCAAAATAACCCTGTTCCAACTGCATTTTTAAATTAGAATTATTGAAAATGGTTTGGTCATGCGATGCTCCATCCCAACGTGCAACGATGTTCGTAACTTTCATATCAGCTGAACAAACTGCTTGCACATTTAACGAAAACCACCCCTTTCGGTTTCGGAAGTACTCAGCATTTTCACCACAGGGAGACTCAATTCGAACATGTATACAATCAATTGCACCAATTGATCGTGGAAAGTGGGCAAACGAATAAAATTGTTCGCTGGTAGAAGTCAGATCAATTTCTGTTCTTGGCATTTGAATATAAGTAGAACGATGCTGCGCAATTGCAAGAGAGACTCTTTTAATTATGTTCAAGACTGAAGGTATGCCACTTGTATGTAACCTAGCGCGTAGAATTGCAGAGGAATCAGCAACTGAGCAATGGGACATATATATCGTAATCTAGCGAAACAAGGATTAAACTTAAGAAATAGAGTTTAATTGAGACACATTCCAAATTTACCTTTTTTGGATATGGACAAGAGATGATTTCATCTTTTGCAGCAGTTGAACAACGACACACGAAAACGATAGATGAAGTCTTTGTTATCCCATTTGTTAAAATCAATGCGTTCATGCATTTTGTATTGTCTTCGCTCAACTAATAACATCCTATCATCTTCGTCCGGATCAAACAAAATAATTATATCGTTGAAAGTATCGCTACGTCGATTTAACTCGAGTAGTTCGTTATTCATTTTAAGAAAATTAACAAATTGAATAAAAATCAAAATGAAATAACGTTTTGATTTGGACTGAAAAAATTAATTCCTCAGTTAAAAGTCGCTAACTGATTGATTTTCCCAAGTTAGCTAATTCCGTAATTAAACCTAACTGCCAGTTAGCTAACTGGAGAAACTTCAAAAAAATTGCCTAACTGAGAGTGAAAAATACAATATCATGAATTTCCCTTTTTAATTGCGGATTAAAATTTAACTGAGAGTGAATAAAACGGCCCATAGTTGAGTGACAAACAACTTGTTGTTGCAACCTGTTGCGTTATAAACTTGTTTGGCACTAGGCATTAAAAAAAAAATAATTTTTGTTCGCCTTAGAAAATACTTTTGTCCACAAGCTTATTTTTAAAAAAGAATCCATTAGAAATTTTCTTGAATATTTTAGTATTAAGGCTTTGTAAGACATTCCCTAAAAGTTCCATTAGTTCAAAGTACAGATTTTCTTTCTTTTTTTTTTTTTTTTGGTTTTTAATTTCAGCAAATCGTTGTCCATGAAAAATGTTTTGTCTATGTGAAAAAATTAAGTACTTAAAAATTGGAGCTATTTTTAATAAAAATTTTTAATTAATTATTTTTATGATCTATTAATTATTAATTGAATTAAAATGTGAGCTTTAGATCAAGTAAGTTTATTAAGAAAGCAACAACAACAACAACTCTGTAAAGAGTGAATCACTTAGCTGACTAGACAGTCTGTTTCGGAAATCGCTACATTTGCCTCTTCAGTAGTCTTTGAGTGATTAAGCTAAATAAATAAACTTCTACTTTAAAATGTCATATGATTAGTAGCCATATAATTCAAATGAATGAATTCCCAAATGTGTGAAATTATATACAAATTTAAACGGTGAGTTGATCACAGCTTAATCACTCAAAGACTACTGAAGAGGACAATGTAGCAATTTCCTAAACAGACTGTCTAGTCAACTTACTTGATCTAAAGCTCGCAATTTAATTCATGTAAATATTTGAATGTTCTAGAGAATAATGAAAAAAATGCTGTTTAACTCTTAGCTATGCACACATTAATTTTTTATAAAAAAATTTGATATTTGTTGCACGATTAAAAAAACAAAACGGTATTTTGACAAATTTTGTCTATTTTCCTTATATCAAATTTTCTCATAATTTGGTGTTAGGCATTTTGAAACATGAATTAAGATGCGTATACTGTTTAAAATGTAATTTTAGCTAATTTGGTTACCTTAAGCTGCTGCTGCACAGAAAATTTCGGTACTTAACAGATCGTCTTGGCAAAGGTGGCCACCTTAGTTATTAGCTAAATCAAATATGACATGTTGGTACGTGCAATAGAATGTGTAGTACATTTAGAACATTTTATTTAATTTGTTAATCCACAAACTGGCAGGAATATATAAATACATAATAGAAATTAATCTAAGATTGACGTTATTTTCAAAATCTTCAATCATTCGTCAATTTTGTATTTTATTTTCCTTTTTATCTGCATATTTTAAAACTCGATTGCACATTTCTAGCATACATTTTTGCATAAAAATCTACTCTAGCAAATGTATCGTGTATATAAATATAATTTACAAAATATGTCGAATTTTAGTTTTTAATATTAGAAACACAATTAAGACATCATACAAAATCATATACATATGGGCCTTTCTACTGGAAAGTCTACCGTGACCAAAAAATTAAAACTTATTTAAAACTTATTATTTGATGATATTATCTAAGAGAAACATTTTAATTTTATTAATTTTAGCAATTTGTACATAAATTTATTAACCATGATGATCAAATCGTCTGCACTATTTCATAAATGTAGATTTTCTTTTTCGTAAATGTTTAGTAAATGTTTCGTAAACATTTTTGTTTTATTATAAATGGAAAGCATTGGCTAAAGATAATAAAAAAGTGGTTGATGCAAGGAAAGGAAAATATATTAAATTTGTTTTTAAATATTAAATTATACAATTACTTAGCTACCTCATTATTTAATTACCCAATTAAATTGCAATGGAAAAATATGTCGCGAGCTAGATGTTGCGTGCTAGATGTCGCGTGCTAGATTATACTTAAGCTTAAAAAAAATAACGATGGTAACCATTTCAACATTACAGCTATCACTAGAAAGCTACATTAATCCATTTAAGTTTAAGGTTAATTGATTTGAAATTTAATGTTACGTGTCGCAGATTTCTGGATTTTTCTAGATGCAGTTGAAAACGAGTTACATTTTTTGTCGCGTGCTAGATCGCATGTTTATTGCAAATATATTGACAACATAAAACGTTCGGAACCTGTATTTTGTACTAAGCATATTGCTACGAAAATAATATCGAAAAATAAAAAGAAAAAAAGGTTTTTCTTAATTCTATTTATTTTTTTGCACCTCAAAGGCGCACGAATGTCGCGTGCTTGACAGTGAAAATGCCCATATATGAAGGAAAATAACATAATTTTTCAAAATTTAGAATATAAAAGCATACCTTAAAATTCAAAACAATTTGTTAATTCAGAGAAATTAGCAAATAATTTGTCAGTGTTTTTGGAAAAATAAAGTAAATAAATTTTAATTCTGTTGTATGCATGTTTCAGAGATGCACGTGATTAAAATTTTCGAAAAAATTTAATGTTCTAAAACTGAAGTGCAGCTAAGCGCAGTTATTAAATTTCCAAATAGTTGATGTTTGTACAAATTAGTGCTCCCTTTCGCCACAGCTTTTACCTCAAAATTGTAGTGGTTAACCTTTAAAGTTTCCCCTTATTTTGAAAAAGTAACAAATGTCAAAGCAACCACCAAGCAAACTGCTCTAAAATTGTTATGAAATTCGAGCAGTTTATTATAATCATGTTAACATTTTGCTCACTTTGCGAAAACATTTGTTGTGTAAGGTTTTGCTTGATTTTTCCAGTTATTTTTTAAGGGAATCTGAGAATTTGTAGCTTTTGTTCTTAAAAAATTCTTACAAAATGTTGCAGTAAAGAAAAAAAAAAAACACTATTTTTCTTATCAAATTCATCCAATCTTGTTCATATAAACCAATTTTTTTGCTTTACTAAGAAAATATAACTTAATTAGAATAAATGTAAATAAAAACTTTCATCTTTTGCTTTCAGGAGAAATTCAAGCGTGAGTTTAACAAACGCTTCGCTGCATGCTTCTGCAAATTTAAAACCAGTTTAGACACGCAAGACCGCACTGTCTCCATGCACACACGTGCCAGCTCCATCCGCTCAACCTATGCCAACTCCTCAATGCGTATACGTAATAATATCTTTGGAAGCGGCAAGCCGAGAATAAACGCTGTTACCCATTCCGCTAACAACAACGCTGCTGCGCATTCATTATCTCAAAATCTGACGAAAAATGGCAGCAGCTGTCGTCAGAAGGTGGCCAGAAATAACAGTCCTTCAGTTTATGATTCTATTGCTTATAACAAAGGCTGCAATGGCAACAACAACACTTCCGGTTTTGGCTCTAGCAACAAAGATCCCACTGTCCAGTATGTCTATCAATGGACACGCAACAACTTCAAGCCACTGCAACCGGCTGTTATGGAGAACGAGGTCGATGACGAGACCATGCTAACATTAATAGAAATGCATTCAACGTCTCCGCCTTGCAGAAATGATATAAAAGCAGAGCGATGCGCAATTACAACAACATCCCTGCCGCACTCCGACTCCAGCTGCATCTGTCAACAGGAGTTAGGCAACAGCACGGAATGTGATGGCACATGTATTTTAAGTGAAGTGTCACGTGTGCAGGTGCCCAGCAGAACGGAGACACCAACAGTTGCAATACCAATACCTGAAGGTGAAAACGCAGAAGAAAAGGCGACACAAAAGGAACACACACAAGAATCATTTCTCTGGCAAAGTGGCAACTATTATGCTTCAGCAGCAGCAGCAACAAGCAATAATAACAACTTTAAATTGGACTTTAATTATAAGGACAACAACACACAGGATATAGAAATAAAGCAGTACGCGCCACTAACTGTCGTTAACAGCAGATGTTAAAGGTGCTGTTAGCACCCTAGTTGGGTGACAACTCAAATGTAGATAATAAATGGTTATTTGCAATGCAACTAAAAATAGAAATAGTTAAAGTCTAAGCTGTTGCTTTAGTAGTATATCTCGTGTACTGAGTGTGGGGAAAGAAGAATGAACATATGTTAGTTAATGGCTTCAATCTGTGATCTAGCCGTAATATTTTGTGATCTTTATACAAAGAGAAGCCGTTGTTGTTAGTTTTTGGATATTTTTGTAGACCTTAGTGAAGTGTTAATGTACTTACTTAAAAAAAAAAACCATAAAAAGTATGAACATTAAGCTACATTAGTTTAAATAAAATCAAGTAAGCAGAATAGTTTAAGTGATTATCTTAGCTGGTTAAAATACATTAGTGTAAAAATATTGCTATTTCATAAGAAAGTTGATATAATATAATATAAAATAGAAAAAGTAGACATATTGTTATAAATAAAAACACGAAGACGTTAGTTTAAGTTGGTTGATCAATGAAATTAGTAAATTTTTGCAATTTTTGTGACTAACATATTAATGATGTTACACCAATATGTTAACTCAAACATTTTGACTCAAACAATTCTATTCAATACATCGAAAAGTAAATGCTGTTTTTTTTTGTGTGAATTTAAATAAAAGTTTTTATATATTTTTATATATTTAATTTATCTTCCATAAAAGAAATTTGTTAATAAAAAATAGTGTTTTTTTTTTGATAAAATAATTTTACTTAATAAGTATAAATATGTAATTATTGTTACAAACATTTTTAACATTTTTGTAAAAAACCATTTTTATTTTTTCATGAATCATGCACATGATCCGTAAAACCATTCATCATGGGTAGCTCTTAAGGCAATGTTTTTTCTATAAATACTTAAACTTTTTAAACATTTTTTTACTAAAACTAGATAATTTTTCAGGTGGCGTAATATAAACGGTGTTTTTTATAGAGTAATACAAGTTTAAATCATAATAAAACACAGTAACATATTTTTAATATCAATAAAACGAGCTTTATTGCATAGAAAATTGTATGACATTAATGTTTAAATATGATTTCGGCCATGTGGCTACCACATCTGGCGCGTACAAGGCGCAATCTGAAACACCAATTTTTACAAACTTTTCGCAGAATTTGCGACCGTATCTCGCCGATAACTCTTCGAATGTTGATTTCCAGGTGTTCAATTGTTTGTGGTTTATCGATGTAGTCAAGTGATTTTACATAACCCCAAAGAAAATAATCCAATGGGGTTAAATCACACGATCTTGGGCGCCAATTAGGTGGGCCATTTCGTGAAATTATTTTTTCGTCAAAAGTTTCCTTGCGTAAAGCAAATGTAGCGCCCGCTGTGCGGCATGTGGCTCCGTCCTGTTGGAAGCACATATCAGCAAGATTAATGCCAGCTAATTGAGGTACGAAAAAACTTTGAATCATGTTCCTTTACCATTCACCATTGACAGTAACATTCTGACAATAATCGTTTTTGAAGACATATGGGCCAATGACTCCGCCAGCCCATAAAGCGCACCAAACAGTAATTTTCTGTGGATGTAATGGTGTTTCGGTAAAAGCTTGTGGATTCTCCTCACTCCAAATATGACAATTCTGTTTATTTACGTACCCATTCAACCAAAAATGGGCTTCATCGAAAAATAAAATTTTCCATGAAAATTCAAAATCAATATCAATTTGTGCTTCAGCCCATTCGCCAAATTGGTGGCACATACGATGGTCGTTTGGCTTTAATTCCTGCACAATTTGAATCTTAAAAGGTTTTAAGCCAAGATCTTTTCTTAAAATCTTCCATAAAGTGAAAGGACACAACCCCAGTTGCTGAGAACGGCGACGAATTGATTGTTTAGGATCATCTTCAATGCTATCCTGTACAGCAGCTACAGATTCTTCAGTGCGCACTGTTCGGCATCTCACGGGATGCACATTATCAGTATCAGTAAATGTGGTCCGAAAACGATCTATTGTTCTTCAAATTAGCAGTTCTGAAGGACGATTATGTACGCCATAAAATGGACGAAGTGCACGATAAGTTTGACGAACAGAACAATTATTTGATTTAAAATATTCGACAATTTGCACATGTCGCTCTGGTGTAAGTTGGTCCATAATAAAAAGTCAAGAAAAATTAAACAAAAAGCAATTATCAACTGTTAAACGGGTGATCAAATAAAGCATTGATGTCAACTCAAAGTTGTATCATTCTATAAAAAACACCCTTGCAACAATATGTTTTTGGAGCAGAGCCAAATTTGGAAAGGTTTTTTTGGAAAGCCTATATATCAAATAAAATTATCTGGAACATTTTTTTTACAATATTAGTTAGAGCCAGAACTTTGAATTTTTTATAATAATGTAAAATATGCTCAATTTTGACTGTTTCTAAATTAACTGCGCAAAACTGCACAATTATTTATGCACGATACTTCTTTATTTTTTCACTTAAACCTTATACTCTAAACCCTTAAAACAAATTTCTGGTTAAAAAATGTTTCTAAGTTGATGAAAAAAATTGGACGAAATCGTCATAGTGGACACATAACGTATACAAAAATATTTTGCACTCAGGGAGGGTTAAACAAATAATTTTTGACGCAATAATTAGACCGGTTCTGAATAATTTTTCCTGAGGAATTTGAAAGGAAGTTTTAATTTTTAAGATAAAGTTCAAGAAAATTTTGAAAATGTTTAAAGCAAATTTGCTTAGCAACAGTCAATATTCGTGATTGTAAGAAAAAAAAAGTTTTTAAAAAAAACCCCACTTCAAAACCAGTACGAATTAAAAAATAATTTAAAATTTCTTTCCTTATAAATTTCTTGGTAAAATTTGATAAATTATTTATGTATATTATTAAATTGGGAATCTTATTATTTAAATTTTTTCTAATTTGTTTTATTATCATACAAATAGTAATTTTTTGATGAATATAAATCCTTTAAATTTGGCGCTTATATAATCAGCTTTTATGAAATTAACGTTTTTGATCACTGAACACAATAACGAGAGCTTCTGTTTATTGGGAAGTGCGCTTGTTACTTTCTGATCTTAACTTCGGGACATAAATCTCGTTCGTATTGACAGTGCAGGGATGTAAAAGAGATAATGATTGTGTAGCAAAGATTAGCGCCGACTTCAAAGCTTTTATATTCATAAAGAAATTGATATATTTATGATAATAAAACAATTTAGAAAAAATTAAAATAATAAGATTTTCAATATAATTTTAAACATTAACAAATTATCAAATTTGACCAAGAAATTTATAGGGAAAGTAATTTTAAATTATTCCTTACTTTGTAGTGATTTTGAAGTAGCTAGGTCTTTGTTTGTTAAAAAGCTTTTATTTCTTCCTTTTTAGAGAATATGATAAGTTTTCAAAATAATTCTACCCATTTTTGTTACGAATTTTAGTATTCTAGTACTCTTTTGTAGAATTACGCCTACTTTCTTGATCGTGATTTGCTAGAATTCAATATACGCTTGCACCGAATTTCAGTATCCTAGTATTAATATTAACTGAGATACTTGTTTTTCTAATATTGACACGCCCTTTCTTGAATTCTGCCCACTTTCTTCATCGTGTTTTGTAATAATTCTACCCATACTTGCAACGAAATTTATTACTCTAGTGTAAATATTATTCAAAATACACTGTTTTTTAATATTGCCACGCTCCTTTGTCCAATAACGCCTACTTTTTTGAACGTTATTTGTAGTAATTGTGCCGAACTTTGTATTAAATTTAATTTCACAATCAAAATTTTAGTAAATAATTTTTTAAGAGCTAATTAGTCAAATAACTAACAAAAAATTGAAATAACTAACTGCTACTTAAAATACTATAACTGTATCAAACCAATGTTGCAAAAATGTTAAAGTTGAACTTTAACTCAACTGCTGAAATAGCCATAAATTTTAACCAAATAAACAAACAAACATAAAACAACCAAACAATGCAAACAAGTCAACGAACTTTAATCGATTCAGTATTTATTTTTTGTAAATAATAAAAAATACAGTGACTAACTGTGAGCAGCAAAAACAATATGCATTTCAATTAAATATCATATGTGCATTAATTAAATTTATTTTTAATGCGTGTTTCATGTTTCAATGAATGAAGTTACAAAGTAATTACATAGTATTACATAATAATTAAATCAAGTTTAATGTAAATTAGGTTAAAATTAAAATAATGATAATATTATTTTTTTTTTTTTTGCTTTAATAAAAGTCAAATAAATTATAGTTTGAATTTAAATTGTTGCTCAAGTTGTTTTATTTCATTGCGTGAGCAGAGAAAATGTAAGTAAAATATAAAGAGGAGATTTTGCACAGGGTTGGGAGATGATGTAGAATATTAATTTAAATACTGCTGCATAATTAAATTTTCATTTAATTTAATTGATGTTTGACTAACAACAATAAAAAAAATCATACAATGAAAAAGCTGTGTTTAAACAAAATGTTTTTGTATGTGTTTCTTTTTAAAGCTTTAAGCCTTGTATGTATTCGTATGCAGCGATAGCATAAATAATTTTTAAACGCTTTTCCAAGACTTTCACATGTTTATTCACTAACCACAGGAGAGCATTTTTTTATCTACAGCAAAAAAGCTTTTCCAAAATCTTATTGTGAATGTGTCACACTTGCATACGATTACGTTATATATTTTCTTAAAGCTTTCTCTAAAGCTTCTTAAGGATACAGTGGTTGACCTACGTCGCACAGTGTTTTGATTTCATACAATCTTGCAGCAAAAATAATTAACAAGATTTGGTACATAGTCGTTTTGTGGTCCTATTAAGATATATTAACCCTTTATAGGGCAAGTTTTTTTTTTTTTTTTTAAAAATATAATTTAAAGTGATGCAAATAGTGATTTTAATATGAAAAATCAAATTGAAATCTTATCCATTTATTTAAATTTTATATGAAAAAAACGAGTCAACATAATTTCTGAACGCGCTTTGGGCTAAAAATCCACATTTTTTCGAGATATGTAAGCATTTTTAGTTAATTCAATGTCTCAATCTTCAGAAAACTTTACTCAGTTTTGATCTTATCACAATATGGGTATTTCCACAGGAAAGTCTACCGTGACCAAAAAATTAAAACTTATTAAAAACTTATTATTTTATGATATTATCTAAGAGAAACATTTTAATTTTATTAATTTAAGCAATTTGTACATAAAATTATTAACCATGATGATCACATCGTCTGCACTGTTTCACAAATGTAGTTTTTCTTTTTCGTAAGTGTTTAGTAAATGTTTCATAAACATTTTTGTTTTATTAAAAATGTTAGGCATTGGCTAAAGATAATGAAAAAATGGTTGATGCAATTAAAGGAAAATATATTGAATTTGTTTTTAATAACCTAATTACATAATTACTTAACTACCTAATTACTTAATTACCCAATTAAATTGCAATGGAAAAAACTGTCCCGTGCGATCTGTCCCGTGCGACCGAGCTTAATATTAAATTAAAAAATAAGTGTTAAATATTATTGGGTAAAATAAAAACAATTTAAAAGAAACACAATGCACAATATCCATAAAATAAACTCTTTGAAATATTCCTTCAGACTTCGCTGAATTCGGCGCTTGAGTTGTTGTCCTCGAAAAAAACTTCCGTTTTTGTCCCGTGCGAACCCCGTTGTTTTTGGCAATTATTTTGAAAAGGAAAAATTACCGATAATCAACCTTAGCACCACTTATAGAGCTTACTATGAGTTATAAGTTAAGACCATTATCAAAATATAAATCCGTGTTATTACTACTTTTTTTTCAATTTAACTGCGTACGACTGTCCCGTGCGACACCATGGAAATGCCCATATTCTTTATTTATTATTTATAATAGTCTTATTTTTTTTTTGACAACTTCAACGGTAGTATGTTATTTACGAATATGAACTCTCCATTGGATCCCAGAATCATGTTCTTTAATTTGTGGCTCTTATGCGAAAATAATTTATTTGGTGTAAATGGATCATGAAATGTATAACTAGGAACTTATACGGTTTGTTACAGTTTTGTTACATGACCATACATGGGCGTAGCCAGGACTTAATTCAGGGGGGATATGGCCAATTATTGTTTTATGCAGCTGATAAATAAAATAAATTTTTAAATATTGGCTTTATTGAGAAAAATATATATATGAAGAAAAAATATTAAATTCGAAATGATATTGATTTAAACATGATTTAACAAAAGCGGAAATTGAAGTGTTCAGCGGAGCGAACTTTTAGCAATGCGGTTAAAATTTCATCATTCAGCTTCTCTTTTTTTCTCTTGCACCAAATTTCTGTACACGCTGAAAAGGCATAAAAACGCTGTAGTAAGCAAGGTTGCCAGTAAAAACTCGGTAAGATTCCCAAGGAAATTACCTTTTTCCCACATTAAAATAAATTAAATACCACCAAAATTTCCATGGTAAAGGTAAACTAAAACATTCCCACCGCAATTAAAAAATAACAACAAAAATCTCACAATCATTAAAAAGTACCACAAAATAACACGCATTTTAAAAATACCACCAAAAATGCCATATGCATAAAAAAATCTATGAAAAATCCCGTAATTTTTAAAAAATTCCACAAAAAATCTCTTATGTATAAAAAACTTTAAAAAATAAGAAACACCACAATGAAATAATAGTGGTATTCAACGAACGCCGTATTTGTGATGTTCATAGCGTAAAAGAGATATATAGTTACAGAAGCGCATTTTGATACAATAAAAATGTAAGGAATTTTACATACACTGTTTACGACACAAAATCGTAACATAAACAGAGCGTATAATGCGTATAATGCGCAACTGTGATTTCATTTTGATTTTAAAAGATAATTGAAGACCAATTCGATAAGTAAACTTGCAAATTTTTTATTATTGTTTTGGTAGTAATTATATTTTTCACTTGTTTTTGGCATTTTTATATAACTTCCGTAAACTTTACACACGCAAAAAAATCAAAAATTCACTTTTGTATTTATGCACTTTTTTGATGGTAACTCGTTCTTAAAACCAATATGCAATTAAATCGTTTTTGTTAAGGTTTAGTTCGAAGAAATGTACAGCGTAAGCTTATAATCTTACAATTCTGTATAAATACGTCGTTTATCGAATACTATTTTTAAGTTTATGCTGAATTAAAGTAAAAAAAAATGTTAAGAAGAAAATTGCCAAATTCCCACACAACTAAAAAATACCACACTGAATTCCCACGCCAATTAAAAAATACCACGCTGGATTAAAAAATACCATAGGAATTCCAAAAAAAAAAAAACCAAATTTCCAAGACAAATTAAAAATTACCACGAATGGGATTTTTCCCACATTACTGGCAACCTTTGTTGTAAGGATTATTTTTAAACGACTTCAAAAAGGAGAAGATTCTCAAGTTAATTAGTCTTTGTTTTTTTTTAAATGTATGTACATCGATAACTCCTAAAGTACTTGCCCGATTGCCGCAATTTTTAGTCAACAAATAGAGACATTGAGCGCTTAGGTGGCCGTCTAAAGGCGGTATTATACAAAGGGGCTTGGAAATATTAGAAAAACTATATATCGAATAAAATTGACACTAGGATACTGAAATTAGGTACGGGGTTGGCATAGTTATGAAAACTTACGGTCAAGAAAGTGGTCATTATTGGACCAAAGGGCGTGTCAATAAAAAAAATACTGTATCACAGTTAATATTGACACTAGGGTACTAGAAATTGGTAATCGAGTAGGAACATTTATCGCAAATTACGGTCAAGAAAGTGGGCGTTATTCGACAAAGGCGTGGCAATGTTTATTAGAAAAACGCTGTTACTTGAATAATATTGCCATTAGGATACTGAAATTAGGTACGGAGGTACGTATAATTAGGAAAATTATTGGAAAAAAAGTCCGTGGCAATAAAAGAAAAAACTGTACATCAGTTAATATTGCCAAAAGGGTTTGGCAATAAAAGAAAAATACTGTATTTAAGTTCATGTAGACACTTGGTACAGGAGTAGGAAAAATTATTACAAATTACGGTCTAGAAAGTGGGCGTTATTGGACAAAAGGGCATGGCAATATAAGAAAGACACTCTATCTCGAAAAATATGGACACTAGGGTAATAAAATTTGTTACTAGAATGTATAGAATTATGACAAAACACTATGAGAAAAGTAGGCGGTAATAGACAAAGGGCGTGTTACTTTTAGAAAAACTCTGTATCTCTGTTAATACTGACACTAGGGTACTGAAATTTAGTACAGGTGTAGGCACAATTATTACAAATTATGGTCAAAAAGTGGGCGTTATTCGACAAAGGGCGCGGAAACTGTAACTCGAATAATATTGACACAAGGGTAAGTAAATTCGGTACATGAATAGGTAGAATTATAACAAAACACAATCAAAAAAGTAGGGAATTTTTCAAAGGGCGTGCATATAAGAAAAACACTGTATCTTGAATATTGTCACTAGGGTACAAAAGTTCGTTACAATAATGGCCAAAATTGTTATCATGATCTCTAAAAAGGAAGAAATAAAAACTTTTTAACAAAAAAGAAAAACCTCTTCAAAGCCACTACATAGTAAAAAATAATTTTAAATTACTTTTCACATTAATTCTTGATCAAATTTGATAATTTGTTTATATGTAGTATTAAATTGTTAAATCTTATTATTAAAATTTTTTTCTATTTTGTATTATTATCATAAATATATTAATTTCTTCATTAATATAAAGTTTTTGTAGTCGGCGCTTATATAATCAGACTTTTATAAAATAAACGCTACGGCTTTTAAAGGTTTTATATTCATGGAGAAATTAATAAATTTATGATAATAATACAAAATAGAATAAAGGTTATAACAATAATATTTCCAATTTAATAATATATACAAATAATTTATCGAATTTGACCAAAAATTTTTGTGCAAAGTAATTAAATTTTTTTTATACTTTGTAGTTGTTTTGAAGTTGTTTTTTTTTTTTTTGTTAAAAAGTTTTAATGAGTCGAGATATGGTATGAACAGTGACACTTTTCCATATTCAAAACGTAATGTTGCTGGATGATTGGTTAGCAGTTTTTAATTTTTCACGAGGAAGTATTTAACAACTTTAAGATTGGAGTATTGATCTTTTTTACGCCAGTAATGAAAAAAAAAAACTATAATCGAAATAATCGAGGACAGCTTCTTCCGATTTTGTTCCAGTATTTTTTTTATGGCCATCCAGCATCATTACATCAACAAACAGGTCAGTCATGAATGCGTGAGTTGCTTCTGCTGATCCTGACTCGAAACGTGGCTTCAACAATACTCATGCATATTTTTATATTTTTTCAAAGGCTTTATAACGAGTGATCCTAAAACGGCTTGAACATTTTTAGGTGGAAAGTACGTTTTTAGGTGGACACAGTACAAGCAAAGTTAACCTTTTAATTTTTTTGAGTATATTAACAACAGTGCATAGGTTTGCAGCCTATCGTAAGAAAATAAAAGTGGAACCCGAGGGAATTTGAGAATTTCTGAGATGTATTCATTTAGTCACATTGGCCAACCCAATTGCCCAAATCGTTTTTGCAACAGCTCCCTCCCGCCCTACCCTCGCTACGCTTATGTGTTCATAAAAAGGGTATAGAAGAAATGGTGTTTACATGACCATGACCTCGTCCATCTGCCCCTGTACTGCCCAAAACTGTAAAAAAGGAAAACGTCAATATATTTTACTGAATTTGGCTACAATATCGTCTTTTAGTCTTATCTACAGTACTATTAAATATAGTGTACATCGATTCACTAACATCTTCCTCCAATTTCCCTTACTTACAATTTGTCAAGAGATTTGTCAAATATCAAGAGATTTCAATGAAATTTATCACATTGTTGTATTTTAGGATTATTAACATAGTTTTCGAACATGGAGAACATTGAGAATGACCATCATCCCCACCCCATCTATACATTCCAAAACTGGAAAACAAGGTTAAAATTTATAAAAAGCTTTTGTCGTACAATGAACATAAACTATGAAAGGTTTTTACTCATCTACCTCCTCAACTGGTAATCCCCTCTTTGTACCTGTAGAATTTACACCATCTTCCACCTAAAATTTTGAAAATGTACATAAATTAGTTAAATTATATCAAACCCTTTTTTTTTTATATTCTGCAAATTATAAATTGTGTTTACTGACGTTTTGTTCGTGTTAATTTTGTTTTGTTTAGTAATTACTAAAGTACGCTTCTTTTGATTATTCTATCAAGCATTTAATCTTGATAAAACCAGAAGACACAACATACCAGAACAGCATAGAAAAAAAATAAATATAATTTGTTTTATTTTAAGTTAGTAAGTTAGTTTGAACTTACTTTTACAATGTAAATTTTATCACAGTAATAATAATAATAATAATGATACTTTAATAGTAAAAGTCCGCTTATATTCTGCCGAAATGCTAAACAATTCAGTTCTTATTAATTTTTTTCGTGCGTTTGTTGAATCAAGAGTTTCTATTGTATTTAAAATGCACAAATTTTTGTGCGATTCAGAGCAATTATCATTCATTTTACTGTAAATAACATTTACAAGGTATGCAAGATGCTGTGCATGAAAACAATAAATTTAATGGTGGGAAAAAAGGTGGCAGGAGCAAGAACCTTACGACACACGACAAGCACTGGTCTGGAAGCCTACAAGCATGCACGTTGCTCTGATTCCACAATGAGGTTTATCAATTTATTGATAAAAGCTCAATCAAACATCATATAAATTTAAGACAAGTGTTATAACTTTGTCATTATTGCTATTTGCATTGATTTTAATTAAATTTTGTTATATATTAGGCTTCGCAAGTTTGAGTAATTTATTATTTTTAAATGATTGTTCAATTTATATTTTTTTAAAATTATTTTAAATTTTAATTTATATAATATGTTATCTGCTGAAATAATAATTTGGAGCAATGAGAAGCGCGCCACTTATTTTGAAATGATGCTGTTATTAATTTGAACTTAATTTTAAGTTTGTCCTAATATATCTCCGAGAAAATTGTTGCTTATTATATAAAGCTTAACATATTCCCAGGCGATCTTTATGGTTCCTTCATTTTAAATTATGCAGACACAATGTCACCAATTTTCATAGAACATGCAACTATAAAATATTAAATTTCGTCAATAGAACCTGTTATATTCTATAAATATACTTTCAGAAAGTTTAGTGAAAAAAAGTAGAATACACCATGATCTACGTTTTTTATTCTTTTTAAAATTTTAAAAGCCCCTTTTTTAATTGCACATATTTTTCATAGATGCATTTGATTGCATGTTCTTAAAATATGCTTTATTAATTACGATTGCTGGATCAAAATTTTGGTTTCTTTTTGCTAAATTATCAGTTTTTCCTAACATGTGAATTTCAGAGCTCTGTGTTACCAAACGAAATAAAAAAAATCAAAAACTTTCTTGGCTGTTATTTTAGTTAAAGAGTGTTCTATCAGAAAAAAGTTATTTGGGCGTTTTTAGAATTTGATTTGTTTCTGTTTTTTGCAAAAAAAAAACCACTGTGCGTCGTTATCTTTATTCCAAAGACACAGAGTACAACAAAGCTTTCTGCAAGTTTAAAGTTCAGGTGCATAGCAAAGACACAAACCGGAACTTGTGCTATAAACTAATAATGAGCTTGTGTTCAAGAGTATTTCCTTTTATGTCCGACGATTTCTATTTTGTGACAAAAAATATTATGAAAATTCACATGAAAATGAAAACTGAAAGAAATGGCTCTTAGCTAGCCACCTGTAGGACAACCAAAAGCATACATACACATCCATATATATATATATATATATCTTAATAACCGTTAATAGGGATAATTAATAAAGCTGGTAAAATGAAAGTGAATTCTGTCGTTTTGTGCTTCACATCGTTAACTATTTGACATGCAATGCATGTGAAGGCCGCCGGTTGTTGCATTTACAATGCATGGGTGTGTATATGTGAGAAAGTGTGTTTGTGTCCCTGTGTGTGGCCGCCTGTTTAAATTTGTTGCTGTTGTTTCTGCTGTTTGTAATTAAATATTAAATAATACAATCGCATATGAAGCACTACGTGCTACAACGTCATGAAAACGTCACAGTGGCAATAGTCTCGGCAAGTGACACGCACATTGAAACACATACACAAACAACCATGTTAACCATTACTATTTCCTCCATTTATGTAATATAAATATGAATGCGTCGTTAAAGTCGTGTCCAAAACAGTTTCTTTTTCTTCTTTGATTTACAGTAACGTGTATTTTGAATGGTGGGAAAATTTTGAAAACTTTAAAACGACCTTTATTGATTAGACAACCTACCCGTAACTGCTGCCATATGGTCAAAACGTTTAAAAAGTATAGATTTTAATTGAAATATCAGATATGCAATTCAAAAGCAGGAACACTTATTTTCAGCTACTTTAGTTGTTGCGGAACTGTCAAGCTGGTAATAAACATTTAGCATTCGCTGTGCGCTGCAAATTTTTTCAAACTAATTTTTTTATAAATGAAAGTGACTTTTCTTAATTTTCACTAAAATAAAATGATAAGCCTGCAAGATTTCAAAGGTGAAAATTGAGTGTTAAGAAGATTGAATTTATATATAGATACAAACTTTAATCCTTAAAATGCATTTTGAGTATGAAAGTGATAAATTGAATGAAAATGACGGCTACCTCCCATACAAAGTGGCTTTATGAAATCAGTAAAATCTCCTTTAATTTCACAAAAATAAGTACAAATTTTAAAAATAATTTAAGTCTTAACTATGCTCTCGATGTGGGAAGTTAAAAAAAAAAAATTAAAATTCCGACCACCTCCCATACAAAGTGATGTCATCCAAAAATTTAATATTTTAACTTGGGGTTGATTGTGGACATAAGCTTTGATAAATAAAAAGGACTCTGAGTTTCAAATGTGAAATATTTGGAATAAAACAACATCTTATAAAAGTGACGTCACCAAAATAATAAAATATTACAAACTTGAAATAAACTAAAATGCGGTCGTGGGGTATTTTAGCTTCGGCCCAGTCGAAGATAATTCCTTACTAAAACCCCTTCCCCCCTACCGTTTCTTATCGTTGTATATTTCAAAACGCCTCCCCTCCCCTAAATTGGTAACGTAGTTTATGAACGGCCCCTAATATATTTTAAATCGACTACTTTTTGATTTCAGACACATACTCTACAACTGAAGTACCTAAAGCAGAAAACATAATGCCGATGGATACCGTGGAAGCCATTGCAGAGCCAACAGCTGTTCTAAAACCCAACACAACAACAACAAAAATATCAAATATGGCATTGAGTGAAACGCCAATTTGTGACTTCTACAGAAATGCAACAATTTTGATAACTGGAGGCACCGGGTTTCTTGGCAAAGTGCTGATACAGAAACTTTTACGCGCCTTTGAAGTACGTAAGATTTACATGTTGATACGCGTCAAGGACAATATGAATGTCGAACAGCGATTGGAGCACTTTTTCAAAGAAAAAGTATGAAAAAGAAAATCAGTTCTACTCAAAAAATAATAATTAAATGATGCACTTTAGATCTTTGATGCTGTACGCGCGATGAATCCCCAACTTTTTGCCAAAGTGCATGCCATACGTGCCGATTATAGTTCCAATGACCTCGATATATCGGCGGATGACCGCATAATGTTATGCCATGACGTTGAGGTTAGTAAATACGAGTACTAACATATTTACATACATATTCATAAGAATGTGTGTGAGTGAGGAAGTGAAGTGTTTGGCTGTGGGTTTGCGTGCTGCTTTTCCTTTTCCAACGGTATCAACAAGTTTAGCAGCGCCAACATTGCTGAAAACCCTGAGTGAAACACAACAAGTTTAACAAAATAAACTCATAAAAATAAATATTAAAAATTTAATAAAAAAACATTATAAAAAATACAACGCAGCAAAAGAGCATTATAGATACTTGTATGCAGCGCTGTTGTATTTGTTGTTGCAAGCAGCTCGTTATACTTGTTTGCTTGTTGCGCTGAGATGAAATGCATTTTTCATGTGCTGCTGCTTAGTTGTTTTTGTTTTGGTTGTTTAACAAAGTGTCGGTGTTGCAGATTTTTTTTTAACTTTTTGTTTTATTTCTTATTATTTGCACCTCAATTTTTCGACTCCTAGTTTGGTTTTTTTTCTACATAGCAAACAAATACGTGAAAGCTAACAAACACTCAATATTTATTAAAAATAAACATTGCACATAAATAACAATACACTAAATTTTAATAGTAATTCAATGTAATTCAGTAATAATTTTAATAGTAATTCAGTGAAGTCGAATATTGCAGGGAAATTAAATTCAAAATAATTATAAAAAATTAAAGATATATAACTTTAAGAATAAACATTTGCATAAATGTGATAAAAACAGCCCCTACAGCTTTGTAGGAAGTCAGAAAAAGCAATCTATCAGCCACTATCAACAACATAATCTCCACGTCAAAAAATATTTTTCTTTCTCATATATTGACAGATTGTTTTCAATGTTGTGGCTTCGGTGAAGTTCAATGAAAAACTGAGCGATGCCATTGACATCAATGTATTGGGCACTAAAAAAATATTGGATTTGGTCATGGAAATGAAACAACTGAAGGTAAATCAAGTAAAATAAAAATAAAATTCTTCTCAATACTGTTCATTATATGCACCAAATTGACCAAAGTTCTTGTTTGCAATATAAATAAATAAATATTTATTATTATGTTCAACAATTTAACAAAATAACATTTAAATTTCATAATATTTCAGTCATTTGTGCACATTTCCACGCTTTATTGCAATTGCAATCGGAAGTTCATAAAAGAGCAGGTGTATGAGAATGAAATAGGATATGAAAAAATCATGCAGGTTGGTAACCACGACCCGATTAATTATTTCGATGAAAGATAATTATGATGTTATTTTGTATCTAACTTTTTATAGTTTTTGAATTTTTTTATTAAAGTTTACTGTTTTTATTTAATATTTTTTTTAGTAAGTCATTTATTAATTTTATCTAAATTTTTTTGCTAATTAAAATGCTCGAGTGTTTTATTCACCTGTGGTGGGGATTGTTAAATATTTCATACCCATAAGCATATATTTTTCGTTTTAACTTTATGAGCGTTTATTTTTTCCCCATCAGGTTTTTCGCATTCTCGATGATGAGACACTGGAAAAACTTCAACACTGCTTGATTGGTGAGATGCCCAACACGTATACGATGACAAAAAAGTGTGCTGAAAACTTGGTGAATCATCGTGCTTTTTATTTGCCAGCAGGCATTTTCCGGCCACCTATCGGTAAGTTAGTGGTGAGATAATTTGTAATTTATTTGAGCATGGACATGATAGCTTGTCAGTTATAAATGCTAAAGTCAAAGAATTTTGGAGAATTGTGAATAAATACTGCCTGATATCATATCTTCTCTATATAATAAATAGTAAATAACACAAAACAAAAGTCGAAATGGGTTACAGTTACCACTATAAATTTCTGTTGTGTTATACTTATTTAATTACAAAAATTTAACATTTCAATTAAACGAATAATTTTTCAACATTTTTTAAAAATGCTGATTTTTTAAAAGTTGCTCGTTCTTTTTTTATCACAATTCGAAAAAAACGGTCCGATTTGGCTATCAAACTTAAAGAAAAAAAAATATTTTAAGTTCGATAGCTAACAAGTATTGGTATATTTCAGGCTTTCCAATTATTTTTTCTGGAAAATTTAAACTGTTGCATATTGTATATAAGGTATGAAAAAAAAAACCAGAAAATTTGCAATAGCAACCGAAGTATTTATTTGAAGCGATACATCAGTACCTGTCATTTACTTTTTAGAGATTATTTTATGTAAATGTTGCCCGCGGCTATGCCTGAGGTGGTCCATCCGTAAACTCCAAATCTGGCATACTTTTTCCAGCATTTCGGCCGATTTTTTACAAATGGCAGCTGTAATGTTGTCTTCCAGGGCTGCAATTGGAGCTGGCTTGTTCCTGTACACGAGAGGTTTCACGTTGCCCCACAAAAAATAGTTCAGTCGGATCAGTTCACGTGATCTTGGCGGCCAATGAACTGCTCTAAAACGTGAGATTAATTGCTTATCCAATTGCAAATATAATTTTTCTAAGGAATACTTATCAAAAAAACGACGTTCTGGTAGGTCACCCGGCTTCAGTTCTTGCACTAGCTGTATTTTTTTGGTTTCATACAGAGGTCCTTACGTAAAATATTTCAGGTGGTCGAATAACACAAGCCCAATTGTTACCAACGTCGGCGAATTGACATATTGCGATATTCATTGGCACTGGCCGATACAAAAGTATTCTCTTCGGAACGCACTCTCCGCATATGAGTTAGTGGGTTAATGCAGGGTCTTAAAATAACAGTTATTTTCGAAATTTCTATCCAAAAGTCAGATATAAGTCAGAATATAGCAATGTGATGCTTGTTAGCTATGGAATAATAATCTTTAGGTTAGGTTAGGTTAAACCGGATGCCTTTGTGAAGGCTCACATAGACCAATTCAGGTCCTTAGTGGTACCGGGAGCGAACAAAAGGAACCTTTGTGTTTGTTTAAAAGTCTTTAAAGATTTGCGTTGAGTTCGCAAACCTTAGGAGGGATTCTAGGAATGTCGATGAGCATAGGTATTTTAGTCTCGATCTAAGTAGGGCGGGGCATGTGCATAGTAGGTGCTCCAGGGTCTCCACTGTGCCCGGTTCCTTGCACTTCCTACAGTTGTCATCCGTGGTGATGCCAAGCTTCCTCGCGTGGGTTGCCGTCATGCAGTGACCAGTGAGCATGCCTACTAGTGTCCTGCAATCTTTGCGCGGGCGTGCCAAGATGAACAGAGTTAGTTTTTCTCATTGTGCATTGCACATGATTTTCGAGATTTTGCACGATGTCGTATCTCTCCATCTACTATTCACTGCTAGTGTGGCTCTTCTTTCGAGGTTCCTGTACAACTCTTGTATCGGAGTAAGTTCATGTTCTGCGAGTTCTGATTTCAGCCCGGCGCCTTCCTTTGCTAAACCATCTGCCATCTCGTTTCCCTCAATGCCCTGGTGGCTAGGGACCCAGTAGATGCGCACTCTTTTCGAAGCGCATAGTGCATCTAGAGCATCTCTTCCAGCCAAGACACTTTTGGACTTGATGCTAGCGGAGCGCATGGATTTTTTCGCCGCTTGACTGTCAACGAAAATGTTGATGTAAGAGTGTTGTGTGTCCATGTTGAGGGCTATCTCAGCAGCCTTCCTTATGGCAAATATTTCCGCCTGGAAGATACTGCAGTGGTTCGGCAGTTTATATGGCTGCCTTATATTAGGCTCTGCGCAATACACCACCGCACCTACCCCAGTAGGCATTTTGGAGCCGTCGGTAAATATGTTGACCGCCTGCTGTGCTTGTTCTATATCTTTGCACCAGTCATTTAGTCCCAGAAGAGTTCGTGCTTTGGAATTGACTATCGTGCGAGGCACCATGTAGTCCGCGCTACTAGGTAGATCCTTTCCGATTGTACAATGTCCAAAATTTTGAATGTGCATGTTGCCTGCTGCCGTAAGCCGTTGTGCCGTTTTTCCGGCTAACAGTTTTGCGTGTATGTCCAGGGGGTCCATACTTAGAATGGTTTCAAGCGCTTTAGTTGGAGTTGACTTCAGTGCCCCCGTAATGCATAGCGCTGCCTGCCGCTGAGTTTTCTCCAAGTGCCTGAGGAATGTTGATTTGTTCACAGCCGGCCACCACACAATAATCCCATAGAGTAGAATAGGACGCACTACCGTTACATAGATTCAGTGCATCAGAAAGGGTGAGAGACCCCAAGTACTGCCTAGCATCTTTTTGGATCTGTATAGCGCAATGGTGGATTTCTTCACCCTTTCTTCCTCGTTGGTTTTCCATGACAGTTTGCTGTCCAGGACGACTCCTAGATATTTTGTGTGAGTTTTCGGTATGAGACGTATATCATTCAATTTCAGTGGTATCCACTGTGGTATCTTGTACCTTTTCGTGAACAGAACAAGATCCGTTTTCTCTGCGTTAATACTAAGACCGACTGAATTTGACCATCTAAGTACATCTTTGAGTGTGCTCTCCATTATGGAGCTTACTGTTGATAGACACTTCTCTACTATTATAATGCTTATGTCGTCTGCATAGGCAGTTATCCTCGGGGCTCTACCTGCAAACTTTTCGAGTAGTTCATTAACTACAAGATTCCATAGTAGTGGCGAGAGGACCCCTCCCTGGGGTGTCCCACTGCGAGCTTCCCTTACCATGGATTTAGTGCCCCACTCAGCCCGCACCTTTCTGCAGCTTAGCAACTTGTCTAACCATAGGTTTATTGCTGGTGGTGCCTCTATTGCACGTAATCCACTAAGGATTGCGGTGGTTGATACATTGTTGAATGCACCTGAGATGTCTAGAAACGCTCCGAGTGCGTATTCCCTGTGGTGGAAGGCTTTTTCTAGGGTTACTACTAGGGAATGTAGTGCCGTTTCAACCGATTTCCCTTTCGTGTATGCGTGCTGGTTGGTTGATAACTGGATTGAATTGTTCCTTAGGTGCAAGTCAATCACTTTCTCGAGCGTGTTGAGTACAAAGGAGGTCAGACTTATTGGCCTATAGTCTCTCGGACAGGGATGGCTGCTCTCACCTGCCTTCGGTAAGAAAACAACCCTCGTTGTCCTCCAAGCCACAGGTACATAGTTCAGCCTGATGCATCCGTTAAATATATTCTTCAGCCATGGGACGACTCGCGATTCAGCCGTTTGCAACATGGCAGGAATTATACCGTCTGGTCCCGGAGATTTGTATCCCGAGAACGAGTTTATAGCCCATACGATTCCGTCCGACGTTATTAAGTCGTGTGGAACCTGTAGCGGGGTTGTCCTGTGCCCTCGTATTGTAGCAGTGTTTGGAGCTTGGGTACAGCCAGGAAAATGCGCCTTTAAAAGCACCTCGAGGGATTCCTGACTGCTCTCCGTCCACTGGCCATTGTCTTTGCGTAGCTGGCTCTGAATGGAGGGCTGCTTTGAAGCAGCTTCCTGAGCCTTGCTGCGTCCGCAGTTTTTCCTATGTTTGAGCAGAAGTTCTTCCACGAGTGTCTTTTTGCTCTGCGTACGTTTGTTTTAAAAAGTTTGAGCCTACATTTGTATTCCCCCCAAATTTCCTCTTGGTCAGCTATTTTAGCTAGTTTAAAGAAATCTTTTAGGTCGCGTCTTGCTCTGTAAGATTCGGACTCCACCATGGTGGTCTGATCTTACGCTTTGTTCGCGTGGGCTTACAAGAGGCATGATAGGCCTTGAGAAGATGGGCCGAGAGAATCTTCAGGGACCTTTCAATGCCCTCTTCCGTATAATAATCTGTAATAATTTTAATTTTTCTGATTTTTTTAAAAAAGTCAGTATACCTGTGGTCACAAGGAATAACGACTAAGCTCAAAGTTATGTAAAAAACGATATTTTAATTGCATGAACCATGACCAATTTTTTTTTAAATATATGTGACGTTACAAAAAAAAAAAAAATGTGCAGACATAAGTGATGATCAATTTTGGGCAAAAAATGGATACATGCATACTTCCAAAAATTGGCAGTAAAGTAAATGCCATATCGCTTTTCTAAGATATTTTGATTTTAGTCATTATTCCTTGTGACCACAGATATAATCGTTATTTCTTGAACGATTTTATTTCGATCAAAAATCAAAGTTTAAATTTCATTTTATTTTTTCGATCAAAAATATAAGCTAAAAATTTACTGTTAATTTTTTGATCAAAACTAAAAATAAAAATTCGAATTTTATTTTTTGGATCAATAATAAAAGTTACAATTTTTTCGATCAAAAATAACAGTTAATATTTGACTTTTCTTCTATCGATCATAAGAAAAAGTCAAATCTTAATTGATTTCTCATCTGCTTGTAGTTAGTGCCTCAGTCGTTTCCGAAATAAATTAAAACAGAATGTGCAATGACAAGCAACTAAGCGATGCAATGCAACGGTATGAAGACCGATAGAAATGATTTTTTTACGTGCAAAAATGTTATCAATATAGGTGTAAAAGAATAAAAAATGTGCTCTATTAATTGCTTTAAAAATTTTTACTATTATTAAAGTTAATAAGAAATAGCATTGTAAAATTTGAAATCTTTATTTTTGATCGGAAAAATAAAAGTAAAATTTAGCTCTTATTTTTTATCGAAAAAGTAAAACTCAAATATTAACTGTTATTTTTGATCGAAAAAACAAAAGTAAAATTTTAACCCTTTTTTTGATCGAAATAAAATCGGTCAAAAACTAACGATTATTTGTTGACTTTTTTAAAGAAAATCATAAATAAATGCTGGCGTACTACCAGTGCCGGATTATCCATCAGGCAGTGTAGGCAGCTGCATAGGAGCCCCGCATCTCCGAAAAAAATTGGAATTATTTTTAAAATTTAATTTGAATATTTGTATCCTCAATCACTATACATAAAGATTTTTACCGAAAACTTTTAACGCCGACTATCAACGCATAACGTTCCAAAAATTCTGCATTGTGAATGAACGAGTATTAATCTACGCCAGAAATGGGTAGCCAGAAGCAGAGTTGGCCATTCTTATAAATTTGTTTTCTTTTAACTTTGTTTTTGCAGTTTAGTAAAATCAAAAATATGTACAAAAAACTACAACTACTAAAACTTCAAATTTTTTATACACCTTATTAATAATAAATGCATGCAAGGCAACAAAAAACTAGCCTCACTCGATGAGATTGAGATGATTGTTCCATTACTTGTCTAACACTGATGATTTGTTTTTGTTTCTGCATGTGAACTTTGTAATTGAAATTGAAATTCAGTCTTTTAGGAGTGCACTGACTGAAATGTGTTTTAAGTGTAACAAGCATTGGATCGATTTGAGAATTTTGCGACCGTGAATTTAATTTAAGAAGTTTAACTGAGCTCTGTGTTTAAAGAATTACGAATTTGAATAAGAGTGCTAAATTTTTTTATAAAGTCTGCCAGTGCTTTGAGAAAATCGACGAGACGAGGAGCTAGTGTAATACTGAAACTGAAGTTAACAAGCAAGTTTGATTGCGAGATTTTGTTTTATATACTAATTTCATCTAAAATTATAAAATTCGACGAGTGTGAAGGACCGAAGTTTTTCTTATGTAGATATAATAGAAATTATTTTAAAAGTTATAGTTCGCCTAGTAGCTAAAAGTAGAAAGTAATAAATGATCTATTGATAAAAATATTGCGAATTGAATTGTTTCGTCGTTCCTTGTGCTTCGGACGATTTTATTTGAGGGGCCATTAAAGTTTTCGGGCGACCAATTATCGGGCGACCAATTATCGAATTTATGACATCCTTAAAATATTCTTAGAAAGTTTTAAGTTAATTAAATAAAAATTGTTGTAGTTATAAACACACACGTCTAAAGAATGTATACACTGAGAGCTATACATAAAAAATTTTAAATTCGTTTTTCTCGAAAGTTCTGCTTGAAACTGGTAGAAAGCATTACTCGAAAACTACGCCTAAGATCGCTACCAAATTTTATGTACATTAGACCTCGCCTCACTTATATGGAAATTTTTTTTTTCGAGTTTTGCATTTGGGGACTGGTTAAATATGCGATTTGATGTAAAAATTCATGTGGCAAATTTTCAAGTCGATCAGAGTATGCCAACCTGTGCCAAGTTGATGTCAAAGTTCAAATATAGAAAAAACATTCGTTTTTTGACTGTTCTCTACTTTTTTATTTAAAAAAAATTCAATTGACTTCATTTTTTTTATTTTGCATTTGAGTTAAATATGATTTGTAATGTTAAGATTCATGTGGTAAAATTTGAAGTCGATCAGAGTGTGCCAACCCGTGCCACAATGAGGTCAAAGTTCAAAATAAATAGAAAACAATCGTTTTTTCATTGATGACAAGTTATTTATTATAAAAAAAACATGCAATTCATATAATGTTTTCTTAATTTGCAATTTTTTATATTCAAACATTTCATTAAAAAAAAGAAGAGAATTAATATTATAAAATTATTATAAGAGCGACGATTTAGTATATGATGGGAATTCCTTTCGGTAGTTCTCAACAACATGAAGCAAGTACTGCTTGTCTTCTTCGCTATGTGTTAAGGACCGGTTAAAATCTGTAATAAGTTTGACTTTTCTCTCAGCAGCATCATTAACAACATTAATATATTTCAGAATTTGAACGCCTTTAATGTATTCTGCTCTTTCGTGCCAATTTGAGGGATCAAAGTTTAAAAAATTTGTGTCTATTTCCAAACGTGCAAAAAAAGTTTTAGTTTTATGTGTTACAAAGCAACTTAAATTTTTAGATTGAAATTCTTTTAATTCTTCAATACTAGCGCAAACTTTTTTAGGCAGTGAAATTACATTGTCTTCCTCAGTTTCGATCTCAGTTGCAAGTGCCGCAACCATTTTTCTTTTTACGTCAAAGTCCACGTTGCAATCAAAAAACGCAAGAGCAACTAACTCTTCCGATAAATACCATAGGTGGTTTCGGATTTTTGCTAATAGTGGTATTGATATGTTTGGGTCAATATAACTTGCAATCTTTATAACCAGCTGTAAATCGTTATTTGGTGCTTCGACAGCATAAGTGGCTCTGAACTAGTACGGAACATACAGGCGTACCAGAAATATACAAATATTTCGCAAACCATTCAACTGGCTGGAAGACATTTGAAACTGTTTTTGTAAAGCATATAGTTTTAAAACATATATGGCTTTCGACATGAATCTTGCATGGGATGTTGCCCCAGGTGCATGAAATGCGAAATTTGGGATGCTGCCACCAAGAAAAATATTCGTAAGTTGTAAGAACTCTTTATAATCATGTCGAATATGGTCTTTCTTTAAATGTTTAATACAAAACACTTTGCTGAAGTTACATTCTTCGACACTTACAGCACGTTGCACTTCTTCATCCATAATACCAACTTTGAAATCTTCCAACTTAAAAGTGTTCCATTCCCGTGAAAAACGTTCAAATATACCAATTTCTGGACCACTAGATTTTCCAAAATATACCTCAAAAATAGCTCGCAGTAAGATTTCTGCAATATGATGCCTGCACGGTAACCACATCAAACTCCGATCTAATTTTTTCTCCAGCAACATTGCTGCCCCATTATGTTGACCAGTGTTGGTAGCAGTTGTGTCAAAGCACACCATTTCTAATGAATTTATCATGTTCATTTTCGTTAAATAATCATATATTGATTGTGCGATTGCTGCTCCAGATCCAACTTCAATAATTGGAATGGCAATTAACTTTTCAATTTTTTCTGCAGTTAAAACAATAGCTAGGCGGTCAACTTTTCCTTTTCCAGCCATTGCAGGAAGTAGTTTACCATCCCAATGTAGAACGAATGTGTCAGGAATCTGAAAAATGTTAATTCTGTGAAATATTCATAACAGTTTTAAAATAAATTGTATTACCTTGAAATTCTCAATAATTTCTTTGCCATGACGTTGACGATATTCTTTGCGTTGTCTTCTCAAACTTGTAGAATTAAGAGCCAAATCGCCAATATTGTGACCTAAAGCTTTCGCTGTCGCAGAAATAAAATGGATTGCGAGTGGAGTCGACATATTACCAGCATCCATGCATGCCAACATTCTGTCATCTATGAATTTTTTCTTAACACGATTCTCTGTCGGGTTAATGTTTTTTGGTTCAATTGTCGGCGAATCTGCAGACTTTTCAGATTCACATTCACTTTCATCACTTGCATCAAATTGTACAGTCAAGACTAAAGTAAAAATTATTGAACAAAAGAATAACAAGTTGAAAGAAAAAAATTACTCATGCTGACTTTAATATAACCTTCAGAGCTTTCAATTCTTTGATGCTTTTCTTTGCGTCGATTTTCCTTTTCTTCTCTTTCCGCCTTACGCTTTTCTTTATTTGTTAGGTTTTGATCTATTGAAGTCATTATGCCAACACGACCTTGTTCCCTTTGTTTAATTAAGAAATCTCTATCCTCCTGAATAGAAATTGTTTCTAAGGCATCAACATGTGCAATATCGGATAAATTTTTCAAATGTTCTTTGAAATCTTCTTCCATTTTTCTATGTCTTGCAAATTTAGATTTAGAAACTTTTTGCACTTTTCTCCACTCATCATATAATTTGTTTAATTTTTCAACACATGTTCTTTTGTGCAACGTTGGAATACGAGCTCTTTCCCAGAAGGGCAATATTTCTTCTAACGCTAATACAGAACTCTCTTTAATTGACTATTTTTCACAACACACATAATAAAAAAGCAGTGTAACACTTGTCGTTTTGAAGGTAATTTGCATCCAACTATTTTTTTCGCATTTTCCTATCAAATTCACGTATATGTCAGCAGATCTAAGATTTAGATATTTATTTAGCGCCATAATAAAAATTCTGTACTGATTGTACTATTTTTAATTCTTCTAATAAACAACTTTTCACAACCGCACTCAATTTCGCAATGGAAAAATACTAAATTAAAAATATAAAAGCTAAACGAAATTGGTGGCAGAATGTCACAATGTACTATACCGTTAGTTTTCTTAGAATATAAGCACGTGGAATTTAACTTCGTTGTGTTGTGTTGTGACTCACTCAACTTGTGAGAGTTGTTTTACATGTAGATAAGACTGGGATAAATTTAGTGCTTCGTAGATATGCATGCTTTGTTAAAGAGTTCCATGCACTATTTGAAAAAAAACAAATAAAAACGAGTACAGTTGATTTAGTTTTCTTGTGTTAGTTGCAAATATTTCTTTCATGCGTGAAGAGTATTTATGGAAAATAAAAAAATTGAAGGAAATACATAAAAAGAAAAAATTTTGTAAAAAAAAATTCCTAACTTATAATATCAATGAAAAAACGATTGTTTTCTATATATTTTGAACTTTGACCTCATTGTGGCACGGGTTGGCACACTCTGATCGACTTCAAATTTTACCACATGAATCTTGACATCAAAAATCATATTTAACTCAAACGCAAAATAAAAAAATTAAGTCAATTGCATTTTTTTTAAATAAAAAAGTAAATAACAGTCAAAAAACGAGTGTTTTTTCTATATTTGAACTTTGACCTCAACTTGGCACAGGTTGGCATACTCGTTCAATTTTTATTTTGGACAAATATTTTCTTTTTTATAACTTAAAAAAACTGAATTAATTATTCAAAAAATCGGGTGTTCCCCTGCCATTTTATTAAAAATCCACATTTTTCAAAAATCTTTGATTAGAAGCTCAAAAAGGTTCAGCAGAACGTAAGTTCTTTTTTTTTAGATGAACAAGCTGCGTAAAATCGTATCCACCGCATATTTCAGATGCTTACATAAACAACCGATTCCTGCTATAATAATTAATATTGGTTATCGAAAAGGTTCAAAATATTTTCTTTAAAAGTTATGTGATTATAAAGTTAAAACAAAAATAATCTAAAATAAACAGTTGCTTTAAAATAAAACTTTTAATACAGTTTTTTTTGCTAAAAAAACTTTAATGGTTCCTTTAATAGATAAGTAAGTGCTTACTCTTCAAATTTTAGATCCTATTTTTTTTTTCAATTAGTAGATGTGGGGAAAGACAAAATTGCACCGGCCGAGAAATTATATAAATTGATTTTGTATAATATGGCACAATCAACTTTCCGTATATAATGATAGCATTGCCAATATATAGAAGTCCTTTGATATCAAACGCCACGGGTGAACGTAGTTTTTCTAAATTAAAACTAATAAAAAACTGTCTTCGATCTTCAATTTCGCAGAACCGTTTAAATGCATTTGCTATAATGGTGATTGAAAATGATGTATTAAAATAAGTCAACTTAAAGATGATTTAAACGATTTTGTGTCTAAAAAAGTAAGAAGAGTTAATATTGAAACATATTGTACTTTACAAAACTGGTTTCGTTTTAAAAACATCAACCACCCGAAATTGTACTGCATTTTGTTATATATAATAAAAAAATACGCCTACCTTCCTATAATTTGTTTTATTGTTTACCTTCAATACAGTAAAAAATATTCGTTATTATGAATATAATTGTATTGTGGTAGAAAAAAAAATATATATTTGGAATTTAGAAAAGGGTAAAGGGGCCCTGAGAATTGCATTTCCTAGGGGCCCCGATACGGTTAATCCGGCCCTGCGTACGGCGATTCTAAATGGCGATTGGCCTTATTTTTAAGCGCTCTTTTTTAAACAAAATCCTATTATTTTTTAGGTATAAATTTTCTACAATCTATTGTAGTATGCATCCCATTTTTATTTAATTTTTATTCCAAATAAGCTATCAAATATGATAATTGAACGAAAACAACTGGAGTTATGAATTTGCAGTTTAAAAAATCTAATTTTTTGACGTAGAATTACGTCTTACAGCGCGTTTTGTATAGGGGTCATTTTCACAAATTTTTGCAAGCACATTCAAGGATTTTAGTTAACACTTTAGGGTATACCTACAGTCTTTGCTATTCATTGTACAAAGAAAAAATATACGACAAAATATTCAGTTAGACTACGAATAAAACGAATATCTAACTATGGGTTTTGTCACTTCTTTAATAAAGTCACAAAACAGCAAAATCTAAGAAGAAAAAAATGCATATATTCGTATAAGAAATACAAAAGCTGCTTCAGTAGCTGCTTATGCTGTAGTTATGATTGTTGTTGTTGTGGTTGTTCATTTGGTTCGCAATCATGTCGTTTGTTTTTGAGTTTCTTTTCTTGTTGTTGTTATTAATGTGTGTAAAATGTACTTATAGTAATACACATTAGTTGCTTTCGCTTTTTTAATTTGTTATTTGTTTTTTATTTTTAGCAAGATAAATACAATAGAGCAGGGGTGGGCACGAGTACGACCAATAAGAGCCACATTAAGATTTTCAATACCTTTCAAAGAGCCACACCGTACTTAAAATAAATTAAAAAATTTAAACGAAATCTAAAAACTCAGCAAAAAACTTAAGGGAGCAGAAAAATTTTTAATTTTTTTTTAGTTAATTTTGAAAAGCTTCTTAAAAAATTAAGTTTCTAGTTTAACAGATTTCTTGCCCAAATATTTTATAAGCTTCGAAAATCGCACAATCATAAGCAAAAGCACGGAATAATGGTTAGTTAGCTTCTTCATTTAGGTTAAATTTGGTTTATTTTTTATTTTTATAAGTACATTTTTTGCTGAGATATCCGACTTTGAACGGAAAGGAATAAATTTGCCACTAATTATCGATATCTCAGCAACTCATAAAGGCTTTGTAGACCACAGTTTATTTACTACAATAGGTTTTCTTTCCTTTTTGGATTTGTTATTTTTGAATCCTTGATTTCAGTGTAAAAAAAATGCAAAAAATTATTTTAAAGTTTTAAAAATCATCCCTTATTTTGCATTTATTGCTAAAAGTGCTAATGTTTATAAGTTCGTTTAGCTAAAAACTATACTTTAAAAGCCCTGACTAGTTTGAGTCTGGATCGGTTGAGTCGTTTTTTCGGTCTGAATCGCCAAACTTTAAATTAATGGAGCTCGCATCAATTATTGATGATTGAAGAAAAAGTTAGTTTGTTGTTTTTCTTAAAATTTTGCATCAGAGACTCCGAAAATTGTTTTGCTTCACCTAAAAATTTATAAATTTACAATTTTGGCTCTTGCGTAGTTAGGGTGCCATATGCACCCATCTCTTTGTTACGTACTAATAACAAAAAAAGGAACAATTCATTTTTAGTTTTTTAATGTAAGTAACAAAACAAAACAAATTTTTTTTTTATAGATCAAAGAGCCAAGGCATGGGCCTTATACAAACAAGGTTACGTCTTTGACCTGAAAGGAAAGGGATAGATTATTTATAGGATTTTATTGGAATAATTGATTAGGCGAAAAAACCGTGAAAGTCAATTTGATTTGCTTTTAACCGGGGCCAGTGTTATGCCTTAAACCTCGGCAGGCATTTCCAGCCCTTAGTTGTGATCCTGTCCTTTAATTCCATATTTTCCACAATTAAGTTGTGGATTTTTAGTTTTCCATAATTCTTAAATGTCGGAAAGAACAAAGAAAGTAAAAAGGACCATTCCCGAACCCGGACTCGAACCAGGGACCTCTGGGTTGATAGTCTAGCGCACACTCCACTAGACTACAAAGGCCGATATTTAAACAAATCTGGGGCCAATATTTGAAAATTTGGTTCCAACAACTAGAAAAACTACAATTCGCACATCTGACTTTGACATCTAGCTCAACTTTTGTGTGAGTGAGCTACCAATCAAACTGAGCTCCAGTGTTACCAACTCCCAAAGATATTTATCCCTAAAGCTTTAGTCAAAAACCCCTAAAATCGTTACAAATACTTGGAAATCCCCCCAAAATAAAAAAAAGACCAATTAACATTGTGTTATAATCTTTAGTTATAAATGATTCAATATTTACAAAAAAAAAATCGGTCTCTTCGGTTTTTACTCAAAACAAGGTGAACGCGATTTTAAATTTTTGTACTAAAAAAATAAAAAACTTGATTTGTTAAACGATACAAAATCACCTTTTCTGTCTCTTTCACTCATTCACAAGTCTTACAACTTTAGGAAAATATTTAGACGTCACGTTCACTTTGTTTTTTAACATAATGGTAACGAGCAGGGAATGAAAAAGGAAAAAATTAAGGAGTAAATGCATAGCAAAATCGGAATAAATTCAAAAACTTCGTTTTGAAAAAAAAGAATATCAAAAAGTCCCTAAAAAACTCCTAAAAATATAAAACCCCTAAATAATCCCATTCCACTTTTTTCTCCCTAAATTTATGGGAAAAACACCAAAAAGTTGGGAACACTGATGAGCTCCAATCTGAGCTTATCTTGTAATTGTTTGATGGAGAAAAAGTACAACATAATTAAAGATAACGTCCAATAAGAAAGAACAGGGTTCTCATGATCGGATTTTTCTTCAAATCGTTTGTGCAACAACGATAGAACATGAAATTACAGATTAAAATTAAATATTTTTTTATATATGCGACTTTGCATGCGGCTCAATGAAAATAAAGATGCGTGAAGCTACAAGGCGAGTGTGCAGCTACCTTTAAAAAAGCTTTCTATTTTTAAAATATCACAATAAAATCGAATTATTTGCACTATGCACTATATTTTTTCGATATTAAAAATATATTTTGTTAATTAAAATTTAAATTCTAAATTACTTTTAAAATAAACATATTTAAAGAGTATAAATATATAACTACAGGAAAAATAAATAATTCATATATATTTTGAAATATTTATTTCCATTTATTAAACATAACTTTTAATAACATTTAGTTTTAACCAACATAAAAATGAACAAGAAGAGCAAATTGATCACTAAAATATCACAAAAAAAATTATTATACAACACAAATTTGTTTTGAATAATTTTTTTAGAAAATGAAATGCTTTAAAATAGTTTTTTAAAATTAAATTGAAAAAACCATAATTTTTTTAAATCCTTGAAATTTTTTTTTGTATACACGGTTAAAATTTTTGGACTACTTTTTAATCCAAACTTTAGTTTTAGGGAATTTTTAATCCAAAAAGTACTATTTTTTAATCCAAATATTAGTTTAATTTAGCTGGGTCTCAAACTCTCGTTTCTGAAAGGAACTTACTTGCAGTCGTAATGATGCAAAATAAGCGAAACCATGTTAACAGCTGAGTTGGACGAGTGGATAAGGTATTGGACCAGCACATCAGAAAACGTGTATTAAAATCACGAACTGGTTAGAATATTTTTTATTTTACTTTGGGGTCTGGAACCCATGTTTTTGCTCGCTAGGTCACTTACTGCAAGTTTACTTGCATTCGTTATGATGCAAAATAAGCGTGAATTTCTTAACTTAAATAATGCTTAAATAGTGCTTAAATAATGTGCTGGTCAGAAAAGTTTTTTTATCCTAATTTGATATTCAATTGCTTTTTTAAACTTTTTGCGGATGGAAAACTAATGTTTTTTAGATTGAAAAATTTTAAATATTTCCATGGATTAAAAGTAATCTTTTTTTGGTGTTGTCCTATACGTAATAAAAAAAATAAAATTTATTTTTAGATTTTTTCCCGTGTACAAAATATACTATTTAGAAAAAATCTACTTAAATATGTCTTATTTTAAACCGTTATTGCCTAAAACCTACTTTACTGATGACTGACGAAGGATCTAGTTTTATTATGGATACGCAATTTTACTTACAACAATAATATCAGTTAGCAAATCAGTTAAAACTCATTCAAACAAAATCCTTTACCAGTTTTGGAGGTAAAGAACCAGCTGTATTCCACTGTAAACGTTATTTTTTAGTTAGAATAACAAGGCACATTTGCACGATTTTTCAAAAGTGGTTGCGAAAATTAATTTTTGTGTTAAAATTCTTGTGGCAATTCTAATATATTGAACGCGATCCAGTATCGCGATAGTTATTGAACGTTTAGCATACAATATAGATGGAGCGTAAAATATTTTAATATTTTGAAATCTGGGTCACGTTTCACAATCCAAATGATTAGAATCCTTAAATTGCTTTGATCATACTCTTATAAATGGTTCATTTTAAGCATCTCGTAGAGCGTACGAATTAAAGCTTAAATTGAAGGACCCAAAATTTGCTAACATATCTTCAACTTTAAAAAAAATTAATCTGACGTTTTTGCGTCAAAAATAATTTGATGGCAATTTTAACTTCGGCCTTATTCTCAAAAAAATATTTGTTTTTATTTATAAGAAATTAAAATTATAAGCTATAAATAAATTTTTGCAATTGGAATAATTTTCGAAGCTACCAGTCGAAGTTACTTCACTAAAGCTTCTTTTTTCACAATTATGTTGCACTACAATTTAAAGGAAGTGCATTTCTTTCGCTATTTTGTGTATTCTGTGTCAGACAAAGTAAATTCTTTGAGTCCTTAAGGGTATTAAATGCAAAGTATTTATGTAAAAAATGTGAAAATTAATGTTAACACTACCAAAACTAAACTAAATAATGGAAGAACAGAAAAAAAATCGTTATATAGAAATACATAGAAACAAAGTCATTGTCAGATAATGTTGCAGCTAATTGCCAAGCCCTGGAGAGTAAAGGAGTATCACAACGACAACAACTAAAACCACAAGGACCAAAAACAGCAAAAGGCTGCAACAAAAAGAACATGCTAAAAAGAAACTCTATAAAGTTATAAAAGTGGAAATGTTTTCATTTCGATAGTTGCACAAAAATCCCAAAAGAATAGCTAAGTGAGGGTGTATGAGTATTTGTGTGTCGATGAGTCGAGTGCATATGCGTATTTGTTAGGTATTTGTGTGTGTGTATGCAATAAGAATAAACCGAGAAGCAATCTTTATCTACTGCTAACAAATGGTATGTTAAAATAAGCAACTTTTTGGAAAACACACACACACACACACTCACACTCACTAACATAGCAAAGCACAAACTAGAATACTCGATATGCATACAGTAAGATACACAAACATATGCAACATATTTTAAACGAGTGCTGCTGCATGTGTGTGTGTCTAACTATCTCCAAAGGATTCAAAAATATTTTTGAACTGAAAACAAACCAAAATAACAACAAAAAAAGAAAAACTACAAACAGTGAGCAAAACATTTACAAACATTTAGACAATATTTAAGAAAATAGTCACAAAAAAAAAACCCCACAACAAATAATGTCATTGCACATGCACATTAATTCTCATTTATTTTGCAGTTATGTCAACCTACAAGGATCCATTTCCCGGCTGGACTGATAATTTGTATGGACCATCAGGATTGTGCACTTGGTCGGCCCGAGGACTAGTACGCTGCATCTATGGCAAGGCAAACTGCAAAGCCAACATGGTCCCAGCCGATTACTGTGTCAATGCAATGATAGCGAGTGCCTGGGATGTGGCCAGAAGGTGAGTGTGTGTGAGATAGGTGTGCAAGATACAAACTTAGTTGCGCTGCAACTTTTGAAAAGTTGCTCCAAGCAAATAGAATCGGAAAAATAAGTTAATCTGTAGCAAACCCAGCAAGCAACAATTCATGACCTTATCCCGGTGTGACCGGCACTCAAAGTGTTGCAGAGTGTTCTGTTGTTCAGATTTTTGTAAAATTAAAAAAACAATCGCTTTTTACTACATTTACCAACACTAGAGACCTTATGAAAATACTGTAACTACTACTGCGGTTACTCTGTTGAGGTCATAAATTTTCATTAGTGTGCGTGGGAGTTGTTTCGGCTGGGTGTTGGTGAGTTTGAAAAAAATCTCGATAATCAAAGAACTGCATTGTTTTGGTGAAGGGGACAGAAAAAAATATCTTTGGTTTTCAGTTTTTCTGCATCGGACATTTATTTCTTTTGGGAATATTTTGCTTTTTGTAACTATTTCCTCCAACAAAAGTCCATAAATTCTCAAACTGTCTTGAAGCATTGCATTTTGCATTTTTCGCTCTTCCAATGACAACAATAACAGCAACAATTGCTAAATTTCTCTCTCTCTCTCTCTTTCTCTCTTCTCCTCTCAGATATACACTGCGCCAGAGTGAAGCAGATAGCAAGGACGAATTGCCTGTCTACAATTATATAAGCGAACGCAACAACTTAACCTGGGGTCAATACATGCATCTATCCCGCAAAGGATTCCACGAGCCATTCGACAAGGCGTTATGGTAAGTAAGCGACCATTAAAGGACCAACAGCGGAAGCATGAACAGCTGATGCATGTGGCAGTAGCCGCAGTGCAGCCATAAATTAAGTCATTGTCAGAAATGCACGTGAACCACTACCACATGCGATGCATAGACAAGTGGGTTCATGGCATGTGTGGGTGTGTGCTTCTTGCGTGGTGTGTGTGTAGGTGGGTGCTTTGTTTGATAAAATTTTTATATGCTTTTGGGATTTTCTTAGTAATGCTTGCGCATGGGTTTCTATATTTGCTGTGTTAGTTTGACGCTAAAACTATTTTATGGCTTAAGCAAGAAGGAACAAAATTGTGTTCATGAGCTAAAATGTGTTCTTTTATCTTTGAGCAGTTTGATTTTGTACGCTTTATCATGGGTCTATAATATAGAAACGTGACTATTTTTGGTGCATTGCTCAGAAAAAAGTACAACTATTTTTTATACCATAAAATTGTCGCAGTTTTTTTTTACCCCTAAATTTGTTTGCATATATAGAGTATATTAATTTTGTCACAACGCACAGAGAATCAGCCACTCCATAGAAGTGACTGTTCAATATTCTGAACCAACTTTTTTTACCAAACTGGCTTAAAACATTCTTTTTAAGTAAATAGTTGATGTTTAAACCCAAAGTTAAAACATTTTAGTAATTTATTATCAACAAAAACGAAAAATTTATTTTTCGAAAATTAAAGAGCAACTAATTGAACATGACTGAATGAAGGTGGTTTATAACATTTTCGGATTTTCGCTGTTCTATGCATGGATTAAGATGTAGTGTACATACAAGCAATTTTAAACCTTAAAACAACCATGTTTGTGGCTACTTTAGAAAATTACTTCTTCACAAAGATTGTATTGGTGATGTAGGAGTTTTTCCAAGTCCAATATCTCCAGATATAGGTTTACTAGCAGCTTTAAAAAATTGTAAAACATGACTGTGTCTAGTTATTGTAGAATGTACTTTATATTTCCGTCTAGTATGTGGAACAAAATGTTCTTTACCACGTTTTATGAAACCACTTTTTGGTTTATATTCATAATTTGCTATAGGATCGCCAATTGCTGAACTTTCTCATCCATACGTACACTTCCTTTATTATGAACAATATAATCGGGATATTTATTATCATCAGAACATTTTTCTCTATTCCATTCATGAATAAAATATTGTTCAATAGGTTGTGGAGCACATAAAGCATTAGATGGAATATGTTTGTAATATTTTTCATACATTTCTTTCACATTAATATTTTTAATACCAGTTACTTTCATAGGATCTGTTCCAGCAGAAGTATATGTTACATTTTTGCCATAAAATTGTTTATTTAATCCTTCTGCAACTAATCCAATGGGTACATATTCCGAAGTTGCGGTTCCTGAAATTGATGCTCCAACATCGAATGCCGTTCTTGTTCCCAATGGAGTAATTTGACAAGAAACTTTTACTACTTCCGCCGTTGTTGGTAACATATCATATTGTGCTTCGCTTAGGTAAAATGGAATAAAATCCACAGGAATTAAAGCTAAAGATGTAGTAATTTGATCAATAGTTTCTACTGTTTGAATATTTTCTGTACTATATCCATAACTTATTAATATTTTCATTTTTGAAAAGCTCATAGAATTATTTGAACATGGCGTACTTGGTCTTATCCATGTGATACTCTCAGAAGAGGAATTTCCACTTCCTGTTGCACCCGACCTCGCACCCATATTCGGTCCACGACCTGAACCACTTTGTTCATGAATATTTTCTTGAATATCAACATCCATATTAGGATTCAATGAATGTGCTATCACGTTCAGATTCTGTATCAATATCGCTATCTTCTGCAGGTCTTGGTCGCTTGGCGGCTGGTTCGTTATCGGTTCTGGAGCTTCTTTCAGCATCAAAGTCTCTTTTTAAAGCTTGATAATAATAACTGCCTTCTTTATATGATTCATATATTTGTTTACAAATTAAAGCCTTACTTTTAAAATCTTGAAAATTTCTATATCCACCTTTATCTGGTAAATTTTTAATATTTGCCCACTCTTGCGCTAGATGTCTTTCACGTGAAGCATAAATTAGTTGAGTAAAAGTTTTATGTTGATTTGACATACTTGGATAGGTAACACCAAATACACTCTCGAATCCATACTTTATTGAAATACCAGCAATACCACTTAATTCTGCTAATGATCCGTTTTTTCTATAATCACTAATAAATGATCTTATAGCGTGTCGATCAGCTTCTCTAATTTGTTCAGTTGTTGTTGCTAATTCATATTCTAAATCATGAATATATGCATCAAAATCTACTTCATCAACTGATTCGTCGTCTTTGTATATAGTATTTCCCGGTCCGAGATAATTATGACCTGGAAATGTGTAACCGTCTCGTAATTTTAAGACCATACTAACAACAATATTGTTAATTACTATTATATATACTTGTTTTTTCGCAACAAAATTTATTACGCAATAAATAAATATCTGAAACATTGTTGCAAACAATACTGGTTTATACTAGTTTGTCTGGTTTATACTAGTTTGTTTTGCGTGGTAAAGATTTAGTGTAGATTTCAGTACAAATGCGAAACTTTGAACTCAATTTTCTCGAAATTGGGATTTTCATATCACTTTCATCCAGCCACGTCTTCAATTCTGTGACGATTAGCAATAAAAGCTTAACCTGACTTAAGACAAAAGTGAGTTATTGATGTAGCTGTGTCCCACGCATATGACACTAAAAACACACAAGCTCTGGAGCTTCTAGCTTGACCTTATCCAAAGGTCATAAAAACCAAAGACCCATTCATATAATAATATAATATTATGTAATTTATATGGCGATTGAATACTTTAAAGCAAGATTTCTCGAAACTTTCCCAGTGGGCAAAAGCAGGGCTTCGAAGCGCTTCTTGCAGGCCATCATATTGATTTTTTGCTCTTTCGCAGTCAAATCCAATCCCATGAACTTTTTTATATAAAACGAGAAAATTTTCTAGGCCTTCCTCTCTCGCGACCCTAAAGAGGCCTTGAGAACGCACTTTTAAAAGTAAAGCAATATAAATATCATCTTGAAATAAAAAACTACTGACTATTTCTAGATTTAAACCAAACCACTCATGTGGTGGTCCGACACCTTATCCACTACCGCAGTTGTTAAAAACTTGAGTTTATTTTGCATCATTACAAATAAAGGGAAGCTTTTGGGAGCGCGGTTTCGAGAACCAGCTCGGACCAAAAATACATTTTCTTGTAAATTTTTTTAAAATCTACATTTCTTATAAACTTTTCTGTTTATTTAAAATTTTTTTTTTAATTTTTTTTTTTGTAAAATTTCTTTATACAATAAGATAGACTTAGAAATTTTTCATATGAAAGTTTTCATATAATATGATATCGGTTTCCTCTGCATGCCAAAACCATGAATGTGAAAAAATTCGATTTTGGGTTTATTGCTGTTTCTGATGCAGTTTTGTATAAGGAACATTGTATCAACATATGGAATATGAATGTGGATCAGATCTGCCGCAATAATGCAGTTCCAAATCAATTAATGTGATTTTATAATTTCTTTATCACGTCAAAAATGAATGTGCCACATTTATTGTTCTGGCACAAATATTTAAACAAAATAGGAACTCTTCTGCATGCTAAAACAATGAATGTGTTCCAAAATCTGTTTGGAGTGAGGTAGGCCAATCAAATTTAAGCCATGAATCGAGGAACCTAATGCGAACATGTCTGCGAACCAAAGTATCAGAAAAAACAAATCCCTCACATTCATATATTATTCGATGCATTCATATATTATTCGAAGCATGAATGTTTTATGAATTTTAATTTTTATGCATACCAAAACAATGAATGTGTTTTAAAATCCTCAATTTCAATTTCAATTTTCAATTTTATTGAGTCTTTATAATATTGGATTGTTACAATGCATTTTATCAATAATGTAAATTTTTAGACTATATTGTATTGTCTAAAGCGATGACAGATATGTATTTTAATGCAACTAGCTTATATTGAATGTTAAAATTAACAGATATAATATAAATTTAATATAGTTTGAAAAAAAGTGTTTCAAGTTTTGCTCAATACTTGGTAGTTTGACATGGAGGAGCTATTCTCAATTACATATTCCTAATCTAATATATAAAAAATTTTACTAAATTTAAAAAAAAAACACTTATAAATATCCTAAATAATTAATAACTCCTGAATTAATTTAGTATACGTAGTTATAAAAGTCTAAGAATTTTTTTTTTTTTTAACATATAATTAATATCAACCTCTGTGTATGTTTGGCAGTTTAATTTTGTAAAATTCGGGCAGAGAGGTGGGGTTAGCAGAATAAGAAAACGTATCATTTATGATGCCAATTGGAGACAAGTAACATGAATTAGACCAATTGTGTTCCCTTTCACGCAAATATATTTCACTAATTAAAGAGTTTTCATGAAATTCAAGTTTATTAATAAATGTTTTTTGAAGATCAAATGCATAAGTGCAAAGGGGAGCCATAAGAGCTCTATTATATACAGTGACTCACACTGAAAATGGTCCACTTGTAAACACACACTTTAAAGCGTAAAATATCTAAGAAATCGATATGTAAATAAAAAAGTCAAAATACCAAAGTTGTTAGTTTGTTGTAATTTAATAAAAAAACATAAAAAAATTTATTAATTCCATAACCTTTTTCAAAAAATTAACATTGAACGAAATAAAAGAAAAATTCAGGTCACAGTGAAAATGGTCCACTGTGCAGAACTACGATAAATAACGGATCTTTTTCATATTCCCTTATTTGTTTTGTTCTGTTTACCTTTATTTACACTTGTGCATTGAAGCAAACACAGTTTAGATCGATTCCTTCAGTTGTTTATCTATAAATTTGAGGATGGGTCGACATACTACTCTCGAGCTGAGAAATTTAATTATTGAACACTATAAAAGTGGAAAAAGTGAAAGAGAAATAGCGAAAATTGTTAAAAAAGCCTGCACAACAGTCGAAAATATCATTCAGCGGTTTAAAAATGAAGGACGAGTTATAAATAAGCCGAAAATTAGCACAAAAAAGCTATTCAGCGAGCGTCAAGAAAGGTGGATAGTCAACCAAATCAAGATAAATTCTAGACTTAGTGCACCGAAACTACGGGATATGGTTGAAAAACACTTCAATATAAGCTGTAACGCCGAGACAATTCGGAGAGTCCTTCGGAAGGATGGACTAAATGGCAGAATTGCACGCAAGAAACCTTTTGTAAGTCTAAAGAATAAAAAAATTCGATTGCAGTTCGCTCATAGCTACGCTGGGAAAGATTTTTCATTCTGGAAGAACGTCATATTCACGGATGAGAGTAAATATAACCTCTTTGGGTCAGATGGCAGAGTAAACGTTTGGAGAAAACCCAACCAGGAGATGAATCCTAAGCATTTACGTCCGACAGTTAAACATGGTGGCGGGCATGTGATGGTCTGGGGTGCTTGTTCGGCTGCTGGTGTTGGAAAATTGCACTTTGTTGAAGGGATTATGGAGAAAATGCAATATTTAAACATTTTGAAAAATAATCTTAAACAAAGTGCTGAAAAACTCGGCATAAAAGAAACCTTTCACTTCTATCAGGATAATGATCCAAAGCATACGGCAGGAATAATTAAAGAATGGCTTCTGTATCATTGTCCAAGAGTAATCAAAACTCCTCCCCAATCACCGGACTTGAACATAATTGAAAATTTGTGGCAGAAACTGGAAGTTGAAATACGAAAACACGAAATTTCAAACAAAAATGACTTAAAAAAGGTCCTTTTAGAAGAGTGGGAGAAAATAAGCCCGGATTATACAAAAAAGCTAGTAGTATCTATTCCAAGTCGCCTTAAATCTGTTATTCATCAGAAAGGCTATCCAACAAAATATTAATAATATGTAGTTTTTCTATGAATACTTAAATTAATGTACATAAGCTTAAGTGGACCATTTTCACAGTGACCTGAATTTTTCTTTTATTTCGTTCAATGTTAATTTTTTGGAAAATGTTATGGAATTAATAAATTTTTTTATGTTTTTTTATTAAAATACAACAAACTAACAACTTTGGCATTTTTACTTTTTTATTTACTTATCGATTTCTTAGACATTATACGCTTTAAAGTGTGTGGTTACAAGTGGACCATTTTCAGTGTGAGTCACTGTATATAGTAATTACTATATCTTTTAGTTGGTGATTCAAAATTTCTGTTCACACAAGATCTGAGGACTTTTCTTTCAGAAATTTCTAATTTTCTGGCAATTGTTGGAGAGATTGAAAACCAGATGGGAAATGCATATAAAATTGCAGTACGAATACTTACTTTATATAAAAGTAATTTTGTTTTTTGACTAAGTGACTTGCTGTAAAATAGTCTTGAAAACATTGCTGCAATTTTTGCAAATTTTTTAATAGCTAGTCTTCCATGTTCATTGAATTTAAACAATTTATTAAAAGTTACACCGAGATATTTTATTTTATTTTGAAAAGGAATATCGGATTCATTGAATCTTAATTTAAGATTTTTGCTCTCTGGAACAACCTTCCTATTACATTTACCTGAAGAATTTCTCATACATATGGCTTGCGATTTTGCAGCATTAATAGTGATACCCCAAGATTTATAGTAGTCATTGATAACTCTAAGATGAGTTTTAACTAAACGAAGAGCATCAGCATGAATGTTTAATAAATTAGAATTTGTCTGCATGCCAAAATAATCAATGTGTTTTAAAATCCTTTAGGAGTGAAGTAGGCCAACCAAATTTCAATCATAAATTGAGAGACCTAATGCCCACATATTTTCAAGCCAAAGTATCAATAAATAATACATCTTCAACATTCATAATGCGTTACTCTATTCTTTGTAAGACTGAAAGTTTTATTAATTGGAATTTTTGTGAATGCCAAAACAATGAATGTATTCTAAAATTCGTTTGAAGAGAGTTAGGCCAGCCAAATTTTAAACTATTGTTAAGTCACTCAATACTTACCCTTCGGTCAATGAAAGTTTTAAAAAATTTTACTTCCCTAATTTTCAGAAGCATCCAAATCTTTAAACTCGTTTTTCCAAAAACTTTAAAAAAGCACATTCATGGTTTTGGCATGCAGGTGACGATTTGTAATGTGTTAGATTTCAGAGACCTGAGTTCGAGACCCAACTCGGACAAAAAAAAAAAATTTTGTTTATTTTTAAATTGATATTTTTTTTAAATTGATCTGATCATTTAAAATTTTTTCTAATTTTTTTTTAAAAATTGTTCATATAAAATTGTATAAAAAGACTCCCAACCATCAAAAGGTAGGCTTTACAAAAGCAGCAAGCATGGAAGGTATATTGAAGCCAATAAAAGCACTATTAGCATGCTATTTTTAGCGTAACACTAGCTAAAATGTTCACTGGGTTGAAATCAGAGTTGAAGTGTTATTGCTTATTTTTATTTGTGTTTTTATTTATTTTACTTCTGAATTATTACAATAACATCTATAAAAGTCTTTTAGATTGAAACATTTACCACAACTTCAAAATATTATAATCAATAATAAACATTAAATAAAACTTAAAACTAATAATTAAAATTTTAGGCAGCAAAAAATTTTAATAAAAAAAAACAAATTTAATTAACGAACTAAACTTGTCTTAGCATAGCAAAGGAAGGAGGAAAGGAAGTAAATAAAGCAGTATAGAAGAGTAAGTGGAAGAAAATAAAAGGTTAGGGAAATCAATAATAATTGTTAGCTGAAATTTATTCGTGCTGACAATACTTTTAGTGTTTGAAAGAAGCTAGTTTCAGAGCTTGATAACATTCATGAAAAAGAGTCGCTTGGAATGTAAGCAAGAGCATCTTTGTAAAATTTAATTAACCCTTTCAGTTGGCACGTACACAATTGCGTACATCACTTTGTACGGTGCTTGTATAGAAATTTGTTTCATGTTTGACTCGTTTCAATTGGAAACTTAGTTCCTTAGAGTGTTCTCTATGAGTTTTTATGCACACATACAATAAAAATACATATTAGTTAAGGTTTTTTCTTAATTTTCTAAAATAACTTAGATCAAGCAGAAACTTAATTCCGTGAATGTACTTTGAAATCCTTATTTGTAGGATTAGGGAAATTCGTATTTCATTGAAAATGTGGTTTAAAACAGAATTCTTTTAGATATATTAAAATATATATATATAGTCTCAAAACTTTTATTATTATTAAAAAAAACAGCTAAAAAATTATTTATACAATTGTGTACAATCAAACTGAGCACATATGAAAACGTCTAAAAAAAATTAGCACATACATATAGTAAAGTCTGTTAAAAGTGTAACCGTTATTAGAGAGAAATAAAAAGAAAACAATTATAATTTTAAAAATTGTAGTTAGAACTAATTGTAGGAAGCAGTTTGAAAAATTATGTCAAGCTATCGAACGTAACAGCGTAAAGGTTAATATAGTACACAATTAAAATCTTCTACTAAAATTGAAACTTTTCTGTACTACTTTAGCTTTGGTCTCAAATCTAGTATTTTCAAAATGCTAAGAAATGCTTTTAGTACAGCTTTGGTTTTAAATTTAGTACAGGCTAGGATTAAAAAAAAAAAAACAAAATAGCAAACACCTTGAGATTCGAACCTACGACATTAAGTTTGTAAGGTCTTTAGTCTAATCACTAAGCTACTGCGATATGCCTAACAAAAACTATAAACAAACATATAAACCGAATCGCCTAGTCGCCAGGCTAACTTTTAACGTCTAAATCCAAATTTAGTATCCAAATGTACTAAAATTTCGTCTAAATTGTATTAAAAATAAAAAAGAATACAGAACTGTTCTCAAATTTAAAACAAAAAGCTAAAAAGAACGCTGTAAGAATTCTTTTGGTTTAAATTCTAGCACAGTAGAGTTTTAAATTTTAAACCGCAAGGTTAAAAAATGCAGTTTTATTTTAGCTGGACTAAAATTAGTCCAAGACTTTTAACTGTGTAGTTTATATTGTTTGACAAAATAATTTTAATAGGACAGACTTGTAATTAAACTATATACATAAAATGGCACAGGAAATCCATGATCTTCTGAACGCTATGGACTCAGATTTAGAGTTGTCAGATTTCTCTGAATGCAAGGATAATTATAAACTTTTCAAAAAAAACAAAAAATTCGTAAGACCCAGTAGTTGATATAATTACTACAATTCCTCAAAGATCTGGAAACTTACAGTACATTATGAAGACGTAACGGATATTGCTCCACTGATTACTGAATTTTGTGGAACTGAAAATGTGCAGTTTATTGATGAGATGAAAAAGTACATATTCACTGACAAAAATAAAATTGAATTCAGAAGAAGGCAGTTTTTTCCAGAAACATTTATGTATGAACCAGAAGTATTGGTAGAAAATTAAGCAGAGGACATTTTAAATATAAGGCTATTATCACATTTCGAAAAATTTTTGGCGTCTGTATAAAAATGTTTATAAAGAACAGACTGGAACAAACAGACATTTTAACATACGACTCAAGACGAAATGATGCAGTTTTTTTGAATCCAAAAGAATATTTCTTAAGTCCAAAAAGTGGGCATTGCACATTAATTTCCATTCCATTGATGCTACTTTTTGTGCTAGCTGGACAGATTTCAAAAAGGATTGTTAAAGTGCAAGACTCCATAGTGTTCGGGTAGATCTTGTATAATTTTCTGTAAGTTCAGGCTACATCTCTGTTTGACGAAGGATCGAAATTGCTATAATTAATTTCATACGAAACAATTACCAAAAATTATAGAAGTACATATAAAATACAGAAATGAACTTATGTGAATTTACTTTAAAATTTTTATAATATAATGTTTTTGTTTTTGAGTCCTTAGATTAAATTTTTATAATGTTTGAAATAAAAACCTTCCAATTATTTTTAATACCAAACAAAAAAGTTATTGAAATGAAATTTCAATGTGAAAGTTTCATTGTTTAGTTCTTAAACCTAGAGTGGTAATCTACGTCGATTCGATATAGATTTCGAACATAATTTTAATTTTCTCATTTTTGTCTCTTCATACTTCTTTCTCTTTGCACAGTTTTAGTCGTTGATGAGCTCTTGTAATGTGTAAATGTTTTGCTAAGCTTGGCGCAGAGAAAAAGTTTTTTTTTATGACAAAACTATAAACACACAACGAAGCTGCGACGTAGATTATCTTTTAAGTGTATTTCTATGTTTTGGTGCTTACTGTGTTTTGCTATATTTTATTACTTTACATTCCGTCAAAGTCAAAGTTTTAACAAAAAAATAATGAAATCACTTAAAATATAATTTCTTAAAATTTTTTAGCTTTAAAAACACAATGTTCAATGCAATTATTCAAAGTTTTTTTTTTACCTATTCTTCATTAAATATGTAGCACAATAGCTGGTTTTGACAGTTCTGGTCACTATGAATGAGAGCACATTAAGCTCTAAAATTACCTTGTCTAGTTATACCATGATATTGTCCGCATATAAAACAACGAATGACAAAGACATGCAATCCCAATATATGTGTTGAGCACAAAGTATAACTTTGCATTTCTTGTTAAAATTAATATATTTTATAATATTTTTTTATTTTGTGAATTTAAACTATTTAATAAGCAAATGTTATATATGTCATGCAGAATATTTTTTGTTTCTATTTTAAATAAAATGACACTATTTGACTTAATTCATACAAGGTCCAAAATGATTTCTTTAAAATATTTTAGAAAAATTACATAAACATTACAAATTAAAGTTTTAGTTTTTATGTTTTTATTATTATAATGCTCTAATACTATTTTATTTTCAGTTTTGTAGGGGTCAGTTTTATACTTTTTTCGAAAAATGGTTTAAAACTGGACTACGTCGATGGAACGTAGATTACCTACAAAGTGTGAAAAATATTATTACCTCTCTAGGGTTAACATGACAGGACCATATTATCATATTTGAAGAGTTTAAGGGTATTTAAATACATTTTTCGTAAACAAATACATGTCTTTTATCTGAAGGCAGTATTCTAGTGTAGAATATATAAAAAACATTTTTTTTTTTCATTTGCCTATAGTTTATATATTCAAGAATATCTCCTAAAAAGGATTTTTTGGAATTAAAATTATTTCAAAAGTTATAGCCATTTTATTGTCGTCAGTTGAACTGCCTGAAACTTAAATTGAAAACTTTAAACGCGTTTTTCTCTAAATTAATTTTTCCAGCACGGTTAAAATGATATCGCAAGTACTAATGGATGGATTAATATTCAGGATTTAGTTTAAAACAAACTCAATGAAAAAAATTTGTAGAAAATTCATACCAGATTACATTCGCACAGCGATGATTTGCTAGGGTCTATATCTTTAAGAACCACAAAAATACACAAACACACTGACACCAATAAAAGCAGGGTCAATATCGGCACCTCATCTAAACATTTTTGCTTTATATTTATTTTCATGCTACTGTTGCTAACATTGTGCTTGTCGCTGGCATCGTTTCTGCTGAATGCTTTACTCGATCGCAACACACAACAAAAACAACAACTAACGAAACAAATTCAACAACAACAACAACAAAAAATATTATTACAACAACAACACTGCGACAATAAATTCCTTGTGCCTCGTATTCAATATAAAACCGATGCATGCGCCAACCAACCCATCCACCCAATCGAACGACTAAACAACCAAACAACCGGACAACCACATTATTGTCACAGGTGCTTCTCGTACATTATAATTCCATCGAAGCCGTTGCATGCAGCTATTGCATTTTTCTTGCACAATATCCCGGGTTATATTTTAGATTTAATTGCCATGGCAACCGGACAAAAACGCATGTAAGTTCAATGTGGTCGCTCCGAATGTCGGAGTAGGTAAAGGGGTTGTAGGTGGTGAAAGCGGGAGTTTTCAAAGAATTTTTCTATTATTTCGATTTTCATTTCATTTTTTTATGCTGTTGGTACTCTAGTTTGTGTGTGTTGTTGTTGTTTGTGCCTTTTTGTACTTCTGTATATAAAAATATGCACTAAAGTTAAATTTTATGTGCAATTTTGAACCGGTTACTAAAGTATGGTTTAGAAAAAATTTTGAATTTTTTAGTTAATACGTTTTGATAAAGAAAAACAAAAATGACATCAGCAATTTTAAAACATTTACAGCCCTATTTTCAGATTCTGCCTAATTATTGTTCAAATCGAACATATTTAATTGATGTAAAATAATTTTTTTCTGATTTCTTCTGAAAGTTTTGATTATAACTAAAACGTATTTTATGACTTCTGTCCTTTATCACATTTACATTCGGCAATTCTTTTATTGCAGTATTTTATATAAACTTCATGTAAAAAACTTTTTTAATTAACCGTTGAACTATTAGAAGTCGTATTTTGTGCTATAATTTTGGAACAACTAAATTTTCCTTGCAATTCAAATGATACTTTTCTTAATGCAACCAGTTTAGTATTCCAAAGTAACAACACTAAAACAGCAAGCAAACAAGAAAAAAGCAAAAGGAAAATCTAAACAATTGCGACAAGGATTAAGGATGAAAAATGCGATATTGTGTACGTTTGCTGAACTGGCATTAATAGCGTTGCCACCTTCTTAATGCGCAGCAGGACGCACAAACAAACGCACACACATAAATTTGTTTTGCCACATACCAACACATACATAGTTAAAGTTAACGATACACATACTAGATATTTAAAAAATACAGATAAACTTAAGTATAATTTTCTGTCTTTTTCTTCAATAACTTAACAACTTCCTCATCATCATAACCATTTATTCCTCCACTCGCTATTTTATTCAATACATTTGATTGCTAGCTATACTAAAGCTTATCGCAAGATCTCAAACATCATTTATATGATGTCCTGGTTCGGCCTGAAAGAGTGGAACTTTGCCCATAGAAATATCGATGAACTTGATCGTCGTCTGATTGGTGTTGAGCGTCAACTATTGCAATTCAACATAGACACCATTAATTGGAGCGAATTCTTTTCCTCCTATTTAAGCGGCATACGCAAGTATTTCTTTAAGGATAACGACAATAAATTGCAGCAGCGTAAAACTGTTTACCGCAGGTATGATTCAACTCATGTAGTTAATGAAGAATTATAATGCAATTTTTTTTCTCTAACTGCTCTTTCTTAAGTACTTTTTGATTACCTAACTTTTTGTTTGTTTGCTTCACTACTTTTTTCTTAAACAGTTTTTGTTCTTATTACGTAAAGATGGTTTTTTTATAATTATTTTATTTTTTGCTTCCTTGCAGAATTCTTTTCGTTCATAACCTACTTAAGACTACGTTCGGGCTCTCTCTAATTATGTGCATAATCAAAATTTATTTGAAAATTTTCAAAATCATTCCAAAAATTGCAATTTGAGGGAGTTGCTTTTGCTGCTGCTGTTAGAGTAAGAAGCCAACAGCACAGTTGTTGTTGCTCAAGGACGCATGCAGGTGTTGCAGTTGCTACAGTTGCTGCTTTCAGTGCAATCAATAAAATAAATGCAGTTTTAATCTTAAGAGTTTTATGTGCTTTCGAAAAGTTCTTGTAATTGCAAAATGAAATAAAATAGCATAAAATATACCATCTATTTGATTTGTGGTATGAAAAGAAGAAGTTTCTCTCAATTATTGCAAGGAACCCTGAAGTTCAAATGTTAATTATTAAGTATTAATTATCTTTATATATAAAATTTTACTGTACATGGCTTTGTTCCTGAACTCCTCCTTAACGGCTTGAACGATTTTGATAAAATTTGAGAGAGTGCGCGGCTAGGTCTGTACATGGTTTTGCTTTAAAGTTTGGCCCGGTAGGTGGTGCTGCTCTTGCTGTGGAAGTGTTTAAAGAGTATTTGAGAATATAACTCGGAAACGAATTGAGAAATTGTCATGATTCTTTAACTACACCATTACTATTTATGCAAACAAAATTACAAAAATACTGAATAAATAAAAATAAAAAACAAATCTTAAATGTTTTATAATAGGCTAGATTTTTCGATCGTTTAAGGTTTTTAAATTTTTAAGATAGTAACTTTAATTCAAATCTTAATTTATTCATACCATATGAAAGAACATTAAAATAGCCATTTTCGGTTTTGAATATTTTTCAACAACAAATATATTTACCACAGTTTTTTGCGAAATAAATAAATTCGATAAGGTTTTTTTTTGGACAGTTATAAAAATTAGAAGGGAAAAGAAAATGAAAGAGATTGAAACACGATTGGACGACAATTTATTAAAATTTAAAATTGAGAATGCAATCCTTTGTAACATGACCAAGTTACTAACCTTCAAAGCCAACGCTTTCATTTTTGGTTGAATTCTTTTTCTATTTCACCAAAAAATAAAATAAGTACTAACAACATTTTGTGTGTTTCAGGTATGAAGGTTTTTGTGGTGTCAATTTCTTGGAAATTTGTAGCAACTTGCAAGTTCTTAAAATTACCAAATTCTACCAAATTACAGTAATATTTCTGTGAAATTTCTTGCATGTCAGATTATTTACCTTAAACATTTATGGTGTTTGATGAATCTGAGGACTCTAGTATGTTTCGCGATGAAAAAAAGGTCAAAAATTCGGACAAAGATATATAACTTCTCGACTAACACTGGGTATATCAGCTAGATAAAGTATTAGTTACAAGGTATTAATTATTAAGTATTAAGTATTAAGTATGAGGTATTAAGTATTAAGTATTAAATATTAAGTATTAATTATTAAATATTAAGTACTAAGTATTAAGTATTAAGTATTAACCATTAAGTATTTAGCATTAAATATAAAGTATTAAGTATTAAGCATTAAGTATTTAGCATTAAGTATTAAGTATTAAGTTTTATGTTTTAAGTATTAAGTATTAAGCATTAAGTATTAAGTATTAAGTATTTAGTATTAAGTATTAAGTATTAAGTATTAAGTATTAAGTATTAAGTATTAAGTATTAAGTATTAAGTATTAAGTATTAAGTATTAAGTATTAAGTATTAAGTATTAAGTATTAAGTATTAAGTATTAAGTATTAAGTATTAAGTATTAAGTATTAAGTATTAAGTATAAAGTATTAAGTATTAAGCATTAAGCATTAAGTATTTAGCATTAATTATTAAGTATTAAGTTTTAAGTATTAAGTATTAAGTATTAAGTATTAAGTATTTAGTATTAAGTATTGAGTATTAAGTATTAAGTATTAAGTATTAAGTATTAAGTATTAAGTATTAAGTATTAAGTATTAAGTATTTAGTATTAAGTATTAAGTATTAACTGTTAAGTATTTAGTATTAAGTATTAAATATTAGGTATTAAGTATTAAGTATTAAGTATTAAGTATTAAGTATTAAGTATTAAGTATTATGTATTAAGTATTAAGTATTAAGTATTAAGTATTAAGTATTAAGTATTAAGTATTAAGTATTAAGTATTAAGTATTAAGTATTAAGTATTAAGTATTAAGTATTAAGTATTAAGTAATAAGTATTGAGTATTTAGTATTAAGTATTCAGTATTAAGTACTAAGTATTTAACATTAAGTATAAAGTATTAAGTATTAAGTATTCAGTATTCAGTTTTCAGAATTCAGTATTAAGTATTTAGTATTTAGTATTAAGTATTAAGTATTAAGTATTAAGTATTAAGTATTGAGTATTAAGTATTAAGTATTAAGTATTAAGTATTAAGTATTAAGTATTAAGTATTAAGTATTAAGTATTAAGTACTAAGTATTAAGTATTAAGTATTATGTATTGAGTATTAAGTATTAAGTATTAAGTATTAAGTATTAAGTATTCAGTATTAAGTACTAAGTATTTAGCATTAAGTATAAAGTATTAAGTATTCAGTATTAAGTATTTAGTATTAAGTATTAAGTATTAAGTATTAAGTATTAAGTATTAAGTATTAAGTATTAAGTATTAAGTATTAAGTATTAAGTATTAAGTATTAAGTATTAAGTATTAAGTATTAAGTATTAAGTATTAAGTATTAAGTATTAAGTATTAAGTATTAAGTATTTAGTATTAAGTATTAAGTATTAAGTATTAAGTATTAAGTATTAAGTATTAAGTCTTAAGTATTAAGTATTAAGTATTAAGTATTAAGTATTAAGTATTAAGTATTAAGTATTAAGTATTAAGTATTAAGTATTAAGTATTAAGTATTAAGTATTAAGTATTAAGTATTAAGTATTAAGTATTAAGTATTAAGTATTAAGTATTAAGTATTAAGTATTAAGTATTAAGTATTAAGTATTAAGTATTAAGTATTAAGTATTAAGTATTAAGTATTAAGTATTAAGTATTAAGTATTAAGTATTTAGTATTAAGTATTAAGTATTAATTATTAATTATTAAGTATTAAGCATTAAGTATTTAGTATTAAGTATTCACTATTTAGTACTAAGTATTTAGTATTAAGTATAAAGTATTAAGTATTAAGTATTTAGTATTAAGTATTAAGTATTAAGTATTAAGTATTAAGTATTAAGTATTAAGTATTAAGTATTAAGTATTAAGTATTAAGTATTAAGTATTAAGTATAAGTATTAAGTTTTAAGTATTAATTATTAGGTATTATGTATTAAGTATTAAGTATTAAGGATTAAGTTTTAAGTATTAAGTATTAAGTATTAAGTATTAAGTTTTAAGTATTAAGTATTAAGTATTAAGTATTAAATATTAAGTATTAAGTATTAAGTATTAAGTATTAAGTATTAAGTATTAAGTATTAAGTATTAAGTATTAAGTATTAAGTATTAAGTATTAAGTATTTAGTATTAAGTATTAAGTATTAAGTATTAAGGCTTAAGTATTAAGTATTAAGTATTAAGTATTTAGTATTAAGTATTAAGTATTAAGTATTAAGTATTAATTATTAAGTATTAAGCATTAAGTATTTAGTATTAAGTATTCACTATTAAGTACTAAGTATTTAGTATTAAGTATAAAGTATTAAGTATTAAGTATTAAGTATTTAGTATTAAGTATTAAGTATAAGTATTAAGTATTAATACTTAATACTTAATTAATACTTAATACTTATTTAATACTTAATACGTATTAAAAAGAAAATTAATTATTGATAATTTAAAACTTATAAAAAGATTAAGAGAATGCTTAAGTTTAAAATAAGGATATTTAAATTATAAAATAAGTAATATTAAGGTAATGTAAGTAGAAAAAAGGTTATAGGACTTAAAATAAAATTACTAAAAATTTCATATTAAAAGAATTAATATTTATTAATATTAAAAATTATTATTAAAAAGAATTGCTATTTATTATTGTAAATGATAGAAGAAACAAACCGAACAACAAACAAACTAAATTCTCAAGAATAATACGAAAAGTACTCAATGAGACATTAATCAGAGTGCTAACTATTGTAGTGCATCAATTTATGAATAACTGCATTCTAAAAGTCAAAGTTTTATTCTTTTTAGAAAAAAAAATTTTGACCCGAATTAAAACAAATTAAATTAAAAGTATAAATTATTACGTTTTTTTTTGATACCTGACATTGCCAAAATTATTTAGAATTTCTTTACTTGAGTTTTGGTAGATAAGCACTTTTTCATTAAGCTTTTAAATGAAAAAGTTCTAGCTTATAGTTTAAATTTTTGACATAGCTTAACTTAAGACTTAATAAGCAGCTGCTTTTGGATTTGTTAAGAAGCTATAAACTGCGGTCCAAGTCAAGCTATTTCCTTGCTTCAGAACTTAGTTTATCACCTGTACAAGCACACACTAACGCATTCCTACACACATCTACGTAAATTCCTTACATGCAACACCTTTCAAAAGACAAAAAAAAAAAATAAGAAATTAAACTACAAAATAGCAGCTGCTGTGGCAAAACTTCTTGGTGTTGTTGCCATTGTTGTTGCTGGTGACACCAACTTCATAGTTTTTAACTTTAATTCTTTTAGCAAACTTTTTGCGCGCTCGGCAGCTTTTGACAAAAACATTGGTGAAACTGTGCTTAACAGGCTGGTAGCGGCATTGAAAAAAAAAAACTAAAAGTTGTAGTGAAAAGAAAATAAAAAAAGAATATGTCACAACAGGCGAGCGACTAAGAAAGTTCAGCTTGAATAAGGTAACAGCAAGATAGATACTAAATAAAAAAGTAGCCACTCGCACAAGTTTAGAAAAATAATAATATTTAAACATTTAACAAGAAGAGTGAAGAAATTAAGATGCTAAAAAACCAAGCAACTTAAAGCAAAAGCAAAAAACTGAAATAAATGTTAAAGAAATATGAATTATTGCGCAAAAGATAAACAATCTGCTGCAACTTGGCGCGCTCCCTTAATGTGGGAATCCTAAAATTATGTCATTTTTTTTGTACCATGTAGTTGGTGCCATGGCATGGTTTGGTGAAAACTTTTATATGCTCTACAGCAGTTTGTGAATTTTTATAATTTTTGGGGTCTCGCTGGTATTTTCGTTTATACACCTACAGTTGATGTTGTTCTTGTTGCTGCTGGCACTTCTTCCTACAAAAGTGCATTATTTTGAAATATATTTTAAAGAAATTTTATTATAAATCAACGCAGTGCAACGCTGTTGCTGACAGTAACAACACATTAAGCTGCATCATGAAAAACGCTTTCATTTCTTGCAGCTAAAGTTTTCTTTGCATACTTTTCGGCATATAATATGAATGTGTTTTTCTTGGGTTGCGCAGAGTTTTTTGCTTCTCTGTCAATGTTTTTGTTAATATCAAAAACTAGAGACTGCCCAAAAAGGCTTGAGCATAATTGATGTGTCTTTATAATGTTTAATACTCATATGTAATGATGTTTTTTAAAAATTGGGCTAACGTTAAAACTTTAATTCAATACAGAAGTCAAGCATTGAAATGCAATCATATCTGTGTACTTATATATTGAAATGCAACCTTGCAATCTTTTAAAAAGTTCAATCTTTCAAATGTTGTCACCTTGAACTGAATAAATGTGCATACATAAATATTAATATCTATATTTCCAGAATGAATAAAAAGCATTGCAACAGATGTTTGTTGTTTGTCGTTGCAACTAGCAACGTTTTGATAACAAAATCTACGGAGAAACTGCCTGAAACATGTACTGACAACAAAGAAAAATATAATAAGTTGTTGTAGTTGTCATTGTTGTTATAATTCTGAAAAGTGCTGCTGTTGCCTGTCATATATGCCTGGCAAACCGGAAGTGACGCCATTATACATTTCAATTTGATATTAACGTAACGTGCTGTTGTTATACAAAACAAAGTGGAATACTTTCAACGCAACGCTCGGCTTTCTCATCGCATTTCCTTTCATTTTAACGTGAGAAGCAAGGACAACGAAAGCATGGAATAAAACGTTCGGAAGGAACAAAAATAAAAGAGAAAGAAAGAAAAGAGAAAATGTGTCAGCAACGTGAAGTAAAAAGCCGTTGAAGAAAGTTGACAACAAAACCCTACAAATGTTAGAGAAAAAATATTTTATTAAAGCTGTTTGGAAATTCTAACATTTCTTTGTATTTGACATTGGCTGCGTTGCAAAATAAAAGCAAAAATAAAACAAAAGAAAAAGAAAATTAAGTCAAAACTTAGCCAAGTAGTTCTCGTATAAAGTGTTTTTTGTTGTGTTTGATTTTTCTCGTTTGTGTCATAAAAAAGCTGGATTAAAATTAATTTTTTGAGTAAACTAAAGTTCGTATTTAGTATATTTGTATATATTTTTTTTCCAAAGCTTAGATGGAAACATTATTTTTAGATTTTTTCATGACTACGAGTCATGACATTATACAAGTTTTAAGAATATAAAAATTGCAAAACTTTTCCAAGATTGACACACAAGCATAAACAACTGTGTGTGTGTGGCTGCCCTTAGAAGTGAAACCTTCAAAAAACTCAGAAGTTCAGGAAAATAAAATAATTGTTTTTAAAATTTTAGAAGTACAGTGAAAGGTTCCATAGAAGGACGCTCTAATAAGCGGACATTTCCTATAAGCAGACACACTTTTGGGAACGAACGGCATTTACGACTTATTTATTACATTCCCCTAAGCGAACATCTCTCATATGCGGACAACAAGTAGGTAACCATCGGTGTCCGCTTATTGGAGCTTTCACTTAAATTTTAAATAAAAAATATTTTTTTTTTCGTTTTTTATGATTTTTTTTTTTTGTTTTTAAAATGCTAGAATAGCCACTTTGAGAATTTTTGAAAAAAAAAAACATCAATTTTTAACAGCTATAACTTTTTAGCCAAATTTTGGTTTTTGTAAATTTGTGCGCAACAAAGCTTAAGACTATTTCATAGTCACTCGTGATGTTTTTTAAATATTGCATTTTTGGATTGTTGAAGATTTTTTTCTGTAGAAATACCAAAAATTAAAATTTACAAAATGTTACACTTTCAGTTAAAGTTTTCATAACGACCAAGTTATTCAACGTTATCACACAATATTTTTGTATTTGTGTTAAAATATTGTTTTCAAAAAATATTTCAACAAGATTCTATTGCAAATTTTTTCATATTTGCAATGTCACGCTTTTTTTTTATTACAATAAAAAAAGGCAATGAAATTTTTTAAAGTAAAATGTCACAGCTGTGTTGCTTTATATCAGATTTTTATAAGTGATAGCTTATTTTAAGCAACAAGCAAATAAAAACGAAATGCATGCCTTGTTTTTAATATACTGCCAGTTTTGATTTTGTTACTCACTGATTATAAAAAAAAAAACCTCTTGTATATAGCTCCTTCAACTATCGGGCTCTTGAGAGAGATCTAGAAGTTTATAAATAGGCATAAAACTTTGTAGATTTTAGTTTTATGTCAAATCAAATATTTTTAGCATATGGCTTTAACAAAAATAAAACAAACTTTGTAAAACAGGCCCACCTTAATGTATATATTCCAAGTTCTAAAAATTTTGCCTAAAAGTACACACTAAATCTGTTCGAGTGGCATTCCCAATTCAACAACTTGCAGTAGCTGTTTAAAAATATCTTTGAAATTGGTTTGTGTACATGCTAAGAAGTGGTTTATTTTCTGTAGTCTATTTCATTCTCTCACGAGCTAAATCATACAGATCAGGGCTGGGCATTCTAACACAGTCACATTTTATTATGTCTTGTAAGTATTGGTGCCCTCTCGAATAGCGCACACTGAGCGAAATAGTTGTCACAATTATCTAGATTTACAAGTTTGTATGTTCATACCGCCACACATACTGTAATGTGTTTATTTTTAATTTTTAGTCATCGGTATTGTTCACTATTTCTTCTATGTCATTATTACTTCAGCATTTTCTTCTAAGTAAATAAATTATATTAGTTTGCTTGCAGTGGCAAATTGCACATTCTGCTTCTTTGCAAACTTTTTTATTGGTTTTGTTTTAATATTATTACATCCTAATATATACGAATCATTAAAATTATAATCAAAACTTCAAAAAATTAAGTACCAAAAATGAATGAATACTATGAATAATAATATGAACAAAATAATAAAGGCAATATGTATGAATTATATTAAACTTTAATAAAATAAAAAAATATATGCATAAGAATTATGAATCTACAAACCAAAAAGTTGGTTTTTTAAGTGTGTACATAAAATTTTCTACATAGGTCTTCACTGTATCACCGTCAGCGAACGACTGAATTATGTTCTCTTCTGTTGTGAGTTTTGTGTACATGTGAGAAGTTACGCTCAGAGAGCGCTCAGTGAGCTATGGTGCGACCAGCGCTGCTACAGATGTATATTATTCCTTCTTTTTATTGTCACTTTATCGTTTCAGTGAGTTTTTAATCACAACGGCGTTAAAGATTTTTTACTTAAAAAAAGTGCGTGTCAGCTGCAACGCGCGACTGGAGCTCACTCCTTATGATCGATTACGTTGTAATTTGAATAATATACAATAGGAAAAGGTGGTCAGTAAAGGCATCTCTTACTGAAAGGATTCTATATTTTTATTCATATTTTAAAATAAACTACTTATGTTACATAAATTTATTATAAGTTAAATTGATTTTCTTCACTTAAAGTAAAAAAAATTATTTATATTGATAGATAAAAATAAAACCTTTTATTCTAAAAGATATAAATGAAAATGAAACTGCACAAATTGCTGTTTTATATTTGCATACGTATAACTATCAGCGCTTTAAAAGATTGGAATTAGGGCATGCAATCCCTAGATCCCGGAGTTTTTCCGGTACCGACAGTACCGGAATTTAAAATTTAAGATCCCGGGTCCATGAATTTGGTTAAATTTTCAACAAAAAATTATACAAAAATATATTTAAATAAAATTGTAAAAATTTTGAAATAAAAATTTATAATAATATAGTTTAGGAACAGTTAACTATAAAAACGATCTTAATTTTCTAATAATTCATTTGCTTTCACCACTGCTGCCAAAACGCTATACATGCTGTCCATTCGAAATTCTTTATCTTAATAAGGCTTAAAAACATGTGGGATCGTGTAGCCGCAAAGCTTAATTTGAAGTTATTTAGCCATCACATAATAAAGTTTTTTGTTTTTTTTAAATAACATAATAAAATAGTGCCTTTTTTATAATTATTTTTATAAGACAGAAGAACTTACTTACTTTTTATAAGATAAAAAAATTTATAAGACAGAAGAGCTTACAAATTTTACATTTAACATTAAAAACTGATGTGCTATTGACTTTTAATACAAAATAAAATTTAACAATCAGACATTAAACAATAAGAATTGCACTATGCCTTTCTTTATACTTTTTAAATTTTTTGTTTGAATTGCCTTTTATGCAAAATAAACATTTTTAAAAAAATTTAGATTTTTTTTGCGTTTCATTGCTATTAAAATTTGTAAAACACTGTTTTCGAATTCCAAAAAATTGTTTTGTCCGGTTACTAATAACATTTATTTTAAAATTGATTTCAGATTTTTTTACGTTTATTTTATTGTAACAAGATCTTTCCAATATAAAAATAAATCAAAATTTTGTTCAATACAATTGCAATCCTGGGACTAATCCTGAATGAATTTCATACTTAACAAACAAGTAAATATATTTTATCTTGGATTTTTTTCTACGTAACATATAATACTATACAACAACGCATTTTTATGAAAAATGGATACTTACCTCTGCGTTTCAAGAGGCCTAGTAAATACATGACTGTACATTTTTCGCAACATTCTCGATAATTCAAATAAACGAATTAAAAAAAATCAGTTAGGAAACTTCAAGTGACTTCAATGCAATTAATTGCACATAAATAAATGCGAGACTGCAATCAAATTATATAAAATGATTGCTGATTTCATTGTTGAAGTAAGAAGCACTAAAAAATAATTATGTAGTATTGCAATCAATTTTAACAAAATCAAAAGACTTGACACGTGAGAGGTAAGGTTAGGTTAAGGTCTTTATAACAGCTCAATTAGACCGTATTATTGGTCCGTTGTGATACCACATACTGGAAGAAGGGAGTAATCAAGTACAAATTTTGTGTTGGATGTTCTTAGTGTGGCAGAAGCTGTAAAACATGCGATATTAAATCTGAAGCAACTGTTATGCCTTGATCTCAGTTAAATTAAGTTGCAAAGCGTTCCTCTTCACAAAATTTTCCTACCACCACTAACTCAACTGTGCATCGTAAAATTATATGTTTTAAAGTTCCCTTGATTAGAAAGAAGGAAAGAAAGGATTAAGCGTCGGACCATGTCCTGGCCAGGATTTGAACTAGTGTCCCCTGAGCGATAGTCAAGCGTGCTGCCACTAGACTATCGATGCCGCCTGTGACACGTGAAATGTTTGCAATCTTTTACAGCTCCGAATATGAAAAATAAATAAAATCTAAACTTAAATTTTATTACGTATTAAATTGACAAAATAAAAATCTATATTTTTGCTTGCAGAAGAATAACATCACCAATATTTACCTAATACTGCATACATTCACAACCAAATTTTTTTATGAAATGACCCAACCAGCATTTTATATTGCGGAAGAGCAGAAATTGATTCTTCTTGAAGAACAATTTTTTGCTACCAACGTCGCTACCTTGTCGCTTTCTGCTCCCTCGCTGTAGAAAAAGTCCATCGTTGCGAGATCTTATAGAAGAGCAGAAAGCGCAAGGGACTGAGGAGCAGATAGCGATTTTTCCTAAGGAGCCGAAAGCGATTCTTCGAAAGCGAATGAAAAGAAAGCGATTCTTCCTAATGATTAGAAAGCGGTTCCTCCTAATGAGTAGAAAGCGATTCTTCTTAATGAGAAATAGGCGATATCTTAAATTTTAAATCCCAGTTCCAAACAAATAAAAACATTATGTTTCAAATTCATAATTCATATTTAATTAATCTTCAATATTTAAAGTTACTACTATAAATTAAAACATGTAACGTAGACAATATTTAACAATATTGTAAAACAATAACAATAAAAGAAACTACAAAATAACTGGTGACGAAGATTCATCGGAGACCACTTTTCGTTGCTTACTAAGCCTGTCCCTCGAATGCATGAAATGCTTTTGCATAATTAAATCTATATATTTGTCTTCAGTTGTGCATTTCTGATGACATATAGCTTTAAATAAATATGACAATCTATATATTATTACGCAAACAAAAAAATAGTGGTACCATTTTAGCTGTGTAAACGTCACTATATTCACATAAATCTTACATCGTTGAAAAGGTATTTTTGAGTACATTTGCAGAAGATAATTCTGTATCGATAAGCAATAACAGCTTAAGTCTGATTTCAAAGTTTCGAGAAAAATTGCTTCAAAGTTTTCAATCGTCATATAAGTTATATGAAACGGACTTTCGTTTTTGTGTCATAACTTCGGCTTAGGTGATGTTAGAAACTCCAGATTTTGTGTGTTTATAGAGCTATATGCGTGAAATACAGTTATATAAACAACTCAATTCTGTCTTAAGTCGACTTAAGCTGTTATTGCTTATCGACACAGAATTTTTATTCGAATAAGTTGTCATTAAGATAGGAATGTAAAAACCGTTTTTCCCAATGGGACAGTGAAAACCAAAAACAACACAGCTCTGTTGAACATCGTTGCTGTATCATACACGAGAGAGAGAAGAGAGTGACTCAGAACACTTCAACAAAGCTGTGTGGCATTGTTGTTGTTGCTGTTTCTTAAGTACTCTCTCGAACTGATAACCTGAACAGAATGAAGTTATTTAATTCAATGAACCCAATGGTAAATAGACACATGGTATAACCAATTATTTCTTTTATACCTACAATGTAGATGCGAGACCTCCAACGTCTGTAGAGTAAATAATTCAGTTTTTGAAGTGAAAACTTCTTCCGGTGCATTTAGTCATTTTGTGTAGAAGAAAATCTTTACTTTAACGAAACCCTTACTCATGACACGACATCCACAAATTAAGAGAAATGCCATATTTCATACAGTTTTAGTCGTATTAGCCAAAAATGTATAAAATGTAATAAATTTGGTTTGTTAGTACTATTTAACAAAAGTTGCCATGACTACTTTAACGGCTGTTAAATGAAAACACTTTTTGTTTGTTTGTTTGTTCGTCCTTTATCCCTTTCAGACCTGACGCTAAGCCACTGAGAATTTGTTTATAATTTTTGGAGTAAATGGAGTTTATATGATCTAAAAATATATTCAAAGTATAAAATTTTGATATTTTCATATCCCTCAAGGATTTTCATGAACCAAAAGTTTGTACTGAAATAACTTTTTTGCACCAAATGACCTCAAATCAATTAAGATTTTGAATAAATATATTATTTTATTTGTTAAAATATGTCCATCCACTTCAGTAAAATTGCGCTATTAGTATTTTAGTAAATGAAAAATTTAGCTAACGTCCGCTGCTCATTTTAAAAAAAAAAAAATTAGTGTGACGCGAGAGTTCCGTGAAAATTTAAGAAACGGCAAAATTAACATCGAAACAATATGAGAAGCAAACATAAACAACAATCAGCGCAATCGATACATGAAAATTTGTTTTACAATCTGATTCTGATAACAGCGAGTACAGAGTATGTAAAATGAGTTGTGGATATGTATTAGCCAAAAGTATTTATCAATGTAAAGTTTTTACCATTGATAAACGTTTTTCATGGTGGGTAAATTTTTCTCACTTAAGATTATTTTGGACCACTTTTATCTATATCGTTGAGATATTTCAATGATATTAAGGTTGGTTCTTAAGATGTAGCTGAACTCTATTGTTATTGCATGGAAAAAAAAAAAAATTTAAAAAAAAAATAAAAGACAAATCGATTTTGATATGGTCGAACTTCAACCACTGGCGACACTAGTAATAATTAATCAATAATTTATTTCATACAATCTTTCATTCTCCTTTTCACTCTCATATCTCTTTTTTTTTATATTGCAATGGTCTAATAATAACCAATTATTAAACATATGGGCATTTCCATCCGAACTTACGCGACATGCGTACGACTTAAAGCTTCATTTTCTCGGAAGTTTATGTTATTAATGTAAACAATTTCTTATGTACATATGTCTTAGAAGAAATAGTAATGGTATGATCTATCAAAATTGTCGTTCGTGTAACTAATTAAGAATGGCAGTGGTAAATATGGGCGTAACTCACGCCACAAAAAAGGAAGTGTGTCTTACAAGCAAGTTTAGATTGTAAAAACTAAGCGAATTTTCCCATATAATTTGTTTTTGATTTTAATTTTTAAATAATGGGAAAACAGTGAAGTTTCATAATAAATCCACTTTACCTATGGACTTTGCTTATTAAAAAAATATATTGAGTTTCAAAAAAATATGTGCCGTAACTCACGTGACATAACCCACTATTTGGTCATTTCCAATGGGTAATTAAGTAATTAGGTAGTAAATTAATTATGTTACCTACAACGCCAGCAGAGTTGATAATTGAGGTTTTTGAAGTGAAAACTTCTTCAGGCGCGTTTAGTAATTTTGTGTAGAGGAAAATCTTTACTTTAACGAAACCCTTACTCATGATACGACATTCACAAATTAAGAGAAATGCCATATTAGCCAAAAATGTACAAAATATGATAAATTTGGTAAGTTAGTGCTGTTTAAAAAAGTTGCCATGACTACTTTCAATGGCTGTTAAACAAAATGACTGTTTGTTTGTTTGTTCGTCCTTTATCCCTTTCAAACCTGATGCTAAGCCACTGAGAATTTGTTTATGATTTTTGAAGTAAATGGAGCTTATGTGATATATATTCAAAGCCAAAATTTTGATTTTTTCATATTCCTCAAGGATTTTGAAGAACCAAAAGTTAGTACTAAAATAACTTATTTTGCACCAAATGACATCAGATCAATTAAGATTTTAAAATATATTATTTTATTTGTTAAAATGTGTCCACTTCACTAAAATTTGCGCTATTAGTATTTTTGTAAATGAAAAAAACAACTTACGTCCGCTGCTAATTTTTTAAAAAAATAAGTGTGACGCGAGAATTTCGGTAAAATTTAAGAAACGGAAAAATTAACATCGGAACAATATGAGTAGCAAACACAAAAAATAATCAGTGCAATCGATTCATAAAAATTTGTTTTACATTCTGTATTACGTATCAGCCAAAAGTATTTAACAATGTAATTTTTTTAACTATGATAAACGTTTTTCAATAAAAATTAAAAAAAAAACAAAAGACAAATCGCTTTTAATATGATCGAAATTCAACCACAGGCGATACTAGTATATTTTATTATAAACACATTTTAATTTAAGTTTACACAATAAACAATTTTACCTTTAATAACTGTAATGCATTATCATCGCTCCTCACTAGGTTTTTCCTTCGTCACATTCTATGTAAACTTTGTGGCATAACTTTTATTTTAAGCAAAAACGGAGCACAAATTGTTTTATGAACTCACAAAAATATAGCAAAACCTAACGTAAAAATATGTACTGATTAGTTTCTTTTTTTATTTCTGACTTTTTATTTTCTTCGCTTGGAAGATAAATAAGCGAACCAAACCAGCAAGATATAGAGAAGCTAAAAAAAATAATGCCTTAAAGTTGCTATAAAATAAACAGTAAATTTTTGAAAACACTTGAATAATATTGCTTTTTATTCCCCTTGAAGAAAAAAAGACGAAATTGTAGTGTGTTGATTTTGAATAAATAATTTCATCACCAAGAAGTAGAGAAAGCAAATTGCTTTCTTTTCGCGCAAAAGAAAATTCGCCTAAATATCTTCCAAAAGTATCGCTTTCGTCTCACCTAGACGAAAGGTGAACAATTTCTTGTCAAAATGCTGGCTGGGGAATGGTTCTATTTTTATTTTTTGTAATTAATTGTACTATTTTCATAGCAAAAAGTTTCTAGACAAGATTCTTATAAAAAAATTTGCAATCCAAACTTTGGCAACGTATAAGCTTGGTAATTGATATTTTAGTAAAAGAAAATATAAGTGCCTCTTCAATGCATTTTATGTTAAATTAAATTTTGATTTTGTAAAAATATATCTTTGGCTAAAAATAAGTAGTCAGAATAAACAATGGATCTGTAAAAACAGAAATGTTTATCTTAAGTATAAAGGCACAGCAAAATATTGCTAGTGAGCGAATTAAAAACAGATTTCATAATGAGCAAATAACAATTTTTTTTTCTTGAAGATATAAAAAAATCTGTTAAAGTTGTATATTTGCAAGGAGTTTATTGTAAAGCCTATTCAATGGTATCAAATACAATGTCCGATAGTGGATTGTTTGAAAAACGAGTAACAGTATCTTTTCAACTTAAGATTGTTCTGACATTGTAAGTACTATTTATTAGGTACTGTATATACTCACTTTTTTAAAAAAAAATATCTGATGAGCTTTAAAACAAATATCAAAAAAATTAAAAGTAAAACTTTTCTTATTTCTTAACTTCTCTGAAAGACGTCTTAACAAATTAATAGAATAAGTCCACAGATGTACTTCACAAATTAGTCTGACAGGATATATTTACAGAAAACATATATATTACAGAGAGGCAACTCCCCAATAGTTCAATTCATATATTAATCTAAAGTAACAGATCATATACTATATGTGTATTATATTGAGCTTCTTCCAAACTTACTCAAAAAAGTTTAAACTGAAACTGGAAGTTAAACAAATTATTTTCGGTAACTAAACGCGAATTTATATGTTCACTCTTCATTAAAAACACATTAGGAATTCATAACATGCTCATGATATCCCGAAAATACATGTAGTTGATATGCTTAAATATATATTCAAATATTTGCAAAAGGATTTCATTACTCTCAGATATTAACGCATTTTAATTTGCATTTTTAAGATTAATTAAGCAGCCACGCAGCGTGTAGTCAAGTGCAGCAAGGATACGGCAGTTATACACACAGGCAAATGTCGTACTACGCCACGACACCACTCAAACACACTCACACAAACATACAAACAAACATGCACACATACACTTTAGCAAACGTCAAGCTGGGATTCAAATAAATTCTTGCAGTAAACTAACAAATACGAGGAGAAGAAGAAAAAAACACGCTATAGCATAAATAAATATTTCATAATCTTTGTGCTTATAGTGGCTGCTGGTAGCACACTTTATAGGTATAGTCTGCTGTCTATTGCCGACAGCATATTTCCCATTTATGCAAACCCTCAACGCAAGGCATTTAAGTGTTTTATTGCCCCACTGTGGCTCAGTTGCTTGCGTTGCCGACGCTCAAAAGACGCACAACACAACGACAGCCTGGTGTGCATGCATGTGTGTCCGTGTATGCATGTGCATGTGGGTTGGGTTAAAGTGAAATTTTGTTCATTTCTAGAAACAACTAACTAAGCTTCCTTCAGCCTCAGCCATAAATGAAATTGCTTTTGACTTTTCAACTCTGCTGTCTGTTGGGTTTTGAGTCGATCTTTTTGTCTGTCCTTCGGTGGTGCGTCTGCCTGTGTTGATGTGCATTTGGCTTTAGGAGTAGAATGCATCAGCAGACTCGCTGAAGGCATTGTCTTTCTAGCAAAAGATAAATACTGACAAGTCTAGATATGATTGTTATTTAAATGATGTTATTTTAAAATTCCATTCTGTGCTGTTTTCCTAATTTTAGAAACATAAAATAATTTAAAAGGAATATATGTATTTATGTAGCTTTTGTGCATACTTAAGCACTATGTTAAACACAATTGACCTGGGCAATGACCGAGTAGTGAATTTATCAGCATTAATTTAATCCTATTTTAAAGTCTTTTTTCTTGTAGCAACGGAAGGCATGCCAGGTATTTCATCAATGCCGCCCTTTTATTTAGTTGCGAGTGAATGAAAAAGAACCCTAAAAAGATAAACAAATATTCCAACCTTTTGCCCTTTCTTCTTCAATCCTGATAAGGAACTTAGTTAAGTCCACTTTGAATAATAAATCTTATATTAAACCTCTATTTTGGAAACTTGTAAAAAACTATAATTAGTAAACGGATATAATATCAATTATTTCAATACATTTGTCTCAACACTGATTTTAAAGTGCTCACATTTGTTTTTTCCGCACATTTTATTTTAAACATATGAGACTTTTAATAATTTTCTTCTCTTCTTCATACTTTATAAAAGTATCTACTCACAGCAGCAGGGAGGCCTTATTTAGTAGAAAAAAAATTTTATATGAACAAAGTGCATTTAACTCACAGCAAATCAAATTAAAACTTGTAGAACATTTAATTTACATTCACTATATCACAAAAACACACATTTATACACACACACACACACACACACACACACACACAGACGCACGCACACATAAGCGTTTACACAAACATGCATATGCTAAGAGCAAAATTTTGCTGAACTTGCTACAAAATTATATCGTTCAAGTTTACAATCAAGAAAATTGCAAAATTTTCCAGAAGCAAAAGAAAAAAAACAACAAAAAGAAGAATAAGAAGAAAAATAAGAAGAAGCTAGCTAAGAAAACTATTTTATTTTCCAAATGTTGGCGGTTGCGTTGGCTAGGCGCGTACGCAAGGGAGTTTTGGGGGTTAAAAGCCCCCGAAATTAACAAATTTTAACCAGCACCAAGAGCAACTGTCAGCAAAACATGGCAGCCGTTGTGTGTTTATGGTCATGACTAGGGCTCGGAAGTTATAGTAAAATGTATTTGTTTTTTTTAGATAGGGATAGACATTGTTTATAAACACCAAAATCCATTTCATTAAACGTACAGTTCAAAAATCCAATTTTTGATTTTGCATTTTTTGTCTTTTTTTCAGGGTGCGGAAAAATTCGTTAGCAATTGATTAAAATACGATCTTATCGTTCGTTTTTTGCTGTGTGTGAGAATTTTTCAAACGAAAAATTTAAAAGCAGACGAACGTTCGCAATCGAAAAACGAACGCTCTGCTTGCGTCGTTTTTTTTTTACCAATGATAAATTTGTGAGCTTTGTATTTTTTCGAACGAGTTTTGCACACAACAACAAAAAGCAACAAACGTTCGTTTGGAATTGTTCATTAAAAATGAGCGTTTGAAGAAAAAATTTACGAACGTTCGTTTGTACGTAGAGTTATTAGACAATATATAATTTTGTTGTTGTATTTTTGTACACTTGCTGACATGAAAAGATGAAACCAAAATACAGATGTGGACTGCACATATGCATATGAGGAAAAAATAATGTTTTAATAAGGTAAATGAACTTGATTTGCCCAATCAAATGAAAAAAGATGGTTTAGTATAATTGTTGTTATATGATTTGATTGTATGATTACTTCTTGATGATCTTGATGATGAAGCATCGTCAAAATTATGTTTGTGCACACTCTCGTAATGCCTTTTGATATTCCCTAGTACGCATCCCATGAGAGGTTTTTCGTATAAGAGACATTTGGAAATCTTACTTATTTTGTCATAGATGACCAGAGATTTTTTGTCTATTTTTGATACTCTACCCATCACTGAAAATCAGGAAGTGAAGAACGTTTTAATATGTTTGTTTTCAATAACACTGGTCTGCAAAAGTATAAAGGCACTACTACGATAACTGGGGCGCCGCGATTAGAAAGTGTTGTTCTTTTCATAACAAAAAAAATTTTTTGTTCGAACAAAAAATCGATACCTCAACTAGTTATCTATATTTAACATTTTGTTGCTTGGTACAAGATCTGTTCAATAAAATATCTATATCGTTACCATTATTGATTGAAAGATTAAATGATAATCAAATAAAAAAATTTATAGCTCGAAAACAAATTGCTGCATCGATTTTTCTTTCGGCCATTCCTATTTTTATTAAAAGTACTTCACGAATCCATTGTCATATCGCGGCGCACCAGTTATCATATTCTCCTCAGTATAACTGATAAATTGGCAGTTTCGCGATCGGCACTTTCACCATTTAACTTTCACGTTTCTTCCTTTGGAGACTTTCTTATTCAGCCCTATCATGAATAATTTTTCGCCCGGAATCAAAAAAGTGTGTTTTCATTTTTAATATAGCAGATAAAGACATTACTTTTTTTTACACTCATGAATATTGACGACTGATGAACAAATTTGCATAAAAAATTTCCAAAATGTTCTTGAGATTTACCTTTGAGATTCCCTTTTTTGATTTCTAGTGAAAAATTATTCATGATAGGGCTGAATACAAACCTTTATATGATGAAAGTACCGATCGCGAATCTGCCAATTTATCAGTTATACTGAGGAGATTAAGGGCGACAAATTATTCATGATAGGGGCAATGTCACAAGATGGAATTACCACAAAAATTGTCTTTTTCTTGCATTTAATTCTCAAGATTACCACACTCCCAAAATACCTCAAAATTAACACAAAATCCCACAATACCTCAAAAAAGCAAAAAGAAAATAGATACATACAAACCACCACAAACAAGTGCATTCAGTCATTTGAACAATTCAATTAACGCAACGTTCCCTTAATTCGTATTTTTACAATGCAATTTAAGTAATTTGAGGGGTTTTGAGTTATTTTGAGGTATTGCGGTATTTTGTAGTAATTTGAGGTTGAGTAATTTGTAGTAATTTTGTGGTGTTTTGTGGTGTTTTGAGGTATTTTTTTACCCACGCGAGAGATTTTACTCACAAAATAACATGATAATTACCACATACCACAATCGTTGAAAAATACTATAAGTACTATTTATCGTGCTTTTCTGGTAATCCAAAACTACAAATAATAAACATAATCCAAAATTACAAATTTTTCTTTCAAAAAGAGGCTATAGTCCCAAAAATTGTATTTAGTATTATGACCGCTTAATAAGAAGTTTTTCATATATTCAATCGCCATATAAATTAAATGGAATTAATGGAATGGAAGTTATAACTTTGTTTTTGGTCATGTCAAAAGCTCTAGATTTTGTGTGCTTATAGTGCTATATGCGTAGAACACTGCTACATCAATAACTTAGATCTGTGGTAAGTCGAATTAAGCTATTATTGCTTATCGACAAAGATATAATGACAAACTTATTCGCCCTTGTACGGAATGGTGATAACATCTATAAGGTCAAATCAACTTTTTTTTCTGTTTTTTATGATATTAATATATAAATGTTAATTTAACAGCAACACAAACAGCGCTCGATGCTACTGAAAAGAATCCTCGCTCGACGATATGGATGCTGACAGTCGGATCATAACACTTTTAAGGAAACGAACGTTCCTGAATTTTTCTTTGAACGATTAATTTTTATGAAAAATTTAAAACGAACGTTCGTTGCTTATTATTGTTTTGTGAAAAATTCGATCGAATAACTTTGAAACTGACAAATTTTTCAGAGATAAAAATACGACGCCAGCAGAGAGTTCCCCATTCGTTCGTGATAATTTGCGAAAACAATTTTATATGAGGAGAACGATAATTGAGAACAATTGTATTTCAAACGTTCTCCGCACCCTGCTTTTTTTACATTATTTTCGTTCATAATGTATTTTTTACTTTTAAGAGCACTATTCGTAACTTTTTATCAATTTATATTTTTTAATAATGAATTTAGTTATTTAAATTGCATTTTTTATTTAGTTTAACAAAAGTTTTTACTTCGTTATTTCACATTCTCATTTACTTCCTGTTCACACACGATTTTTTTGCTTCGATGCAGTTTGAGGAAATTTTCTGCTGCAATTAGGTAAGCTAAATTGCAACTCTGAGTTCAAGAATACAAGACAAAAAACAATTCACTATAGCGGATGTTAGTAATTTATTGTGCAATAAAAAGAAAGCAAAGAAAAATAAGAAAGAACTACAAAAGAAAGATAATAGCAAAAACAGTTATTTTTTGATGTTGGTTTTTTGACGTAGCATATTTCAGTTTTTAGTGGTCCTATTAGCAGTCGAATTAATTATTTAAAATGTCAAAAACTAAACGACCAACAAGTGTTCATTTACAAGGATTTGTATCAGAGTTTGGTGATGGAACTATACTATAATTTACTGTTGAGTTAAGCATATTAAAGGCGAAGAGCGAAAAAACTTAGGAAAAGAATTGAAAGTGCAGCAATTGATGACGACAGGGAATTCTAAAAAGAGTGAATTTAGCAACAAATTATGAAGAGCTCTCCTCTCGGCAAATATTCCTTTAAATAAGCTTTCAAATAAATGCTTTCTTTCGGTTTTTGGAAAAATAAACAAAAATGTCTATTCCTGTGGAATCTTCACTTAGAAAGTTCTATGTTACTCACTTCAGAAACACTTCAGAAAATCAGAACTTATGCAGAAAATAAGATTTGGGTTTCAATTGACGAAACGACGGACGTAGAGAGACGCTACATTGCAAATGTTGTCATGGGATCACTTGAAGTAGAGGGTCCTTGAAAAATATTTTTACTTGATTCGGAAGTTCTTGAAAGAGCTAATCACTCATCTATAGCAAAACTTTTGGATAAATCTCTTCATATTTTGTGGCCTCTAGAGATAAAACATGACAACGTGTCGCTATTTTTAAGTGACGCTCCGCCATACATAATGAAGACTGGAAGTGGCATTTCAATCATATACACCAAAATGATACATGTCAGTTGCGTGGCTCATGGACTTCATAGAGTGGCTGAAGAAATTAGGAAACACTTCCCGATCGCAGTCCAATTAATATCAAATATTAATTTTTTTTTTGTAAAATGCCCTTCACGTATTCAGTTATTCCGAGAAAAGGTGCCAAGTGTACCTTTGCCTCCTCAGCCCGTACTGACCAGATGGGAAACGTGGATAAAAGCAGTATATTATTATTGCAAGCATATCGAAACTTTAAAGAGCTTTGTAATGGATTTAAGTCCAGAAGATTCAACACCAATATCAAAGGCCCAAGAGTTATTAAAAGACTTTCATGTAAAAAATAATTTTATTTATAAAACCCTCATGTGTATACGAAAAATTTCCACCTATCGTATATTCGAAGCTACCCGGGTACCTTTATACGATCTGTATGAGAGAAACTATATGTGAATGAAAAAATCATGTGTATACGAAAAATTTACCCTTTCGTGTATACGAAGGTACCCAGGTATATTAACACTATCTGTATGAAAGAAACTAGATGTGAATGAAAAAAATCCAAAGTAACTTTGTAATCCTTTATCTTAGTTGCATCAGTACATGATTTTTTAAACGTAAAAAATCGACAAAGACCATAACAGTTCGAATTCACATGTATTTTATCCGGAGGTACCCGGGTACCTTCGTATAAGACAAAGGGGTAGTACTTAAAAATATTTCAGAAAAACTTGCCAAAACGTTTTTTTTTTTCAATATAAAAACTTTATTGAATAAAAAAATTAATTTTAGGAAGGTACTAAAGATTCCATAAATATAGTTCCTTGGACGAAAGTTACCTTTTTTTTGCTTTAAAATTGCAAAAGGTACCCGGGTACCTTCGTATAAACAGGAGGGTTAAAGACCCATTTCGGAACTGTTTCTGATTCCATTACCAAAGTGGAAGCTTCAGGACAATCTCTTTATGACTCGGTCAATGTTGTGAAAGCTGAAGAACTTCAGATGCAAAACTTAAAAAATGCTGTTGGTATTTCAATAAAAAATAAAATGAAAAGTGTATTGAAAAAAAACACCGCGGATTTACAGTAATCTCAAAAATTTCACAAATTCGTAATAGTGGAGAAGAAGGAGGAATAGAAGAATTTTCGAATGATTTGTTAACTAATGACTTTCCTTATTTTACATATGCACCAATTACAACAGTAGCTGCTGAACGCAGCTTTACAATGTACAAAAATTTGCTTTCTGATAACCGCCGTTTATTTCATTCAGAAAATATAAAGCAGTTGATTATTCAATGCAATCAATTTTAAAAATATTTCCCTATTTTTATTTTGTATTTAAATTAAGTTCAGTATTTTTGTTATCTTGTTTATTTTATTAAGTTTTTTTTAATTTTTTCAAATAAATAGTTCAAATAAAAAATAACTAAATGCATTTTTTAATGCATTTTTATATGATTTTTAAATGCATTTTTTATAAGTTTTTAGGTCATCAATTTTCAAGCCCTAGTCATGACAAATATCCTTAGATACATTGCAGATTGGAAACAAAATTTAAATACTCAATTTAAAACATTTACTGTGAAAAGACCATAATACATAGAGACTTTTAATTTTTCCACGTAAATAATATGAAATTTTCCAAGATACATGTTTTGTTTGTTTTTAAATGCGTCTTATTCTCGCTAGATGGCACAAAAAAGGAGTCCTTTTAAGCCGGTTTCAAGATGTTTTGGTCTCAATTTATCGGAATCAAAAAAATCTAAGTGCATAATAATAAGGGTACATGTAGGTACAACCGTTTTATTATTAACAAACTGCCTGTTAATTTTTAGTTACTTAAACTTACGCTGCTTTAGTCAGTTTGAAAAGTCAGTCAACAAAGTCAGTTGTCGCAGTTAAATGGAAAAAAATAATGAAAGAGTTTGAACTGGCGCATTTGCTGCCACAACTAAAAGGTAAGTTTTAAAGATAAAATAAATAATATCTGGAAAATGCTACTTTTTATAGACCCTGGTATACAGTATCGTCATCTACAAAATTTGAGCAAGATAGACATAGCTAATGATAAAATAACTGAAATAAAACTAACTTTTGAAAACCAATAAAACGTTTTGTAATTATTAAAAAGAATGAAAATTAGAATTTTTGAAAATTTTTTAAACTAATAGTATATAATGAAAATGTACGTTTTTAATACGAAAATAAACGCATTTAGAATGATTGTGGTTAAAAATCAAACGAAGATCTTGAAACCTTATTTAAAATTTTAAAGTTTTTAAAATGAAAATAAACGTTTTATTATTGCATTTTGAAATATTCATTGTTAAAAATCAAACATACATTTAAGAATCTTATTTAAAAATTTTCGTTTTTAAAATGTAAATAAACGTTCTACTATTTCATTTTAAAATATTCGTTTTTAAAATTAAAATAAACGTCAGAAGTGCAAAATCTGGGTTAAACGTTTTTAAAAGTGGCACGTTTTTGCCACTTTTGAGAATCTTGTTTTCTCTGTGTAAGTTCTGAAAATATTCTTAGCATTCATATTTCCATAAGATGATATAGAAGCAAATATACTTATTTTTTAAAATATAGTTTTTGCTGTAGATACATTTTGAAATCAGTACAATGGCGTACTACGGCTTGCCTTAAATGCATGTTAAAGTGTATTTATATGTGTGCATCAACTGCTCATCTGATGCGAAGTTGTTTGTTTGTGAGTGCGTTTGCATATTTTCAATTCATTCGATTTCAAAAGTTTGCACAGAAAACTGCATAAAACTATTTCGTTATCCTTTATATTCTAATAAACTTTGAAAGAATTGATGTTTTATTTGTGCCATACAGTAGAATGAATAACCCTGTAATAACTAGTTAGGTTGCACAGGGAACTATTTTGGTTAAGAGTCTTACTGCATTAACTGTATCACGAAGAAGCACACCAACGATGAAAAAGACACGAGAAGCAATATTTTCGTACAAACAAAATTATATTGCTTCTCGTGTCTTTCTTATCGTTGGTGTGCTTGTTTGAGATAGAGAATAATGCAGTTAATCACTTTTGATTCTTACAAATAATTCTCTCTTTGTCGAATAATACTTTGCGAACTATTTGTGCTAGCAGGGCTTACAAGGGTGCTAACAGGATCAAGTGGCCTTATTATAATATGTCCTAAATTAAGGATAAAGTGTGTTAAAAATTTATTGTCTTGAATGGAGCACAAGATGTTTAAAATTTTATTAAAACTATCTGGAGAATAATGTACTATTCAAATTATGTAAAAACGTTATTTGCATAGTTTGAGGCATTTTTGTTAATCGAAATTTGCTATGAAAGATTTGGCATCAGAAAAAAATAGTTCCAACTGGGTTGCATTTGAATTGTCGGTATTCGCATGGCAGCATTTGTAGATGATATGAATGAGTGCTTACTGCCAACATTCAGTCACACAGTCATTTAGTCAGACAGTCACTCAGCCAGTCACACAGTAAGGCATTTTTCGACAGCAGCACAACGTCTTGGCGCCATGTTTAATATTTGAATTGAAATGCAAAATAGCAGAAGATCTCAGCTGGTTTTATGCATTTTGATGAACAGAAGAGTTGACGTTCTAGATACCTCTAGATTACGCTAACGCAATGAACATGAAGTAAATGTATCCATGGCATTACGTAGATACTAAGATGAAAATGGCTGGAATAAGTTTCTATTTAATTGTTATAAAATATTACGGCATTTTAAACGACTTTTGCTTGAATGTGAAAGTTAAATTAAGACAATCTAGTACAAGTTCTTAAATAACTGAATTAAATAATGTATAAAATGATTATATATGCCCGTTAACAAGATTATTCATGCGCTTTTAAGGGGTATGAACAGTGTTAAAGTGGTAATTTTAAGTGTTTTTTGTCTATTTAATTAGTTTTATGATTTATTAAATTATTACAGTTGTTGTTGTTGCCTTCTTAAAAACTTACTTGATCTAAGCCTTGCAATTTAATTCATGTAGTTTTTTGTCTATTTTATAAAAATAAATTTGTTTGATGGCTTCATATCCAACTTTGTAGACTTCTTAAGAACATTAAAAACTGCTTAAGAAATTGCATTTTTTATTTTTTAACAGTATATTTTTGCATAATGGTTCTTTGAAGATGGCTGATCTTGAATCTGGCCCCAGTGGCGTTGACAGCAGTTCGCTTACATAGATCAACTGAGGACAAAAAAAACCAAAAAGTTTCCAAAATGTATATTACTGCCTATTGCTGGACGTAGGGGATTTTCAAAATATGATTTAGAAAAAAATGGCTACCATTAAAATAAATTCAACATTTTCACGTATTTTTCAATAGAAAATTGTTTATAAAAAAGAAATAAAGAAAGTTACAAAAAAGGGCTGCGTCAGGCTGAAGAGGCAAATTTTCTTAACAAAACCCATTTTGAGTCAAAGCGATCGGACAAAAACTGTCTTAATCATGCTGTCAACCAGGTCAAAAAAATGATTTTGAGTAAACAGCGTTTAAAGTTTTGGAAGCGCTAAGAGAATAGCATGACAGCATTTGGAGCACTTTTCGAATACTTAACGTTCGAATTTTCCCTTGAAACTTGAGATACATATTCTGTGGGGTGTAAACTAATAATTTGTAAAAAAAATTCAAAATTTTTTATATATTTTTACACTTTTAATAATACCCCTTAAGTGTTTGATAATATTTTCATTAAGACTGAATGAACTTTTGTTTGTTTTTCCCATTAGAATTTTTAATTGCTTTTGACTATTTTGCTTCGGAACCAACAGTATCAGCATCAAATGTGTTTAAACTGCATGTTAATTATTAAGTAGCTTTAATTATTGTTGCTTTCGAAAACATACAAGTTATTACATATTAAAATTTATGAAACTATTAATAGATTTATTTTGAATAACTCTCACCTGCTTGACTGCATTTAATTAAATTTTAGAACAGAAGCATTCTACAGCTTATTGATGTGAGTACAGCAGCTGTTGTCATTAAAACAACAACAACAACAACAAAAACAGAAACACTTATTTATGTCTAAGGATAATCCAATTAATCCTATTACAGAATTTATCGGCTTGTTTCGCATAGTCTATGAAATTATATAAGTTACTCATATCTTATGTTTGTTGGCTTCGTAAGTCGATATGTGAGAGTATGTGTGTGTATGTGGAAGTGTGCTCTATGACTGAGGAAAGCTGCTATACATAACTTTTTGCCGAAATTGCCTTCTCGTTTGCTAGCTGAGAATGAATAAGTTGTGCTCAATAAGCGACTAAAACATGCATTAATATCCTTTGTCATACAAAAGCAATATCATTGCAAAAATCTGGTGTGTGTGTGTGTGTGCGTGTGTTTGTATATGAGCACCTGTATGTTTGTGTGCGCGTGTCAAACAACGAGTTGCTTTGTTCAGCTGACTCTATGAGATCCTCCTTCAACGTGTTCGGCATTGAACAGAAAATGATTTGGAAAAAGAAGAAAAAAAAAAGGAATCCAGCTGAAGCTGGCAGTGACACAAGCTGGCTTACTTGTCATGCAGTGCACAGTAAAAAAAAAGCATAAAAAATATATAAAAATTTTTTAAGTTGTTAAACGTTGTCAACTTCAAAACATAGATATCGTTCTACTTCGCACAGTGCTTTCATCCCATGCAAATGTTGAAAAATAATAGAAGGAATTAATTTCGTCGTATACCAATTAAATTTGGTGCTTATAGTAGCTATATTAAATCAAGTCAAAAGTATTTTGTAATCAGCCCACAATCACGCCTAGCTCTTATATTGTATAATACCAAAATTATTAAACCTTCGCCCAAACAACTTCATCTAGGATCTTAAATATACTACTAAATCCGTGTGGCGTTAAAACGCCAAAATTAAACATACCTAGATTTTATTTAAGCTATTGAATAGACTTTCAACTGGTCAAAATTGAAATTAAATTAATTTTGGCCTTTTTGCAATATACGCAGTATTTCTTATTAAATTTTTATGTAAATTTTTAAAAAATAGAAAATTTTCCGATCAACAGTTTAGAAATCTTTTTTTCAACTGTAAGAAATCATTTCAGTATCACTTTGATATTAAATATATCAATTCATAGTCTTAGCCAGTGCTGCCAAGTACACGGAAATTACGTATTTCTACGGATATTTAAGCCTTGCAAAGATAAACGGACAACAGTGGCAAAACAAGGTAAACCTACGGATTTTAAAGAATATCACACAGAATTTTCGAAGATTTCGCTTTTTTTCATCAAATTTTATATCAAAAATTTTGGTATGGTAAAAAAATGTACTTATCACTAAAAAATTTATTCACATAATATGTTAAAACTTTGCGTTTATCAACACTTGCAAATAAAAAAGTGTTTTAAGGAATCTAATTTCGAAGTGAGCCAGTGGGCAGCCTAATTTGAGGCGAGTGTATACAGCTTAACCCATTAATGCTCACCACCAGAACTCATTGAGTTTATTTTTAGAAATTTTCGGCATTAATTTGTATTAATGTTAGACGAAAAACTCTGAAGTTTAAGAAAAAATTCAAAGGATTTAGTTGTGGCGAATTGAGTAAACGTATAAGATCATAATAAACGTATAAGGGGAAGAAAGTTAAGAAATAAAAAAAAAAAACTTAAAAAATTAGAAAAAATAAAAAATTTGGAAAATAATAACAGATTTAAAAAATCAAATGTTCCTTTAAAATGAACAAAAGTTTCGTTTTATGTTATGTTTTAAAATTTTAGTTATAGAAACATAACTAAAAGTAATAGTTTTTAACTATTTTTACTTAAAATTTCATATCAAAAATTTTGAAATGGTAAAAAAATGTACTTATCATTAATAAATTTATTTACATAATTTGTAAAAACTTTGCGCTTATCAACACTTGCAAATAAAAAAACTGCTTTAAGGAATCTTAATTTCTACGGATATTTAAGCTTTGCACAGATAAACGGACAACAGTGGCAAAACAAGGTAAACCTACGGATTTTTAAGAATATCACACAGAATTTTCGAAGATTTCGCTTTTTTTCAACAAATTTTATATCAAAAATTTTGGTATGGTAAAAAAATGTACTTATCACTAAAAAATTTATTCACATAATTTGTTAAAACTTTGCGTTTATCAACACTTGCAAATAAAAAAGTGTTTTAAGGAATCTAATTTCGAAGTGAGCCAGTGGGCAGCCTAATTTGAGGCGAGTGTATACAGCTTAACCCATTAATGCTCACCACCAGAACTCATTGAGTTTATTTTTAGAAATTTTCGGCATTAATTTGTATTAATGTTAGACGAAAAACTCTGAAGTTTAAGAAAAAATTCAAAGGATTTAGTTGTGGCGAATTGAGTAAACGTATAAGATCATAATAAACGTATAAGGGGAAGAAAGTTAAGAAATAAAAAAAAAACTTAAAAAATTAGAAAAAATAAAAAATTTGGAAAATAATAACAGATTTAAAAAATCAAATGTTCCTTTAAAATGAACAAAAGTTTCGTTTTATGTTATGTTTTAAAATTTTAGTTATAGAAACATAACTAAAAGTAATAGTTTTTAACTATTTTTACTTAAAATTTCATATCAAAAATTTTGAAATGGTAAAAAAATGTGCTTATCATTAATAAATTTATTTACATAATTTGTAAAAACTTTGCGCTTATCAACACTTGCAAATAAAAAAACTGCTTTAAGGAATCTTAATTTCTACGGATATTTAAGCTTTGCACAGATAAACGGACAACAGTGGCAAAACAAGGTAAATCTACGGATTTTTAAGAATATCACACAGAATTTTCGTAGATTTCGCTTTTTTTCACCAAATTTTATATCAAAAATTTTGGAATGGTAAAAAAATGTACTTATCACTAAAAAATTATTTTAATAGCTAATTTGTCAAAACTTTGCGCTTATCAACACTAGCAAACTAATTTTACTTAATATAATTAAAAACTATTACTTTTAGTTATTTTTTATTATTTTAAGTAAAAAAAATTAACAACTATTACTTTTAGTTATGTTTTACGTAGTTTGTAACTTTTATAAGTTTTATGCAAATTTTATAAAAAATTTTGTAAAAACTATTAATGACTTCAATTGAGTAATTTTATTAGCTATTAGTTTTAAATGGAAAAAAAAATATATAAATTTGCAAACTCGGATTGTCGCATTTGTGGATTTTTACTCTCCTCGGGTTGGCATCACTGGTTTTAGCTGTGCAATTATAAAATATTCATCAGTATAACAGTTTCATAGCGGTGGCGCTAAATACCTCACATATTTTTAGGCATATGCTGAAATTAAGAAGAGACAAAGCAACATAACAACAACAATTTTATGCAAAATTTACCTCGCTATAACTTAAAAGTTTAATTTTTTTAAGAAATAAGAAGTCCAGCTTGCACATCTACAGGGCTAAACCTACCAAACCATACTAAATTTATTAAGATTGGACTTGTACTTAAAAAGCCTTACGCCTTATTTGTTTTTTTAAGTGCCTACTAAAAACTTTCTAAAAGGGTTTTTTTAGGAAAAAATTACAGATTTGCTTAGCACATTCGTTTTGGTCCACCAAGTTTTAGACACTGAAAAAAAAGGTTCTTGATAATAATTATGTTTAGTACATAAACAAGTCCGCAACTATCCAAAGCTAATTCACAGAAAAAGTTTTGATACAATGCATTCTTAGGGACACTGCTTCCATAAGACAGTCTATAGATACAATTGTGCTTTTTCTTATGCTAGAATTAACTTGGTAGGTTAGGTGTTAGTCATTGTAGCTCTTCGACATTTTGTTGATTGACAACTAGGACTTGCAATTTCAGATTGTTTTGGAGATCCCGGGGTTTTCAGGATATAAAATTTCAATGCCGGGATCCCGGGATTAGTCTTGGGATTGCAACTGTATTGAAGAAAATTTTAAATAATTTTTATAATTAAAAGATCTTGTTTTTTAAAACAAAATATTCGATAAAAAAATCTGAAATCAATTTTAAACTAAATTTTATTGAAGCAATTGGACATAATAATTTTTTGGTAATCAAAAGCAGTATTTTACAAATTTTAATAGCAATAAAACGCAATAAAATTATTTTTTAAAATTTGTATTTTACATAAAAGGCAATTCAAACAAGAAATTTAAAAATATTATAAAAATGAGCATTGAAAAGAATAGTAAAATTCTAACTGTTTATTGTTTGATTGTTAACTTTTATTTTGTATAAAAAATCAACAGATACATCAGTTTTTAATGTAAATTTTTTGTAATTTTTTATGTCTTACAATTTTGTTCATTAAAAAAATCAATTGTATGTTTTTATATCCTTGCCACAATATCACTTTTTGTATGCATTTTAAGATAAATAAAACTCCGTGAAGAAATTGAAAAATTTTCTTTAGTAATCTTCTTTAGTAAGTTTTTATATCCTTGCCACAATATCACTTTTTGTATGCATTTTAAGATAAATAAAACTCCGTGAAGAAATTGAAAAATAACCAGGGAAACGTAGAAGTAGAAAAATTGAATAGCACTAGTGCAAGGAATTATATTAATTCAAGAGTTGGTCAAATACACTCATTCAAAAAGGAACAAGTCCAGATCAAGTCTTAAAAATAACACAACAGAAAATAGATTGTCTTTTGGCTATTTTAAAAAAAAATTTTAAAAATAAATATAAAGAAAGGCACTGTTTCATTATATTATTTAAAATAATACGTTACTAAAAATTTTATTATGTGGTGGCTAAATAACTTCAAATTAAATTTTGCGGCTACACGATTCCACATTTTGTTAAACCTTATTAACATAAAGAATTTAGAGTGGACAGCTTGTATAGCGTTTTTGCCTTCCTAAAAAAACTTACTTGATCTAAAGCTCGCAATGTAAATCATGTTATAATTTAATAGATCATAAAACTTATATTTTTATAAATGTTTATTTTAAAATTTTTATAATTTTATTTAAGCATATTTTTGTCTATCGCCACCTCGGCTTTCAAGTAATACTGTGTAAATTACCTGTTTTAAAATATCGATTGCAAACATTTCGCAAGCGACCTTTCGTTCACCAATTAGATTTATAAATTTGTTTTGGCAAAGTTTCATAATTTGTTTTCGAGTATTACACAGAAAATTTTATTTTTGCACCCTCTTTTTGTCTGTGATTTCGTCTTTTCGGATTTCTTACAGTGCACTAGTATAACTTACAGTACTGCACTTGTAAGTTCAGATATCGGCATGGGTGGGATTTTTTCCCTTGCATACCTGATAATAAATGAGCAATATGCATAATAATTACACCAATGCATACTTTAAAATATTCCCCCCAACATATAACATTTTGCAAACAGAGAAGATAACTGCTATAGAGTTCTCATCCAAATTCATTTAATAATCTGTTATACGTACTTAATTAAAAGTATTTGACTTTCAGCAGTGACTTACTGGCACAAACTTCTCTGCTGAATTTTTTACAAAATGTAAAAAAATCAAAAATTCTAAAAAATTTCCTTTGAAAGGGGGAAGGGTGTCAAGAAAAGACAACATGATAAATATAATTTGATTTTATGTATTTCAGCAGCGCGGTACCAATGAGTGTTAAACAAAAGTTCCAAGCATTGTTTATTTTTTAACTTAAATTTCTTGATGTTAAAGGTACTTTGTCCCTATTTTTTCAAGTGTACTTTAAAAAAATATTCAACTATCCTGTCGAAATAACATTTTCAATTGTTGTTGGCTGGGTTTGCTTAACGTTTGTCTTTGTGCTCAACTCGACTCAACTGCGTTTGCATTCATGCAAAATTCATTCATTCATTCATACATTGACTCATTCCAGCACCCGATGCAACAGCTTTAACTCCAGTCCCAGTGACAACAACAAAAACGAAGACTATCTACTCTATGAACAGAACATGAGGCGGACAATAACACAAAATCGATTGGCAATTACAATGGAACTAAAAAGCCATAAATCCCTGCCATGTCCTACATTATTATTGTTGCTGCTAAATGTTCCCTTTTAAACCCAATTTAGTTGAATTGGGTGTGTATGGGTGTGTGCGTTTGTTTGTATGTTTGTGTGTGTTTGTGTATTGTGGATGGAGAGCGTTAGTTTGGCAGTGCAGCCAATAAACTGCACTTCCTAACAGCGCATCCTAACATTTGCAAGCGCACCACCATAAAAAGGATAATGAAAGCATTTAAGCGCAGCAGCACTTAAAACAATTCACGTTCTAAGAGTTGATGCTGTTCATGAAATTCGATACTTTTTGCATTTGATTTTCTATTGGTTTTTAAAGAATTTATTGTTAAATAAAAGTCATGTTTTAATAATAAAACCTAGCACAGCTTCGCATCATTCCGATCGCTAATTGTTGCATTCAATCTTTGCTGTTTCTGTGATTTATGCGCCTCAATAACATGTCTTCAACATAATTGATGACTTGACTGGCTGTTCTGGCAGCATTGCTGCAATCCAGCATATGAACAAAGCTTTTAATTCGTTTCAGCCACCCACCCACCACCTTCGAAATATTATCCTCTTTAAGTGTCTTCATAAATTAAGTGCTCCAAATAGAGCGTTTCGTGCAGTCGACATATCACTGCATGAAAGCTGTTTGGATGATATCACAATAAATGGTCAATTACTAGGTATGCTCCTGGGTTAGTCATGGTTGTGATATTAATTTCAGCGAGTGTTTGATTTGGTTCAATGACATGCAGGATGGGAGGTAGAGCAGAATACGATTCATATTAAGTATTAAGAAGAGTTCAACAACCGGTTTGTAAGAAAGATGTCAAAAGTAAGGTTGAGTTTTTTTTAAATAGATTGTTAACACTGTGCTTTCAGACACGGATAATAAAAAATAAATCCTTTGACTATATACAAAATAATGGTGGTAAGCTAGATTTTGAATATAATAAGATCAAAAAGCTTAATATAAAATCTTCGATAAAATTGAAAAAAGAAATCGAACAAATAGCCGAACATTAATAAACCCGATTTTGTTAAGTAAACTTGAAATTTTCGCTGCCAAGTTATAAGCAAAAACTTTACAAATTGTAATTTATAAATTATGAAATGCAAAACATAATAAGGACATACATTATATTTTAAATATAACTAAAATTGACTCAAAAATTATCGAACACATTTTTGATTGACCATGGAAATGACTTAAACCAAATCCATTAAGCTAAAAGTGACTTGTGAATAATGTTTATCGAAAGATTTTACATAAAACATTGCCAAATTGGTATTCACTATAAACTTTTTTATGAGGAATAGTGTAAAGGAATATATAATAGAATAAACCATTTTTGAGACAATTTTGAAGTTATTTTTGGCGGTAGGAAATATCGCCAAAGAAAAATTGAAAAAAATAGTTCGATTTGGAGTAGTTTACACAGTATGACTTGAAAACTGAGGTGGCGATAGACAAAAATATATTTAAATAAAATTATAAAATTTTAAAATAAAAATTTATAAAATCCTCTTCATTTTCTAATAATTGATTTACTATCACCATTGCTGCCAAAACTCTGTACATGCTGTCCTTTCGAAATTCTTTATGTTAATAAGGCTTAACAACATGTGAGATCATGTAGCTGCAAAGCTTAATTTGAAGTTATTTAGCCATCATATAATAATATTTTTTGTAACGTATTATTTTAAATAATATAATGAATTTGTGCCTTTCTTTATAATTATTTTTAGAATGTTTTTTTAAAAATTGTCAAAAGACAATCTATTTTCTCTTTTGTTATTTTTAAGACTTGATCTGGACTTATTACTTTTTGAATAAGTGTATTTGACCAACTTTTTGAATTAATATAATTCCTTGCACTAGGGCTCAGGCTAAATGGTTTGTGTTTTTTATTAAAATAAAAGATTTATTCAATTTTTATACTCCGACGTTTCGCTGGTTATTTTTCAGTTTCTTTAGGGAATTTTATTTATCTTAAAATGCATACAAAAAGTGATATTGTGGTAAGAATATAAAAACAATAAATGCAATTGATTTTTTAGATGAACAAAATTATAAGATATATAAACTTACAAAAAAAATTTTACATTAAAAACTGATGTGTCTGTTGATTTTTAATAAAAAATAATATTTAACAATCAAACATTAAACAATAAGATTTTCACTATTCTTTTCAATGTTCATTTTTACAATATTTTTAAATTTCTTGTTTGAATTGCCTAAAGTAAAATAAGTAATTACATATAGTAAAATAAAAATTTTAAAAAAGAATTTTATTGCGTTTCTTATTATTATTATAAAAATTATTATTATGTCCGATTGCTTCAATAACATATAGTTTAAAATTGATTTCAGATTTTTTTAAGAATATGTTATTGTAAGAAAAACAAGATCTTTTTTTAATTTTTTTTAAATTTTTTTATCATTTTCTTTAATACAGCTGCAATCCCAAGACTAATCTCGGGAAATTTTATATCCTGAAAATCCCGGGATCTCCAAAACAACCCGAAATTGCAAGTCCTAGTTGTCAATCAACAAAATATCGAAGAGTTACAATGACTAACACCTAACCTACCAAGTTAATTCTAGCTACTTTAGAATGTTCTTCATTCTTGGAATAAAGTCTTCGTCTTCTTTTCAATATTTTCTTGTAATAATGGCTGAGTATTGAGATATGTTTAAGGCGGATTCACTGACCACCTTCAGCAAGTTTTTTGTGACAGCTTTCCTGCACTCTATGTGAGAATTTGCCACTAGTCGATTCACTGAAATGTAAAACTTTCAGCAAGTTTTCTGTTTTTCTTTGTCATATTCAATATTGCCAGACGCAATGCTTCTTTATTTGAAACTGCAAAAAATAAAATATGCCAATTTCAACACAATAAACTCCATTCTGGCAACACCGCGCAAAAAGATTCAGCAAGAAAATTGAAATTAAGTAAATCAAGTCAAAGAGAGTGCAATAAGTTTTTGTTACTCTCTCGTTGAGTGTGGAGAGAGATATATCACAAAAATTTTTAAAACTTCCCACAAAAAAACTTTCTGTTAATTTGATTAACCTCTTCAGGTAAAATGGTCACATTTGTGGACAAAAGTTTTTGTATTGAAATATTTTCTGATTTGTCGTCATTTCTTTCAAATATTGCCGCAATGGATAAAGAAAATACTCCCTCCCCCTCATAAGCTTTCCTTTCATTTCTCAAATATGTCACGTAAGAAGGCTCCTCTGTATGGTAAGTAAAAAAATGTTGATAAATAATAAATTTATAGTAAAAAAGTACAATAATCCACATTTCTGCACATTTAAAAACTATTTCTTAGAAAAAAAAGTTTAAATTTGCTTTTTTTTCAGAAATGTCTTAACTAGACCCTATTTAGTAAAAAAATACCTTAAAAATATTTTTTCATTGTATTTCATGGTGCGGGATTGAAGAGGTACATTAAGCATGTTGGTCAACTTTAGCAGAATATTGCTGTTTTTAATATAATTAAATCGTATGCTGATATCTACCCGGCTTCTGAAAATGTTTAATAGCATGAAGAAAAAGATAACATTCTTGGGCTTTCCGCAAGCTTATTGGTAAATTGGCTGTATTTATTATTTTAAAAATATAACTTATTCATCAGTTAATCTGATTTAAGGCGCATACATTGTCAAGTATGGCGAGTACGTAAAATGCGTTGCAAACATCTAATAATTAAATTCAGTGTGGGTGAAAAATAAATTTCAATATTTAATATTTTTCCCTGCAGTCCTCATATCATTTCGGAACTACTTAGAAAAAGATATTTTTCTCTTAGATATTTCTAAAGACTTATTTTTTTTAATGGATTAAAAATCCAAGAGATCATATAATTTTTACAAACAACAGTATTTTCAAAGAGAAACAAATAATTATTTTAATATAAAACAAAACTTTTAAAATTTTTTGTTTGTGGTGTACGTTTGTTTTTTGTATTTCGGTGAAAGTTTTATTTTTTTGGGATAAATTTGTAGGGCTTTTTGATGTTTTTGAATGAAAATATATTTGAATTGGACAATAATTGATTCAGTTTATGGATAATTTTTCATTTGGGTGATTTTTAATTTTTATATTTGGGCGTTTTTGCACTAAGATTTTTTTTCTACTGCCTTATTTTTAAATTTTTAACCATAATTCTCTTCGAACTTACTTAAATATTAACTATAATCTAACTGTTATATTATTAAAACCTTGCATAAAACCAAGTTTTCCACATAATGTAAAAAATACTGAGGCGAATATATTAGTAGAGGAAAAACTTCGCCCTGTTTTTTTTTTAAAATTGTCGTTTATATTTTTAAGTGTACAGTAATTTTTTTACAAATCTATTATTATATTGTTTTTTATAATAAAATAATAATATATGTGAGCTTAATGCCAAATAAGTTCATGAAGCAAAAGGTTGCAACAACAACAAGTTCTTCACAGAACATACCACCAAACAGACTAGACAGACTTTTTCATCCACAGTCCATCCACTTTAATAAGCTTTTTGTCATTATTATTTTTAATAATTATTTGCCCCTATTCTTGAACGACGTCGAAACAAAATTGTGATATTCTTGAAACTTTCAATTTTGACGTTGAGATCTGCAGTGATTGTTCATGGCAGTTATTGAGCAAACGTCGTCAAATAAATATTTAAATTTTTGATCGTCGAAATGATCTTCGACAACAATTTATTTGTGAAAGTGAGCTCTCGACGACGACATTTACTCGACGCGGATTCAAGAATAAGGGTGATTATTATCATATTTTTCAGTCTTGATTTTTAGTTCAAATACTATTTTACTAAAACCATTTTTCTATATTTTTGGACATTTAAACGTTGAGCGTTTATTAAAAGTTATTATTATTTATTATTTATCTTCTTTTATAGAATTTGTACTGAAATTTTTAAACTATATTTTGCTAATTTTCTTAACTCACAACAAGAAGAATGTGCGCGTACTGAAAATATTTGGAACTTGCTTCTGTGTACGATAATCTAAAACGGTAATCTAAAACAGCTGTTCTTTGTTTACATTTGTTGGAAAAAATATCGCTGAACGTATCTTTCTGTCGCTGCACCTACCTTTCCTAATGCAAAAAAAGTATCTATCCTTTGCAATTTAGTTGTTAAAAGGTAGAATTTTGCCAGTTAAAACATGCATTTTCATACTGGATGCAAGCGTTAATTTCTCGTTAAATAGATAAGTCCAGCTTTGTACTGGTTACTCAAACTAAACGCTCTATGTAGACATAGCACAACTCTAACTCTAACTCTAGCTCTAACTCCAACTTCAACTCCAACTCCAACTCTAACTCTAACTCTAACTCCAACTATAACTCTAACTCTAACTCTAACTCTAAATCTAACTCTAACTCTAACTCTAACTCTAACTCTAACTCTAACTCTAACTCTAACTCTAACTCTAACTCTAACTCTAACTCGAACTCTAACTCTAACTCTAACTCTTACTCTAACTCTAACTCTACTCTAACTTTAACTCCAGATATAACTCTAACTCTAACTCTAACTCTAACTCCAGCTATAACTCTAACTCTAACTCTAACTCTAACTCTAACTTTAACTCTAACTCTAACTCTATATCTAACTCTAACTCTAACTCTTACTCTTACTCTAACTCTAACTCTAACTCTAACTCTAACTCTAACTCTATCTCTAACTCTAACTCTAACTCTAACTCTAACTCTAACTCTAACTCTAACTCTAACTCTAACTCTAACTCTAACTCTAACTCTAACTCTAACTCTAACTATAACTCTGACTCTGACTCTAACTCTAACTCTAACTCTAACTCTAACTCTAACTCTAACTCTAACTCTAACTCTAACTCTGACTCTAACTCTAACTCTAATTCTAACTCTAACTCTAACTCTAACTCTTACTCTAACTCTAACTTTAACTTTAACTTTAACTTTAACTTTAACTTTAACTTTAACTTTAACTTTAACTTTAACTTTAACTTTAACTTTAACTTTAACTTTAACTTTAACTTTAACTTTAACTTTAACTTTAACTTTAACTTTAACTTTAACTTTAACTTTAACTTTAACTTTAACTTTAACTTTAACTTTAACTTTAACTTTAACTTTAACTTTAACTTTAACTTTAACTTTAACTTTAACTTTAACTTTAACTTTAACTTTAACTTTAACTTTAACTTTAACTTTAACTTTAACTTTAACTTTAACTTTAACTTTAACTTTAACTTTAACTTTAACTTTAACTTTAACTTTAACTTTAACTTTAACTTTAACTTTAACTTTAACTTTAACTTTAACTCTAACTCAAATCGTTTCGTTCTCAACAACTGCAGTAAAAATAATGAATAATTCTATGCTCAAATCAAAAGCTCTTGAAGCTCTAGTTAATAAATAAAATTGCCTCAGAAATTTTACATGTTTATTAGAAATTTAAATCATTTAACAATATTGATGAATGCAAAATTTAATTAAGTTACAGTTGCGTGTTTCTCGTTTCAATCCAGAACTTACAATGAGTCGTTGGCGAGCGATCATACCACAAACTATTGATAATCCATTTTCAATTCATATTTGTACATGCTTCAAATATTTCAAAATATACACTTACACACACACACACCAACTTCTTTCCTTGCTTTGCACAAAACCCCACCATCCAACACTTTCACACAATTATTAATGCAAACTTTAATTATTTTAGCCATTATCCACAACTCAATATAGAGGTTGAACACTTGACCATATTGTGCTGTTGCTGTATTACTGCAGTTGTGTTAACATAAGTAGGGCAGAATGGGACGGTTGATAGGAAACTACAATTGCACAAGGTGTAAATGAAATCATATAAATGTAAATCTAAACGAAATGAGGTTATGAATAATTATGTTAGCAAATGCAAAAGACATGAAGGTGATAGTTGGAAATAATTATTTATTTAGCTTGAGGATATACCTTAGGTCTTAATCAAATCAAAATAAAATTAAATTAATTTCTGAGCATACCTCAAATAGAGCTCTTAATGTGAAAGTGATACACTAAGCTTGTGTGAATTTAAAATACCCTATAAGTATTTGAGAGTAAAGATACAAAAAACAGCAGATATACAGTCAAACCATTGAGGCGGTGCAACATAATTATTTCATGCTTGGTCGCCATGAAACTCTCACCACTTTTGTATATAAAAATAATATTAACAGCAAGTTTGAAATATTTTTCCCACAAATTTCGAAAATAAGATGCCGTGCAGTGAGTTTTTTATATGGCCAAAAATAAATGGGCCAAAACAAATAGAATATATTTAATGTCGTAGAGAGTGGTTTGGAGGCCAAATGGCCACTGCTGAATGGGCTAAAGTGCTTTGCCACCAATGCTTGCCATTTACCATCAAATGGATGTAATGGCTATTAATAAGGTGGGGCCCGCTTTAAATGAAGATAATAACAAAATATGACAGCGTGAATTAGTGCCGGGGTCAGGACTCTTGGACAAAAAAAAAAAACAGCATTGCTTAGTGTTGAACAAGAAAAATAAAAAATAAACAAGTCAAAACATAACGACAGACATGAGTAAACATTATGGCAGCTCATTTGTTGCTGTTTTTGTTGTTATTTGTGATTTTTTTGTATGGTTTTTTGTCTGTTTCCACCCAAATCCAGTGAGACAGTCAGTTAGCTTCGCCACCAAGGATGCTTTCATGACTTTGTCGGCTGACTTGTAGAGTATTTTCTGCCGCTTTCTGTCTTACTTAACGTGGTTTTCAGAGTGTTCATGCTTTTAGTGGGCTGGATATCGGGCCCTTCTAATGGGGCGTTGGTAATAAATTATTCTTAAACTGTTGTTACATAAAAGCTGTTTTCTAATTACAACTCCATTAAAAATCTAATTGAAATTAAGAACCTTGGCATTATATATCCTACTTTTGTTTGCAGATATTTATGTTTCTGTAGAATATTTTTTATGTTTTTTTTTTCTTTTTAAGAGGATTTCTAAGAGGCTATTAGAGTGGAATTGTTATTTTTGTAAAGAAGATGAAGAATACAATTGATGCAACAAGATTTTCATTAAATAATAAATTGAGGGTAAATAAGTTAAAGAACGATTAATTTTCATTTAAAGTGAAGTTTTTGGAAGTTTTTATGGCTAAGAATTTTTTGTTGTCTTAGCCACGTGGAACGTTTAGAGATATTTCAATAAAGCTAACTTGAGCTAAGGAAAATGCCATTTAAAAAGGAAAACATTTAATAAAAAATTAAGCTATTTTTAATACATGCAGATTTTATATTATGAAACGCATTTCTGCAAAGCATTTCTCCAAACTTACAGCATCGCATAGCATTTGTAATAATAATTAAAAAAAATAAAATATCTAATTGCATTTTGATTCAGATTCTATTGCGTAGATATCGTGTGCTTCAATCTTATTACACTATTAATAAGTACTTCTTTTAAATATGATAAAAAAATGTGTATACGTACCTGATCTTGCATCCAATAGCAACACATTACAATATGTTAAAAATATGCCCTGATTATTTACATAATCATAAATAACAAAAAAAAAAATTTCTTATTTTAAAAAATTCTTATTAATAAATATTTGTTTTTTATTGAAATTATAAAACTATTTTTAATTAAAATAATTAAAAATTTATTTTAAATTTTATAGTAAATATTTTTTTTTAAGAAGTCTTTATTTAAAATTATATTACTTAAAAATAATTAAAAAAAATTTTAAATATCTTAGCTGTGACGACCCGAAAAAGAAACACCGGCACACTTCCTGTGCACCTGCCCGACACTAGCCAGGTCTAGATTAACAGCGCTAGGTAAGCCCTTCTTTAGCAAACTAGAGGAACTTTCAACAAAGAAAATCAGCAATCTTCTAACGTTCATCAACCGCAGGATGGTTATAAACCATAGTTAAAATGGGAAATTTCCCATTTGTGGGAAATTTTAATTGCTATGGGAAATGGGATTTTTCATGGGATTTTTTAATTCAATGAGGACATATTTAGTTCTTGTGGAATTTTTTCCCCAACACTTTGTATATGTTTTCTCAAAAATATTAATACAGTAGAGACTCACGAAAGTTGTGACGCGCAAAAGTTAAATATACGGAAAAGTTAACTAAGCTTCTGCCACCACAGGAAACTCTAAAAAGTAAACTTTTGGGTTAATTTTTCTGAGTTCTTTTTTTCAACTTATCGGCTAACTTAGCTGCCTTCTTAAAGACTTACTTGAGCGAAAGCTCGTAATTAAATTTATGTAATAATTAAAAATAATAGATCACAATTACTTAACCAATTAATATTAATTTTAAAAATAATTTTTAATAAATAAAAAATAGTTAATAATTATGTATAAATATTGTATAAAGAATATTAAAAATAATTTTTAAATAATGATTAAAATAATTTTTATATAAAAATTAAAAATAAATGAAAAAAATTATGTAATATTTAAAAAAAAAATCATAATTAATCCAATTTTAATTAAACCAATTAATATTAGTTTTAAAAATAATTTTGGGAATAAAACTAAATAATAAATAAAAAATATTAATAAAAAATAATTCTTTGAATATTGTATAAAAAAATTAAAAGTAATTTTTATATAATTATTTAAATTAATTAAATACAAATTTTAAATGTTTAATAGCTTAAATCATACTTGATTTTAAATACAAGTTCTAGTTGTTTGATAGTTTAAAATCTTATATTGAGTTTAAGGTCAAAGTTAAAACAATTAATTGTTCTAACGAATCTTCCCAAAGAAATAACAACAAAAAATCACTAGTTGATTTTATTGCAATTTTGGCCATGCTAAAGGCTTCATCAGAAATCTTTGTGATAGCCGTGCAATCAGCAAGTGATTTTTTCCTTTTCATATTGAAAAAATGTTGTTGTTTCTTTGGAAAGATTCGTTAGAACAATTAATTGTTCTAACTGTGACCTTAAACTCAATATACGATTTTTAACTATCAAACAACTAGAATTTGTATATAAAATCAAGTATGATTTAAGCTATCAAACATTTAGAATTTGTATTTAAATCAGTTAAAATCAACATAATTAATAACAAGGTCATTTAGAAAAAACTTTGATTAAAATTATTTGTTATATTATTTTATATATTTGTTATATATAAAAATTAAAAATAATTTATTCTTTGTAGGCGCAAGCTTCTTGCGCAAACTTGGTGCCAACACCTATCTTACGTCAAAAAACAGGATTTGAACTCACCAGCTACAGGATGTCCCAATAAACGCTACCCTGATGCGGACCATAGAGAAGTAGACTTGATCGTCAATTCTTGACAAGTATAAACCGAAACTAACTTAGCAAATATTTGCTTGAATTCTCAGTAAATTTAAAAACATAATAGCAGAAATTTGAAAAAGAAAACTGAAATAGTTGGACGCTGTAATTTAAATGTATTCAAAATATATTCATAAATAAATATAATTACAAAGCTGGATGCGGCTTCTCTAGGATCGTATGAAATCTAAATTCTGGCTAAGTATCTTTGGACTGTCAACCTAGTACGATTTAGAGCCTCTGGTAAAGATATACATAAGTGGCAAGTCTGATAGAAGATGATGACTAAGAAGAAAGTAAAGCAGAAAAATAAGAGTAGCAAAAATTCAACGCAGCCAATGTAGAAAATCATGGTGATAAGGAAAGCAATAAGATATTACGTGTTTGGGTCAAATTAAGACTAAAAAAGGGTAATATTGATAAGAAAAGACGAAAAAAAGAAAATAGAAAAATTTTGGTTTTAATATAAAATAAATAAAAATTATGAGTTGGGGTATAAAAATTTTAGTTGTATATAGTTGTAAATCCAAATGTTTATTAACCCTTCTTTTATAACCTACCTCAGCGAGACGTATGCTTTCTAATTTGTTCTCTCTCTCACGTAAATTTCTTCTAATGAAAGTTTTTATTTTCATTTTTAAATAAAAAATTTTTTAATAAAATGTGTTTGAATAACAAAGGAATAAAGCCAAGTGAGAACCAAAAAAAACTGTTTAATTGCTATTAACATAACATTAAGCCACGAAAAAAATGACACGTCTGATATACGTATGGTTAACATTTGAGAGACTTCTATTAAGGTTATCAAAGCAGGATTAATTAAAAAATATTAGTTTTAAATCAAAATATACCAGAACATAATTTTAATGGGACTTTTGAAAACAAACATTTTCAAAACAGGGAAAATATGTTACAAGTGCAAATAAATAATTGATTTTCTAAAGACGAATGCTATCTCCAAGAAGCAGTTAAGGTATGTACTATGGTTTTTTGACTAAAGTTTTAAAGTTAAAACCTCGTTTTCCTGATCAATTTTCAGCTTAGCCAATATATCACTTACACCTTATTCTATAAGTATTTGATAAGACTTCTTTATTCTTACATATATAAACTGTGTTATATAACTTATATCACTCAATTTTTCTTTTGAAATCTAGAAAACTTGGAAACTTTATGGAAGATCTTCATTGATTTTACGATTTTTTACACATTTTACATAAGGTACTTACCCTTTAACCTATCGTTTATCAAATACTCATGGTTTGGCATTGCAAAGTAAGTTCAAAAGCATTGCAAATATTTTGTGCAAATGTATCTTATACACCCAGAAAAAAAATCTGGTTAATTTAACCTAATTTCAACTAAATTTCAGGTTAAAATTTGCCAACATGAACTGCCAACATGCCATTCCGGTTCATTCAACCTGTTTTCTGGTTTAATGAAACTAACAAATTTTGTTATCTTTAACGAATTTGAACCAGTATTTGTAGTTAAATTGAATTGAATCAAGTTTGTATAACAAAATGCTAGGTTTAAATGTTTTTACCTCAATCACTTGCATGAAAATTTTGGAATTTTTCAACAAGCACATTGCGAGAAACAAAATTAAGATTTAAAAACACCCTTTTTGCCCCCAGTGGGGGCCAGAGAGAGAGAGTTAGAGAAAATGAATCATGGGCATTATATTTTAGCCTAAATGCCACAGAATAAGAAGTGAAAACTTACAGCTCTATTCTAACAAAATCACAAAAGCCACCTCAGTATCAATTGAAGTATGAAAAGAAGTCCCAATTGATACAAATTCGTATTCTGAGCACTTTGAAAAAGCTTTTTTTTGTATTAACAGTGATCAAAATAGTGACGAACAGCAAAGTAAAAATTTACATATAAAGATTTTTAAGTAAAGAGTCAAAATATTGATAATATTTCAAATTTATATCAATTTTAAGGAATCGGGAGCCAAGAATTGATATATTGCTTCATAACATCGTTTTAGCATTTGGGCACAAACATAACTTTTTTAAGCACCCAACTGAATATTTGACTATCAGCATGCATTTATGCATTATGCAAATCTAAGCTCATTGCACAGAACAGCTTTTCACCTTTCTGTGGAGAGTTAAAAAAGCTTTTTGGTTGAGACAGCTTATGCTTGGTTTTCACTATGTCATTTTTATGACGACACAAAAGTTTATCACCTGAAATATCACCTTAATAAAACTCTAGAACATTTTCTGCATAGCTCCATTTAATAACTTATTTTTTTTTAATTCTCTAAGAATGCCAAAGTTAAAAAAAAATTGTCATCATGTTGTTATTTTCATTTTGATTGACAACAAACGGACCACTGAAAATGACATAGTGAAAACCAAGCGTTAGACAGAATACGGATGAATAGAGACCAGAACAAAATTATCACAATTTTTCAGTATCAATTGATTGTGACGATGATGCCAGAATAGAGCTGTTAGAGACAGGTACATTTCAACTACCTTATTCCGAGGTACTTTTTATTACAAATTCTGCGTCATTAGAACAAAATTTGATAGTTTTTTTCCGCTATAAGTCGCAATTTTTTTCTGTTTTCTGCATATATTTTACTAAGCCAGATCCGTGAGGTGAAAGTAACGTGATTCAGGTTAATACGATGTGGTTGACTCTCCCAACAAAATTTGTCAGTTAAAAATAACCTGGATCAGGTAAGAGTATTTTTCCCTGAGTGTAGTTTCAATGACAGAAAGTTTGTCAAATCTTTTACTTGCAGTCTAAGTAAACCTTTCTTGAATTGCTTGCAAATCTTTGATAAGATTTTCCTTGCATCCATGCATATATTTTCCAAACCTTTTCTTTGTTTTAACATATTTTCTCCTTTTCTATCTGTTTCTCTATCTCAATCTTCCTCTTCGCTTTTACATTCCATCGGTTAGGACAATGTTGCTTAAGTGGCTATTAACAGTGCATCCGAGTTGTTGCTAAATCGTGTAAGAAGATAGCTGCTTCAGAAAAGTTTCTACATCTTCAGCTGCTTGCAGAACACTGCCTTCAAAAAGTTTCAACAAAGTCCACCCCAGCAACAATAACATCTAGAACTTCTACTTTTGCAACGACCAAATTGTCACTAATGAGTGGTTGTTGGTCGGTTTGTTGCAATAGTTGTAGTTGTTTTTGTTGTTGTTTTTGTTTTATTCGCGCGTTCAGATACAGACATTGCAGTGAATTTCAATTTTATCCTTATAGTTTTTTATGTACTGATTTTGTCTGTATTTTTTTAAACTAACTGCTTTTCTGTCCGTCGGTAGAACTAAAAACGTCCGTCTGTTTGTTCGTGCGCAGTCAATATTGCCAATTGACAAAAACAAGCAACGGGGGGAAGTAGCATAGCAACATGCAATCTTGCAGCTCTTGTTGTTTTTGTTGTTGTTGTCTCGTTATTTGCATACAAATGATGCAACGTCAAAGAACAAAGCACAAGTAAACGCAGTCAGCTGGTAGGGAAGTGACACGATGCTTCTGCTGTTGCTGCAGCTGCTGGAGGGGCCAAGGGTTCGCTGAGTGAGTGTGACATCTGAAGTTTCTTGTGTTAATGAGATAAGTATGCAAATCGGAAGCATATCGGAAGGATGTACATGAAGTGCATTATCACAAGTTTTGTTGTAGCTTTAAAGAGTTTGTTGTTCTTGTGGTATTTGTTGTTGCTGTATGCTGCAAGTGGCACTTGCGACTAATATTAATTGGTTTTCATTATGTTGCAGCTGATTACGCAAGTTAAGTGGACTGCCCGAGTTACGTCGATTTGGAAAGGAACGCAGGTGGGTGATAATTGAAAACATAGATAACATTAAATTTTATGACAGATTCTTAGTGGAATAGAACTGAAAATTGGAATTATTTTGTTTAACCTTCAAAAGCTCTTAGTGTCTGTTATTTAACTTAATTATTTAATATATGTCAGAATGTATTACCCTGTTACTACCCTGCAGTGAAAGACTAAACAGCAGTAAAAACTAATTAGTCTTTATACTAGTTAAAACAAACTAGTTGATATTTTGTCACGATTTACTAGTTGCAAAAATAGTTTAAACCCCACTAGTTTGTGTCAAGTCACAATAAACCAGTTGTAAAATGTACCAAAGTAAATAAAAAAATTGACAATGTGTTAACTTATAGCACAAATGTTGGAGATTTAATATCAGACTCTGACTTCGCAAATATAACGTTTTCATGAACCTAATGAATTTTCAAATATTTCCTTTTATATCAAATAATAAAAAATCTGTGTTAAATACAAGCATCAAACGCAGACGACAAAAATTAAAACATTCATTAAATTTTTCGTAAAAATACAATTAGTATTATAATTTTTCTTTCATTATACTCATGTACCTTATGAACTTTAAAAAATTTACTTTTATATGAAACTAGCAAATACCCGCTGCTTCGCCTGCGATAAAAATATTAAATACCATGTAAAAATTTTAAATCTTAAAATTTAAGTACTTAATTATATTGAATCGAATTCTAAATATAAAAATTATTGTGTTTGTTTTGTTTGATTATGAAAAAATGATATATATATTAAAAAATTACTTTATTTGATTTGAATATTTTATTTAAACTGTAATTGTTATAATGACATAAATTTACCTGGCTTTCTTTTTTTGTAATTTTTTACATATATTCTTTATATATTTGCACAAATTTAAAAAAAAGACCGTTATAATGACATCCAAATATGGCGATTTCTCTAAAACTATAGACTTTTTCAATGCATAACAATGCATTTTTGTATGGACAGTCGTTCATAAATAAAATGAACGGTAAAAATTAAAATCTTTTCTTTTCGGAAATATTTTGTACGGATAATAGGTATGTTTTAAAAAACCTGTTATTATGACATTAAAATCATTGCGATATCTCAAAACTATAGATTTTCTCAGTATAACTCATTTTCGTAAGCCTCAGAATGAGAAAAAAACGATTGAAATTTCATGTTTTGACTTAGCAAGCAAACATTTCCACCATTTTCAAATCGTTTTTCATCAAATTTTCTTTGTTTGAATGTTCAATTAAGTACATTGGGAAATTGGGAAAAGGTTTACTGTTACCTCACCAATACAATGTTTTATGTTGTTTTCAAAGAACCTCTAAATATCCAACTTGTACTCAAAAATAGGCCAAGAGTTACTTTTGTTGTACATAATTTTTTTAATTTTAATTTTTTTTTTAATTTTCATTTTTCTTATTCTTTCATATAACATAATTTATCTGCAAAAATTAATCTTTTTTGACACAAACAGTGTCTATCATTAAAAATCGTTGGACACCTATCCCCTCTATGATTTTTTGATTAAAAATAATTTGCCTAAAATGCTTTTGTTAAAAGCCTAAAATGCTTAGAAAATAATTCTGTGAAAAAAATTTCAAATATTTCAAACTATTCTGAAGTTATTTACATAAATCTATGTTTTAATCTATTTCCTTATCTATATATTCATAGTTAACGTTATAGTTATAGTAGACTTTGTCCTGACCCAATTCAATGAAATTTTTACGATCGTTTTGTGAATTTGTAAAAGTGTAAATTGACCTTCGAACAAAACACATGCTAGACATTTCCGTTTGAAACGTCAATGCATGACGATCAGAATTTTCTGATATATACAGCATTCTTATTGATGTATAGTATTGCCCGCTAGACGTTGTCCTGCCGCAGACCACCTTACTGCTATATACGCATTTTCATGCTGTTCGGAAAAAAAATTTATATATTCGCCATTTTTAGTACAGTTGCCAAAAGTAGCCGTATGAACTAAATTATAAAATTTTAGTCTAATACGACCAAAACCGTTCGAAATATACCATTTTCCTTTAATTCTGGGTGGTAATGGGTGTGCGGTTAAATTTTTTCACTTAAACCATCTCATACTCGAAACAATAGAATTCCAGAATTTCAACCCAATTGAGCTTAAACCTAGTGCGCTTTACTTTACTCCAAGCTTATCCCCCGAAAAGTGGACTTAACTAAAGTGGGTCATGCCCATTTTTAGCAAAGTTAGCGAACGTAACCATACAACGTAGATTACCAAATTCTAGTCTCATACGACCAACATTGTCTGAAATATCGCATTTTTGGCAAAAAGTGGGCATGAAAAGTAGACGTGGCAAATCTAACATAGCATATTACGACTAAGTTGAAATAACAAATCGTTTGATACCTATATCGTGTTTATCGGTTGAGTGGTTCTTGCGTGATTGTCAAACATCTGTGCAGTGTCACAACGCTTTTATATTTGTATAGATAAACTAACACAATCTTAAGTGGGGAAAAGCTGACTGGCAAGGCTGTAAAACTTACTTAATGCTTATAACTGAATTCTGGCAACTCCCTTCAAAATATTTGCAAAGATAATTAATCGACACTGTATGAAAGCAAGGATTCACTGATCACCTTCAGCATGTTTTGCAATTTTTTTTTGTATGAAGTTTTCGCTCAAAGAGAAAAATTTCTGCACGCTCTCAACTTGATTAACATTATTTTAAATCACACAAAAACATTGTGAAGGTTATCAGTGAATCCATCTTAACTACACAACATGGCTGCCGTGTTATATTGGGAAAAGCTCTCGCGACAAAGAGAGAAAAGCTTTGTTTGCTGTTATATTGTGCTGCTGGTTGAATGAAGGCATCAAATAAAATGCGTGATTTTGTAATAATTAAAGAATAAATTGTTCGAAAACCTTGGTAAGCTATAACAATCTATATTATCATAGAAATCGAATAAAAAAAGAATTATCAAAATCGGTTCAGCTGTTACCGAGCTTATTCTGGATCAATTTCGTGAGTCTCCTTTTATATAATAGTATAGATAATAAAACACTGTGTAAATTTTACTTGAATTTTTCTAAATAGTCCCTTTAGTAGAAGCTCCAACTTCAGATGATAAATTGCCGAATAAAGAACTGGTTGAATCATTGGTTTGATATAACTAGTTGTAAACTAATGAAAACATGACTATTTGCCAACCACTCAGGAGGTGTTAAACTAGAAACCAGATAAAATTTGGCAATATATGATTTGCTTACAACTATTCGCAACAAACTAGAATTTAACTAAATATAACTATACATATTATAAATAGTTTTCATCTGTTCAGAATAGGACAATTGATATTTCCTATGACATCGCCACGTTAAAAATACCAGTTGGGTATATGAAAAAAATACGATCTTGAACTAGTAGTGCTCAGTTTTCAACTGGTACGCAGACTGGTTTTAAACTAGTTGGTTACACTGCAGGGTATAAACAAGTGTCAATAAATCATAACTGTCAATGTAAGTCATTTTAACTGAGAAACATAGTTTTTCCGATTTTTTATAAATTTTCTTGTGTTCGATGTGCCAGAAATAGGCACTTTGAAAATTTTTGGAAAAAAGTCAAGTTTCAATAGCTATAACTTTGGTATACAAATTTTGGTTTTTTTTAATTTTTTGCACAAAATAGCTCACAACTATCTTTAATTCATTTTTTTTAATCCAAAGTTTGCATTTTTAAATTTTTTGGATTTTTTTGCGTAAAAATACCCAAACTTAAAATTTCCAAAAAGGTACACTCTACCAAAAAATTTTATAACGACCAGGGGGTCCATTCCCGTTTTGCGTTAAAGTGAAGTGAAAAAAATCTTTTCACAGTAGTTTTCATTTAATGATTTCACTTTTTCACTTCACTGCGCACAAAAACGCGATTCTTGTTCGCCTAATGGAAAGTAGTTGCTGAATAGCATTTCAGAGTTGCTGAATATCTATTAAACAAATCTTTTATGAAAAATAAATTTACACAACGTATTAGATGGTGGAAAATATTTACAAAAATGACTTTATTGAACATGATGATGACCTCATTATGACTTCAACATTCTTATATTGATTTATGTAGAAAAAAACCCAAAGATTTTTATGAGTAGACTTCACCAAAATTGCGAAGGAACACTTCGACTTATATTGCTTTCCCAAAGCCATAAACTTGATTAAGAAAGTAAAACTATATATTACAAATAAACAATAAAAAAGAAAAATATAATTAATTTTGCATAAACATATATAACCAAGATAAGTTTTTCGGTATCACAAAATAGCAGAAACTAATATAGCAAGTCAATAACATGCGTTTGCAACCGGCGTTAACTTTGTTCTCATTTCAGCAAAAAATAAACAGCTGTTGCCCTTTTAACATACAACGGGAATCGCGTTTTCCTTGTAAAGCTGAAAACAGTTTTCATATGACGATAACGCAGAACGGGAATTGACCCCCAGGTTATAATATAGCTTACGAAAACATTTCCACAACATTTCAATGAAATTTTTTCAAACTAGAATTTTTGCTATTTTTTTAATACAACAAGGAAAAAAATTAGATTTTTTTGAAAATTAAAAAATCATAACTCTAGTATTTTCGTCTAATTTCCATGTTTAAGAGCACATTTTGAAGACAAATTAAAGCAAAAACAAGATGTGTACTACTTTTTTTAACATATGCACATTAAAAAAGTTTTTTAAAATATGCACATTAAAAAAGTTATTGGGATTTTTTAGAAAAAAGAGATCAGGTTTTCCTTACATAAATCAGATTTTCAACTTGTCGCAAGCGGTACGTTTAAATATCAATATTTTTTTCTGAAAATTTCACAGTTTAGTTCTGTTTAGTAAAGGAACAAAATCCCGGTCCGTAATTAAAGATCAGAAAAAATTTCCTCCATACAAATAAGGGCCACTCTAATGTACATACATTTGAAAAAAAAGAAAGAGAAACCAACCAACTTGAAAACCTCCTCCTTTGTGAAGACTGTTAAAAAAGTATGTTCTTTTGATTGCAAAATTACAATAAACCGTTTATGAATAAGTTGATGGACACAAACAATTTGATGGTATTTGTTTCATTTCAGTATATAATTTTTTCCACACAACGCATTGAATGCTTAAGTTCAAAACAAAAATTGAGTACAGAAATAATATCAACACGAAAACGTTCTCAAACTCGTACTTTTTGCAGATTATGGTTCAGTGAAAATAGTTAGATATTACTATGTCCTTCATATGACTTACAAAAATACATACAATCATACAAATACAAAAACATTCAGCATCAGTTCACACATACATGCATCATGATATTGCATTCCCACCAACACACAATTATTTCTTGACTGCATCGTGTCAAAATGCCAATTCATGCAACATCATCGTCACTTTGCTGTTTGACATACATATTCGTCGTACTCGATGTCGTACTTGATGTCCTTATGAGGAACGTGCTTTGCATCTTAATTGCAAGTTGAACATTATATGCGATATTGTTTGTTACTTACATCCGTTGTTGTTGTTGTTGTTGACACTGCTGTTCCCATTCCAATTTATACTTCATATGGATATAACATAGTCTTTATTTGCTTATATAAGTTCACATAATTTTGTATTGACAAAACTTTAACTTAAACTCAGTGAGCTTTAATTCTTCGCATTTTTGTAGGCGCTGTATTTGACAGCTCCACTTAATGCAGTACACAACTCTCTCTTTCCACTCTTACTATTTGCCTTAAAGACCAAATTGACTGGGCTGGCTATTTGTAAAAGGTTTGACAACGTTTTTGTGTGTGTGTTTCCTTTTAATTTCAAGTTTTTCAAGTATGTTTGCCAGGCCGACTTTCACCACCTGTTGACTTTCTTTTGTAAGTTGTCAACTCTTTCCTTTTTTGATAGCCATGATCCTTACTCTACGTTGTACTGTTTACGTTTTTTCGCATAGTTTTTAAGTTATTATCTAAGCGCGAAATTTCTGTGGCTTACAGTTAGGTTTGGCCGTGTGCCAAGTGCCACAGCATTTTGCCATTTTCACTTTTGGTATGGTTTGCACAACTTTTTCGTGGTTTTTTGTGGCTAAACAAAATTTGTGTAGTATTTTTAAGACAGACAACTTCCACTTTTACTATGAAGTCATTGAATGTCATGTAAAAAAGAAGGAATGTGAATAATGTTTTTGCGTAAAGAAGAAAATATTACAGTGCATTATAAAGACATGAACAAAGTGACCAATGAACTTAGAAATTCTTATGTATTTTGTGGTATAAAAATTTTTGGGTCGCCATATAGTTAGTTTCGCGACATGGCATCGCCACGCTTGGATTCGCGATTATTTAAAAAAAAGGACTCGTGGATTTGTTATTAATATTTTAAGGTCCTGCCTAACATCTTATCCGGCGTATATTCGCCACTGCCTCTAACTAATATTTTTATTAGCCGGCACTAAAAAGTGCACTCAGGCTATTTAATGAAAAGTTAGCAGCTTTTGGAAGCTAAAGACTGATTAATTTTATTTTGAAATTGTTCTTCCTTTTATACTAAATATAACAGTACTTAGTTTTAAAACTATTTAACAATTGTTTGTGTACTTAGAAAAATGAAGACATAGTCATATGTTCCTTAATGTGAGTAGGAGTAAAGTAAAATATAATAATCATATGTTTATAATTCAGCAAAATTAATGTAATGTGTTTGAGTGAGATAGATGCTAGTACTGAGCTAGTACTTAACATATGTTTTAATTGTTTAAATGTTATTTTAATATAATACAGTGAAGGTGTGTATATTAGTACTTAGTTTAAATATGTGTTTAGTGTTGTTTGTTTTAAATAATATTGTTTAATGTTATTTAAGTATAAAATAAAGTAAGTTAATAAAATATAGTTATACTACATTCAGGTTTACAATATATCAGGTATATAATGCATACAGGCAGTGGTGTAGCTACGGGAGGGGATAAAGGGGATATATCAACTCCCTTTACCAATCGCTTAATTTCAAAATTAAGCTTTTATAAATTTTGAAAAAATGGAACTAAATTTTTTACGTAAATTGTTCAAATAAAGAAGTAATTTGCTAGCACTGCGTATTTATAATTTTTTTTTAACAAATTTTATCTAAACTGATCCAATTGACCGAATGTACTTTTCGCTTAAAGCTTAGTATGCTGGAGGAACGAAAAAAAATTTCCATAAGAAATACATTGGGATTTTTGGCAACGAACAGGGCGAAATTTTTCTTCGGCAGCTAGAACGCTGAAGAAGCGAAAATTATTGCTATGATGCCAAATTTCCATTTGTGAGTGGAGAGTTGGAATGTCAAAATATCGCTGTCGATTATATGCCCGTACATTTAATTGGTGCGAAAATTTGCCTTTCAACAATAAAAAATTAGCAGTAAGTATGTTTAAGTGTTGAATTTGTTATTTAACAAATTTATTGTTGCATTTATATAGATAGTTTATTAATGTGTAGTCTTGAATATTACAGGATATAAAATTGCAGCAATAAAAATATGAATCTGTCAACCAGAACAGCAAGTGCTTTTTCTCTACACAAAAATTTTGACTCTACACCAAAATTTCGCGTGTAAATGTATGCACAAAATTTTTCGTTCCTACAGCATACTAAGCTTAAAGGCCCAACCAAAATAGACGAGTTGCTCCGTAACGAGTAGAAACGAAAATGTTGGCTTTAATGCATTTCAATGTTGTTGCCCAAAATGAGCAGACGTAACAAAGGAATGATTCACAAGCCATAGAAAAATACTGACTGGATTTCAGGCACTTTTTAATTATGTCTCTTCAGAAAACAATCTTAAGTCTACCTTTGAGTTTTACGAGGAGTTTCTTGACTACCCACCATCAACAGCTGTTACTGAATTTAGACTGCAGAAGCAGTGTATTAGCCGAAAGGGGCGTGTTACCAAAAAATGCTATTGAAGCGATGGATATGTGTCCCAAGGACGTTTTTTTTAAATGTACAATGAATTTGTTTGTTAAACAGTTGTAGTAAGCTATAATAATTTATTAGATTTTAGAATCGGCTTAGCAGACTGGCTGCCCTTGCAGTACACAAAGATTTGCCCATTAATGCCGATGAGGTACTTAATGAGCTATCTAAAAAGCCGTGGCGGTTTGACTTAATTGTTTAATGCAATAATAATAAATATTACATGAACATTTTTACTACTTTTTGACTGTTCGCTAGGAGCTGTTCGCATTAACCCCCCTTGAGAAAATCCTAGCTACGCCACTGCATACAGGTATACTACTTGTTAGAATTGAATTCAGGGACACCAAAACCTTAAAACCTAAAATTTTTAAGGATGTCAGAAATATTATTATTTTTTTTTTTCAATTCATTACGATTTTAATTTTTTTTCATTTATAATTATAAATACTGAGCTTGTTTCTATCATGTTACTTAAAGTATTCCATTGGTATGTCGACGTAGAAAAAATTGTAAGTCCTTGGATAATTGAAGAAAAATTGAGTATCTTCTTGAACAGTTTCTGCAGCATTTGACAGCAAAAAAGCCGTAGAACTGTGGTTTTTGATTCAACACTGTAACCTATTAAAAAAAGCCTGACATATAAGACAAGTAACACAGTGCAACACATTTTTCTAACGGAAAAGCGGGCAACACAGGATGATAGTGCTGTTGTATAGAAAGAAAACTTTACAAGGGTCTTGCAAAGTTAGCTCACTTTTAAAAGATATAGGCATTGAAAGTTTGCCTCTTGCAGAGTATTTTTAAAAATTATGTGGTTATTAAGGCGTATCGAATTACAACTTTTTTCAAATTTTGCATTTTAAATGGTCTCAAAAGTTGCATAGCGTAGTCAAGATCTACCAAAAAACTTTTAAGACAAAAAGAATGTCTACCTCTACCGCAAGTACAAACTTGTTTTTTTGAAAAAAAAAAAAAAAATAAAAAATAACGACTTAAAACTTGAAAGGAAAACTACAAATGTCTTAAAGAAAATATTAATATAGACTTCAACTAACGATATCTCGCCAAACAACATACCACGCTCGACTTTTACCCTCAGTGTCCAGTGTGAAGGATTTTAGATTCTAAAGGAGCACTCGAAACAGCACAGAACTTTTGATTGTTATCTGATTGTCTAAATTTAAGTGGTATTTGTTAAAGTATTAACGTTTTCCTAACATTTGTTTTTGAGACATGTATACTTAAACTAGTTCAAACCCGGCGCGTTGATGCCACGACCCCTTATCCAACACCCATAAAATCTTATCAGTGAAACGGCACGTGTAAATTGTGTTGGAATACTGATTTCCAAAGCAGTGCGACCTATAATTCCAAAGCCATTCGATATCAAATATTTCGCCTGTATGGGAGGAGCCACGCTTCCCTTTTCAATGTTAAAACCTTCCTTGGTGTTTGTTTAATAACTTCCTGAAGTGTTATATTATTGCAATTTGGTAATTGGATAAGTTTGTGTTAAGTAAAATTCTTGGCTTAGATGTCCTTTATTAGAAATAGGAACATGCAAGTTGCTTAAAATTTTCAATAAATTGACACCAAAAAAACTTTCGTACCTGAAACACACAAAAAGTTTTTAGTACTAATTTTATTCTTTTGTGAAAAAAAAATCAATCAAAAATGAAAGTGCTGGCTTTGAAAGTTAATAGCTCGGTTATGTTACAAAGGATTGCTTTTTTTTGTTAAAATTTTTGATTAATTGAAGAATTTTATGTATAAAGATGCAATTTTATGTATAAAGATGCAATTTTATAACTTTAGAAAAAAATAACATACCTAAGGTTTTATATCTCGGGCATCATAAATGATACCGAAGATAACTTTCTGAATTTTGATTTTTCAAATATTTGTGAACGAAACACAGTCTGAAGGTATATTTTTGAAAGACCATGTAATAGGTAAACAAAAAACTGCAAACCGAAAATGTTATACTAAAATTTTGAGTTTTTTAGCTTGCCATTCGATGGGTCACGATTCATTTAACAACTGTCGTTAAACCTGCTTTGATAAGCTTATTAAAAGTCGCTCAAAAGTGTCATTGTTTTCGAGGCTTAGTGTTATGTTAGTAGCAATTAAACAATTTTTTTTTTGTACTTACATGGCTTTATTACATATTCCCTTGTTATTCAAACACATTTCATAAATTTTTTTTTGTTTAAGAGAGTTTTTGTTTTTTTTTTCTCACGAGAGAGAGAGAGAGAGAGAGAGAGAGAGAGAGAGAGAGAGAGAGAGAGAGAGAGAGAGAGAGAGAGAGATCAAAACATTTAGGTAGCATGCGTCTCGTGGACGTACTTTATCAAAGCAAAACTTAGATGTATTTTAAAGAAATAATAACTATAAATAAGATATGAACAAAATTGTTGAATTTCATGCTAGGAATTATTATTTAAAATATTATAATAGGAAGAAAAATTTCGATCTTTTCCTGGTTTAAAAATAGATTTTTAGACAGTGCTTATTTTAGAAATAATTGAATAATCTAAATGAAAATTATCTTCGATACAATTTCTAATGTCAGAGATATGAAACCTTGTATTATTTTTTTTCAAAAGGGTTGAAAAATTGCATTCAAGTATACATTTAAAAAAAATGCAAATGCGAAAATATTATATGGGATGTGCAAATTATTCATTCGCCAAATTTAAAGAAAACGAAAACACTTTAATCAATATCACCAAAATTTAGACAACCAGATAAAAATCAAAAGTTCTGTGCTATTTCGAGTGTACCTTAACTTTCTTAACGCCGATTTTCTAAAAATGAAAACAAAATACTCGTATAATTTTTTTTTTGTCAATTAGGACCTTATAAACTCAAAAAACCATCAGTAAACCATTTTCTTGTTTAGTTCAAGAGACAGGTAAAAATAGGTGAAGAGTGCCTCAGAGCACTGTTGTGGGTCTAGGTTTAAAAAAACAGTAAGTTACACATTTTAAGTTCTGAAAAATTTTTATTGAAATGTTAATTAAAATAAGCATAATTTGCAACCGGGCTGACCTTTCTAGATTTGCTTGCTGTTATCATCGAACGATAAATATTTTTTGATTGCCTCAGGTCGTCTGCGACTCATGGTATTTTTAATAAGTGGGAATGCGTTCTTACCCCAGCATTTTGGCAAATTTGGATATCGGTATACCGACAAGTAAAGCAATTTATTTATTTACTTGATTGCTAAACCTTAACAGGTTTTATAGCAAATTTAAAATTATAAAATAAGATATTTAATACAATTTAAAAATATAAAGTATGATTTTGAATGAAATAATGTATTATTAACAAACTAAAAAGTTTTAGTAAATTGCTTAAAGTATATAATTTTATTAAAGTATAAAAAATAATAGAAAAAAGTTAAGTCAAAATCGATAAAATCAGACAGCATAGCAGGGTTGCGTTTTCAAGACAAACAAGGTCAAGTTAGCAACAATTTTTGTATACGGCGGAGTCGTGTGACAAACAAGGTCTCATACCCAATAAAACACCACTCCAATAGGTATATATATAATATATATCGTTCTGTCTCCCTGAAGCCGGTGAAATCCTGGCTTGACAGGGTGGTTACTCGACAAACTAGGTCAACTTCACCAAACCAATTTTCATAAAATAAAGAAAACCAGTTGCGAACGCAGGCACCAAGACAAACTAGGTCTTATCGGCCACTCATATTAATATATTACAAATCGATCTAACGTAGTGTTTCAAGAGGTAAAAAGACACCAAGACACCACGGTACCGTCAACAAATGTTGTCACAACCATCTTGAAGATATGAGGCAATTGAAGATCCCAGGTTTAGGTCCATTCAGATTATTTAGATGTATTATACACCAAAATTTTCCATTTTACGCTTAGGTCCATTTATCCATTTAGATTGTTATATTAATGTGTTTACAAATCACCAGATGCATCAGATATATGTTTGAAATAACTTTACATAATCAACGACGGTACTGCAGGTAATCTATAATTTTATGTTTGATTGAGTCCATGGATTCACTTAAGGATATAACATCAGATACAAAATTAAAATCACCGCAAGCGCTTCTAAGAGGTTCATTTTGCAAATAATTAGTTCTACAAAAGTTCATGTGGAGTAACTCAAAAGATCTTCTAGGACGAAGAGGAATATTAAAATATATTTTACTCAATAAATATGGACTGTTTACATAGCCATGTAAAAGTTTTAAAATCCAACAAGCATTTATCATAATTCTCCGATTTTTTAAAGAAGGAAGATTTAAGAGTTGTAACCGATATTCATAAGGTGGTAAGTGAAAATCAGTATTACAATAAAGATAGCTTAAGCAAAACAAAAAAAATTGTTTCTGCACTGATTCAATGTCGTCTATGTAACAACCGTATCGTGGGCACCAAACAACTGAAGCGTATTCTAAGATAGGCCGCACTAGGGAAGTGAATAAGGTTTTCGTTATGAAAGGATCATTAAACTCTTTTGCCCAACGTTTAATAAATCCTAAAGTACTATTTGCTCTATTTATTATTTTATTTACATGAATATTAAAGCGTAGTTTAGGATCCATTGTAACTCCAAGATCATTGAAACTATCTAAGGACTCCAATGGATAACCACAAATTTTGAAGGTACATTTAATTGGTGGTTTGCGCGAGAAAGACATATGCTTGCATTTCTTCATGTTGAGGTTCATACGGTTCGTTTTGCACCAGTTATGAAGATGATCAATGTCGGCTTGCAAAAATACAGCGTCATTATCATTTTTAAAAGAAAGGAAGAGTTTGACGTCGTCAGCAAACATTAAGATGCTGGAATGCATTATGACAGATGGCAAATCGTTTATAAAAAGTAGAAACAGAAGAGGCCCAAGATGACTTCCTTGAGGTACTCCTGAAGTAACAGGAAACTCGTGTGATTTCTTGAGCTTAAAAAGAACAGATTGTGTTCTATTGCTTAAGTAAGATTCAATCCACTTTACCAACGGTATAGGAAATCCAACAAGATGTAATTTTAAGATCAATAGTTTGTGATTTACAACGTCAAAAGCTTTGCTAAAATCCGTGTAAATAACATCAGTCTGCATGCCTTTTCCAAAGTTTTCTATAGTTTTTGATGTAAATTCGAGAAGGTTAGTAACAGTGGATTTTCCAGAAAGGAATCCATGTTGGAAAGGAGACATTAAAGATTTAACGCTATGCGATAGTCGTGATGTAACAATTGCCTCCAAAGTAAAGTAAAGTAAAGTAAATTTTATTGAGACTTTTCGGTCAGGATTACAAAGCAACATTAACATATACATATAAATAAGATAACTTAGAACTATTATAGTATTATTCTAATATTAATTTAAAGAAAAACGCGTCAAGCTTTCATAACCAAATGATTATAGTGAAATTCCTTCTTTTTAAGTATATTATGCTTGCTCCCGGCATATGCTGTTTTTTTGTAAATGTTTTTTACAAATTTTAAAAAATTTTAATACTAAACAAACATCTTAACACTAAATACAAATGTAAACTTAAAATTAATAACAAAAATCTATTATACATATTTTTCTTTTTAATTTTGCAGTAAATGTTGTTAATTTTTTAACAATTAGTTACTAGCCTCTGTGAGTATTTGCAGTCGAATTGACATAAAAATTTGGTAAAAGTGGTGCAGTAAAATTTAAATCCAAAGAATAATTTTCATTTAAAAAACTTATAGGAGAGATATAGTAAACATTAGACCAATTAAATAATTTTTGATGTTCATATACATCTCTAAGCAAATTATTATCATGTAAAGCCAATTTTTTTATGAATCTATCAAGCAGTGTAAAAGCATAGTAACAAAAAGGATATATGTTTGCTTCTGTATATACAAAATTATTTGAATATTTTTTTACATACGACTCATAATGCCTATCAATGCACAATCGAAGTATCTTTCGCTCAAGAATTTCAATTTCATGAGCAACTGTGGGAGAAATAGAGAACCAAATTGGATATGCATAAACTAATACTGGGCGAATACAAACTTTATATATAAGAAGCTTCGTTTTCTTCATTAGATATTTACTATTAAAAAGCTTAGCGAACATTCCTTTGATTCTGTAAGCTTTTTTTAAAATAAGTCTACAATGCTCATTAAATTTAAACAACTTGTTAAAATTAACGCCTAAATATTTAAAGCTATTCTTAAAAGGTATCGAATCTCCGTTTAAAGACAAGCTTAATCTTTTGCTTTCGGGAACTACAAATTTAGCACATTTACCACTAGCATTACGAAGACAAATTGCAACTGACTTTGAAGTGTTAATTTTGATACCCCAATTTTCATAGTAACTGTGCACCAAAGAAAGATGACTTGATACTGAACTCAGAGCTATTGTCGGAGAAACGTTATGTGCGTATAATAAAGAGTCATCAGCGTAGAGAATACCTCTTGAGCCATTAAATTCATGTGGGAAATCAGATATAAAGATGTTATACAAATGGGGGGCAAGAATAGAGCCTTGAGGTACACCACTTTTTATAGAGCCTATATCAGAAAGTTGATCATTAATTTGAACACAAAATTTTCGGTTACTGAAGAAGCTATGAAAAATTTTTACAACAAAGGGATCAAAGCCTAAATTTATTAGTTTAAACAGAATTCCGTCATGGTAAGCATTATCAAATGCCTTTTCTATATCTAATGAAACTGCAACCGTACAGGTTTTTTTTCTCAAATTACATATTACATCATTTTGAAATTTCAAAAGTGCGTGAACAGTAGAATGTCCATTTTTGAAACCAAACTGAAAATTTGGAATATAATCAACATTTAAATTTAAGTCCATTTTAGATTTTATAACTTTTTCAAAAAGTTTACCGAAATTTGAAAGCAAAGAAATTGGTCTGAAATTGTCTGTATTATAAAAGCCAGTTTTTTTTTTGATAGGTAAAATTTTTGCAATTTTCCATTTAAGAGGAAAGTAACCATTATTTATACAATTGTTGAAAATTATAGTTAAAAAATTTATAACAGAAAATGGTAATTTCTTTATTAAGAAATTTGAAATTTTGTCCAGACCATATGATTTCTTAGAATTTAACGTTTTTATAAATGAGGTCAGATCTTTTTTATTGATAAAATGAGATGAATCATTGTTGGCTAGTGAAGAAAATTCGCTATTAAAATTAAATAAAGCGTCAGCACAAGTCGATAAATTTGACAATATAGTATTTTTTATACCGGAACCATCAGACGTTGAGGGTATGGTTTCTTCATAAACATTATTAAAATGGTTTAGCATATGTCTAGATATTTCAACTTCGTCTGTTATGATTACATTATTCACGGTTATTTTATTACAAAAAGCATTGTTTTTTTTCTTCAAAAAACCATATATTTGTTTAAAAGCAGACGGACCCGGTTTAATTTGTTCAATTTTTTCATTAAAGGCTTTTGCTTGAGCAAGTTCAACTTGTTCTTTTATAATAATTTTGAGCAACTGTATTTGCTTTGAAAGTAATTTATATTCAGAACTATCTCTATTATAGTTATTATGATACATTCTTTTAAGTTCTTTTTGCCAAGAGTGCTTGATATTAAAAAGATTTTGTATTTCATCTGATACTAAAAACTGTTTATTTTTAATCTCAATTTTTTTTTAACGTGAATCTCTATTGCATAGTTTATAGATTCAGTTAATTGTTCTATATAATTGTCTATCTCATCATTTCTAAGATTACGATTAAAAGGAGGAAAAAAATCACTAACAAAATTGTCTAAATCAGATCTAAAATTATCCCAAATTGTGTCCTTATAAGATAAAAACGTTCGAGGAGATCTTACCAAAATTTCATAAGCTAAAAGATTTATTTTAATTTTTAAAGGGTAATGATCTGAAAAAGATGACAAACTTGAAATTTCAAAATTTGGATTAATTAAGTCAACAATGTTCGTGCTTATTAAAAAATGATCTAGAAATGATGCACCATTTGGATAAGATGGTTTGATATCACAAATACGCGAAAAATTTAGAGAAAAGTTTTGAAGCCAGGCTAATAATGATTTTCCATTACAATTATCCATAACATCTCCCCATGAGCAGTTTTTAGCATTCAAATCGCCACCAATAAAAGTGCCATCAAAATTATTTGAAAAATTACAAATTTTCGTAAGACCATTGCTAATTCCATATGATGAGAAGTTACATGGAATATAAATACTACCAAATAAATAATTTTTTATTTCGCCATTCAACGAGAAATTTATTACAACAAAAATATTTGGAAATGATACATCGGGAATTTTTACAGTAGAAAACTTATAATTTTTTCTGATTGCAATACCCACTCCAAGAGAGCTGTTATCGCGTATAAAATTAAAATCATCCAAATTGACAAAGTGATTTGACGGCAAGTGGGTTTCTTGAACAAATCCAATATCGATATTATTATGCTTTAAAATCTTTGAAAGTTCAATTTTTCGGCTTGTATCAATCAATGATCTTACATTAAATGTTAAAATATTTAAGAATTTATGGACCATAAGTTTTTTCAACGAGAGATAAAAGGCTTAAACATTCTAGCCTAGCTTGTGTTTTGGTGAGATTTTTATAATTGGTCATAAACTTTTCTATTTTTTCTTCCAAAGGAATTGGGTCAACAGGATTACAAATTTGTTTAGCAATTTTTAAAAATTCTTCTATGACAAAAGGACGCTGCTTTTTTGACTGTTGTTGATTTAGGTTAATCATATGAGGGTTAAAAAGACTAGCAAAAGTTGTGTCCTTGGAGACCATTGAGGTTTTATTTAAAGCTTGGCTTACATTATTTGATGCAATAGATTTTTTGTCACGAGCTTCCGAGATACGTTTCATTTTGTTCATAACAAAAGATTTATATGCTGGACAACCTTTCCAGTTGGCAGGGTGACCTGTTTGGCCGCAGTTAACACAGAATGGCACTGAGTTTTCACTTTTTTTTAAAGAACACTCTCCTGGAGCATGAAAAGCACTACATTTAACGCAAGTATAAGCCCTATTGCAATTTCTTGCAATGTGGCCCCAATGCTGACATCTTTTGCACTGAATTTCCTTTTGTTTAAAGTTAGGTGCTTCCCACTTTATAGATTGACTCAAGAGGTATTTTATAAACGATATATCGCTATGTTTCTTTCCGGGAAGCAAGGATACTATGAAAAGTCCAGTATCAACATTATTTTTAATTGAGAAAGGAGTTTTGAACTTAGCAACTGTGTGCACAGTATTTGGGACTTCTGAGTTAAGAGCGTCTTTTATTTCACTTATATCAGATTTATAGTACAAGCCTCGTAAAACTAAACTAACAGATTTGAACTCCTTAGGTGTAAAGGAGTATGAATCGATGTTCTTATCTTTCAGTAAAGACATCATTTCAGCGTGAGCTGAGGCATCATTTAAATAAAGCTTACTTTTAAATTTACCAATGTTGCTTATTTTAAAAAAGATTTTAGGATTTTTTTGATTTAATTGGTCGACCAAATTTTTTATGTTTACATTATATAAAAAAATTGGTGGACACAAACTCTTTCGATTTTCAGGTCCTGAACCACTTTTACCAATTACAGTTTTAGTATTTTTAAATGTTTTACTAGTCTTAGGTGCGTCGCTTTCTATTAGGTCAGATAGTGAAGCAAATCTATTGCTGAATAAGTTGGACCGGAAACTAGAGACATCTACATTAGCCTCCGCTGGTTTTGAAGCTACCTTGCGTCTTCTTCTCTTGAACGGATAAAACTCACCTTCGTTTTGTTTGACTGGTGAAGGAACTGTTTCCATGCCAGTAAATGTAAACACTGATGTTTCCATGTCTTGAGGTGAATTTAAATTCAGCGAAACAGATACAGAATTTGCTTCATTTAAGTCTTGAGTGTTTGGAGATACATGTGACGTTGTTGCATATATATAGTCCGTGGTATTCATTTGCTGCGGTTGGGTTTCACTCACTTGTGGGTTTGAATTAAAAACTTCTTGCTGTTGGGTCATACTGGATGCACTTGTAGGTGGAAGAAACATCTGCGAGCTTATTGTATTTTCATTAAAATTTGCGCTTTCAAAGCTGCAATTATTTTTGTCTGGTTCTTTTTTGTTTAAATCCATTTAAAAAGATTGATAAAAATAACGCTTGATGGTCGCAAAGCTTCAAATTTCAAGATTTCAATATTTCAAGAAAAAAAAAAAAAAAAAAAAAAAAAATCCAATTGCCTCCAAAAGTTTAGGCAAAGCGCTCAATTTTGCGATGCCACGGTAGTTATCAATTAAAGACCTATTTCCGGATTTATGCAGCGGAATAATAAATGAATGCTTCCAGGCTGCAGGAAAATAGCAGGATTTTAATGATGAAGTAAATAGTAAAGATATTGGAGTTACTAATTCTTCACAGCAGTATTTTAATATACATGAAGGTATGTTATCAGGACCACTTTTATATGATGTTTTAATATTTTTTAAAAATGATAAGACTGTGTTTGTGTCAATTATTGGGAAATAAATATCCCCAGATTGAATATTGAAAGGATAACTTAAATAATCATAGGACGATGATGAATAAGTCGTCTTGAAAAAGTCTGCAAAAAGACTGCAAATACTATTATCATTATCAGACCCAACCGAATTATACTTCATAAAAGAAGGATAGGAATCAATCTTGCGTTTTGTGTTAACAAAGTTCCAGAAGGATTTAGCATCAGATTTGATGTTTAATTTTACTTTTGTTAAGTAGGTATTATAGGATTGTTTGCATAACTGTTGATAACTGTATTTAATCGAGGTATAGCATCCAAAATCACATATGTTATGTGTTTTTTGATATTTTTTATAGTATTTAGATTTTAAATTCCTCATTTTTCTTAATTCATTTGTATACCATACCGGACCCGATGTCAAGGAGGCTTTCCTTTGCGGAACAGCTTTAAGAAAACAATCATTGAGCGTTCTATTAAACGCATATACCGCATCATCAAGACTCTGAGAAGATAAACTATTTGTATTAATATTTAGAATAGAATTCCAGTTTATATTAGACAAGTTATTCTTCAAAATCACGTAGTTTGTTTTTTTAAAGTTAAACTCAATAGGGTGTTGAGAATCAGAATACTGCGCAGATGGTTTTGGAAAATTTAAAATTATTTCTAATGTTGGATGATGAGAATCTTCGGGTGTAACCAGAGGATCTGATTTAGACACAGAAGCGATATTGCTGTCATCAAAAAACACCAGATCAAGCAAACGATTATTTTTGTTAAAAATGTAGTTAATTTGGAATAGCCCTTGGATTGAGAGCTCGTTTAAAAAGTAATTATCGGATGGACTTTCAGACGAAGGTAAAAATATTTCAGGAATTTCAGAACAACAGTTCCAAGAAACGTTTGGCAGGTTAAAATCTCCAGTTATTAAAATATGATCATTAGATTGCAGTTTTGAGCAAACTTTACTAATAGAAGCCAAATGTTTGCTATAAACTTCTAAGGTAGAAAGGGGAGGAATATATGAGCATGTAATAAAAAGGCTCAAGGAACCAAACTTAACATGAACACAACAGAATTCAATGTCCAAGGATTCTGGAATTAATAACTCTTCAGAGAAATGTGTCGCTTTGACTGCAATCAACACACCCCCACCTTTAGAGCAAATACCAGGAATGGAGTTTCTATCTTTGCGGTATATGTTAAATTTGTTGCACAGAATTTCAGTATTTAGAGTGTTAGGTTTCAGCCAAGTCTCACTAAAAGCCATTATATTAAAGTGAAGGTTGTGACTCAAAATTAATAAATTATTTAGTTTTGTGTTAATGCCACGAACGTTTTGGTAAAGGATAAGGAACTGAAAGCAACAATCTAGTTTTTTTGATTCTTGTTAAAAACCGAAAAAGTAGCCAAGGAAGTTGTAGGCCGAGGTCTAGAAATAAATTCATGCACCATCGTATTGTCAGGCCAAAACTTTTGATCCAATACCTTGTGAAAAAGATCACCAGGCAAAGATATTTTAAAAGAGGACGTAATTCGCTCGTATGAAAAATTGAATTTGTAAACAGAGATATTTTTATTTACAACATTCAGCTTAGAGTTTATATAGAATATTCAAATATAAGTAAACATTTCATCATTTGTCAAACTGAACTGGTTATTGATATTTTCAGCGATAGCTGATCTATTTGTTTCTGCGACAATTATGTTCATTATTTCGTTTGTAAAGAAATAACAAAAAATTTCCATTGGCGTTTCACGATCTTTGATTAGTGATGGCAGCGATGCATCTTCTCGGAATGTTACTTCATTTACGTGTAGTTTTAATGTTTTTTTTCTGCCACATAAATTTTGAGAGCGCAATTGAATCCTTCTGTATTGATTCAGTTCCTCAGTTCCTGCAGAAAAACAAATTACTTATTGAAACTAAATACTTATTCTCAGTTCTTAGCTGCACCACTCAAACCACCAGCAGAAGGCACATTTGTTGGACCAGTAATTTTCATCAGTGATAACGGAGAGCAGGGTCTTTTCACTGGTTTTTTTCTGATGCTTGTGCAACTGGCTCATCGAGTGCAGATTCTAGGATTTCGTATTCCGTTATTGGATTCAATATTGTTGATTCCAATGGCGCGTCAATTGAACTTATATTGAACGAAATGTTCATTGCCTGGGCAACAAAAAATCAATGTATTCCACGTCGTCTATACATTCTGAAATGCACTCATCTTCTTCTGGGCTGATTTCATCCAGCTCGAAATTGAAATCACTATCTTAATCATCACTACTAAAATCAATTTCCTCACATGAGTCCACAAAATCCATCAATTGAAGCACTTGCTCATCATCCAAAGAAGGTAATTTATTCCGTTTTCTAGCGCGAAATGATATTTTAATTACTTTTTGATAAAGAAATGGGCTAGAAATAAAAAATTATCTTGATGTCAGGAATAAAAATATTTCAACTTTTCGCAGCAAAACATTTTTCCAGTAAGAAAGTTTACAAAAAAACGCCGAAACACGCAAACTAAATTGTCGGTCGTAAAATATAGTGGCATACTCACTTTTTCCAAATCAATTCAAAATGTGGAAATATTCAGATTCACCTTTCATTTGACCTTTATTTAATAAAATTTTTATCATTTTTGAACAATAATTTTTTACTGTCTTTTCAAAAATACCTCCGACGTGAAAATTGAGTTGTTGAATCTGTGATTTTTCAAAAGTTAAGCTATTTCACTTTTTCTTCCATTTTGACCAAATTTGAATGTTGAACGTAAAAACTTTTAAAAAAATCTTAATACTTTTTACTCAATTCAAATTGGGTATAACTCGTTATTGTTATCCCTCAATTACGAGGCATAACAAGCCTCGGTTAAAAGTAATTCAAATTGTTTTTCACGGTTGTTTCGCCTAATCAATAATTCACGTATGGTTCCAATAAATTCCTCTAAATAAATCTATCCCTTTCCTTTCAGGTCAAAGACCAAACCTTGTTTGTATAAGGCGCATGCCTTGGCTCTTTGATCTTTAAAAAAAATTTAGTATTGTTATTTTATAAAAGGATTAAATTCTGAAATTGGAAGAAAAATCGGAGGTGGTAAACATTTTTGGTCTTCAAAAATAAGGAAAATATAGCTAAAAATGGGTCTAAAAGTGACTAAATTTCAATTGCAAATATCTCGAGATTTTGATCTGATTGGAAAAAGCTGAGTACGTCTCTGAATTCTACGATAAAAAAATAAGTTGACGTGTCTTGCCATTTCCGTGTGTCTTTTTTACGTCCCTACAAGGTTATCAATTACGTCATGTACACAATTTTTTATTTTAAAAAACCTTATTCTTACTGACTTGGCATGTGTTTTAACAGTTTCATACTCCTCAAGCTTTTCGTTACGATATGTAACGATATGTTCCTGTATGTAAGTCCTTTGTTCTTTTTTATAAATTGGTTTGACAGTGAGAGAAATGCAAATTAGAGCGTTTTTCCGTGAAGAGTAAAATTCATGCTCTGTTTTTTTTCGCTGTTTGCTATTTTTCTTTTAAAATTGTCAATAGTTAATTGTACAGCAAACGTTTTAAAAGCCTACGGTTGTTATATGGAAGCCGTATCCGCGTTCCATTTGGCAGGGTCGATGCAAGGGAATTGTGTTACATTGACATCTCTGCAAACAGAACTATCAAAATTATCAGCCTATAAATGAAAAGAATACAAAAATTATAAAAATAAAACAATTTTAAAGAAAATCTGGATTCAAGGTGGGCGCGTGCATTATATTTAAGGAACGGGCACGGGCGAGCAGAAATACGACATAGCTTTTTCGTATTCCCACAAAAACTCAAAAATCTGAGCCTATCTCCTATTTAGAATAATATAATTCATTATAATAATATAAATCAAACCTTTTGCTCATGTTGCTGCTTCACAATGTTGCTGCGGTATTTGTCAAAGTACAAATCTTAGGCTTATAAAACGCTTGATACAAGCTTTTAAGAACTCCATAAGCAGATCAGATAATGATAAGTCTTCAAAAGGCTATTGCTATAATATTCGGACCATGTCCGTGCTTAAATTTGGTTTTGCTTAATGACTGATTTTCTGATAGAGTTGCAGCATTTTCTCTTCGTTTCAAAAAAACTGCTAATCCAATCTGAGCTGAGTTTTCAGTGCTGCTCAAACCTTAAAATTGTAAATCCAATCAAATTTATTTTTCATGCTAATTTTAATCTTTTAATTACCCTGTTTTCCCTCACACAAGAACGGTTTTAGACATTATTAAATTTTAAATTGCAAATATTTGCGAATTACTATGTTAAAAAAATTAACTTGTTGCTTAATCTCATTAAAACTCATTAAAGCGTAGTGAAGAGTTTGCGTACTCACCCACATGAACACCCACAAACATTCACTCGCAGTCAAACCACTGTCGCTTGTCAAGGATATGCAAGGATATCACATATGCTCATATATCTATGCATGTGTGCAACGTGGTTGCTATTCAATGTGACCACTTAGCGTCAAAAGGAAAAATTGAATTTTTGCTAAAGCAAAAACAAAACAACAACAGCACAACAATAATGACTCCATACTCTTAGCTATGCAAGGATATATATATATATATATATATATACAGCAAGCAAGGATAGCAGCAACAGTCTCTTCTATGCTGCTAAACATGTTATCGAAACGTCAAAAAACATAGACACAAACACAGCACGCAGGCGAAGATAATGAAACGTAACTGACGTAGACGCGATGACAAGAAGGCAAGAGTAAAAGGATAGATAATATAAATAAATTTGCTTTCGAGCAAATTAAAAACAAACATTTGCAAATCAAATATTAATGCACTGTAACGCCATCTATTGAGGAATGGCAGTTAGATGAAACGACGCTGTATGACTACATGTATGTGTATGTGCGTGTCTCTGGATGTGTGAGAGAAGATATGATGCGATGCGAAAGCGAAGTGATGCGTTGCGAAAGGATGCAGTCAGCGTCTTATTCAGCTTGATGCATGATTGCATGACAAAATGACAGCAGCTGTCAAAGTGTTTAAGCTTGAGTAGCTGAGGTGGTGAAGTCAGTCAGGCTGGCCTTGACCAAAAGACGTGTAAATGAAATGGAGCACACTTTGCCATTAAGCTGGGAGTCCTTACTGCATACAAATGATATGAAGTGATCACAGCTGATGCAGAGGATACACATTACTCAGTCTTCAGCTGGTGTTGGTGCTGCTTTCTAAATCGGTGCATTCTATCTGAAGAAAGATGCAGTGATGCAGTTGTAGTGTAGATGTGCAGCTAGAAAGTGTCAGATATTTTAAATACCCAATAGACTTAGTCTAAAAAAATTCCTAAATGAGTCATGTACGAGTTTTCATCATCTCTGACGAAATATGCTCATTCATCATTTCATTTATTCCATTGATCTCGTATCAAAGTTCCAAATTTATGAATAAATGCTATACAGCAACGTTGAGATATTTCGAGCACGAAACGTTGAGGAAGTTTTAATTAAAGGGCAAAAGACAAAAATGTGAAATATTATTGTTAATATAATAATGAAAGTTTGTATGAAATGCGGCCCGAAACAGTATGGATTGCATTATTGTTTAAGAAATGGTTGCTTGGAAAAGATGGGGAAAATTTGGCTTATTTCTTGCAACCTTCACGACAGAAGATTTCTTTCGATTTGAGTAACAGAGTCTTGGTAAAAAAATGCTGAAGTGGCTTATTGCGAAGAGTTTTGTTCATTTTCAAATCTTCCCTTCAATAAAACATTGCAATTGTCATTCTTTTCAGTAGATATAAATTAAACAAGTATGAAAATACGTTCAAATTTAATTATTTATGTTAAAAAATGCAAGCATATACTTAACCGTTATGAGAGTGACGAGGTACCCGGGCACCTTTTACGTCTTAAAACAAAAAATTTTTTCATTAATGACCAAGGGAAAGTACTGAAACTTTCTGAGAGCTCCTAATTTTCTATTAACTTCACCTTTTTACAATAACAGCGAAATCAACAAATTGTGAAGGGTGGGGTGTGCCAATAATATTTGTGCACCTTTATTGGTGTGACGAGGTACCCGGGTACCTTTTTGTGTTTTGTATGAAACTTATTAGTTACTATTTTTTGTTTAAAAAAAAATTAAAATATTGTTTTGTTTGAAACTAAAAAATTGTTTTATTGTATTATAATAAAAAATTAATAAAAGATAAATTCTATGTTTACTAAGATAAACTATCTACTCTTCTGAATTTTTTATCAAATATCTCAAATAACAGCAGCTTTTTCTGTGGCTAGACGAATGGGCCGAGTAGAATTGTTGTTAAACCGTATGGAGCGTAGCAAGCGCTTAAATCTGTTCTGAGACAATTTAGCAGGAATAAAAGGCAAATGATATTGGTTTCCACAATTCAAACAGATGCTCCCTATTAGATTTGTTTACACCACAACAAATGAGTATACCAAAATATGCATCTAATTTAGAGTCAGTGAATGGCGTATGTAGTATATGTTTTATCATTTGGTCGTTTTTTAGCATCTGGGTAATTTTCTTTTATGGCTGTAGTTTTCAGTAACTTTTCCTTCTTTTCATTCTTTTCTTTTTGTTTCTCGCAAAAATTCAATATGTTTATGTTCGCAATATTCTTGAATATGTATTAGTTATATGGAACCCACAGTATAATGTCTACATCGACGCCATAGAATCCGTTCAAAAACAGTTTTTACTTTTTTCTTCAAGTCATAGTCGTTGGAACCCCAATGTTATGCTTCCATCGTATGAAATACGCCTTAAAATTATTTAACTACCTTCCCTAAGAAGCAGAAGAATGATACTTAATGTCATGTTTCTGTATAAATTACTTCGTGGCGAGATTAATTCGGATTATCTCATCTCAGCTCTAAATTTTAACATCCCAAGGAAAGGAACTAGATATTTTCTGTTTTTATAGGTTGAGTCAGTGCAGTTCTAATTACGCTCTTCATGAACCTTTACGATGTATGTGCAGTGATTTCAATGACAACTTCAACATGATTAATTTTTCTGATTCGGTAGACGTCTTAAAACGAAAATGATATTACATTTAAATAATTAAATCAATTTAACTTCATCCTATTATACCTAACGCAGTTTTAATTTTAAATCGAATTGGGATTTACGTGCTCACGTGGTTTCCTGATTTGAAATTAGACTGAACTCACACTATCACCTGGATTGGTGTGCCAGAGTATATCTCTTTTCCACACAAGTTTATGCCTGCGTTGGCCCAAATGCATATCCAACTAATTGGGATTTTGATTTGGCGGATATGAGATTTATCTCATTTCCACGTAGGTCCTTGGGTTGGACAATGGCCGCAAACCAGTTAAAATGAGTTTAGTGTTTTGGATTGTTTTTAATTGAAATCAGGATTGTTTTTCGGGTACCTTAAATTGATAAACACTATAATTCAATTCGATGTTGCTTATATATATGGAATTAAATATACTTAAATACGCGTTTGTTATATATTAAATTTTTAAATTCCGCTGAAAAGCCAATTAATGTGCTTAGTGGAAAATCCTAATTGCCAATTGGGGGTATGTTTAGTAGGTAGGTATATTCTGTCTGTCCCGGCTGATCTGGGCAGGATCTAGAATGTAAATCGTGCATGCGTATAGGTCGGGTATACGTATCTTTGGAAGATTCATACCTCCGGGCGAATAAAAAAATATAAATTAAACAATTCAGATGATAAATTCCTTTTGAAAATTTCTTTAGCTGTATATAGTTTGGTGTAGTTTGCTGCACAACCTCGATAATGCATAATATTTCGATTTGTATTATTTGTGTAATAGGATCCACTGTGTTCCATCTTTTGAAAGATTAAAAGTTGCTGACTTTACTGCAACACTATCATCCGATTCATATGGATCCTTCTCTATTTCGATTACACCATCTTGTTCAATATCCGATACTTCAGTAGTAGTCTGGTCTATTAGTTGAATATAATCTACTTCGATATTAGAAGCCGCTAATCTTTATTCGAAACCTTTTTAAACGTTTAAATCTTGTTTTTGCTGAAGTTTTCATATTGTTCATGTTCTTCAACTTTTTGGTTGTTGTATTTTAATTCCCACTTCACAATATATTTTCACAAAATAATGAAAAAAATCATTAACACAATCACACAAAACAATGTTTTGCGAGAAAATACGCAGAAGCTGTGTAATTATGTCTGCAAATGGCAACACCAAGGCTGCCCGCAGAATAAACGCCGAAGCAGGCAGACAGGCAGGCAGGCGCAGGCAGTGCCCTGCGAAGAAACGAGATAGAAATAACTTTTTCTCTCTTGTTCACATAGTTTTCTTGCGCCTGTCTGCCTGCCTGTCTGCTTCGGCTCTTACTTTGCGAGCAGCCTACGGGCGCTCTTATAGTGGCGATGTGTTGCTTTGCCGATCCGAGCTGAAACTCAAAATCGCTAGGAGCAATAGAGAACGCAAGTCATGCATCTGTTTTGCCCCAATGAAATTTTGAGCTTCAGGTCGGCTCGGTTCAATCGTAAGTCAGCACTATAAACGCGCCCTTAGACAATTATTGCCAAAAAATATAAAACATATTTTTGCAAATATATTTTTGAAATGTTTTAAAGATTAAAATTCACGAAACATCGATCTAGCTGAATATTGAAGCATTTACACGGTATTTTTCCATATAAGTTAAGAGAAGGTACCCGGGTACCTCGTCATTCTAATGAAGGTGTTTTTTATCACTCACATAAGGGTTAATGGCGTTTTCGTTTCTCAAAAAAATGTTGCATTTCTTCTGCCCTCTTTATGCCATCTTTGAGAAATCTAAATTTTTTCTTCTTCTGAGGTCAACATTTTCGCAAAAATACCATGATTCAGTTGTAGTGGTTACTATTTTTATTCTCAAGAGTGCAGAATTTCCAGAAAGGGCAGAAAAAATGTTGCATTTTTTCGAGAAATGAAAACGCCATAAGTTTTTAAAAAACACAATTTTTTATTGGAAGTTTTGTATGCTTATGAATTAAGTAATTTTTTTTTTTCCAAGGAAAAATATTGTAAGTGCATTCATACTTTGCTGTTTAGCAAATAAAGGACACAATATATCGTCACCTGCATGCCAAAACCATGAATGTGCTTTTTTATAGTTTTTGGGAAAACGAGTTTGAAGGTCTGAATGCTTCTGAAAATTAGGGAAGTAAAATTTTTTTAAACGTTCATTTACCGAATGGTAAGTATTAAGTGGCTTAACAATAGTTTAAAATGTGGCTGGCCTACCCCTCTCCAAAAGGAATTTGAAACACTCTCATTGTTTTGGCATGCAGAAAAATTCCAATTTATGCAACTTTCATGCTTACAAAGAATCGAGTAATGTAGTATGAATGTTGAATATCTGTTATTTTTTGATACTTTGGCTTGCAGATATGTGGGCATTGCATCCATCGATTTCTGATGAAAATTTGGTTGGCCTACTTTACTCCTAAAGGATTTTAGAACATATTCATTGTTTTGGCATGCACAAATATTCTAATTTATAAAACATTCATGCTTCAAGAAATCGAGAAATGTATGAATGTGTAGGATTTGTTATTTCCTGATAATTTGGCTTGCAGATATGTGGGCATTAGGTCCCTCAATATATGATTTAAATTTAGTTGGCCTACCTCTCTCTTAAGAGATTTTAGAACACATTCATTGTTTTGGCCAGAACAATGAATGTGGCACATTCATTTTTTGTCATGATAAAAATATTAAAAAACACATTCATTGACTTAGAACTATAGTATTGCGGCAGATCCGATCCATATTCCTATGCCATATGTTGATACAATGATCCTTATATAAAATTGCATCAGAAACAGTAATAAACCCAAAATCGAATTTTTCACATTCATGGTTTTGGCATGCAGGTTAAAAGTGTATGAGGACATATTGTATTAATTAATAATAGTAATAATTTATGTAAGAATTAATAATAATTTAAGAAATACCAAAATTGTCAATACTTGATTTATTACAGATACAGAAATTTAATGTCAATTTTGTAAATTAAAAATTTTTCTATTAGGTTTTTTACATTTCAGTTTGAAAAGATTATTTTCTTTTATAAGCCAAAGAGACCATTATTATAATATGTTTACGCAACAATATTCTATTTCACTTTTAACTAAAAATCTATACGCAGATCCACTTTGTGTAGGGAAATGACAAACGAACACGTTGAAAAATTGTCTAAAAGGTTTTGATAAACGAACACAAGGCAGATGAGTGCATGATTCAATTATATATAAGGTTAAGTAACCATGAAATTGTTCTCATACAACGACAAAACTTGGATTGCAAAATGTCAAATTAAAAAAAAAAAGACAAGTAAACAATCAAATTAAAATTTCTGATTAGAAGTCAAACTATTGGATTTTAATATTAAATTTGTGTTTCAAAAAATTTTTAAACAATTTTCTTGGAGTTTGAGTTTTTGTTACTTCCTCAAAATGCCGAAAAAGTACGCGATTCGCCAAAACTATTGGAACAAGAAAAACGTTTCCTTTTTTAAAGTGCCCAGTGACATTTTTAAACGAAAACGCTGTATGGATGGAATTTGGATCAGCAAATGTCAAAGTAAAATATAACAACACCAAACAGCTGTTTTTGACATTCGCCGAGAGATATGTGCTCTCAGCTCACTCAACCTTATATATAATTGAATCATGGAAGAGTGGAATTATTTTTGACATTAAATACAAGACAGAAGATTTTTTTTCTTATAATTGCTATGCGTCAGATTTACAAAAAATATTTTTATTGTTATTTGTCCGGCTCAAGCAACAATTTTGTTTATGAAATCATCAAGACAAATTCATCAATGAAGCCGCGGTCTGCTGGGTATGTCATATACCTAGTCAATAGACAATAACTCGAGCTAATTTCAACTTTGTGGAACCATCAATTGAAACTATTTTTGGTTGAGAGTGTCTTTGGCTGCTTAAGCAATTAAGTTGTGACGTTTCTTTGAGGACCTTATCAAAGAACTTAACACATTTATTGCTAGGTATGTACTTGGAGAAATCAATTAGGAGAAATAAAAATAAGTTAAGAATTTTGTGGTTAGCTTAGTTTATTGGCTTAAAAAAATCTTGCAAATATATTTATATAAAAATTTCAATACTTTAATCTTAAAAAAGTAGACAAAAGTGTACAATTTGAAGTAATTCTAATAAATTTTTCATTTGAAGCACTGAAATTGGTAAACTTTGGTTAAACGTGAATCTTAGGAGGCAAATTTAAGTTAAAATTTAATTTTACTCCTTGGCAGCTCAATTTAATTTTTCTTTTATGCCAAGTTAAACATTATTGCGTTCTACTTAGCTGCATGCCTTTAGCTTAACCTGCTTCTCACCGCTGCTCTACATCATTCTCTAAGTGTCAGTTTATGACACTCAACCGGCTTGAAATGAACTCGTACATTCCACAAGAATTCAATAGATAAAACGTTGCTATTTTACTACATTTCAAAAGAAAACTCATCATGAGCTGCACTCGTACGCGTTGCGAATTAATGAAATCTAAAGTAGAAATACCAACAACAAGAAGAACAACTCGTCTCAAACATTGGTAACACACGTGAAGCAAAGCAATGATTCTTCACACAGTCAAACACTCAAACACACACACACACACACACACACACACACTGACTTACTAACGTGCTCCAGCACATTCAAAGCGCGTTCTAATGTAATAAACATAATCTTGCTATAAATTTCTGATTTTTCCACTTCCTTTACTTAAACCTAGCTTACACTGAATTCACCTTCATTTTACTGCCTATTTGACTAACTTTTGACTTTCTGCTGCTGTTGCTGCTGCCGCTAAATAGTTAAGAAGCTTGTGAAAACAGCAGCAATTCGCACAAAGCAGCATAGCGATTAATTAGTGCAGCTCGTTTGAAAAATAAAAACATCCAGTCATGAAATGTTTATCTGCAGCCCGTCGTTGATAAAACCGTTCTAATGTTGAGCGTGCGCAAAATTTTATGAAGTTGATAGCAAGATGTAATGAGATACAAAACGAAAAGAAAAAAAATGCAAAAAATACCTTGAATTTCGAGTCAAGAAAAGGTTTCCGCTTGTGACTGTGCCTTAAAAAATTTGATGTAGAATTATTATTTAAAGGCTCTCATCTGCCTAATTTTAAAGTTGTCACACCGTTGTTAGATTGTTTTAGAATTATATTTAGTTCCTTAATAATATTTGCCACTGTGTCCAAAGTATTTAGAACATGCCCTATAGGAACAAACTAACTTGTTTTTTAAAACAACTAATTAAAAAACTTATTTAAAATAAACTAGTTTATGAACTACTTTGAATTATATTAAGGCGGTATTCACTTCAATTTTTCAATAGTTTTTATTACATTATATATGAAGTAATTAAAAAACTACTTGAAAACAAGTGGTTTAAAAACTACTTTGAATTATATTAATTCAGCGACTACTCTGATTTTGACATGTTTTTATTGAAAATTTTTATGAAGTTACAAGTTTATATATATTAAACCATGCTATTTCATCAAATATAATTAAATTTAGGCTTTCACTAATATGCATTTATGTATTTTTCTTTTCAAAACAATAAATTAAATTATCTCTTTGATGTATAGAAGTTTAAAATTTGATGCTTTTAAATTCATCTTCAGTAAGTGGAATATAAACTAGTTTTCAATTGATTTATTTCAAAGTTATTAGAAAATAGTTTAAATTAAACTAATTTAACAAGTAGTTGAAAATATATGCGGTTTTCAATTGATTTATTTTAAAGTAGTTAAAACAAAATTTAAATCCAACTTATTTAACAAGTATTTAGTTGAAAACATATGCAGACGAAAGTTAATTTACTTATTTAGCGGACATCACCATACAAAATGTGTTAGTTCGGTCTATGGAAAAAAGTCAGAATTTCAACTAGTTGGTGGTTGACAAAAAACTACTTTTTCAACTACTTTTAAATAAGTTGATTTTCCTACAGGGTGTGCCTAAAAATCAGAAAAAATTTCACTTGCTCTATGCTTTTTCTTAAGAGTTTCAGTACACTAGCATGTCTCTTGAAAATATGCATGCAATGTTAAAGCTTTCTAGAAAAAAAAAATTAATGTCAAAGTAGTAAATTTGTCACTTTGAGCCAAAAAAAAAAAAAAAAAAACAAAGCTCTTAATGATATTGATACACTTCAGTAATAAAAAATGTTCAACAACTTACTCATACGTGAACGCAGCCATAACTTTAGACAAAAGCAAAATGAAAACCAAATTTCATACCATCATTTTTCACAGCAACATTAAACATTGTCAAAATTTTAATATTATTTAAAGGAAAGCAGACATATGTTAGAAAGAAATACAATTTATTCTGAAAAAATATATGCACACACTTGGAAAATACATTGGTTTCTTATAGTCTACAGTGGGGCAAAGCCCTACTGTTCCACCGAAATTAATTTTCGGATCTTAGAATTTGATTATTACAATAAGATACAAGGGATCTTTTAACAGTACAACAAAATTATATGCATAATCAACAGTTAACTTAAAATTTGAATACTTTCAATAACATAAAATACTAAATATATAATTATTATTTTAATAGTGTAACAAATTTATATGTTTAATCAACTGTTAACTTAAAATTTGACAACTTCAACTTAAAATACTAGATATATTATTTATGATTACTATTTATGATTTCAATAAATAGACTTGTAAATAAAAAAAAAGATGAAACATAAATAAATAATTAGAAAAAAGAAGTAATAGATAGTTAGATGTTTGAAAAGTATAACATAACATAAGACCTAAATTTATTCGTGCTGACAATAGATTTTGAACTAGGAGATAAGGAATTCCAGAGTTTGATGGCGTTGATGAAGAAAAGTCGCTTAGTATGCAAGGAATTGAATTTAGGTATTATGAGGTTGTGTGTTCGAGTAGAAACACTGAAGCGTAGCTTCTCATAGAGGTATGCGGGAGTTTTACAAGAAATTAATTTATGCAAAAATAAACAATTTCTCGCATTTAAGTAGTTTATAATACTACAGCCTAAAATGCTTCTACCATCTTCAGATACATGTTCAAAGCGTCCTAGGCCAAACACGGATCTTGCTGCATCATTAAAGGCAACCTGAATTTTATGCGAAGAGTGTGAGTCAAGATTGCTGTATATTAATTCTGAGTAAGATATGATTAGAAGTATTAATTGTACAACAATCCTCATTTTTGTCTCAATCGGAGTAAATTTCGAGTAAGCATCGAAGCGTGTAGTAAACTCGTTGAACAATATTGTTAACAAGATCAAATTATGAAAGTCTACTGTTAATATAGAAACCTAAACTTTTAACTTTATCAACCATTAGTAGACAATTATTACTTAAAAAGATCGGTGTATTTGTTGGTGGTCAAGTTTATCCCTGGAGATAGGAAGAACATATGATTTTTTATCATTAAGGCATAGATCATTATCTGATGCCCACTTTGCGATTGCAGTTAGGTCTTCATTTAGTCTACAACATAAGTCCTCAACAAGTCCGATGCGATTGGATGTACATATATAACTGAATATCATCAGCATAGCCATGCATTTTTACGATATTGCACTCTTTAAAAATATCATTATTAAAAATACTAAAGAGCAAAGGCCCAATAATTGAGCCCATTTAACCCATTTTAACATCGTTATTATCGGAAAAACGGTTCCCAATCTTTACTCTTTGCTTTCTTCCATCAAGATAGTTGGCAATAAAGTTAAAACCAAACATACACTTACGTTTTTTACTAAAACAAAATGATTGACAGAGTCAAATGCTTTATAAAAATCCAAAAGACATAACAAAGTAACATGACCTGCATCATAAGATGACCGAATATCATCAAGAACTTTTAGCGTTGCTGTTGCACAGCTATGCCCTGATCGAAAGCCAGATTGGTATGGTGATAGGAGATTTTTTGATTTTAAATACTGATTAATTTGGCCAGCCATAATAGTTTCACAGATTTTGGAAAGAGCAGACAGAATACTAATTGTTCTTTCATCCGTTAATCTTAATCTTTCATATCTGTTGATGCGTGTGTTACTTTAGGAATTGGTATAACTGTGGATAGTTTCCACGACGATGGAAAGCAAGAATTAGTGCAGCAGTGATTTATTATGTGCATCGAAGATTTTATAATAAAAGGTGATATGATTTTAATAAATTTCAATGAAATACCGTCATCTTCAATAGCATTTGATTTTATTTTCATTAAAGATTTAAGAACATCATTTTCAGTAGCATGCTCAAAAGAAAACTTGTCTTCATCACGAAACTAATGATCAACGCATTGATAATTATCATTCGATGCTATGATATTCGAAAGAAAGAAATTATTTAACTGATTAAGATCGATATCACACTTCAGATAAGATTTACCGCACACGCCGAGAGTACATATATTTTTCCTACTACATATATTGATGGTAGGTTACAATTCAATTTACGTTGCAAAAATATTTTCTTAGAATGTCTGATTGCTGATACAGCTTCCTTGCGGGCGCGCTTAAAATGCTCCCAATTTTCAGCATTACGGTACTTTTTCCATTTATTATAAAATTTATTCTTTTTTTTATGGCTAAACTAACAAATTTATCATCCACATTCTCACAGAACCAACAATCATTCCAACAGATATGAGACAAATTATCATACAACAATGAGTAATCAATAGAATTGTAGAAGTAGAAGCAAGGACTCATCAGAAAGTATAAAAACATCGATAGACTAGGGGTTGCATTAGGAGCAAAACGAGTCGGAAGATAGGAGTTAATAATTGTTATTCCAGCCGCATTGATTTTGTCATAAAAACTATCAGATACATTATCCTTGTTGAGCAAAATCACATTAAAATCACCACATATGGAATAACAGTCAATGTCAGTCACACGATTACAAAGATCAACGAAAAAAGGTTCAACGCTATAACTTCTTTTAGGATTGCAGACGCAAGACAAAAATTTTAAAATTGGCAACAAAAGTTTCTACATTTATAAATTCAACTTTAGAATCACAGGACTTGTTAATAAGGTTTGAATTTAGGCATGATTTGCAATAAATAGCAAATCCGCCTCCTCGTCTACCAGTTCTGTTATTTCTAAACAGAGTACAATTTGGGATATTATAGTAAGCGTTGGGAATTTCGGAAATAAACCATGTCTCGGAGACACAAATAACGTCCACATTTGAATTTTCAAAAACGGTTCTTACATAATCAAGTTTTGATTCGTTTAAACTTCTAGCATTAAATGGACTATAGACAAACCATCACACTGTTTACACAAAATATCAATTAACAGTTTACAATTAACATCAACTTTAAACTATAAGAAGCACTAGAATTCATAGCAACAGCTAACAACATAGTCAGACGAATAGCAAAAATCTTTTATAATAGTATTCGACCCAAATCTCTTTCCATGGAGCCATTTTTCAGGTTTAGAAATAGTCGCAGGAGCCTATATCTGGAGAATATGGTGGATATCAGTTCGGGTATCAGTTCATCGCAGAAGTCTGGATTTTTGCAATGGTGGCAACAGACGAATGCGCCAATGCGCTTACAAGGTAGAAGATTATCATCTGTAATAAAATTTGCTGGTGAACAAATTAATCCGAAAAATGAAAATTAACCCTTTTCAAGTTAATCGATATGAATATCTTCGCATCGCAAAAAGCCATCGCCTTGACCTTGTTGTCCGACTGACCCACTTGTGCCTTATTTAGTGCACGTTTGCCTGAATAAGTCCAGTGCTTTAACTGTTCCTTGATCTTTCTTGTGTTGTGATATATCCATGTTTTGTTTACTGTTACGAAACTCCTTAAATGATTGAACACCACACGTTAAAATGAATTTATGTATTAAGTATAGTGCACGATATCAGTCGTATTATTTAGTTCCACAATTAAGTTATCTACTAAGGACCGGATTAACCATAAGGCAGTGTAGGCAACTGCCGCGCATCGAAAAAAAACTGAAAATATTTCATCGAGTGAAAATTTAATTTGAAGATTTGTATCCTCAATGACAATATTATTACTTTATTTTTTTAACCGACTTTAAAAAGGAGGAGGTTCTCAAGTTCGTTTGTTTCTTCTTTTGTTTCCCTTAAATGCATGTTAATTATAGTGAAACGAAATGTATGGAAGCAAAAAATCTTCATCGGCTTCATATATTCCTGAAACCTCCTCGTTAAAACAAATTTTTCTGCATTCTTGGTTTTTTCTACGATAAAGCTTTTGACTTTTTGACTTAGCCCCAGGGTTTTTGTATTTCATTGCCATATTTTCTTTATTTCACTGAAATTTTTTTAATCTGAAATTGAAAAATTTTCGTTCCAATTTTTTTGATGCAATCCTCCTAACAAAGTCATAATTAACAACTTGTTATGATTTTCTTATGATACCATGTACGTGCTAGAAGTTATGCGGATTCAAAGTTTATCGAAATCGGCCATTCGCAAATATCGCCGTTCCTCTATGTCGGACATAAAATATGATTGTAACAAAATTGTAAATCAGATAATTATCTTCAAAAATGGCTCACATAGTTAAACGTAAAACCAACAGCTTACACGCTATGAGACTATTTATGTCTAAACAGTGCAAAGTAGAAATTTTTTACTATAACATATATTACTTTTATGATTACAGTACTTATTTAAAATATATACATTTATTAGACGATGTGTTTGGTTGGCGGTAAATATTCGAAGTCAGAAAGTACCAAATAAATATTGAAATTTTGCCAAAAACCTTCTTATAATTAAAGTAAAAAATCTGTTCATAGTAAGAAATTTCTACTTTGCACATTTAGACATAAAAAGTCTCATAGCGTAAGAACTGTGGGTTTTACGTTAAAACTGATGATGGAATATTGGCGAATGACCGATTTTGGTGAACTTTGATCCCGAATATCTTCTAACGCATACATGGTATCATAGGAAGCTCATGACAGGTTGTTAATTATGACCTAATTGAGAAGCTTGCATCAAAAAAATTGGAACGTTAATTTTTCGATTTCAGATTAAAAAAAAAATTTCAGTGAAAAAAAATATGGCAATGAAATATGAGAACCCTTTGGCAAAGTCAAAAGTTATGTCGCAGAAAAAAAAACAAAATACAAAAACATTTGTTTGGACAAGGAGTATTTAAAAATATATGAAGCCAATAAGGTTAAAAAATCGTTCCACTCTAATGTACATCGATAACTCCTAACGCACTAGTCCTATTCAGGGTTGATATTTTCGGTACAATTGTACTTTTTTAGTACAGTTTTATATTTTTCCTACTTTCCTACTACCAAAGCGTTTTCAATACATTTTATTTTACTCTATAATAAACACACAACTTAGAACTCTAAGTAAGCACACAATTTAAAAGAATTAAAAATATATCTAGTTCTGAATTTTGGTACTCTGTAACATAAAAAATTATTTTAAAGAGTCGATTTTCTCCAATTTATGTACAATTGTTTTAGGAATTCCTTAAATTTCTCATTCGACAGCAAATGTTTAAAGAATATTTTATTTTCAAAGTTAAATAAAAACCAATTACAGAAACAGACTGCAGATTGCAGCAATTTCTTTAATTTAAGCAAAATATTTTTAAAAATCTTGTGAACTAAATGTCACAATATTGATATCAGAAATAATGTATTAAATGAAAAAATTTCTAAAATTAGACTGAAAGTGAAGAATTGCTTGACTGAAAGATTTTCCCATTAATTTCTTTCGTTACCTTAACATAGAAAGATCCTGACTAAAATTTAAATAAAAAAATTTGGCTGGATTGTGTCTGATTTCAGGAAGGCATCTGCGAAGAACCCGATTTAAAAAATTTTGTGTGGCCTTTTTATATTAAGGTAACGAAAGAAACGTAAGATTTTATTGATCTCATTTTATGAATATTATAAGACCACTTGTGTTCCTTTTTGTGATTATAAAAAACTTTGTGATTAATTAAAAATAAATAAAAATCTTTGATTTTTTTATAAGGTTTATAAACTAAATTGTTAAAAACACATTCACTTTAATTTAGAGAAAAACTAGTAAGGACTTATCTTCGACTGGGTAGAAGTTTAGAAACCCCCACAGTATATTCTTAGTTATGGATGTTTTAAAGCTTGATGGCGTCACTTCGTATAGATTACGGTTGTGGTATTAATCCAATTTTGCGAAAGCTCAAGTGCAGAACACGTTAAAGATATGGAAAAGTATGGTTAAATATGCTGTTTTGATGAATTTATAAAATTTATGCTACTTAGATGACGTCACTTTGTATGGGAGATTCATCGAGTTTTTATCAATTTTGGCAAATTCCAAACTCAAAGTGAATTTTAATATTCTTAGCATAAGTTCATACTATTAATTCATTAAATTAACTTTTGCGGAATTTTTAGAGACTTAACCGTTTTCATATAGTAGGCGAGTTTTTCATACTATTTTGACAAATTTGAAATATTTGTAAAATTTCAAGTCATTATATTAGTTTTTGTGGCATTTTCAGAGATTTTACCATTCTGTTAGTCACTTCGTTTGGGAGGTTGTTTGTTTTAGCGATTTTTTGCGAATTTTCGCGGCCAAAGTTTATGGGATAACTTTTAATCATGGCAGTAATTTTTGATTCATTTTTAGATATTTTAAAGATTTTATTAAGTAACGTTACGTAACGATTTGAACAAATTTTAAATATATGGTGAATATTTTACTTCAATGCTTATGTGTACAATACCAAGTAACTACAAACATTTTTGTGGCGTTTTTAGAAATTTTATTGTTTGGTGTTGTTTCCATCTGATTTTGTTCGTTCTTGAACTTGATCTTTGTTTTTTTAATATAAGCACATATACCAAATTTCTATACGATAGCTTTAAAATTGCGGCTGTGATCGTGTCGACAGACTGACCTAGCGAAATCGGCTCAGAAGGTGGTGCTGATCAAGACTGTATATATACTTCTCTATACCTGCCACGCCTCCTTATCAGCCTTACAAATGGAGTGACAAAGTTAACGCAGTATGCGTGGAATAAACAAAATTTATTCCATATTTTTTTTTTCATTTAGTACAATTTTTTCTTAATGTTTTTACCAAAATGAAAAATTAATTTATCAACCCTGGTCCTATTGCCGTACTTTTTTGTCAAAAGAAAGAGACTTTGAACATGGAGGTGCCCATCTGAAAGTGGATGTGATTTTAGAAAAGAGGGTGGCAATATTAGAAAAACCGAAATTTAGTACAGGGGTAGGCACAATTTTGAAAAATTACTGTCAAGACAGTGGGCGTTATTAGAGAAATGGGCGTAGCAAACTCAATAGTAAAAAATATTTTATCTCGAATAAAATGGACACTACGGTAGTAAAATTCGTTACACAAAAGGGTATGATTTTTTAAAACAAGATGAATAAAGTGAACGGAATTCGGAAAGGGACGTGTCGCTATTAGGAATAGACTGTATCTAAGTTAATATTTACATAAGGGTACTGAAGTTCAATGTAAGAGTACCAACATTTTAGTGGTGATGCATTTTTCTTATATTACCATTAAAATTTTAGTGATAATGAAAATTTTTTTCATTACCATTAAAATTTTCTATTGCCACAAAATTATATTAATGCGTTTTTAAATATTTTTAAATATTTGAATTATATGGTGATTATTTGAGACCAAAGCTTATGTGCAAAATTGCATGTCATTACATTAGTTTTTGTGGCATTTAAAGAGATTTTACCATTTTTCTTAATTTACTTTGCGTGGTTTTCACCATATTTTAACAAAATTCAAATATATGGTAAACTTTTGCAACCAAAGCTTATGTGCAAAATTTTAAGTCATTGCATCAGCTTTTGTGGCATTTAAAAAGATTTTAACATTTTGTTAAAGTCACTTTGTATGGGAGGTAGGAGTGATTTTTATTCGATTTTAACAAATTTCAAATATATGGTGAAAATTTTAGAGATTTTATTGTTTTGATAAAGTAACTTTGTATGGGAGGTCGGCTTGGTTTTAATCCGAGTTTGCTCATTCTCGAACTTGATCTTCGTTATTTGAATACAAACAGATATAACATATATCAATACGACACCTTAAAAATGTAGTCTTGTCGACAGACAGACGCACATGGCAAAATCGAATCAGGATGTGATGCTGATCAAGAGTATATAAACTTTTCTTTACCTGCCATGCCTCCTTATCAGCGTTATAAACAGAGTGACAAAGATAATATACCCCTGGACATGAATATAATTGAAGTGTGGTTGAAAAAATTTATTTAAAGGCGTTAGAGAAGGGTAAAGGGCCCTGAAAATTACATGGTTAATCCGACCCTGTATCTACTAAAATAAAAGCCACAATTAAGTTATCTATTTGAAGACATCACTGTTGGAAGGTAGAGCTGCTAGCTTTGCTGAAAATTTCTTTGATTTCTATAAGATAAGTTCAAGATGATTTCCTAGTAAGAGAAGAGTTCGTTGAGTTTTCAGAACTAACTCCACAACATCTGAGACACTCAACAAACAACAGACAACAGACAAACAACTAAAAAGAAAAAAATAAATGTAAGTGACATTTGTCATATATGTATATAGTAGGTATATTATATTGGGGTTGGAATTAATTTTAAAGGTTTTTTTTCGGTTTTTGAGCATTTATTTAGAAACAACGGTACAATGTATATTATTCAAAGTATTGTCCATCGCTAGCTACAACATTTTCTCATCTTTCTGGCAGCATATGGATTCCGCGCCGGAAGAACGATTCGTCTTTTGAGGCAATCCACGAATCGACCCATTTTTTGGTATCCTCGTAAGAAGTGAAGCGCTGCTCAGCCAAGCCATGCGTCATCGATCTGAATAGGTGGTAGTCGGAAGGGGCTATGTCTGGGCTATAAGGCGGGTGGGGTAGCACATCCCAATTCAGCGCCTCCAACGTTTCCTTGACGGTTCTTGCAACATGTGGCCGTGCGTTGTCATGTTGAAAAACCACTTTGTCGTGTCTTTTGGCATATTCCGGCCGTTTAACCTTTAATGCTCGGCTCAATTGCATCAATTGTTGTTGGTAGCGTTCCCCAGTGATGGTTTCGTTAGGTTTTAGCAGCTCATAGTACACGACACCCTTCTGATCCCACCAAATACACAGCATAAGCTTGGCGCCATGAATATTCGGCTTGGCCCTCGATGTTGATGCATGGCCGGGTGGTCCCCACGATTTTTTCGCTTAGGATTATCGTAATGGATCCACTTTTTATCGCCAGTGACAATACGATACAAAAAACTCTTCCTTTTATGCCGTTGAAGCAGTTGTTCGCACATGCAAAATCGCCGTTCAACGTCTCTCGGCTTCAACTGGTACGGCACCCAATTTCCTTGCTTTTGAATCATTCCCATGGCCTTAAAGCGTTTGCCGACCGTTGATAAGTCGACTCCCAATGATTCTGACAATTCTTGAAGGGTTTGACACGGGTCTTCATCGAGCAAAGCCTCCAATTCCTCATCTTCAAACTTTTTCGGCTGGCCCGGACGCTCTTTGTCTTCCGTATCAAAATCACCACTTTTAAACCGACGGAACCAGTACTCACAAGTAGAAATCGATAGAGCATAGTCCCCGTAAGCCTCAGTAAGCGTGCGTTGTGCTTCAACCGCTTTTTTCTTCAAATGGAAGCACAAAAGTAAACCTTCCCGCAAATTGCGTTTTGTTGGAACGAAAGTCGACATGTTCACAGAGAAAAAAAAATATATGTTGTTTACACTTCAGTGGAATGACACATACTGGAAAATGAAGCTTAGACAATGTGCTTTGAAATGAATATAAACACAAGTGTGCCCGATGCGATCTATTGATAGTTACGCCATCTCTTAGAAAACCTTTAAAATTAATTCCAACCCCCATAGATTCAGAAGAATCCCTCTCTTGGGGTTCTCTACTCATCATCATAATAAAAGCGTACTCCAATAAGTAAGTTTTAGGGACGATTACATATTTCAAAATTATCAAAATGTAAAATACATTTAAATTTAAAAAAACTTGGGGCACCGATGTCCGCGATCCATTTAAAAGGTTTACTAGACAATATCAGTTTCTATTGTTGGAGTACGCTTTTATTATGATGATGAGTAACGAAGAGAGAGGTTCTTCTGAATCTATAATATACCTACTATATACATTAGGCCGGGTCGAGGCGAAAAGATCGCCCATTGCTCAGTGAAAATCGTATTTTAGGGATCAAAGTAAGAAACTTTGCCCCAGGAACTATACCTCTAAAATGAATACTAATGCCCCAACTTTTGACTTTTGTCCCGTAGGGTCAAATTTTGAAAAATCCCTCTTTGACCCATTTAGAGTGCCCTAATCGAGTCCAAATGTATGACCGACCCCCACTTACTTTGGAGGGCCGATCCACCCATGCCAGTGGCACACCCCCTGGAACCCCTACGGGGGGTTCACCATACAAACATTTCAAAATTCACAATTTTTGGCACTTTACATGAAAAAATCAGCGAAATGGCTATGTTTTTTTCTTTATTTTTATTTTTTTATTTATTTATTTATAATAATATTTATTTATTTCTTAAAAATAATATTTATTTTCTCTCTTAAGAAATTTATTTAGTCAGAACTTATGTAATGGAAAAAAAATGCATTTAACTTAGTTATAGAAAAGAAACTAAAAAAGTTATTGTTTGAAGTCTTTTTTACTTTCAAGTTTGAGCAATTTCACACGGCTCTCTAATGTCGTCGCCATAACAGCTTTTCTCTGCTATCATCAAACAACATTGATAACAAGATATTTTCCGAATGCGCATAATATGAATTATCTGTAATAACTTGATTGACAATTTTGCGTAAACGAGGTTCTAGAAATCGTGACCAACTTATGAACTTGAAATATAATGCACTACCGTACACGAAAGGGCTGTAATACTTGATATTGAAGTACATTGGCACATAAAATTTAATTATAAATTCAACCAGAATTCTTAAATTTGCATCTGGATTTTCCGTTGTCACATATAATCGTAATAATCTAGCGGCCTTGGTGAGCCAGGGAGAATGTACAATTTTTCCCAGGTTTGATGTTAGCCAGATTAACCGAAACCACGCCGCTAGAAATTGCATGGGCCATGTCGTATAAGTACTTCGAATCGGTGGAAAATTAAATTTTTCTGGAGCAGGGGGCATATTTTTCAACTCAATTTTCTGGAAGCCGTCCACCACCTGAAAATATATAATAATAAAGTAATGAAAAACGGTTGGCAATTATAATAAATTAGTGATAGCAATAACTTACCGGAAGATTTTCACAAGCATCGATATGTTTGCCCAGTTTTCCGGTTGCCGATCTAGGTCCAGTGCTGGTTGATTTATCCAAAGCTTCAAACAAATGCCGAAACGGAAGTTCGTTGAAGTGTAGAAGGCAAACGAACCAATGCAATGGTCTTTGTAACAGCAATTAGAATTTTCGTATAATTCCACCGTGTGGGCCAGTGTTTGTTGGCTCACCGTCAGTGTATATGCCAATTAATGCATCCAGTGATATATTTTTATCATTGAAAAAATCATTAAATTTAGTCGTTTTGTATTCAGCGGTTTCATGTTCAAGTCTTACGTAACCAATCAATTCAGAATTCGGATCTGTCAAAATAACAAGATGAGGTTCTTTTACCATCCTAGTATGATACTTCTCTTAAATTTTATTTCTCGTTAAAGTATCATCTTTTCTGCCATCGAATAAAAACGCTAACAAATTGGTATCTTCTAACCGTTTGCGAAGCACTTCTTGTCTGCATTTCTATTTTCATCTGCGAACTTTCGATTTATCCATGATGAGAGGTTTGCCATGCATATCTTTCATTTTAAAGTCTTGGAAAAGAGCGGTTCCCAATGCTGATACTACTCTATCAGGCACACCAAATCTGTCATATATCAAGGCAAAGTTAAAACAATCGTATCTTTCTGTGTATTGTGAACTTGTGCTTCTATCCATATCTTCTTGAACCGGTGGCGGTGCGTATGTTGAATCATCGGGATCTTGGTATGTTGGCATTGATAACATAGACGTTGCTCCTTGCTCTTCAATTTCCATCACAAATGCATCCATTGTTAGTCTTCTATGATTATGTTGATCGTGCATAAACTCTTTGAGTCGTTCTGGAACCAAGTCGCATGCACATGGAACTGCCTTCAAATCGCATTTACATGTTCCAGTGTAAAAAATTGTTTCCAGAGATTTTACACACTCTGGAAATTGTTGGGTTTTGTTTCTTCTCTTGATTTGGTCTTGATATTTGTCAAGCAATCTATTCAATTTATTAAATACACTTTTTTTTCAGCATTATTTCCATAACAAGTTTTTCCAAAATTCCAATTAAGTTATCTTGTACTTGAATAGTGGATAATTTATAGGAAATCTTTTTTTGTTCGCTCAAGTAAAAATAATATCTCAAGATATCCAGATGGGTTGGTAAATTAAGATCAGTCAAATCAATAGATACACCAAAAACAGTAACATCATGCCTGGGTATATGACTCATTGGGTTTTCGATAGTTGTTGATGTTGTTGTTGCTTCATCTTGCGGTGCAGAGGATGATGGATTCATTGTAAACTTTTTGATTTGGAATGGTCACTTCACTTCTTATTTTTTTATGTTCTGATTATGTTCTGACTAAATAAATTTTAAAAGAGAAAAAATAAATAAAATAATAAAAATAAATACAATAAATAAAACATTAATAAAATAAATAAAATAAAGTGCCAAAAATGGTGATTTTTTGCACAAAATTCAAAAGTTGGGGCATTAGAATTCGTTTTAGAGGTATAGGTTTTCAGGCAAAGTTTCTTATTTTGATCCCTAGAATACGATTTTTACTGAGCAATCGGCGATTTTTAAATCGACCCGCCCTAATAAACATATATGACAAATGTTAGTTAAATTTAGTTTTTATTTTTAGTTCACGTTTTGTTTCAAATAAAAGCTTATTTTTAACAATTTTTTTAATTTTTGATTATTTTTTGAAAACAAATGTCAAAGTTTTATTTTGCCATGAAACACGGTTGCCATGACTTTTCAAAAAATATTCTAGAAAGTATGATTTATTTAAGTTTATGGCAACTCTGTATGAATATTTGTCTACCCTTCGAAAATTGTTCGCCAAATCGAAAAACATACGAAATTTATTTTCGATAAAAGTTCGTTAGAGACGAACTTTCGTTTCGCTTTGTTCTTGGTAAATAATTTTGGTGAAAATTTTGTTGAATATGAAAATCGAATATCTGAGTTGACAGATTGCTATGAAGTAAAAAACCGAATGTTTAAAAAAGATTTTTTATAATAATTTGAAAAAAATGATATTTAGTTTGACTTCTTTAATAAAATTGCTTTCCAATAAATAAATTCATTCTCCACTTTCACAAATTCTGTTACAATTAGGGTGGAGCCGTTGGGCTTTGTCCCACTGTGCATCCATAAAACACACTTAGTCTCACAAAATGGGATTCTGTTTGACATACCGGCTTATCTGAAACAAGTGCAGTAAAAAATTGTCCACACTGGCTTAAAATTTAGAGACACATAAAAATAGTGGGACAACACTGAGAAAAGAGTTTAATTACAATAACTAAATATATCGACCAATATTTATTGACTACTAACAAATTTTAGCAAAAATTACCAAGCTTAGTCGTAGCTTGTTAAACTAGAAAATGCTGAGTCAAAGTTGTTTTTAATTTCAATGGTTTTGGTTGGTGTTACTAAATATTGCTTTGACATACATTAAAATACACTATTTTTGCTTTAGTAGTAATAAAAAGAAGCCAAGTTATAAAAACTAAATCATAGTTTCTTAAGCCAGCTTATGCTATAATCCTATACAAATTGAATTTTGACAATAAAGATTATATGATTCATGGTAAGTTTTTCATTAAGAGCTAAAATATATATAATTTTTAAAGCATGACACAAAATAATAGTGACCTTGCTGATTGCTTTAATAAAGAAAATAGATAAGATCTGGTTTTACAAAAATTTGTAAATTAAAAAAAAAATTAATGAAGTATACAAGAGATAATAAAAACTAGTAAGGAGATATCTTGTTAAAAAGTTTGAATGTATCCAAATGTTTATTAAAAGATTTCCCTTTTTCACAAAATAACTTTGTATGCAAGGTAAATGTGGTTTTCATTAGATTTTTTGACAAATTTCATACCCAGAGCGTTTTTTTAAAGTTGAAACTTATGTATTACATTTAAAGCCACTATATTAATTTTTGAATTTATTTTTGATTGATAAATACCTATGCATGAAGTAAAAACATTAAGTATTTCACTTGACGAAGCATTTATTGGTGTGGTAACTATAATAGATAGACATTTATTTCAACTCAAACGCTCAAAAAAATAATTATTTTAAATAACCAAAAAATTATTTCGCCATTAGTTATAACATATTTCGTTTGTTAGCAAAAAGAACCTTGATTGATATAGTGCAATTTTTTTCTTTAGGTGGTTTTACTATTAACCCATTTCCAGCCAAGCCAAAAAATATTTTTGGGAGTTCAGTTTAACATACCATTTTATAATCCAAGCAACTCAAAAAAATGCAAATCAATTTTTTCTGACAAAGCGTTTTCCAGGAAAATTTTGTTCCTAAATAGGAACACTGGCCTGTATTTGGCAAAAATTTAATTAAAAATTTTTCCAGAAAACTTAAGAGTCAAATAGTTTTATTGAAATAAGAAATGGTTAAAATCTGAGAAAACATTACATTTTTGTTAAAATATTTTAATTAATCCACATTTAAAGCTACTGGTGATGTTTTTCGAAGCACTTAGTGTGTAAGTGTACATTACATTTCTTGCACATATTGATTGTTTTCTTGTGGCACACCTTGCAACGTCGACGAAAACCTTTTTCTTGCAGAACCACTACGTGGTCTCCACGCATTTACAACTGCTGAATCGAGACATGAAAGCCACAATGGCCAATACCATTTTTTGGATCGAATACTGATCCTATAATTTTGAATGGCATTGTCGTGTAGATCAACTCCACCCATACCCTGATTGTAATTGTGAAACATTGCAGGTTGTTGGTACATTACGTATTTTCCAATTTGGACTGAGCCATCTTTCTTCACCTTTTTCTTTTGCCATCTTTTTACAGCGTGTGTTGGGCTTATGCTGTCGTAGTTGGTGGCCATTGTAACTTCTTTATTGTCATGTCAGCGGCAAATAAGTATTTTTTGAGTTCTATCGAAGGCAGCATCGAACTTACCTGACAAAAAAGAGCATATGTATTAGTTTGAAAGAAGAATCAAGTGAATTCTACCTCTCGGCAACGCCTTCCCGGTTTTTAAATTTGCACCTGCAATTCTATTGTTTCTCACAGTACCAGTTTAACACAATTTTTTTTCGCTTAACAGACACATCAAGTAGTAAAGAATGGTTCACTTATAATTTGGCCACATAAAAATAGGTATATCTCTTGAAATAAAACTCCGATTATTAAATTTTTTATATCAAATTAAATTATATTATTTCATGTTTCAGATAACTAATTATGGATACTAAATTACAATGTTTCGGTAAAAATTTCGGACTTTCTTTTTAATGCCTTGCATTAGGTTTTGCACAACTTGTCGTGATACTTCACCGCATACCTTATTCCACTTTATTCCCAAATTTTCTTTTGAATTTGAAGTTTTGCCATGTTTTTTTAACTTTTGTTTGGTTATTGCCCAAAATCTCTCAATTGGTCGAAGTTCGGGACAGTTTGGTGGGTTCATGTGTTTCGGTATAATGTCAACAGCGTGTAAACAGTACCAATCCATTGTATCCTTGGAATAATGACACGATGCCAAATATGGCCAAAATTTCACAGGAGCTTGGTGGCATCGAATAAAAGGCAGTAGACGCTTTTCCAGACATTCCTGTCGATATAATTCACCAGACATCGTGGAATGCGTCACAAATGGGCGACTTTTCAGTCCACAGCTGCAGATTGCCTGCCAAACCAATACCTTTTTTCCAAATTTATCCAACTTATCGTATTTATACCTTTCGGTCACTCCTCCTCTTATTTTTGCAACATAAAAATTCCGACCTGGTAGCTGTTTGACATCCATTTTGACGTATGTTTCGTCATCCATTATAATGCACCCGTTAAATTTTGTCAAAACCTGTTCATACAGAATGCGTGCTCTCCTTTTTGCTACAGATTGCTGTTTTTCCGAACGGTTTGGAAATTTTATAGTTCTATATGATACCAGCTTTGCATTTATGCGAATTCTTCGTACCGTACTTTTACTTGTTCCGTATCTTTTTGCTCGATCATTGTCGGAGAGGCCTGGATTTAAACGTATGGACCTTAATACCTTCACCCGCAAAGCTGGGTCTCCGCTTCCGAATTCTTCGTACCGTACTTTTACTTGTTCCGTATCTTTTTGCTCGATCATTGTCGGAGAGGCCTGGATTTAAACGTATGGACCTTAATACCTTCACCCGCAAAGCTGGGTCTCCGCTTCCCTTTTTTTTAGCCGCTCTTGTTTTTCGTTCAACGGACAACGTTTGTTTATATCGTTTAAGAACATTGTTGACGGTAGATTTTGGAATATTTAAGATCTTAGCGATTTTACTTCCCGACCAGTTCGGATTATCCAATGATTTGTGCACAATCATTTTCCTAATTTCTTTTTCCATCTTCGCCTGTAGTCACAAATATAAACTTACTGAAATGAATTTTGCTGGGAATAACGGTGCATTGTTTACAAACAATACGTCATTGAAAACTTTTTATTTGGTCCACTGGGGGCGCTACAATCGACAGTAACATGCGGCCAAATTATAACTGAACCATTCTTTATGATGTAAAGAAGTTGTCAAAGTAAAGTTTGTGTCTAATTGGATAGTCGATGTTTTCAACCAGTCGCAGAATAGTTTGCGCGCCCAAACCAAGCTTCGGATCATAGCGGTCATCGGCTCCAGCATATGGAATAGCGTTATACAAATATCCAGACGAGGAACAAAGACACCATATCTTGTAGCCAAATCTGATCGGTTTGCCACGAATGTACATTTTACAAGAGTGGCGCCCGAAATATGGTACCATCTGCTCATCGATTGAAAGTTCCTCCGCCCAGATACCAAATTTCAAAAACTTTTGGTTCATCATTTCGTACAATGGTCGTAACTGAAAATGTAAGAAAATATAACCATATGACCATACTTTTTAATATTGGACTTGAACGATTGACTTATTTAGCCAATTTATCCTTAGCATCCAACTCATTTTTATTACAGAAATAAATGTATCGTTTGATTTGAAGAAATCTGTTTCGAGACATACATTGTTTTACAACTGGAACTCCCAATGTTGGCTCTGTACACCAATAATCTGGTATAGATGGCAATGTGTGATAACCAGAAAGCAGCAATATTCCTAAAAACCATTTAAGTGTGATGTCATTGAATACGAATGTGGCGTTGTTTTGTTGTGCAGCGTATGTAAGGGTATTTTCGACAATAGAATTTATCACTTCTTCGTCGAAGAATTTGTGGAATAGTTGTAAAGGAGATAAACCTTTTAAATCATCATATAATTTTTGCTGCATATCTCGTAATGGTTCAGGATCTGGACAAATGTCGTATGAAATTTTGTTAGCATTTCTCCTATTAGGTTTACCAAAAGCGTCCATTGGCTTATAAGCTGGCCTGTCCGAAACCGATTTTAGTTTTCGTGTTTTTGAAAAACGTTGCTTTTTTGTTGGTGGATCATCTTTTTGATTCATATATTTATGTCTTTCACATTCTTGTGGAGCACTTTCTTCTTCACTAAAGCTGTCAATGTCACGTTGCGCTTCGTATTCGAGTGTACCAACTACTTCCACAAGAGCAGAGACATTGTCATTCACTGCAATGAAATCATCGTCCAATTGTTCTTCGTCAGTGACATCATCAACTTGGTTAGGTGGAATTACGGTGACAGTATCAATTTCTTCATCTGAAGATTCATTTTCAAGAATCTCTATAATTTCCACCATATTCAGTTTTCTTTTCGGCCGTTTGTTTTCCATTTTTACTACAATAGCTTAATTTTTGATACAACTCTACACTTTTCAAACTCTTTTAAAAAAATACTTTACCTTCTGTTTATTTCCAGCAAATTGAACAACAAATTTAAGAATAACACAAAAATATATGGTATTTTACCTGTGCGCGCCAAAAAAGGTTTACAATGACGAGTGTAAAAAAAAAGCTTTTTCGTCTATTCAGAACGAAAATAAATCTTTTTCGTTAGGTTTGAACTAAAAAAGCTTCTATCCACTTTTTTGCACGTAAAACGCTTTTAGAAAAGCTAATATATGGACGTTCATGCCAACTGCATAAAAAAAAATTCTGGCAAACACACGCCAGTGTTCCTATAAAGGAACAGCCAACATTTCTGCCATCTAGTGTTCGTCCTTTGAACAATATCGTATAGAAAACTATTATTGCTCATGGTTTAAATCTTGCTAAGAGCACCTCATAATTAATTTTGTAATTCCACACGTTGTTCTATTTTTAAATATTTAATTAAAAATGTCCTTTTTTTAAGGAAATTTTCAATCTGCACCCTCCTATCGGGGCGTGGCTAGTAGAAGCCATTTGAAAGTATTTTTCGAAACTTTAATATTCAAATATTTGTAATCAAAAATAATTTTATCGACTTATTCTTTTAAAACATTTTATTTTAATTTCTTAAAAAACATAAAATTATTGTTCCTACATAGGAACAGCGGAGCGAAATGGGTTAAGGAGCTCCTTTTAACTAATAGAAATACACAAAAGATACAGGTAACGTGTGTGTCTATCTCCCAGAGATTTGTGTTACGATAGATACATTCTTCTAAAATCTATTCAAATATTACACAGCCCATTTCGAAGAAATTTTGTTATTTCAACACCAAAAACAAGTTCGTATGTATCTTAAAAACTTTAAACAAGCTGTGTACTTATAATAAACTTGCTAAGGCTCAAACGTTGCAGAAAGAATGGAAAAAAAAAATCATCTGATATCTTAATGTTACGACTTTGCAAACACATATTTCCATTATATATTATTATAGTAAAGTGTACAGTAACCTTTGATTCAAATTTGATTAGCCTAATAAGATCTGAAGTTTCTCCATTTCTCATTTTGCATTAAAGAAAGAAAAAAACCTTTAAAAGTTAAAAGTGCACCTTCTCCAACTACGGCAACAACTGTATTCATTCATGCTTTCGACCGTGGAAACTTAGCGTTTCTCTACAATTTGTTTCTTATTAAATCTCAATTTCCGCTGCTCATGCTGATTGCAAGCGTCCTACTTTTTTTTTACTTACCTACCTGCTACCAGGCTCAACTGCTATCAATTACGCGCGTTCATTTCCGTTTCCTTTGTAAAGTTGTGCTATTTTTTTTTTACTTTAACATTTATTTCTTTCTTTCTTTCTTCAATCCTTTTGCTTATCTTATTTGTTGCAACACTTTGCCGCTGATCACTGCATGGCTCGTCATGACATAATTTTATGCTTTCTTCACTTTGCCATTTTTTTTATTCTATCTATTATTGCTCTTATTTCGTTTCGCGTTACTTGCACGCGGCTGAGCGTACTTTTGTGCTTATTTTATTCGTAATTTTTATCATATTACACGTTTACGTTACCGCTTACGTCGCGACGTCTTGAGCACTATTTTAACGCTGCGTACGTTTTGCTACTGAAAACTGCAGCACAAAGCTATTTAAGTATCTGCGTGTGAGTGTGTGACAGTGTGTTGTATCTGTGTGCGTGTATGTAGCTCGGTGTTTGTTCACTTGTGCGCTGCTTAACAACTCATATGGAAAAATTATGCTGCACGTGATTCGGATGAGAAATTTTGCCAAAAGCACACTCCGCGTCAAGCAGCTGAAGCAGCAGCAACAGAAAAACATAAATTTATTTTTATAAAGTTGGAAAATGTTCCATTTTTTTGCATTTCTCTTGCCGAAACATTGGGTAAGCTTAGAGCTACAGCTTCAATTGCTTTCTTTATGGAGTTGACTACGTTTGTGTTGCTTCTTTCCCCACATTTTTCATGTAGTGGTAGTTGTAGTAGTTAAAATATTATTTATAATGACATCAGCAAAATTGGCGTTGATGGGTTTTAAGAACAGAAAAAGTTTTTCTTTAAGTCATCGGATTGAGGCTTTGATTTTGAAGGCATGAAGATAATAATCTTTAAGCGAGCTTTTGTGTTAAGGGATAACTTAAAAATTTTTTTTTGCACTCACACATAAAAATGTCTTATTTGCTCGTTAGGAAACAAGGCGCTTCGAAACCACTTTCAAAGCACTTTACAAAACTACAATTGCGCTATGTTCTCGCTTTTTATAGCGCCTTTTTTAACATTGTCATGTCATTGCAAAAAAGACCTTTGTTCTCACTATGAAAAAAATTAAAAAAGAGCTCTACTCTCCCTTTGGAAAGAGTGGTTTCTTCGTAAGCAACTGCAGCGCAACTTAATTTTTGATGGCTTATATTTTTGCCCAAACTAATCTTTTATATTTACGTTTCGAATATCCAAACCACTTGCCACTCATTCTGTTACCTTTTTTATGAAAGCATTTACATTTCAACAGTTTGTTAAGATTTAATCTTTTTTTTTACACTATTTTTTACAACAATTTTTCACGAATTAAACTTTTTGCGTATACTAGTGATAAGTAATGATGAGAAAACTACAAGTGATGTTAGTGATGCGAGTACGAAAAGTCAGCAGAGTTTTCGATAGGATATCTACTATAAATGAATTTTTTATTTTTATTTAATGCGAAGCATGTATTACAATAATTGTACTTATTCCGTAGTGCTTAACAGCTTGTCAGTTAGAGGTTAGGTTAGTGTGGCTAGAAGCTAGAGGCTGCTAGTTAGAGGCTAGATGGTAATTTTAATAACGATAAAAAAGAAACTAAAATTTTATGCATTCATTTATTTATACACAAATTTAATGTCAAAAAATTAAAAAAAAATATAAACAATAAATAAAAACGATTAATTTTAAGCAAATCACATAGCTTATCGAAATTTTATTTAAATAATGAATTTTATGGTACTTAAATAGTTAGTTTAGAAATTTTTCACGCTTATTAGATGTGCGGCTTAGAAAGCTTCTGCGATTTTTTAAGTAATATGTACTACAGCACCCTCTCATGTTAAAAAAAAAAAATAGATGCGTCGTTGGACGCATGTGGTTTTTTCGTCATAACTCCCAAACCATACATTCTGCAAGGACGATTTATGCACTAAAATGTTTGTAATTAAAATACCCACACGACTGCATTCTAAGAAAAAATATTTTTGTTTCAGGAATCTTAGTTTTCTACGTCATTTTTTGTGATTTTCTACTTTTTTCGTTTTTTGGCTATAACTCCTTAACCTTATATCCTGCTAGGACGATTTATGGCCCAAATTGTTCGTCAAGCCTCTGCCTGCAAGACTGCATCCTTGAAAAAATTCTCAAAATTATATAACATGTTAATATCTTATGTCCTTATTTCTGCATTTTCTATTTTTTATTCTTTCACCATAACATTCGCCCTAAAATCGTCCCATGACAAGGTCGATTCATGCATTAAAATGATCAGCATGGCATTGTCCTTAAGGAAGGTTATTTCTTTGTCGAAATGCATTTTGCTCTACCTCTTGTAGTTTAGGAGTTGTAGAACACTCTTTGGAGTGGTAGTTGGACAAAAACATGTGGTTTTTTCGTCATAACTCCCAAACCATACATCCTACAAGGACAATTTATGCACCAAAGTGTTTGTAATTAAAATACCCACACGACTGAATTCTTAGAAAAAATATTTTTTTCAGGAATCTTAGTTTTCTACGTCATTTTGGCCATAACTCCTAAACCATACATTCTACAAGGACAATTTATGCACGAAATTGTTCGTCAATTCTCTGTCTACAAGACTGCATTCTTGGAAAAATTCTTAAAATTATATAACATGTTAATTTCTTATGTCCTTTTTTGTGATTTTTTATTTTTTCGCCATAAAATTCGCACTAAAATCCAAACTACACCTCTGACAAGGACGACTCATGCATTAAAATGATCACCATTGCATCGTCCTTAAAAGGGGTTACTTCTTTGTCGAAATGCATTTTGCTCTACCTCTTGTAGTTTAGGAGTTGTAGAACACTCTTTGGAGTTGTAGTTGAACAAAAACATGTAGTTTTTTCGTCATAACTCCCAAACCATACATTCTATAAGGACAATTTATGGACCAAAGTGTTTGTTATTAAAATACCCACACGACTGAATTCTTTGAAAAATATTTTTTTTTCAGGAATCTTAGTTTTCTACGTCATTTTGGCCATAACTCCTAAACCATACATTCTACAAGGACGATTTATGTACCAAATTGTTCGTCAATTCTCTGTCTACAAGACTGCATTCTTGGAAAAATTCTCAAAATTATATAACATGTTAGTTTCTTATGTCCTTTTTGTGAATTTTTTATTTTTTATTTTTTCGCCATAAAATTCGCCCTAAAATCCAAACCACACCACTGACAAGGATTATTTATGCACCAAAATGTTTGTAATTAAAATACCCACATGACGGCATTCTTAAAAAAACAGTTTCATAGATTTGTTTTTTATAGCATATTTTGTTTACCCTATCTATTGGGGGTTGGAATTAGTTTTAAAGGTTTTCTAAGAGATGGCGTAACTATCAATAGATCGCATCGGGCACACCTGTGACTATATTCATTTCAAAGCACATTGACTAAGCTTCATTTTTCAGTATGTGTCATTCCACTGAAGTGTAAACATCATATATTTTTTCTCTGTGAACATGTCGACTTTCGTTCCAACAAAACGCAATTTGCGGGAAGGTTTACTTTTGTGCTTCCATTTGAAGAAAAAAGCGGTTGAAGCACAACGCACGCTTACTGAGGCTTACGGGGACTATGCTCCATCGATTTCTACTTGTGAGTATTGGTTCCGTCGGTTTAAAAGTGGTGATTTTGATACGGAAGACAAAGATCGTCCGGGCTAGCCGAAAAAGTTTGAAGATGAGGAATTGGAGGCTTTGCTCGATGAAGACCCGTGTCAAACCCTTCAAGAATTGTCAGAATCATTGGGAGTCGACTTATCAACGGTCGGCAAACGCTTGAAGGCCATGGGAATGATTCAAAAGCAAGGAAATTGGGTGCCGTACCAGTTGAAGCCGAGAGACGTTGAACGGCGAGTTTGCATGTGCGAACAACTGCTTCAACGGCATAAAAGGAAGAGTTTTTTGCATCGTATTGTCACTGGCGATGAAAAGTGGATCCATTACGATAATCCTAAGCGAAAAAAATCGTGGGGACCACCCGGCCATGCATCAACATCGAGGGCCAAGCCGAATATTCATGGCGCCAAGCTTATGCTGTGTATTTGGTGGGATCAGAAGGGTGTCGTGTACTATGAGCTGCTAAAACCTAACGAAACCATCACTGGGGAACGCTACCAACAACAATTGATGCAATTGAGCCGAGCATTAAACGTTAAACGGCCGGAATATGCCAAAAGACACGACAAAGTGGTTTTTCAACATGACAACGCACGGCCACATGTTGCAAGAACCGTCAAGGAAACGTTGGAGGCGCTGAATTGGGATGTGCTACGCCACCCGCCTTATAGCCCAGACATAGCCCCTTCCGACTACCACCTATTCAGATCGATGACGCATGGCTTGGCTGAGCAGCGCTTCACTTCTTACGAGGATACCAAAAAATGGGTCGATTCGTGGATTGCCTCAAAAGACGAATCGTTCTTCCGGCGCGGAATCCATATGCTGCCAGAAATATGAGAAAATGTTGTAGCTAACGATGGACAATACTTTGAATAATATACATTGTACCGTTGTTTCTAAATAAATGCTCAAAAACCGAAAAAAAACCTTTACAATTAATTCCAACCCCCAATATTACCCACATTTCAGCATTTGCAGTTTATTATACCTCTTATGATTTAGAAGTGATCACAAACAGTTATTGCTCGCAGTAACAGAAATACTCTGAAAAAAATTTGTTTTTTGCTCTCCTGAACAGTTTTTGTTGGCGCAGCGACGATATGTACCTAGTTTACGAAAAAAATACTAAAAACTCAATTTTTAATTAAAAATTAAAGTATTTTGTACTTAAAAATTTGTGTATTCAGTTTTTGAAAATTTCGTTAAAAATTGTAAACATTGATTCTCTAACATCAAATTCTGAGAATGCAGTAAGAATGAATGCCTCAATACGATAATATTTCCAAAGTGCCAAAAAAATAGTGGTGCTGACCTTGAAAAATGGGAATGAAAATTTTAGTGGTCAAAAAATTTCAAATTTTTCTTAAAAATTTTTGTAAAAAAGGACACCACAATAAAGAACAATTCAAGATCTTTAAAATATGTCCATAATATTTTTCTTGTAGGACTAAGGGCTTAGAAGATATAGTTGTTTGAGTACATGTCCAAATGAAAATTTTTGTTTTTCTTTATAATTTTTCACTGTCTATAACTGCATAAAAAAATTAAAAATTATAAAAAAAATGTGCAAATATTTTTCTTTTTTAAAGTACTATCCACGTGCAAAGTACCAAATTTTTACAAAAGTGTGAGTTTCGAAAAGCGTCCGTTTTGACATAGAATGACCGATATTTAGATGACTGGAAATTAGTTTTTATCTCCCCAATTTTTAAATCTGGCCAAAAGTTTCTTACTGATAACTATAGACCAATCGCAAAACTTTCAGCCATTTCAAACTGTTAGACAAGTTAGTTACCAAAAACTTACTCTCCGAAGTGAAAAATTATATCTCGACTGAGCAACATGGGTTTTTGCGGGCAGGTCCACCAGCACTAACTTGGCCATTTTTTTCAAACTTTTATATAGGGAACGGCTTCCAGGTGGACGTTTATACATAAACGATATACCTAGAAGTTTTAAATTTTGTAAAAGTTTACTGTAAGCTGATGACTTGAAAATGTTTTCTATTGTTAAAAATACTTTGGATTGCTCGAATTTTCAAGCAGATATAACCGTCCTTATGTGAAGTTAATGGCTTAACGCTAAATTTCTCCAAGTGTCATATTTTAACATTTTGTCGCAGAAATGTTTTTATTGCGCAGGAATATTCATATGTAAGCAATAGTTTCTTTCAAAGAGCAACCGCTGTAAAGTATCTTGGCATTTACTTTGATCAAAATTTGTCTTTCCAAACTCATAGGGATTATGCAATTTCCAAGGCAAACTCACTGTTAGATTTTCTCAAAAGAAACTCCATGGAGTTTTTTGATCCTAATACAGTAAAATCCATTTTTCGAGCTTTGTCAGATCCATTTTGGAATATTCCTGTTCTATTTGAAGGCCCTCTTATGCTGCAGATATTTATAGGGTAGAAAGAGTTCAAAAAAGGTTGTCTCGATTCGCTTTACGTAATATGAATACATTTCAAGAAATGCCTTCTGATGATATCCGCTGTTAGCTACTTGGACTTCGATCATTGGAGCAAAGAAGAAAAAGTTTTTCTATATTATTTATTAAAGACATTTTATATGGTAAAATTCAAAGTCTTGAACTTTGGAAAAAGGAAAGACCTTTATTTTATATTTTTCCCCATAAAACTAATTTTAGACAGAATGAGGTGATTTCTAAACGTTTATTTCTCTGTAATTCTGTTGCCAGTCAGATATATTTCAGTATAAATAGAGAAATATTTAAGAATTTATTACTCGAATTGTTACCTTATGTTCAATATGCTAGATTAAGTTAGATTAAGAATGACTTAAGATTGCTTTCAATGTATTCATTCAACAGTATTTCATTCTTTCAACAGTATATATTCTAATATCTAATAAAGATAGAATAAATTTGTTAACAGATTTTGAATCAGCGATAAATCTATTGAAATTGACTACAATATTGGAAAAAAACATAAAATTTATTTGGACACCGTGATGTTTAAGGCTAATTATTTTAATAAGAAGACATTATTACATCGAAATGCAATTTTTCATATGCACTTCTCTATCTTATAATTATTGATCCTTATCATATTTACTACGATAGTAGTTTATCCTATTATCATTTGCACATTGGCACTAATCTCATATAGATATGTATCCCGTGTTTGAAATTTATCGGAATTGAATGAAAACCGGAATTGAATGAATATCGTTGTAAAATCTGTTACATCTCAAAAAGTTCCACAAGAATAAAGGTAATTTTGCTTATATGTTTTATTTTCCATATGCTTTCTGTGTATGAAACTTGATGAATTCGAATAAACACTACAGTGGTCCCGTACAAAATGACGTCATCAAAACGACAAATACTTTATCAATTTCACAAAAATCAATGAGTTGATTATATAATTTACGCAAACACTTTGCTTTTTGAAATATACGCCAAGATTAAAATTTGGAAAAATTTTAAGAAATTCAGAAAAACTATATCCATTCCCCATAAAGAGTGACGTCATTGAAACAATCAAACCATTATTAAAACCAAATTTTTTGGCTCAGTAGAAGTTTATTCCTTACCAGTTTTTTCCAATACTTAGCATTTAGTGCTTTGTCAATTTTTTCTATAAAGTTTAGCATACTGATGTATGTTCATCTGGCACAAAGTCCGTTTTCTTTATCGAAAATTGTTAATTTCTCGAAGAATTGGCGAATAAAACTATCGTAAATTAATTTTTATGATCTATTGAATAATTACATGAATTAAGATTGTGAGCTTTAGATCAAGTGAGTTTTCAAGAAGGCAACAACAACAACAACAACTCTGTATAGAGTCAATCACTTAGCTGACTAGACAGTCTGTTTCGGAAATCGCTACATATTCCTCATCAGTAGTCTTTGAGTGATTAAGCTGTGATCAACTCACTGTTTAAACTAGCATATGAATGTACAGATCCTCTAATTCATTCTCATGAATTGTATGGCTGCTAATCATATGACACTTCAAAGCAGGAGGCCATTTTAGATCACCGCCATTAACTCTATCAAGGGTTGCCATCTGTTCTAGTTGCTTCTTCATTTATTTCAATATTTATTATTCTGGCGAAGCAAAAACTCGTTTCATTTCTATGGTGCATTTCGACAAACAATCGAACACCAATGAGTATTGAAATAAATGAAGAAGCAACTAGAACAGATGGCAACCCTTGATAGAGTTAATGGCTGTGATCTAAAATGGCCTCCTGCTTTGAAGTGCCATATGATTAGCAGCCATACAATTCATGAGAATGAATTAGAGGATCTGCACATTCATATGCTAGTTTAAACAGTGAGTTGATCACAGCTTAATCACTCAAAGACTACTGATGAGGAATATGTAGCGATTTCCGAAACAGACTGTCTAGTCAGCTAAGTGATTGACTCTATACAGAGTTGTTGTTGTTGTTGTTGCCTTCTTGAAAACTCACTTGATCTAAAACTATCGTAGTCTACTAGCAAATGATTCGAAAATGAGCCGTTTGCGATCTTAACGGACAGTTTGAAAACGAGAGATAGTTTTTGTTTTGAAAATGAAGCCGTTTCCGATTTCGAACGCGAAAAATATTTCGTAAATTTTACGAAGGAAATTGTCGTATTTTTACTCTTTTCCGATTCGATTATGATCCTCTTGGCACTCCTAATTAATTTGAAAACGAATGTTCTTTAATGAATCGAAAATGAAGTCATTTACGATTTCGTAAACGATATTTTTTTGTGTTTAATTATCAAGGGAAGTTATCATATTTTTACTCTTAAGCGAATAGAAAACGATGCGTTTGGTGCACATAATATTCATTCGAAACCGTTTAATTTAAAAAACAAAAAATAAGCCATTTTCAATCAATAATCAAGACTCCGTAAACGATTAAATTTATTTTAAATTTACAAAAAAATTATCGTCCTTTAGTCTTTTTTAATTCAAATATGACCTGTTTAACACTTATATCCTTTTCTTTATTTTTTTAGTAATGATTACATGAATGCAAAATGAAAAAACTACGATTACGTACATTGATGCACTTCGCTTTTTCTAAACTCATAGATTTTAAGTTTACTTATTCGGTCATGAGCATATTGGAGAAACTTGTGTGATGCACATCTCTATCTTATAATAATTGATCCTTATCATCACTGGCGTCGGAAGCGGTGGCGCAAGGGGGGCAGTTGCCCCCCCACTTTTTTAGCTAGATAAACAATTTAAAAAGAAAACTTCAAAAGTTAATCAAAATGCCAGTTTTTTTTACAACGATAATATTTTGACTCTTCTTCATGAGCATGCTTGCGGATAACCATTTTCTTTCTCTGTGTTTGCAAAAAGATAGAACAAAATGTAGAGTTTCTACTGCGAACCCACCACTTCAGTTTAAAAGCACCCTAAAGTATGTAGCTTAATACTGTAATATTGTAATCGAAGCCTTCAACGGAAAAGTGCCTTCTGAACAAAATCTAAAAACAAAACTAGATCTTTATGCAGATGACTTGGATGTGAGCGACCTCCACTCGCAACTTAAATTGCTGAAGCAATTGCCTGGCCAAACACCTTCAAATTGTAGTGGCATTGTATCCCAATTTGCAAAAAATTCGGATACTGTAAAAAAACTATTAAATGAAGTTGAAAAACTTCTTGCTTTGGTTTTGATTGTGTCTGCATCAGCAGCTTCATCTGAGCGTTTTTTAGTGCACTAAGACGACTTAAAACGTATCTTCGAGCAACTATAACACAGAAACGACTCACTCATGCGGCACTTATACACATTCACAAAGATAAAACCGAAGAATTGAATTCGATGGAGGTGGTGAAAGAATTTGTTTCTCGCAAGGACAGAAAGAAACATTTTGCAATAATTTAAATTGATATAACTTTTTGTACCTTATTGCATATAAACCATGTAAAGATATACCTAGTCTTGCTTTATAAAAGCAACCATTATTTCTTATATTTTCATATTACCATATGAAAGATCCTTTAAGGAATGATCTCTAATATTGAAATTGGAAGAACTTTTAAAAATAATGAAGTTTTAATATTTTTTACATATTTTTATATTTTTTTATTTTAAACTAAAATGAAAAATTTGTGTATTCACATTCATGTTTCTTTGAAGAAATTTTGGTGAACTTTTTTTGCACCACCATTTGTACTGCCGCCCTATTTGTACTGCCCCCCCCAGATGAAATTCTCTTCCGACGCGCTTGCTTATCATGATTACTGCGACACAAATAATTTTTTGAAATACGTTATTTTCAAGAGCACTCTGAAGTTGGCATTTGGGGTCAGATCTGTTTAAAATGACTTATTATTTCGTATAAGTTGTGCCTAATTTCTGCTAAGAAATGTCAAGTTCAAGTTTAATTTTCAGTTTCTTAAAAATCTTCATGCTAATATTTAAACACATCAACTAAATGTTTGACTTTTTTAAATATTAAGAAATATTCGCAGTAAAATAAGCTTAGCAGATTGGCTTTTAGTAAAAGCAGAACTTATTTGCTTTTAATATAAGCATTATTTGATGTTTGTGTGCTATTTAAATGCTTTTTGTCCTCAAAAGCTTTTGCTGTGACTTTCGTCGTCGAAATCAGCTGCATTGAATTGTCATAAAATGGCTAATAAGTTTTTTGGCATGAGTTTTGCTTAAATAAAAAAATGTGAAATATTTATATTATATATGCTGTTTCGCATAAAAATCATACTTCTCACTCATGCTCACAAACATGTTATGCTAACTGCTTTTATTTTGGTATTTTTTATATAATTTTTTTTTTTGTGCTGCCGCCGGTTTTGCCTTGCCTTCTAGTATATGTAGCAATTTCATTTTAAGCACCAAAACGTTTTATGAATATTTATTAAATTCACGTGCACAGATATTCTGCCACGAGCTGACTTTCTGCCTGCTCCAGGCCTTGCCCGGGAGTAGCTGCAAAACACTTCATTGTTTCATATAAGGCGTTGCTGCAATACATTTCATGTTGTTGTTTCTTTTTGTTTTTGCTTAAATTGCTGCGCTGTCTCGTTTTTGGAGCCAGTCTATTTTTGTTGTTTTTTTTTACCATTTTTACTTTGTTTTTAAATCTCTGCCAGCTTCCTGATGATTTATCTTCTGATTGCGGTTTTATTTGACTCCGACATACTTGCTCTAATGCTGTTGTTGTTGTTGTTGTTGTTGCTATGTATACTGTTGCCATTTGTAACATATGCTGTCCTTGCACTAGAACCAAACCGAACCAAACTGAACCTAGCTAGCTTCTTTTGCTGTTGTGGCTTTGGATAACCTGAGCATTTGTACCTTTGCCATCTTCTATGTTTTAGCTGACGTTGCTTGAATACCAAAGAAAAATAAAGCAAAAGAAAGAGCAAAAATACAAGAAAATGACACAAAAAATGCCAAGGTTTCAAAAATAGCTTGCTTTGCATACATGTTCCTAATGTTCCATGGTAACCAGCGTAGTCTATTGTATTATTGCAGTCATTTTGCGGATAAGTTTTCGAGACAGTTGCCAAGAATTTTAAGTATACATGTGGAAAAAAAACAGGGTGTAGAAATAGTTTATAACGACAAAATAAGCTACAATATGAACAAGATTATCAGAACTAAGCAATTTTTCTTTGGGATCTAAAAAAAAACTAATTCTCAGAATTTTTGCAAAATTTTCTTAGCTACTTAACCTCAATAGCTGCCAATGAAAGCGTAGCACCCTTTTTTAAAATAACGTCTCATCTTGCTTTATATATACTCTAATGATGTGTTGCTGTTGCAACTTTTTATGTGTGGCTGCTGTTCAGGCACATCATTCGGTCATGTAGGCATCGTTATGATCCTGCGACGTGTCCTTTTTGTGTGTACCAATAAAATTTGACGCAGTGGCAACATTTTGATTTTATTTCGAACAATAACAAATTTGAGGCAAGATCCGAAAAATCTTCTACCTTCATTTTAAACAGCTCAGAAATTTTAAATTTTAGTCACAATCCATGTAGCATGAAACATGGCACATTTGCAGTCATCTTTTCCAACAAAACTTGGCTAAAAGCCGCTGTTGAAGCCAGTTAACTCAAAATCAATGTTGTTATTTTATTTCCTTTGTAAATTGCTACAACAGGAAATTTTCGATTTTTCCCTAACATGATTTTTCTAGCCTTATTTTGCCTTCTCCTTGCCTCAAGTAGAACTTCAATGATGTTGCTTGAGTTTGGGGCACATGTTCAATGTGGAGGATTTCAAATTGTCATTTATGGGATATATATTCGTAGAAGGAAAATAAGCAAATTGCTATACAAATACAAACACTCAATACAAAACATACAACATAATAGCTAAACACGTCAATACAATCGAATATCGTGCATAATTCGACACTTGGCCCAAAATGTTGCCATTGCCGCAGCTACTCGTACTATCTGGCTCTAGATTAAAATTTGCTGTTGTTGCATAAAGCGGATGAAATTAGAGCATTTTGGGCAGATTACAGGATTTTTGAACCACGTCATTTCTTTCTGAAAACTTTAATATACAAAGCTGGTGCTTATGAGAGAAAATAAAAGCTTTTTTTTTTTAAAACTTTAACAGACTCATTTACTGTTTTAAATTCACTGAAACAAATTGTAAATGTTGTTATTAATTTTCAAAAAACTTCTTGCAAATTAAAATTTTTGACCTGCACACTTTTTCTACTTTTCGAAATCTTTCCACAGAATAAAGTTAAAACAACAAGCAAATAGTTAGCAGTAAATAATTCTACCCTGAGCACCCTTTAAACAAAATTTTTTTGTTTTCATTTTGAAAGTTTTACAGCACAGTCTGTCAGATTTTTGTTTTCTGCTTCCATCGAAACAAGTAAATTTAATTTTTAACACATGCTGACCACAGCAATTGTAGATATGTAATGGAAGTTGTTTGTTGTGTTTTAACTTCATTTTTACATGTAAATGCATTTGCATGCGTTTGACATTGAGAAAAAAAAAACTATGAAAGAGTTAAATTAAAAAAGTTTATTAGGGTTTTTTATATGGGCCGATATTTCTACAAGAGTTGCAAAGCATAATTTGGTTTGCTGAATCAATCATAATATCTTTTTACCACAACCAAGAATTGTTTTTCTTGGTCTTGCGAAAATGATGCATGGAAAGTGAAATTTCCTTATGAATTTAAGATATGTGAGGAATTCACTAATTAAAGAGTTTACAGCAATAACATGATATGTCTCAAAATAAAAAATTCAATATAATTGATTTTATGGTACATATTTAGAAAATTTATTTTTGGATGAATAATTGGAATTCAACTTGGCAACTTTATTATATTCGCAATTGAGGGTCAAACTCAATTTCTAAGAATAATGTTCATTTGTTATTGCATAAAGTCCTTCAATTTAGAATAAGAACTTTAGGAAGAAGGAATCGAAACAAACTTTTCAAATAGTATAGCATATATAATTTGAGTGATATACCCATTGTTACTCGGTAGTTTGTAAATATGATTTTTATTTGCTATGGTTTTGTTTCGATTTATTGATTTTTCATCGATCGCAAAGATAATAATAAATCGATAAATCTACTGAAACTATGGCAGACATTTTTGTATTCACATTTAGAAAATATTTTACTTAATTTCACTGACTGATTTAGTTCACTGACAAAATGGCTCTTTGTCCCAATACCCAAATTAAATTTTTATGAAAATCGAAATCAAACTAATTATCTTTGTAAATATTTACATCAGGAGTGCGCAAAAGGCCGCCCGTGTGCGGAGAACTTTCTCACGCATTTGCTTACATGAAAATAACTTGTTTTTACGTAAATTATGCACTAAAAAAAAGAGATACAAACTGAAACAACATGAAAGGTTAGAAATGCCTTTTAACTGAAAAATAAAACAAGTTGTATTTTTCTTTTTATTTTTGTAAGCATATGCTAACGTAATATAGAAACATGAAATGTCATAAATGTTGTAAAGTAAATGAATTTTTTGACGTAGAATTACGTCTTACAGCGCGGTTTGTAAAGAGTCATTTTCATAAATTTTTTAAAGTATATTTAAGGATTTTAGTTGACACTTTGGGGTATAACTACAGCCTTTTATATTCATTGTACAAAGAAAAAATATATGTCAAAATATCAGATATAGTACGAATAAAACGGATATTTAACTTTGGGTCTTTTAACCTCTTTAGTCAAGTCACAAAACAAAAAAAATGTTAGAAGAAAAAAATTAATGCTTTCTTATGAGTAATACACAAGCTCCTTCAGTTAGTTGCTGCTTATTGTTGTTGTTGTTATTAATATGTATGTAAATCTATATATATAAAAATGGATGTATGTATGTGGCTATGTGGCTATATCACGTATAGACTCCAAAACCGCTGAACCGATCTTTATGAAATTTTCAGGGAAACTGAAGCCATATCTTGAGAGTGTTCCTGTGAGTGTTCCCGCACCCCTTTTTACCTCTTGCAAAACAACAAAAATGCTATATTTTGCACGGTTTTGATCGTATTAGACTAAAATTTGGTTATTAAGTGCATATGGCTACTTTCGGCAGCTATACTGAAAATGGTGAATATATTTTGCATTTCTTGACATTTTCGTATATGGCAGTAAGGCGGTCTGTGGCAGAACAACGTCTGCCGAGAAGAGTGAGTGTTCCTGTGAGGTTTGGTAATGTTTGGACGAGGGGGCGTGGTACCTCCTATACAAGCCAAATTTGCGCTATCGACCACAAACTAAATAAAGGATATATATCAGATCGTAAAAACTAAGATTTAGTAATTTTGTTCAGATGGTTACTGTCAGTAACTGTACAAAAAATGGGCGTGGTCGCATTAAATATACGCCCACTCTTTCGAAATAATGGCAATTCCGGAGTTCTACACATTTTTATAGTGAAACTTGCTGTGTAGGTGCTCCAAGAGGCAGTCACGATACATAAATGTTTTCACGCCCACTTTTACCGCCCACAAATCAATATCTGTACATATAAAAATGAAAAGTGATTTGTTCGGATGCTTAAAACTTGAAAACGACTGGACCAAATTGGATACTTCCTTGTAATGGTTTGTTTGTAACTGCTGCGCAAAGGTTTAGGAAAAAAGTAATGCCACACCCCTTTTATCGCCCACAAATCAATAAAAATGCTATATTTAAGACGGTTCTGGTCGTATTAAATTAAAATTTTAGTAAATAAGTTCTTATGATGACTGTCATTAACTTTAATAAAAACGGGCGTTGTCACACTTCATCTACTCCTACTTTTAGAAATATCACAATACTTCGAAACTATTGGTCCGATTGAGCTCAAATTTTGTAAGTGGCTTTGCTTTGAGTACGAGATGGTTTAAGAAGAAATGCCACACCTTCTTTTACCTCCCATAAATATAAAAACAATTTGTGTTGTCGAATAGCTTTAGAGTTATGGGTTGCACAGCTTAGAAATTCGGTATCCGACCACAATTTAGACGTACCGTTTCAGTGAAGAAATTTTATGGGAGTTGGACAGGGGGGAGGGGCAGCTCCCATACAACCCAAATTTGCGATGTTGAATAGCTTTGAAGTTATAGGAATTCAGCCTTGGAATTCAGTTTTTGACCTCAATTTACAGTTTTTCATGCAGTTTCAATTGACTCATGCAGTTTCAATGATTTGATTTTATGGGCGTTGGACAGGGAAGCCTGACATCTCCCTTACAACCCAAATTTGCTATATCGAATTGCTTTAAAGTTATAGGTTAACAGCGTAAGAATTCGGTATTCGACCTAAATTTATACATGCACTTTCATTTCTTACACTTTATGGGCGTAGGGCAAAGGGGAGTGGCACTTCCCATGCAACCCAACTTTGTGCTATCAAAAAGCTTTGGACCTCACGACCTTTCTGTACACATGCAGTTTCATTGATTTAATTTTATGTTCATTGGTAATAGGGGCGTGGTACCTCCCATTTAACGTAAATTTGCGACATTGAATATCATTGAAGTTATAGGTCGCACAGCGTCAGAATTCAGTATTCGCCCTCAATTTATACATGCAGTTTCATTAATAACATTTTATGGGCGTACGGAAAGGGGGCGTAAAACCTCCTATTTAGCCCAAATTAGAGATATCAAATAGCTTAGGGGTTATAGGTCGCACAGTTTTTGAATTCAGTATTGGACCTCATTGTACACATGTAGTTTCATTGATTACATTTTATGAGCGTTGATCAAGGGGGAGTGGCACCTCCCATACAACAAAGATTTGTGTTATCGAATAGCTTTGGAGTTCAAGGTCGCACAGCATCGGAATTCAGTATTTGACCAAAATTTACGCATGCAGATTTACTGATACAAGTTTTTAGAGTTTGTCGGGGGGGAGGGAGGTGCGTGACACCTCCAACTTAACCAAAATTTGCGATATCGAATAGCTTTGAAGGTTTAGGTAACTCAGCCAAGGAATTCAGTACTCGAGCTCAATTTACACATGCAGTTTCATTGGTAAAAATGTATGGGCGTAGGTAAAAGGGCACCTCTCATACAACCCTAATGTAAGCTATCGAATAGTTTTAGACCTTTCAAATAGACCTCAATGTACACATGCAGTTTAATTGATTACATTCTATGAGCGGTGATCAAGAGGGCGTAACACTTCCTATACAACCCAAATTTGTTATATCGAATAGCTTTGTAGATATAGTTCGCAGTCTCGGAATTCAATATTCGACATCAATTTAGACATGCTGATTAACTGATAACATTTTATGGGCGTTTTATAAGGGGGAGTGGCAGCAACCCGCCGAGTTTCAGCTAGTGTACATATACAAATAATCATAAGTTGCTTTCGTTTTTGTGATTTGTTATTGGTTTTGTTTATTTTCAGCAATATATGTAAATACAATAGAAGATACGTGTAGCTATCTCTGAAAACTTTATTTTTGAAATATCACAATAAATTCGAATTATTTGTACTATACATTATATATTCCCATTTTAAAAATAAATTTTTTTAACTAAAATTTACATTTTAAATTACTTTGCAATTATTTCTAATGCGTTCCTTACTATCAAGATATCTTTGGAAAGAGTTTGAGTGCTTGAATTGATTCGTGGTCTGAATTGATTAAATTGGTACATACAAAAGCTAAGATATTAATTATAAAAAAAAATTACTGAAAAAATAATGAAATATCATAGTTAAAAACCAAATAGAAGAAATGAAGTTATTTTAATTTTGAAAGTTTTTGTATGGAAATAAAATTAAAAAACTATCAAAAATATGTATGAAAAACAGCATTATATTTAATCCGATTGCAAAATTTCAAAATTCATTTCTGACAGCTTATTTTTTTACAACTATGAAACCAGCCAATATATTTACGAAAAACATGATTTTTTGACGTTATTTCAAAATGGTTATCTCACTGGCGGTTATCATTCATTACAGTCAAAATATTTTAGGAATCGCCACTAAATAAATCAAGGATCATTTTAAGTGGGTGGCATTGATAACTTTTTTTGAAGTGAAAACTTCTTTAGGCGCATTGAACGATTTTGGTAGAGGGTAAATCTTTGGTTCGCGTCATTGTCCCTTTTAGAGTAACGCTCGTCATCAATACAGACAGCAAAGATTGCAAGATAGGAAACTTAGAAAACAAGCAAGCAACCATCAATAAGTTCATCTGTGACGCATCGTTATTTCCCCTCCCTTTGCCCCGCTGCGAAACATTATCTGCATTCCCGTGGCATTAGACACGCCCATTGAGCGGTGAAACGTCAAATAGCAAAATGAGTAGTTATTTAGATTTGCCAACTATGTTCGTTTTGATAAAAAATGCTTGAAACTTGGCAGCATTTTAAGATCAGAAATAGAGCTAGAAATCGAGCTGGTTTTAATTTTTGTTTTGTGAATAAAATAGAGCCGCGCTCTAGATCAACGACCACGGGAATGCAGCTATTGAATGTTACTGTTTTTTCAATGTATATGTAGCTCTACATATGTAGGCTAAAATAAAATAAGTTTAAAATTTTTGATATTTGCTTTTTGTTTGATTGGCCGTGAAGTCTCTTTTTATGCTTCCACTTGAGATCTTGCAACCAGGCGAACAAAAAACAGAGCATGCAAAGTGCTGTTTATTTTCCGCCGCCAATTCGGTTCATCCCCTCTAACGTTGCGCAACCGATGTGATACTGCTCTTCTCTGTTCATCGTTTTAGTAGATTTGCTTGGTAATTGTTGTTGTAAATGTATTTTAGTTCAGCTACAGATCTACAAATACATTGACAGAAAAACAGTAAATATCCTTCATGATTTCTTTATGAAGGAACGATTTGTCAGCAGATAAACTTATTGATGGTTGCTTGCTGCCATAGTAGAACTATACAAGGTAAAGTTAAGGCTGAATGTGTTCTCTGTCTAAGTGATCATAACTGTTAAACTCACCCATTTTGATATATTTGGCAATTCTTGCTTTCATATTGCATTCTCATTCGTTGCAGATTTTGTATGAAATGTCAACTTCGTTTTGACAGTTTCGGTCACCGGCTCTCCGACCTTATACTACCTTGTTTAATTTTGCCATGCTTGCTGCATTTGCTGATATCCAAGAGCGTGTATTTGACTGGGACCATGGTATAATAAGTAACAGGTAGGAGTGGCATTTCGTGTTTCGACCATCGAATGTCAAGCAATAGAAAACAAAATAAAAAAGGAATGTCACACACATTGGCCGCATTCAGAGGAGTCACCTGCTGTGAATGGATCATTTAATTGCAAAGGTTTCTCACTCAAATTTAAAAAAAACAGTCGCCAACTATTGACTCCGTTGAAAGCTGTCAATGTGTGTGACACATGCACGTTATATTGTTTTCTTTTGTTTGAAAACACATTATATTGCAGCTCGTGAGAAAATAAGTAGTTGTCAAGGCTACCTAATAATAATTTTATCATGAGTGGGACTGCACCGTCCAAAATTTGTTGTTTCTTATTTCAGCTACCATAAGTCTATAGTATCTTTTTTTAAAATATAATGCAATGATTAATGACGCAAATAGTGAAAATAATGTAAATGAAATTCATTGAAAAATACTATATTTACTTGTTATTTCTAATATTTTTTTAAAAAAATATGATTTTTTTATAATGCATTTAAATTTTTTCTGTGCTTATCAACGACTCACAGCAAGTATTGTTTTTGCTCTTCATTAGAAGTTTTCGAATTATTAAATTCTGTTATTAATGCTAAGCCAATTACATTCAGCTGTGTGACCATTTCAAGAGCACTTGCATATGCGATGTTATTAGGACACTCAGCAGGGTTAAGTTTAATAAACTCAGTGGATATGTGGATTTTTTTGAAAAAATACTTCAAGAAAGCCTAAGTTTCACGAAAAAAAACAAAACTACAAAAAATATGTCAATAGAACAAAATAAGAAAAAAATTTTGTATGGAAAAACGATAATTTTTTGTTGAGAGTAAAATTGCATGTTTAAAACTTCGCCAAAAATGACCAGATGCATATCTTAAAAAAAAAAAATTTAGACTGAATTATTAATAATTGTTTCCTGTCAAAATATTTTCTTATTGTTTATCGTTTAGACACGACATTTTTTAAAATGGTTTAAGTCCCACATAGCTCTAAAATGACCTTCAAGCGATTTGCGGAACCCCTAGAGGTCAAATTTTTATAGGTATTAAAATATTTTTGTACTTAAAAGGGGTCGAACTTTCGGAAAATTGAGGCACACCGGAATATTTTAACACTTTTGTAATGTAAACCGGTCTAACACACATACTTGTCACCGGGGCTGTGGAGTCATTGCAACTCCGAAAAAATAGTTGCGACTCCGACTCCAACTGCCGAAATTTTTTAAGTACGACTCCAACTCCGACTCCAACTACGACCAAAGACAAAAATAAAAACCTCATAAATTTAGTCAATTTAAAAAAGAAATTCTCAAGAGCAGAATTTTATTTAAATTATTAATTTATTATACACATGTTAATGAAATATCCATTCTATATATTGTATTACTCTATTAATTTTTTACAAAGTTAAACATTGAAAATTTACTTTCAACCGATGCATTTGAAAATGGAAGAGCCACAACGAGGAGCTAATTTGCTTATTTTAGGAAATTTAAGTGAAAATTAATAATTGTATATCTGGAGTTCTATTATAGTGATAACAAATATTTACCCCTAAAATGTAACCTAAATAAAAAAAATAACCTAAATCTAGGGTAAAATCTTCTAAACTGGCAGCACTGGTTTCCTTTCATGAAAGAATGGCCGCATTCAGCGCAGACAACTGTTGGCAACTGTTGTGCAAAAATTCGCTGAATGGTACAAATTTGGTAGCGCTAACTAAAACTGATAAAGTAGCGAACGCCTTTTAATCGAGCGAACAAATTCTATGCTACATGAACACAACTGTTTGCTTAACTGTCAGATGCTGTTACTGACGCTGTTAAATTAATAAACGCAGAAAGAATGCAGCAAATTTAAGTGAGAAACCTTTGCAATTGAATTAAATTTACATAAAAATGAAATTGAATCTAACTTCTGACGTGTAGAGTAGCAACACATTCAGAGAAAAACATCGTGAACTAAGGTAGCGCAACCATTACAGTTCACAACAGTTGTCTGCGCTGAATGCGGCCAATGAATGCAATGATTTTATCAATACACATTTCTTGTGAGAGAACGTTAATGCTTTTTTTTGCTTCATTTTCTTCTTAATCATGAGAAAATGAAAGCACAAGTTTATGAGTGACAATCAGGATGAATGTTGAAAATTTTTGAAAAAGGGGGAAAAAAGCCGTTTTTTCAAAAACGAAAAGTCGCACAAAAGTCGCACATTTTTAACGTTTTTATTCAATCAAAAACACAACAAAAATCAACAAAATATTTTAAAATTGAAAATTTTGAAAAAAAAATTTGAAAGAATTTTTTTTGGAAAATATTTGAAAAATTCTGAGTCGGAGTCGCGAGTTTTTTTAACGACTCCGACTCCGACTCCGACTCCACAGCCCTGCTTGTCACACTGTAAGTCATACCCAGCAGCGGATTTGCCAGTGGCTACCATAGAACTAATACAGAATAAATTACCAGGTAAGGAAACATTACTTTTTTCAAAAAGTAATGCGTCTGCATATAGCAGAAGTAATTAACTCATACCTCATTACCTGTAATGTAGCATACAAGGAAAAGTAATGCAGTGATTTTTATAACTTAATGCAAGTAGTATGTTACTCCATAACTTCTAGGTAATGCTGAAGGGAGGCGATCACTTACCTCCTGTCTCATTCAATGTTAAATGTAAGGCCTTTTATGCATAGTAAGGTAATATAGTCGGAAGTAGTGGTCATTACAAGGTAATTGATGCTTCATATATTCGGAATATATTCCATCCGCTACTGGGTATATATTGATTTCATTTGCTTTAATATTCTTTTTTAATCATCATAAAATTTTTCATTAGAGATGTGCAACTGCCAGCAAAAGTCGACTTCGACTTTTTCAACCGTTGAAAATGTAAGACTCATCGACATTTTTAATTTTTAGAAGTCGACTTTTCAACTCTTTTCGACTTTTTTTTAATTACTTTTGTACCGCTTTTATTAGGCAGTTAAAAAGCATAAGATTCATTATGAATAATGTATTTTATTGTTAAAAAATAATCGAATACATGGTACTTGGCGCAAAAAGTTTGAAGTTTTACATATATCGAATCAAGAGTTGCCGACGCAGCTTTATTTGTTTTTAAACAGCAATTTCGTTTATTAATTTAGAGAAGAGCAGTTCTCCGAGTATGGTCAAGTTTTGATTCGCATCAAATGAAAAAGTCGAAAGTAAAAGCCGAAAATTATCACGCAAAAACCGATGTTCGACTTATTTCGACTTCCACTTGCACATCCTTATTTTCTATTCGATGAAGATATTTTATGATCTCTTAAGCCAATTTTAAAAGCATTAACTTTTTGCTTTGTGTTTCAGCACGGATGTCTTTTAGAGTATCTTCGGTGAAAACTTTTTATTTGTCCATCATAGGCAATAATGTTGTTGCTTTTGTTGTAGTTTTGTCGTTGTTTTTGGGCTTCACTCGCTAAGTAGGCACAATAAATGCAACTTTTTCAACTTTTAACATTATAAAAATCTAAGCGAACTTTTATAGAAACTCTGGAGAATTTTAATCCCACACACAAGTCAGCAACCAAGCAAACACACAAACACTTTATATATATTTATATGTATATATATGTATATATATATATGTATAGAAAAAGCGTGTCAATAGCCAGCTCTTGGTGCGGGCAACAGTTATGTTGCTGCGTATTTCTTAAAATATGGCTCGCGTCTGCAAACTTGGCTAATAAGTTGTGAGTGTAGTTTTTGTTGCTGTTGCTGTGACTGTGACTGTTGCATGTTCTAGCGGCTGCAAGACAGCTCAAAAGTGAATAGCAAATGGCTAAATAAAGCTTTTAAATTAGCAGAAAGGGCGAACTTGGCAGAAACAACAACAACAACAACAATAATGTAATCAGCACCAACAAAATGCCAGCGAAAAAGTTGCTCCTTCTTGCATTGCATTTGCTGTAGCTGTGAAACAGCAGCAACAGCATAAAAAACAACAACAGCTACAACTACAACTACAACAATAACGACTTGCCAGCACATTATGTAAATTTAAGTGGTTTTTATGAAAATGCCAACAACAAAAACAACAATTATAGTAGCAACAACTAAACCAAAGCAAACAATAACAATGCGCGGCACATTTTATTGTTGCTTTAAACAACATTACGTAATGCAATATTCTAACGACACATTGTAACACAACGTTATATTTTACAATTGGCTTGAGATGGCGCAAAAATTGAGACGACACTTAAGAGACCTTCACATAAGCTGACTTGTCTTTTCAGTTAGTCTTTTCCGTGAAGTTGGATTTGGTTAAAGTAGAAATGGACACTAATTATGTTTATTTGTCCGCGGAGATTTTTAGTTATCGTCTTCTTAGACTTAAAACTAGCAGTGAATGTTTTTAGCTAGTAGTAAGTTAAAAAGTAGATGACGTAGGAGGCGTAGGAGGTGGAGTTATTGAGAAGGTTTTCTTTAAAAATAAGTAAGAGTGAACTTTTATGGCTATTTTGGTGGAAAAGTTTTTATTATGATTCGCCAAAACTTGCTAACTAAGCACACAATAAGAATGTAAAAAAGTGAAAACCTAAAAAAAGGTATTATTATAGGCAAAACTCTAAAATTTAAATGTGATGCCTAAAACAAGGCAACAAAAGTTGCATAAACTTTTGGCAACTTCGTAAGAACTGAAGCAATAGCAATAGCAATAGTTTGTAAGAAAAAAAGAAGAAAGAAGAACTCAAAATTTTATTAAAGGAACTCAAATTAACAGATGACGTAAACAATTAATTATTCCTTAAATAAAATTTACTTAGCTGAAAGGCCTCTTAAGATACTTTACAATTCTCTATTGCATATGTTCGAAAATGGCCGTTAAAATATTGATGACATCACAGTAAGTGACAAAGAGAGTATGTCTGCTGCCTACAACAAGATACGAGATAACAAAAAAAATTACAAAATCTTTTTTGCGCTAAAAATACAACGAAATTGAAAGAGAACAAACCGAAAACAAAACAAGCGAAAGCAGATGACGAAACAAATTATTATTATAATAATTATTTAATGTTTTATCAATCATTAATTCTGTTTAGAGAAGTTTTTTTTTTATCAAAATTTCTTTTGGTTTAAACATCAAGATTAATAATATTCACAACTAAATACACATTACTGCAATACTTTCGGTTTAAAAACACGATATAGCTACAATTTAAGTCAAACTTTTGTCTTAAGAAGTAAAATAAACTATCGATCTGAACAACACAAATCAAATTTTTTTCACAATTCTGCATTACACTGTCATTCTTTTTAGCGTATATTGTCTTGTTTGATTTTTTGTCTCCAGCGTTCTGTAATTCCTTAGAAAAATCCAGAATAAAGTTTTTGAGTGTTGTGCAAAATATTGCTAGTTTTTGCTGTCGAAACATTACAGAAATTGCCAGTAAGAAATCGTTCAAATACCGAAAAATTTCAAGCTTTTAAATGGCCTGTCTCGCTGCCAACTTTAAACTTCATGACTATCTTATTTTAAAAGGTATGTAAATGTAATGATTTCAACATTATCGTCCACTTCGGCCTTGCTTAAATCTATATAAGTTCATAAATTCTCATTGGGCCAAAGTCCCTAGCAAGGCATCCAACGAAATGAGGCTGCAAAACGTGAGCTCCGTTTGCTTGAAAATCATTTCGTAAAAGGAATGCGAATGAAATTGAAAAGGTTCAAAAAAGTGCTTCCAACGGTAGTTAGTAGATGGGGCATAAAATTAAACTCACAACGAGAGATAAATTTAAGAGCTGAGTGCTGCTTAGCGCCAAAAACCAAGCAGCGAAGAAGGCGAATAGTTAATGTTGTGCGCTTTTAGGCACAGTATAAAACAAAATTTATTCAAAGTTTGGCTGTGTGTTTGCTCGCTGGCATGGCTTAAAAAATTTCAAATATTAGAACAATGCAAGTATCTAACGTGTCCTAGGTTAAGGTGAGTCGCTCCTTCGTTCGTACCGACAGTAGAATCAGGAAGATTTTGTTTCATTAGACAACAGCCGCAAAAATGAAAGCCACAACCAATTAGTGCGGAAAGAGAAAGAACAACATTATAATAAATATAAAAACCGCTTTTAGTAGCAACAAATTATCTGCAGGAAGTGAGGTTCAACAGCTGGGCTGTGGCTTGTGAAGTGTGAGCGTTGCACGGCCTGGCATATTATATCACACTACTTGGCAGAGCTGGTAAGAATTAATTAACAGCGGTGAGCATGGATTGCAAATAGCTAAGGCAACAAGTCAGCATATTAAATAACCAACTTATTAAGACGTTCGCAAGATGCGAATACGAAGCAAGTAGAATACGTTTTGCAGCCACTTTAATGAAAATTTATTTAGAAGCAGTTGTATATTTTACCCATTCTTAATTATTATAACATTTTAAAGATAACAATATATAAACTTTATTAAAATGAAACATCACTGGAATCTTTAGCTTACAAAAAAAAAAAAAGGAACACAGCTGCAACATTTATATTATAACTACAAATCTGATATAAAGGAGAAAATTTGTGTTTATTTTGAATTGTGTTTAAAAATCTGTTGAACTAACCTCATAACAGTTTGAATGCAATAAATCTTAGCAAAAAAAGAAATAAGTTATTGCTCAATAGATCTTTTTTTTTTGGGCCAAATGGACTTATTTTCGCTTAGCACGCTCAATTAAGATTGTCATGAATTATTTCATTCATTAATTTTGCGCTATTGTTTCAACCCGTTTTTAAAAATGTGTTAGTAATGACCAGGGCTGGGATTTCGGTGACATGACATCTTTTTTCTGCTGCTTCTAAGACATTTACTACTTATTTTTTAAATTAAATCCTAAATATTAAAAGTTTTTAGGTCATTTTTTCGTCCTTTTACATCGTTTTTTATCAGCCGCATAATCACATACATCACAGGGTTGCACAATTTTTTTATACGACAGTCACATGGCAAGGTGCTCACAGTTTGAGCAATAACAAATGCTATAAATACGATTTGTTAAAAGTACGCTCAAACCGTGAATAGCCCTAATGATATCGATAAGACTGGTCCAAAACAATCCAAAGTGAGAAAAATTTACCCACCATAATATGGGTTGGGCTCAGGGACAACACAAGACACAGCAACTAACCATGCGTTAACATAGATCTAATCATACATTTGTTTTCAATCTACTTTTGAGTTGACCTTTCGATAAGTTAACATCAAAAAAGCTACAGTTGTTAGCAAAGGTACTCATGCGATTTAAAGGAGCAGTAGCCATATAGTTTGTGCTACTAAAAAGTAAGTAAATTAAATTGTTAGCGTTTCTACTGCTTCTACGGTTAGTTTTAAAATTTATAAGAGTTAGGAGTTCCGGTGAATCGAACCCACCAGTTATGAGTTGGTGTAAGTAGACGATATCAGCAGACTTCCTTCTCTCATTTAAGGATTGCATTTTTAACGATAATAGTTTTAAACGATCCTCATAAGGAGGAAGATTTAAAGTGTCAGTTGCACTTAAGCCCCTTAGAGCAAACCGAACAAAACGTTTTTGGATTCTCTCTATACGTTCAACATGTACATTGTAACTTGGGGACCAAACTTGACTTGCATACTCTAAGTGAGGTCGCACAATTGCATAATACAGCGTTGTAGTTGTGATCATACCATTAAATTCTTTGGCCCAGCGTTTCATAAACAGATGCTTTTTTACAAATGTAATCAATATGAACGTTAAACGATAGCTTAGAATCCATGCAAATACCAAGATCTTTGACAGCATCCACACGACTTAAAGCAGTATCTTTTATCTTATAATCAAAAATTAAATTATTCTTTTTTCGCGAAAAGGTCATAGTTTGGCATTTATCTGGATTTAGAAACATATTATTTTTAGAACACCAAATTTCAAAGGATTTCAAATCAGACTGGAGCAGATCTGAATTGTCTTTAGCATTTATTGTTCTGTATATTTTCATGTCATCTGCACAGATAAGTAGATGAGAGTGATTGATGATGTGGGTTACATCATTAATGGCTAAAATAAACAGAAGTGGACCAAGGTGGCTACCTTGAGGAACCCCTGATGCAGCAATAAATTCAGCAGACAATACACCTTGAAATCGCATTTGATAAGATTGCTCTGTCAGATACGATTGAATCCGGCTTACAAAAAACTGTGGAAAACCCATTAACTTTAGTTTAAATATAATTAATTTGTGTGGTAGTTTATCAAATGCTTTACTTAAATCAGTGTAAATACAATCGACCTGGTTACCTGAATAAACTGAATTTAAGCAGAATGTTGTAAAATCGAGGAGATTAGACAGAGTGGATTTGCCAGTAACAAATCCATGCTGACGAGTTGTTATGATTCGATGAGAGTTTAGCGATAGGCCTTTAGTTGTTTACATCATTCCTACAACCTTTTTTATAAATAGGACTTATAAAAGATTTTTTCCAAAAAAGTGGAAAATTACATTCCCTAATTGATTTATTGAATAATATGGAGAGTGGTTGACTTAGAACGGAACCACATTGCGTTAACACTGCGGCAGGAATTTCGTCAGGTCCAGCATTAAAATCTTCTTCGATCGATCCAATATACTTTAAAATATCCTCTGAATTGAAAGATATAGGGTCCAACGAAACCCTGGGTGTAGAGTTCATATATTCAAAATAATCTTCATCAGGATTAAAAGAGTCTGAACAGAATGACTCTTTTAAGAGAGTGGCAAATAGGCCACAAATTATAACGGGATCGTCAGTAAATCCGTCAGAAGTCTTAAATGATGAAGGGAATTTCTTTCGATCAGACAATATTCTCAGCTTAATATTGTCTAAATATTTTTGATATAAGGTAGCTGAGCAACTTTCAAAATCCAGAAACAAACGCTTGTAGGTTTCTAGGTCATTTATGTCTAAGCTACAGACATATTTCTTCCATGCCCTATTCCTGTTGTTGCGAAGAGTCTTTAATTCCCTCGTGTCCCAAGGGTAAACACAATTTTTCGCAAAAATATTTTGCGAAATTTTTTTGTAAAAAACGTGATTTTGTAAAAAAACCACGCTATACAGTGAGTTTTTTCAATTTTGTCTGAAAATCTGCGTCTTTTTCCAAAATATGTATATTTACTCTACTATTCGCGCTATTTGAGCGTGTTTTCGCTCAGAGAGTCTTAAAATATGTATATCTCTCTACTTTTTACGCTATTTTAGCGTGTTTTCACTCAGAGAGCCCTAAAATATATATATTTTCTACTTTTCACACTATTTCAGCGTGTTCTCGCTCAGTTACTCCTAAAAACGCTCCAGCAGAGGTATTTTACGCTTGCCCTTAAATAAACACCTCTGCTTTAACGTCATATGATTTCAAAGAGTTTATTCGAACAAGTGTCAAATTATATACATTTTAAAAAGTAGATTGGTCACAATTTAATTACTCAAGCCTACTGAAGTAGGAAAAAGTACCGCTTCTGCTGAGTTATTGACTCTATACAGAGTTGTTGTTGTTGCCATGTTCAAAACTTACTTGAGAGACTTCACGCATTTCTAGCTTTTTTTTTTATAAGCGCAAACAAGATTGGAAGAAATAATTTTAGAGGAGAGTTGTTACAAGAGGGCGAAAGAAATAATTGTAGGTGAGAGGATTCACGCATTTTTAACGATAAATATTTATAACTTTGCTCTATGGGATTTAATGACAATAAATGTAGGCCAAGGTTCATTTATAAGGTTGTGGCACTTGAGAGAAATGCACTCTTTTTCCCGTCTTTGCTCGAACTGTCACTGTGCTTTTCCTTGTTCTAAGCATTCATTTTCTTCATTTCTTTTCATCCATTCTGACAGTTCGACCGAGCTCGCGCTCAAGTGCCACAACCTTATAAATGAGCCTTGATGTAGGCAATCAGTTGCCAACAATTATTGTAGTTAATTCTCGTGAATTTTTGTTAGAGTGTAGACTAAGGGATTGTATTTTCTTGACTAATTTAATTTTTAGAGCATTCTTCATTTTTTTGGTCATTTTAGTGTAGTTTTAAAATAATTCTTTTTGTTTTTTTTTTTGTACTAAAAATTGTAAAAATGCAAATTTTTTAGCATATCGCTTTAACAATAGAGTCCCTTCAATCAAAAACATTACCTCTCGAAAAAGGAGTAGATTTGTTTATAGACCTCGATAAAAAAAGCTCTGCGCGTGGTGAAACTGACAAAAAGGTATGTAGGAAGATGAAATAAGTGTTAGATAAAAATTTAGGATATGCTAGTTTTTATTAACTCTATGTGTATGCTTTATTGCTGAAATATTAGGGTGTAAAAATGTTAATACTATGAAATTAGAAGAGGAATTTACATCCAATTACATATCGTCTTTTTAATATGTTCCTTTCGTCAGTGCAGAAGTAGAAAGAGGTTTTTCTGTTTACAAAAACATTTCGCCAGACAAGCGACTATCCTTCAATTTTAATACCTTAAAAATATACCTTGTAACATACCGTAACGCTATTTTCAAAACTTATATAAAATAACTTTCAAGTTTAGTAATGTTTTATTGTAAAACATTAATTTTTATGAAAATGTTTTCGTTTTTTAGGTATTTTTTGTCAGTTTTTAGGTCATTTTATGCAGTTTTTAGGTAATTTTTGTAATTTCTTTAGGTATTTTTTTGCAGTTTCTCAGGTCATCAAAATCCGAGCCCTGGTAATGACTGTGTAATGCATAACTGTAGGCAGGATGTGATGACATTTGATATGTGTTCTTGTGATTCGATAGTTTATTTTCTTTATCTTATCTTATCTTTTGCAAACATGAATTGAAATTTTTTCAACTCCTTTGCAAAAGTTCCAAGTGTTAACATAAATTAGTTTGGAAATAATTTCGTATTTGAGAGGAATGGGGGTGAGTATTGATGAATGGGTTGTTCTTTTTAGATCAAGCAAGTTTTGAAGAAGGCAACAAGAAAGCTCTGTATAAAGCCAATCACATAGTAGAATAGACATTGATGAGTACTGTTTTTACGAATTTCAATATTTAAAATCTTTTAAGTCTGTTGACATTGAATGCTCATGTTAGAGATGTGAATGGATTTCTTAAAATTTTACACATCCACGGCTATGGCTCGAATTTTATTTAAGTTTGATTTTGTGAAATAATACGTGAATAAAAATTAATGCTTTCAAAATTAAACTAAAAACTTTGGCTTCCTTTTACTTAAGCATACCTAAATTCGTAGGAGTAGCAGTTGCTTAGCCTACGAGTAAGCTGGTTTTATAAATTGGTGCGTTGAAGATGCATATAAGTTGGGTCGCTCGCTCTAATAAACTTTTCCTAAAGCAATAAAAGTAAAGATATAATGTCGTGTTGTCTCAAAAAATGGACATATTTCGTTTTGTAATTGTTAGGGAGATTTGCGTAATGAATAAACTTACCCGATCTCATAAAAATTGTAATACAAAAAAATTTTAATTTATTTTAATTTATTGCATATTCATTAATTTATTAAATTCTTGGCATTTCTCAACCAACCCCTCCTTATCATTTATTTTTTTAAGCCGATCAAGTAGATGGTTCGATAAAAAGTCCACTTATAGTACGAACCCTTGAGAATGCTACATATGACATTCCTAATGCAAAATCTTTTTCTCCAATATCGACAACTGCTTCATCGAGTGTTAATCCTTGCGATCTATGAATACTTATCGCATAAGCAAGTTGTAGTGGAGTTTTTTATAAAAAAGAAAAAATTTAATTTAAACTTTACTTAATTATCTCTGTTATGAAATAAAGCACTTAATTTTATCCGTACGAAAACAATAATGGCAACCGTTTTTGCAAAAAAGTGCTCAAAAAATTTTAAAAATCTTGTCTTTGAACGTTGTTTTACCACAAATAATACAAGTTGGTCAAAAGTTTATACAGTGTTGTTATTGGCTAGGTTATTCTTAAATTTAAAGTCCCAATCACGAACTACTTTTAACACTTTTTAAAAAAGTTCCAGATCAAAAAGTTGTTGAACTTTTTTAAAGTGTGTTTTTGAGGCTTTAAGTCAAATGCGACTGGCATTTTACCACTACAAGCACCCTGTTTTCTTTGCAGATCTTATTTTTTAGTCTAGTTCTCTACGAAAATGCGCGGGGAGCGAAGAAAATAACACTTTTGCACATATGGGTGGTCTATTGTGCACCCTTACATAGATATAACTTTGGGCTTAAGCCTCTTGCATCGTCGGATGAGGCTAACAACGCTCGTGGGTCATTGAGCTTCTCAATGTCATATTCTTCAATTTCAGCGTTCTTACGATTCATCTATTGTCTATATATTAGAAATCTTAAAAACAAACGCTTTTTTCAGCTTTCTTGGTCTTTTTTGCTTGGACAGGCTTTTGAGACCTCATGACAGCAGATGCCCGGCGAACGGCAGCTTGAGTCAAATCTTTGCGATATTTAGCACCAGTCAACAAATTTCTCAGCTTCTTGAGAGACCTACGTGGGCCAGCCTTCATGTTAACACGCACGGTGTTCTTTGCAGGACGCTGAGCATACTATGCCTTCTTCATAACGACCATGAATCCTTTCTCATCAGCAGCGGGAACGATACCAACAGTCTTTTTGTGCACGACACAACTGTAGCGGTATGAACTAGTGTTAGTCAATTTGTTGGGTTCAGTGCTGAAAGTTTTCTTCACATTCTCCTTCTTCAACAAGAAGGCGTTGTTGTTGCGAATGATTAACCAGTTAAGGTGCGACGAAGAGGGCCATCTCGGAGAGTCTTTTGGATTTGACTGGGATGACGAAATCTTCGAGATTAATTTAAATTTACATTCGCACATTTAAATTCGAAAAAAATTAGCGCTGATTGAACATGGTCGATAAGAGGTCGTAGTCTTGTACAGTCAGTTCTCGTAATGATACTCTTAGTAAACATTCCCTGAAAGCTTGTTGTTCTGGTCGAATTTATCTCATTATCTGGTTCAATACGAACACTTTGCTTATTTGACGATATACTAATTGACCTTGAGTGGAGGTAACATCACCTGACCTCCCGTTCCCGACATTCCCGTAAAGTGGGATATCTCCAACTAGTTGCAGTTGATTGAAATCTCCGAAGAAGAGCACTACGTACCCTTTTTTAGCAGCCTCGACAAATAATGATGAATGTTTTTTATGTTCAAAGTTTTGTCACAGTTTTTTATAAATTTTGTGCAGTGCGGGTTGAAAAAATTTCAGGAGATATAGAAGATTTTTATCTTGAATCCTGATAAACATAAATTCAATTAGAAAATAAACATTATAAATATTTACTTTTAACATGAAAACATGAAAACATGAAAAAACATGAACATGAAAACATGAAAAATCATTTTCTGCCGAAGCTGCTAAAAAAAATTACAAGCAATAGCAGCAGCATAGCGAGTGCAAACAGCTACAGCACGACTCTGCATAAAATCGATAGCTGCTGCTGTAAAGCCTGCTTGAAAGATGTTAAAAAGTGACAGCAACAGCAAGAAGACGACTTCAAAATGTGATAGCTTGCTGTTGCTGTGGCTTCGATAATGCTCAAAAATTTTTTTTTTTTTTTTAGACTGAACCAACGCTCAGGGGATGCCCCCTATAAATACATAAGCATTGTGTTGATTCGAAAGATGGGTGATAGTTAGTTGGAGGGTGGATAGATGGAGTAGTGTTGGTGAAGATTTGTTTTAAACTTGCCGGCAGCTCAAAACTGCCGGGAAACACGCTCGCAGGGAGACTATTCCACAACCTTACCGTGCGTCTATAAAACTAATTATCTCGGTAATGCGAGGTTCTGATGGACATCGACGCAATAGTAAAGGGGTGGGCTTGAACAGCTGCCCGAGAAGACCTCGGAAACACACGAGCTGGTGGCGTCAGGCCATGTATCTCCCTTGAATACTTCCCATGGTAGTACCTATACAGGAGGCTTAGGCAACCAACATTGCGTCGATGCCCAAGAGAGTCGAGAGAGGATGAAATACTTGCATCCCCTATCAAATATATCGCACGACGTTGAATTCGATCCAGAAGCTCCAAATAAGATCTTGAAGCACCTGCCAAATGTGCGAATTGTACTCCATTTTCGGCCTAATATATGAGGTGTAGATCATGTGAAGATCAGCTGAAGTGAAATAGTTCTTGCACCGTTTTAGAAAACCTAGGCACTTACCCGCTTCTTTCGACACATCGAAAATATGATCATTCCAATGAAGATCAGATTGGATCGATATGCCCAGAACGTCAGGAGTGGCTGATTCAACAAGATCCACACCATTCATATTGAGGGGAGCTAAGGCGCAATCCATCCGCTTATGGGTTAACAGGCAGCACTGAGTCTGGCTTGCATTGAACTCTACTCTATTAGCAAGACCCCACTCGGAGATTTTTTGTAGATCATTTAGGAGTGTATCATTCATATTTTGCCTTTTTCTCTCAATCTCCATAGAGCTTGGGCGTTTTTTAAATGAATATGAATGACAAATGCTGCTGTCGTCCGCAAACGAATGTATTGGGTTATGCATCAACGACAGAAGGACCAGAAACAAGGTTGGCAGTAGAACCGAACCCTGCCGTACTCCTGTGTTGATGGCGTGGTCCTCGGACGAAATATCATCAACTACGACTCGAATCGTTCTGTCCTTGAGGAAACATGTGATCCATCGAGCAACGCTCCCACCAAAACCATATGCTACAAGTTTCGACACGAGCGCTTTATGCCACACTCGGTCAAATGCTTTTGAAACAATCTAGAGAAACAACCCTGCTCTCGCCGAAAAAATGAACGCATTGATTCCATTCTTCGGTTAAGAACGCCGTAAGATCACCAAGAGAGCGAGCCCTACGGAAACCATATTGACGATCAGTAAGCAGCTGGTTGAGCTCCAGATAGTTCATGATGTTAAAGTTGATTATGCTTTCCATAACTTTAGAAAGCGTAGAGCATATCGCAATGGGTCGGTAGTTTGCAGGGTTCGTGGCATCGCCATTTTTTGGAACCGGCTGGACATTTGCCACCTTCCAAGAAGATGGAAATACTCCTGTTCTGTAGGAGATGTTGAAAAGGTTGCGCAAAGGCCGAGTCAGCAAAGAAGCACACATTTTAAGCACAATTGGCGGTATGCCATCAGGACCAGAGGCTTTTTTTATTACAGCACGACTGAAAAATCAAACGCTTGCTGCCGCTGAAATAATTTGTTTATTTCGTAGTTTGCAGCCGAAGCAAAATTTAATTATGGAAAATTGCAAAATAAATTGCCAAAGCGCAGCCAATGTAAAAACTATGATGCTTTTGCTAATTTAGCGTCAGCAATTTAAGCCCTGAACAAAAGTATGCATCAAAGTCATGAAATAAAAGTTGATTCCCTTACTCCTACACTCAGAAAAAAAACAACAGTGAAACTGTTAAGTCCCATCCAACAAATAAGTTTTTGAAATAAACAGTCTGGACTGTTGATAAAATAACTGTTTTACTCAATTCTCATTTGAATTTTCAATTGTCCTGCACTAAAAAAAAAGAAAAAAAAAGAATAAAAAAAAAAGAAAATTAGGTTAGGAATTGAGTAAAATAGTTATTTTTTTGACAGTCCGGACTGTTAATTTGAAAAACTCATCTGTTGGTTGGGATATAACAGTTTTCACTGTTAATCCCTCTGTTTTTTTCTCTGAGTGTAAGGGTGCGAAAATCGAACTGCCTCCCCTTTTCATACGATTTTTTGCTTCACTTGACCAGCTCTTTCACCTCCGTAAATATTCGTACTCTTACACTGGACACTCTGTTTATGTATTTTTGTTTTGTTTGTATAGAACTTTTTTTATTTTTTTTATTTTTATTATTATTTTTTATTATTGACAAAGTTCTTACAATTTATACAAGCCACATAGAATAATTAAACTTAAAATGAACAGGATTGCATGTCTGTAGCTATAAGGGCCAAGAACAACTGAATAGAAATTGATATAAAAACTTAAAACTATAGCAACAACTCGGGATCAGCGGGATCGTCACACCCGACACTCCATAAGTGAATGCCCTGCAGATGAGATATAAATATTTAAAATATGATTTAAGTATAAATGAGTGAAACATGAGTCAAATATTATAAGCTAATTAATTAATTAAGTGGGGAACAATTTAATAAAGAAGAATAATTATATAATATAATAATTTGCTCAGTATTCAAGAGTTAACAATAAACAATTCATCAATTCTATGAAAAATCAAAATTCGCAATCCATGATTTGATTGATTTGATTAAGATATGGTTAAGCTTAATATTTCTAATATTATGTGGCAGGTTATTAAAAATTCGAGGCGCAACAGAGTCATAAAAGTGTCAAAAAAGCATAATTGAGTGTCTAGGGATGTCTACTAAGTTATTGCTATTTATCCGAAGTCTGTAATACGGGCAATTTCTAGTCACCAAATGTTTGTCCTGTTTAACAATAAACTTCATAACTTTATAGCAATATAAATGCTTAATCGGCATAATATTAAGTTCCTTAAAAAGAGGTAAACTACTATGAGTACGATTTTTTCCACAAATTCTTCTAATGATTTGTTTTTGAGCTATAAGAATTGGCCTAATTTTGTTGGTGTGGGTGCCACCCCAACAAGTTAACCCATACTCCAATTTTGATTGTGGCAAATGCCATAATTAATTGATTTTAGTAGTTTAAGAGCGCAAAAGAATTTTAGACAAAACATACTACGATTAACAGATAACAGATATTTTTTGATAGCACAAGTATGTTCAAGCCAATTCAACCTACTATCAATTATGATTCCTAGATATTTAAAGGAGTTAACACTTTCAATTACAAAACAGTTACTAACACATTCAATATCGTTTCATTTTTTTCACAATTTTTACAATAACACAAATATTTTTTACATTTGCCACAATGGTAATGCATTTGATTAAAATGTAAATCCTTGCCACTAGGACTAAAATACATCAGTTTTGTTTTGTCACTGATAGCCAGTTTGTGATGCAGAAACCATATTCTAAGCCACTCTAGTTTAGAATATATCTCAGCGCTGAGATTAAGCGGGGAATCACTACTAAAAGTAAAAGCCATATCATCAGCAAACGCCACAAGGGATATTTTGTCATGCGCTTTCAGCAACGAGTTGATATAGATTAAGAAAAGAATTGGGCCCAATACAGATCCTTGTGGAACACCTAAGTTAATTTTTTTAGTTGAGCTTAAAAAAGAACACATCCTGACCTTTTGTGTTCGAGAATTCAAATAAGACTTGAACCAATCAAACATAAAGCCCCTGAAACCGCATTTAAATAGTTTAGGTAGTTATATCTTATGGTCGACCGTATCAAATGCCTTTGCAAGATCGACAAAAAGAGCTGCAGTTAACTTTTTCTGCTTTAAACCATTATAAATATTTGAACGAAAGTTTAACAACGCCTCTTCAGAAGACAGGCCTTTCCGAAAACCATACTGGCATTCGCTAAAAAATTTAAATTTCCCAAGGAAGCTAAGCATGCGAGATTTTATACCTTTTTCAAAAATTTTGCTAAAAACAGGTAAAAGCGAAATCGGTCTGTAGTTATTAAGCAACGTTCTGTAACCCTTTTTAAACAACATAATAACTTCAGCAGCTTTTAAATTAATCGGAAAATTACCATCAAAAATACTTTTATTAAATAAAAAAGCCTGAATGGTTCGATAAATTTTTATCACACAGTAAAAAATTTAAGGGTAAATTTTATTTTTTTTTTTATAACATTTGTGTGGTATAAACTTTTTTTCCAAATAATTTATAAATTTTATGCCACTCAGTATTGTAAAAATAATAAAATATATATAATTAAAAAATTTTATATGGATATTATGTGTAAATCAAAATATATTCTGTTTCGAAAGTAAAAAATTCACCGAAATCGAGAAGTTTAAAAATATCGTGGTTTCGATTGGTCTGACAAAAAAAATGGTCTGGAAAAAGTTATAAGATTTGATGGTATAACTTTTAAAATATTTTTGGTTTGGATTTATATGTACACCAAATAGTATAAAATGTATCCTCATATTTTTTACTGTGCAGATTAATATAAATTACTTGCAATGCAAAAGGTAAAAAAACGCCAAATTAATAATCAATTAATAAAAATGTATGCGAAATATTCTAAACACTAGCTCTTTTTACTATAATTGATACTTTCTAATCGTACCGCGACAAACAAACGCAAACTTGTCCTTCCATGTCGATCGGTTTTTTGACAGATACATAAATTTGTTTTGCTTGCACAACAAAAGCAATAAGGAGCAGTAAGCTAAAGCAAAGTCAATTCAGCGAACAACAACAACAACGAAACATATGAAAATATTTTTTCAACTAACTTATAAACTAAATAGAATTTGGGCTTCGTTAAGAAATAGTATTAAAGGCGTAGAACAGTTTAGAAAAAACAATTTTAAAATCGGTCAACCAATTTATAAGTTATGCTCTGTCCAACATTTTTCAAACAAGCTAATCCATGGGAGCTTCGCTCGCTCTTGATTGTTTTCTTTGTATTAAGAATGCTTTTTTTATAAATTTTCCCCAGTAGCAACTTTTTTGCACTCCCCTGTATAATATTTTCATACTTTCTATCACATCTCGGTGAAATTTCTCATGTGTGTTCTCTTTAAAACTTATCTTTAATCTTTTAAAACTTATTTAACTCTATTCAAGTGAAAAACTTTGGCTCAGACCTTGAAAAATTTTGCAATTTTTCATTTTTTTTTTCATTTTCATCTACCATTTACTGCAGACAAACGCAGTCTCCGTTTGTTTAAAGAAATGTCACCACGAACGCGCACTTCACTTCTAACACGCTATAACTTCTTCTTCACTTGAGTGCAGCAGTTTGCATTGTTGCTGGCCGCTTACTAAGCAAACACCTTTCTACCACAATAAAAGCAGTGAAAAACTGTTAAACAACAACAGCATTGCAACAATATTGTTATGCTTTCCTCCGTTCCATTCACTTTCGCGAAATAAATTTTTTTTATTCTTTTATGCACACTAGCTAAAATTTCGTGCTGTACGTGAGGAATTTCAATTTTGTGATAATTAATCATTGCATACACTTTTGCAAGGAGTAGAAAAGCACCAACAACACCAAAAATATAGAAAAGGATTCATCATCATTTAGTTGAGGAACTTTTTTTCACTGCTGATTAATTCTATTTTTTCGGTTTCCTTTTATTTTGCTGCTTATTCTAAAGCTAAGTTCTGCTTAGAATTGCATACTTTCAGGAGCAGGTTCCATGTTACAACATGCTGCAACGTAGGGTGCAATAATTGACAAATCTGTGTTCGGAGAGTTGGTGGAAAAAGTAGGTTTTTGTGTTATTTTGCAAATTAATCTAATTAGTGTGAAAGCAAAATTGAGCAACCGGACGCGGAAATATTTAAAATTTTCAAGTTTTCTAAAAAATTAACATAAAATTTTACGTTTTTTTAAGCCCTTAGCAATGCTATTTGGACATTTATTGCCATACATTTTTTATTAGCATATCTCTATTTTTGCTCCTCTGCTGTTGGACACAAATTGCCAAAAATTTTTTCAGAAGTAAAAAGGAAATTGCATAATTTTTTTAACCCTCTAATGCCCAGGTACGCCAATAGGCGGGGGTCACGCCGATCGCTATAAAACCGTTGTCTGTGGAAAATTTTTCAAATAGTTTCTTTCAGAGTCTAGACGAATCTTCAAGCTACATTTTTTTTCGCTTGGAGCTAGCATGCTCTGTTTGACAAATAAGTCAATTTAAATTAAAATTTCATCACTTTTTTACGAATTTACTGCATTATTCTGTATCACGAAGAAGCACACCAACGATGAGAAAGACACGAGAAACAATACTTTCTTCCATACAAAATTGTATTGCTCCTCGTGTCTTTCTCATCGTTGGTGTGCTTGTTCGTGATACAGAATAATGCACTTAATTAATTTCTTGCTCGAAATTTTTAGCTCGATATTCGGTAAATAAAAAAATACATTAATAGAAGTCAGATCGAAGTGAAAAAGTGAGATCGTGTAAGTTGTTTTTTCTCTTAATTGAGATAAAAAAATATGTACTACAAAATGTAAGGTGTTAAATAAAACTGTTAACATTTTCATCTGTAGTTGACATTTTAATCTGTAAAAAATGAACGAAGAATTAAAATTGAAAACTGTTTATAGTATAATAAAATAAGTATTATCTGATATAATCTGATTTTGAGCTCAAATAAAAAAAGTGGTATTAGTGGGTTAATTATCCTTTTTAAATTTTTTTATTAGTATAAATTTGGTATATTTTTTTATATATTTCATAGTAGGTTGAATTGCATCTCAACAAATCTAACAACTTTCTTTTTATGTATTTTTATAATTTCTAATATTATAGTTTTTTTCAAAGCTTCCCACTGAACCATATGCGAAGGTCTTGCGTAAAGTGACTTACGTTTTTAGTACGTTTTTGGATAGAAATTTTTTTGTGAAATTTTTGTTTTTTTTTTTAATTTGTATGATGAATGTTCTTGCTGGAGAAGATTAAATTCGAGAAAATTTATTCCATAAAAAAATGTTAATTTTTAAACAGTGCATTTCTGTAGTTTGTTTTTTAACTCATTTTTGAAAAAATGGTTAAAAATGATTAATTTATGAGTGCCGAAAAATAACTTTTCAATATTTTTTTTCCACTCCTTTCCGAACAAAAAATAAAGTATAAAAATAAAATAAAAAATAAAAATTGATGACTCTTTTATTCACTCACTTCTGAAGAAAAAAAGTTCGATTTTGAGAGGCATTTTAGTCCGACGAATGAGTCCAAAATGGTTCGTTAATGAGTGCTGAAAATGAATTTTTCTACCCGAAAAAGTTCGAAAATGAATTCAAAAACAATAGTTTTGGTTCACTGGTCTTATGAAAGTAATAAAAAAATGCCATCATTAATGTTTGATGTGAAAATTGGAGTGAGTTTGTTATTATGTTTGACGGCTCAAAACTTGACAGCAAAGTTGGGAGAGGCGTTTTTTCAAAGGATCTGGACATAAGAACCTCATTTAGACTGCCAAATCATTAAAGCGTCTTTCAGGCTGAAATAATGGCTATTAATAGAGCTGTGGAATGGCTGAGGTATAGTGAGATATCAACTAAAGATATCTACATTTTTACGGACAGCCAAGCAGCGATTAAATCCTTGAAGGTGTGTTCCTAACATCACCAACAGCCCTTAAATGTCGCTCGTCTCTTAATGAGCTGGCCGATAAGTTCGACATTCATATGGTCTGGGTACCAGGACATAGGGACAAGCCTGGAAATTGTGGAACGGATGAGCTCAATAGGGAAGGTACAGCGGCAACGCTGCTGCCGAATATGAAAACATTAGGCATGCAACTTGCGACTTGCAAGCTGACTCTAAGGCAACATGCCACAGAATTGACTATTTTCATGTGGAAGCATAGCACCGCTTCTAACACAGCTACACAGATGTAGCCTAGTTTTACTGTAAAACGAACGATGAAGCTCACTCAAATGGCGAGGAAAGATCTCTCCCTTCTGATAGGCATTGTAACAGGACACTGTCATATAGGTAGGCATGCCCTTAGAATGTTCATGCGAATGACTTCTGCACGAGTAACAGGGATGAGGAAGAGTAGGAGTCGATATCGCATGTCCCGTTCGTGCCCCGCTTTTGCCCGCAGAAGACAGAAGCATCTAGGTAGCCTCTTTTTTGATGAAGTCAGGGATCTTGAGGAGGTAGACGTTAAGCGTCTGCTGCGTTTTATTATTAGTTCAGGGTGGTTTCACGGCAGTGCTTAGGAGAGGAGGAGTAGATCACCTGTGGTATCACAACGGACCAAATATCTGGTCTATATGGGCCGGTCTTTGACCGGTCTCTACCTTAACCTAACCTAACCTTGTTATTAGGTTAACATATACAATAGCATCCCTCTTCACGCCTTCTATGGCTTCATACCAGAAAATTTTGAAGCCTAGATTGAGTCGTGATAAAGAAGTAAACAAAAAGTCTTTGCAGAACAGTAAATTTTTCGAACTTTTGTTTTTTTTTGCCAAATAGTAGAAAATCATTACTTTGAAAGGGAAAAAGTACAAATACTTATAATTTGATTAAACAGAAGTTGTGCGTGTAAGCTTGTCCAATTAGATGGACTGCAGAAGTCTACTAGAGAGTTGATGTAGCGACCAACAAAACAGTCTGTCTATTCTGCTTGGTGGGTTATTCTGTATAGAACTTGTTGTGTTTGCAGCCTGTGGCTTCATAAGCTTTATGCCAAATAAGTACAAATTATATTTTTTTTTAGAACAATATAATTAAATAGTTATTAAAAAATGTCATTATTAAGTTTTCATGTAACAACTTTGCACTATTTTCAATTCATTAAATAGTTGTTTGAATAGCATTTGCAACTCCTTGAAACCACCTCTGGCCACATTCAATTTTGCTAACCTTCCATTTTGTGGTTTTCGCTGCGACACCGAATTTATTTAAAATCCTTTCCAAACTTTTCATTCACCACTCACGTTCATTACCATCACGAGCCAAACTAATAATTATCAATTAGAACTGAAAACAAAAAAGCAATTAAAATCCACTGTGTGAAATTTTCCATTAGGGACAAGCAGTAAGGAGTCCTTGAGCAGCTTGGAAGTAAACCGCGAGTGTCTCAAACGTGACAAACTCCATTTTCCGGCATGCAAATTAATAATGCCACCAACACATGGCGCTGCTTGCTGCAGCAACAGAAGGCGCATCGAAATGCTCCAGCCATCTACACGGCTGGCTGCACCTAGACTCTCACACACATATACACATACACTCATAACAGCAAACTCTTAAGCGCTGCGGTCTTTGGCGCAAGGTTAAGAACATAAATTACAGCAACAACAACAAAAACACTTGGCGGAAAGCAGCACCGCTTCTAGGTCAAGGCAAGCTAGGTGTAGGTAGAGTATCAGCAAAGTGCAACAATCAAGCAAGGCACGTCGAAGCACTAATGCATTTCTTTGTCCTGTCTGTTGTTGTTGTTGTTGCTGTTGTCTTTACTATGCCTTCGAGACCCACCCAAAACGTTTGACGACGTTCCCAGCTTTGCGCAATTTTATAGAAATTAAAATGTCCACAACTAAAGCAACGATAAAGAAATAGAATAAAAGCAATAAAACAAATACACGGGGCAAACGTGTTGCAACAAGCTATGCTGTTAGCAGCCAAAAAGTCGCTTGAAGGCCGACCTATGCTTTACGGTAGGGCAACCCTTGCCAGCTCAGTTGACGCTGATGGTGAATCATGAATTTTTTAACAACCCCAAAAATGAAAATAAAATGTCATTCGCAGAACGAGCAAAAGAAGGACGACAAAGAAAGGGAAAAAAAAACCAAGAAACGACTTAATCTTCACTCTTGTCGGTGGCTCCAGCTGCTGGCATCCCTACACGTAGGCCTACGACAAAGTGCGTCAGCCTCGTCAGCCTGACTGCCACCCATTTGAGGACTCAGTACGTTGTTGTGCTCCGTTCTGCTCCCAATTCCTTCTTAGCCAATGGGATTTATGCGTCTTTTTTCTGTTGTTGTTGGTGTTGCTATTGCTGCTGTTGCTGTATGCTAACAACAGGACATAATAAAGCATTGGGAACTGAAGCAAAAACCGAAGTGGCGTCAGTTTGTCTCACGTGGGTGACAAACGCATGTTGTCGTGTATGCTGCTTTTGAGGTTTTTGTTGCTTTCATTGTTGTTGTTCTATCTGATGTTGTTGCTTTCGTTGCTGTGATAAGAAGTCTGCGATTTCGGCTTTGTTTCGATGTTGTTGATGAAATGAAGTTGCACGTGCTACGTTCGAAAGAGAGTGACTTAGAAAGAGAAACGGAGAGAGAGAGAGAGAGTAATGCAGGCGTGGGTAAACCACGTTGTAAGAGAGAGATAGAGAGCGCGTAGTAAGAGAGCGACCAAAAGTTGAATTTATTTAAGAGTTACCTTTTCTTCAGCGTCACAAATAGTTTGTTACTAAAAAAAAATCAATTCACTAAAGGTCCAGTTATAATAGACGTAATGTAAAGTAACGTAATGTTGTCAATTGTCATCGTGACGGGACGTAATGTAAGAAAACGTTGTAGCAATTATAATAGGAAGTAGCCAGGCAGTTGTTTGTCGTAAATAATTGCACGTTCCTGTACAAATACAACTAAATCTTCGTTATCCATAGCTGTGGATACATAAAACTATCACATTAATAACAAAAATTCAACAAAAAGCGTAGTTCAACAATATAAAATAGCGCAATAATCGAATCTAACCTCAATGTTTAGTTGTTCTTTGAACAGACGTAATGTAAAGTAACGTAGAAACCGAAATCCAACGGATCTTTACGTCCCGTTACATTACGTTACTTCTATTATAATCACTTGTATAAGAAAAGTATTGATTGAAACAGTAAGTGACAGAACACACTGCTGTAGTGACATTTCACTACATTACGTTACGTCTATTATAACTGGGCCTTAAGGTTGTTGTTACGGTGGTCGTCATATGATCCCTGGTCATGACACTTTTTACTCTCTTTTTTCGTTTGATGAGCTGTGTGACGAAAGTATGTTATTCTGGTGGTCATATGATGCCTAAGCACCAGTACACTTTTTGCTACTTTTAGTATTTTTTCAACAGATAAGTGTTGCTATTAAGTAGGTTTCATTACTGCTTTCATACATTTCGTACTAAAAGTGTACTATTTTCGTGCCTAAACACAAATGTTGTGAATAATTCCACAACGCAACAATCTTTTGATCCCATGATTTCATATTTTTGTAGAATCATTTGGTGACCGTGGTGATGAAAATTTACTCTCTTGCTCTCGCTCTCAAATTTTTAATTTACATTGAAACAACAACAATGCATGACCATGATGAGCCCATGACCACCAACATAACATGGGACTTAACGGTAATAACTAGGATTATCGTGAAAGTTTGGAGATCATAAGTCCAGTCTTATACTCGTCAAGACTTCATGGTCAAGTCTTAACTTTGTAGATGGAAGACGCGGACATCAACGTGTGAGAGAAGAAAATTCAAAAAGAGAATGACCAATAACTGACGGCAATTCATGACGAGTCAATAAACCGGGACTAAGATCTTAAAAAGGCTGGAGGTCAAAAGAGTCGACAAAAGAATATGCATCACGAATCTGACGTCGCTCGAAAAAATTAAAAAAAGGCATCGAAAAAAATGTCGGTTTAATTTAATTGTTTTTAATTTAAGAACAATATTTTAAAAATATAGTTTAAAATATTTATTTTAATTATGAAAGTATTTGTTTTACATTTTTAAATTAATTTTTTTAAACTTAAAATGTTTACTATAAAAGTACATATAGTTAGAAATATTGTTCTGAAAACAAATACTTTTGTTTTAAACTTAACTTTAAAAACATTTTTGTTTAGCAAATAGCATTAATGAAATTGTTTTATACTCTATATCAAAAAAAAAAATTCGATTAATGTGAACACAATTAAATTTCAAAAATTTTTTTTTTCAATATCTCTAACCACAAGTTACAGGATTTTTTTTAAACTAACTTTTTGACCACTATGCGCCATGTAGAATCCAATGCCGTAGATAGGTGTTTCATAAGGGGGGTTAAGGTAAGGCTAAAGTGGTTGTCACTTTTCAGAGACACAATTAAGCCAATGAGGCCCATTGTGATACATTGGGTTTATTTCCCTACCCAATTTCTATTTGAACTAATGTGAGCTGCTTACAAAGCTGTGAGTTCTGATGGGTGATGGTGGGCCGGGGGGGTTGCTGAAGCAAAAATATAAAAAATTGATTCAATCGCTTCATTTGGAGCAGGACGACAAGTATTTATTTAAGTAAAATAACGAAAACACACATTTTAGAAAGAAAAACATATACAGTGATATGCAAAGGAATAGGGACACCTGTATTTTTATAAATAAAGCTACATGAATTATATACAAGGTGCCCCAGATATAGCATTAATTCCCTCGGGTGATGATTCAACTTAATTAGGCAAGTAAGAAAATGCAAGGATGATGGTGACCCCCTCCCCCCTTTAGGAGCTAGATAAGAACAACTTAAAAATAGGTGTCATTACATTTTACTCCATATTTAATGTAACTCTTAACCGATCTCCAAAGTCAATAGCATCTTCAAAAAGAGACTACATGACCCTTCAAACCAATGATACAAAAACCGTTTTCTAATCGTACCACTCTAAAAACTAACTGTTTTACGTGTGGCAATTTAAAATAAAAAAGTAGTTATGTTTGCATTGAGTACTCAAGTACAATGGCAAGATCAAAAACCAAGTCAGTAGAAAATTTTATCATAAAAAATATTACATCACAAAAATTATCAAAAAATTTATTTAAAATTCGAGATATTTATTATCAAAGTTTAATTCAAAATTTTTTAGAATTTAGTTGCTCATAACTTTCTTAATTGTGACTTTATGCAAAATGTTTTATAAAAATCTTAATGTCAATTTGATTTTCTTCTCAACAAGTTGTTAACTTTGGAAATCGGCTGAGATAAATTAATGAAATAAAATGTAATGATTCCTATTTTTTGTTTTTCCTCTCTAGCTCCCAAAGGGGGAGGGGGTCACCCTCATCCTTGCATTTTCTTACTCGCTAATCAAGGAAAATGACTATCAGAGAGAGTTAATGCTATATCTGGGGTACCTTGTATTTAATTCATCCAGCTTTGATATGAAAATACAGGTAACCTTATTTCTTTGCATATCACTGTATATACATTAAGGCGCCTCACGAAAAAAAGTTGTTCGGGGCAGTTCCTCAAAATAATCCTTGGCTTTTGTTATGATGATTCCCCAAATAATTCAACTCTAGCGATAGCCATCCTTGAGCTGCAATGGTTTGAAATAACTTCTAAAATCACCATTTTGTACAAATATTGGCTGGTGTGTAAGAAAAAGTAAAGTAATCTGAAAAAATATTTTTGAAGATGTAGCCGAAAAACTTTTAAATTTTTGCATTCGAATTAAAAATAATGATGTTTTTCGTGCACTTTTATGATTTTTTTTTAAAGTTATTTTCACTAAAGTTAAAAAAACTTAATTATTTCTTATGGTATCCTCACTTGTCAGAATTGCTGACCTGAATTCCTTAAACTACCAAAAATTAAAACTAAAATATTAATTTTAAAATAAACACTTACTGAAAAGCTAATGTAAGAAATTAAAAAAAAAGTTATGAAATTATTTAAATTTTTAAAGTTTTTGTATGGAAATAAAATAAAAAGTATCAACAATTTTTTGATGCAGATTGTAAGAAATTTTTCCGGCCTATTATTTTGTGATAGTTTGTTTTCTTAAAACGATTACACCAGCCAATATTTTTACACAAAAATTGATTTTTAGAGGTTATTTCAAATCAATCTAGCTCACGGATGGCTATCTGTAGAGTAAAAATACTTGGGGAATAATCATAAGATAAGCCCATGGAGTATTAGGCACCTTAATATACATAGTTGCAGATACTTACATAGTTAGTTCATTAATTTTTTTGGAACGCGAGGCCAAATTATTGCTGACAATTTCCTCGTTTACAAAAATATCCTTATGAAAATTTAATAGCGCTAAGCCATAACATCACTCTATTAGATCTTTATCGATTTTTTACAACAGTATAGTCAAAGCTGACGTAAATTGATATATTTTAAGTATTAAATGAATTGCAACAAACCATTTTGGACTCGTAACAGCATACATTAATTCGTGTGCTGATTAATTGGTGGTTAAGACAAAGTATCACTGCTAGAATTTGAGGAGAACATTTTTTTAAAACCACTTTGCAATACTCACACACAGCTTAAAAAATCGTGAAACTGACAAATGTACAAATTAAATTCACTTTTTCGTTCATTTAATAACATTGTAGGGACGGCAAAAAGACACAAGAAGATGACGAGAATGTAAACTTATTTTTTGGTCGTAGAATTTAGTGGCATACTCAGTTTTTCCCAATCATATCAAAATCTCAAGATATTTGCGAATGAAATTTAGTCACTTTTGTGCCCATTTATAGTAATATTTTCCTTATTTTTGGAGAACAAAATTTTTGACTTTCATATAAACTTAAACTTTCAGAATTTAATCTACTTATAAAAATACTAATTGGAGTAAAAAGATTTTACGTGTAACATTCAAATTTTGTCAAAATGGAGAGAAATGCAAAATTCCCAGTAGCGGATGGAATATATTCCGAATATATGAAGCATCAATTACCTTGTAATGACCACTACTTCCGACTATATTACCTTACTATGCATAAAAGGCCTTACATTTAACATTGAATGAGATAGGAGGTAAGTGATCGCCTCCCTTCAGCATTACCTAGAAGTTATGGAGTAACATACTACTTGTATTAAGTTATAAAAATCACTGCATTACTTTTCCTTGTATGCTACATTACAGGTAATGAGGTATGAGTTAATTACTTCTGCTATATGCAGACGCATTACTTTTTGAAAAAAGTAGTGCTTCCTTACCTGGTAATTTATTCTGTATTAGTTCTATGGTAGCCACTGGCAAATCCGCTGCTGGGTTGCTTAATCTTTGAAAAATCATAGATTACACAAGGCTAACTTGGTTTTTACGTTAGAGGTATTTTCGAAAAAAATAATATAATAAAAAGTAATTGTTGTAAATAAAGGTCAAATGATGGTCAAATAACAAAAATCTGAATATCTCGAGAACTTGATCTGATTTGGAAAAATTGAATATGCCACTAAATTCTACGACCAAAAATTAAGTTTATGTGTCTCGGCTATTTTTTGTGTTTTTTCAAAAGTTGAAAATTTACCTGCAGTGTAATGTAATGCACAATGAAGCATTGCTTATCATTGCATCGTCAGCATGCTAGTAGGTTAGCAACAATACATAAGCAAACAGTTAAGAAAACCATTTATATTGTATTATATTTAACTTAATGTCTGCTAAGCAAACAAAGCATGCACATTAGGGCGGGTCGATTTAAGAATCAACCATTACTCAGTGAAAATCGTACTCTAGGGATCAAAATAAGAAACTTTGCTCGGGGAACTATACCTCTAAAACGAATTCTAATGCCCCAACTTTTTAATTTTGTCCCGTAGGGCCAAATTTGAAAAATCCCTCGTTGACCCATTTAGAGTGCCCCTATCGAGTCCAAATGTATGACCGACGCCCACTAACTTTGGAGGGCGGATCCACCCATGCCAGTGGCGACCCCATTTCGCTGATTTTTTCATGTAAAGTGCCAAAAATGGTGATTTTTTACAATGTTTGTATGGTGAACCCCCAGGGGTTCCAGGGGTGTGCCACTGGCAAAAATGGAGCAGCCCTCCAAAGTTAGTTGGGGTCGGTCATACATTTGGACTTGATTGGGGCGCTCTAAATGGGTCAAAGAGGGATTTTTCAAAATTTGACCCTACGGGACAAAAGCCAAAAGTTGGGGCATTAGAATTCGTTTTAGAGGTATAGTTTCTCGAGCAAAGTTTCTTATTTTGATCCCTTGAATACTATTTTCACTGAGCAATGGGCGATTTTTTTGCATCCACACAAATCGAACCGGCCTAATATACATACATTGCACAATTTTCAATTTATCTTCATGTAATGGTAATTAAATAATTTGGAATATCTGTGATTTAATTGCTAAGGGGGGTTTGAACCCCTTGGACCAACCTATATCTACGCCGTTGGTAGAATCAATCATAAAACTTGTAGTTTTAGTTCTCGATCAATTCTGTTCAAACATTTAACAATACTTTCAACACAATTGATCAAAAGAAAAGCTCATCAAAGTCCTTTTGAAGGCTGAAATGGCCAATTCGTTTTTTTAATTTTATCCAAAGAGGCTTATTGTGAATTTTTCCAAGGAAAATTTTCACATCGCATTGCTGCCCTCTACGACTATGTTAAAGAATAATTTTTTTAACCTTTTCTCGAAATAGTAATTTTATAAAATTGGGGTTTTCTGTTTTCGAAACTTACATATAAGTTTTGCTGAATGTGGGGCTTAGCTGCTAAAGTTGATACACCACAAAAGACTTCAGGTGTATCGGCAAAAGAAAGAACTGCCCAGTATCCCAGTGGGCATTTTAGCGAGTGCTTCGCCAAAGAAGGCATGCTAGCACTGCTATTATTGGCGTCAATGCACCTTCCATGCTCGCTGTATTGATAAGTGCCTCTGTAAGACCTACATTTTGAAGGTTTGGAGACTTTTCATATTATTTTATATGAAAAACTTTACAAAATAAAGTTCCAAAAAATTTTTAAATACTCAGAAAAGTTTGTAAAAAAATGTAGATTTAAAAAAAAATCTTGCCCGAGTTGGGTCTCGAAGCCGGGCTCCCGAAAACTAACACATTATATATTTATTGTATGAAAATATTTATATATAATATTTTATGTAAAGAATTAATAACTCCAAGTCTTTTCTTTTGTATGAAGAACATTTTTAAAAAAATTAAAAAAATACTTAGTTTTTAAAAAAATTTAGATTTAAAAAAAAATTTTTTTGTCCGAGATGGGTCTCAAACCCGTGCTCTTGAAAGCTTACTTTCATTTGTAATCATGCAAAATAAGCAATTGATTCTTAACAACCACGGTAGACGAGTGGGTAAGATGCCGCATGAGAGCACCATGGCTCAAATCTGAAATTGTTAGTCGTGTTTTATTTGAAGTTGACATTTATATTGCTTTTCCTTCTAACGTGACTTCTCGAAAGAGCGCTTCTGGCAGGTCTCTTTTCAGCAAGGAGAGCGGAAGGCCTGACAAATTTTCCCATTTCATACAAGCAATACAACGGTGTTTGCAAGGAGTGTGGAAGGCCTTTTAAAACCTAACGCAGGCCTACGAGAAGGCCTTCGGACTTCTGCAATGGCCCACTGGGATGCCGATGCTTCTTCTTAAATAAATTTGTTATTGGTGTGCATTGTTTTTTTCAAAACAAATTGATCTCGAGCTAGAACTTTGTTTCACTAATTTTTTCAAGTGAAAAATAGCGTAAATTATTACGAGAAAATATTGTAAAAATTTTAATCAAATCTTGGTTAGAATGCAATGGGCATTTTTAAGAACATTAAACTTTATCTAAGAAATAATAAATAGGATTAAAATAAAGCCAAATAATACTTTCTTTAAATAATTTGCTTTTAAAAAAATTCAAAAATTGCTATTGGTTCAAAGTGTAGCATTAGTTATTGTTTACAATAAAAAAATTACAGTTTATTTTTATAAAACTAAAAAAAAATTGTATATATTATGTAAGTTGAGCATTTAAAATTCAACAAAAAATGTATATTAATTTTGGCAGTAACTTTTAGCAAAGGTTTAGACACAAAAAAATTTAAATTTTAACAAGTACATTCAGGTATGATTGTAGAAGCAGATAATGTTGCCGATATCTCGCTTATATTAAAAGTTTCTGAATTTCCGTATTTTCTTATGATTTTTCAATCTTTAAGTAGAGTAAATTACTTTTTTACTGCAAAAAACTGGCAACTCTCACAAAAAAATTCCAGCTCTTCTCTAAAAACTAAAGACTAAAATCTCTTTTTCTACTCTCTTTTGCAACTTCGAAAACAACCAACAAAGGATGCATATTCAAAACTCTACCAAACCAAACACTCCAAAGGACACAACTTGACGAAGAGCCGAACGACGAAGGATAACCGAACAAATTGACGAACGAAAACAAAATTTTACGAACTTATACTTTTGCTACACCGTTAGCAAACAACGAACAGACGCCGAATTACAATCAGTTCGACTTAAGCCAACGCCGGAAGCAGACGTGCGCGTTCAGTTGGTAACTTGCTTGGCCTCAAGCACCTGTGTGTGAGTGAGAGTGTTGAGAAAATTAAAAAAAGAAATAGCTAGTAATAAAAATCTTTAGCAGAAAAAGGCAAAAATTTAATTTAAGTGCTTATTAAAAGACAACAAGCCAATATCCGGCACAACAAATATTAAAAATAAAAACCACAACAACGCCAACTGCAAGCCACTTTGGCTGGATTTAATGGTAATTATATTATTATGGCTAACTGTGTACTGGTAATTAAAAACAAGGCAATAAATTTAAAGCTTCAAAGCTCTATTTAGCGGCATAAAAAATTGCTGCAGTTTAACGTGCTCGTAAAAAACCGTAAACAAGCAAGAAACAAGGAGACGTAAAGTGTGATTAATTGTGTGCACAAAGAAAAATGAATGAAGTCAAATAAATTCATTAGGCAACAAAGGAAAATATGTGCCGTTAAAATAACCGTAACGAGGAAAAATTTTTTAACGAATAAAAATTCAAACAAACACACTTCCGCATCCGGCAGCTAGACTCAGTGGCTCGTTACACGTTTGGCGGCATAACACATCAACGGAAAACACAACAGCAGCAACAACAACAACAGCAGAGCCTAGCATTTCGCCTCTTCATCGTTTTATACATAGGTGCGATCTTCTGGCTGTTTCTTTTTTTTTATTGTTCTTCTTGTATTTTCCTTTTATGCTTTAGTTATTGTTATAGTTGTTTTTAACGAAAATTGTTTTTCTTCGTATTTTGTTTTGTATGTAGTTATTGTTTTGTTTGCTTATATCCGTTTCCTGTTTGCCAACTGCACTTCACTCGTGCACCGAACACTCACTTCCGTTTGCATTTTATACACTATTTTCATCTCTTCGCTGCTTTTATTTCTCCCCATAGCGTTGCAGTTTTTCTCTCATTCCTCTATTTATTTCAAATAAGTAAAAGTCTGCAAATACGAAAAAAAAATTAGGGGGAAAAACCCAGCAGCAGCGCGCTTACATTTTTAAACAGCTATTAAAAATTAATGCCTCTCCGTGCGGTGCTAACTTCCGGTGTTTCCTTCCAACTTGAACGTGGCCACCTCCACCTTTTTCATTCAGAACTTATGCAAACAGACAATTGTTAAAAACAAAAAAGAAATAAAGATAGCAGCAACTCGTTTAAGACGCTCATCTACGTTTTCGTGCCGGTTTCTACTCGATCTCTAGCAATAGTTTCTTTAGTTGGTTTTTTGTTTTTTAAATTCACCGATTTGCTATGTTCTTGTTGCATACCCGAACTGATACAATATTCTATGCACACCAGTTGGCTGAAAGTCTGCAGGGTGTTGAACCATGCTTCTTATCGTCTTTAGCAGGTTCTGCTCAAAATGACTTCGTTTGCATAAGCTTAGCATAGTTTTGGGCAAAACTGTTTTGTTTTTCTGCCATGCTAGGAACTCATTGTTCTGTCCTGATGGAAATTTTGTTTTTCGGTTACTGCTTTTATATTGTTTCTAGTTATTAGAATACAACTTTTTCTTGCTGTCGTTTCGGAATTAATATTAAATTCAGTTGCTACTCTGATTTAAGTTCAGATTTAGATTGCTTTTACAAATTTTTGTGTTAATTTAACATTTTACAAGAATATTTTTAAAAAATTTTTCATACAAAAATATAAAAAAACACTAAAAGTTTTTCTTTACAAATCATATGTAATGTGATATGTAAAGACTCAGAATTCAGAGACGTAAGTTCGATTCCTCGGTCAAAAGAAACGTTTGGTTATTTTTTATAAATTTGGATTTTTATGCTATTTGTTCTGTTCTTTTAATATTTTTCTAAAATTTTTTATAAAGTTTTCATATGACTCAGATCCAAAATCGAAAGGAGAAATTTTATGGAAAGGTTTTTAACCCTGGATAACCAAACATATTTCTAATACGTTATAACCAATGTTAGTCGATTCGACTAACACGCTCCAAAACACGTTCTAGAGGAGCTGTTAGTACATAAAAAACATTAAAAGCTATTGCAAATGGAAAACCTATGTATATTCTACTAGAAGTAAAGAAATCATTAATATTGGTCTTCGTTTTTTTTTATTTTTTATATTTTTTATAAGCTACTTATTTTATCAGTTTGAGATATACGACATAAGATTATTGAAAAAAAAAAAGTAAATAAACATAAAAAACTTAAAAGGCTCTTCTATCATTATACGAATAAAGTATTATTTATTATTATTAAAATAAAAAAGTTTAAATCAATTGTTAAACACAAGAGACACAATTCGCTGCACCACTATAAAAAACTTATAACCAAAATACTATTTTCATACAACAAAGGAATCAACTTCGACTGAACCGAATTTAAAATACCCCACATCCGTATTTTGGTATATACGAAGTTGTCAACGTTGTATAATGTTGATGACACCTCTTTTAGGGGGCGTGGTTTTTATCCCAATATACAAAATTTTAAACTCAGAGTTCATCTTAATTATCAAAGCTTATGTGTAAAATATCAAGGTTAAAACATAATTTTTTGAATTTATTAATGTTTTGTATTATAATGACGCCATTTTGTGTGTGAGGTGGCCGTGGTTTTCATCTAATTTTGACAAATTTAAAATATGTGGTAATGTGCAAAATTCCAAGTTCATGTATTTATTTTTGTGGCATTTTAAGAAATACCGTTTCGATAAAGTCACTTAAGGGAGCTAGGCGTGGTGTTCATCTGATTTTGCTCATTCCCGAATTTTATCTTCGATTTTTTAACATAAGCATACCTCTTTTATTTCATTATGATAGCTTAAAAACTGTGGCTGTATTCGTGTCGACAGACAGACAGATGGATAGACAGACAGACGAACATGGCTAAATCGACTCAGGAGGTGATGCTGATCAAAAAAATATCTCCTTATAAGCGTTACGAACGGAGTGACAGAGTTAATATACCCCTTACGCAATACGCGTGGGGGTATAAAAAGTTACGTTAAAGCCAATGTTAGTCGATTCGACTAACACTACATTTATAAAAAAAATTCACACCATCCAATTAAAAAGCCAAACACATCCGAACACAACGAGGGCAGCTTAGCAACTATTGTGGTTACTACAATATGGATAGAGAACACGATCAGATGAGAGAAAAAAAAGGCTGTAAGCAAAAAATTGAGCAGTGTTAGTCGAAACTGGTTATCCAGGGTTAAAAAAAGAACTAATTTTTTTTCGAATATATTTGCATATATTTGAACATAACTTGAATACCACTTATCCAATTTTAATAATTAAACCTAACCATTTTAGTCTTGTAAAATTTTCTACATCTTTGTTTAACAAGTTTGTTCATTTAGAAGAGTAGTTTTTGCGCTATCAAAAGAAATATTTTGAGAAAATTGTTTTTTCACGTGAAAATGCAAGTCATAAATGTTTCCAAGAATTAATAAAAAATCGAAATCTGCAAATAGTGGGAAATAATTTCTTTTGGTCTAAAAAATACATTTTAAGTTAAGAAAATAAGCTATCGCTAAATGAAATTCGAGCAAAAATAGGGGCAGGAGATGCATTTGAGTTAAGGTACTAAAATTCGACATTTTACTGTTTTTTCTATTCTTGATTTAGTTTTGCTTTGAGAGAATTATTTTTTTAAGAGGAGTTATTTTGTTTAATATTCTAAAAAATAGTTCTTGATTCTCTTTTGCCTTCTATAGTTTCTGGATCTGTTTCTCTTATGAGAAACCATATATAGGCTGTGTGAGAATTGATCTAAATGCGACTTAAACTAAGTAGTGTCGATAAGGCAGTGCTTCCTAATTATGGCTATGTGCGAATTGATCTAAATGCAACCTAAACTAAATAGTGTCGATAAGGCAATGCTTCCTAATTTAGGTAGCTCGAGAATTTCCAAAATTATTTAGGAAGCACTGCCTTATCGACCCAATTTAGTTTAGGTCGCATTTAGATCAATTCGCACACAGCCTTAGGAAGCATTTAGGTAGCTCGAGAATTAACTACATTATTTAGGAAGCACTGCATTATCGATCCAATTTAGTTAAGGTCGCATTTAGATCAATTCTCACACAGCCATGTGCGAATCTCCTGTCATGTTTTCATTCTAAGTTCCTCGATAGCGTTGGTTCATGTCTTTCATTTTATGATGAAAACATTAGCCGTATTAATCACTACCTCTCTGAATGATTTGGGGGAAAGCAATTTATATGTGGCTGGAACTGCATTTTTAATGATATATTTTCACCTGATGTTGAAGAATATAGCAGTTGATCGAAGTGAAAACCTATTTATGAAATTCTAGTATTCCAGGGCAGACATTGTATTTCCACGGACCACCTTACTGCTATATACGAATTTTCATGCAAATCGGAAAAAATTACTTTATATTTTCATACTCTTCCCGTTTGATTATTTCCCTCAAAATATGTTATATTAAGATAGTAATATTGTTGATATAAAAATAAAATACAGGTAGCACTACGTTTGAGTAGATATCTTCACCCAGCGCCACCTAGGAAGGTCTAACTCAAAACAACGGCAGATTTCCCTCTGAGATCAGAATAAATCCTCATGCCAGCAGGAAGGCCTCTGATAAAACCATGGGTTGCATATGGCTCCGGAATCAGTGCAAAACTAGCACCATTTTTTACCAATGACTCTTCAAGGTCACACATGATTGCATATGCTCCCTGACAGTTAAATTTCATAATTTTTATGCTCATTAATATCTAGAATTCTGACGCTCAACTATACTTTCGGTATTGCCAAAGAAGAATTTCGGTAATGTCAATGTTCATTTATAAGGTTGTGGCACTTGAGAGATGTGCACTCTTTTGAATGTCTTTGCTTGAACCGTCACTGTGCTTTTCTTTGTTCAATGCATTCATTTTGTTGATTTCTTTTCATCCAATCTGACAGTTCGAGCGAGCTCGCTCTTAAGTGGCACAACCTTATAAATAAGCCTTATGCAATGCAAAGCATTTTTGCATTTAACCTCACCATGTTACTCCAAGAGTGGGGCCAACCTCCTTAACCACCGCGTCAACAACCTCCTTTGATTTTTCACCAGATATCTTGGGGCGCACAACCAGGGACCATATTTTATTTTTATTTTGTTTAATTATAATTATTATTAAAAAATCAATATTAAAAAATTACACTTAAAATTATATATAAAATTAAAAATTAAAAATTGATAATTGATTAGCATCATCTACATTCTGATGTTCAAAATGAACAAGTGGCAAAATGAAGATAGCATAATTAAATATTTAACCCATTAACCGCGGCTCCCAAATGCTTTTTTACGATTTTTTTAAAATTTCATGTGCGTTCTTCTATTGATCACAGGAACTACCACATCAAATTTCAACTTTGTATCTTTTACCGTAGGCGAGATATAAGGTGGGTATAAAAATACCCAACCGTTGTTATTGTGATCTTAATGGGCACAAATTCCGTCTGCAACGACAGCATAATCTTATATCAGGAATTTTCTATCAATAGCTGGTATAGTTGGTTAATTGTCTAACCCTTTCAGACCGTGATGCATCTATTGTGCGGGTAACTTTTAGTCTAAATACCCTTTCTGCTATTTTACAAATGTTTATCAATTTTACATGTATCGATTGCGCAGGTTATTGTTTATGTTTTGCTTTCATATTGTTTAGCTGTTAATATTGTCGTTTTTTAAATTTTCACGAAATTCTTGCGTCACATTTAATTTTTTTCAAAATGGGTCGTAGAAGTAAGTTGTTTTTTTCATATACTTAAATACTAATAGCGCAATTTTAGTGAAGTTGACACATTTTAACTAAAAAAATAATATATTTTAAAATCTCAAATGATTTGACAGCATTTGATGCAAAAAAAATATTTTCAGTACAAACTTTCGTTTCTTGAAAATCTTTGATTTGAATTTATCTAATTTGAATTTATTTAATTTGAAAATATCAAAATTTAGGCAAATAATATATTTTCATATCATATAAAGACCATTTACTCCAAAAAATCATAAAAAAATTCTCAGTAGCTAAGCGTCAGCTCTGCAAAGCTCTCTTTTACATTTTTTTAAAATATAAAATTTTTACATATGATAATAACACAAATTTTCTGATTTTTAAACAAAATCAGTTTTGATTTGGAAAATGTGGTAGTTAACGTAAAAATTTCTTGACACATTCCAAATACAATTTATATCTCTATGTTTTCTTAAAGCAACAAACAAAAAATTAAACACTTAGCTGTTACCAATGCTGAGATATGATCAATTCTGCAAAAGCATTTTCATGGGTACAAAATACCCAACCATCGTTAAAGGGGTAAACGCAAAAAAATCACAAGCATAAGTATAGTATTACATTATAAAAGTACTATATTGGGGTTTTAATAGAAAATTTTACTATAAAACTATAAAAAAACAAATAAATATAAATATTGACAAATCGAAAGCATAAAAAGCAAATATTTATGAGCATTAAAAGTTAGCTGATGGAATAAAATTACATTAGAATTAAACAATTGACACTATTAGGTCTATTCTGGCAAAGTAACAATTTTTACCCAGTATTTTTATTATTTCTATGTGTTTGCTGTAATTATGTGATTTCAAAACAAAATTTGAAGCTCAAAAAACAAAATTTTTGAATGAAATTGTGACTATCTGAAAAAAAGGTGACAGTTTCTATCAAAATTTATTATTTTTGAGCTTAAAATTTTGTTTTGAAATCACAAAACTAAAGCAAACACATAGAAAATATAAAAATACTGGGTAAAAATTTATACTTTTCTAGAATAGACCTGTAAATTAAAACTACACAGAGATTGGAGTATTAACAATTTCAAAGTCAAACTTAAACAGCCATATATTTACCTCTTTGGTGGCGTCCGTAGCCTAGTGGGTAGAGTGCGTGGCCCCTAAGCTAAAGAACTGCGGTAGCCCGGGTTCATTTCCAGCTCAGACAGAAAATTTTTTCAATTGAATTAATTTTTCTGTTGGCTCGTCACCTCTCTGCAGACAATGGCTAACCTCAGAGAATAAAAATTGTCATGTAAAGCTTCTTAAAAACATAATCCGTTCGGAGTCGGCATAAAAGATGTACGTCCAATTCTCGGTCATTTCTGATCAAACATTTAATAACACGCACAACACAATTGATCAATAGAAGCTAGGTCAAAGTCCTTCCAAGGGCTGAAATGGCCAGTTTATTTATTTTTTATTTTTTCATATTTACCTTTTTAAGGAACAAATTAATATTACGAATGCCACGAATATTATTCGGTAAGTTATTAAAAAGTCTAGACCAGCACATGAATACGAGTAAAAGAAGAGAGAAGAGTTGTGAGACGGAATTTTAACAAAATTTTGGTCATTGACCCTTAAGTTGTAATTATGTCATCTCAACCGGCTTTGCCTGCTCAGCAGCCGGCACTGACACAAGTAGAACAGCCTGTGCCACCGAAAGAGTGGTCACCACTGCGCTACTCCGAACGCCTACAGCAGGAAACGAACTATCTTTCATTGCCTGAAACAGCTCCAGACGTTCATACAGACGCTCATTTTCGAAAATAGCCTCTTATATCACATCTTCATAGCGGCTAGAACCACAGTAAACGCCTGGAAATGCTTACCTCTCATTCTACATTTGAGTGCTACTTAAAATAGGTGCTACTCGAAATTAATTTAATTTTTCTAACATTATCCATGCCAGAACCCCAGCTTCCTTACTTTTCTTGTTCAGAGCTGTCTCCGCCGATTCTGAAAGCTTTGACGAAGATTTCACATCGTCTTTTGCTTTTGGGGTCTTAACCACCATTGAACCAACAGATTTAAACCTGACCAATCCACGAACTCTTTTTACAATCTTTCCTTTTCCAACCAAAATATAGGACTTATCCAGCTCTAGGGTCTTTAAATTCCGACGTTCTATCTCCAAAGGCTCTTCACCACCACTAAGTTGCCTCTTAGGGGCACCCTCTGCTAGAAAACTACCAGCACTAACACCCACACCAACACCTCCTACTTTCGGACCCGTACAAGACCCGGATCCACATTTACCCTCATTTTACACAAAGCTGGGCCCTTTTACACCCATACCAATACCAATTTAAGGCTTTCCTGAAGCAGGAACAGACTTGCCTGGACAATTGCCGGGTCGTCTTTAGGCAGCATATTGTACTCACCCTGCACAAAGTGAAAGGCAAGCACCAAAAATAAGAACCCTACCCAATTCATAAAGGTAAGTGCGTCAATTAGACCTTGACACCCTTATCAAAGTGAAGAGTCCAACAGTTTGAGAGTCACGAAACCAACAGTTCAAAAGTAACTGGAGTAACAGTTTTAAAGATACTGGAGTAATAGTTTGACAAGCATTGAAATAAATAGAATCCTAAAATGTTTGAGAAGCACTCGAGTAATTACACAATCTACGTTGTGGAAGCACTGTAATAATCAGTGTCAAGCTTATTGACGAAAGCTGCTCGCTGTCTGTATTGATGACGAATGCTACTCGCTGTTTTGATGACGAAAGCTATTCCCTGTCTTGATGACGAAAGCTACTTGTCGATTTGATGACTCAAACCCACGATTTACCCTTTACTAAAAATCGCCCAACTCGCTTAAATAAGTTTTCACTTCAAAAAAACAATTTTTTAATGAAGTGCTAAAATCTAATGAAATAAGAGTCTTTTATACCGATTTTTGCATAATTTATAAGCATGTCACGAATGATATCTGAGTATTCGGGACACCTATTTTGCCATCATAAGGAAGAGTGTGGCATCTAGCATGAAAATCAAAATCAATTTTATTGTTTTTTCTTAATTATCTCTTTTCCATCTTTAAGAGCAATTTTCGATATTGCGATTTGAAATATTTTTTCGGCATTTTCAAAAATTTAAAAAAAAACCCAAATATTGCGACTCGCCGTGGGCGTAAAATCCAAGTAAGCGACCGAATTGACTCAAACCAAAAATATTGTACATTGTTAAAAGTCCATACTAACACAATCCCTACAGTGCCAGGTAATATCACTTTCGCGCTCACCTGGAGAACATTCTAAAGTTACTGATGCAAAAATGCACCAATAGCTGGAAATGGGTTAAAGGCAATGAATAGAACTTTCGAACAGTGTATCAACAAACCCACCCGCCTTATTCCTTATGGAGCTGTGCTCGTGTAAAATGAAATCAATCCATTGAAACAACTAAATTTCAAGTTTGAGCGCAATTTTCTCTGAATTTCGCGTATTAAATTAAATTTGTTTTTATAATTAATTTTGTAATACATTAAATTTTTTTTTTCAATGACATGAAAAAGTTGTTTGTACTTTAAAAATTTAATTTTTGTGCAGTTTCTTGGACAAAAAAAAATGTAACAAACTAGTATTCTTTCGAAAATTCACAGTGCAAAGACCTCGCAATTGAACTTATGAATTGAGAGGCCCATGAGAGGCCTAAAAAAATTTAGGCCTGAATTTCAGTCCGAGTGCGAAAGCCTTGATTTTCTGCTTTGATTACCAGAAGAGTGTTTATAAACCTAATAGAATTTTTTGAAAACTAGCAGGCATACAATTCAAAAGAATGAATTCCAAAATCTGCGCACTCATATACTAGTTTAAACAGTGAGTTCATCACAGCTAAATCACTCAAAGACTACTGAAGAGGAAAATGTAGTGATTTCCGTAACAGACTGTCTAGTCAGCTAAGTGATTGACTCTATACAGAGTTGTTGTTGTTGATGTTGCCTTCTTAAAAACTTACTTGATCTAAAGCTCACAATTTAATTCATGTCATTCTTTGAAAACAATTTATTTTATGGCGTTTTTAGTTCATGATTTTTTCTGCTTTTTTGGAAATTCTGCCGTCTTGAGAGAATAAATAATGACCTCTAAGGCTAAATCGTGTTATTTTCTCAAATATGTTGAAGGTAGAAAAAACTTCAGAATTCTCAAAGATGGCAAAAAGAGAGCAGAAAAAATGCAACATTTTTTCGAGAAACGAAAAAGCCATAAAACAGTATTCTTCGTGCATTTTTTCTGAAATTTTTTTTTTCCTAAAGAACGCTTAAATAAAAAAGAAAATTTTTAATTAGAACATTTTTCCTAAAAGTGGTCACAAAAATTAATAGAATTTGATTTATTATGGACGACATATAGTCAAAATATAAATTTGAAATTTCAAGGTTATAATTTAGAGCTTTAAGTCAAGTAAGTTATGAAATAAAGCAACGACAACAACAACAACAATCACAAAAACTCTGTATTAATCTCACAGCAGACTAGACAGCTGCTGCTTCTTCATCTACAGTATTCTTGAGTGATTAGGCTGTGATCGCTCACCTACCTCATAACTTAAAAAATTGTGCTTTTTAACTATAATTTTTACTATTTATTGAATGAAACTAACATAAAATATTTTTGAGTTAGTAAGTTTTGAAATTAAGTCTGAGAGAAGTTGATATGTCGAATTGTGTTAAAAGACATTAAGTGTCCTATAAAAACCTGCCTTTGGTTATAAAATTAAAATAAAATGCTGAGAAATTGTTAATCTTAATTATCACTCAAAGATTTTTAAAAAAACCAAATTAATTACAAAAGAACTCGTTTTTAACCTGAGCTTAATATGAAACTTGACATTTTTAACTGATATAAAAAACTTTTTATTTATAGTAAAATATACCTGCCATCTCAAAGTTCTGTTTATTTTATTTAAACCTTTCTTTGCAAACGTCTTGCATAAATTTCAACTGCTAAATACAGCTACATCACGTTTCTCACGTGCCTGCAGGCCATTTATAACATCAAATGCATAATTTTGAAACAATTAAAATTTTCTACGACATTACCACATAAATTAAGCTAATAATTGGCGTTTCCTACCAGCTCCACCTCACAACAAAAGTATGAATCGCATCTTGCAAGCTGCTTTTGGGTGTAATTCAATGCAGCTAAGCTATGGAATGCCGAGCTAAGTTGAGCTACAGCAACAAGCCGACTAAGCTATTCGCACAAATATTCAACAAATGTGCACGCGTATATACACATACACACATTTTTAAAGGTCCTTGCAACAGAACGGCAACAAAACGCTTAGAATTTCAATGCATTCATTCATTCAAACGTAAACTTATTCATGTTGCATGTATTTGTTGGCACTTCAATTCGGTTGACAAACCAACGAACAGCCAGCTAAGCAGCACATCAAGCCAAGAGCAATACCGTGAGTTTGTTTATGCAAAATAAAGCAAAACAAAGCAAAAACCGGAAATGACAAACAACTACAACAACGACGACAATGACGACTACAACGAGCTGTGAATGAAATGCAACCAACACGGGCTGAAGTGATTATCCACTTATGCAACATGGAGATGACACATCACACACACACACAAGCACACACACATGTGTACACACATGGATGCCATAATAAAATATTGCATAAATATGGACGCAAAACGGGGTCACTCTGCAAGGCAGCAGACAAGTTCTTTAAATGCTACTTTAAAGTCGCATAAATAAGCGGTTGCCTTTGTTCAGGTTTGCAAAAAATAAAAAATATGACACAAACAACAATAACAATGACGACAAAAACAACAACAACAGCAACAGCAGCACTGCTTTGAGTAACGTCCTTGTCGTTTGTTAGGTTTGCCGCCTAAATGTATGCAACTTTTAAGCATATGTTAACCATTTCTTTGCTCTTTTATCCATTCACTCTCTCACTCACTCACTTGCTATCTCTTTATCGCTCCCATTCAGTCATTTTATGTCATATCTTAACAATGCTACTTTTTATTTTTTCCTTTTCTTTTAGACATTATTTTATTGCCTATCGCGTAAGCAACGCATTGAGAAGAATTTCGTCTTGCTTTTTAGTAGCAGTGTCTGGTAATATTTGTATGCTTGTGTATGTGTGTGTGTGTTTTGGTGTGTGAAAGTGTGTGGTTGTTTGCATGTGGTTTCCGTTTTCATGACTTGCTCCAACATTGTTTTCATAATAACAATAACAACAACAATAACAGGATGGAGGGTAACTTTTCTTTGAAAAAAGAAAAACAAGCCATCAATGTTGTGTATGCTTATTTATACGACCTACCATCATACTTCTTTATGACATTGTTGCTCTTTTGCTCGTTTATTTGCATGTTTATGTGCCTGTGTGCTTGTGTGTTAGTGTGCTGATATTATATTGTAGCATTTTTTATGTTAGTTTAAAATTTTTTCATAGCATCTTTATTGACACAATATTATTATGTGGATATTTTTTAAGTGCCTGCGAGAAAATGTCGGAGATACTGTAAGATATCATTAGAATTTTGCTATTATTTTTTAACAATATGCTGAATGTTAAAAAACACAATGCTGTTGAGTTTATTTATCATTTGTGTATGTTTTTTAAATGAAGATACACAAAACTTGGCACAAAACTTTCATTCTAACAGTTCAGTGAACTTGGGTGAGCTCATTGAACCCTTCTGGGTCTTAAAAATATTAACAGCCTGGTTTGGAAAATTGCGATTTTTTAAAGCTCCTTTTTAAGTTATCCTATGATAAAATAATGGCACGTATTGTAAAATGACATTGTAAAATTTTGTATATATCTCTTGTATATGAACTGCAATTTTTTTTACGAACGCACGTGATCACTTCACTTGGGTTTTTTGTCTGGTAATTTTGTTTTCATAAGAAGTAAAACAAACTTGAACAAAATTAAATTTTCGTATGAAATTTATTGACCGGCAAAAAAACCCAAGTGAGGTGATTGCTTGCATTTTACAAAATAAGGACATAAATATTTTAATAAAGACTGCTGAGAGTCATATCTCTACATTTCTCTACATTTCTGTATTATTTTGATATTCTTTATTTGCTCACACAATATATAGCTTATAAGGAATATTATAAATTGACTGCCACGTTTACATCCTATAAAACTAAAGTATCTACTGAAATCGATAAATTTTCGGACCAGCTTAAAATAAAGTTATAACACTAAAAAGCTTATTTTCTTACCCACCTAGCCAAAAAAAAAAAAAAGGATAAGCTAAAAACCACGCTCACTGGCATAAATTTTAAAGAATTCTATTTTTGAACTTTCACTTTGAGCTTGCACAAAAACTAGCTTTGTCATAATCAATATGAAAAATCGCTAGTAAAAAATAAAAACCATGCCAGTTTTTTGCCAGAAAGCAAAAAAAAAAAAAAAGAAGAAACAAGAGGGAACTGAAAAAACTGTTGCAGTTTTTGACACTAAATTTTTGGTACTGCGATGAGACCAACCTTTTTCGATTTGGGGTAGTCCCCCGAGTAAAACTGTGTCTTTCGTTAAAGATTATATAGTATAAAGATGTGCCACGTAGAACATTAAAAAGTAACAAATATTTTTCAGATCAATACGTAAGCTTTTGTGATCGCGATGAAAAAGCTTTCTTGAGAGAAAAATTTACAATCCTTGCATGCACATTCTCTCTGCAATGCTGTTTCACTCTTCACTTCACAATGCTTCACAGCATAGATCACCACTGCATGGTTTCTCATAGCTAGCGAGAGTCGTGAAATTTAATATTGTAATTGTTTTTACCGCTGTTGTTGTTGGAACCAAGCAGTTGTGATCTCTGCTTGACAACAACAAATGGTTTTATTTGTTTGCATTATTTTCATGATGATTTCCTTATTTTGTGCGAAGCAGATTTTTCTTATTCACTGCTTGCTATTAATATTGACTATTTTTTATTGACTCAGCAAGAGCAGTAAAATCTGCATATATATTCAGCATCTTAAGGAAAACTGAATAACGACATACAAATCCATCCAATGAATTCAAAATTGTTTATAAATAAAATTTTTAATTAACATTGAATTTTAAAAAATTGATAAGTAATTAATTTCAATTATTTTTTTCGTTATTCAGAATAATTAATATTTTTTATTCACATGAATGCTATTTACAAGGAATGCAATTCAAAAAGAATTTAAAATTTTTCAATAATTAATTCTTTGTACATTATTATTTTTTGATTCATTGCCCATTCATGTGTTATTCATTATTAATTTTATTGTCATTATTAATTTTTTATTTATTATTAATTTGGTTCATTATTCAAAAGTGAATAACAAGATATTTTTTCCTTTTATTTATTATTCAAAAGTGAATGGAAAATTAGAAATAAATACGAAATTTATAATGAATAAAAAATGAATTAAAAAATTAATAGCGAACATTTTATTCATAAAATAGTAGTGAATACAAAATTTTTTATTCATTGTATTTTTTATTTAAAAGTGAATAACAAATTAATAACAGTAGTAAACAATTTGAAAAAAGTTTGCGCGACGAAAACGACATTGCTAGTTTGATTGAGTATTTTTTCTAGATTATAAAAATCATTAAGACTTTTCCAGGTTGGTTCGAATTTTCTTTAGAAGAATTTTTGGATTTTTTTTGAGTTTTGAAAAATATTTCCCCAGTTATGATCCAAAAGTATGCATTTATGCAACTCCAAAAGTATGCATTTATTTTACAAGTTTTATATATATTTTCAAAGAGACATTTATACCTTTTATTTAAGCTATTATTTGTACGATTATTTGTACAATTTTTGTAGACATTTTTTGAATACTACTTTTGTGAAAGACTTTAAAATATACCGTTTATTTAACATTTCCCCAATATTAAAGTGCGCAAAAATATGACTTTGATATACCATTTGGTTTTATTTCTACTTTGTTGTTAAAAAAAATATTTTAACGAAAATATTAAGGTAAAAAGTATGATTGTAGCAGGTTGGATATTTACGTATTTCGGTTTAAGTAAAAAAACTCAAAATTACCTGGGATCAAAGTCGAAGTGGTGCGTTCCTACTAAACAAATTCTTAAGACTTTGAAAACCCAATTATAATATACTTAACTAAAGATTTCGTTTACAAACAATGTTCTTAGCGTTTTTAGCTAAATTTAAAAATCCCTTAACCGCAATATAACGTTATATTAGGATTTGCAACACTTTGAAATTAGTAAAATAACACAAATAACGTAAACAAAGATACGTCAAAAATAAATCGAAACAAAACAACGAAATCTTCGCGCTGGTATAAATAACTAGCTGAAACATTGTGTGTTGCTGCCACGCCCCCGTTTCTAAACTCCCATAACATGCTATCAGTGAAACGGCACGAGTATATTGTGGTCGAGTACCGAATTCCGAGTCTGTGCGGCCACCTCTAACTCCAAAGCTATTCAATATCAAAAATTTCGGTTGTGTGGGTGGGGTCACGTCTCCTTGCCCAGCACCCATAAAATGTTATCAGTGAAACGTGTAAATTGTAGTCGAATACCGAATTCCGAAGCTATGCGGCCTATAATTCCAAAGCAATTCGATATCGCAAATTTGGGTGGTGTAGGAGGTGCCACGCCCCTTTGACCAACGCCCATCACATGTTATCAGGGAAACGCTACTTGTAAATTGTGGTCGAATACCGAATTCTGAGGCTTTGCGCAATATAATTATAAAGCTATACGATATCGCATATTTGGTCTGTATAGGAGGTAATTTTGAGTATTAACCATATTTTTTAAACTCTTTCACAAATGTAGTATTTAGAAAATTTATACAAAAATCGTTAGATCAATACAAATGATAGCTCAAATGAAAGATATAAACGTCTTATTTGCAAAAATGTATATATTTTGTAATATGAAAAAATAATTTTGAAGTTATAGGATCATAACTGGAGACATATTTTTCAAAACTTAAAAAAATCGAAAAAATCTTTGAAAGTTCTAGAATTCTTTAAACACAAAGTCTATATTTATAAAACTTATTTTCTGGTTGGTTTGTTTAATTGACACTTATACAAATCTAAATGGCTTAACTGACTCCGTTCAAATTGAGTACACTTATTGTTTGCATCCTAGATTAGATTGTAACATACTTAGTTTTGATCACGCTCATTCCACCCATTTTCACTTATGTATATCACATATCTTTAGAATTTCAGAAGTTTTTGGTACAACGACTTTTTTATAAAACATCGTTCCCCAAACGACTTTTTCATAAAACATCCTTCCCCAAGAATGAGAAAAAACGACATGAAAGTCAAAACTTTGACTTTCGATGCAAATATATCCGCTATTTTTGAATATATTTAATTCAAGTTTTTTTGATCAAAGTTTTAATAAAAGTACTTTACAAAAATAGTATCAACTGTAGCGTTAGGTCAGTGAATATATTCTTTAATTTTTTTTAAAAACGGTCTAAAATATTGAACTTTTACTCAAAAAATGGCTCAAAAAATGTTTTTGTTGTATAAATGAGAACAATTGAAAATTGTATTTCTGAGTACTTTTCATAGAGTAAAGCATGTATGTATTTGCAATAATATAATAAAAATATATAAAAGTAGTTCAATAAAAAATTTTCCGCAAAAAACAACTTTAAAAAGATTGTTTACAACATTATTCCCGGCTAAGCTTCAACTGATGGAATCGGCCTTACAACAATATAACACTAAAAATATCATGTGGCAAAACGGCAAAAAAAAAAACCAAGTCAACACACAAAACATACCTAGTTTATGTCATTTTTATGATATTTTATTCTTGAAATTATATAACAAAAAGATAAGAGATAATGTTCGTAGGGTAGTTTAGTAAAAAAATTGCCTACTTTTTTAAGTAAAACCTAACGAAATTCTGCTACATTTTGTTGGCAGCTACATCTTTTATTAAGATGTTTTGTGCATCATATCTTTACATATAATTTATATTGCTTTTCAATATTATGCTCACATTTGCTCAGATTGTCGCTTACTTATTCTCTCGCTCTCAAAATCTTTAAATCGTTCGCTCGCTGAATCTCATAAAGCTTTCATGTGGATTTATGATAAATCCACATTAAAATTTTACTGTGCCACTTGCTTGTATGGCGGTGGCACATCTTTCTATTTCATTATCTGTGCTTTGGTTTTGTTAGGTTGGCGCAAAATTTAAAGAAAATGATGTTATTCCAAATGTTCCATTTTGAGTTGCTCTAAGCCTTTTGTCATGGCTATTAATTAAGATATCTCGCGAACCAATATCACGATCTTAAAAAAAATAAAGAAAATTAAAGGTATTGAAATTCTACGTCAAAAAACTATTCTGCCACTCTCCGATCCAAGATTTAGTTTTTGTATAATTATTAAAAATATCCAGAAATTTTTTCAGAAAAATGGAAATGCATTTTAGGGTACGATAATTTTTGCAAATTTTATAAAATTTTTTTAGAAATATCCTAGAAATAAATTTAATTGGATGCAAAAAGGGCATTATAGAAAAATAAACTGTGCTTTGAGAAAATCGAGTCTTAAGCTTTTGAGCGCTTGTAATTCGAAGGCTTATTCTAATTCTCGTTTCTCTTTTACTTTTTCTCCTTTTTTCATTTAACTCTTTTTTCGTTAATACTTCACTTCATGAGATATAAGTTCGTGTTGATTTTATTATTTAAATTAAATTAATTTTAGAAGCTAACTTAAGTAATTTTCAAATATAAATTTAATAATTGTTTGTTTCTTTTTCATTCTGATCTTATGCTTGTTCGAGATATATATGAGATAAACTATTTTTTTGTACGCAATAGAATAACTAGGATAGTTTTATAATTATTTTTTAGGGCAATAAAACTTGTTTATTAAATTTTAAAAATAAACTTATATTGAATTTGGCTATTTTAAAAAATCAAGTCGCATGCTCTTTTTGCAGAAAAAACCTTTTATCACTTCGATTTTCATACAATGTTAAATACACGAAGATTTTTCAATGTCAAAGTCGAGTTATTTTCGATGATGCTGTTTGAAAAAATTTTTAAGCTCTAAACTAGTACTTAGCAGTGATACTTATTTACTTACTTAGTTGGCGCTACAACTAAGTATGGTTCATTTCCCATACACATTCTAATTTGATTTTCCAACTCATTTTATCGAAATGAGTAGCAAATGAGATAAATTGAAAGGATTGATGTTGAAATAACTGAAAAAACTGCCGATAACACCACAACTTGTGGCATTCTAACTCAAGAAGAACTGAATATACATACTACTTCAGAAAAATAAATCACCAGCAGAAGCTCCTGGAGAAGACAATTTTAAGTGGTTAAAAGCTGAGTTTTTGCTCTTTAAAAATACAGCCCACTGTACAAAAAATCTTTAGAAGCTTTTTAATGCAATATTGACTACTAAGCCAACATCTAGAAATATAGAAAGAGTGTTGTCAGTAAGTGCTTATTTCAGCACAAAAATAAAATTGTGCCTTTCTGACAAGAAATTTTGAGCACTTGTATTTTTGAAGTGTTATTATAAGAAATAAAATGTATATTAAAATTAATAGCATTCGATAAAATCATGTTTGTTACATGGAAAAATTTAGTTTCAACTTTTATAAGACATGAAAAAACTGAGAGCTGTTAACAGCTGTTTTTTTAAATTATAAAACAGCAAACAGCTGTTTTTTAAAAGCAACTGTTTATCAGAAACCCTAACTGTGATACTTTAGCTCACTTACAACAACTAAATTTTTCCGTGTGTGTTGTAATTCGAATATTTTTGATTTCAAAAATATTATAAATGCAATGTAAGTATTTTCTGAGGCTTGAAAAATTTAATTATATTTTGCCTAACGCACTTTTGTGACAGGAAAACACGGATTGGCTCGATGCTTTCGTTACAAAACCGCAAAATAAAAATTTTGCCTATTTATTATTCCGATTAACATGAACATATAGAGATGCTCCCATAGTTTTTTTATTTGAAACGTTAAAATCTTTTTGTTCCAATCTGCATTGTCCATGAACAGATAATAGCCTTTAGGGACAAAACATCCTTAAATTTTTCTTAACTCAGACCACAACGTTCAACTGGTAGTAAACTAAAATCTTTTAAGTGAATTTAATTACGAACCTTTTAGATCAAGTGATTTTTTAAAGAAGGAAATAGCAATAACTCTATATAGAGTTGGTCACACAGCAGACTAGACAGACTGTTGAAAGTGCTGCCCTTTCATCTTCATTAGTCTTGAGTCCTTTCATCTTCTACTCTCTTCTAGTGTGATCTAAGTTTTATATGATTTGGCATTTGTTCGAATATATAATTTGAAATAATACAATGTTAAAGCAGAAATTATTATAAGATCAAATTATAAAACTCTTCCAGGAATTTTGTCTGTTTTAGTTGCCTCTTCTGCTTTAAAGTCGTATGAATAAAATAATAAAAATATAAATTTTTTGTTAAAATTAAATCTGATGTGTAAATCTACTATAAGTTTTTTATTGATGTTTGAGTATTTGAAATTAAATATTATCCTAAGAAATTTAATAACAAATGTTGAATTTTGTTGCACACTTTTGTTTTAATACATAGATTGTATGAATATAAAACAGATGTTAGATTTTCCACATCTAAGATATTTTCAATGAACGCTCATTCGAGTGTGCTAGAAACGTGCAAGGAGCACTCTTAAAGTTGTCGTTTTTTTATGAAAAATTATAGTAAGAATGCGTTTTATAGTAAAAGATTATGGAATGTTGTGTTGCTAATGGTTGAATGTGAACAATATGTAAAAAAAAAAAATAAAAACCTATAAACAAAAAATCGCTGTGTTCTATAAGTTTATTTCGTATAAACATCAAAGAACATTTTTTCATGCAAATCGTATTGATCATTGTGCTATTTTTAGTGCCAATTTATTGAAGAAATTACATAAAAGAGCAATCAAAACCAGGGACCGAAAATAACGATTATTTTTTAAAGTGTAGATCAAAAGATCATGAATAAAAAGTTGTTTTATAATTCTTTCAAATATAGCAATGTGACGCTAGAGAGCTAGAGATGCCATTTTCTACATGTTTTTTTATGATTTTAAAAATAAAAATCACCTCAAACCAATGTTTTTTTTATCGATATTTTTTCGATCAGATATAAAAGTTATTTCTTGGTAGTTATTTTTTTATCGTTATTTTTTCAATCATAAATAAAATTTATTTCTTGTTCGTTAGTTTTTCGATCAGAAGAGCAGTTATTTTTTGACCGTTATTGTTTCGATCAGAAATAAAAGTTACTTTTTGACCGTTATTTTTTTCAATCAGAAATAAAAGTTACTTCTTGTTCGTTAGTTTTTCGATCAGATATAGCAGTTATTTTTTATCATTATTTTTTCGATCAGATATAACAAATATTTTTTATCGTTATTTTTTTCAATCAGAAATAAAAGTGATCTCTTGTTCGTTAATTTTTCTATCAGAAATAGCAGTTATTTTTTGACCGTTATTTTTTTCAATCAGAAATAAAAGTTATTTCTTGTTCATAATTGTTTGGATCAGAAATAGCAGTTATTTTTTATCATTATTTTTTCGATCAGATATAACAAATATTTTTTATCGTTGTTTTTTTCAATCAGAAATAAAAGTGATCTCTTGTTCGTTAATTTTTCTATCAGAAATAGCAGTTATTTTTTGATCGTAATTGTTTCGATCAGAAATAAAAGTTATTTTTTGACAGTTATTTTTTTTCAATCAGAAATAAAAGTTATTTCTTGTTCATAATTGTTTCGATCAGATATAACAAATAATTTTTTATCGTTATTTTTTTCAATCAGAAATAAAAGTGATCTCTTGTTCGTTAATTTTTCTATCAGAAATAGCAGTTATTTTTTGATCGTAATTAATTCGGTCAGAAATAAAAGTTATTTTTTGACCGTTATTTTTTTCAATCAGAAATAAAAGTTATTTCTTGTTCATAATTGTTTCGATCAGATATAACAAATAATTTTTTATCGTTATTTTTTTCAATCAGAAATAAAAGTGATCTCTTGTTCGTTAATTTTTCTATCAGAAATAGCAGTTATTTTTTGATCGTAATTGTCTCGATCAGAAATAAAAGTTATTTTTTGACCGTTATTTTTTTCAATCAGAAATAAAAGTTATTTCTTGTTCATAATTGTTTCGATCAGAAATAGCAGTTATTTTTTATCATTATTTTTTCGATCAGATATAACAAATATTTTTTTATCGTTGTTTTTTTTTCAATCAGAAATAAAAGTGATCTCTTGTTCGTTAATTTTTCTATCAGAAATAGCAGTTATTTTTTGATCGTAATTGTTTCGATCAGAAATAAAAGTTATTTTTTGACAGTTATTTTTTTTGCAATCAGAAATAAAAGTTATTTCTTGTTCATAATTGTTTCGATCAGAAATAGCAGTTATTTTTTGACCGATATTGTTTCGATCAAAAATAAAAGCTATTTTTCACCGCAATTTTTTTCGATCAGAATTAAAGGTTTTTTTCAGGGCTGTGGAGTCGGAGTCGGAGTCGTGGAGTCGGAGTCGCGGTGTTTTTGCCGGAGTCGGAGTCGCTAAAAAAAATCGCGACTCACACTCCGAAAAAGAATTTTTCAAATATTTTCCAAAATAAAAATTCTTTCAAATTTTTTTTTTCAATATTTTCAATTTTCAAATATTTGCCTTTTTTTACAGAAGTTGACTAAATCTTTTGTAATGAATTATTTTTTAGTTTATTTAATTTGAATTATGTATTTTGTTGATTTTTGTTGTGTTTTTGATTGAATAAAAACGTTAAAAATGTGCGACTTTTGTGCAACTTTTCGTTTTTGAAAAAACGGCTTTTTTCCTCCTTTTTCAAAATTTTCAACAGTCTCCCTGATTGTCACTCATAAACTTGTACTTTCATTTTCTCATGATTTAGAAGAAAATGAAGCAAACAAAAGCATTAACGTTCTCTCACAAGTATAAGCAATTTTGATAAGGCACTGCAAAAAAGAAAAAACTCGTCATGTTCATTTTAAATGCAATTACTGTTTGCATATTTTCTCTATCGTGTGAATACTCTCTATCGTGTGAATACTCTCTATGTATGAACATAGTATGTACACTCTTTCGTTAGAAATGTGTATTGATAAAATCATTGCATTCATTCTTTCATGAAAATAAACCAGTGCTGCCAGTTTAGGAGATTTTACCCTAGATTTAGGTTATTTTTTTATTTAGGGTACATTTTAGGGGTAAATATTTGTTATCACTATAATAGAACTCCAGATATACCATTATTAGTTTTCACTTAAATTTCCTAAAATAAGCAAATTAGCTCCTCGTTGCTGGCTCTTCCATTTTCAAATGCATTGGTTGCCAGTGAATTTTCAATGTTTAACTTTGTAAAAAATGATTTGAGTAATACAATATATAGAATGGAAATTTCAGTAATATGTGTATAATAAATTAATAATTTAAATAAAATTATGCTTTTGAGAATTTCTTTTTTAAATTGACTAAATTTCGTAGTCGGAGTCGTACTTCAAAAATTTGGCGGTTGGAGTCGGAGTCGCAACTATTTTATGACGACTCCACAGCCCTGGTTTTTTTAATCGATTTTTTCGATGAGACTCATTACTTTTCTCTTCTTTTCTTTTCTCAACTTAACTCTTCTTATAACAAAATCTCATTTAGCGAAATTAAAATGCAGCAGTTGCAACGAAACAAAGCAAATTAATCTGATTGTCTTTTCGGGATGCAAACGAAATAAAAACAAGGAAAAAACGAAACTGCTGTGAAAACAAACCAAGCACCCTAGCTATTTTTTGTTTAAGGAAGAACGTGCGAAAGCCCCCACGATATATTATTTTTTTTTTAAACTTATTTCATCTGTAATACTGTTGCATATTCGTATTTGATTTGTTTAAAAATAGTTTTTAGTTTTTTGTATACAAACTAGAATAAACGTTATGTTACAGATTTTTTTCCTTAACAAAAAACAAATTTTTATACGTTTTTTTAATTGTTAACTGTAATTCAGGGCCGAAAAACCAGAAAACTGAAAAATCGAATTAAATTTTGTATTATAAGAGCATTAATTAAACTTATAAAATTCAAACTTTCGTTCAAATTTTTCAACTTTTGTCACCATTTTCCAACTTTAAGTGCCATTCGTCATATTTGTTGCCACTTTTTAATATTCAAATTAAGATTAGCTTTCAGTACTCTCGCAATATGAAATTTAAGCAAATTTTCTCTTATGGGTATGTTAGTTTTTTGATAGAAATAATTTAAGTCAAAAAATAATTTTTTCTTCTGTTCGAAAAAAATCGATTAAAAATATCTTTTATTTCTGATCGAAAAAAACGAACATGAAATAAATTCTATTTCTGATTGAAAAAATAATGGTCAAAAAATAACTGTTATTTCTGATCGAAAAAATAATGACCAAGATATAACTTTTATTTCTGATTGAAGAAAAAACCGACCACGAAATAACTTTTATTTCTGATTGAAGAAAATAGCAAAAAAATCGATTAAAAAAAATCTTTTATTTCTGATCGAAAAAACGAACATGAAATAACTTCTATTTCTGATAGAAAAAAATAACTGTTATTTCTGATCGAAAAAATAATGGCCAAAATATAACTTTTATTTCTGATTGAAAAAAAAACCGACCACGAAATAGCTTTTATTTCTAATTAAAAAAAATAATGGTTAAGAAACAATTTTTATTTCTGATTGAAAAAAGTAACGACGAAGAAATAACTTTTTCTGATCGATAAAATATCGATAAAAAATAACTTTTACTATATGATTGATTGTTAGTGATAATCTTTATTGGCGGTCCTTGATCAAAAGAAATCTATGTAAGACCGTGAAGCTATACGATGCATTTAATAATTTTTTAATGTATTATCAAATAAAACATAATCAAATATCAAAAATATAAATGTTACAGTTGTTAGAATATCAATAGACATTTTAAATATTTACATCAATTAAAGTAAAACTATATAAAAGTTGTAGAATTTTACTATCCTAAAAGTTGTCTTTTTGAAATAGTACTACAAAGATTATAGTAATATTAAACGATTGGGGTTTAATTTGTCTGCAATATAAAAATTAAAGGTTTGATATAACTATTTTATCAACGAACTGAACTGGCTACAATTATTAAATTGAAGTACAATTCAACAAAAACTTTTTAGAGTGTATGTCAAGACTAAATGCCATAGCAACTTGGGCCACGGAAAGTATATTCCAGCTATTTCAAATATTTCCAGAGAACAAAGTCTTACGACATGTTTTACATCATTTTTAGTTGTAAAATAATTCAAAATGCTTTGCATTTATTTGATTACTATTTAAATGAACATATTTTTTCATCTTATCTCTTTTTAAGTCCTCATTCCATTAAAAAATTCCTAAAAGTGTCTTTTTATTCAAATTTATTCTATTTCATTTTATCATTATTTTATTTGCGACTGTAAGTTTCTTTCTTTGGTATCCATTTAATAAAACAACATTTCACAGATTTGCAGAACATTCTTCTGCTTATCAAGGCTAACCAGGTTCGAGAATGAGTTTCCGTCAACAAACCACTGCTGCCAACGGTCGTTCTGCTACAAACTCGCTCAGACGCACACACTAATAAAAATACACAGTTACATTTTAAAGGCGCGCAGCTTGTTGCACTTCTTCCATTAGCTCTGCTTATAAATTATTCCGTATTTTTTTTATTCCTCTCCGATTCCTTTCTTTCTCTGTTGCTTTCTATTTCTTTCTTTCTTTGTTTCTTTCGGCCTGTTGTAAGTAGCTATTTATTTTTCTCCCTCTTAACTACATAATATTGTTGCAAAAAATGGCAGCGCAATCATTAGCTTGGCATTTTGTTGCAATTTTGCTGCATCCATGCTACAGCAGCAGCAGCAGTAGAATTGCAATATTATTTCTTTTTTTTAATGTTTTCTTGTTGATTTTCTAGAGTTTTTATTTTTTTCTGGTTTGTGGAAATCCAATGAAAGTGAGCTCAAGCGAAATAAGACTTTGCGTTTTTTAATGTTTAATTTAAAGATATTGTTTTGATTATTTTTAAATTGCAGTGGGAAGTTCTTAAAAATTTTCATGGAAGGAATTTAAAAAAAAACTGATAAAGTCTTATTTTTGCGCAATATTTCATGAGTATTTATCAAAACTGGAATGTGAATATGAAAAGATTTGGAAAAATTTATTTAACCCTAGAGAGGTATCATATTATACACACGTTGCACAGTGCGCTTTTTTTAATTTTTATTTTATAAAAAAATATTTCTATTCGTCAGATTATAAAACATGTATTATGATTGTGGTATTAAAAACTTGATATTTTGTATGGTTTTTTTTTTATAAAATTCGTCAAAGTTGAAACTTTTTTAACAAAAATAAGCTTAATAAAACCCAAAAAATAGAGTCAAGTTTAAACAATAAAAACTTCGAGCACAAAGTATATTTCAAGGTTTTGTTTTTGGACTTTTTTTAATCTTAATTGCCATTGAATTTAAAATTAAGATATAAAAAAGACATTTAATAAAAAACAATAAAAAGTGGTAATAAATAAAAATAGAAAAATCGTTGAAATATGACTGTAAATTTTTCAAGGAATGAAAATTTAAGTAAAATTTAGTGGAAAATATGTAGCTAATTAAGCATTCTTAAAGTCAAAAGCTAAAACTATCATAAAATATCGTACTTCTACCATCTGTTTCTGTAAAAATCTGCGGCATCTAGCTGCTACTAAGAAGAACCACTTAATTTTAAAAAAGTCTTAAAAATCAAATTTTGCTCTAAAATGTACTGATTTCCAAGAAAATTTGTAGGTACTCTTAAATGTAAGGAAAAATATAACAAAATTCATATTTTAAAAGAAGTTGTGACCATATTTTGTTTTAGCAACCATTTAAAAAAAAAAAAATATTTCGTTAATTTGGTAATATTGTTTTATAGGAGATATATTTAAAAGTTATCCGATTTGAAATATTTTTGGCATGACGTTTAAGTGAAGTGAAAATAAAATTAAAAAAATCTCTTTAAAAACATAAATAAGCAATTATGTGCGAGTTTTTTTTTATTAAAAATAGAGGTACACAGAAAAAAATTAATTTAATGAACAGCATACGTTAAAATTAATTCATTGATTTTAATGAAAAAATCATTGAATTTTAATGAATTGTTCATAGTTTTTAACGTACTGTTCATTGAAATCAATGAAGTTATATTCAATAAAAATGTCTAAATAAATATCAGTGATTTGTTTTCATTATTTTAATGGACTTTTCATTGATATCATTGAAAAAAGTACATTGATTCCAGTTGTAAATAAAATTTTAACGAACCATACATTGATTTTTAATGAACAGTTCATTGAATTCAATGCTTAGGTCATTAAATGCAATGTATAGCTCATTAAATTCAATGTATAGGTCATTGAATTCAATGTATAGTTCATTGAATTTAATGAATGGTTCATTGAATTTAATGTATAGTTCATTAAATTCAATGTATTGTTCATTGATTTCAATGTATAGTTCATTGAATTCAATGTATAGTTCATTAAACACAATGTATTATTCATTAAATTCAATGTATAGTTCATTGAATTCAATGTATAGTTCATTAAATTCAATGCATAGTTCAATTCAATGCATATGTTCATTGAACTATACATTGAATTCAATGAACTTTTCATTAAATTCAATGAAAAAATCATTGATTTTGGCATTTTTTAATGAACGTGTTCATTGAATTCAATGAAGTGTACATTGATATTCAAGGAACCATTCATAGAAAATCACTAAGTTTAATGAACTATTCATTAAAGTATGAAGAAAATTCATTGAAATCAATGACCACAGTTCATTGGACCAAAATCAATGAATAATTCATTGAAATTAATGCACCTTTTCATTAATATAATGTACCTTTTTGGTTCAGTGTAGATGATACAGTTGACCTAGAATACTAATTTTTTGTGCTGTTGCTTACTTTGGGCTAAAACTCATTATTACAAAATTTCATGGTCCTAGCTTCAGAGATAATGCAAATGTCATCCTAAAATCGAAAAAATCGCACTGTAGGGAGTCAATTCGACATAGTCCAGTTTTAAACCTTTTTTTCGAAAAGAATTTAAAAAGGAGCCCCTTCAATTTTCAAACAAGATAGTATTTGAGCTTTATAAAAATAAAACTTTTATTTGTAATGTTTATTTAATTTTCTAAAATGTTTTAAGGAACTCATTTTAGACTTTATATGCATTTAGTACAAAAATTATAATTTTATTTAAAATAGAACCATAAAAATATTGTTCATAAAATTGATTACATTTTCTATTAAATTGTTTAAATTCACTAAAAAAAAGATATTAAATATATTAATTTTAACAAGATATGCAAAGATAAACTTTGTGCTCTCCGCATATATTGGTATCGCATTGTCTTGCAAGCAGCCTTTGTGCGCCATCGTTTTGTATGACGACACTATCATGATATAACTAGACAAAATAATGTTAAGGCCGAATGTAATCTCTTTTTTAGTGACCATAACTGTCCAGCTATTTTGCTATTTATTTAATGAAGAATAGATAAACAAAAAAACTTTGACTAATTGAATTGAACATTGTGTTTTTAGTGCCAAACAAAGTTTAAGAAATTGTATTTTAAGTGATTTCATTATTTTTTTGTTAAAACTTTGACTGCTAAACTTTCTTTACATTTTGCGTATTTTTGCTTCTCATAGTATTTTCATCGGTTGCAGATTTTAATAAGCTGTGCACTTCGTTTTTACAGTTTTGATCACCGGCTCTCCGCCCTATTACTAACTTGTCTATTTAAACCATAGACAATATCTACAATATTTTCGTTTTTTGTCTTTTTGACATTTTTGACATTTGTAGTGTCATTATCATTAATAACTTTTTGGATGTTCTCTTTTGTGGTAGCTTGGATAGTTCAGCAGAATCTTTCTCACTCAGCTTTTCAAAATCATTATTGTCGCATTCTGCTTAAACTGTTTAGTTTAAGGCTTTCCATAATCCGCTCAGTGAGACATTTTGTAGCTCTAAAACGTAATTTAAAGTAATAAAACACCTTAAGCACCAAAACTTAAAAAGTAACTTAAAAGGTAATCTTCGTTGCAGCTACGTAGTGTGTTTTTAGTTTTATCATCAAAAAAATACTTGCTCTGAGCAAAACTAAGCAAACGAGTGCACATTGCAAGAGCACATCAACGGCTGAAACTATGTGAAAAGAGAAAGCAATACGAAGAGACGTAAATTACCTCTCTAGGGTTAATTATTCATATATTTCTTATATAAAGTGACGCCATCAATAAAAGAAATCTAAACAATGAATTAATTTGCAAGGTCAGATTGACTGGTGACAAGCGTTACCAAAATTATACGTTTATTTCATAGAATTTTTATCAATAAACCATAGAACTAAAAGCAAAACTTAGTCCGTGCATTTCAACATGAACATTTTAAATGATATAACTTGTTATTAAAACTATGTAACTTTATTAAAAACAAAAATCGTATTATAAAAATCAGAAAATACTAAATTGTTTTTGGTTTTATTCGAAAGCAAACTTGTATGATCAGGAAATTCTTGCTCCTCTTAAAAAGTTGGACGTTTTGAGCAATTTTGAAAATCTGATGTTTGGTTTTCTTTTAAATTTTCCTTGTAAAAAAACATGTTCTTAACAGTGCTCTGTTAAAACTCTTTCTGATATATTTTGAGCTCAAAGATCAACACTCCTTGTTTTTTGGTACGCCAGACCACTATTTCTCGAAAGCCAAAATCCGGCAAACTTTTTTTCAAAAAATAACCAAAGAAAGTAAAAAACCATAATTTTAACATTTATTTAATTAAACAATTATCTCCAGATATTGTAGCTTAAAGCTTGTATTGGCATTTTATATACAGGTTTTCTTATATATTAGTATGTTTTCCTTAACAGTTTTTCATTTCTTTACTTATCCCTCAAATAAAGTGACATTACTATAAAACTCAAAGCAGTCAGTCAATCATTCAGAATACTTGAAACCACTTTTGAAAAACAATTTGAATGCCAGCATTAAGTAGCGAGCGCAAGTAAAACTAAACCTTTTAAATATGTTATCAAAAATTTAGACACATGAACAGACATGTGAACAACCATCCCAGTGGTAAATGGACACGCGGTGTAACCAATTTACAATTCTCAAATACATTCGCTAGGCTATGATCACTAAAACACTGATGACATCTGCCTTACACAGTAAGCGACGATGCAAGTTGTATGCTGTTTATGGCAGACAAGAGAAAAACAAATTTACGAAAATCCTCTATACGAAAAAAACGCTACAAAAACGAAAGAAAACAGCCAGAAAAGAAACAAACGAAAGCAAATAAAGCAACAAATTATTTTCAAAAGAAATTTAACGATTGAATAAACGGAGTAACTATGTTTTTTGGTAGTATTTCAGATTACGTGATTAATAAAACCTTGGTTAAATTATATAAAAAAATTTGGTCTGGTTAAAACATAAGAATTAAAAATTTTCACAATAACACTTCACTGCAAAACTAACCCAGTAATAAAATATTTCGTTCCCTTGAGTAGCGATGGCTTACTGTTTTATAGGAGCAAAAAGCGAGCACTTTGCACTTGTGCTCCCTCACTGTTTTATTAAAGCAAAAGGAGAGCAATGAATGCAAATGAATGCAATAAATGTTTATTTGGACAAAGAATATTTCCAATGTAAAAAAAAAAAATAAAAACATGCGATGACGCGTTTCAACGACCTATTATTATTTTGGTTAATTATATAAAAATTTTTGTAAAATGAATAAATATATACAATATACTAGATACCTTGGCAAATGTTGTTCTGCACGTTATGTCTTCCACATATATGGCTAAAGGTTATTATGTTATATTGTGTAAATAATAAATAATTTGACAACAGCGTCACCTATCGGATTGTAATATAGCTATGAGCCATTGTCTCAAAAAAACATATATATTGTACACATATTGACTTAATCGGTCAAAAAGTTTACATTTATATTTAAAAAGTATTCTCCAGCTGAGGTCGTGCCACAGACTGTCTTAGTGCCATATAAGAATTTTCATGCCAATCGGAAAAAAATTCTATATATTTTCACCATTTCTAGTATTGTTGCCGAAAGTAAACATATGAACAAAATTACGGAAGTTCAGTCTAATAAGACCCAAAGCGTCTGAAATATTGCGTTTTTATTAATTTATGGGCGATAAAAGAGGCAAGTTTTTCTTCCTAAATCTCGTACTCGAAACAAATCGACTGCGAAAATTGCAACTTAATTTAGTTTATACCTGGCGCACTATGCTTCGCTCCACGCTTATCTTCTGAAAAAGGGGCGTGAATTTAGTGAAACCACGCCCATTTGAGTACAGTTGTCGTAAGTAACCATACAAACTAAATTACCAAATTTTAGTCTTATACGTCCAAAACCGAAATTTTTATTGAAAAATGCTATATTTCAGACGGTTTTGGACGTATATGACTAAAATTTGGTAATTTAGTTTGTATGGTTCAAATCAATATTTGTAACGCCGCACAGTGGTGACATCAAGCAATTCTCGTTGCAAAGATCATAGCTTCTGAACGATTTGAGATAACTCTATGATTTTTTTGCTATGGACAGGAAAATTATATGGCTTTACCTGCACAAAATTTTATTTGAATTGACCATAGTGATGCTATGATATTCATGGTCAAAGTTAGACTTTCTAACAGATGCACAAATTATGAATATGAAGTTCTCCAAATGAGTATTTTTTTAGAAAGAAATTATTAAAAACCAATAAAAAATGATTAATTTATGTTTGCTGAGAGCAAATTCATAGTTATTTAAAGTTTTTAAGATTCAAATTTTTTTCTACACAAAAAAAAATTGTCCCTAAACTTTCTACACAAAACTTCTTAGCGAATTGAGGTATCTCGATATTTATTTTTCTATAGACTAAAAAATAAAACAGCTCTAATATTTCAAATTTGCATTTTTACAGAACTACAGGACGCTAGGGAATTAATTTTTGAAGGTAGGCTTTCTGAAGAGTAAAAAAATCTATAAAAACGAAATTTTCAATTTATTTATTAGAAGAAGTAGTTTCGAAAAAAAGTTTATTATAACATGCAGTCTTATATAAGTACTAGGGTATTCAATCCCGGGAACCCGGACAGATTAAACCCTTGTAAATCCCAGAATTATCAAATAAAAAAAATATATACTACAAATATTCGTGTAAATGCAACCATTTTAATTAAAGTTGCTGAGAATATAGATTTAGAAAACCTTTTATTGGGGCTGAAAATATTGTAAGATCGATGAGTGTGAATCACTGGAGCTAAGACTTTGCAGAACCTGCAATATCGGGAAGTCAGCTAAGTATTTTAAAATTGTCAGATATTCTTACTCAGAAAATGGATTTGTTTTTTGGTGGAGGCAATCGTGGTCGAAACTTAAAGATTCTTTACAATTATCGTACAACTATTTCTCAAAATAGCATAGAATCAGAACGGTGCTTATCATCAGCGAGTTGTATTTCTAATAATATCCGAACACACCTCTCTGAAAAAATAGACGCGTTGATCAGCTAAATGTATTAATTTCAAAATAGTTAAAAATACAAAATTTAATTTTGAAAAGTCTTTTCTAACCTTAACTTTCCCAAGCACAATAACTATTGTCGAGTAAAAGACGAGTAAAGTTCAAACTGAGAGAGTAAAACTAAATTTGAGAATAGTGTCAAAAGAACGAAAACGCCTTCTAGCTAGTTTCAATCACAAAAACAGCTGATTACCTATCAGACGTAAACAGCGCCAATTTAAATTAGTCAATTTGTTTTTGAAGTAAGCAAATTAAGTTGATGACATCATTTGAAGCATTAGTAGTACTTTTAATAATATAATTGAGCATTTAATATGTTATGCAACAATTTGTAAATTTATTTTTCACTGCAAAACATAAGCAAAAAAGAAATGTAAATTTGACATTTGCTTGTTCTTTTTGATGCTTATTCTTCTTGATGCTTATTCTTATAATGCTGGAAAAATTTTTCTAGCACACTTCGAGCAACTTTCGAGTTAGAGAGAGTGCTTTTATGCTTGTTCTTCTGCTCTCTTTTGAGCAAGAAAAGGTACGGAAACACGTTTTAGCACATTGCAAGTGAATACAATCGAGTACGGAAACAGACCCAATAAAACAGACAAAAAAAAATATATTTTTAACATTTATATAATAATACCTTAAACAGTTCTGTATTTAATTTTATTATTTTTTTGTACTTTAAATAAAGGTAAATTTTTCAGACAAATTTTTTTTTTGCTTTATTTTATGTGTTCTTTATAGTTTTTTTAGAATAAACATACATGTTTTTAAGTGTATTTTAAGAAATAAAGAGAAGTTATAGTCTACACTCCATACAACGAAAAAAACTTTAAACTCAATTTCCTCGAAACTAGTTTTTTAAAACGGTTCGATAGACAAATCAAAATCTATTGCTTCAATTTCAATGAATTATATTGCATTTTGTTCGTAATATTGTTCTTGACAGAACCCATTTTTTTTGACAAAAAGTGCGCGAAAATCTATCTTATTTTTAAACTTTTTGCTCCAACTTTCACCATAATGAAAAAAAAACCCACGGGGGTCGTGCATAGGGGGATGCTGAATTAATGATTTATCTATAATTTAAAATGACATTTGATTTATTTTTTTCAGATACACAGGTAAGCCCATATCATCAAATCGTTTTGGACGTCTTTTTTCAATGCCATTTTTAGCGACCTCTATAAAAAAGCCTTAAAAATCTTAAAAAAATTTTTTTTTTATAAAGTATTTTTTATGTATAATAAATAACCTGTATAAATTTTAAAAATTATAACTCCTCGATCTAAAAAAAATGTTTGAAAAAAGTTGCTTTTTTCTTGTTACACGTATATTATACCTTAATAAAACTTTGCTAGTCTTCTATCTATACATATAAAAATCATTTGATGTGCGGTTAGTCTTGCTAAGGCTCGAAAACGACTCTACCGATATGAATAATTTTTTTTTTGTGTTTTATTAGCCTCATTTCAAAAAAGGTTTAGAAAAAAAAAGAAAATGTTGCCACACCCCCTTTTACCGCCCACAAATCAATAAAAATGTGATATTTCAGGCGCCTTTGATCGTATTAAACTTTATTTTGGTAATTTAGTTCGTATGGTAACTACTAGAAATTGTATAAAAATGGGAGTGGTCGCAACATATATACGCCTACTTTTTAAAGAATGTTAGTCAAATGTAGAAATTATGAAATTTGGTATAGGTAAAAGAGCAATGTATAAAAAAAATCATAGAAAAAAGTGAAAGGGGCTAGACCTCCCCCACGCCCAAAAGTGATAATATAAAACAAATATAAACGGCTCGATGGATCACACTCAAAATCGTTATGCATATTTTGCAATTCCTAGATAAAATTTGTATATACTAAATTTTTGACACGCCCCATTTGCCTCTTTTCAACGAACGTTTATTTTGTTGCTGTTATACTTTTTACCATCGAAGTTTTATGTTTATTTAATCGTAAAAAAAATTCTGTTATTTTGACACCACAAAAAATTATATCCTCAAATGTGTCGAAATTTTTAGTACAATGACTTTTTCATAAAACATCGTTACCTAGGAATGAGAAAAAACAACACGAAAATCTAAGTTTTAATTTCGATGCAAATTTCTCCGCTGTTCCTAAATAAATTCCATTAATTTTTTTTGTTAAAAAGCTCAGTTGAAGCACTTTACAAAAATATTTTGTACTGTACCATTAAGTAAGTGTATATATGTTTTATTATTTTTTTTAGAAAGGTCCAAAATATTGACTTTTTACTCAAAACTGACTCAACAATAGTTTTTGTTGTAAAAATAAAATCAAGTAAAAATGGCACATCTCATATGACATAGCATTTATTTGCAAAAATTATTCCAGCTAAGCGCAAAAATTATTTTACTGCTTTTGTCATCAAAACAACTTTAATTTTTTTTGCGAAAATTTTTTTCCAAAATGTTTTTTTTATATTTTTTACAAAAAGTCAAGTCTCGAAAATAATTTATGTGAAAAATTACTCCAACATCGCTTTCATATCAAAAGTTATGGCTAAAAATCTTTTTTTTCATACTAGACTTGTAATAAAATTGACTTTTGTTTTAAAATTCTCTATATTATTTGAACGTCCCCATTTATCTTTAAAAACGCAGTTATTTGTCTTTAGTAATTACAAAATTTTTAATTTTAATGACAATATCTCCGCTGTTTTTAATATATTTCATTAAATTTTTTTTTTTTTTTAGAAATTTCAATATATTTTTTAATATTAATTTTTGTTTAGATGTTAAAATGTCCATATCTCAAGGACGCATTGAGTCCCACCATAATTTTTATATTGTTGAAAAAGTAATTTTGCTAGCTTTAAGATTAAGTAAATATTTAAATTATTTTTAATTTTTAAAATATATTTTTCGTACTGCTTCTTTGAATTCAATTAGCTCACCCCAACCATCAAAATATTCCAAAAATTTTACCTTAGCTCAAACTTAAAATTCAACATGTTTTTCATTATTCCAGAATTTAAATAACACTTAATCGAGAAGACTATATTAAAATGCTAATATAAATGACTCTCGAGTAACACCGGGTATATCAGCTAGTTACTAATACTATGTAAGTTTTTTTTTATTAATTATATGTTTTGTTTTGTTGGTTAAAATTACTTTCTTTTAAAAGTTTTCAATACCGAACTAATCCCGGGATCACGGGATTGAGTTTTTCAATCCCGATAATCCCGGGATCGAGAAAAGCTTCCGGGATATGACTCCCTAATGAGTACCTATACTTCCGTTATTTCACAAATTTTCTGGAACAATTACTTTCTTCACCAAAGCTTCCTTAGCGGCATATTTTTGTTGGAATAAGCATTCGGTGGAGTAGGAATGCTGTCCTTAATCCTCTTCAAACGGATAACATCAGAAACTGCCTTTGTTATATCGATTCTTGTTTTGTCTTTATCTCTGTTGTATTCAATTACTAATGCTGTTGCCAGTTGTCCGGTAGAAATCACTTCTGTAGCTTCCATAAGTTTCTTATTTGTTGTGAATGTTGAACTTTCGTCTAATGATTTCCTTGGCCTTCCTCTTGAAGATTTTGAAGTTATTGACAATTCGTCGGATATGTTTTCTACTTCCTCTTGGTGGATTGTGGTAATTTCCTTTAGCCAATTTTTATATCTGCAATTGAATGTTTTATCTGAGCTACATACACTATTCCATTTAAATTTGACTCCATTATTATTCATGCATTTGTTCCCGAATTTCAAGTTTTTCGAATTTTTTATCAGTGATGTTAAGAAGTTTTTGTAATGTTGCTCCGAAATTTAATTAAGTTGATGAACTTTTCAATATTTCATTTATGATATGGTTTGAAATAGACATTCTACAGGTGCTTCTTTATAGAATAAAGTGAAGCGCTCTGGTTTAAGCTATTAAAAGAACTGACAGAAAAACTCATAGAATATTACTATTTATACCATCCACATTAATATATTTCTTTTAGTTTTCCTTGAAATGAGCTGAACGAAAGCGTAACATTTTTATCACCCCAAATATAACTTTTTAAACGACCTTTCATAAGTAATCGAATTCTTTAAATTTTTCTACCTGTTACAAAAAGCATTATTGCCCCGGATAAGAACTACGTAAGGACTCATTCGGTGTTGAGTTTTAAAATTTTTTTACCTGTGGAACTATAGTTTGTATAAAAAACAAGTCTAGAAAAAAAACTCCTTTAACTTTATTTTTTAGCTGCTGTGTATATCATTATTAGAATATCTTCACTTATTGCCAAATAAAAAATTTGAACTTCAGGAATATATTCGTGCCACCCTATAAATTAACATTGGCATAACCAGAGAAACGTCTAAAATGTTGATTCTATATTATTTTTGTGTTTACAATAAAACTAATAATCCAAATATTCCAATCCGTTCAGTTATTATGAACCTTATCATAAAAAATGCCAGAACACGCGCAAGTTCAACTGCAAGAGCATGAAAAAAGTTACAGGTTTCCTGTTAAAAATCGTTATAACTCATTTTTCCGACATTTCCCGGCAATAAAATTTTTTGCATTGTGATTAGGTTAGGTAAGGTTAGGTCAAAGTGGCAGCCTCAATTGAGACACACATAGGCTAATGAGGTCTATTGTGATACCACAGGGTCGATTCCCATTCTTTATTTTAACCAGCTTGAGCTGTTCACAAAGCTTAGGATTCGGTATACCGATATTTCCGAGAGTTCTTTGAGGTCTTTGAAAAACCATTTGTTTAGGTGAAGAAAACGTTTTTGAGCCAGCGCTGGGCAAATGACGACAGCTACAGCTTCTGCAAAAGTCGTTGTGGGGTATGTTTTATCTTTAAGCGTGCCTGCCAATAAGGCAGTGCCTTGTCAGGATCCCTATCATGGTGCTAATGTGGTCTCTACTGAGAGAAGTGAATTCTTTTGAACGCTTAAGATTGAGTTTAGGCCAAATTTGCCGTGTTATATTACACATGTTACCTGATGACCATCTATTATTGGTTTCGATGCAGCATAACTCATGTGTAAGGAGTTTGCATGTGGTTAGAGGAATACCAAGATTTGTATTGTTCAAAGGCAGTTGTTTGGTAGTACCTGTACGAGCGAGTTCATCTGCTTAACAGTTGCCTAGAAAATCCTTATGTCCACAATCCAGCATAGAAGGATTTTGTGCTGCTCTGGCATCTCGTTTAGAGATCTGCGGCAGTTGAGAACTGTTTCAGATGTTATTTCCACAGTTTCTAGTGTTTTCAAAGTGGCTTGACGGCATTGTGATTAGAATTGTACAAAAAAATTATCTTTTGTAGTCGGAACTTAAATTTTTACGAACTTTTTTTGAAAGTCCATTCGAAGTTGAAAAAATAGGTAAAAACAGTGTTTCGGAGAAATACAGTCACCTCCTACATTACAAAAAAAAAAAAAAATCACTTTATTTTTAGTGTTAGTTGATAGTAAAAATACCGCTTTTCATATAGGCAAAAAAAAATCTTTTCTCTCATAACTTGCAGAAAAATTTGAACCTCATTTTGAACTACAAAAAGAAATAAAAATAAAATTAAAAAACTCGAAAAAATCATCAATTTTCACCAGCTCTACAAAGCGAACCATCTCTACAAAGAAGTTAAAATTTTGCACTCACAAGTTTAGAGTAATTGTTTATCAAACTGCATCATAAGATTTGCGAATTTCTACCACACCAAAATTGATTTTCGCAACCACTTTTTAGAAATATCGCCACTGTGCTCCGACAACAACCATTCAAACGAAGTAATCAAGCTTTAATCTTATACGACTTTAAACTTCTGAAATATTAATTTTTATTTATTTATGGGCGGTTAAAGGGGGTGTGGCAAATTTTTTTCTATAAACCTTTTTATATTTAGAAGAAATCTACTGCCAAAATTAAAGCTCAATCAGAAGCTTCGTTCTTTAGTTATGGAACTAGTAACACATTTCGCGACAATGTTTTATGTGTATATATATATAGATAATCTGTTTTACCATTGCATGTCCTAGGAAGTGAAGCATTCCCTTCCTGTTATAGAGAGCACTACCCTTCCTAAAGCAGTCAATGTTAAAAGAGAACACAACTTAGCATGGTTCAATAAGGAGCTATCTACTGCTAATCAGGGAGCACTCCCAGATCAAGGTTCATTTATAAGTTAGTGGCACTTGAGAGAAAAACACTCTTTTTCCGCCTTTGCTTGAACTATCACTATGCTTTTCTTCGTTCTATGCATTCATTTTCTTGATTTCTTTTCATACATTCTTACAGTTCGACCAAACCCGCTTTCAAGTGCCACAACCTTATAACTGAACCTTGTCCCAGATTACTCATAGGATGGTTCACTTTTCTAATGGGTACTCTTAAGAAAGACCATATAGCTGCACAAACGAAAAAAGCAATAAAAAAATTTAACGATCTTAACAACACAAATTGGATTTTGTGACATCCCGCTTACAGTTCTTCATTACAATATCATCACGGACAAATTTTTACAAGCGGGATGTTATATTATAAAGTGGCACATATTAGCGAAAGAACAAAATAAATATTCTCAGAAAAGGAAAACATTTTCGCCATCATATTCATGAAACAGACAGGCAAAAATCCAGACAAATACACAGACAAACAGAAAGACAGACAAGCCGAAATAAAGTGATGCTATACGTATAGGGGACCGCAGCACATGCAAAGTAGTCGATATAAATACAAACACACATACACACACACACACACACACATGCACACAACACATGCTCGCATGTTTATAGAGTGAGTCAAATATTTAATTTTATGCTAAACAATGTTTGTGGCAAGAGCAAAGAGGTCGTAAGGTCGCGGCAAGGCATGACACAGAGGCTGTTGCAAGAGCTGGGAAATAACGATTTTGTGTGCCGCCCGTTGAATGACATAACTCGCACTTCATAATTGAATTGTTTCAAAAAGGCAAACAAATGGCAAAAAAAAAAAAAAGAGAAAGCAAAAACAAGTATACCTTTTTTGGGTCTACGTCTATGTTGCTTTTGTGGTTTTTCTACTTGCAACCAACTCAAACAAATAGAAATTGTTTTACTTAAAAAAAAAAAATTCAGACTGAGACACACACACACACACATGCCACTGACTAATATTATTTCAAGCTTGAAGCAGACTCCTCAGCAGCTGTAAAGGCATATTCATAAAAGGACTTGTTTGTACAGGATATTTATAAAGCATACAAGCAGCGACTCTGGCGGGTGGTTGTGGTGGTGACAATTTTGTGTGCTCATTCATAACACTCTTGCGAGTTTATCCTTTTTTTTTTGGTTATAACTGTTTCTCCTCTCCGTCTTTCTGTCCCGTTCTTTGGTTTATTGTTTTGCAAAAACAGTTTATTTAAATGTAGTTGTGCGATGATGTTCATTTTATTGCTGCTGGACTAAATTTTTTATGAATTTTATTTGTACCTAAAAAAGTTTTAGGAACATTTTTATTGTTTTGTTATTTTTGGAATTCAGTAAAAAAATTTTAGCTGTCTGGACAATGTTTATTATTGAGAGTGAGTGTGTGGAATTGTTGGGACTGTGTTAAATGAATGCTGGAATTGTTGAGATACAAGCAAGCAAGGCTGGGTAGTGTTAAAGGTAGGCTTTATCGAGTAAGCTGCTTGTGTCGGAGTTTTTAAGTGTATTCAAGAGTGTGCTGCTGAAATGTGTTTATTTTATTGAATTTCTCATGCTTCTAGTTGAAGCGCTATTACTGTCCGCATTTTTTTTACTATTTTTACTAAGCCTTTTTTTGTCAATGCCTTAATGGATTCCCTCACTTTTGATGGATTTTGTTTTTTGTTAAATATTTAGGCAACACACATTTATAATTCTTGTATAGTAGATAGACTGCCAAATGAAAAATTTTTGTTTGGTTACCTTCTCTGAACACTTCAATCATTGTGTGCTGTAAAGAAATTGTGCCAAAACTAGGACAAAAAAAATTTCTAAATATTTAAAATGTAAAAATAACCATTCCTTTTTTAAATTTTCAAATAGTTTTCAAGAAAAACTTTTGTATGTGAACTTGTAGTTTATTTGATACTGAAACATTATGCAAGACTAGCTGAAATAGCCGGTGTTACTCTTCAGTTTATTTGCAGACAATTTATTTTGCAAGATTTCATTTTAGTTTTTTTTTAAAAATAGACAAAAATTTACTAGAGTGTGTAATACAATGAAAGAATAAGATATCTTTTATGAAAAATGCCTTTTTTATTTTTTATGGTTTAATTTTTTTACATTTCAAGTAGTTTTAAAATGCCATTCTAATAAAAGCCATTAGTTTGTGACTAAGATAAAATAAAAAGCTTCTGTTGAATCAAAATAAACACGCACTGTTTGAAAAAATAACCACAACAAAGTAACATATACCTTAAAGAAGAAGATAATGTAGCCATTTCCTAAGGTTAATAAATAAAAAGATATCTGATAATGTTCAAAGCAGACTTTCAGTTAAACACTAGATTTCTAGCTAAAGCAAGAAATTCGTTTTAGTTTTATGGTGTATTTCGGCAGACTCGTCGAACTCCAAAACATAGCGAAAAAATAAGAGGCAACTAGAACTGACACAATCAATGGTAGAGTCTTAGGTTTGGTCTAAAAAATACTTACTAGTTTATCGTCGCATGATAAAATGGCCGATAACAAAATAAACTCTTGCATTCTCAACTAAGAAATTGTTTTGAATCGGTGTCAAATCGTATGAGACTTGGGTTGGCCACAATAACAGTGGGTTGGTCACAGCTTAATCATTCAAGACTACTTAAGACGGGAGCTTAGCCGTTTCCGAAACTGTCTGTCTAGTTTGCTGTGTGATTGACTCTATATAGAGTTGTTGTTGTATTCTTCTTCAAAACTTACTTGATCTAAGGGCCAGTTTTTCAATGCTTGTTTAAGCCTTGTTAAAATTGAAATTAGTTAAATGTAGTTCAAAATTGATCTGAGTTTAACTAAGCAATACATTTTTCAGTGCTGGTTTAAAAACATTCCGATTAGGGATAAATAATAAGGCAACACTTGCAAGCGTCAAAAAGTTATTGATAATTTCTAACAGCTGATAATAAAAAAACACATTTGCCGCATTCAGCGGAGAAAACAGTTTGCAACTGTTGTGTTCAAATTTGTGTGAGAGACCTTTGCAATTAAATTGAGTGCTTATTGCAATAACGTGATAAGCCACGTGATCTAAAAATCAATTTTTTAGGCAAAATACATTACTCAATGCATTGCCAACCACCACTGAAGAGACTTTATCTATTTTTTATTAATTTTCTAACATATTTTTAAAAGTTTCCGTGTTTAAATCCATTTCTTCATACAAAAAACATTTTTCAAAACTTTGGAGTCGATTACTTCAAAAACTTTTTTAAGTGGCTTATCACGTTTTTGCAATAAGCCCTTCCATTATTTATATAATTACATAATAATAATAATGAAATTAAATAATTTACAACTTTTCTGACGATTATAGTAAAGACACATTTAGAAAAAACATAGCTCACTAAGGTATCGCTACCATTACAGTTCACAACGGTTGACTTCGCTGAATGCAGCCATTGTCAAGGGGGAATGAAAAAAGTTGCATAAAATAATCTGTCAATATTATATGGCAAGTTAACCAAAGTTTAACCCACCAATATTGGGCGTTTAACCTTAGTCAATATTCACTGAAAAACTTGGTCCTTGGCTTAAACGAAAGAATAAAACTTGAACTGAAATACTGACCCTAAATAGCTCACATTTAAAATTCATCAATTTTAAAAGCAACAAATGTTACAGTATTATTGCATTGAAACTAGTAGAAAAATACAAAAAGTATTCATACAAGATTTAATTTTACTTTTTTTTACAAACGCAATAGCCGCATATTTTTCAAAAACCAAATTTGAACCAAATCAAGATTAATAACAGTTGTGAATTACTAATTAATTTACAAAAAATTAGCATACAGCTCGATGATGCTATTGACATATGCAGTGGCTTACAGGGAAAATCACCCACCCTCCATCAAATTTTTTTGGTATTATTTTAATAAGATCATGATAAATAAAACAAAATATTTCAGTTGTTATTATATAAAAATATATTGAATGTATTTAAAGGGTTATCCAGTAAGAGCTTCCTACTTTTTCTTTCTAAATAAAATGCATAAAAGTCAATGTACTGATGCAAATATTTATTTGTAATGATAGTTCGGTTCCTACAACTCAATATTTACAAATTATTTCGTTCAAATGTTGCCCACGACTAGCTCTTAAATGATTTATTCTGTGGGTCCAAGTTTCGACAACTCTTTCGAGCATACCGACCGGTATTCCTTGAATAACACAAGTTATGTTGGTTTCCAAATCGTCAATAGTTTCGGGTTTGTCGACATAAACAAGTGATTTAACATATCCCCAAAGAAAATAATCCAAAGGCGTCAAATCAAATGAGCTTGGTGGCCCATTAGCAGGACCATTTCTTGAGATGATGTTTTCATCCAACGGTTCCTTCAATAAATAAACTTTTTCTCTAACTGATGACTGATTTTTGTAGCAAGATTCCACAGTTAATAAACGTTGTTCAGGAGTAAGCCTATGCATGATTGAGTCGTATTGTATACTGAACACAAACATTATATGGACAAGCCATTTCACACAAAAAAAAAACAACCCAGTTGAAAAAGGAACCTCGTATTGGATCACCCATTATGTTGTACTTCAAAAGAACGAACTCAGTTCTTATTGTACTTATATTTGGTAGTAATAATAAACTAATAAAAATAATAATAATAATATTTACACTTCTCATACAAATAAAATGGTTCTTGAAATTTCAACACAAAAAAAAAATATGTTTTTGAAGTGAAACTCGATGAAACGAAAAGCGATATTAACTGCTTTATTCTGTGTAACGGAAATGCACACCAACGACAAGCAAGACACGAGAAGCAATAGAATTTCGTATAGAAAAAACTATTGCTTCTCGTTTCTTGCTTGTCGTTGGTGAGCTGCTTCGTGATACAGTATAATGCAGTATGAATCAGAGAACAGCTTGAGTGCATTCCAATGGCGTTTCGATTGTCTCGTCAATAAACGAGCACCGAATATGCTTCCTGCATTTAAATTAATGCGCAAATGCATGTATTAATCGCTGTTGATACGAATGTTTAGAGCGTGAGCGCTAGCGATTACGAACGTCTGCGACACAAGAATGTCAAACAAGGCAAGACATGAGGAACAATCCATGCTTTTATGCTCATTCGCACAAAGAAAAAATATTAGTTGCAGTATTGCAAAAAATATGTCAACAATCAACTTCTATGCTAATTCGACTGCGAGGTGGATAGCAGGAATTGAAAACGATTAATGTGAAAATTACTTTTATTAATATAGCCAATGGTATAAAAAAATTTTTGTTTGAAGCCATAACCTTTGATTGGATAGAGATATTGGGTTTATTTTTTATGTAAATTATTTTTGAGGCATTAAATATAATAACAACAATTTGGTATAAATAAATTTGCCCAAAAAAATAATATGGCAAAAAAAAAAAGAAGACAAAAACAGTTTAACAATTTTTGCGATTTTTCGCAGAAAAATGCTGTCATATAAAAGGTAGTCAAGAATTTTATTTAATAGCATAGATGATTCCCCAAATATTTCGGCTGTAGCGATAGCCATCCGTGAGCTGGAATTTTTTAAAATCACCTCCTAAAATCAAGTTTTTTGTAATAATATTGGCTGGTGTGGTAGTTTAAAAAATATAAACGGTCAGAAATAATAGTTATGAAAAAGTACTTCCAATCAGCATCAACAAACATTCTATTTTTGCATTCAGATTAATTACTTATTATTTAATTACTTATTAATTATTTTTAATTACATACAAAAAACATTATTATATCAAATGCTATTCTCACTTTCAAGATATCGTTGGGAAGGTTTTGAGTGACTGCAATTGATTGATTGATTCCTGGTCAGAATTCCGTGTGTTGATATATATTAAAACTAAAATATTAATTATAAAATAAGCACATACTGAAAAATATTGTAAGAAATTAAAAAACAAAATACAACTTATGAAGATATTTTAATTTTAAAAGTTTTGTATAAATCACATGAATTAAATTGCGAGCTTTAGATCAAGTAAGTTTTGTATTAATATTTTGAAATAAAATATATCAAAAATATGTATGAAAAAAAGCATTATCTTTTATCCGATTGCATTTATTTCAATTGTTGATGCAGATAGGAAGAGTTTTTTCTGCCATATAATTTCTGGCAGTTTATTTCTTAAAACTATTACACCAACCAATATTTTGACAAAAAACGTTATTTTTAGAGGCTATTTCAAACCATTCCATCACACAAATGACTATCACTAAAATCAAAATATTTGAAGAACCTTCATAAAAGCTTTTGCAACCAAGGATTATTTTGAGGAACTGATACAAACAACTTAACATTCAGCCTTTAATATTCATCGCACAAAGATAAAATATATAATAAAATATAATGAGTTATGTGACGAATGAAACGAATATTTTATTAAATATTCTTATAAAATATTTAATATATTTTTTTTAAAAGATATTTATATTGTATCTAAAATGTTGTTTTATTATTTCTTATTATGTACTAAAAAATATTTTTATTATAGAAACAATAAAACAGTTGCATATCATAGAAAAAATATGTTAATAGCCAAGGCTCGTATTTTGATGACCTAAAAACTGACATAAGTGACATAAAAAACACAAAAAATTACATAAAAAAATTAAGAAAAAAGCCTTTAAAATAAAACATTACTAAACATGTATTGCTGTAAGAAACTTAAGTAAGTTTGCAGAATAAAGTTTCTATTAGTTTTAGGATGGTGATGTGAAAAATCTGACTAAACTAACGTGTACGTGTAATTTCACAAGTAGCTTGGATTACACCTAATAGCACTACATTTAAAATTATTCTTAGCATAGAATTAGTGAATAAAATTAATAAAAAACTATATATTACTAAAAAAAAGGTTTAACTAATTTCGAATTTAAAAATTTTTAAGATTTATACACTTGAGTCCTTATAATTGCGAGTTTCATTTACGGATGTTTTTTAAGGTTTTAATCAAGGATTAAGCAAACTCTTTAATATATTAAACTAATTTTTGTTTTCAATTTTACTGTATCTACTATTAAACATAACCGATTTTAATTTAAATGTAATATAATTTTAAATTGTCCATTTTCGCCGCTTTTGATAAATATCACAGAAATCTATAATTTTGATCAAATCATATTCTACGCTTTTCTTGGACTTTTCTAAACATATTCTGGCACCAAGTTCTTGAAGAAATTTCGCAGTTCTTACACCCGAAATTAGAGGTATTTAATTAAATTAATCAAAATTAAAGACTGAAGTGTTTTTATCAGTTCGACTACACAACATAACCTAAAATTTTAGCCATTCTTTGACAAGTTAACAGTTGTACAAAATTTGTTTTATTAATAAATACCTGCTCGTTTTAAAAAAAACTCCATACATTTGGATTGAATTCTCATTTTTCTGGGCTTTTTCTATAAAATTGTTTAATAAAACTTTGCAGCACACGTCGCTTCTTTACAACAGTTGTCAGAAGGATCTCTTTCTAACTTTCACAACTTAACTCAGCTCGTGACATTTGCTAAACCTGCAATTTCTGACATTTATAAAAAAAAAACAAATTAATGACAAGTTTGTGTTGGTTTTCATCAAACATTTTTTAATTGTGTTGGAGTTTTGGTAACGATTATCTTGAAGGGATAAAGAATGTTCATTGAAAGCAAAACATTGTTGTTATTTTACCGACAAACTTTCAATAATAGTTTGTTTACTAATTTACGTCGCTTTCAAGATTAACTTTCATGCAAACTTTAGCTCAGCTTACTTTAAAAATCTACTGTCATAAAACTTGCTACTGGCAATACTGATTGCTCCACAGTAGATAAAAGAAAACAATAAACTAAAAGGAACAAACAGCACAAAGAAGAACGCGCTGCTAGAGAAGGTCAGAGAAGTATGGAAACAACAAAAATTCATGCAGCAGCTGACACTCGAGCTGTAAGCGAAGCATCCGAATGATCTCGTGGTCTGAAGGCTGCCTTTGCATCAATCGTGACAAAGTGTGCTTTACAGCAATCGGTGTTTACGAACTCGAGCGGTATATATGCATTTTTTTCTTGTGTGCGATTACGGCTGACGACGATTGTTACTCGAGTGGCAAAAACTGGCGAATGGTCTCATGCAAATCTCTGGTATGAATAGACAAGCATATGAGTTCGATAGGAGTTCGCCGAGTGACTGAGAGTTGATCAACAATTTATTGACTTTTTATATATATCTCAAAGTTGAGAGTTGATCAAAAATTTATTGACTTTTTATATATATCTCAATTTTTTGCACATAAATACTAATTTTGTGCATAAAACTGGAATGCACTTCGTTTGCCTTAATTGTTTCTTAAATGAGCTATCAAACATAAAAATCGGATAAAAATTATCTGATAAATAAAAGATTATACTCTTTAGATTATACTAATTTTCTTTCTTGCTGTAATAAAATACATCGTAAAAATTTAAGTTTAAAAAAAATAACAATGAAATACTGTTTTTTAAAACAGCACTTACTACAAATAAAAATAACTCATGAGTCATGACATTACGATGTATTACTAGGTCATTATGAAATTTTTAACTAGAAGAGTAGCATTTTGTAAATTTCGAGTTTGGGTATTTTTACGAAAAATATCTCCAAAAAGCCAAAAAAGCACCATGACACCACTGGTGGTTATGGCATAGCTTAAAACTATTTTTTGCAAAAAATTACAAAAACCAAAATTCGGATAAAAAAGTTATAGCTGCTCCTATCCAACTCATATTAATACACGTTTTTTACTAGTCATATTTTGTATTTTCGAAATTTTTAAATTACTTATAATGGGTCATTCTTTTACAAACCGTACAGATTTGAACAAAAAATTACCGACCCATTTTTGATTTGCATGAAATTTTTTATGGGCTCTATATCGAAAAAAAGAGACACGTGATCGGGGATTTTTTTTTTTTAATAGAGGGCGTTAAGAGTTTGAGATTTTCATGATTTTTGCCTTGGAGACTTATTTTAAAAAATTCATAACTTCGGTTCTTTTTAAGCTAGAGACAACTTTTTTGTTTCCTTTTGAAGATAAAAAATGAATTTTAAGAACAAAATAGTTTTAAAAAAATATATGAAAAAATTTCATATTGTTATGCACAATTAAAATGTTTAAACAAATTTTTAACAATCTTACTCACCACTTAGCGTGTTTTAAGCATAACAATTGTATTCTACGTCAAATTTTACATATAAAATATTTATTATCGATAGAGAAATGATTATTATTATTGCAAAAAAATTAAATAAACTCGCGCGCTACCTGACGTCGGCACGCCAGTTGCAAAGAACACCTTATATTCTCGCCTCATGCCGTTGTTCGGCATAATTTTCCAACTTTCGTTTGAATTTTTCAACATTTGCCAGCATTTTAAAATTTTTGTTGCTACGAGTATTCATCAGGTATGTTGCAATTTTAAACAAATTCAAATTGACCTCAGCTCTCTGTTATCTCACAATATAAATTTAAATATTTATTTATCTCTGTTGATTTTAAATGATTTAAATACAAATTTTAAATGTTTGATAGTTTTAATCATACTTGATTTTAAATACATATTCTAGTTGTTTGATAGTTTCAAACCGTTTTATTGAGCTTAAGGTCAAATTTAGAACAAGTTCTAACGAATCTTTCCAAAGAAACAACAACAACATCAACGTTTTTTCTAAATGAAAAGGAAAAAAATCACTAGCTGATTTCATTGCAATTTCGGCCCTGCTAAAGGCTTCATCAGAAATTTTTGCAATACCCCTGCAAGCGCGCACTAGCGTACTGCACCACAGAGGCGTTTTTTTCTCTATTATGGAGGCTTAAACAAATTTTCAGTAACATATAATTTATTTGTCGTGGTATATCTTTTGGTAGAAATGCCCATATATAGATAAATTTTAATAACTAAAGCCACCTACTAAAAAAAATAATGCATTTCTATTTACTAAACCTCATCAAGAGTGCGCTTGAAATGCGTTTCAAAGCACTCTCATTTGTGGTGCAAGCGTTTGCTATGTTTCACTCTCATCAAAGAAATCAAGTAAAATAGCCTGAACACAATGACTGCAACATGCGACAAACGCCAATTGTAAAAATACAGAAGGCATGTTTTCATATGTAGAGGAATTTTTTGATGTCAACACAATAAAGAGAGAATGCGACGACAATTGCTTCTGTCGCAGACGTAGATATATTTTTTATTTGACAGACGACAAAAGCGAACATAGCAGAGTTGATTTCTGTTTTATATAAAATACAGATATTCGCTGTTACATTCATTTTCATCAAGTAGTCGAGAGAACTGCAACATTTCTCTCAAGTTGCCGGATTGTCGTCGGACGCATGTTTCAGTCATTGTCTTCAAGCTTCAACAGCACTCGTCACTTGAGCAGAACAAGAACAAATGAAAACCGAAGCAATGTTATGAACAATTCGACAAAAAAGAATGCAATGACTGGAAAGTAATGTAAACAACAGCAGAACGCTTGGAGTCGTAAACTGCGACGTTATCTGTGATTAATATATATATTTATAAGCAAATGACACACAAAAAGGAATGAAAAAAAGCAAGCAAACAACAACATTAACTACCCAGCAAACATTTTATGAGCCTTCATAAAATAAGACTCTAAAATGCATAATTTATGTGAGTGTTTTACGAGTGTTCCAAAAAATAAGTCATAAAGGAATCCTTTTTATGCGTTTTTTATGAGTGTTTTTAAAAAGGACACTTAAAAAATCTTTTTTATGCAAATTTTATGAGTGTTCATAAAAAGGACTCATAAAATAATCCTTTTTATGCGTTTCTTATGAGAGTTCATAAAAAGGACTAATAAAATAGTCTTTTTTGTGCATGTTGTATGAGTCTTCCTAAAATAGAGCCATAAAGGAATCTTTTTTATGCGTGTTTTATGAGTTTTCGTTAAAACGTCTCATAAAAGAATCCTTTTAATGCATGTTTTATGAGTGTTCCTAAAAATAAAAGAGTATTTTTTATGCATGTCTTATGAGTGTTCATAAAATGGAGTCATAAAGGAATCTTTTTATACGTTTTTTATGACAAATCATAAAACAGACTCATAAAACAATTCTTTTTATGAGAGTTTTATGATTATTATAGAAATAAATACAATAATTATTTTAAATGCCAATATGAGTCATTATAGTCATTAATAATCATGGATTAGTAACCGAAAATCAAATCTGAGTTCAATGCGTTACGAAAAAGTTTTATTTTTGCATTTAAAATGTTATTCGCGAAGTTCTAGTGATTCGTGTGAATGTAATTTCTGTATAAATAAGGCACCATAATTTTGCTGGCACCATAATTCAGTGAATTTCTTTCTGGAGTCGATCAGCTTGCTGCGCAACTAGTACTATAAACATAGTATTATAAGAGTCTTTAATAGTAGTCTTAAAAGAGTCTTTAATATGAGTCCTAAAAGAGTCATTTATACTAGTCATAAAAGAGTATTTAATGTGAGTGTTTTTAAGGGTCATCAAATAGTCTTTAATATGAGTCCTAAAAGAGATTAGAGTCATAAATGAGTCTTTTTTTTTGCATCATAAAAGAATCACTAAAAAGAGTCATATCGGAGTGCCCTCAACCTAGAAAAAAAGACTCAAAAAGAGTCTGTTTTGAGATCAAAAGGACGATAAAGCCTCATAAATAAGAGTCAAAAAAGAGTCTTAAAAGAGTCTTAATGTTTGCTGGGTAATAACAAAAACTAACAAACAAACACTACAACTTGCAAAAATTTACACAATAATAACATATATTAATAAGTGATTGAACTAAAAATCAACACAAATTAATTATGTTAAAAAAATTATGTGTATTTGTATATTATTAGATATTCATTTTAATAAAATTTATTTTTTGATAATTTACGTCATTTCCATTCATTTTTTCTAGAAATTATTAATTTCATAAATAAAATTCTCTCAAAAAAAAAAAAAATTCAAAGTAATGTTAAAAAACCATAACTCACTATGAAATATAAATTACTACTGCGCCAAGGTTCTGCTGCGTTTGGTTGCAGATAGAGTGAACGCAGATTCAAACAGGCTGGCAGATAGGCGCAGGCAGTAACATGCAAAGAAACAAAATATAAATCACTTTTGTCTCGCATGCCCGCGCCTGTCTGCCTGCCAGCCTGTCTGCCTCGGCGTTCACTCAGTTTGCAACCTTAGATGTGATTGATACATTTTTCACAGTTATCAATTGTTCTGTTTTTATATAACAAACAACATCGTGCTCTGTTAAGGCATACGGTAAACATGGTTTTCTTTGAAACCGACGAGTGCTCTGCAGTGCTCGTTTGTTGTCATTAATGCCCAAAACTCTATAGTGTATTAAGTCGGTCGGCCTTTGATAGCTAGACTAGAACCAACGAGTTCTTATGAAGTTACACTAAATTCGATCCCTGACTTTGCTTCGACCTCATCTTGTAAAAATGTTAAGCAGGGGTAAAGTACAATCAAAGTTGTGAATAGATAATTTTTCTACTAGCTCGTGCGTTTGACATTTAATACCAATGCTGGGTTGCATTTTCGTTGAAAAATTTTAATATGTGGGTATTTTTTGTATTTCGATGATAACAAATATTTTCATGGGATACTCGTGGGATTTTATAATTGGTGTGACTTTTTTAAAATTTCTTGTTTTTAAAGTAATATAATAACGATTTTGATGAATTTAGTAAGATAAAAATATAATTTAAGTGTACATCCTATTAAAAACAAAGAATATATAATATAAACAATATAATATAAATACAAAATAAAGGATTGACTTTTACTTTGAAAAAATATTAGTAAGTTTATTTGCTGCTAGCGAACTCACACCACGATGAGTAAGCTCAATCGCTGCATCTCTGCTACACATATATAACAAAATAGGGGCATTCACGATTCAGTGCACTACCAGTGCAATTGAGGACTTGTAGTTGTGCAGTTAGGTATTCGTAAACACACCACACTTTTGATTGAGAAATTTATTGAAGTGTGTCTTATTTTTCAGAATCATGTGTTACCTATTGAAAGAAAATATTTCATAAACTAAATACGAAGATGCCGAAAAATTTGTTGAGAGTAAACGTTTTCGTTTTTCGTAAAAAAATTTTCGAGTCTTTGTGAAGAGAACTGTCTAATACGTCACGTTGATATTTTCCAATTTTATGTGTTTTTTTATGGAGACCACCAGAAGAAACCACTATTCTTGAGGGCACTCATTATTATTCAGAAGAATTATGAAGACCCAGACCGAAATTTTGCTTCAGTCAGGTTGAAAGTCTTTGCAGCATCACTGCTTTTAACTAGTCAGAAATAATTTGCATAAATTTTTAATGACGTATGGATCCAATGGAACGCAATACTTCCCTTTTTAAACTTTCTTTTTCAGCATTTCGATGATATATTGAAAAAGAAAGGCTTCAAAATAATAAGGTTTCCATGATTATAATCTCTTTTCATGGGTCTAAAATCTGGCTTATTTAGCTTGGTCGAAAAAAGGTCAACCTTTTACTACCAAGCATTCAATGTAAAAATTCATTTTTGTGCCTTTGCTTTAATTTTAATAGAAACCTTGATCGGACGAAACCAAAAATGGTCCCATCATGTTCAGCGACTTCGAATACATAGAGTTAGATCATGAGATGAACCATTGACTATCATATTCTCTACTGATATATTTTTGAAAAATATTTTTATTTATGTGGCGAAAATTTTCGAAAATTGGAGACTAGCAGTGCCCAAGGGTTACTATTTTGGGACAAAAATTTTAGTAAGTGCTTTTGAGATGCCTTTAAAGCTATTTTCAACATGCCTCAAAAATAAAAAAACCCTTCGCTTTTTTGGGTCGGTCTAGTGCGCATATGTGTAGGGATGCAAACGATGCATCGATAGTATCGTCATCGACGATATATCGTTCATAAACATCGATGTCAACATCTATGTTCTTATGAGCGATACATCGTCGATACATCGGTCTGAAAAGGAAAAACATCAATATCGTTTGCTCATTTTTAGCAGATTCACAATTTGACATCTGGAAATGCCACAAAAAGCTAACACACAATAACACAAAAAAAATATTCTGATGCATATTCAATAGCAAATGTAAGCGAAACAGAAGTGCAGATTTACCTGTAGTATCCTATTACCCCAATAAAAAAAGATGCGATCGAAATTTTGGGAAATCACTATTTTCAAAACTTGCGAAGATTGGAATGCTATATCTGTACCCAGCTAACACTTGTTCTCGGAAGCTGGAGCAACCATCACTCAAAAAAGAAACAGGCTTCTAGTAACGAGGTTATCTAAGCTTTTTTCCTTAATTCAATTTCTAAATTAATAAACTCCAACAAATAAATGTTTTAAATTTATGAAATGGGAAAACTTGTTTTCTATTTGATATAGATTGTATTTTGGTAAGTGGTCTATAGGTATAAGACACCATCCTGCTGGTGCAATCAAGTGATGCCAGCAAATTACCCGTGCTATAACGTAAGGATAAGTATTGAGACAAAACTATCGAAGTTTATCACCGAAAAACATCTTTTGACGCCATCGATGCTCATTTTTGCTATAAAGCCTAATTTTGAGGTCGGCAAATATGAAAAAAAATCTTTAATTAAAAAAACGGACATAAAAAAGTTTACAAAAACGAATTTGGGATTTTTTCCCACAAAATTTAAAAAGAAGACAATAATAATAAACTGTTTAAATAAAAAAAAAAATGTTTTGTATGAACAAAAAAACCTATTTTTTGTGGTTGAAATAAATATGACAAAAAAAGAAATTTTTCATACAAAATACAGAAATTTTGTCGATTCCTTTTTTTAAGATTTTGTTTTTGTAAATTTTTGATGTCCATACATTGCAAGAAATTATTCTTTCTTTCATATTTTATAATAGAGTGCAAACAAAAAATATCTAATCTATAAAAATAGTACTTAAATTTTTCGAATCCAATACTAAGCCCAATACAAAAATTAAAATATCGTAAATACATCGATATACTTATAAATAGTATAAAGCATATAAGTTTATCAGCTTTAAAAATTTGAATGAAGTAGCCTTTCTACAAACCAGATAAATTTTATTTAGGTGAGCAAACGAGGTGCCAAACCTTTTTCATGAAGAAGCTGTTTTCGTTTTTCAAGAGTTAAATAATTTCTTATCAGAAGCCGGTAAAAAAATCTATGAGAGGTAAGAATTTGTGAATTGGAACAAGAGTAGCAATTATTTTATTCTCAAAATTTCAGAAATCATTTTAAAAATTAAAACTTAAAAACTTATTGACAACATATGACAATATATTGCAGCATGACATGCTGCACATGCGCAATCGACTTGAATAACCCTTATTCATATACCCTGCCTGATAAAAATATCTAATTGCTTAAATTATAATATTGCCACTTTGCAGGAATACCCTTATTGTATTAAACATCCTTTAAAAAAAAATCTTAACTTTTTAAAGTAGGTTGTTTAAGGATTTTATTACAATAATGATTTATTATAATTAAATCCGCATCTATTAAAAACGATCTGTCAGCGCAACATTAAGTTTTGCAATTTTGAGGTCGTCCGTTTTGACACTTGTATCGTAAAGTTTTTACAACGCTGACCAAAGTACGATCAACGGCCGACCGACCTAACGCACTATTAAGTTCAGGGCATAAATAACTTGGATACGCTCTGCTTGATTAACAGAGTTCTGTTAAGCTCTCAACTCTGCACTTTTGGATCTACTGTTGTAGAAAAAACGAGTGCATTCGTGCAGAGGTTTACTTTTTACTTACTTCACCTGTATCTAAGTGATATCGTCCCGAAATTTGTCAACGATACAAGATAACACCTTTACTGTATCATTTTTGATGTCGAAACGATACGAGTATTTCATTCGGTTTACTGGGATGTTTTGTAGTATTTTATTTTCTTTTTATATATAACATGAAGGCATTGCTTTTTTTTAATGTATCAAGTAATTATTTTTTTATTCAATTTATTTTTCTTTTCAACTCGTTATTTCACTCAAACTTTAACGATCAGTAGTCACCTATTGAGCGATGATTTTTTATTTTTCTAAAAGAACAATTGTGAGAAAAAACAAAAACAAAAAAAAAATAAATGAAAAACGGGTTTAAGTGCTGCCAGCGTCAGCAAAAACAAACACGCCATTTTCGTTTTTTATAGGTACATATAAATGTCATTTAAAGTGCACAATTTATACTCGGGATTTTTTATTTATCGACTGAAACATTGATGGGCTTACAAAGGCGCAGCGGAAGTGTTGAATGGCGGAAAGGCGGAAAACGGAAGTTGCTGGAACTGACAAGTGAATCAACGCACATACATTAAAATAACTTTCTCGCACACACTCTCTCTCACACACAAATACAGACAAAACTCTCGTATTCATAGAAGCATGACAGCTTACAAGCATACCTTAACAATACGCTATACTTCGGGGATTCAGTGGTGGCTGTATATATACATATATATATATATAAATATCGTGTAACCATGCTGATAGTATTGCCACACATCACTCATACATACACAAAAAAACACAGCTCTGCACATTTATTACAGCAATCATTTCTGAAATAAAAACAAGAGCGAAAATGATGAATATAAGAAGTGGAAAAATAAATAGTTTTAAAAAGTACCAAAGAAATATGTATAATGAAAAATATATTATTTTTAAAATAAAACAACAACATGAAAAAACAAAGATAATAAAACACAAAATATGGTGAAATTTCGTGAATGAACTAAGGAAAACAAAAAAGACAGCAACAATTCCCGCTGGTATTTCAGCAAAAGCTTTTAAAATTTAAATTTTCATCTGCGTAGATACGAGTAAGAAAAGTTGATGAAAACTGAATGAACAAAAATTGCAAAAAAAGAAAGCATTAATAATTGAAATAGAAGCGAGCAGGAGCATGCAAGCAAATGAGAATTGGTGGATAGCCAAAAAATTGTGGAAAATGTGCAAATAACTGGCTGCAACACCTATTCACTCGACTCGACTCGACTCCACTCGACTCTCTCACTCCTTCTTTCCCACTCTCACCTTCGCATCTTGCACACTGATTTAATCTAGCTCTTGCTTGTCATCGCCTAGCTACTAGCGCCACCTGCTGTCTGCTTGCAGCTGCTGCTGAAACTTCACGTTGCGCTTCAACACCTCATTTGAACGATGCAAGCGCATTGAGAGTGAGTTCATTTTTAACTCATTTAGCCACCTGAGCATTCTTGTGGCCAGTACAGCCCACCAACTCGTTGCACTTCCGCCGCCAACAACAACACTTCCTTCCGCATCTGCAGTTAAGTTCGTGTTGTCGGTTTCAATGCTTGGTTAGTTCCGTTTGAATTTAATCAGCAACGAAATTGAATGCATTCGCTATTGTTGAAAGCAGTTCAGTGACGTTTCCGGCGTCAGCACCTTTCACGCTCTCCTCGCTGCCATCACAACATTAACAGCGCTAAGCAGCATCATGTTGGCGAGGCTTAGTTTTTATTCCGCCTGCATTCATACTGCGCTGTTGCTGCTGCTGTTGCTATTGCTTGTGGCGCATCCTTTTAAATAAGTTGAAACTCATGCTGAGCTGTCTCAAGAATTTGTCTGCGGTTTTTCACATGGTTTGGGCGACAAAATGAGTGAAAATAAAAATATTTTAGTGCTTCTTTTGCTTTTTTCTAATGTTCTTTTTTTTTCTTTGCTCTCTGTTGATCCTTGCCTTACTTAAGTCTTTAATTTAGTGCATCTGTAGAGTGTGCGTAGCAGTTGAGCACGTCCTGTGATGCTCCTTTTCTGCTAGTGCTCTTGCTGCTGCTGCTGTTGAACACTGTTAGTGGTCTGCATTATTTATTCGATTTGCATAGAGAGGCGATGGCAGCCAACAGTGTTGAAAGTGGCTGGGCGTGGTGCTGCATATCTTAAATTTGTGGCTGTGAATATTGTTTTATGAGGATTTAATTATTTGTGTTTCCAAGGTTTTTAGTGCATTAATTTTTGGGTGGCATATAAATAATGAAATTTGAGTGTGTTTAACACGAGTTGCAAATATTGACAGGAGTTGGCAGGGAAGAGTAGTGGAAAGCTGTTTAGTTAGTAGATTTCAATGAAAACAAATAAAATCACGTTTTATGCACGAGAAATAATTTTATTGTATTGAGAATTTATTTTGCTTGACGCCAAAATATTTTGATAAAATGCTTATTTACTTAAATCAAGCATTTTCTCATATCATTTAAATCAACAAATAATTTTGTTTGATTCAAGAATAAGTTAAACTAATGCCAGATAAATTAAATCAAGCATTTCTAGCGATTAATTTAAAACAAATTTTTTTTACAAGTCATTTCTTATTACTTACGATTGCTTACGATTTCTTGAATACAGAAGAGGATTTTAATAAATAGATTGCTTGATTTAAGTATCTGGAACTAAAATTGAATTTAGACAATCAAGACATTTTATTCCTTTTTGACGTAGAATTGCGTCTTACAGCGCGGTTTGTATGGGGGTCATTTTCACGAATTTTTTCAAAGTGATATTTGACACTTTGGGGTATACCTACAGCCTTTAATATTCATCGTACAAAGAAAAAAAATGCCAAAATATCAGTTTTATTGGGAATAAAACGAATATCTAATAAAATAGCAAAATCTAAGAAGATGAAAAATGCATATATTCGTATGAGAAATGCACAAGCTGCTTCAGTAGCTGCTTATGTTGTTTTTATGGTTGTTGTTGTTGTGTGTGTTCGTTTGGTTCATAATCATATCGTTCCTTGTTGTGCTGCTTTTGTTGTTGTTGTTGTTGTTGTTGTTGTTGTTTTTATTAATATGTATGTAAAACATACATATACAAATACACATCAGTTGCGTTCCTTTTTTTCCCCAGATAGCCAATTGGCTCGGTTGAACGGTGTGCACTTTTAAAATCAATGAAGTGGGCGGTTTGGTTGTCATCAAACTATGCATTGTGTGTTTCATATAAGCGTACCATTTATTAAGTTGTATATTAATGTTGATTTTTTATGATTTAAATACAAATTCTAAATATTTGATAGTTTAAATAATTCTTGATTTTAAATACAAATTCTAGTTATTTGATACTTTAAAATCGGTTATTGAGTTTTAGGTCAGGTTAGAACAATTAATTGATCTAACGAATTTTTTCCACAGAAAACACAACAACAACATTTTTAGTACGAAAAGGAAAACATCACTAGCTGATTAATTAGTTAGCTGATTGGATAACTAGTTAGAGCAATTAATTGTTCTAACCTGACCTAAAGCTTAATAAGCAATTTTAAACTATCAAACAACTAGAATTTGTATTTAAAATATAGAATGATTTAAACTATCAAACAATTAGAATTTGTATTTAAATCATTGAAAATCAACACAATAAGTAACAAGGTCATATAGAAAACTATAAGTTGTATATTAATTTTATTTGTTGTTAAACAATTGTAACGTTTTCTTGAAATTGTTTGTAGTAAGTTGCAACAATAAACTAAAAAAACGGCAACTCATCTGCACTAACTTGATTTCAATACAAGATTGAATGCATATTTCATAGTTTTTTGGCAAAAGGGTGAAAAAGAGAGGGGGAAAAAAGACAAGAACAAACGAGGCATCAAGTGAATATGACATAAATTTCAATTCGATTCTTGTTAAGTATAAAAAAGGACTTCAAAATTATATAGAGAACGGTTTAAAGGTTCAAAAACATGTCGTTTTCATACTAGCAACTCAGACGCTGCCGTTTTGAGTACCTTTTAGCTGGAACAGTGACATTCATGGCTTGTTGGGTTGTAATACAAAAGAGGATACAGATGCATGTAGCTAGACAGCCAGTATGTGGCTACAAGAAAATGTACTACTACTAGCCAAGGTTACCAGTTAAAATTTAAAACAATTCCGACAAAAAGTTCCTTTTTTGACAGAAAAATAAATTAAATACAACAAAAATTACCATGGTAGAGATAAAACAAAAAGTTTCTACCGCAATAAAAAATGTATCAAAAAAAATCCCACGATCATTAAAAACTACCACAAAAATACCACGCGTTTTAAAAATACCACCACAAATTCCATATGCATTTAAAATTGCCACAAAAATCTCATTTGCATTAAAAACTACCACAATAAGTCTCATATGCACTAACAATTTAAGAACCATTTAGAAATACCACTATGACATTTTACTTACTAAAAAAGAAAAAAAATTTAAGAAGAATAGTACCAAACTCCCACAGAAATTAAAAAAATACACCACTGAATTTCCACGCCAATTAAAAAATACAACGCTGAATAAAAAAAATTTAATAGGAATTCCCAAAAACAAAAATTGCTAAGGGCAATTAAAAATTAACACGAATGGAATTTTTCCAACATAACTGGCAACGTTGCTACTAGCTGCTGATATTGTTGTTTTGGTTCTGCATGCGCTGCAAAGGGCCGTTTTTCACTCGGCAATTCTATGAGCAATAATTGCTTTAGCCACAAGTAGTTTGTTGACTACTCGGGTTTAAAAGGGACTTTTGTAAATCCTCTCATGCGGGCGAATAATCGACAAACTGCTTGCGGCAAAGGCAATTATTGTCAAGTGAAAAGCGGGACAAAGAGATCTTGCTACCAGATCAATAATTGCTCTCGGAGCAATAATTGCTCTTGCCGCAAGCTCGAGAATTTTCGTGAGTAACGAGTGAAAAGCGGGTATGTCCCGCTTGGGGATAAGCAAAGTTCTGTTTATTTTCTGCGGACGATTCGGTTCATCCCCTCTAACGCTGCGATCTTGCTCTTCTGCGTACGTCGTTGTTTAAGATTTGTTTGGTAATGGTTGTTGGTTCAGTTAGTTGAAATTTTTTTAGATGTTCTTAATTTTTACTCGAAATGAACAGCTGTATTTGACAACTACCTCGCTTTTCTCTGCTTTCTACTTCATTCCTCTCCGAGTCTGCCCTACCTGGTTATTCTGCTATGAGTTAGAGTACGAATAAAACGAATGTTTATTTTCAGCATGTATGTATACTACTACACAAATTTGCGCATGCGTTACTAAGACAAAAATCTCAATGGTTTGGCTGTTATAGGCTAAAATATTAAAAAAAAAAAAAAAAACGTGACAAAAGTCTGAGAAAAAACTGCAAGTCAAAATCTGGAAGCTCGATTTTCACCGTAGACGTATGGTCTAGTGGACTTTTTTGCTCAGTTCAACCCCAAGAATCAGAAACGCGAAGCGCCCATTAACACTTTTTTCCTTCCATACTAATCGCCCCACTCTAATGCGTATATGTATATGCTCTTTACTACAGGAAAAATAAATAATTCAAATTTACCCATATTTATTTCCATTAATTAAACATAACTTTGAATTACATTTAATTTTAACCAACAAAACAAATGAACAAGAACAACAAATTCATCACCAAAAATATCAAATGAAAACTTTTTATAAAACAAAACAAATTTTTACATGAATTTAATTGTTAGCTTTTTAGATCAGGTAAGTTTGAAGAAAAACAAAAACAACAAGTTTGTTTTTGAATAATTTTTATTTAGAAGATGAAACGCTTTAAAATAGTTTTGAAAAATATAAATAAAAAAAAACCAGAATTTTTCTGTATTACTGTATAAAAAGGAATTATACGTCTATACTTACGATACTATCGAAACGATGTCTTTTTTTATAAGTATGATATAAAAATCGTCACAACTACGGATTTATAAAGTATACATAATTACCTTGCTTGGTTTATTTTTCATCATTTCAAACTAAATGTAATGAAAATTTGTAATTTTTTTTGTAAGTTAAAATTCTAGATTAGAAATTTTGTTAAGTTTTAAATAGCTTGATTTAAATTTGAAACTAAATTTGAGTATTCAAGTCTCTTAGATATTTTTGTTGTATCAGATGTATCTTTTGTCTTGCTGTTCGACCAAATATCTTTTATATCTGACCACGATGTTTTCTTCTGTTCGTTAAAGGTAACTTTTTCAACAGTTGTCACTGAAAAAACTATCACTTTTAGGGACTACAAATTCGTTGATTATAATTCTTTGTTTCATGACCTATGAAGAAATATTATGCTATCCCTTAAAAATCTAAATAAAATGTACAATCTCTTCAAAAGAAATTCAACAACATTAAACTGGGATCAATACAAGAAAGCAAGAAATAAAGCTTACCTGACTGTAAAATTAGCAAAACGCCTTTTTTCACTAAAACTCTACACAGTATTCTGAAAAACTCTGGAACAACTTAAGGCAGGCTGGGGTATGCAATGTGAAATGTGATGATTGTCAATCTTAAGTGATTATTTTATTGCTTCCTCTGCATCTACTGATACTCTGTTGCCTAGTGTTTTAGGATCTTTAGGTCCTGCAAGTCTATTTAATTTGGAGTTTGCTACTGTAGATGAGAGTGATGTTGCTCGTTATGCAAGCGCGTCGGAAGCGAATTTCATCTGGGGGGGGGGCAGTACAAATGGGGCGGCAGTACAAATGGTGGTGCAAAAAAAGTTCACCAAAATTTCTTCAAAGAAACATGAAAGTGAATAAACAAACTTTTTATTTTAGTTTAAAATAAAAAAAATAAAATAAAAATATATAAAAAATGTTAAAATTTCATTAGTTTTAAAAGTTCTTCCAATTTCATTCTTTAAAGGATCTTTCATATGATAATATGAAAATATAAGAAATAATGGTTGCTTTTATAATGCAAGACTAGGTATATCTTTACATGGTTTAAATGCAATAAGGTACAAAAAGTTATATCAATTTAAATTATTCCAAAATGTTTCTTTCTGTCCATGCGAGAAACAAACTCTTTCACCAACTCCATCGAATTCTATTCTTCGATTTTATCTTTGTGAATGTGTATAAGTGCCGCATGAGTGAGTCGTTTCTGTGTCATAGTTGCTCGAAGATACGTTTTAAGTGGTCTTAGTGCACTAAAAAAACGCTCAGATGAAGCTGCTGATGCAGGCACAGTCAAAAGTAAAGCAATAAATTTTCAACTTAATTTAATAGTTTTTTTACAGTATCCGAATTTTTTGCAAATTTGGATACAATGCCACTACAATTTGAAGGTGTTTGGCCACGCAATTGCTTCAGCATTTTAAGTTGCGCGTGGAGGTCACTCCCATCAAAGTCATCTGCATAAAGATCTAGTTTTGTTTTTAGATTTTGTTCAGAAGGCACTTTTCCGTTGAAGGCTTCGATTACAATATTACTGTATTAAGCTACATACTTAAGGGTGCTTTTAAACTGAAGTGGTGGGTTTGCAGTAGAAACTCTACATTTTGTTCTATCTTTATGCAAACACAGAGAAAGAAAATGGTTATCCGCAAGCATGCTTATGAAGAAGAAAGAAAGAAGAGGAAAACATATAATACAAAAATATTATCGTTGTAAAAAACTGATATTTTGAATAACTTTTGAAGTTTTCTTTTTAAATTGCTTATCTAGCTAAAAAAGTGGGGGCAACTGTCCCCCTTTCCCTTCCCGCTTCCGACGCCAATGTCGTTATGTTAATAGAATAAAGTCAAATGCTGTGGGTGAAGATGAAATATCCCTTAAATTCATTAAAATTATCTTACCTCACATATTAAGCTCATTAAGCCACATTATAAATCACTGTTTCGTAACTTCTTGTTTCCCTGATGTTTGAAAAGCAGCAAAAATTATTTCAATAGCTAAAAAATCCATCACCTCTATCAAAAAGAGTTGAGTCTCTCATGGCAGTGCAAATCTCGGAGCACATATGTAAGAAAATATGAACTTATGTTACCACTTCAGTCGGGTTTTAGATCAGGCCACAGCTACAGCTATGTTAAAAATACTAGATGACACAAGAATGACATATGATTCGGGTCACATTAATCTCCTTTGCCTGCTATACTTTTCTAAGGCATTTGATTCTGTTGACCATTCTATGTTGCACCGAAAACTTGAAAATAATTTTAAGTTTTCCAGCATGGCAGTTTATCTGTTATATAGTTACTCTGTTGGAAGAACTCAAAGAGTAAAAGTGGGTAATAGTCTGTCTGCTTTTCGTAATTTAACTTGTGGGGTGAATCAAGGGTCTGTACTTGGTGCGCTTTTATTCTCTACGTTTATTATTGACATTTTCAGCAAATGCAGGCATGTTACAATGTCTCCCGATTTATAAATCTAGGTACTCTTTTTCTAATATACCTGTCATTTATCTTAAAAGTGTTCAACTAAATTTTTTTGACAAGATAAAAAATCACATTGACGCTTCACTCTCTTATGAATATTGTAGTGTAGTATACCTATACATATTATTTAAATATTTAATTTACAATTAATGTATTTCATTATAAAACAAGCTATAAATACTTTTCTTAAAATAAGTAATAATATAAAAACCTCTACTGTAAGAATTCTCGAGAACATGCACAATAATATTCAAACTAAGTTAAAGTAATACACCTCTACGGTATACTAAGATATTATTCAAACAATAAGAACATATGTTCATACTTAGCACTACTATCTATCTCATTCGCACACATGTACCCATATGGCTGAATACAAAACATATGTTATTATATTATACTTTTTACTCCTACACAAATATGTTAACATATGATTATGTTTACGTTTTCTATTAATATAAGTCTACTCACTCACACATATTAAACTATTAATATTAAATTACAAATATGTATTGCGATATTCTACTATTACTTTTACACTAATTAAAGAACATATGATTCTATTTACATTCTAAACTACACAAACAATTTTTAACTAGATTTAAGACAAAGTACCTTTATGCTTACTATAAAAGGATGAACATATTTCAAAATAAATCAATCTAGTTTTGAGCTCTAACAGCTGCCAACTATTTTCATTTTAATAAGTCTTGAGCTTTAATAGCTGCCGACTTAAACCCTTTTAGCCTCTGCACTTTTTTTAGTGAACGGCATAAAAAGGATATTTAAAATAGCGCCAGTGGCGAACTTCGCCGGCAACAAATAGGCAGGTCCTTCAACTTATTTTTATAGAACGCGAGTCCTTTTTTTATTATTTAAAAAAAAGGCGCGTACATGGCGATCCTGCGATTTCGCCAAAAATATTATTACAGTAGTATGTAAGATTTACTATGTGTTGCGGAACTTAAGGTGGGCCTCGTCATTTGTTCCTATAGAAACTAGAAGGAAGTAAGTCCAACAGCTCATAGTGCCAATCATCTCTTACTCAAATGTCGTGTACAGTAGACTTGGTTCCAGGTCCAAGATGAAGCTGGAGCTGGCATTTAATAATGCTGTGAAGTACGTCTATGGTCTTAGAAAATTTTATCGCATCAGTCACGCGAGCAATAACATTCTGGGCTGTAATATTTTTAGTTATTTGAATGCTATAAACTGCATATTTTTACACAATTTGATATATTCACAAACACCTAATTACTTATTTGAGAAACTCCAATTCTGCAGATCTACTAAAAGTTTCAACCTTATAATACCAGTCTATAATTATTTGAAATCCAATAGACTTTTTTTGTGAACGCATTCAGATTGTGCAATAGGTTTCCTAACAGAATCAAAATGATTCGAAATAAACATATCTGTAACCCATTAGTGCATAGTGCAAACTATAATAGTCAGGAATGTAAAATTTTCTGTACCCTGTTATTTTAAGCTAAATAAGAAAATGAAACTACTCCCATCGATCGGAAAATTTATTTTCCTGTTTTTCCAGACCGTTCTTTTTAAAGTACGCTGTGCATAGAATACCATACCATAGAATACCATTCATCTAAAATAAAATACATTTAAAAAATTTTTTAAAAGTTTTTTATATGAAATTTTTCAATTTGGGGATCAGTATTACAAATATATTATTGAAAAAAATTGTTTTTTATTCGTTTTGCGGTATTGTTGCATTGTGGTAAGCCATAAAGCAGTCTTTTGGATGGAGTGGACGTTGGCATTTTACACAAATGAATTTTGATTTTAGGCCACAATGACCACAACGACGTTGATTAGGAATGAAGTTAACCCTATGTTGATACCCATCATATCTAGCATCATCGCTGACAATAGTTGCTTTGGATTCAGAGTGTTTCTTTGCCTCTCCATACATTTCCAATAGTGCATTGGCCAAATTTCTGCGAAAAATTAACCAATTGGCACATTTTGTATCGTTTGGATAAACCTTTCGCATGAGGTGGAATGCATTCATTATGGCTGCATCCAGCAAGTATGAAAAAATTGGCCAGGACCATTTACGTATTTACGCATTCGTGTTCTGTATACAGAAATCATCTAATCCAACAAATTCACACCACCCATACCTTTATTGTAATTCGAAATCATTTCTGGTTAGGGAATACTTATCTTTTTTCTCTTTTTTTTTCTTTTGACCAACGAAGGCATGTGGTTTCATTCACGGTATCGAAAGTAGTTGCCTTTGTTACTGTTTGATTATCTTTCCAAGCACATATCAAAACTCCAAAATTGTCATCATAACGAAAGTCATAAGAACCACGGATATCTTGTTCATATCTTTTTTGGTTTTGACGGTGTCGTTTCCTGTTCTTTTTTCCATTACAGTTCCAGTCGCGCAATAACCTTTCCTGGAAAAATGCGACATTAGCTTGTGCGAAGTAAAAAAGCGATCAAAATATATTTTGTGGCCACTGTTCGGCAACAAATTGATTTATGTGATTAATTCCATTACAACTGATTCACCCATTCCAAAAGAAGGAAAAGAATTGTTAGGATTTCTTCCGGTGTATATTATAAAATTCAATAAATAGCCTCCACTGCTACAAATTGCCCAAACTTTAAAGCCAAAGCGAATCGGCTTACCTCGAATAAACTGCTTAGCATAATGTTTACCATAGTATGGTATCATGCTTTCATCAATTTAAAGGTTTTCTGGCAAGCCACCATTCTTCAGAAACGCTTCGTTCAGCATATCGGTGATGGGTCGCAGTTTGTACATACGATCATTTTCGTCCAATTTAGAGTTATCGTTGAAATGCATGTGACTTAAAATCTTGTCAAATCTGTTACTGCGAATAGCATTTCCCAATGCTGTTGGGCAATCCGTGCTCATTTTCCAATACATCCTTTTATTTGAATATTTTGCATATCCAGAAAGAATCATACCTCCCAACACTACTTAAATTTCTACCTTCGTGGCATTCAAATGGCAAAGCTTTTGTTGTGCATAAATATTGGTTTCTTGAACGATTGTGCAAATTAATTCGTCTGTGAAGAAAAGCTGAAAGAAATTTAGAGGACTCTTACATTGTTGTGCTTCATTAGAAACTTCAGTAGGACTGCAAGATTGCTCGATCCCTTTCGTTGGGGCTAACACACTTTTCCGCCAAACAGGCTTCAAATTAGGTTGAGAAAATAAGAGTTCAGGTTGTTGTTCTGCACTGTTATATGCCTCCGACCTCTGTGATGATGATTTTGAATTAGCTCCTCCAACGAGGAATTGTTTACCAGACAGCCGCTTTCTTTTTAATGGTGGTTCCGAAATAAGGTCAGAATGACAGTCCGAATCAGAATCATCCTCGTTTGCAGCAATATGATGCAACTCTGCTTCAGTATTCATCAAATGACGCCCGACATGGCTGAGAGCAGATATATTTGCTCCAATCTCATCATAATCTGACGGCGCGGAATCGCAATCTGATTCGGCCAGTGGTACCTCTCTTGGAGGTAAAATACAAATATTGGTGCCAATGGTAGCAGTTTCAACTTCTTCTTCATCACATTCCTCAAGAATATCCAAAATCTCATGAAGTTTCAATTTATTTCTAAATAAACACAAGTAAAGTTATGTGCAACACTTTCCTACAAAATGAATAGATGAATGATATGCTATGCACGGTGACCTGTATAAAGGTCGAAAAAAGTTTTTGGAAAAAAATTACGCAAATTTAGGTGTTACCGGAATACAAAGTTTATTTGATAGACGTTGACAAATGGTTTATAATAAAAAATGCTTTTTCACACAATACCAATCACCATTTTTAAAAAATTTTAAAATTTACCTTCCAGCAATATTTGAACTTTTTTCTGATAAGACATTTTCAATTTGATGCTTGATAAAATCTGACTTGAGTAAACTTTGAGAAAACAGCTGATTTTTTATTTAAATACAACTTCATCTCTGTGCAAATAGCCAAACTTTTTGGCAGGGATGCCAATTGAGTTTTATTTATTTTTAAAGGCCCCTATACACTAATGGGTTAAGCATGAAATTCTCAAATTGTTCTCCTAAATCTTTTTTATCTCTTTTAATCTAAAATAAAATATATGAGCAACTTAGTCTAAATTTTTATTTATCTATAATATATTGTTAAGATAGCTTTAAGTTTCATTCATTGAATCATTGAAATATGTTGTTATCATGTCATACTTAGTACATTAAAAAGACTTTGTCTTACATGTCAATATTCTTCCATAATAAATAAATAAATTAAAATATGAAAAAAAAGTTCAACGTTAGCCGACGAATGAGGTACGGAAAGTATTTCTTCAATAATTTTATGTATATTAGCAAACATAGTGAATTTTTTTGAGTAGTCAAATAATCATAAAATCTTACTGCTTGAAGTTTTTCTATTTGTTCTTTATGTTTGAATATTGTATAAGATGGTTTTGGTTTTAGTGTTTGAAAATTTTCTTCTATTTACGTATCACAAAATAAAATTTTCATAGTTCATTCAAATTAAATTTTTTACACGACAAACAATGAAGTTTTGAATCACTTTCAAATAAAAATAAAAAAAAACTTGCATTTAGTCGCAATAAATATAAATTATGGCATTAGTTTTAGAAAATACTTTGATTTATTAATTTAAAAAAACAAACAACCAAAAAATAAAAAAAAAACGAACATAAATGCATAATTAATTATTTTTCATTACCTTAACTTTAATTATAGACAACACAATTCAAGGAAACTTGTTAAGGGATAAATAATAGGTTTTCTTGTTGTTCTTGTTGTTATTGTTGTAGATGTAGATATTACGATACGATACTGTTGATTACAATCAAATTATTAGTTGTCGGTTGTTGGTTGAAGTTGATGGTCGGGGGAATTGGTGTAAATTATAACATTTGTTTGCTTTTCAAAAAACAAACACAAGGACACACATAAGAAAGACAGCAATAACAGCAATAACAAAAACAACAACAACAACAACAAATAGAATCAATGCAAAGTGGTTGTTAAAATATGAAACCGGCATTAAAAGCTATTTAAGTCACATTTGTGTGATGAAAACAGAATCTAATGTTTATTTATTTATAGGTATGTATTTATAAGTTTGTGTGCCACCAACCAGCGAAGACCACTAATTTGACCACTCAGCAAACCACTGAGCTAATAATGGACAAGTTTTTTTGTTATAGTTATTCAGTTATTTTCACTAATTTTGTGACTTTCTTTAATGATGTCGTTTGTTGTTATTGAAGTGGGAGTGAAAGTTTGTGTGTAAATGTGTTCATTATTTTATTTACAGTTACTTAGAAATGAAAAGTTCACAACCATAATTTCGATCTATCGTTATGAGATGCGATAAATAAGCTTTTGTCCAAATAAAAAAAAAGATCCAGTATTAAAATGAGCAAAACGAATGAAAACTGCGCTTACCTCCAATACAAAGTTACCATACAAAAAAGGTGAATTATTAAAAAATTCCACTAAAATAACTGAAATAACTAAATGTTTTCACATATGATTTAAATTAAATAATTTTATCTAGAATTTGACAAAATAAAATTAAAACCACGTCTACCTCCCATACAAATTTACTATATGAAACGGTAAAGACTCGTTAAAAATTAATAAAAAATGCTTCAATTTTGCATGTAAGCTTTGATAACAAAAACGCACTCTTAATTTTAAATTTAGAAGGAGTCAATTAAAACTACGCCCTCCTTTTATAAAAATTGACGTCATCAATTTAGCAAAACCTTTATAAATTCTACAAAAATAACTAAAAGGCTTTGTATTACAGACATTAGTTTTAATATTAAAACCTGACTCTTAATTTCAAATTTGGAAAAAATTGAATAAAACCACAACTTTTCTCCAAACAAAGTGATTCCTTAAAATAATAAAACATTTATAATCTTAAATATATTAAAATATAGTAAACAATATATTAAAAAGATCCACCACCGGCAACCATGCTGATATGAATTTGATAGTTTCCATTTCCATAAAATTTTTCGATGATTATTTTTAGTAGAGAAGTAAAAAATTTTTATAATAATTTTAATTAATTGTTAAGAACTCTTTATTAAAGCACCTAAACTAACCTTGGTTTCTGTCAATCTTGATTTTTTCTATGTACATACTTTACTATCTACTGGTGTTAGGCTACACAAACAGTTCACAACAGACAAAGTTCAAGGACACCGAAAGTTTAGGAAGGAATAAAAACTATGGAATTTTGAAAATAAATTCCGTAAATACGTCATCACCAGTTTTCGATTTTTAGAATTCAGAGTACATATTTCTACCATGTGCCAAAAAATGTTTGGTTCTATGAATATTAAGTAAAGTTGTTGGTAAGAATTATAGGAACAACTTTGCTGAATAACGATTACATTATCAAATAGAGAAAAAGAAGGGTACAAGAAAGAGCTCATGTTATACACGCAATAACAATAGAGTTCAGCTACTACAGCTTCTTCGCATTTTCTCCACTTTAGACTATCTTAAAAACCAACTTAATATCATTGAAATATCTCAACGATATACATCGATAAAAGTGGTCCAAAACAATCCAAAGTGAGAAAAATTTACCCACCATAATATGGGTTGGGCTCAGGGACAACACAAGACATAACAACTAAGCATGCGTTAACATAGATCTAATCATACATTTGTTTTCAATCTACTTTTGAGTTGACCTTTCGATAAGTTAACATCAAAAAAGCTACAGTTGTTAACAAAGGTACTCATGCGATTTAAAGTAGCAGTAGCCATATAATTTGTGCTACTAAAAGGTAAGTAAATTAAATTGTAAGCGTTTCTACTGCTTCTACGGTTAGTGTTAAAATTTATAAGAGTTAGGAGTTCCGGTGAATCGAACCCACCAGTTATGAGTTGGTGTAAGTAGGCGATATCAGCAGACTTCCTTCTCTCATTTAAGGATTGCATTTTTAATAGTTTTAATCGATTCTCATAAGGAGGAAGATTTAAAGTGTCAGTTGCACTTAAGCCCCTTAGAGCAAACCGAACAAAACGTTTTTGGATTCTTTCTATTCGTTCAACATGTACATTATAACTTGGCGACCAAACTTGACTTGCATACTCCAAGTGAGGACGGACAATTGAATAATACAGCGTTGTAGTTGCAATCATACTATTAAATTCTTTGGCCCAGCGTTTTATAAAACCGAGTATAGAAGACGCTTTCTTACATATGCTATCAATATGAACGCTAAACGATAGCTAAGAATCGCATGGATACCAAGATCTTTGACAGAATCTACACGATTTAAAACCGTATCTTTTATCTTACAATCAAAAATTAAATTATTCCTTTTTCGCGAAAAGGTCATAGTTTGGCATTTATCTGGATTAAGAAACATATTATTTTTAGAACACCAAACTTCAAAGGATTTTAAATCAGACTGGAGTAGAACTGAATTGTCTTTAGAATCTACTGTTCTGTATATTTTTATATCATCTGCATAAGTGAGCAGATGAGAGTATTTGAGGGTTACATCATTAATGGCTATAGTAAACAGAAGTGGACCAAGGTGGCTACGTTGAGGAACACCTGATGCAGCAATAAATTCAGCAGACAATACACCTCGAAATCGCATTTGATAAGATCGCTCTGTCAGATACGATTGAGTCCGGCTTACAAAAAATTGTGGAAAACCCATTAACTTTAGTTTAAATATAATTAATTTGTGTGGTGGTTTATCAAATGCTTTACTGAAATCAGTGTAAATACAATCGAACTGGTTACCTGAATAAACTGAATTTAAGCAGAATGTTGTAAAATCGAGGAGATTAGACACAGTGGATCTGCCAGTAACAAATCCATGCTGACGAGTTGTTATGATCCTCCCACAATGAATCTTCACACGATCATACACGAGCCGCTCGAAAAGTTTTGGAATCGATGAGAGTTTAGCGATAGGCCTATAGTTGTTTACATCATTCCTACAACCTTTTTTATAAATAGGACTTATAAAAGATTTTTTCCAAAAAAGTGGAAAATTGCATTCCCTAATTGATTTATTAAATAATATGGAGAGTGGTTGCCTTAGAACGGAACCACATTGCGTTAACACTGCGGCAGGAATTCCATCAGGTCCAGCATTAAAATCTTCTTCGATCGATCCAATATACTTTAAAATATCCTCTGAATTAAAAGATATAGGGTCCAACGAAACCCTGGGTGCAGAGTTCATATATTCAAATAATCTTCATCAGGATTAAAAGAGTCTGAACAGAATGACTCTTTAAAGAAAGTGGCAAATAGGCCACAAATTATAACGGGATCGAAGTCTTAAATGATGAAGGGAATCCATCAGATTTTTTTTTTTTTTTGTGTTTATGAAACCCCAAAATTTCTTTGGATCAGACAATATTCTCAGCTTAATATTGTCTAAATAATTTTGATATAAGGTAGCTGAGCAACTTTCAAAATCCAGAAACAAACGCTAGTAGGTTTCTAGGTCATTTAAGTCTAAGCTACAGACATATTTCTTCCATGCTCTATTCCTGTTGTTGCGAAGAGTCTTTAATTCCCTTGTGTACCAAGGGTAAGCACAATTTTTCGCAAATTTGAGGCTATACGGCACGGACTCAGAAAACATAGTAAAGATTTCCATATAAAAAAAAGTTAATTGAATCTTCAAGATTATTACCATTAAAATATTCTAAAATTACATTAAGTTTACTATGAAGTAAATGATTCAACCTCAGAAAGTCAGCTTTATTTAAATTGAATTCATAACTTTTATCTATTGAATTGGAAGTCACTATATTTTCCCTGCCGGACTTGTACCATATGCTCAGTGGTGGATGGTAGTCATCAACAGAAGTTAGAGCATGAAGGGCCCTCTTAACAATCAAGTTGTTACAGTCTGCAGTTAAGACCAGGTCAAGAAGTCGTTCACAACTATTATAAATACAACTTACTTGTTGTAAGTCAGAACATATATTATCAACAAATATATGCTCTTGGCGTGTCTTCGAATTAGATGCATAAAAATATGTATCATCGTCTGAAGATTCCCATTTCAAGTCAGGCAGGTTAAAATCGCCCAACAATAAAATGTCGTCACTAACGTTAAGAATATTTATAGCGTATTCTATGCAATCCGCAAGGCTTGCATAAATTTCCACACTGCTCTTCGGAGGAACATAAGCATTAACTACATATACATTAGAATTACAATGTACAACCTTAACCCGAGAAACAATTTGTGTCCGAACCAAACTACTCAGGCACAAAAGTACAGAGTATCGGACTCAATTTTATTTTTAAAAGCTACGAGTAGAAACGTAAAACTGCGAACTTTATGAAAAAAAAATAGTCGCACATTGGTATTAAGCCGAATGGAAACGCGCTTCAACGAACAGGACCCGAGAATAAAATTGATATATTCTGTCAATAAAGTGTGTCGAATATGTGTCGAAACTGGCCTGAGTTCTGCTTCTTTCGGTGCAGAGGTCGGACATTTACCGATACGGGCACCGGACATATATCGGATACTTTATTGACACAAAATATGAAATTGTTTCTCGGGTAATGCATATAAGTTTGATATTAGAAGAACAGGGAATATCGATAATGGAACTAACGAAGGAGTTCCTAACAGCTAATAAGACACCACCACCGACAGCAGAAGTATTGCCAGCGTATCTGTATTTTCTATATACTTCAAAACTATTATCAAACAATTCCAAGTCAGTAATGCTTCCATTTAACCACGTTTCAGTCAATGCGATAATATCTGCAGACAAATTTTGAGACATGAAAAATATAAATAATATAAAAATATGTCTCGCGTCTTAGAGCGTAATCCCTTTACATTTTTATAGTAAAGGGATAGCCTATTCAGTTTTTTTGAGTTTGACGAACAGGTTGAGTCGTTCTTCTAGACTTATTCTTAGGCAGAAACTCTGAAACGAATATATTATCGGTCCACAAAGTATTCGGTCCATGTTAGCATTAATATTACATAAAAACAGTCATATCCCAGTAAAAAAGTGGATCATCCTATGAGCGATCTGGGAGTGCTTCTTATTGATCCAAGCTAGGTGTATTTTGTGTTCTCTTTTAACATTGCATGTCCTAGGAAGGTTAGCGCTTCCTTTAACATCAAAGAGGAGCTCAAAAAAAGCGATCGATAAATGATCCAAATGGATCAGCAAAGGAATATTTTTTTTATTCAGGTTTAATCTGAAAGCTAGGCTTCCCTAGCTCAAGTAAACTTTTTTAGACCCTAAGGTGGCGAGGAAATTATTTGAGCAAATCGTGAGATTTATAATGCCATCACAAATAACGTATCGTTTTTGATTATATTAAAAAACTGTACTATAATTGCGTCAGTCTCATAAGCGGATGGACAAAATGCAATTACCGTTGTCTAGTCGCACTTTACACTCTCGGTGTTGAAACGACGCGATTCGAATGAAAGGAGCATTTACATTTTTTTTACAGAAAATAATGATAGTTTCCTAAAAAGCAGATGCTCCACTTTATGTTCTTTTTTTCGTCAATTGCTTGCCTATTGATCTTATAAAGCAGTAAAGGAGCACAAGGGCACAAATGCTCACTTGTAGATCCAACAAAACAGCAAAAGAGCGCTCCCTTGTTGCTCCTCGTAAGAGCGATCGCATATTTTTTACTGGGATCCTTGAAAATTTCGAAGAACCAAAAATAAATATGTTTGGCACATAGAAGAATCATATATAAGAACTTTGAGTTTAAAAATAAAAAAACCACGAACACGTACTTTTGGAATTAATTTTCAAAAATCTCTACAGTTATGTTAGTTACAGTTAGTTAGTCATTATGACCTATTGTAATAAATCTATCAGAGCTTTTAAAAAAATGCAATCAATTTGATTTTATTTATAAAAAAGTGAATCATTGAATAACGAAATAAAAATGCATTCAGTGAATGCAAAATTGATTTATAAATACAATTTTTAATTCACATTAGTTTTTAAAAAAATTATTAATTATACATTTCAATTATTCATGTTCGTTATTCAGAATAACGATAAATTTATTTTTATTCATTTAAATGCAATTCACAAAGAATTTCAGAATTTTCAGTTATTTTGTTTTTATTCATTATTAATTTTTTATGTGTTATTTATTTTTTATTCATTATTTTTATTGTTAATTATTATTCATTTTTTTATTATTCATTTTTTATTCATTATTCATTTGTTATTCATTTTTTATTTATGGCTAAGGACTAAAATGAATAAGAAAATAATAAAGAATAACAAAGGAATAATGAATAATAAATTAATATTGAATAAAAAATGACGAATGAATAAAAAAAAGAATAATAAATAAAAAATTAATAAGGACTAAAAAATGAATAATGTATAAAAATGCATAATACATAACAAAATAATAATGAATAAAAAATTAAGAATCAATAAAAAAGAATAATTGAAAATTCTGAAATTCTTTGTGAATTGCATTTTATGTGAATAGCATTCAAATTAATAAAAAATTGATTTATTAATCTGAAAAATGAAAATGAATAATTGAAATGAAAAATTAATAATTTTTTTAAAAATTAAAGTGAATTAAAAATTTTATTTTTAAATCAACTCTGCATTCATTGAATGCATTCTTATGTACTTATTCAGTTGTACTAAAAATGCTGAATATGAATGCTGATTTTACAGCTCTGAAATCTATATATTATTATAAGTAAAAAAAAAATATTCGTATTCTATAAGATGAAGATTTATTTTTGATACGTTTTATTTTAAAGGAAAACGAGTTTAAAATTCTAATGGTGTTTGCAAAAAAAAGTCTGCTGAAAAATTATGTACAGGATTTTTGAGGTTCCTATTTTGGTTTGATGTAAAAATTTTGATTTAAATTTGTAACTGGGATCAAGATTACTGTACACTAGGCCGGGTCTCCATACAAATAAAAAAGTGTTTGATAAACTCGGTCTAAAATATTCCTTGTGCTAATTGTAATACCCTCCATGAAAATAAAGCTCTAAAAATGTATACTATGAGCATACAAAATATTGAGCAATCTGCTCGTTTTTGTTTTTTTTTTGCGACTTTTTTGTGACTTTTTTTATATATATTTCGAATTACGCCATTTATTGTCTGATTGTGGTTGTTTAACCACGTTGGAAAGGTTATTTAATTTCCTACACAAATCTGGGGCTAACTTGTATACTTTGCAATAAAGTTAACCAATTGAATACGGACAATGGGATCCTCGTCTGCAAAGGGTTCAATTGGTCTCGTAACTGTTTTTTACAGGGACCGAAAATAACATTTTTTTCCGAAAGTTCTATTTAAAAAGTCAAATGGAAAGAGTAAGCCTATCCGATATTTGAATATAGCAATTTGGTGCTTGTTAGCTGAGGAATAATAATCTTTAATGATTTTAATTTTTCTGCTTTTTTTAAAAAAGTCAATAAATAGTCGTTATTTTTTGACCAATTTTATCTCGATCAAAAATAAAATTTTAAATTTGACTTATATTTTTTTTAACAAAAATATAAGTTAAAATTTTCCTTTTATTTTTTTGATCAAAACTAAACGTTAAAATATGACTTCAGCTTGTATGATTAAATATAAAAGTTAAAATTTTACTTTCATTTTTTCGATCAAAAGTAAAAGTCTTATTTTAATTCATATATCATCTGCTTGAAGCCACTGGCTCAATCGTTTGTGCTATGAATGAAAACACAATATGCAATGATAAGCAAATAAACGATGTCATTTAAATAACGAAGTGCACCGATATGAAGATCGATAGTAATGTTTGTTTTCTCTTTGCAAAAATATTAGGAGTAGGTGTAAAAAATAATTTTTAAATTATATGATAAATTTAATTACATACACAATTAAAATGAAATAATGATTAATTAAATACTAACTAAATTAAGTTTTTATTGGTAAAGATCAAAAATAATAATTATTTCTTATTTCAAGAGAACAGTCATTGAGCAACATATTGATTTTTTTATATCGAAAAAATAAAAGTAAAATTATTTATAATTTTAACTGTTATTTTTGATCGAAAAAATAAAAGTCAAGTTTTAACAGTTTTATTTGATCGAAAAAATAAAAGTAAAATTTTAACTTTTATTTTTGATCGAAAAAATAAAAAGTAAAATTTTTACTTTTATTTTTGATCAAAAAAATAAAAGTCTAATTTTAACTTTTATTTTTAATCGAAATAAAATCAGTCAAAAAATAACGTATATTTGTAGACTTTTTGGAAAAAATCATAGCCGGTACGGTTCCTGGCTTATTATTATTATTTTTTTTTTATTTAATAGTGCATCTGAATTTCTTTTCAAGAAATTTAATCTTATAAAAATTTAACTTTCTTTGTTAAAGTGGCAGTCATTTGAACCAAAATAAAAAAATAATCAAAACTTACCAAACTTTTTTAAAATTTTTTTTATCTTTTTATGCAGATAGTAATAATTTTTGGAGTATTATTTTTCGAAATTTTTGTTTCTTTCCAAAAAAGGTACTTTCTTAAAAAAATTCCAGCTAGCCTAAGGGTGAACACATCGTGAAATCCTTTCGTGGAGGGTACTGCAATGAGCCAACGTGAGTAGGATATGATTGGCATAATGAGTTGCTGGACTAAATAGATACATAGTTAAGTGAGGAGGGAGCTAGTCACCTAGTTACTGCGGCTTCATGGGACTATTGAAAGAAACCTCTATAAGTTTTAGTTCATCCTTAATCGTAAGATTCGTTAGGAGCAGAGCAATGTCCTTGGGTGAACTACCCGCTTTTTGGTCCGGTTCTAGGTACAATGCACCTAAAAAGCGAAGTCGGGTCCTAATTAGACCGTTACAGTGACACAAAATGTGCTCTGCTGTTTCTTTATCTTCTTAACATAATCTGCACAGATCTTCCTGTACTATACCCATGGTTGATAAGTGCTTATTTTCCTTGCAATATCCAGCTAGGAAACCTGTAACAGGTCTGATAGATGTTCCAGTTAAAGTAAGGAATTGTTTTGTTCTTTGGAGCGAAGTGGTGGGCATGAATGTTTTTGACTGTCTGTTACCTTCGGTTTCCCTCCAGAATGAAGTGCCTCTCTGTTTACCCACATTTAAATGTTATGACGCAAAGTGCCCCATGGTGGCCCGCAGAATGGTTCTGGGCCTATGAAGAAACGTGCAGCTCCTTTCCTGGCTAGTTCATCCGCAATCTCGTTTCCTAAACAGCCGCTATGGCCTGGTGCCCAAATGAGGTGAACTCTGATATGATAAGACACCTTGATAAGCAGCTGTAGGCAATCCCATACGAGTTTGGACGTGATTTTATATGCGCTAAGTGCAAGTAGAGCAGCTTTGCTGTCAGAGTGAATGTTAATGTTTTCGTTCCTAGTGGGACTGTTTACATACTCTCTTAGAAAGATCTCAATTACATGGATTTCAGCTTAGAAGACTGAGTTACCTGTGCCTATGCTGTCATATATAGATTTTCACTGCCTTGACCCAAAAACACCAGCTCTCACGCTCCATTTGTCTTTGAGCCAAAAATATCAGCTCTCACGCTTCATTTGTCTTTGAGCCATCAGTATGCTAGGCTTGATAGTCAGCAGCAAACCATGATCTTTCCGTTCCCCAAGTGGTTCTGTTTGGAAAGGAAACTTAGACATTTTTGCAGAAGTTGTATTTTGGGAGGCAGAGAACCTTAGATTCTCGTCCTTAGTTATTTTGCCTAATAGCGCTGGGTGAGTGTTACTTGGCATAGTTATACAAATTGCTGTCGATAATGAGCCTGATTTTGATTATCAGAGCTTCTTTCTTGATATGTAGATGTAATGGTGGTATACCAAGCAAAATCTCCAAGGCAGCAGTTGGAGCAGTCCGCATCGCTCGTGTGATACAAACACAAGCTAGTCATTGAAATTTGCTGAGCTTGGCTTGTGCTGTTTTTTGGATCGTCCAAAATGTAACTCCATCATAATGGTGTCCTTCCTTTGAAACAATTATATTTCTATAAAATCTTAAAAATTTTTTTAATAAATCTAGCTATCTTTTGAGCAGCCGTTCAGATACCTCTCAGTTGAGAGTTAATAGATACAATGTAGCACTGGTTCCACCGCACACATTGAATATATTTCTAAATTTTTTTACTTCTGTTGTTCCTCGGCTTTTCAATAGTCTTCCATCAGAAATATTCGTGTTCAATCCATTTTTCTCAAAAGGGTACGGTTATGGCTTTTAGACCTCGATTACAGTGACATTGACACATTATTAGCTGTAACAGTTCGACTCCACAATACTTTTATTGAGTTTTTTGCTCTCAGAAAGGCCTATAAAATAATTATTTAAGCATTTCTTTATGTTAAATTTTGCGATTTATTTTCTTTTTTTAATTATTTTATATAATGCATCATTTATTATTTTTTATATCATTAATTATTATAATTATTTTTCATCAAGCTGCATTCGCCTCTAGCTCCTTAGTGAACTATAGAAACAGCTTAACATTCATTGCAGTTATTTGTATAACATAATTCTTCTTATAGATATATTGTCATTATTAAGAATGTAATGAATTGTTGAATAAAAATACTACCACTACTAAAACTACTATTACACTACTACAGCATATAAGACAATTAGTCCCATGATGGAAGTTTACATCCACATGGCTAGTTTGGGACTTAAGCCCCAGTTTTTACCTATACAACTTCAGCTGACGCATAATGAGGCTCTTGCTTTGTTTATGGTGTTGTTTAGGTGTGGGTCTCATGTGAGAATCTTTTGGTTTCACCATAAAAGTAGGTACAGTTACAGTTAGATTATCTCTTACTCTTTTTTCCTGGTGAAAACGATGATGTTGGTTTTTTTAAGGTTGACATTGATCCTCGTTTCCCTGCACCATTTAGCTACTATGTTGAGTGCTCTCTGGATGAGAAGCGATAAAGTATCCTAGTATTTTCCTCTGACAAGGATTACGATGTCATCTGCGTAACCCTGCACATCGAAGCCATTTTAGCTAAGAAGTTCTATGAGTTCATCAACAACAATGGACCACAATATTTCAGAGAGAGTAATCTTTGCGGCGAGTAGTCTGAGTTCCGCCGTGCCCAAAGTTGATTTAATATTTCTGTCTTTCTGCACGTAGTCAAGTAGTTGTTGTTCCATCAACACCTTTGCGCTGGGTGCATTCGCTTATATGAGCGTATTTGGTGTTATCAAAAGCACCTTCAATGTCTAGGAAGCACCCGATTGCATATTCTTTGTTCCCCAGTGATTTTTCAATCTTGCTTGTAAGGATCTGAAGAGCATGAGCCGTTGATTTCCCTGGTTGATATGCATAGTGTTGGGAGTGCTGGACTAACATTCTTCTAATTCGAATAGAAACAAATAACGCAGTCCACTTAAAGCTTCGAAGGTCATAATAGGTCTTAGACACAAATGCATTGATTTGGTTTTTACTAAAGAAAGAGTGGAATCAATTTGAAATGATTTTCAATATTTTGGATTTTAAAATGGATTTATAAAAGCTCAAAGGGATCAGTATTAACTCTTAATTTTTGTATACATTCCTTGTACATACTTGTGGCTGTTCGTTTTGAATAATGCTGTTTAATTTATTAATTTGAGGTAGTATAAAAATGAAATAAATCAACACAGTGACCATTAACCGGATTACAAAAATTCTCATTAATAGTTTGAGAATAATTAATTTTTGTCAGCATTTTTTTCTTTCTTTACAATAACACCAAAATAAACTTTGCATAATCGAACCGATTTTTTTTAAAAAATCGTAAGATTTTGAAGAATTTTGGACAAATATTAGATCTTCGAGTTCATGCTTAAGAATCATAACAAATCCGATGTATTGGAAAATTTGGCAACACTGTTGTTAATATCATATTTTAGAATATGCTTCAGATTTGTGATATTATCAACTAATATTAGACTTATATGATTATAATTGGAAAGTAATATAAAAGGGTTAGAGATACAAATAGAGCATTTGCTCTAAAACAAATACATACTAACTTTAAAAAACTCTACATTTTGCTATATAGAAACATAACTTGCTTGTTCGTCGCACAAAAATCGCATTAATAAAAGCCCTCATAAAAAGAGATTCTGTTCTGGGAATAAAAACTTTTTAAATGCTTTTAAAAACATGCGTTCATAGTTCATTTAAGTTAAACAAATCTGCAAACAGCAAAAAGATAATGACACTTATTTAAATTTTAGCGAGTTTTTGTTTTTTTATTTTATTTATGCAAAATGTTGTAAATTTAATAATTTAACAATACAATTAATTGACTGAATTTTGTGCAAGTCTGTCGATTTTTTTTTTTAATAATGTTTCAACAAAAAAAATCACGTTGCATGCATTTTAAATGAAATAAAATATATGTAAAAATATTGTCAATAATAATAATGATTTAACAAATTTTATTAATATCTGACTTTTTCATGGTATGCATTTTTTGTTTTTTACAGAAACGCACTGCAGGTTATGCTACAGTATGAAAGCAATTGCAATGATGCAGCAGCAGCACAAGCTACAACCAGAGTAGCAATAACAGTACAACAACTACAACAACATCTTTTATGAAAAATGTCATGCAAAATGTAGCAACTGAAGCAGGAAGTTGATGTCTCATTCATATACATAAATCATTTGGAAAATTGCTGCAATAACAAAATAACTGCAACAAAAACTACAGCAATAAAAAAAAACAGCAGCAAAAAACTTGCAACAGCAGAAACAAAGTTTTGTTAAAAAAAACACTCACACGATTGTAGTTGTAGTTGAGTTGACTGACACACTCAAACATTACAACACAAAAGCAACAGAACAACAACATACAGCCCACAAACAGTGGTGGCGATAAAAAAAAGCAGCAACATATCGCAAAAAATATGCACAAACACAATGTCGTCAATAACAAATATGTGTGTGCTATGACTTTGCTGACTTACCGACTGCTGCTTCCACTCCTGCTGATTCCACTGAATGCTATTCCGATGACTTGAAGTGGAAACGAATCGAATTTGAGCCGAGCCGAGCTGAGCTGAGCGTAGCTGAGTTGTGTGACAGCCAACGATGATGTCAGTGACACCAACACATGCAGCGACCGACATAAGAGATTCTTGCGCCATTGTTGATGCCAATATAAAATATTTAATCATATCGAATACAAAATGATGCAGTTTAAACAACTACAATAACAGAAGCAGCAAAAAAGATATGAAACAGTCGATAAAAAACACTGGCAATTGTTCAAAATTTAATGCAATTCAATGCAACGCAATGAAAAGCGACACAAATCGATAAAAAAAAACTCATCAATAACAAAAAAAAAAATATTTATATTTATAGATATTAATGCAGTAGACACGAAGTGGTAAAACGATCGGAAGCAAAATAAATGTTAAAAATTTTATAAAAATCCATTTGCTGCAAGCGTTAAGCGTAAAAAAACCACTTAATAAATAAGACAATAGCTTAAAAGTCATTAATATAATAACTTAAATACTTTAAGTGCTGCTGCAACATATCAAGTGTAATAAAAAAAGTGCAACACATCAGCAACAACATATCGTTCCATCAGAACAAAACCTAAAAAAAACAAATAAAGAAACACAACAATAACAACTAATTGCATATCCATTTATCCAAAGCATTTTTGCTCTGCTGTGTTTTGCTTGTTTACTCTTGAGTTTTTGCCAAATCTGCCAAAATGTTCATAATTACCGTAATTAAATTGCTACTAATTGCACTGAACATCTTTCCCAGCCGCTTCACGAATCGCAAAGTGATGTTTTTGATCTATCTGACGAATCTAGTGACGCATGGTGAGTATTCTTTTCTTTTGTTGTGGGTTTTTTTTTTTTATAACTGACCAATTTTTTTAATGAGTGCTAAAAAGCAGTGTAATAAAGTTTGGGCAGCTGGCAGGACGCAGCTTAATTTTAACTGAAAATTGACGCATGAATGTTTTGTTTCTTTTCATATGTTAACTATTTCGTCGAATTTTTCTACTCAATGTTAGACTATATTTAGATAAGTAGCTTGGGCAGTTTCGTATCCAAGGGGAGTGGGGTTTCAACCCTTAGCGCCTCAATTTGGTTGAAAATATAAAAAACTTAATTAGAATAAGACTATGAGAAGCAAAAAATGGTAACTTAAAAGCAAATTTTCATAAATTAAAAAAATATTTATCCACAGCCAGCAAAAAAATCTTAACCAAATTTCAGGTTAAAATTTGCCAACATGAATCGTCAGGTTAAGATTACCACATGCCATTCAGGTCAACAACCTGTTTCTGTGGTTTAGCAAAACTGACAAATGTGGTTATCTTAACCATTATTTGTGGTTAAATCGAAATGAATCAGGTTTATTAACCAACTGTCAATGATGATATTTATTAATGGGGGGTGGGTGAGAGCCAACGCCGTAGATAGGTATTTCATAAAGGGGCCTTACTCGAGCAAAAAATATTTAGTTTTAAATTTTCTCTAGGGATTTCTGAAGTCTAAGTACTTTCCAAATTTCTTAACCGATTTCAAAAATCGAAGTTAAAAGAGTTAATAAAAGTTTATTTATTCTAAGTTTATTTATCCTCATTTATTTATTTATCTACCGCAAAGTTTTATTGATTGAATAAGAGGCACAAGTTTTGCTCTGATCCTGAACTAAATGTTTATGTTGGGAGTACATTTTTTTTGACAACATCATGGCATGTTTGTAATTTTAAAAACTGATCTACGAAAATAATTGAATTTTTGTGGTATTTGTTTAATTCGTAAAGATACTTCTTTGACATCTTTCTTATTTATGAACGGCTTTGTAACTAGCTACCCAATTTCCAGTCATTTCTACCTACAACCTGCCTACCAAAGAAAACACATACTAAACAAAACGCTCCAACTAAACTGGTTCTCGCTAAACCAGTTCTTCTGAAAAGATAACTTCCTATTTTTTGTTTCCGAGACATGAAACTTGTTAGTGTATCTGTCTATGTCAGACTGATTTTGCTTAAAAATTACCAACGCCTTTTTATCGAGCTTAATACAATGAGGATGATGTTGTTGGAAGGTCATCCAAGCCTCCATATGATGATTCTTGTAATTCTTTCACAATTTGCGAATCAGTCGTTAAGTCTTTGAAGTTACACCAAAAAAATCAATTATACCTTTTCACATAAGCGATAATGTAATAATTAAAAAATATAGACGAGTTTAGGGCTGATTTTCACACGACCTACTAGATCTAAACAAAAATTTTTTTCAATAGAAAAGAAGTCTCATAAATTTAAGGCTTTAAAATACAAAGAATTCATTTCGATTCCTCGGATTAAATATACATCAAAAACCAACAAACTTAATTTTCACTACTTGGTTCACCACTTCATGAATTGGTTTCTGATCGGATTTTGGATATATTGTGCTTTTTGGAATAGTGAAAAAAGATAATTCACAACTTGCAGTAGTGAAAATTAAATTTGTTGGTTTTTGGGATATTTTAAATGTTTTTTAACTTGGTAAATGTTGGCAGCCCTGAATTTCCAACATTGTTTCTAACTAAGAAATAAATATTTTTTTTTTTAAATAACAAAAGTCAGTTTAAATAAGAAACATCGTTTAATCGATTTTTTTTATTATGTTAGTGTTCGAAATGCCAAAAACAGGCACTTTGAGCATTTTAGAAAAAAAGTCAGGTTTCAACAGCTATAACTTATTTATGCGAATCTTGGTTTTTCTGAATTTTTTCACAAAATAGTTTAAGACTATGTTATAGCCACGCGTAATGTCGTTTTTAAAAAGTTTGCATATTTGGATTTTTAGCTATTTTTTTCCTAAAAATAAACAAATTCGAAATATTAAAATCACTTCTTGTAAAAAATTTCATTACGATTTTCAACATAGTCACAAAATTTTATGTATTTGTATTAAGTGCTGCTGTTGCTGTCAAATATAATTCTAAAAAATTATTTCTTAGAATTATAAAAAACCAATAAAGTTATTTGGAATATTTATGTTCTTATTTAATATATAAAAATATACTTGATTCCTAAGGGGGGTTTGAATCCTCTTCCCCCTTGGGGTTGGTGAGAGCAAATAAGTCATAGTAACATTTTTTTTTAATCCCAAGTAGTACAGAATAAGATAAAAAAATTTAAAGATAGGACATTTCATGTATTTCTGTAAACCAGATCTGTCAGATAAAACTAACGTTGATCAGGTTAATACGATGCAGTTGACTCTCCTAACCAAATTAGTCATGTTAAAATAACCTGGAATAGGTAAGAGCATTTTTCCTTGACTATATCTTAAAATACATAATACATTCTTGGATTTACTTTTAGAACCAAAAGTTCTCGGCGAAGAAATGAAAAATTAGTCTAAGCTGATATAAATATGCTTACAATATAATACAACAATTAACAAGAATAATTTCTGACAACTTTTTTTGAATGAACTACTCCATTTATTTGATAAAAAGATATCCGTACGAATTTAAAGAGTTCTAATAATTCAAGAATATTAAATAATTGCGAAAAAGAACATGATTTTTTCCAATATCATTATTAAAAATTATGTCGGCCTTTGTTGTCTAGTGGAGAGTGCACTAGACTATCAACCCATAGGTCCCTGGTTCGAACCTGAGTTCGGGCATGGTTTTTTCACTTTCTTTGTTCTTTCCTACATATGAGAATTATGAATATCTTTTCTACTAATATTAGCAAAAAATCCACAGCTAAATTTTGGAAATTGTGAAATTAAAGGACAGGAACAAACTAATAACTGGAAATGCTTGCCGAGGTTAAGGCAGAACACTAGCCTCGGTTAAAAGCAATTTAGATTGTCTTTCACGGTTGTTACGCCTAATCAATAATTCACATATGGTTCCAATCAATTCCTATAAATAAATCTATATCTTTCCTTTCAGGTCAAAGACCAAACCTTGTTTGTATAAGACGCATGTCCTGCTTCTTTGATCTTTCTTTAAAAAAATAAGAAAAATAAAAAAGACATTTTACACAAAATTTGCCAAAGAAATGTTTGTTATTTTTGGATAAAAAAATTTCTGATGTTTAAGGATCCAAAAATATTAGATACGGTTTTTATATTTCAATATGATGCGGAACTTTTGAACAAAAAATGCACAACTAAATTAAGGAAAATGTGAAATTAAAGGACAGGAAAAACTGGACTGGAAATGCTTGCCGAGGTTAAGGCATAAAAGTAGCCTTAGTTATAAGCAATTCAAATTGTCTTTCACGTTTGTTCCGCCTAATCGATAATTCACGTATGGTTCCAATGAATTCTTCCTCTAATAACACAATGACTAGGCTTGTTATAGATTAATGAGCAAATGTTAAGTTAAATTTTTTTCAATGCAAAATACATTTATTATATGTATTTAACAAAATCTCGCATAATATTATATTCTTTAAACGCATATGTGTTTAAAATAAAAAAAATTCAGTTCATATCATGAAAAATAGTATGTAATTGGCAAACTTCAACATTTTACATGTGTAATTCATGACTTAAGAAATTCAGAAATCGTCGATTGACGTACGTTTTTTTGTTTTTCTTTAAAAAAAACTATTTTGCATATGGGCTCGCCATCTCGTATGTCTATTCACTGCAACGTTCTATAGATCAGTGAAGCAATGGCAAGGCAAATGAAAAAAAAACAAGCGATGCGCTTTGTGAGGGAAATCCCCAATTTCATATTTGTATGTTTACACACATTTTGTCAGTTACTTTTCTCGCTCGTGTCCGCTTGAGAGAGGCTCGCGTCCGTCCAACAGAGGTTCGCGTCTGTTCAACAGACGTTTGTGTCCGCTTGAGGGAGGTTCGCTTCCACCTAACAGAGGTTTTTCGCCCAATTAGACGAAAATATACTGTCCGCGTCCGCTCAAGAGAGGGTCCGCTTAACCCTTATGTCAACGGCAACATACTTGGGTATGTTTTGCGTTTTCAAAACGCTATAGCTCTTAACTGGATGATCGGATCGACTTGAAATTTCGTGATATCCTATCGAAAACTGTTTTACGCAATAGTCCCAATTTTGGTTAGGATTGGATCATCTGTTTGGTAGATAAAGCACATTTACAAAGTTGCACCCTTACGTCAACAGCATACATACCTGGGTATGTATAGTAAAACGCATGCAAATATGATAATATAATTGAAAAGTATAGTTTATTTTGAGTGAAAAAAATACTTTTGGTATAAAAATTATTATAAATTATAAAATACTTATGAAAAAATATTGAAAAAACTACAAAAAAATTTAAAATTATTGAAATTCAATTACATCTATCGCATTGCGGCAAGTCTTTGGAATGCTCTGCGCACACTGTTTTGTTGCATAATGTGCATACTTTAAGAGTAGGGCGTCGTTTGGAGCAGATGTAGTGATTCCCCTTTACTTTTAGGCGTCCCGTACTATCACGCTCCTCCGCTTCATGTGCTCTAGCATCCACAACTCCAGCCATTCCTGTATAGATTTGTCCCTGCATTGAAAAATTAAATTCAATTTAGTTATTTATACTTTCAACAATATTGATAGTACCTGCAATGGATAGGACGAAATGGAGTCGCACACCCACCACACTTTTATCCCATAATTGGCAGGTTTTGATGGTATGTATTGCGTGAAGCCAGTTCCACCACGATAAGCATACAATTGTTCATCTACGGTGACGTTGGCTCCTGCCACGTAATATCTACGAAGACAGCTGTTTAGCATCAAAAAAACGTCCGATATTGCTGCTGCTTTGTCAGTTTGTTTGCGTTGCTGGCGTGTGTTTCCATTATCAAAACGAATGAAGCGGCTTATTTCCCAAAATCGTCGTACACTCATTGCAGCACGATATAATGGATGTGATTTAGTATTCCACAAATTTTTCGTATGCACGTAACCAGAATGTGTAACGCCACTTAGCAAAAGTACGCCCAAATATGCATCAAATTCACTTTCTGTTATGGGAATCCATGATCTCGATTCTCTTGTTGGATGTTTTGCATTGTCATCATCAAAGAATTGCCTTGCCTTTCGATTTGATTCACGAATAATTATGTCGCATATTGCTTCTGACATTATCAATTTGAACGTTTCTGCAATGATCAAACCTTGCGTAGCCCGTACTGGTCTAGATTGTGCACTTCTTAGAATGTTGTGCGTACGGAATCTTACAGGTTGTGGTTGTATCGAAGACCAAACATTACCATCTCTGGCAGTAAAATATTCAACAGTTTCAATTGGTGCATCTTCAAGTTCTTCATAAGAATCACTGTCGTCCTCTGGGTCATATTCTGTTAACGTGGGCTCTTCAAAGTCTGAGTCATCACCACCAATATCACCTACACATTCATCTAAAGCCTCGTCACCAACTACTGAATCGTGGTCACTTATTTTTTCTTGGCTCTCTTCAAGCGTTTGACGAATATATGCTTGCTGCTCTTCGTACGAAAGTGCGCTTAGTTGTCGTGGAGTAAGCCATTCACCATCTGCCATTTCACTTTTATTTTCTTTTTTTATTTCCACAAAATAAACAGAAACGTCTTTTCACTTTGGATCACAAATGTAAACTAAATTTGCTGACGAAACTACAAAGAATGAAGTTTCTGCAAATTTCTTTTGTCTCTTTACCAGGCAGGTACACATTCAGCTAATCGCTTGCGTTTCACGTTTTTTCACTAATCCACTCACACATTTGAGCTGTTGGTACACTAAATGTGTAAGTATATTAGTGAAAAAAAAACTGAATCGCAAGCGATTAGTTGAATGTGTACCTATCGGGTTATAACAGCATGCCATTTACCATATAAAACGTATGTACAATGACTAAATGCAAGGGTAAAACTGGTTTTGAACCTTTTGTCTCTTTCTAACAAAATAAAAAAATTATGCAGAAATGCAAAAATATCTCTAATTTTATTTTTATTATTAAAAATAAACAATATTTCTAACAAACAAAAACAAAAATAATACAGAAATTCCAACAAACGAGTTAGATATTAGCATTTACATGCTAACGGCATGACATTCCCCATACAAAACGTATGTGCATACCCGGGTGTGTTGCTGTTGAAGTGCGTAAAGAAGTTCTGTTGTTGACATAAGGGTTCAAAGAGGTTAATTTCTTCGCAAAAGCGGACGAAAAACTTTGTCGTGGAAAAACTATCCACGAGAAAAGTGTCCGCTTAAGAGAAGTGTCCGTTAGTAGAGGTTTCACTGTATTAAAATAAAAAATTATTTTTTTTAATCTAAATTTCATTATGTATTTGATAAACCAATTTTTTTTTATTATCATTTTAGTCTATGAACATTAGAGTGTCCCAAAAAAAACAAAAATTTCGATTTTCATTGGTGGTCACGCGTTTTTTGATAGATTTTAGGGTAAGGAAATTTTTAAATTTTGTTTAAAAATTTTTTGGAAGTGGTTTAGAGGTCGCACAAATTGGTTTTTTGTCAAAAAACGTGGTTCCCTGCCATATTTTAAAAATAATTTAAGATTTTGTCATTAAATAATTTTTTTTTAGATCTTAAGTTAACAGTTCATAAGAAAAACGTCCAATCTTTCATTTTATGTTCAAAAACCGCCTGGTTTGCCAAAATTTTTTAGATTTTTTCAAAAACATTGACTTTAACGATTTATAACTTTTAAAATTTCTATTAAAGTTACTTACTAATGATGCAGTTTAAAAGATAAATAAATTCTAAACAATTTTCATAAAAAAAAAATGTTTAATTAGTCGTTACTAACCCAGAGTTATCTACATTTGTCGAATTCAATCCATTGAACCGAACATGATTTCAACTGTTTTTTTATTATTTCTTTTGAGTTTCATTCACAATGCGAGCTACAATTTAGGTTTTATTTCATCACTTTCTTTCTCTTTCTCTTCTTTGTTTCTCATCTGTCTCATCTTTCTCTTTGTTATCTTTCAATCAACTGTTAAATAGAAAAATCGATCATCTGTTATTTCTACATTCGTTGGTACAAAAAACTGAAATAAACTTTCTGTGCTACAAAACTTAAAAAAATTTCAAACAATCGTGTCTTTTTCAAGAAATAAATAGTAAAACTGAAGTGTTATTGATCAGGAATATCGGTGCTATAGTGCAGTGAAAATATTTATGAATTTAAAGTCGAATTATGGCTGTGTTAAAAACAAGAAATGTGTGGGTAAAATTATTGATGCATTTGACTTGGCAAAACCGCTAACAAAAATTGAAGTAATGCAAAGATTTTTTTTATTTGCATATGTTCAACAAATATACTATAACAGAAAGTGCTGAAATTGTAGCAAAAAATATTAAAGCATTGTGGAAAACAAATCAAGAGATCCGAAACATGTCTCGAAAAATCATAAAATTGCATTCGAAGTGGGTATGTCTAAAAAAAGCCAAATTTAGAAATAACAGCAGCCAGATTAAAAAAAGAAAGAATTTTCTGGACGACTTGAATTGTTTGTTCGAGAAAACACCTCCCGTAAAGTCTATGAGTCCAAAAAGATATAAATTTAAGAACGTGCCAACTGAAAACATTTCCAGCGATGAAAGCGACGATTGTGCCGTTTCAGTTGAAGAAGAAGAACAAAATGTCCAAATTGATCCTCCCATTTCTCAAAAACTACATCAGATTTGCGGAAGTCTTGACAGAAGCGGAATAAGTTGCCGTTAAGCTTCACTTATATTAAATTCCTGCTTAGACCCTGAACAATGTAGCACAAAAGTTGTGTGCTCAAGGTCTTCGATATGGAGGGAACGAAAGAAACAGCGACAGGTTATAGCAAATTCAAATAAAAATTCTTTTGTTGGTTCAAATTTCATAACAGTGCATTGGGATGGAAAAGTTATGCCCGACTTAAAGAACAAAAAGAAAAAAGTTCACCGGCTATCAATAAATGTCACCGGAAATTCAGAAAGCAAGATTCTTGGAGTTGTAAAACTTCTATCGGAGAGGGGAGAAGATCAGGCAAATGCTGTTTTTGAAATGCTAAAATCATGGAATTTAACGGAAAATATTCAATTTATGTGTGCAGATACAACAAGCTCCATAACTGGCCGCCGAAATGGGGCATGCGTTTTACTTTGCCAAAAATTAAAAAAAAATAACATATTTAGCATGTCGGCATCATATGTTGGAACTTGTGGCTGGAGCAGCGTTCAAGACACTTAATATTGAAGAACACGTAACATCACCACAACCAAAAATATTCGTCACTCTTCAGCAAAGGTGGGACTACATTGACAAAGTAAATTTTTCTTCCTGTATGGACCACCAAATTTGTAAAAAAATTATACCGGAAGTAGTTCGCGAAGACCTAATACTTTTCATCAAAGACCAACTAAAAAATATACTACCCAGAGAAGACTACAAAGAATGGCTTCAATTAAGCCTTATTTTTTTAGGTGATAAATCTGAGCCTCAGCCAACAATAAAAGCTCCAGGAGCGATCAATCGAGCTCGCTGGATGATGCAGCTTATTTACTCTTTAAAAATATGCATTTTTCAAGACCAGTTGCAGTCGTTTATAGACGATTCAAAAATTAATGCTTTGCTACAATTCAATTCTTTTATTTTAAGGGTTTATATAAAAAATTGGTATCTCTGTCAGTGCCCTAGGTATGCTCCCCTCAACGATCTTAATCTCTTAAAGCAATTGGATGACTACAAACGCTTTAATGACAGTGTTGCAAGCGCCGCATTAAAAACGTTTTTGCGGCATCAGTGGTACTTATCGGATAAATTGGCTGCCTTAGCATTTTTTGACGAACGTATAGACAGCAATACATTACGTTTAATGGTAAAAAATCTACTTCGTCCAACTATAGACAAGGAATCAGTAAAGGCCAATTCGAAAGAAGAATTGCTTAAAAATGCAGAAATTTACACATTTATTTCTGAAGCTAGCCTTAACTTTTTTAAAGTCTGCGATATTTCGACAGCATTTTTACAACTAGATCCAGAAAAATGGGAAACCAACGAACACTTTCTCCATGGAAGAAACAAAATTCAACAATTATATGTGGTAAACGACGTCGCCGAACGTGGAGTGGCCTTGGCAAGCAGTTACGCATATTTGACAACTTCTGAAACAGATTTTCAAAATTTATTGCAGGGCATAGAGCAGCATCGAAAGAGCCGAAATAACTAATTTTTAAACAGCTAAAGTGTTGTGTTTTCTGTTTTTCTTGGTTATGATTAGTTGGGAGCCTAAAGGTTAGTATTATATTTTCATGCAATGGATTGAATTCGACAAATGTAGATAACTCTGGGTTAGTAACGACTAATTAAACATTTTCTAAACATGAAAATTGTTTAGAATTTATTTTTCTTTTAAACTGCATCATTAGTTTTTGTAACTTTAATAGCAATTTTAAAAGTTATAAATCGTTAAAGTCAATGGTTTTGAAAAAAATCAAAAAAATTTTAGTTTAATGTGTCATATGGAAAAAATCGCTGACAAACCTGGCGGTTTTTGAACATAAAATGAAAAATTGGACGTTTTTCTTATGAACTGTTAACTTAAGATCTAAAAAAAATTATTTAATGACAAAATCTTAAATTATTTTTAAAATATGGCAGGGAACCACGTTTTTTGACAAAAAAAACCAATTTGTGCGACCTCTAAACCACTTCCAAAAAATTCTTAAACAAAATTCAAAATTTCCTTACCCTAAAATCTATCAAAAAACGCGTGAGCAAAAAAATTTTTTCTTTTTGGGACACCCTAATGAACGTAGGTTCTTACATGCTATAAAAATAATACAATCGATATACTGGATTATACACTAGATAATAGTATATAACATTCAAAAGAAAATTCATTTAAAGATATTTTAAAATAAAAAATTTCAATAACAATTATTTAGAGAACCCACTACAATGTCATATATAAACGTTAGAGATAGAATTATTCTTCTATTCTGAAGAGTTTTAGTTTAATAAGACTACACCGTTCATTATATGACGGCATTGGAAAACGAGGATTATTGGCTCTAAAAAGAACTCAAGGAGGCATATCCTAGCTTTGATCGTACTATAGAAGTATATATAACGCTTTTAACTACAAATAAAGAAATAATTAATAAGTTGGAGTGGTTTTGCTATGGAACTAGAACAATTTTTTTAGCACTATGCTAGCTAAGCCATCTGAATCCGGTTTGGCTGTCATTTTTAGACTTATGATACTTTTTATTACATCTTCAACAGATACATGTAAAGAACCTAACGAAAGCGATGAGCTAATACCTTGAACAACATCTTCAGAAAAGGTAGTAGGTGGATTAAAATTTGACTCAAAGAAGTCCACGAAAAGGTTTGCACTTTCAAGAGCATTGTAAGAGCTTTTACTTCTTAAAAACATACATGTGGAAACATACGAACTTTTTTCTTCGAATTAACATAGCTCCAAAATGCTTTCGTGTTTGATTTTATGTATTTTTCAAAAAAATTTTAAAACTATTTTCACACAATCAAATATAAAATCGTGGTTTTTCTCAGCCTGGTCTCAATTGTCTTGCAACTATTGTCAAAGATTCTACTGCACTTAGTTTTTCAATTCATTCTTAAATAGCGACGTATTTTTTGTTATTGCAATGAAATAATAAGAGAAAATTATAAAAACATCAATGAGCTTATAGTTGAAAATATAATACACCTATTTTAAATTTTGTTTTATAGAAACGCAAAAGCGGTTAATTGCTATTTGAAAATTTTTTGTTTAATTTTAAAGTATGTTTTTATTCTCAGTGTAAATAATATAAGAAATATTCAAAAAAAATATTTCGTTTGTTTTAGGCGGTGTAAGATATTTTTGTCCCAAATTATCAAAAACAAAAAATCAAAGTGCATTTTAATAAGAATACTTGTAGCTACAACCTTTACAAGAACTATTAAGTTTGGCCTCGTAGGAAAAATTTAACGCACATTTTTAAAAAATACTGTCATTTTCAACGTTGCTGATCTCCGTTTCGGGGGAAAATTGTAACCAAGCCTTATAATAGTAGTTAAGGTTGTCGTAATCTTATTAATATGCACTTTGATTATTTTGTTTCCTATAAATTGGTACCAAAATATCTTGACACTGGCTGAAGAGGACTACTTTTTTTATGCCACTTAGTGAGGAGAAGATGCGTTTAAAAACAAACAAAGCATGTGCTTTGAAAAAAAAAATGTTGTATTATTTACATAAAAAAATTTTTAACTGCGTATAACGAAAATGCACACCAACGACAAGCAAGACACGAGATGCAATTGAATTTCGTATAGAAAAAAGGATTGCTTCTCCTGTCTTGCTTGTCGTTGGTGTGTTGCTTCGTCATACAGAATAATTCTGTAAGTCTCTAGGCATTGTAGTCTTTTAACAATACATATCGACGCTAGTTGAATTCGTTGAGAAAGTTTTCACGCCACAACTTCTAAACGCTTAAAGAACAAACATTAGTTTAATTTAGCCGGATCTCAAACCCACGTTCCTGAAAAGAACTTACTTGCATTCGTAATGATGCAAAATAAGCAAAACTATGTTACCAACTGAGTTGGGCGAGTGGATAAGGTATTGGACCAGCACTTCAGACGACGTGTGTTCAAATCACGAACTGGTCAGAATATTTTTTATTTTACTTTAATTTAGCTGGGTCTCGAACCCACGTTTCTGTTCGCTTGCTTACTTGCACTCGTTATGATGCAAAGTAAGCGTAACTTTATTAACAAATGAGATGGACGACAAGTAAATAAGGTGTTGGACCAGCACAACAGAGGACGTGTGTTCAAATCATGAACTGGTCAGAAAAGTTTTTTTTAAGTTGATATTTATTGCTTTTTCAAACTTTTTTGGGATTGAAAACTAATCTTTTTTTGGATTTGAAAATTTTAAACTTTTCCTTAGATTAAAAATTAATCTGTTTTTGGTGTTGTCCTACATGTAATCCAAAATAATTTAAAATTTAGTTCAAGATTCCTGAATGTTGGTGCAACGTTGCTGGTTTCAGTCGCTTCAATCGAACCCTCGTTTTTTTCGCTTCGGAGACTCAAAATATGTATTATAAGTATTACTGGAGTAAAAAGGCTCAATGGGTTAGCTCTTATAAATGTTTACCGGCTTGTGGAAGTGATCACGGAAGAAATTTTAAATGCACTAGCCCGAAAAAAATATATATTATTGTTATATATTATATAATTTACAAAATTTAATAAGTCTAAAAAAAATTAAAAACACCCCGAAATTTTTTTCTGGGTGCGCGCCTGTAGCTATCTAATAAAAAAACTGAAAAACAAAACCAAACCAATTCATAAAATAATTCTTTCCAATTTTTTTTTAAATAGCGATATTTTTTTGCATTTTTTCGCTTTTTTGGTAATAATTTAAAGGGAATCCAAATATTTCTTATACCATCTTAAACCAAATTTAAGCCGGAAAAAATTAAAAAACTCTTGTTAACATAACTATTTTTGTGATCTTGTCGTGTTTGGTCTACGATGAATTCTTCTATTTATTAACACTTTTTGTAAAAGGTTATAGCCACTGCGCGGCCTTGAGATTGTGTGTCATACTCTTGTTTACGTAATAGAAGATATATGCGTGATTTAATAGGTCTTTTTATTATTGCTCATACGCAATGTTTAACAATGTCTAATATGACAATTTTAAATTGATTCTAAAAACACAGAATTCTGGAGGTAGAATCAGGTAGAAAGAAAAAGAAAAACTTTCGCATTCATCTTCATTTTTAAAGTGTCGTCTGAGTAGTATGAAATGTCTTAACACAATTTCATTTACCTCATACTTTTAACGATGTTTCGAATTAAGTAATTTTGAATTTGTTATTTGTACTCTATACAACTAAGCTGTAGTCAAATATTGTCCAAATGTCTTAATCTAAAATTTTGCATGCAACATTTTCATGGAATGTTTGGATCCTTTACAACTTACGGTACTTTCTTAAATTTTTTTTTAATAAGTTCCAAAAAATTCATACAAAAGTGAGTTACAAGATTTCAATATTAAAAAATAAATTTGTATTTTATTTCACTGCAGGTCTGTGAACACAATTCCTATGTCAATGACATATAATCTTTTTCTTTTTCCTAATTTTTTATGTTAGTAAAAAGATAAATACACAAACCAAATTAGATATTGATACACGTGATTTTTTTTATAATTTTCTTTACCAGAATCTTTACCAGAATTTTTAAATAATATAACTGAAATTTGTGATATGGTGTAACTTAAAGTGCTTCATTGTTGCACAGAATTTTAGCGCATATTGATAGGTAATTTTAAGCAAACATTTTCTCTTAAAAATCATCAAAGCAAAATGTTACCACATACGAGAATCAAGGAAACACTTTATAAAGTAAACATAACATGCATTCATACAAAATACAAAAAAGCAGACACAAAGAATTCGGTCAAGGACTTCCGTGCAAGCTTTAATTTCCGGTATTTTTATGATTTTCATAATAAAATTGCGCCTGTGTGAGGTTAAGCAAACAACAGCAACAACAACAAAAACCCGGATATTCAAATAGCTGTAGGCACTACAAGACAAAAAAAAAACATAAAATAAATAAATAAATAAAGCACAAAAATTTAAGTCTACATATAAAAATAAACAAACACCCTGCAGCAAAAATAAATTTACTTTCAGCACTTTGAAATGCAACATAAGAAAAACGTTTAACACGCCTACAAAACACACAAAATAAATAAAAAAAAAGAACAAAAAAGCAGCTTAAGTTTTTGTGGAGTCAAAAAATGCAAGAAAAAAACATAAATAACAACAACAGAAAGTAAGCATACCTTGATGCTTGTTTCTCATGCTTGTGCGAATAATAACAATAAACGAATTATCACACACACACACGCACAAGCTAACTCATTATTTACAACCCAAATGTGTTAACATGCAATATTTGCAACACCTTTTTGTGTGCCGACAGCGCAAATAAACGCTTAAAGTAATGCCTGAATTCTCAAGCTAACGATTTAATTTTAGTTTTAAGTTGAGAAATTGCTGGTTGTTGTTGTTTCTGTTACGTGTTTTTCCAGTTGTTGTTGCTGTTGTTGTTTTTGCTGGCATGCTTATGAAGCAACAAGCATGCTACAACGTTCAATAAAATTAAGCACCAAAACAACAATCGAATCAAATTAAATCGATGTTGTTGGCTGACTGGCTGTTGCTGTCGTCGTGCCTGTGTGCGCCAGACCGGAAGTAAACAAAACCAATACCAACAACAAACCAAACAAAGGGTATGACAAGACGCCACACAGTAGTCTGCAGACAAGTACATAAGCTGCTTTAAGCCATTTTGAGCTGGTTAAAACCATTTTGATTGAATTTTTGGCAGCTAATTGAAAACATTACCATTTAATGTGCCCTCAAATGATAAAACTTAGACTTAAGTTTGTCGGTGCGATTCAGAATGAGTGTGTGTGTATGATCCAACGACAAAGGTAAGCAGCAAGAGTGTGTGTATGTGTGTTGTTGTACTTGTATGCTTCGGTAAGCAGAAAAGGTGAAGCTGCTGCCAAGACCTTTGCTTGACTTTTTGTGGTAGCTGGTTTTGTTTGACATTAAGTGGCATTTCCGGTACTTGATGTGCTCTTTTCCCTGGCTAGAGTGCTTTTAATGGCCAGGTGAGCGATAAAGTTTTCAACTACCATTTGATTTATTTGTAGTGAAAAAGTTTTTAAACTTATATCTATGCTGAGGCCAATGATAATGAGTGGATTGTGCGATGAATTTAATTAAATGCTAGCTAGGAAAGATACTGAAGAAAGAGAGAGAGAGAGAGAGGCGAAAGAAATGCTTGGTTGGCAAAAGTTAGAAAACCAACAAAAAAGCGTCATTTAGCTTGCGACCAGATCAAAACCGAGCTTTTGTTTTTATTTGAACCTATTTGAATCAACTGTATTCGCTTGGCTACAAGAAGTTACAATATTTTTAAAGCTACTGTTACTATATTTGTACATTTTAATCCATATGAACATTTTATGATTTCAAGGCTTTGGGTCCCAAAGAGTTAAAACGGCCCAATGGCCTTAAACGTCTTTTTGGACATTAATTAAGCTTAAAATTAAAATTAAGCATTATCAAAACCTTTATAAATATTAAAAGAAAAGGATCGTACGGATTCAAGATAACGACACATTTACTATACGCTTGATCCTTATGCTATCGCCTAGACCAAGTTGTGTTATGTATTGTTTTCTATAGAACTATGTATAATTATATAGCAAGCAGCATTGAAAGAAGAATTGTTTATGTTTATGCTTATAGCAATTAAAGCTTCTATAACAACTGTTCGTTTATGTACATATAAAAACTGTAACATATTAAAGTTTTTTGTTCCAATAATTTTAAAAAGTTTCGGTAACATTTCCGTAAAGCTTCTATAAATAAATTTAAAAAAGCTTTCAACAAAATTGGCACTAAGGATAGACAAGTTTTTATAATATATAAAAAGCTCTTTAAAAATTTTGAATTTTTTTGCAAGATAATTTTTCTGTACGTTACGTAGCTTCGGTAACACCTCTTTAAAGCTTCTATAAACAAAACTATACAAGCTTTTAATATAAATTTGTTTAGGTGAGTAAAACTGCTGAGTAAAATTTTTTCAAAGCTGCTGCATTTAATTTGGAAATAGCTTCCAACATCTTCTATATCAACTGAGACTTAACTAAAGTGATCGATTTCTGTGCTTAGTTCTAAAGAAAACGAGCCAAAGCTTCAATTATCGTGCAAAAGTTATTCTTCAGTATTAAAGTTTCAGTTGCCATCCGATAGTTATATTTTAGTATTTTAGCTTCTTAACCTCATAGTAGTTCGTGAGTTAGCTGTGAATAGTGTAGTTTAATAAAAAAATTAAATCAGACTCTTTAACATTTCATTAAGTTTCGGTTATTACCAAGGCTAGGATTTCGATGACATGTCATCTTTTTTGCTGCTTCTAAGACATTTCCTGCTTTTTTAAAACGTCCATTTATGTTTCCTAAATTCCGAATATGAAAAGTTTTTAGGACATTTTTTTGTCTTTTTGTATCGTTTTTAGTTTTCAGGTAATTTTTACTAGATTTAAGGCATTTTTTGGTCATTTTTAGAGATTTTTAAGTTATTTTATTATCATTTTTGGACGTTTTAAATTTTTAGAACATTTTTCGGTTTTTTATGTCATTTTAATGTAAATGTTATATATTTTTTTGTTTTTTTTTCGTACTAAAAAATGTCAAAATGCAAATTTTGAAACATATTCCTTTAAAATTAGAGTCCCTTCATTCAAAAACATTACCTCTCGTCAAGGGAATAGCTTTGTTTATAAACTTCGATGAAAAAAGAGCTCTGCGTGTGGTGAAACTGACGAAGGCATGTAGAAAAATGAAACAAGTGTAAGATAAAAACTCAGGATATGCTAGTAAAAAATAAATTTTGATGAAGAAACGTGTTATTTTTAAGGCTAAATTGTTTGTTTATTTTTTATGCAATTGTTTACGTTTTTTAGGTAATTTTTGTCAGTTTTTAGGTCATTTTATACAGTTTTTAGGTTTTATATTTGTCATTTTTTGAGGTATTTTTTTACAGTTTTTTAGGTCATCAAAAACCAAGCCCTGGTTATTACAATTATACAGGCTTAAATAAAAACTAAAAAGAAAGAATAGGGTTTTACAAAAGTTCCTAATTTAACTTCGAAGATACTTTGTAGCAGCTTCTATATCAACTGGACTTCGTAAGAGTGATAGATTTGTGTGTTAAGCTTAAGGGAAAGTTTCAAATGCAGTGCGATACTTAGAACTCAGTTTTCTTAGTTCTTACCTCACAGAAGTTCAAGAATAGGGTTCAGTTCAATAAAAAATTTGATCAACCTCGGTAATACTCTGGTAATAATTGGGTAAAAAATTATGCAGGCTTTAATTTAAACTTTTCTAGAAAGGATAAGCATAAGAAAATGGTTTTAGACTTTTACATAGCTTCTGAACTTAGATTTAAAAGACTTTGGAGCAGCCATTTCAAACGAGATTTCGTTCAAGTGATAGATTTCGGTCCTAAGCTCTCGAGAAATCGAGTAAAACCTTCAAATTTTGTCCTTTAATTATCCTTAAGTATTCAAACTTTCTGACCTCAAAGAAGTATGTGTGTCAGCTGGGAAAGGTGCAGTTAAATAAAAATTAAATTATATCAGCTTCGTTAACACTTCTGTAAAGCTTCGTTAGCAAAATTACACAAGCATAAAAAAAACTTTTCTAGAATGGGTAAAACTTTTACAAAGCTTTTGAATTTAAATCAAAAAAAACTGGCGTTAGCTTTTATATATGAATTAAAACTTCTTTAAAGTGATAAAGTACGTCCACACGTTATAGAAAAAACCAACAAAGTTTTCGAATTTTGTCCGATAGTTGCCTTTCAGTTTTTAAACATCTTAACTTCATTTACATTCGTGTGCCAGCTGGTTAGGAAACAGTTAAATAAGATAATTATATCTATTCTAGTGTCAAAAGTTATTTTTCAAAATCTATTTTCTATCGATTTACTTGATGTTTATTATGACTCCCACGCCTTGCTTCAGTCTAAATTATCGTCTTAGTGATAAAAAGTGCACCTGATTGCCAAATGCTAATGACCGAAAGGTATGAATACGTTCTGATTTCGTTTATTTAATCCTCAATTCAGCATATCTTAACAAACATTCACTTAGCAGCAAACTTGAATATCTGCTTCTGTTGATGCATTATTAACAAGCATTTTAAGCAAACTAGCAGGTTACTTCCACTAGCGCTTCTCTGGTTGAGTTATTAACACAAAGTACAGAGCACACCAGAAACAAGCAAATAGCCGCTGTTTGCTCAAGTCAAAGCAACAGCCGACAGGGGATCAATTATCAAAACGAGCCGAACAAATAGCAGACAAATGTTTTGCCGAACAAATGCCCAGCAGTGGTCAACAGCTGGTCATCACTTTTGACAGGTTCAAATCCAAAGCATCAGAGCCAAGGTTCAAATGATACACATGAACAAGAGAATGAAAAGGAGAACAATATAAGCAAACAAATAAACAAACAAACAAAATAAATAATGCGGCCAGCACTGTATTTTGTTGTATTTTCTTGTTCGAACAAATGCTGATGCCTTGGCGGCTAGGGCATTTCCGCTTCCGCTTGCCTGTGGTTTCAAGTGATTTTAGCACAGCTGTAAAAACTTGAACTTGTTCGCTTGTGCCAACGCTTTTGTATGTTATGAAATATAAGTTATGGCTGTTCATTTTTTCCCTGTGCACATTGTTTGCACACTCACACACACTGCTTAATCGTTGTTTGTATTAGTGACGCGCCATTTGCTGCTATAATTTGATTACTTTATGCACCATTTTGTTTCGTTTTGATTGAGACGCTGGGGAATTTTTGCCATAGCAGCCATATGTTCTGGAATTTATTAAACGTTTGCATGAGTGTGTTGAATGCTTTGCAGAAATCTAGCAATAAATTGACCAATACTTATTGCTGGGAATATGAATATCAATATAAATACTTTTGCCATAGACGGCACAGAATACGAATAGATTTCTATTTTTTTCCCCTGGAAACTTATAAATTCTTTTATCTGAAAACTTTTTTGATTGAATTAATAAAAAAATCACTTAGAAATAACATTATTGAAGCAGAGCCATAAATAACGTTGTAAGCGACAAAATGCAAATTGTTCACAATTCGTAAAAAATTTTTTACAAATACATTCTGCAAAAAATTATATGTGACAAGTTAAATTTAACTTTAATAATGGTTTAACAACTCATAAGATATTGGTTTTATGATAGTTATAGTAGTATATTTTTATTTCATTATATTTTCAAACTATATAGAAATAAGGGATTAAAATCGAAAACCTCTGGCAAAAAAGAATGAAAATATAAAAAAAAACTATAAATTTTAATACTGTTAGTGAATATAGTAAAATTTATGTTTAAAATATGTTTAAAATAGGAAGTGGGAGGAAGCTTGGAGTTCTGGCAGTTAACTAATCGAATTCTATCTGGAATATGCCGACTAATATTTTTTCGGTAACTCGAGCGTCTCCTCAAAGGAAAGACATATATATATAATGAATATAATATATTTTGATGATGTAAGAATTTAAAGGGACAGTACACCCCTGAATTTTAAATTAATCGATTTTTTAATGATAGATTTTGGTTCAAAAGACCTCAAAGAATCTATTTCTAATGATATAAAACTCGAAATTAATTTCTATGTTAAATGGTGAAACGCAGAGCGCAAGGCCGTATAATCGATGTTAAATATTTTAAAGGGATTTCAGACGTTCCAGTGAGCCATTATCACGCCCGCCGTGATTGTTTTTATGTTATTTTTCAAAACCTGCAGCAGATAAAAGAACTCTGGACAAACCAAAAAAAAAATTTTTAGTATTCTTAAACATAAAAATAAATATGGAAAGTTTCAATAAGATATCTCATTCCTTTATTAAAAAATTTGCATTTTAAAAACTTAATAATCATGTCATTGCATTAATTTAAAGTTCAATTCTTTATGGCAATTTAAAAAAAATGGGAAATAGTGATGTAGGAAAGCGAAAATTATTGTTTTCCCATACAAATTTTTGTAACTTTGATTTCAAACGGACTATCTATGTAAAATTTACAAGCAAGGAAGATATACCACTCAATCTTAATTCATTTATTTTTTTAGATACTAAATTGAAAACCTTGAATCATTCCGTGCCCTCAAATCAGAGCTGAAATTTATTGCCGTGTCTAACAGCTATATTCTGGCAAATTAAACAATTGTTTATCCGTATTTTGAATATTTCTATGTGTTTGTTGTAATTTTTTGATTTCAAAACAAATTGTGAAACTAAAAAATAATAAATTTTCATATAAATTGTCAACTGCTTTTCAGTTATTGACAATTTCATTCAAAAATTTTATTCTTTGAGCTACAGATTTTGTTTTGACAACAACAAACATATACCCACCGGGAAAAAAGAATCAATTTTGTATGAAAAAGGACTTTTTTATTGGAAAAAGGAACTTTTCCAATTATTGATTCTAGAATTGATTATTTTTAAAAATTTTTTTCTGCCTTCCACTTGAATCACTGCTGAAATCAATTCTATTATTCGCTTATAAAATAAATTCTTTTAAATGAAAACAGCATGCATTTTTTAATATGAGAAAAGTATTAATCGCTAAGAAGCCCTTTTGGAATAGATATACATGAATGAATTTCTTTATGCATAGGTTTGAATGGCAGAATTGAAAATCTTTTATTCTTTTTTAAATAATTAATAAAAATTACATTAGAATAATTCAAATTAATACAGATACAGTATTATTCGTAAACTAAGCAACCGTTTCATGGTATAAATTCAAAGTCTCATGATAGTTTTGTTCACAAAGTTTTTAAACTTCAATTATTTTTTTATTATTTTATTATAAGTAAGGTTTATAAGGAAAATAAAAACAATTCATTTTCAATTGTTTTTTATAACTTCTCGACATCGTTTTGGCATAGACTCAATTAACCGTTTAAGTGTAGTTTTACTAATACGGAACCATTCTTTTTTAAGGCCCAAAAGTAGATAATTTTTATTTTTAAATCGACAGCTGCCGATCTTCCTTTTGAGTATTCCAAATAAATTCTCAATTGGGTTTAAATCTGGCGATTGGGCCAGACACTTCATGACTTGGACCACCTTTGTTGTAAACCACTCTTTTACAAGCTTTGAGGTGTGTTTAGGGTCGTTGTCGTGCTGAAACTCCCAACGCAGCGGCATTTCCCATTCGGCGTATGGGAGCATATGGCTTTCTAAAATGTTCCGGTATACAAATCGATCCATTTTTGTATCGATCTCGATGAAGGGCCCTACTGCTGTTCCAGAAAAACAAGTCCACACCATGACATTACCACCGCCATGCTTTACTGTACCACGACAGTAACGGGGATGTAACCACTTTCCTCTGTGTCTTCGGACGTGACATATGCCATCGGAATTAAATAAGTTAAATTTAGACTCATCGCTAAATAATACTGAATTCCATTTTTCGGGTGTCCAATTGAGATGTTGTGTTACAAACTCAAGCCTAAAATTACGGCAAAGTTTAAAATTCGTTACAGGGTCTAGGAATTTCAAAACTTACCTTTTTTTAAATGTTTCTTGGTTAAAATTGGTTTCTTGGATGGTCTGTAGCTTCCTAGGCCATTTTCTAAGGCATGTTTCCTTACTGTGCAAGAACTTATATATAAGTTAAGTTCCTGAACAATTTCTTTTTATGACACAAAAGGATTTTTTTTAATAAAACGAACGATTTGTTTGCGCCCTCTGTAATGAGTTTTTCGTAGTCGACCTTTAGAATAAATTTTATTTACCGACCCAGTCGCTTTATATTTTTTTATAAGTCGAGAAATTATTGACTTATTAATATTAAATCTTTTGGCAATCGAAATTTGCGACTCACCATTTTTAAAAAAATTTATAATATTTTCTCTTTTAGATCTTGTTTATATTGTACACGCGGCATCGTAAAAAAACCAGATCACGAGATGACGATCGAAAAGCAACTAAAATATTTAATGATTTACACTTGAAAAATAGAAAAATGTTGAAAAGAAAGTGAAAAAATACCGTTAGACCTCTTATTTTGAAGGTCACTTAGCAGCGACGGAAAAAGTTGCTTACATTACGAACAGCTTTTTATGGAGTATATTCGTTTGACTATTTGTAATATTCTATTTTTAAACTAGAGCATAATTTTGTTATTGTTGGCTTATAGGTGGCTCATTAAGTAATTACAAAAATATGGCCATTCTACATAAAATCATATACAAAGGCGTAATTAGAACTTGAATGCAATTCAAAAATCGGTTGCTTAGTTTACGAACAATACTGTAATTATTAGGTAATTAGAAAGAATAAATAATATTTAGATAGACGACCAAACAATTATAATAATACCACATTGAATACAAAAATACTGATGTTTATGATGTAGGCTGTTCCTTCCGTTTTGCTTCAAAATTTCCTTATAGTATATAAATTTTAACTTGCTGATAGCTTCCTTGATATCTTTTTGGGACTGTTCCTGGTTGTACCCTTCCGTGCAAAGGCCGTGCAAAGGTTAAAAAAAAACATTAAAAAATGATTTAAACAAGTAAAAAGCGATGGTTTTTCATAACTTACCAAACAATACATTATTAAAATTTTCGGGTCTTCTGAAGCAGTTTGTTCCTTCAACGCTGACAAATCAAACAGAAAGTAAAATTTTTAAGAAACACGTGAAAGGAAAGCAGTAGAACAACCGTTTTTCAAAAATATCTGAAAAAACAAAAATAACAACAACAAACAGAAAATATAAATCATAACAGATTGATTCTTTTTTCGCTTATAGCAGAATTTGTTTCAGAATTAATTCGTTTTTCACTTACCATAAAAGCAAGAAAAGAATCTAACAACATTTACTTTATTATATACATCATAATCGATTCCTGCAGCAATAAAAACGAATCAGTAAAATTTTTGTTTATTGATTCTAATTCATAGGTTTTGCTTTCAATTTATATATTCTTTAGAATACATTCTAAAATGCAAGCACAAGAATCCATTCAATTTCCAATTTTTTTAAGAATTAATTCTCATTTTCCCGGTGGGTAGAAATATAAAATATACAGGTTAACAGTTGTTAATTTGCCAGAGTAGGGCTGAAAATAGGCCAAAAACTGCACTGTGCGACGCATTATGGTTTATTTTTGGAAAAAAGTCCGTTATTCAACATGAAAAATGTAAATATCTAAGGAAGCTATACACTGAGAGAAATAAGGAATATTAAAATTATTCACGTGGATGAATAAAATATTTTCTCCACAACTCGTTGTTTTTGCGTATTTGAATTTAAGTTGAGTTTGCTTCTCTGATATCCTCTTTAAATTTCAAACTTTGTTTATAAGAAATTTAAAAAATTTTAACTGAAACGCGTGCACAATATAAATAAAAAACGTATTTAAATTAATTTTAAATATTTTCTTAATTGCTTAATGCAATGAGTTATTGGTCCAAAAATAACCACGTTTTTTGATAAGTTAAATACGTTTTTGCATAAATCTAATACTTTTTTCCTTCAGTGTATTTCAGAGAAATGTTCATATATGAAAAATTTGTGCACAGATTAAGAAATTTTTGTAGTTGGTGGTAATTAATTTCGATGTTTTAGTGCAAGGAACACCATTTATAAAAATAAACCACTTTTTTCAAATATGGCAAAATTAACTTTTCAACAATTTAAAAATTATGGTTGAGACTCTAATGGGTTAATGAGACATGGTTTTTTTAACATTTAAACACAAAAATTTATTGATAGACAAAAGAATTTCTTAACCCAACTTTTAGTTTGAACTACCATTAAAAAGGCAATTGAACAAACTTTAATCCAAAAATAGTTTAGGGAAATTCTGGTGGTTGGGGGTTCCATCCCTTGAGGTGAGGAAATTGATTTCGAAGAAGGGGTTTGAAATACAAATTCTAAAAACTAAAATAATTAAATGTTATTTTTTTTCTCAAAACTAGCTCAGTTACTTTTTCAAAAATATAAGAAATATAGTGGGGACTCAATGGGTTCATGGGATATGGATATTTTAATATCAAAATAAAAATTGAAAATAAAAAATATGTTGATAATTAATTCTGATCTATGTATTATTTGAAATTTTCTAGTTCAAGTAAGTTTGAAGAAGGCAACAACAACAACAACTCTGTATAGAGTTAATCACACAGCAGACCAGACAGCCTGTTTCTAAAATCGCTACATTTCCTCTTCAATAGTTTTGATTGATTCAGCTGTGACTAACCAACTGTTTAATTTTTATATGATTTGACACCTATTTGAATAAACTCGTAAGAAGTATATTTACTCATTGGCCATTTATATCACACGACTATTAAATCAGTAAGTAATTCAGATTAAGCCTAAAACTCTACCAGGGATTGTATGTTTGCTGCAGTTGCTTCTTATTTGTTTCGTTATTCATTTGTGTTCGACGAGATTGCCAAAATACACTATAGGATTGAAACGAGTGTTTTTCTTCGCTAGAATTTAGTGTTTAACTGAAAAGTGACTATTTGCATAAAAAATGTTCAATTATTTATGACCTTGACCGAAATCAATCAATCATTGCAGATCTAATTAATTTGATTAAACTTATACTTATTAAACTTATGAAACATTAATTAAACTTATTTGGTTTGGCTCTAAAATAGATTTTATTAGCACTGTGCGCTTTTTTGTATATCTTTTGCATATCTTTTCTCTGTTGATAACTCTTGAACCATTGGGATTTTCATTTTTGTTTCTTGGGTAAAGTTCTTTCTTTAACTCTGGCCAACAACTTAAATGAATAAATGAATATGAAAAAAAATCGCTTAATGGGTCTTATTTAGTGTTTGTTACAAAAAGTCAAACGAAAAAATTCGAACAACATTGCGTATGAGTAACATTATTTGCTTTGAAGCGTTGAAAGCGGCCAAGTCCATTATTAAATATTTAAAGACAATTTCAAATTATTTTTCGTTATATATTTGTTCAACAAAGTTGTTTGCAAGAATAATAGAAAGAAGTTTTCTGAAAAAACCAAAATGAAAATCCTAATTGTTCAAGAGTTCTCAACATGCAAATGAGTGCATATCTGGACTAATTAATTTAAAAAAATTTTGCATTAAAGTCTTCGGTAAACTGGCAAAACAGATGTTACCACAAGATTCCTCATATTTAAATTAAGTGAAAAACTTTGAAATTATTTTAAACAAATTTTCGTGCCGCACAGTACAATTAATTGTTATCTCTTCTTTGAAATTTTACATGATTTTAATTGTGAGCTATTTAGATCAAGTAAGTTTTATTTATACATTAAAATATTTTTACTTCTATGTTAAAAGACTACATATCATGATAGTCCCTATTTTCGTTGTTCAAAAGGTAATTTTACCAGCTTTCAGAAAAAAAAAAATTTAATTTTTTTATTGTATTTTTCGACCCCTTTCTTCCAAATTAATTACCTTACCTCAAGAAATGGAGCTCCCAACCACTAAAACCGCAAAAACTTTCCAAAAACTATTTGAAGATAATGACCATATCTCATGAATCCATTGAGTCTCCAATTCTATTTGTTGAAAAGGTAATTTTACCAGCTTTCAAAAAAAATTTTTTTTTATTCTCTTCTTCGAACCCTTTTAGTCCAAATTTGTTACCTTACCGCAAAAACTGGAAATCCCAATTACCAAAACCATAAAAACTTTCCCATAATATATTTTGATAAAAGTCCATTTAATTACCTCTTTAACGGTAATTCAAGCTTAAATATTGGTTAAAAAATTCATTTGCTCATCAAAAAGTTATTTGTGTTTAAATTTTAAAGTTTAGTCCTTACTAAAATTGTTAAATTGTTGAAAAGGTACTTTTGCCAGCTTTAAGTAAAAAATAAATGGTGTTCCTTGCACCCCTTCATCGAAATTAATTATCTTCCCGCAAGGTATAGGGTCCTTAACCACCGAAATTTCGTAAAATTATTTTTTAATTAAATTTTAATTAATTTACTTTCCAACGGTAGCTCAAACTTAATATTCTGTTTAGAAATGTTTGAGATATGCATTTTAGTAAAAATCAATTTTTGACATTTTCCCCGATTTTTGTCATTTTTGTGCACCCTGTAACTCCACCAAAAGTCACGCCAAACTTTTCCCCACAAATTAAGTTAAAATAAATTTAAGCATTAAGTTTGGGATGCTCCATTAAACATTTCACCCAAATCGGAGATGGTCATTCCGAAATTTATATTTTTCCGGTACGTTTAAAATAGAATTGCTGATTTTTTTATTTATCTCTGCAATAATATTTTTTTATTGGGGTAATAATATTACTTTGAAAATTACATTTTATGTCTTTTACAATATCAAAAAAAATATATTACGTTTAAATTACCTTTTTCATGTCTACTGGACATTTAAAAAGGAAATTTGGAAACATTAACATATTATTTTTTATTAAAACTTTCGGGCCCAATGCCTGCAGCCCCAGGTCTTTTTTTTTTGTGTAGAAAAACTCAAAAGACTACTTTTATAAAATAGTGAAAAAAATCCTACATAACAACATTATTTTAAAAAAACCACATGGTGTTTTTTTACAAAAGAAAAGTAGTACTTGTTGCTTTCAAAATCTAGCAAACAAAGCTTTTTTCGATATCTTAATTGTATCAAAACTTACAATTATTACTTTTCGACCACTATGTGGCGCATTAATTATTTAAAAAATTTTTTATATTAAATAAAAATATTTTAAATTACTAAGTTTTAAGTGATTTTGTTGTTTTACAAATTGGTAAACAAATGCATATTCCTTTCAACAGGATCTAAAGAAAATTAACTTTATCAGTAACTATTTTTCTTGAAATTACAATTAACATATCTTGAAAGTCACCGATATAATCACATCTTCTTCGAATGTTGCTAAGAATTTCTTAAAGGCTTTTGAATATTTTATAATGGAAAACCTTTAACGTAACTCTTCCATCGAAGTCTGACATAACAGCCAAGAAATCTGAAAACTTTTTATAGCATTCAAAGGAATCTATATGTGGAGTAAAGTATGCAAATGTATTAAAAATTTCACATGGTACCAGTGAATCCATAGAGCTGATGAATAACATTTCCCACTACCAGCCAATGTCAAAAGCTTCTTGAAGTCATTGAATTAGGGTGATAATTTCTACAAAGACATCAGTTTAGTATTAAATCATGTTATCGAATTAGATTTTGCTCACATGCTTGATTGGGAGTTATTCCACTTACAATTGTAACTCTAAATGTATATAAAATAACTAAAGTTCTTAAAAATTAAAAATATTTTCAACTTCAAAATAAGTTATTAAATACACACATTGTTAAGGACATACTTATATTGAAGTCTAGAAATTTGGCAAATTAAGTTTGACTTAAGACTTCGAATAAACTGAACTGTAGCTATTGAAGGAAAGCGTATTCGATGACATAAGTCAAACTTAAGTCGCCAAATTTTTGAACTTAACTTTAACTTAAGTATGGCTAAAAACTTAAGTTTTGATTAAAGAATTTAGTTAATTGAAAATTTCAAAATGACAAAATAATAAATATGTTTTAAAATTTCTGTGCTCAAAATAAATTTCAAAATGACAAATGAAAATTAAGCGTTCTGCATTTACATTTTACGGATTAATATGTATTTACCAGCTTAAACCTGTCGCGTTGCTGCAGCGGCCCCGTTTCCAAATTCAAATAATATGTGTTATCAGTGAAACTGTAAATGTAAATTGTGGTCGAATACTGAATTCAATAGCTGTGTGACCTATAACTCAAAAGCTGTTGAATTTCTCAAATTTAGGTTGAATGGGATGTGCCACGCCCCCTTTTATAACGCCATACAAAGATATCAGTCTAACTGCATGTGTAAATTGAGTTCGAATACTGCGTTCTGAGACTGTGCAGCCTATATCTCAAAAGCTATTCGATATCGCAAATTCGGGTTATATGGGAGGTGCCATGCCCCTTTGTTCAACTCCCATAAAATGTTATCAGTTAAACGCCATGTGTTAATTGTGGTCGAATACCAAACTCCGAGGCTGTGCGGCCTGTAACTCAGAAGCTATTCGCAAATTTGGGTTGTATGGGAGGTGCCACGCCCCTTTGTCTAACTCCCATAAAATGTTATCAGTTAAAGGCCATGTGTAAATTGTGGTCGAATATCGAATTCCGAGGCTGTGCGGCCAATAATTTCAAAGCTATTAGATATCGCAAATTTCGGTTGTATGGGACGTGCCACGCCCACTGGGAGTAAGAAGGTGAAATATATATTACGACCTATTTTCATATCTTCCATACAAAATTTCATGAAAATCGGTCAAGCCGTTTCGGAGGAGTTCTGTAAGAAATTCCGTGACACGAGATTTTTATACAATAGATTTAGTAGTCAGAAAAATTATTCCATTAAATCAAGGTAAGTTTGTAAGAAGTTTTTAGAATTTTTCGTTAGCTTCCTATCCATATCGGAGAAGCTTCGTATTTATGAGTACGTTTTCTGAACTTTGATCTGTGTTGTACAAGTTGTTTTAGCATCAAGCTCACTCATCAAGTGAGCTAAATAACTAGATAAATTTAGCAGTTGAACTGAGTTATAAACTTAATTTTTGTGTTAAAATACTCCTTTTTGAGTTTGTCGATTGCTATAAAAAAGCAATAAAATATTTTTATTGGCCAGAAAACCAAATTTGCATAAAAGCTCAGAGAATTCGAGTAACTTTATTTTACAAAAAACTTTCCTAAATGAAAAAAAAAATCCTTTGTAAAAAGAAGTTACAACTGAAAATTGAATAAATAAATCTTTTACTTTTAAACAAGCTTACGTAAAAAAAAACACTCAGTTTGTTGATTGGTTTTAAAGCCAATTTGGTGGTCACACGAATTTTTTTGTATATACTAGCATGAACGTGCTCAAACAATAGTTTTCTATCTTGTTGGAGCATCAACTTCAGTCGTAGATCTTTATAAAACTTCACTGATGTGAAAAAAATATTTAATTAACCCTTGACCCTTGTTTTGGGAACTGCGTGAATCTACTGAATACTTTGTTTTAGCATTGACTATAAAGGTATGATGTCTTAAGCATTTCCACATTTCTCGACACTATTAATAATATTTTAAAACGATTCTAGGAATGGGTAAGACAAAGGAAGTCACGGAAAAAAGACTCCGACATCGTGTACATAGACAACTAGTGAACCTCAGTATATTTTGTATAAGAAATAGAGGCATTATTATCTAAATTTAATATTTATTTTTCTTACTTCACACGATTTATCAATGGACAATACGAATGATATAAATTAGAAATAAAAATTAACTTTAAATATGGTAATAAAAATAACATTATTATGTGCAACTTAAATACATTTTGTCAAAATTATATAAAAGCAGTGCGAAGTACACAGTTAAACAGAAAATTTGGTGCACATGGATCCAGGATTAAAATGCATCTTCACCTAAAATTAACCAAAATTGAGCTCTTAAAAGTAGATGTAAAGAAGCTAAAACATTACTTCATGTTTTTTTTTATTACCATGTTTTACATTTGTGCTTTTACGTCTGGTTTTTTTTTTAACACTAACCAACAAGCATTAATCCGTAATTTTGGCAACAACAATAGCATTAGCAAAAGTGGTTCAACGCAACCGAAAAAAAAAAGGAAAATATAAAAAAAATTCAACAGATACTTTAAGGGATTTGCTACTTTATACGCGCTGCTTGAAATTTATGCTCAGGAATTTGTGAGTGGATATCAACGAATTGAGCCAAACAAATCCCGACATGTACGCCAAACAGACAGACAGACAGACCGACCGACACACAAGCAGACGTACAGTGAGTAAGACAGTGTGAAGGCAGTAAAAAAGCACTCAATGTTTCCGCACTGCCAGAACCAGCTCGGAAATGTTGCAGCCGCAAGAATGGCAACATTTTAAAATATCATTCAATAGCAGCAGGAGCAACAACAGCTGCAGAGGAAGCGAAAGGAACAAAAAAATTAAAGTAAAGACCCCGAATACCGCTAGATAGACAGGCAGACAGGCAGACAGGCACAAAGAGCAACAACAACAACAACAACAGCGACAGTCAGTGGAATAGGCAACAAATAAGCCTACAACAAGTCCCGTTAAGTGGTAAATTTAATGCGTCTCCTGCTGCGCTACAAGTTATTCGATAAGCATCTACAAAGCTAGCGAATTCACTTGAGGTTCCGCTGTGGGGCTTGCCAAAAGATACGAGTATCTAGATATACTCAACGCCACCGCCATGAGTGCTGCCGGCATGTCTAATCCTGATTTTTACTTCCGTTTCTTTTGCTGTTTTTTGTTTCTTATTTTTTCGCTGCTGCTGCTGTTCCTGCTGTTGCTATTGTTTTTGTTGCTGCTGCGATGTTTTGCTTTCGGATGTGTTTTCGTGTTGAAGGCGAATTTTCAATTTTTCAACTTGTTCAACATGCACAGCATACACACACAAACACACACACACTCATTGACTCAGCATTGTGGTGTTGCTGTCTGTGGTATCTGGAGGATACTTTTTTGGCCCAATCTGCTGTGTTTTCTTCAAGTCTTCTTCCTTTTTTTTCGAATATTTATTACATCATGAAACGTTATAAATTCGCATGTTGAGTAGATTGAAGTATAAATATTTAATTGGTGATTTGCGGATACATAAGTGGATGTGTTTGGATGTGGCTGTGGGTGTGACAGTGGCAGGCAATTGAAGGAGCGGATTAAACGCATGTGTGCATGTGCGTGTGAGTGGCGTGAATTGATGGCCTTTGAAACTTGAACATATTATTATTAAGTCAAATTTTGGCATTGATGTGGTAACATGTGTTGGTGGTTGATCTTTTTGTTTTATGTTTTTAAAACTTTTTATAACACCATGTTGTATGTGGTATGTCTATGTTTTGGTCGCAAGGTGTTTGCTTGTGCGTTTCTGACTGTTCTCGCAATATATTAAATTTACGCATCTCAGTGCAAGAAAAAGTAAAAAAATCTCCCATAACGAATATTGAACAAAAAGACACCGCAAGTCCATTTTATACAAAAACGTATGTGTAAGTTTTAAAAAAATCTATACAGCATTTTCTACAAGCCTGTACTTTTCCAAACAAACACAGCTTTCGTTTGAGTCTAATCAGTTTTCATCTTTTCTTTTTTTTTGTCTCATGTTGTTGTACAAGCAGTTCGTATTGAAATCTGATGTGATTTTGGCTCAAAACTCCCCACATTAGGGAATACATAGAAAAAACTCTCGTATCGCCTGTTTTGAGTGCGACCATTTATATTGTTAGTGTTTACATTTTTTATATTATTTAAAATAATTTTCAAGGAATATACTTAAAAATATTTTTTATGCTTCTATGCACTAGAGCCGTATGCCTCTATCTGGAAGATATGTCTACACAAAAAGATAGCAATTTTGAAGTTTTGACAATAGATTTATGATGATATGAAAACATAAAAACTTTTAAAATGCAGTTGAAAGTGGTTATATGTGGCAAATATTTTCTGAAATCATGTGAAAAATATTATAACTCAGCATTGTTTGTATTTTTTTTTTTTGTTTTTGTTTATTAATCCTCATGTGTATGCAAAAAATTTCCCCCTATCGTGTATACGAAGGTACCCGGGTAGCTTTACACTATATGTACGAAAGAAACTAGATGTGAATGGAAAAATCCAAAGTAACTTTGTAATCCTTTATCCTGATTGCATCAGTACATGATTTTGTAAACGTAAAAAATCGACAGAGACCATAAAAGTTAGAATTCGCATGTATTTTACCCGGAGGTATCAGGGTACCTTCGTATAAGACGAAGGGGTAGTACTTAAAAATCTTTCATAAAAACTTGCCAAAACATTTTCTTTGCAATATAAAAACTTTATTGAATAACAAAATAAATTTTAGGAAGGCACTAAAGATTTCAGTACATAATTCCTTGGACGAAAGTTACCTTTTTTGCTTTAAAATTGCAAAAGGTACCCGGGTACCTTCGTATACACAGGAGGTTTAAGGTGATCTTTCGATAATAAAGCTATGTCAAAGTTTTAACAAAATTTAACTTTATTTCGAGTAAGTATATGTTTTTGCATGAAAGTGCGAAAAGCCATTGAATTTGGTTTTAACTAAAAAAATTTTATTTAATCTAAGTAATAATAATATATTTATACTAGTTACATATAAGCTAGTAATATACTAGCATGCGGTCGTAATTCTACCAACTTTCTGTAAAGCAGTGAACCAAAATGAACACCAACGTAGAGCATTTTAAGCCACTGTAGCGTAGATTTGAGAAAACAGAACATTAAAGATGCATAGCGTAGATGGCTCGTTCACCATTTATGAAGCGTTAAAGCTTGTGTACTTGAATGCAAACACAAACTCTTTACTATTTTCGCATGAAATTAAAAAAAAATTGTCATTTCGTAGCTTAACTGGAAGAAACGCTTGGCAAAAATGTGTTCAGAAGAACTTACACATATTAAAGATGTGCTCATAATCATCTACCCTTGCAAAAATACATTTGCAACAAGATCCCGAACTGCCCTATAGTATTTTTAATGCATTTTTATAATAAAAACTAGATATTTAAAAAAAAGAGTTTCGATCCATATCGTAAGTATAGACATAGAATTCCTTTTTATACAGTAATAGAGAAAAATTGTGGTTTTTTCATTTATATTTTTCAAAACAATTTTAAAGCATTTCATCATTTAAATAAGAATTATTCAAAAACAAATTTTTTGTTGTATACTATACTATACTATACTATACTATACTATACTATACTATACTATACTATACTATACTATACTATACTATACTATACTATACTATACTATACTATACTATACTATACTATACTATACTATACTATACTATACTATACTATACTATACTATACTATACTATACTATACTATACTATACTATACTATACTATACTATACTATACTATACTATACTATACTATACTATACTATACTATACTATACTATACTATACTATACTATACTATACTATACTATACTATACTATACTATACTATACTATACTATACTATACTATACTATACTATACTATACTATACTATACTATACTATACTATACTATACTATACTATACTATACTATACTATACTATACTATACTATACTATACTATACTATACTATACTATACTATACTATACTATACTATACTATACTATACTATACTATACTATACTATACTATACTATACTATACTATACTATACTATACTATACTATACTATACTATACTATACTATACTATACTATACTATACTATACTATACTATACTATACTATACTATACTATACTATACTATACTATACTATACTATACTATACTATACTATACTATACTATACTATACTATACTATACTATACTATACTATACTATACTATACTATACTATACTATACTATACTATACTATACTATACTATACTATACTATACTATACTATACTATACTATACTATACTATACTATACTATACTATACTATACTATACTATACTATACTATACTATACTATACTATACTATACTATACTATACTATACTATACTATACTATGCTATACTATACTATACTATACTATACTATACTATACTATACTATACTATACTATACTATACTATACTATACTATACTATACTATACTATACTATACTATACTATACTATACTATACTATACTATACTATACTATACTATACTATACTATACTATACTATACTATACTATACTATACTATACTATACTATACTATACTATACTATACTATACTATACTATACTATCCGCAAGGGTATCCTCAGAATAGGATAACGGGAGTAACGACCCCGCGGACCCTAGTTGTGGCAGGTATGGAGGGCGTACTAAAGTGGTGCATGTGCCCAAAGAAGTCCTGTGACAGGGCGAGTGGATACCGCCCTTAACTAGGTATCCAACCACAAGGGTACCTTCGAGAGAAGTGTAATTAGGAGAGTGACGTCTCTGTGGTTTCCCTAGTCAATACCCGCCGAAAGGCATTAGGATCAAGCCCAGTACGGTTCTAATTATGGCATTGCTGGATACTGTTTTGGATTTGAAGCACCCTGGGCTGACAACTGTGGCAGTCTATGACCTCAGTAAGTGGAAGTGAAATTCCAACGAAATGGCTTATAGGTTAATGTCACAGTTGCCCTCCGTCTCGTTAAAACGTAGCGAGTCTCGGAGTACGTTCAATGTTTGTCACCATTGAGTTGGTGGTGTAGGTTCAGATGGATATTTCCTGATTAGTACGGATTCGGCACTGGCATAATACCCCATAAGGATCTTATGTCAACCCTCGCATGGCCTCCCTGCTTGCATAGATAACCATGGGATCAAAACGTAACTAAACTTCAAACGACGATAGCGGCTTCGAGTTGAGACCCAATTGAAATGGAGAGTTACAACAATAAACAACAACAAGAAAAAACAAAACTAACCTACAACAAGGAAAACGGAGATGAAGACTTGTACACGAGGAACGGTGATGAAAATGTCTTAAAAAATCCCTTTGTGAAAAGCTCGGTGATAGTAAGATCACCGCAAGCAAAGGGGTCAGAAAAACCACCTGGTAAAAATGTGTGTACCATAAGAGATTACACGAGCACACCTGTGAATACTCGTAAAGCAGATAGCTTAGAAGGCGAAAAAAGACATCAAAGTCAGCTCAGAATTTCAGAAGAAAAAGCGTTTATTGAGTTAGGCAATAAACTTAGCGCAGCAAATGGCATTGTCTCCGGCGCAAAGAATATACACAAGACGTTACGCGATAATCTTAACTGTGCTTTCGCACTGTACCAGCAACTAAAAGAGTACAGGGAAGCGATAGGTAGTAACCCAGTTTTGTCATGCGACGAGCGTAAGCAAGTGCTATCTAAAGCCACTCAAGTTGACCCTATTTCTCCTGCCCAAGAGAGGAAACGAAAAGTGCCGAAAACACCTGCAACAGTCAAAGCACTGCAGACCCAGGCTGAAATAAATATTCCAGAGACTCCGGCTGTGGCAAATGATTGGGAGCTAGTGAACCACCGAAAAGCAAGGAAGAAAAAAGATAATCAAAGTAACAAACGCCGTGAAATGCGAATCCAAGGAGAGGCAATAACAATTAAATCCAACACGTCTGAGTCATACGCAGATGTTATAAAAAAGATGAAGCAACAAGTAAATCCCACTGATATCGGTGTGGAGATAAGGGATATCAGAAGGACAAAAGCTGGAGACTTACTCGTTCAACTAAAAAAAGGCGAAGGCCAAGCCGAAAAGCTCAGAAACGCTATAGGTAACACGCTTGGTGAAGATGTCATGATTAGAGCGGTTACCAAAAATCATATTCTTGATATCAGAGACATGGATGAGTCAACAGATAAAGATGAACTTGTTAATGCTCTTATGAAGGCAACAAAAGTAGAAGAACCCACAACGTTCAAAATATTAAATTTTAGAACATCGTTTGGAGGAACCAAACAAGCGCTCGTTCAACTACCTGAGCACTTAGCAGCTCCACTACTCCGTACGAGGCAAGTCAGAGTAGGATGGGTTATGTGTAGGCTGAGGAGTAAGATTAGAGTTCAGAAATGCTTCAGGTGCCTAGAACAGGGTCATATTTCGAGCCAGTGTAAAGGGACAGATAGAAGCAATCTATGCAGAAAATGCTGCAATCCGGGACACAAAGCTAAAGAATGCAAAGCGGAAACGAGATGCATACTATGCCATGAAAGTGGCTCAATAAATTCTCAGCATTATATTGGTAGTACAGCGTGTGCAATCAACATAAGAAATAAAGCAAGAAAATGACCACGAAATTTCTACAGATCAATCTAGGACGGGGTAGAGAAGCGCAAGACCTGATGATACAGAAGGCGACAGAGATTAATGCAGACATACTTTTAATAAGCGAACCGTACAGAAACCCACCATCTCAAGTTTGGTACGTAGACAAAAACCATTGCGCAGCCATCATGGTAAGAAACAGAAGATTAATAATAAGCGAAGTTGATGAAAGCAACGCTGGCTTCGTATATGTCACAGTGGGCAAAATTAGGGTATATAGTTGCTACTTTTCACCAAATATAGACTTTAATTTGTTTGCAGAAGCACTTAACATACTTGATGTTTCTATCAGGTCCTCAAAATATAAAGTGATCATTGGAGGAGACTTCAATAGTAAATCTACAGAATGGAACTCCAAAAAAATGGATAAAAAGGGTACTACAGTGTGTGAAATGGTTGCTAGTCTTGGTCTTACGATATTTAATATCGGAGACAAACTTACCTTTCGGAGAGGTACAGGTGGTAGTATTATCGACATCACCTTTGGAACGACAAACCTCTACAATGAAAACATGAATTGGATAGTGCTGGAAGATCTCACCTTAAGTGACCACCAGTATATCTCATTTAATATAGATGAACGTCCAAATATGAGTGTAGAAGATGCAAATTTCCCAAGATGGAACGTCAGAAAACTTGATGACAAAAAATTGTCCGATTATATTACTCGGGCTAAGGATAGAAATATGGATAACCAATCCGAAAATATAAATGTAGAAAATGCCGCAGAGTCGCTGACGAAGATACTCACAAAAGCGTGTAATGTCGCAATGCCAAGAGCTCAAAAATACAATAACAAGCGCCCAGTATACTGGTGGAATGCTAAAATACGTGAGTTGAGGGCGAAATGCCTTGCAGCACATCGAGCGTCAACACGAAACTATGATAACCAGCTCTTAACGGTTGAGTATAAAACGGCACGTAAAACCTTAAGAACAGCCATAAAAGAGAGTAAGAAAAGATGCTGGACAGAGCTATGTAACGAAATAGATTCCGACCCATGGGGCAAACCGTACAAAATTGTGATGAAAAAGCTTGGTAGCATTAAACCTATACCCGGCATTAAAGAACCAGTGTGGGCAACAACAATAGTAGAAACACTATTTCCATTCGATGAAGATGGGCTAAAAAGAGAACCAAATTATCAAGTCGAAGGTTTCATCCCTCTGAACGTAGATGACATTACACATGCATGTAGTAAACTAAAAATAAGTAAGAGCCCAGGACCAGATGGTATACCAAATGAGGTCATAAAAGTAGTATGTGAGATATGGCCAGATCTTTTACTTGAAGTCTTCAATTCATGTCTAATAAACGGAATCTTTCCAGCTAAATGGAAAATACAAAAGTTAGTTTTGTTACGAAAGGGAAATAAACCATTAAATGAGCCTAGTTCCTATAGACCACTCTGTATGTTGGATTCACTAGGAAAATTATTAGAGTACGTAATGCTAAAACGTTTGGAAGAGCGCATAGATGACCTTGGCGGACTATCCCCTATGCAACATGGCTTCCGCAAAGGGAAGAGTACAGTTGATGCCATTAGCGCAGTATGCAATAAAGCTATACAGGCCAAAACAACAGGAGAATACTGCTCAATAATAACACTAGATGTTAAAAATGCTTTTAACACAGTAAAGTGGAAAGTAGTACTACAAGCTTTCAGAAACCGACGTTTAGATAACTATCTCTTTAACATAGTATCAGACTATCTGGATAACAGAATTTTAATCTATGAGACGGAAAATGGTATAAAAGAGCACCAAATAACAGCAGGTGTACCTCAGGGCTCAGTATTAGGACCATTCCTGTGGAATGTAATGTACGATGGTCTACTGAATTTGGAATTAGAAGAAGGTGCAAAACTAATAGGTTACGCTGATGATATTGCTCTGGTAGTAAACCAGCGAACTGCCGAATTAATCGAGATAGTGGTAAACGATAGCTTATGTCGTTGTAACAGATGGCTGCGAAGAAACGGTTTGAAACTTGCAGTTCCAAAAACGGAAGCAATTCTAGTGACAGATCGTAGGGTCTTCAAAATACCGAAAATACGTCTACAAGATAGAGAGATACCCTTTAAACGAAGCTTATGCTATTTGGGTGTGCAATTAGATGACAAACTTAGCTTTGGACAGCACGTAGTAAATATTCGTGACAAAGCTTTGCGAACGGCAGCATCATTGGCCAGAATAATGCCAAACTGTGGTGGCCCAAGGCCGCAGATGAGAAAATTAATAAACAGCGTAGTACACTCCCAGCTTCTTTATGCTGCTCCAACCTTTGTCAGGGCACTGAATCTGAAGAATAATATGAGGGAACTACAGAAAGCACAGAGAGTTAGTGCTCTCCGTATTATATCAGCGTACCGTACAGTGTCCACAAGTGCGGCTTTAGTGCTTGCAGGTCTGCCACCAATAGACTTATTAATACTGGAAAGAGAAGAAATATATACCCAAACTAAACTTATAAGTTGGGCGAACACTAATACACAAGAGCGAAAGAAAAAAATTTCAGAAATAAAAATTAATGCCAGGGACAATGTAGTGACTAAATGGCAAGAACGTTGGAATCAAAACATGAACGGGAGCTGGACATATAGCCTTATCCCCAATATAAAAGTCTGGCTGGAAAGACGACATGGAAACATGGGATATTTTCTGACTCAGGCTATGACAAACCATGGTAGTTTTAACAAATACCTGCATAGATTTAAACTTAAAGAAATAAGCAGCTGTGATTCATGCGCAGCGCTAGAAGAAGATGCAAAGCACATTTTTTTCGAATGTGAAAAGTGGTTGGAGGAGAGACGAGCTTTAAATGATATGCTAGGTGTTACATTAACTGAAGAGAATCTGTTGAACGAAATGCTAAAATCTGAACATGCATGGACTTTGTGTGAAAGACACATAAATAAAATATTAAAGGAGAGAAACTTCAGTAGTTCCGAACCTCCTTGCCTAAGGAGGACGTAGGAATCTTACGAAATCAAACCCCCGTCCTGATGAAATGCTGACGCGGTTCCGGGGTGGAGCTGGTGGAGTATCGTGGGGCCACTAGATGATAGCGCGCTATCACTACGTCCAACAAAAAAAAGTATACTATACTATACTATTAAACAAACCAAAGGTATTTGGTCAGCGTTCATAATTTTTTATGGTATATTTATTTATTATTGTATATTATTTTGTTATGCATTTTTTTGCGTGTAAAGATAAATACATATAATATTTTATATAATTTGATAAGTTGCTTTTAAAAAATTAAATTTTTTTTCTCCAATAGTACCTTATTTTTGTTTAATTTTGTTGTATTCTTTTTGACATTGTGAGAGACCACAACCCTTCCCCCCCCACCATTGGCTTCGAACCTGCCATCAGCTACCAAAACACTTAAATTTTAGTGTCTGTTTAGAGCTTTTCATAATATTTCATGAAAGGAGGATAATAAAATTATCAGCAAAGTAACAAAAAAAAAAAAAAAAAAGGAAGAATATAGCAACTACTTCTACAACTACAACATCATGGCAAATTGCAAAATAAACAAATTGTTTCATATTATGTATGTATAACATAAAAATCATGTTAAAAGAAGCTTATCATTATAACAACAAATGGTTTACAACAAAGCGATGAAATAATTTTAATGGAGCAACAGTTTTTCTACTTAATTATCTTTAGTAAAAAGAAAATAATATCTACTAAATAATATTGTTGTTAAAAAAAACTTTAAAAACTAAAGTAAAGCAACACTTCAGTTTCAGCTACTTTCAACAATGTGCATTAGTGATGCCAGTCTCCAACTACATTAACAGTGTTGCAGTGTTGGAAGTTTGCCAGAAATATTTTTAAAATTTTTGCACTACTTTTTATCACACTCGCTTTTGTGTGAAAACGCGCAAAGTTTTACTTTTTAACCAACCCAAAAATGTAAGACAACAAAAAACTTGTGTTAATTTGGCCATTATATGGCATGGAGCATAAAGACGAGAAAGAGAATTTTTAAAAAACCCGACCATTTTTAGAGTCTCGCTTTGCAACATGGGCCATTAAGAAAACCAGGAAGTTTTGGTTTTCATGTTGGAAGCAGTGCTTAAATTTTAGCATAAATTTCACTGCTTCTTTTATTTTTCTAATCTTCAAAGACAAAAAAAAAAGTATAAAATCAATGTTGAAAAAATAAGTGCAGACAATAAATTCCGAATCTTAACTTTGTGGCAACTCTTGGCTTTTTCGGCAGCAACAACAAAACTGATAAACCTAATGACAATACCTCGTCGTACAATTGACCGACTTACATTTAATGCGCTGGAACATTAGTGAATGTTGTATGTTGCAGCCAAAGAAATGAGCAACATTAAGCAAAACCCCAAAAATAAGGAGAGGACGAAAAAACACACAGTCAAAGCAGCGACAAAAACAAGCAACGAGCAGCACATTAAATAAAGTTTTTGTTGCTGTAACGTGTCGAGCGGCGAGCAGTAAGGACCGGATGTGAACAAGGACATGCTTTGGTAATTTTTATCTCTATCTGATACGTGTTTTTTCCCCTTCGTCAATTTGGGGTGCTGATGATGATGTTGTTCTTTGCCGCTTTTATAGTTTGTGTTCCTTTTTTTTTTTTTTTTACTTTATTTGGCCTGCTTATGTCTTTTTTGTTGTTCTTGTTGCTTTCGATTGAAAATAAATCGTGCCAATTAAGCTGTAGGTCGTTCGTTCGGAGGTTGTTCGTTATAATAAATTGAAATCTGAAGTGAATTGAAAAAATTTTATCTGTGACAACATTTATAAAATGATTTAGTTTTTTTTCACTCAAGACAAAAAGGTGGGGAAAAATTTACTTTGAAATGAGTTTCTGTGGTGTTAATATGTTTATTCTCACATTTTTTTATGTTCTTCAAATTCTCAAAAGACACTTAATTACTTTAAGTGCAAGTATTACAGTTGAAATCCTCCACCCAAAAAAAAATTAAGGATAAAAATATTAAAAAAATCTTTGTAGAAATGCAAACAGAGACTATTCGTAGAATGTACAACTGATTGGTACATAGTACAAACTTTTATAGTGCTAGCCGCATGAAAAAATTTTTGAATTCGTAGCTTTGTATATTCTACGAACGCACGTTTGTAAAAATCTTCAATATATAAATATGTGAAATGTACGAACGTCGTTTGTTAATATACAATGGGGTTACAGCAGCATTCGTATATTCGTGAATATATGTATCCTTTTTTAATTTATTGGAAAACTTAGTGGACTTTGCTGAAGATGTGTCTGCTCATGACGTTTCGTTGAACTTTTATTTAAATTCAAATGATTAATTTCATGTTACGAGCAATCAATGCCGCCGTCAATGACATGTTTACCAATACACATTGTGTACAATTACTCGTACTAATAAACATGTGAACTAAAACACAATGTAGCTGTTTACCAATAAATAAAAGACAATATTACGAATGCGTTCGTTCAAATGTACAAAGAATTCGTAATTTTAAAATGATTGCTTTCTTATATTGTACAAAGGCATTCGAATGATCCAATAATTTTATTTGGTAGATGAAACGAATGCGTTTGTAAAATACAGAAATTTATCTTTGAACAATGTACAAACGGTCACATGTATTATTCACAAAGTCGTTCGTAGGCTCAAAAGAATAAACAGCTTTGTAGAATACAATAATTATTTTGTGCATAGTACGAAGCTTCTTTTGGTTATACATACACATCACCAATCCTTAAAATATTTATTTTAGGATATCTGAATGACATTACGACATCTAAATGCTCGCAAATCATTGTCAAACCTTTAAGGGTAGGTTCTCATCTAGAGGTAAAAAGAAACGTTGATATCCTTAATATTTTTTTTCATAGAGAAAAGTAAATTAAAACCTTCAGTTTTTCGACAGTTATTTATTGATTCTTAAAGTGCAGGAAAATATTTTAATATTTTAACACGTCGTCAAACATCACATTGAATAGAAAGTTACCCAAACATTCTCCAGCACACAGCACGTTAATGTCATCTGATGTAAAAAAAACAAACAAATTTTATAAATTATATTATATTTATTGGAGCTTCAACCTATTATATCAATAATTAGCTGAAAATTAAGTAGCGTTTTTTCACATTTTTCGCTCTTTAAAGTTCTCTGAAAACAAACCGTCCAATATTATCTAAATTTAGATTTGGTCTAAATTGTATCTACTTTGAAAAAAAAAATTCAAAGTCAATCCATGGAGTAGTTCTTGAAATATCGTGGAAACCAGTTTATAAAACATAATTTTTCAGAATACGAGTTTTGAAGATTTGGTTAACGATCGTTTCAAGTTTGTTAATGCAAATATGGGTTCCTTTCGTATGCGATAATTTTTCTATGCAATTGTTATCGGCCACACCGCTTTGAAAACACATGCTGCAAAATAAGTTTTTTTCTTGAGCTTCATGAGAACCTGTCCTTAAGTAAAATTTTAAAGAGTTGATCATATTCAGGCTATTTACATCTGGTTAACTTGTAGAAGACGAAAAGATAAAGCAAAAATGCACTCCAAGACATTCTATACTGCTAACAGCTGCTCTATTTTGTACTTTTTATACAATCAGGACATGCAAGCAGCACAAAGTATGAAAAGAAAACACAACAAAAACATAAACAAAGCACATCTGCCTAAAGCCCTTATTTAAAATGCATTCATTTACAGCTTGTTAATGGAATTTCTAGCCATAATTTAATTAGTTAAATAGAACAGGTGAAGAAAAAAGGCCAAAAGTGCAGGCAGATAGATGGCTTGTCAGTGTGAGCAAGTAGTTCAACAACGGGTTGTTGCTTGTGGTAGCGACATGCCAAAGTGTGTTGTTGTTATTGCTTGCTTCTTGCTGACTGCAGATAATGTAACGATGTTACTGCTCTAGGCGCCTGTTCGTGCTGGTCTTGTTGTTGGAATAATGCGCTTTTTGCAGCAACAAATTTTAAAATTGTAGCAAGCAGCTTATATAAAAAAGTATAGACAACAACAACAAAAAGAAGCCATCAACAGGCCTGTTGAGCGTTGATAAGAAGTTGTTTATGTTTTGCTCGAAGGACCAAATGGTTTCGCGCAAAAAGAGTGCTTTCAGAGACTGCGTGCTTTGGATAGCGGTTGAACTTTGTTTAATAGAACGTTCTAAATTATATTAAAAAAGATTAAATAGGTGACGCTCAATTTTTACTTAAACTATGTCGGCATTTGTAGTCTAGTGGAGAGTGCGCTAGACTCTCAACCAGATTATCTCTCTCTCGAACCAGACAGCGCTGATCAACCCAGAGGTCCTTGGTTCGTATCCGGGCTCGGGCATGGTCTTCTAAGACTTCTTTATGTCTTAATTGTCATTGAATTTAATATAAAATACAACAAAAAATGTTAATAAATAAAAATAGAAAAATGAAAATTTAAGTAAAATTTAGTAGAAAATATCTAGCTAATTAAACATTATTAAAGTCGAAGGCTACAACTTTCATAAAATATCTTACTTCTACCTTCTGTTTCTGTAAAAATCTGCTGCATCTAGTTGCTATTAAAAAACACTTCATTTGAAAAAAGTCATAAAATCAAATTTTAGGTACTTTTAAATTAAAAGAAAAATAAAATAGAATTCATAACTAAAAACAAATTGTGACCTTATTTTGTATTAGCAACCATTTTTAAAATTTTTTTTTTAATTCCGTAATTTGGTTATATTGTATTATAGGAGATATATATAAAAGTTATCCGATTTGAAATATATTTGGCATGAAGTTTAAGTGAAGATAAATAAACTAAATTTACTCTTTAGAAACATAAATAAGCGATTTTATGCGGATTTTTAAAAAAATAATATGGTTTGTATGGGAGTTAGGCGATGCAGTTTACCTAGAATTCTTATTTTTTTGTGCTGTTACTTAATTTAGGCTAAAACTCATTTGTACAAAATTTCATTGCCCTAGCTTTTATAGTTTCTGAGATAAGGCAGATGTCATCCTAAAATCGAAAAAGCGCACTGTGCGCCGTTGCCAAACTTTCATAAAATGTTATTAGGAAAACGGCACGTGTAATTTGCGGTCGAATACAGAATTCCGAGTCTGTACGACCCATACGTCGAAAGCTATTCGATATCGCAAATTTTAGCTGTATGCAAAGTTCCACGCCCCTTTTCCTCTTTAAACCTGGCCTGAGTGGAAGTCTACCTCTCTGCCAAATATTTGACAAGGTTGAATGCGAAAGCGACTCGGACCGCGCGCGCCATCCATGGGACAGTGTCCGTACTACGCCTAAAACCTGCGCATGAATGCAAACAATCTATTTGAAAAGTTTTATCACGATCGAATTAACGGTGTAGAAATACATTCAGGACACACAAGCAAACAAACAAACGTGCATTCATTTTTATATACATAGATAAGGTATCGATTATCGAATTGTTAACAATATACTGCCCGAGAAAAGCCGGATATATTGGCTAGTATACGTATAAAGACTGTCACGTATATTTATTGTGATGATGAGTTATAAGAAAAGTCACAATTCCTTTCAATTTCAAGACTTTAGCTGTCATAAGTGGCAAAATTTTGCTTTTGAGATGTGTGAATTTTATGAGAGATGCCACGGCTCTTATCCAATACTATAAATAAAAAAAATCATTGTTAAATTTCAAGACTTTAGCTGTCATAAGTGGCAAAATTTTGCTTTTGAGATGTGTGAATTATATGAGAGAGCCACGGCTCTTATCCAATACTATGAATAAAAAAATCATAGTTAAGTTGGGTTAATGTCATGAACGATCTCTAGACCGGTCCACTTAAAACAGATTATTGGCTCTTTGTGATACCAAGTAATCAAGTTAAACTTTTATATATGACAATGTTTAGTGTGGCAGAAAGTTGTAAAAGATTTTGGTTTGTTATTGGCTTGGCACCATAAACATATTTTGAACTAATAATTTTATGAGTAAAAATTATTATGAGAATAATTTTTATGAGATTTTAGGAATAAGTGTTAGATAATTGACCCGAAAATAAGGCAAGAAACAAGTAACATCTTAAGTAAATGCAAATTTATTTATTAGTATGAATAATTTGACTCAAATTAAAATTTATTCATTGTATTTTATAGGTATCTAAAAATAATTCAACTGGCTTACTTCAACGGAAATATTAAACGTACTTCCCAAGAATTACCATATTTATTCATTTGAAATTTTTTTTTTTATTTTGATAAAAATTCAAAATATCAAGATCAAGATCAAATCTCGATCCAGTCAAATCAACAACTCAATCGGAAAGATTTAGTTCAAGTGTCAAGTAGGCTATGAAATCCATTAATCGATGTCAGTGAGCATTAACAGATAAATCTTAATTGCTACTTGTTTTGTAATCATGACGTTGCTGTGTTAATCACCTTTCTAAATAAAAAATGAAAAAAAGAAACTAACCAACTTGAGAACCTCCTCCTTTTTGAAGTCGGTTAAAAATGAACCACCGCTCAATGCTTTACAGAAAATATCTTCCTAAATGAAGGAGCTGTGAGAAGTCGTGTGTGCATTGTGACAACATATTTCAACACCTGCCACTTAGTGTAGGCTTAACATACCAAATAGCTAAACAAATAATAAAAATGGTAGCACAGAATCGTCAAGCTGACTCAAGTTAGTCAAGCTCACAGACCACACCAAGTTACCCCTGCAATCAGTCAGTTTTAAGAACTATCTGTGGTCTAGGTCAGGTGCAACTGTGTTGTAAGCAGTACAACTCACTCATTAACAGTAGATTCATTTCTGTAACTGTTTCAACCGCTACATAATTAAGCATGCATTAAAAAACTAAAACCAAATCATAACCAATTGGCTTTGTTTGATCAAATTGCTAAACGACTGATCGATCTTGTTCATTTTGTTGGATTGCCACTTAGAAATTGTTGGCGTTAGGGCTTGGGGTTATAATTAACTGTAATTGTAAAATTAGTTCTTTTTTTTATAACAACTTCGAATTGTTGATAGTGGAAAATAATTAAGTTCGAAAATATTTTTTTGTTTTCACGACAAGTTATTATCACACAATAATTTAAATTGATTCTTCGATACCCATTAATCAACAGCCAACAAAAAACTGTCATTTTACATAAATTGTCGCTGATCTCAAAGTCACTCTAGAAGATCACTCTAAAAGTGTGAGTTATTTGAAATTTATCTATGATTAAAAATTATTACAGCAGCAATTTAATTTTAATGTAATTTCAAATAATCATAATCAGTGTTGACAACAATATCAAATCCAAAGGCAATAACTCAAATAAAGAAAAAGGCAATTTTAGCAAAAGCTCACTCTGTTTTCAAAAGAAAATCGTAAAACATATTTATGCGATTTTTAATAAAATGCATCCTATCATAATTAATTATCCTAGTAATTTGGGATCAGTTCCCTTTATTTTGTGGATATAAACCCAAAAATTGGATTTGGGATTATGAACGCTTTTTAAGTTAGTTTATTTAGTAAGGAATTTAGTAAGAAATTTGGGATTATGTCCCTTGGGGCTATGTCCTTTGGGGCTATGTCCCGTCACCGTATTCATGTACATTAGACCGTTCTTATTTGTATTGGAACTTTTTTTTATTAATTTGATTTTTGTTCCCAGAACCAAATGAGCTTCGGCTAGGCCAAATAATATTTTGTACAAAATTTGGTTCCGAATGGATTCCGTTAAATGTTTCCAGCTCACAGTATTTCGTCCCAAAGACAAAAATCGAAAAATTTGTTGATTCCAAACAAAGAAATATTGATTTAAATTTAAAGTACACAAAAATAAATCAAAAACAATTTTTAAAAACATCTTATATTTGCAACCTCTAGAGCTTCTAAAAGTTGACTATATTTGTATGAATTTTTAGTTTTGCCGCATCTTGGCAAAAGGGGTAAAAGAAAAACAATTGATAGAACTACAATTTTCCAGTAAAATCATAAATGTTTACTTTTTATAAGCTTTTATTTAGCTTGCTTCGTTCGTATGTCCGTCAAAATTTGCAAAGCATTTTCGAACCCTTGTTGCTATCCGATTAAGCTGAAATTTAGCTTACATATGTAAGTCCGGTGACAATGCAATAGTATGATGAAATTTATTGCCACACCTCTTTTTACCGCCCACAAATCAATAAAAATGCTATATCACCAAAACAACTAGGATGTCAAAATTTTGGGAGTACATTTCTTTAAAGTAGGGGATAGGGTTTGGAAAAAAAATTTATCCACACCCACTTGTATTGCTCACAAATACAAAAACGTAAGGTTTTGAAAATAAAAGATGTTAATAATGCACTTTTAAGACTAAAAAGTAAAAAAATAAATAAAAAGTAAAAAAATGTTTAAAAATAAGCTTATATTAAATAGAAAAAGTGAACTAAAAAGAAAAATAAATTTAACTGGCATTTGTCATATATGCATATTAAGGTGGGTCAATTATTTTTATGATAAATCGTACCCCCAGGGCGTATTCTATGGATGATTTAAAGCAATTTTCCTGCAGAAACCATGAATCAAAATTGGATTTCGAGGCCCCGAAAATTTAAAAATAACTATTTTACTGGGCCAAACCGGGTAATTTGTCAATATTAAGCAAAAATTAGTGTAACAATGGGATACAAATCATAAAAGTGTTATGGAAAGAAGCTTGGATAATAATTTTAGAAGGGATCCCTGAACAACGCAACCGCCACTCATGTCATTGCCACTAATGTCATCAGGTAGGGTTGTCAAATTAAAGTTGATGTTATTAAAGCTTATTTAAAAGCTTTTCTTACAGGGAGCTTTATTTATATTTAAAATTCATTATCTCTGGTTCTAGTAATCAGATCTACTCCAGTTTTAATTATTCTCTTTATTAATTAATTATTAATTATTCTCAGTTTTAATTATTCTTTAGACTCTTCTCTGCAGTTGCATTTTAACGTAGGAAAAACGTAGAATTTAGAACAAAATGTCGAAACTATTGAATATTTTAAAAGTTCAGTTCGGCTTTGTATTCATAAGAAGAAGAAGAATAAAAAAATCTATAAATCTATAATTTAAATTAATTCCATTTGATTTTTGTATTACATTCATTGAATATCTAATATTAACTATTAGATCGACACTATGGAGTCGATGCAGTCAACATCACTTGAACAAAGAGTATCATTAACAAACTATGAAATTAGTTTGTCGCATATGCCTTCTCAAGATGTTGTTGCTTTTGGTACATCTAGCGATTTGACCACAATAAATCTGCCAACTAATCAGGATATATTACGATTTTATATCTTCTTGGGCGAACAAGCTAAAAGGCAAAGTAAAATGTTTTCTTATAAAACTTTTACTCCACATGTTGTGGACAGATTGCTTCAAACTTGGAATCAGTTAAATATTAAGAAAAAGAGTATTATCTTAAAACTAAAAAATTTGCTTGGCAAATATTATAAAGTGAATAAAAACAGAACACAAGGCCACACATTTAAAGCGTTCGTTGTATCACCAAAATAATTCTTTTTTATTGGTTAATGTAAGTGCAATTTAAAAACAGTTTTATGTTCATGTGGATTGATCCCAGGACACCTGAAAGAATTTATGTTGAACCAAAATAATGACAGAAAATGAACAATACCGGATTTGTTAGTGGCAGATATTGACGCAGCATCTTCTGTACCAGAAGCATCTACTGTACTATATATACCGGAAATAGAGAATGATGATGATGAAAGTCTTGCTGTTACTCCGATGAAACGAGGGCCATACACTCCAAGATATGATGCTCAGAAGTTTGCTATGATATGCGACCGGTTCGGTGTGGCGGACAGAGAGAGTAGCTTCAGCGATGGCAACATGCCTTTTCGAAGATATCAATGTTAGAGATAGTTATGGCGAACTTGTTGTTATGGATAAGGCTAAAGTACGTCGAGAAAAAATAAAATGTAGACAAGCAGTACTTCAGAAAAGGTATGATGCTTCCACTTTAGTAGCATTCTCTTTTGATGGACGAAAGAATGACTCCTTGACGAGAGAAAAGATCGATGAAAAATTTCATAATTGCATTGTAAAGGAACTTCATTTAGTTCTTCTGAAAGATACTTATTCTCAATTGATAGGCTACATAAAATTGGATGCTGAAAATGCCACTAACAAGCTGACAAAAATAAACGAATTTTTCATGGACAAAACAATTTCCCTTGAATCACTGGTAGGCATATGTTGCGATGGCGAACCGGCTAATACTGGCGTTAGAAATGGTATTTTGCGACTGTTTGAAATATAGTTACAAAAACTACTACACTGGTTCGTATGCCTGCTTCATTTCAACGAATTTCCGTTCCACCATTTGTTTAACAGTTTGGATAAATCTACTACCACTGGTCCACGAACAACAAGCGAAACGTTGAGCAAAGTGATTGACAACTGTGAAAAACTGTCGGTTTGTAATTGTAATAAAATTTCAATGTTTCTGGAAAATATTAAAAATATTTTTTAAATTTTCAATTTTTTTTTTTTTAGGTGGAAGCTTATTTTGACCAGATTTCTTTAGAAAATATGCCTCCGTTAATCGAAGACGACCGTGAAATGTCTACGGATGCCAAGTACCTTTACAATATGGCGAATGCTATTTCCAATGGTATATGTCCATCTGATTTGGCACAAATTAAACCAGGTCCAGTTGTACATTCTCGATGGCTAACAAAGGCGAGTAGACTATTGCGGATATATGTGTCAAAAATTAGGCCATCATACAATTTAAAAATTCTAGTAGTCTATATTATGAAGGCTTACACGCCATTGCATTCAATGTTAAATATTATATCTCTGTTGTGTTTGGTAGTTCACTATTTTGGAAATTCATACGTTGGACTAAATACTTGGAACCTAATCTGCGCAATATTGTAAATAATGTCGTAAAAGACAATTCATATTTTGCGCACTCAGAAAATGTTCTATTGACAATGCTGTTTGATGAAAGGAAAGATATACGTAACAGAGCAATAACAAAAATTTTACATTATCGAAAAGAAACTGACGATCCGATGCACCTTAGAGTTTATCGAAAACCTATTGTAAATTTAAATAGCACAAATTATTTGATATGATTGACTTAAACGATGACAGCATTCTAACTGAACCGCCGTTGACAGGATCCATACCATATGATTTGGTACAATACTTAGATAGTGATGAACCACCACTGCCTGATTCACTAATTCCGTCACACATTCAAAGTACGAAGAGGCATGTGCAACTACTTACCAGTGTTTCGAAACGTGCAATAGAGAAGAATTGAGAAGGAATTATGGCAGTGACATTAGAAAGGCGCGAAAAATCACCTCGGCTTGAAAGCAAATAAGATTTCAAGAGAGACGGCGTTTCATAAGAATTTTTGTATATTCCTTAATTTTGTTTTTGTAATATCTTTCAGTTTTATTATTTCTTCAATTTTGTTTACCAACATTTTATTTTAATAATAACTGAAATACAAATTACTTAAATAATCTTATTGATCTACTAATTTTTCATGGTGGCCAACTTTGCTAAACACTTTGATGCTTTTTAGCCTATTCTTACACAAATTTTTGCTTTGCATTAATAGAGTACCCGGCTTAACTCAGGAAATGGATATTTTTAAATTTTCGGGGGCTCGAAATCCAAGTTCGACCCATGGCTTCTATGGTAAAGTTGCTTAAAATCATCCATAGAATACGCCTGGTGGGTACGATTTGTTACTTTTTTTCCACCCATACAAATTGACCCACCTTAATGTATATAGTAGGCATATTATAGATACAGAAGAACCCTTCTCTTGGTTACTCATCATCATAATAAAAGCGTACCCTAATAAATAACTTATTAGGGAGGAATATATAATTAAAAATTATCAAAATGTAAAATACATTTAAGTTAAAAAAAAAACTTGAGGCACCGATGTCCGCGATCGGTATATATTATATAAAAGTATAAATATAATACATAAAAAGTACACAAAAATACTTTAAAAAATATAAAATATGTCCCTAGAACTTACTATTGGAGTAAGCTTTTATTATGATGATGAGTAACCAAGAGAGGGGTTTTTCTGAATCTATAATATACGTACTATATATATACTACATATGAGAAAAAAAAAGATAAAACTGGAATTCCAATTTGAACGTACCGGCCTTACGATATGACCATCTCCGATCTGGGTGAAATTTTGCATAAAGCATGACTGAAGGAAATAAAAAACTTCATTTTAAGAAAAAATGCTAGAGTTATTTTTGGCGGAGTTACAGGGTGCACAAAATTGGCAAAAATCGTCAAAAACTTATAAAATCGATTTTTACTAGAATTCATATATCTCAATCACTTCTTAACCGAATGTTAAGTTTCAAATACCGATGGAAAGGAAATTAAACGCACTTTAATTTTAAAATATTTTGTTATTTAAATTTTGGAGGTTGGAGATTCCATCCCTGCAGTAAAGTAGTTAAATTCTGTGCTATCTCGAGTGCACTTTAGATTAAAATTTCCTTCCAACAGAAAACAGAATTTTTTCCATCTGGATAAAATCCAGAGTGGCATCTCGCTTGACAAGATATTGTTAGTGAAAGTTTTTATTTACTTTTACTTTAAGACATCTGTAGTTTTTCTTAAAAAAACACAAGGCATTTTGAGATCGTTATATTTTTACTGTTTTCTGAAAAACAACTTTGTCCTTGCGGGAGGGAAAGACTTCCTTTTTTCCAAAATTGGAGATCTTGACCACCCTATGCAACTTTTGAGACCCCTTAGAATGTGAAATTTGAAAAAATTGTGATTTGATTCGCCGTAATGCTCATTCAGTTGCATTGCCTCTGTGTAAACTTCAAGCTGTGAGCGGTACGTGTTATTGTTGTTGTAAAACAACAAAAAATAGGGACTTTTTTTAGACGCTAAGGAACAAAAAAATTGGGTGCTCAACAATTTTTAAAATAAGGACCACCCTAATGTACACATATACAAAACAGAATGTAACATAATTTAGTCCAAGATTTTTGACCGTATTGATAAATAAAAAAATTTATATTCCCAAAGATGACAAAACTTTTTGAACTTTTAAGTTATTGAAAATTTTTGCACTTTAACTATATTGGTTCGTTTTGTCTGCATTTTATTTTATGCATAATTTTTTTTTTCAAACTTTTGTTAAAACTGTCTGAAGTCTCTTCAGTTGACTTGGAAACTTTGCCGTAAGTTTTTAAAGTTGAATGTCCTTAAATAAATTTTTCTCTTCTTATATCAATTTTGCTCTCTTTTCTCCTGCTAGCACGCTCCTAACAAACTGATCAAACTTTATGCTTCTAATTAGAGCAGCGTCTTCTTTACTAATAATCTCAATAAAAAAATGTCTGCCACTTGTTTGGCTCATTAGCATTATTACAGACACGCCTTGCAACCAAAACACCCGCTCATTTTATAATTGCATTTTTAGTAATTTTTTTAAATATCTCGTGTTTTATTTTTCAATTTCATGCAAACACTAACACCAACACTTTGACACACGCAATCAAACTTTTGCGCTTTGACTCAACTCAACTCACCTCCCCAGTGAGCAGTATCTTAATTAAATGAAAAAGTCCATCCGCGTTGGTGGTGTTAGTATTGGTTGGTATTCTGCGTATGGTTGTGAGGAGATCGGTGAAAGTGATTGTAAGTGTGTGTGTGTGTGTGTGTGTGTGTGTGTGTGTGTGTGTGTATGCGTGTGTGTGAATGTGAGCTGGTGAATGCGTGTTTGTTTTTGGGCATGAATTTGGCAGTTTCACTGGCGTTGCGAACTTTTGCAGCTCAAAGTGTTTAATGCGGTCTTTGTCGACCGCATGCTGTTGCTAGCTACGCAGCAGTCTTTTGGCGGCTTTGAGTGAAGACTACTGTTGTTGTTGTTGTTGATGTTTCAGCCTGTCAAACTTCGGCATGCTTTACAGCAAAGCTTTTGCTTCCACAAACAGCGTTCAACTTAATTAATTTTGATATGCTAGAAATTATGCCATAAAGTATGCTTTGAGTTTCTTCCTCCGCTCCCCCCCCCCTCCATTCCGGATCTTTTCCACCACTGCAACTTCCTGTGGGTGCAGCAAAGTCAGCGTCTGTCAGTTACTTGACTAAAGTTGTGGCATCCATTTAAGTTTTTGCTAAATAAATAGTTGTTATTGTTGGTAATTGCAAGTAGCTGCTTTAAGTCAAGGCAGACTTTTATAAAGCATCATTTTTTAATTACTTTCCTTAAGTTTTTTCTAGAATTTAAAGAGAAAAGAGCAAACAATGTGCTGTTACAGTTGAGTGCATAAAAATTTGTTCGAAAATTTGTAGATTAGCTGTATTCTTAAATTAAGCCCACGAATTTAAGCTAATTTTTGCATAACCACTATTAAATAAGCCTGCAAAACACAATTTTAACTATGACGTTTCTACTTTTTTACTCATTTCAGTTATGATGGATGAACCACGCTTCGCTCAACCCATACCCAATGTAACGGTTGCTGTTGGACGCGACGCCAATCTACCCTGCGTAGTGGAGCATCTGGGCAGCTACAAGGTAAACACAAAATAGCACCAACGTCAGAGACCACATTATTTTAGATCCCATTATATCAATACTAGCAAAATTCATTAAAACTTTATTTATTTTGACAAACTGGTTAATGAGATTTGGCGCTAGAATGTTGCAAAATTTCAAATAAATATAATGTTTGCAGTTTATTTATTTATGCGGTAGCATTGGTGCTGAAAAATAAACACATTTTACGAATTTCACAGATGATCCCAGCAGCAAATCAATATCAATTTCAAATAAAATTGTCAGTGTATTGATTACATTTACATTGAAATGCGAGCTAGCAAAGTAAAGTGTTTGTAGAAAGTTTGCAAATGTAAATTGAAGGAAAGAAGTTGGGGGAAAATAAACAAACAAACAAGCAAACAGTTGATGGTGGCAGAATTGTAATGTTGACAAAATTGAGCAGAAATAGCTGTCTGTGTTTAAAAGCTTTTAGTTTGAAAAAAAATTGTTTTTAATGATATCACACTCTCACACAGACAATTTATTTAAAGCTCAAAAATTTAAGTTCTATTAAACTAAGCTTTAAATGTTTTCTACAAAAGAAATATGGAATAAGGCTTTAAGCATGTGTGAGATAGGCAAGATTTTTATTGCTTTACAATTTATCGTTAATCATCATTTAGTGCTTCTTACAGTTATGCACACAATCATGCCAACTCTTAACGAACTCTCACACATTCCTTACACACATACACTTACACACTCTAACACTCAGCTGTCATAAACATGTGCAATTTTACTTTAATGTCCACACTTGACTAAAGCAAACTCTCTCACACACACTCAGGCACAAGCGCACACACACTCACACATGGTGGGAAGCTTGTCCAGATGTCAGACGACGACACATTATAAATGAATGGAATGTCATGACATCGAGATTTTTACAGTTATTTTCTTCGTTATTTCTTTCCTCGTTTGGTAAATAAATAAAGATTGTGTTGTCGTTGTTGTTATTGCTGTTGTTGTCATTGTTGTTATTGCTGTTGTTGTTGTTCCATCACCATTTTGTGCCTTCAAAACTTTTCCAATTTCAGTAGCAGTGTCATTGTCACATGTATTTTTATAAGGCTCTGTGTGTGTGTTTGGGGGTGTCAATGTGTATGAGTAATTGCAAGTGTTAGCCCAGTGGGCAATTCAGTCAGGCCTCTTGAAAAAAGGCATGTATTAACTGCTTCTTTTGGCGTCAACACACCTTACAAAATCTCTGCATCGATGAGGACTTCTATAAGGCCTACCTTTTAAAAGGAAGGCAAGAAGTTTTCGTTATTTCTCCATGATGTGTATGTGAGTTAAAAGTACTGTGTTTCTGTTCATTGATCTTATGGTTTAAATGTTATTTATCATAGATATCATAGTTATCATAAATATTATAAGATAATTTGCATAACTGTTGGTAATTACATTTAATTAAGGTGTAACATACAAAATCACATATGATATATGAATTCATATATTCCATTGGCCCTCAAATAATCCATTTTGTTACTTTCAAGTTTTAAAAGTAAAATAGTGTTGTGCCATTGCCATAAATTTGTTTTTAAACCTTTCTCGTCCCGTTTAGCTTTTTATTTCAAAATCGAAAATAACTTTTGCAAAAGATTTTTGTTTTTTCAATAGATGTATTTTTATTCCTTCATTCATGTCTTCTTGTTGTTTCAGTTTTTATTTTTGCCTTATCGCTTTATTGATAAGTGCTTTTGCATCAAGTTCCGAATCTTTTCATAATATTTTATATGAAAATTTTTTTAAATAAATGTAGAAAAAATTTGAATTATCAGAACAATTTGAAAAAGAAATCAAAATTTAAAAAAAAAAAACAAAAAATACTTTTTTTTCCGAGCTGGGTCTCGAACCCAAGTCTCTGAATTCTAACACATTACATATCATATCATGCGAAAACTTTTATATGGAAAAATTCTAATGGAAAGTCTTTTTTATATTTTTGTATGAAGAAATTAAAAAAAAAATTTAAAAATTTATATGAACAGAAAAATTTGTAAAAAAATGTAGTTTTAAAAAAAAAATACAAATAAAAAGAAATTATTTCTGTCCGGGCTGTAACAGTTTTTGGATACAATGAGTGTTTTATGGCTTTTTATTGGATGCATCTTGAACCGCTGTAGTTTAAATATTTTACAAAACCAATAAGCAGTATAAGAGTTTTTGGCTGTTTTGTAACAGATTTGAATGTATTCCAATACATCGCCCAAAAATATGTCAACCAAGATTAGCAATTTTTGCAGCAAAAAATAAAGGTTTATTTTAATTTGGTAATTCGAAATTCAATTGCTAGACAATTTTATTCGTTTAAATCGATTGACACAACCAATTGTCCAACAGTGTTCCTAAATTCATTGGATTCGCCAGGACTACCACCACATAATTTACGATTGAACGTCGGAACTGTTATCAACATACACTGGAACCTCAATCAATCTCAATGACATTCAAGCAACGGTACTCAAGGGCAAATTCAAAGGCAGTGAAGTGGTTATTCCGAGAATTCTACTGGATTCCAACCAATTTACTTTTTGAGTTCAAACGCATTAAATTTCCTGTTCGCCTTGCATTCGCTATGACAATTAATAAAATGGCCAAATCAATGCACATTTGTTGAGATAATTTACTTCGAAAGTTGAAGGAAATAATAGTACAAAATACTATTTTAAAACACTGTAAACAACACAACAAAAGCTCACGTACACCATATACACGTTGTGAATACGTATAAGCTAATAAATATCAAACTTTACAATGAAAACATCAGTTAGACTAGAATAACTTTAACGTTGCCAGATCTTGAAATATATGTAGCAGCCTAAGAATATACAAATACATTTTAAACATACTGTATTTTTATATGCTACACATAATTCACACATTGTTCAGAGAAAAATATTGTTATAATAATTGAAGACATAATTAGATGAAGGTGATATGTCGCATTGTCGGATTTTCGCTGTTCTATGCATGGATAAAGATGTAATGTATTACAAACAATTTTAAGCCTTAAAACAACAATGTTTGTGGCTATTTTAACACGTTTTTATTTGTTTCACTTTGTGTCTGTCCCGTACAAATCTTGGAATCCATTCTTAATCAACTTTCCGATGAGCTAGAGTTATTAAACTTAAAATATCCTTTAACTTATGACGTGGTAGTAAATTGTACACCGTTTTTTTTATTTCTTTAAAATCTTCTCTCTGTTGCACGCACATTATTTAATATTCTCAGTACCCTCATATTATAGTGTGCTCTTCTTATCAGTACTGTTTGTTTTGTCACAGAGGTCAGTAACGCGGAGATATTTGAGTGCGGGTGTAAAGTTTACTACACGTCGTCATTTGTGTTAATTTTTCATAGAAAATATATTACTACCACATAGTCGTTTGTGTGATTTTTTCATAGAAAATATTTTACTACCACATCTGCGTTAACGTTATTAATCCATATGAACAAAATTACTACACATCTACGTAAGCGTAAGTTTTTTTGTAGAAAAATATTTATAGTTTGTTTTTGAGTTTTAAAAAAAGTTGTTTTAACATTTTGATATTATTATACAATTAAATAGTGGAAAATGTCACATTCAAAAAATATGAACATACAGGAAATCACTAGAATCTTAGAAGAAGATGTGGATTTTTACGATGACGAAATTTATGATGATGGAAGTGAAGTTGATGACGAAGTCGTCGATCCAAACTTTTGCACTGATATTATTAGTGACAGTAACTCAGAAATGTCGGAAACGGATAACGAAGAAGAAATAGACACGACTCTTATTGCAGGACAATACGTCGAAGGAGAAGTCATCGAAGCACGGCAAAATGAAGTTGAAATAAATAATAGCTCTACTTCTGAAACTCGTTATTATCATGGAAAAAATCGTTTCAAATGGTCAGCACAACAACCACAACGTTTTAGTAGAACTCCCTTACATAATATCATAAGATTACCAACTTCAGTGGGTTCCCAAAATAGTCAAGACGAATCAATAAATATAATGTGTCGATATTGGTCACAATTTTTTGATGACTCTATTGAAAATATAGTAGGAACCGGCAGAGATATTTTTAGAGCCACAATGTCTAGGCTTCGATTTCTGACTGTACTTTCATGTCTACGGTTTGATAATTCTTCTGACCGAAAAGAAAGATTATCAAACGACCCCTTGGCAGCAATTTCAGAAATTTTTAATAAAATAATTGAAAATTGTAAAAATCAATACTCCATAGGTACTCATGCCTGCATTGACGAAATGTTAGTACCATTTCGTGGAAGATGCAAATTTAAAGTTTATATGCCTCAAAAACCGGCAAAATACGGCATAAAAATAATGGCTTTAACGGATGCACGTACCCATTATCTTGCAAATGCCTATATTTATTACAGAAAAAACTCAGACGGTATCAACCTTACAAGTGATGAAAAAAAGCTTGCAGTGCCAACTCAATCTGTATTGAGATTATGCAGTATAATTGAAGGGACTAACAGAAACATTACTGCAGATAACTGGTTCTCATAAATTCAATTAGCTGAAAAATTAAAAGAACGCCAACTTACTTATTTGGGTACTCTAAGAAAAAATAAAAAAGAGATTCCTTTAGAATTTTTACCAAACAAAAATAGGTTAGTTGAAAGTTGTATTTATGGATTTACAAAAGAAATTACACTTTTATCTTACGTACCCAAAAAAAATCGTTCAGTACTTTTCATTTCTACTATGCATCATCAGAAAGCAAATGATCCACTAACTAATAAACCAGAAATGATAGCTGACTATAATAACACTAAAGGAGGAGTTGACGAGCTAGACAAAAAGTGTTCAATGTATTCATGCAGTCGCCGTACACGACGTTGGCCTTTAGTTATATTCTACAGATTAGTGGATATAAGTGCAGTTAATGCATATATTTTGAATCAATCTTCTCGTAATTACAATGAAATTTCAAGAGCTGACTTTTTAAAAACATTTGCTAGAAATTTAGTTGTGCCAGACTTACAAAGAAAAGAACACAACCAAAGATTAAATCGTTCACTGCGAGATATTATTCATATGATATTGGGTTCTGACTCACTTCCCCAGCCTGTTGTGTAAAAACCAATTACTACAAGTAAATTGTGTTACATTTGTCCTAATAAATTAAAGAGAAAAACAACTCATACATGTTTACAGTGTGAAAAACCAATGTGTATGGGCTGTAGCAAGCGCTTATGTATTAATTGTACAAATACTAATTTTGACGACTGATAATTTTGACTTAAAAGACTGTTATTTTTAAGTAAATAAGAGATATTGAAATGTTCCTTTTTTTTAAGATATATATACACTAGGCTATGGAAAATGCCATTTAATTTAATTTATTGTTAACCTTATAATTTTTTAATGTACAAGAAAAAATATATCTATAGCAAATAATATTTGAAACTAAAAGGTGTAAAATTTACCACCACCTCGTCGCATACGTTACAACTTTTCACCTTGTAACTTAGCCTAAAAGACTGATTGTTATTTTTTAATATATAAGAGATATTGAAATGTTACTTTTTTTTTAATAAATATATACTATTAGGCTGTGAAAAAATGCCATCTAATTTTTTGTTAAGTTTATATTTTTTAAAATGTACCAGTAAAGAATACATCTATTTTTTTGTTCATATAAAGAAAGTTTGTGAAATAAACCACAAGTTTTTCAAAAAAATTCCCAAATTTTTTTAATTTTTTTCCTAACGCTGTATTTAAAAGTAATTAACCTTGAGTAATGTAAGTATGAAACCGTTACAATATATAAACGTTAATAATAATACTAAAAAATAAAAGGTGTAAATTTTACTACCACCTCTTCCTAGATGTTAAAAATTTTCACCTCGTAAGTTAAAGGATATAGCTGAGAACTGGATAACAACACAATAGTCACTTATTTTCTTGTCTGTACTTTTATGTGTTTGGCTAAAATGTGAAATTATTTGATACATACATACATACAAAAATACTGAAAAGCTCATTGAAATGTTTAAATTAAAAAAATTCACAACTGAAGTGAATTTCCCAGTAGTTCCGTTCTTAAAGAAATCGTAATAGAATTATTTTTTCCGATTGATCGACAAAACATGCTGATTCGGCCATACATCTCATTGAAGAAAATCTCATATAAATGTTCTAAATTCGTTCAAGAACGCAATGCAGAACTTTGCATAAATTTCGTATAAAAGAGAGAGAAAATAAATTGAATGTTAATGAAGTGAAGACTGAAATGTTTACGAAACTTCGTTAATGAAAGTATTGAGAAACTTGATGAAATTTCGTTTATAAGCATAGTACTCTGTTCAGTTTCATGTGAAATTCCACTCAAATCTCTATACAAAATATGACAGCTGTGAAACAAGCGTGAAAACTTTCACAACATTTTCGTCAGAGCAGTACTCTGTTCCGCAGCGTGAAAGTAATGCAACATGTTTCTGAGCAACATTTTTACACGACAATTTAATTGTACTGCCTTTTAATTTTGAAGTGAAAAGAGAGATATCATATGAAATCTCCCAACTTATTCTCTGTGTCTCTCTGAGAAACGTTGCCGTAGAAATTCCTCGCAACAAACTTAAAGTCAGAAATAACACGCAACAAATAAATAGATGTTGCCAGCAAAATTTCACGCAAACGAACAGAGTACTAGGCTATAAAGTGAAAACCGAAAGTTTTTTAAAAAATAAAAATTAAGTTATTTATAAAGCCTAGTACTCTGTTCGTTTGCTGAAATTTGTTCTGAAATTTCGCTGGCAACATCTTTTTATTTGCTGCGTGAAATTTCTGAGTGAAAGTTTGTTGCGAGAAGTTCCTATGGCAACGTTTCTCAGAGAGACTCAGAATAAGTTGAGAGATTTCATATGATCTCTCTCTTTTCACTTCAAAATAAATAGGTAGCACAATTAAATTGTCGTGAAAAATGTTGCTCAAAAACATGTTGCGATAATTTCAGGCAGCGGAACAGAGTACTGCTCTGACGAACATGTTGTGAAAATTTACACGCTTGTTTCGCAGCTGTTACTTTTTATATGGAGATTTGAGTGGAATTTCACGTGAAACTGAACAGAGTTACCGAGAAAAGTTGTGTCCACAATTCTGTTGTGAATTTTTTCCTTCAATAATTCTTAAATGTAGTAAAGAACAAAGAAAGCGTAAAAAACCATGCCCGAAACCAGACTCAAACCGCCAACCCCTTAGTTGATAGTCTATCTCTTTATTTACCACAAAGGCCGACAAGGAAGTTTTGTTGCATTTTGGTTTTGTTCAACAGCGTACAAGAAGACGTGTTTCTGATTTGTTACTCAGTTTTCTTTGCTGCTTTGTTCTTTTTGTTTCTTTATTGTTGAAGAACGCAATGCAGATGAGTTAAAGAATGAATATTCTTCAAGTATTCCAGTAGTTCCAGGCTTGAAAAAAATCTCAAATGAATCATTAACGATTTTTCTTGGTCCTTGACGAAACATGCATTACATACTATACATGCATACAGGCTATACATTTCATTGACGAAAATTTCATATAAATGTTCCAAATTCGTGCAAGACCCAATGCAGAAACGTCGGTATTTATCATGCACGATTTATCATCGAAATACTGAAGTAAAACAAGTGAGAAAATAACGAAATGTAGACAGAAATATAAAGAAAATTCGTCATTCGGTACTAAATTTCGTGAAGGAGTGTTATACGACAAATCTTGGAGAAGACTCAAGAAAAACAAGTCGACACCCACCATATTTTTGTCGACTACAAAGCCGCATTCGACAGCCCAATAAGGAAGCACCGGTACTCCACCATGTCTGAATTTGGTATTCCTGCAAAACTAATACGACTTTGCAGGATGACACTGAGCAACACCAGCAGCGCAGTTAAAATCGGGAAGGACCTCTCTCCACCATTTATTACCAAACGTGGTTTCAGACAAGGTGATTCCTTATCGTGCGACTTTTTCAACCTAATGATGGAAAAGATCATCCGAGCTGCTGATCTGAGACGTAGTGGCACAATATTCTACAAGAGTGTTATGCTGCTTGCGTATGCTGATGACATCGATATCATTGGCCATAATACGCGCAAAGTCAGTGCAGCATTTTCCAGATTAGAAAGAGAGGCAAGTCGAATGGGTCTGGCAGTGAATGCAGGATAAGCCGAAATACTTAGTGTCAACAAACAAACAGTCCCAGCGTCTTGGAACCCACGTTACCGTTGACAATACCTCCTTCGAGGTTGTGAAGAATTTCGTTTATCTGGGATCCAGCATTAATTCAACCAACGACATCAGCATTGAGATCAAACGAAGAATAACTCTAGCCAACAGGTGTTACTTTGGGCTCAGTAGGCTCAATTGAGGAGCAGAGCCCTCTCTCGACGAACGAAAATCACGCTCTATAAATCGCTCATCATGCCCGTCCTACTTTACGCATCACAAACCTGGACGCTGAGCAGTTAAGATGAAAAGACTTTAGGAGCATTCGAGAGAAAGATTCTTCGTAAGATCTACGGACCAATCTGCGTCAATGGCGAGTACCGAATACGGTGGAATGATGAACTGTATGAGTTGTACGCTGACATCGACATAGTCAAGCGCATTAAAATCGAGCGGCTTCGCTGGCTTGGTCATGTTCAGCGCATGAAAGACGATGCTCCAGTGAAGAAAGCATTCGATTCGGTACCCAGCGGCGGTCAACGCAGAAGAGGACGAGCGCATCTTCGTTGGAAAGACCAAGTAGAGGACAACCTGACGAAGCTTGGAATTTCCAAATGGCGCCAGCAAGCGAAAGACAGAAATGGCTGGTGCAAATTCTTAGATGAGGCCAAGACCAACATACGGTTGTAGCGCCAACTAGGTAAGTAAGTAAGTGTTATACCGAAACGTTGAATAAGTTTCGTTAAGGAACCATAGCGGAATTTTTGCCGAAATTTCATTAACGAATGATATACGAAACGTTGGAATTTATCGTGCTGTATTGTTGCAGATTAGCCTCTGAACGATTCGGCGAATAACAACAATCATGAATATCTGAAAATATTATATAAAATAAAAGTTGTTGAAATATAGTGGGAAAAAGTTAGGCGCTGACAGCCGCTGCTTTGCATTATATGTTTTATGAATTTTTTTTAAGTCCAGCAGTTCAAGCAGAAACTTCCTTCAAGAAATCATCACGAAAAATTCGTCAATGTTGCCGCGAACTACTTGGATGTTATTGACGAATACAAGACAGACACGTTTAAGAATATTCTACAAGTTTGGCTTATGCAGCAAGTTTCTTTAAGAAATCAGCAAAGAACAATTCTTCTGTGATGATTAGATTGAATTAGATGATTGATATTACCTCATTTAGAAAAAAATTTTTGGTGTGAGTTTTGTAGCTCATAGCGTAAAACGATTGATTTATAAACACAAAAGATAGTGAATTCAAACCTCAGCATCTTGAACGGATTTTCTGTTTTTTTTATGAAACAAATTCAGATTTTGAAAAATTCACCACTGAGGTCGAAAAAAAATTGTAAAAAAGTATTTTATATAAAATTTTTTTTATTTATTTTATAAGAAAATAGTTTGATTTATTGTTATTTAGAATATATTTTTTTGTGAGTTCTTTAGCTCAAAGCACAGGGCGCTTAATTTATAATCGTGAGGTTGTGAGTTCGAGCCTCAAGAATGTCAATGGATTTCTTCCGGTTTTTAGAATTTAGAATATTTATAGAACTATTTCGGTTTCTTGACGAAATTCTTTTGTCACTGTTAGTGATGAATTTTTAATATTTCGAACTTTTAAAGCTTTTGACGAAGTCTAAAAATCTATATAAATAAAAATCAAATGTCGTTCGTTGGTAATTGCATCAGTTGAAAACGGCTGAACCGATTTGGATAATTTTTTTTTTAAAATATTCGTAATAGTTCAACTTAGGTTTTTACGGAAAGAAAAATTGACCACGCCCACTTTGCGCCCACTTTTTTTGATTTATCTAAAATCGGAAAACGGCTGGACCGATTTGGATAATTTTTTTTTTAATGTTCATAGTAATCCAATTTAAGTTTTTCGGAAAGAAAAATTGACCACGCCCACTTTTGCGCCCACTTTTTTCAATTTATCTAAAATCGGAAAACGGCTGGACCGATTTGGATAATTTTTTTTCAAATGTTCGTAGTAATCCAATTTAAGTGTTTACTGAAAGAAAAATTGACCACGCCCACTTTTGCACCCACTGTTTTGATATCTATATATATAAAATTAAGTGGCAAAACTTCCTGTTTGCATACTCCTCTTAGACGGCTTGCCCGATTTCAATGAAATTTTTAGGGGTGATTGGGGTCTGTGTGGAGGGTGCATATAAGAAATTGAATGTCTGTATCTTTGCAGGTTTTGTACCACACCCCCTTTTGTCGCCCACAAATCAATAAAAATGCTGTATTTAAGACGGTTTTGGTCGTATGAAATTAAATTTTGGTAAATAAGTTCGTATGATAACTATAATTAACTTTGAAAAAATGGGCGTGATCACAATTCATCTACGCCTACTTTAAAGAAAATATCAAAATACTTTGAAACCATTGGTCCGATTGAGCTCAAATTTTGTAAGTACGCTTTGCTTTGAGTACGAGATGGTTTAAGGGGCAATGCCACACCCCCTTTTACCTCCCACATATAAATAAAAAATTGTTGTTATCGAATAGCTTTAGTTAGAGTTATGGGTCGCACAGCTTAGAAATTCGGTATTCGACCACAATTTTGACTTACCGTTTCTGTGATGAAATTTTATGGGAGTGGACAAGGGGGAGGGGCACCTCCGATACAACCCAAATTTGTGATATCGAATAGCTTTGGAATTCAGTTTTTGACCTCAATTTACACATGCAGTTTCAATGGTTTTATTTTATGGGCGTTGGACAGGGAGGCGTGACATCTCCCTTACAACCCAAATTTGCGATATCGTATTGCTTTGAAGTTATAGGTTGACAGCGTAAGAATTCGGTATTCAATCTAAATTTATACATGCATTTTCAATACTTACATTTTGTCGTCGTAGGGCAAAGGGGAGTGGCACTTCCCATACAACCCAACTTTGTGCTATCAAATAGTTTTAGAGTTATAAGTCGTACAACGCCGAAATTCAGTATTCGACCTCAATATACACATGCAGTTTCATTGATTCAATCTATGTTCATTGGTAAGAGGGGCGTTGCACCTCCCATTTAACGTAAATTTGCGATATTGAATATCAGCGTCAGAATTCAGTATTCGGCCCCAATTTATACATGCAGTTTCATTAATTACATTTTATGGGCGTACGACAAGGGGGCGTGAAACCTCCTATTTAACCCAAATTAGAGATATCAAATAGCATTGGGGTTATAGGTCTCACAGCTTTGGAATTCAGTATTGGACCTCAATGTACACATGCAGTTTCATTGATTACATTTTATGAGCGTTGATCAAGGGGGAGTGGCACCTCCCATACAACGAAAATTTGTGATATCGAATAGCTTTGTAGTTCAAGGTCGCACAGCGTCGGAACTCAGTATTCGACCAAAATTTACGCTTGCAGATTTACTGATAAAATTTCTTAGAGTTTGTCGGGGGGGCGAGACACCTCCAATTTAACCCAAATTTGCGATATCGAATAGATTTGGAGTTATAGGTAACTCAGCCTCAAAATTCAGTATTCGACCTCAATGTACTCATGCAGTTTCATTGCTAAAATTTTATGGGCCTAGGGAAAAGGAGAGTGGCACCTCCCATACAATCAAAATTTGTGCTATCGAATAGTTTTGGAGTTATATGTCGCACAGTTTTGGAATTCGGTATTCGACCTCCATGTAGACATCCAGTTTAATTGATTACATTCTATTAGCGGTGATGAAGAGAGAGTGGCACTTCCTATACAACCCAAATTTGTTATATCGAATAGCTTTGTGGATATAGGTCGCACAGTCTCAGAATTCAGTATTTGACCTCAATTTAGACATGCTGTTTAACTGATAACATTTTATGGGCGTTTGAATAGGGAGAGTGGCAGCAACGCGCCGGGTTTCAGCTAGTCAGACAATAATTATTTAAGTAAAAATAAATTTTCAATATACCACGTTTTTAAAACAAACTAAAAATTATAATAAAATTTCTCCTAGAGCGGGACTTTTAGTTCTCCTTAAAACGTGGTTCTCATGCTAAAGAGAATATTAATCTTGCATCGCTAACCTCAGGAAACCTCAATCTACCATCCATGCAAGGATTTCTATCCTGACAGTCAGGGTACCTGGGTTAAGAAATCATTTGTTCACTACCGCACTTAAATTGTTAATAAGACTCCTAACTTTTCTCTATAGCATGCGGCCACGTTTTTAGGAGAACTAAAAGCCTTACTCTAGGAGAAATTATTTTGAACTTTTTAGTTCGTTTTAAAAATGTTTTATATTAAAATTTTTTTTTTACTTAAATAATTATTAGAATATAACTTCTTCACAAAGTTTGATTTAGTGTCGATTTCAGTACAAATGCGAAATTTTGAACTCAACTTTCTTGAAATTAGAATTTTGCGACATATCACCTTCATGCACTCATGCCTTCAATTGTTATACTGCAATTAAGTTAAAAGTTTTCTTATGCAATTTTTTTTTTATTATTGAAAGAAAACTAAAACCAAAATAAAATGCTGTACCGCATCCTATTCCTACCCAATCTGTCTCGTATTTTGTTGAGTTAACATGTTTTCTTGCTTGCAGGTCGCCTGGATACACATTGACCGCCAAATGATTCTAACAATTCACCGACATGTGATCTCGAGAATACCACGCTACAGCATCACCTACGATAACGCCAACACATGGCTGTTGCATGTGAATCAGGCGCATCAGGATGACCGAGGCTATTACATGTGTCAAGTGAACACGAATCCGATGATTAGTCAGGTTGGCTATCTGCAGGTGGTAGGTAAGTGAGCTGCATGAGCAGTGTAGATTGACATTTGGACATCGTTTTTTTTAATGTGTTTAACATCAAATTTAAGTGCCACCTAACATACTAGACATTGAGAGCACGCCCTCATCGGTGGCGGTGCGCGAGAATCTCAACATTAATATGACTTGCCGTGCTGATGGCTTTCCAGCACCAAAAATCATCTGGCGTCGCGAGGATGGCGAAGAAATCGCTGTGGAAAAAAAGAAAAAAGGTAGGTTGAGCTATAAAAAAGCACTTGAAAAAATATTTATTAGCTTTTGTCTCGTGACTTTCCATGAATTGAGAAAAAATTTCATGCTACGAATGCAGACAAGTATTATAAAATAATTTAACGATGCTACATAGGATTTGATTGGCAAATAAAATGGCTGATTTCGAAAAAAACATTAGGTTAAAAGGACAACAGCTGGTTTAAAAGCTTAAATATATTGGTTTAATTTGTTTAATATATCTAAAGTATGTGTCAAATGATGTTTTATGTATGTTTTAAGGACATAAAACTTAAATTCACGACATCCCTTGCTGTCTGCATCCTCTATCTATGTTTATATTTGCTTGCTAATGAGTCTCTTTCTATTGGTATGCTTCTTTTTTTCACTTTGCAACGTGGCAACGGAAACATGTGCAACTCACGCCTAACAACAAACACAAAAACGCCTTCTCGCAACAAAACATGAAACTGGCAAAACACAAAAAAAAAAACATGAAAACATTCTACAACGAAATACAACGTCATAAACTGAAATTGTTTGTGAACCTTGTGAACTGGCTACTCCATGGATGGATGCTGCCGACTGCCTGCATGGATGAATGACATAACGTCACTTCATGACACGTCATGACATCAACAACAACAACATCGTCAAACTCATCATCATCACCATCAAATAATCCTTTCATCTCGCTGTTTGACGCACGCTTGACATCCTGCTGCACGCTGGTTTATTTGGAATTTGTTGACCACAAACAGTGCTGGTCTACGATGGCGAGGTGTTGCCGCTAAGCAAAGTCAGCCGCAATGAGATGGGCGCCTATCTGTGCATAGCAACGAATGGTGTCCCGCCATCGGTGTCAAAGCGGATAATACTGGACGTTGAATGTAAGTGGACTCTGTTATGTTTTTTTTTCGGTTACTAGAATTTTCATTTATAGACATTTTGGTACATGTTGTGTAGAAGAGATCCTGGAGCTGAACTGTTTGACAGATTCAGCTACTCAAATGTGGCTATTCTACTGGCACGTTTTGGTGGTTGTGGCTTTTAAAGGGGGTTGTCGCATCTGGTACGCAAACTTGAATTGGATTCCTTCGATAGATCAATGTGCTAAGATCAGGGACAGTGCCTGTTATGGTTTTTATCAAAAAAGGCAGATATTAACAGTTCTCATTTAACTTTTATTTTTCCCAACAAAAATATTAGTTATTTTGTGCCTTTCATTTTTTCGGGCAAAAATACACGATTATTTTTGACTTTTATGTTATAAATCAAAAGTAACAGTTATTTTGTGCCTTTTATTATTCGGTTAAAAAAATCAGGCAATTTGAATTTTTTTTAAAGGCCGCTTGATAGCCAAAAATTTTTGATTTTTTAATAGTGTTTATTCGGTCAAGTAACCTTTGAAAAAATACGAATTGCCTGATATTTTTGACCGAAAAAATAAAAGTCATAAAATAATTTTTTTTTTTTTTGCAAAAAAATTAAAGTCAAAAGAAACAGTTATTTTTGCCCGAAAGAGTAAAAGGCAAAAAATTACAGTTAATTTTTTAATTTTAAAGTAACAGTCAAAAATTTAACCCTTCGTTACATGACTTTTTCTCCCAGTGCATAATTTTTTTTTTGTGTTATTATTTATGGTAAGAGTGGTTTAGAGAATGTATAATCGAAATTTGGATGCTCTGCGATGTATTGGAACGAAGTTACACAACATTGCATATATGCAATTTCATGCAGAAAAGCAATAAAAATTACTGTATGATGGTTTAAATATTACTTTTTATTTTACATGTTCGATATGAAATTATATGCTTTTAATGACTTAAACATAGAGATAATTTCAGATATTTTATATATTCAATAAAAATAAAAAACTTTAATGCACCTTCATCTATAACTAAGACAATTTTAAGCACAGGATAGTAAAAAAATATATAAAATATCACACTGATCTGTAAGGATTTTTGTTTCTAAATTTGAAGCTCATTGCAATTTATTAGATACAAAAAATATTCATTATAAAATCGTTTCTTATCGTTTCGAGTCGTAGGGTAATTTCAAACTTGATTAAAATATAATCTATTCTGACATTTTGAGCAGTTAATATGACTGTATTCATTGCACCCTGGTAATTGGCATGTAAGACTCTTGTTGTCCCATTGTGGGCAGTGATTAAAATGGTCTAACCGATTTTCTGTCTGAGGCTGTGGGAAACTTCTCTGATGTTTCGTCTATTGCTCAAAGTTTTTTGATAATTCGGAAGGTCTTTCACGTTTTGCGGATAGTTTTCCTACTTTGCAAAGCCTTTCTGCCACTTGCAAACGAAAATTGGCTAATGTTATGTTTCCATGATTACCGCTTTGTTGTTCTGAACGCTTGTACAATAGCCATGCAGTTATTGGGGGTTGGAATTAATTTTAAAGGTTTTTTTCGGTTTTTGAGCATTTATTTAGAAACAACGGTACAATGTATATTATTCAAAGTATTGTCAATCGTTAGCTACAACATTTCCCATCTTTCTGGCAGCATATGGATTCCGCGCCGGAAGAACGATTCGTCTTTTGAGGCAATCCACGAATCGACCCATTTTTTGGTATCTCCGTAAGAAGTGAAGCGCTGCTCAGCCAAGCCATGCGTCATCGATCTGAATAGGTGGTAGTCGGAAGGGGCTATGTCTGGGCTATAAGGCGGGTGGGGTAGCACATCCCAATTCAGCGCCTCCAACGTTTCCTTGACGGTTCTTGCAACATGTGGCCGTGCGTTGTCATGTTGAAAAACCACTTTGTCGTGTCTTTTGGCATATTCCGGCCGTTTAATCTTTAATGCTCGGCTCAATTGCATCAATTGTTGTTGGTAGCGTTCCCCAGTGATGGTTTCGTTAGGTTTTAGCAGCTCATAGTACACGACACCCTTCTGATCCCACCAAATACACAGCATAAGCTTGGCGCCATGAATATTCGGCTTGGCCCTCGATGTTGATGCATGGCCGGGTGGTCCCCACGATTTTTTTCGCTTAGGATTATCGTAATGGATCCACTTTTCATCGCCAGTGACAATACGATGCAAAAAACTCTTCCTTTTATGCCGTTGAAGCAGTTGTTCGCACATGCAAAATCGCCGTTCAACGTCTCTCGGCTTCAACTGGTACGACACCCAATTTCCTTGCTTTTGAATCATTCCCATGGCCTTCAAGCGTTTGCCGACCGTTGATAAGTCGACTCCCAATGATTCTGACAATTCTTGAAGGGTTTGACACGGGTCTTCATCGAGCAAAGCCTCCAATTCCTCATCTTCAAACTTTTTCGGCTGGCCCGGACGCTCTTTGTCTTCCGTATCAAAATCACCACTTTTAAACCGACGGAACCAGTACTCACAAGTAGAAATCGATGGAGCATAGTCCCCGTAAGCCTCAGTAAGCGTGCGTTGTGCTTCAACCGCTTTTTTCTTCAAATGGAAGCACAAAAGTAAACCTTCCCGCAAATTGCGTTTTGTTGGAACGAAAGTCGACATGTTCACAGAGAAAAAATATATGTTGTTTACACTTCAGTGGAATGACACATACTGAAAAATGAAGCTTACACAATGTGATTTGAAATGAATATAGTCACAGGTGTGCCCGATGCGATCTATTGATAGTTACGCCATCTCTTAGAAAACCTTTAAAACTAATTCCAACCCCCAATACTTATGTGGTATCTATCAAAAGATAAAAAATCTCATACACCAATTTTTTTTGGGCGTATTTTTATCTTGTAGCGTCGAATTTGAAACAATATTCGGACACTCAATGGATATGTTTTTACAAAATTTTTTGTCAAGTCAGATATGAGATATGTCAGATATGAACTCAGGACTTGTGCGCTAATAGTTCGACATCAAATTAACAACTTTATTACCTCTTTATGAAACCAAATATACTTCAAAATCATTCTGGGTGGCTACTTATTCCACAGACACTCCTCGAGATTTCTTCATTAATATTGGAAAACTTTGTAGTTTTGAGTTCGGAAATCTATTCTGACTGAGTGACCTTTTGACTAGTTCAGTCATTAGTGGTAGTGTTGTATAATAATTATCTTAGCATTGTATAATAACTTATATTTTGTGGCACATAACTTTTAGTCAACGGAAAGGCAATTTTCATATTGAATCGACTTGAATTGTTTCTGAAAAGTGTTAACTAACAGTCAACCTTAAAAGAGCCGGTAATAATTTTTTAAAATTGATTGACTAACATTGTCTCCTGTATTAGAGTGCATAACATCGATTATTGAGTATTTGAATAACAGACCTTTTAATGCATATGCCAAGAAATTTTCTTAAATCTGACTTGTCAGTATTAAATTGATGGTCTGGTTTTCTTAAATGTAGAATAAAATATTTTTCTATCCAAATAGTGAGCACGTACTTCTCTTTTAATGTTACGATATTTAAAATATCTTCTTCAACTTCAGAATGTCTTTCCTATGAACTTTCTGTACGATGTATCCTGACGTTTACGTTATCATATTCACGATCATTATCTTCACTTAATTCTTCCTCGCTATTTTCCCATGAATCAAAATTTTTTTTAATTTTATCGTCAGTAGCGCCCTACAATGCATGGAATTGCATTTCTGTAATATAACCTCATATCTGCAATGTAACTTTAAAACGTCTCAAATGCATGATATTGCATATTTGTAACTAAGCCATTTATTTCATGAAATCAAAGTTACATTGCACAAACAAAAGATTAAGCTTAAAGAAAATTAGTTTATATTCTAGAATATTACCTAAATTTGAACGTTTTTTTGATATTTCTTTTATACTTATTAAAAATATTCACTTATTTTGCCTACGTGCAAGAAAGACTTTGTTCGACTCAATATTTCGGACAAATTAAATCACCAATTTGACATAAGGAGGCAACAACTAATAAAAAATGTCTAAATATTTCTTTTTTATATACTCCTTTATGAATATAAACGGAGTGTGGACGCCACATCTCTAAGAAGTCAACATTGCATATGTACAACCCCATGCAATGAAGGGGTTAAAAGGGTTTAATATTCGCAAAGCTGCTGCCATTACAATCATAATGGTATATTTTAAGTCCACCGGCAACTTTTTCGTTATTCCATTTCTCATCTGAATATTGTAAAATATTAGTTATTTTTGGTCCCTGATTAAGATGATAGGCGGAATTTAAAAAAAAAAATTATTACACCTTGTATGTACGCAACGTTAGAACTAGAGTACATGAAGTCAGATAAGTTTTTCAAGCAAAAAATGTTTAAACAATTTTATACTTAATTTTTAACGGGTGATTTGGTAAGTCAGTGACTTTTTTCATAAAAGTTATTTATGCAAAAAAAAAAAACGTTTTTTTCTCAACATAGCCTCCTTTTAGATCGATGCATTTAATCTAGCGTCTTTAAGATTTTTTTTGTAACTTCCAAATAACAGTTACTTAGATTATAGTGGGCCCATGTGGATCGCGACCCATGGGATCTACTGTTCATGCCCTTAATTAACTTTCCAGATCTAGGCTAAATTTTATTAGGCTATAAATTTTAGCATTGTCTCTGGCTTGGTGTTCCAAATTTTTGATGGGGGCACAAGGGGGATAAAGGGAGTAATTCACCCCAAGAACTTTTAAATACTTTACTTTTTAAACCTTATTTGAAGTAAATAATTATGCCCCCAGATCATGTTATTCTGCAAGCAAAATGGTCTTACTCTTCTCGCATCGCTTCATAAAAACGCCACGTACACGCAAATGACGTCACAAAACAAAACAAATTTTTTTAAGTATGTACTTTAGTAATTCTTTAAATGAATAAAAAAAAACTTTATATCAATATCTCCGACCATTTTTTTGTAGTATTCTTTCAAGAAACACCTTAAGAATCGCTTATGTATACTTAAAGGTACCCTTAATGCAATTGAATGGGTGATTGTAATAGCATACCAAGCCATATGAAATGAATTGAATGGTATTGTATTCTATTATTTTGATTGCGAACGAAAAAAAGAGAAAACGCAGAACCAAATTTAAAGACAATATTTGCAGATGTGCAGGAATTACACGAGAGGTTCGGTATGTCACTTAATATATTTCGTATTGCTGGAAGTAGTAATGTCAGCGCTTCAACACCTGAAGACTAGTTAATAAGGAACTAACTCCAATTCAATTATTTCGTGTACTTCAAATTTGGCAGTGTAAATGGGCGAGCGAAACTAAGGTTAATGATATCAACACCGTTTTTACTCTTTGTGATAATGACATTTTTCCACTAATTTCTAAAACGTTTTCTATCTTTGCCACGCTTCCTATCAGTGTAGCAACAGCTGAGCGAAGTTTTTCTACAGTGCGACTATTAAAAACATGGTTATGTTCAACTATGCAACAAGAACGATTGAATGGACTCGCATTATTGCATATACATAGAGGCATTAAAATAAATATTAACGAAGCTAACTGTGCCGCAAAAAAAGAAGCGCTGCGATGATTTTTTCATATAATTTTTTCTCTATCTGATGACTATCTAATAATCAGTATACATTTTGTATTGTTCATTTATTTTTTAAAGTGTACCATATCATAGTCGTAACGTCAGAACAATAAGTTTCAAATTCCTGTAATTGTTTTTATTGAAAAGTACTATGTTTTTTCATTGTACATACTTGAAAATATAATTGTGCAATGTTTTTATAATGGAATAAATGTGAAAAATTTGAATAAATCAACCTTGATTCCAAAATTAGTCAAATTTAGAGTTTTTATTTACTTTTCGCTAAGATATTATTCCGGAAAAAGGGAGGAAATAAATAAATACGGAAAAATATACGAAAATAAATGCGGAAATAAATACGGAAATGTGCGTATATGTGTCTGGGAAAAACGCTTATTAAACAATTCGATAATTTCAAATCAAAAAAGAACAATTTGTCTATTTGTAAAAAGACAAAATTTTCTCAAATAACAAATGTGTGTCTTTGATAATTTACCCCCCCAAGACTTTTTCCAGATCCGCCGCTACATCTTAGGCTGTGGATTGCCGTACATTCACATAGAATGTGTTCAGTGGTTTCTTCTTCCTCCTTGCATGCAGACGTCTGATTCAGAAAGATCTATCTTTTTAATATGGTATCTGAGTTAGCAGTGAAGAAACTAGTAAGAATTCTAAGGTCTGCTTTAGTAAGTCTTTGGATTTTGCCAAACTAAGAGTTGAAAATTTCTTAGATTGCCTCTGTTCATTAGTGTTGTTTCAGTGGCAGTGAAATTTCTCGTCTTCCCATATTCTAATTTTTTCTAGAATGTATCTATTTGCTAAGCTACAGAATGGTTCAGGTAGGCCTGAAGGGCTTTTAAAACCGCTTGAACTGCGGAGACATTCTCTGACACATACTTGAATGGCATATACCTCCGCCTGGAATATTGTCGGCGTGTATGCCATTGGAAGACCTTTTTGGAAATTGGGACCATAAATCCCCGCTCCCGTTATTCCATTTTCGAGTTTTGACCCATGCGGAGACATTCTCTGGCACATACTTGAATGGCATATACCTCCGCCTGGAATATTCTCTGACACATGCAGGGTTGCCCATATTCGACGGACCCATGTTTTTTTTAAAAAAATCAAAGAAAAAAATAAAAATTTGTCGGTTGGCAATCTTAATCATTTAATTTGTTTCAAGTAGATTTGTTTACATCAATTTTTGAATATGATATCTCTCAATTGGCCGCCTCTGGCGTTGATGGCGTATTGTGCCCTTTTTGCAGCATTTTCCATCGTTTTCGCCAACATTTCGGCCGGAATAGCGGCTATTTCTTCACGAATGTTGTCCTTGAGCTCTTCTACGGTCCTTGGCTTGTTAACGTAAACCTTTGACTTCAAATATCCCCACAAGAAGAAGTCAGGCGGCGTCAAATCGGGCGAACGCGGTGGCCAGTCCAAATCACCACTTTTCGACATCAAACGGCCCGGAAACAAATTCTTCAGAAAATCGATTGTTATGCGACTTGTGTGCGGTGGAGCGCCGTCTTGTTGAAACCAGAACTGCCTCATACGCTTTCGACGAATAATTGGCATCACAAAATTGGTCATCATGTCGCGATAACGCTCCTGGTTGATGGTAACAGCATGGCCATTTTCATTTTGGAAGAAAAACGGCCCAATGACCGTTTTCGCACTAACGCCGCACCAAACTGTGACTTTTTCGTCATGAAGAGGCACTTCTTGAATCTCCTGAGGATTTTCAGTGGCGTAAAAACGGCAATTTTGCTTATTTACGGTCCCATTCAATGTGAAATGGGCTTCATCGGACATGATAATTTTGTTCCAAAATTCCTCGTCATTTTCGGCCATTTCGAAGACTCTTTCAGAGCGCTCGCGTGGCGTGTATTGTTCCATGGTAAAAATCTGCTTGGACTGACGCTTCAAACGCGGTATGTCATTAAGCGATCTGACATCTCTGTCAAAAGTTATGGCGTTGCCAGATGGGTCCGTCGAATATGGGCAACCCTATACTTGAATGGCATATACCTCCGCCTGGAATATTGTCGGCGTGTATCCCATTGGAAGACCTTTTTGGAAATTGGGACCATAAATCCCCGCTCCCGTTATTCCATTTTCGAGTTTTGACCCATGCGGAGACATTCTCTGACACATACTTGAATGGCATATACCTCCGCCTGGAATATTGTCGGCGTGTATCCCATTGGAAGACCTTTTTGGAAATTGGGACCATAAATCCCCGCTCCCGTTATTCCATTTTCGAGTTTTGACCCATCAGTGTACCATATGTGTGAGACAGGATCAACTATGAAGCTATCGTTGCTCCATAGTTGCCGTTTGGGTATAACAACCCCGTAGCGTTTTGAGAAGTTACTTTCGGCAGCATCCTGTCAGGGATTTTTAAAAAGGGCTCATTTTCGATGGTTTTGAGTATGTTCAGGTGACCCGTAAATTTCCCTGCCTTGTAATCACCGATTTCCTCCATTCTTAGTGTACTTAGACGTGCTTCTTTTGAATGATCGTTAAAGGGGGTAGCCCTGTTATAACACTCAGAGCTTCAGATGGGCACGTTCTCATTGCCAAAGTGATACCAATGCACGCCATTCTTTGCAGCTCTGTCAGTTAATTAGCTGCTGTGCGCTGTTGGACCTTGGGCCACCATGCAAGCTGCATAAGTAACGATAAGTCTCACAAATTTTTTATCGTCCAATAAATCATTTTTGGTTTGAGGCCCCACATTTTGCCATGGAGGCGTTGACAAGCAAAAAGGGCATGTGTTGCCCTGCCTGTAATTGCATCTATGTCTGTGTTCCAACAGAGCTGCTTTTCAAAAGTCACTCCTAAGTACTTGACGTCATTTGAAAAGTCAATAACTTTTCCATCCAGGGTAACTCCTTCAAGATTTAGTCTCCTTTTCCTAGAGAAGGGTACCAGAATTGTTTTGTCAGGACTTATGCTTAACCCTTTTTCATTACACCATTTTGAAGATATAAAAACTTATTATGAAGTTATTCCAAATAATAGGTTTTATCAAGGTCCTCAAGATAGGCTTTTGTTTCGGTAATGAACTCTTCTTTCGACTCAAAACTCTTACCGCCGCGCTTTTTTTTAAGTTGGGGAAATATGACATAATTGCAGGGGGTCTAATTCTGGAGAATATGGTAAATGGGGCAGCAGTTCGTATCCCAATTTATGGATTTTTGCCATTGTGCCAGTTGGTTGTCAAGAGTACTTTAATTTTTCCGGTAATCGTTATACCCTTTTTAAGGTTAACGATGTGAATGACTTCGCATGCATCCCATAAAACTGTTGTCGTGACCTTGTTGACTGACAGATCCATCTTGGCCTTTTTATTTGTGTAAATTCACCCAAAGAAGTCCACTGCTGCTTGGTTTCTCGTGGGCTATGATATATCCATGTTTTGTCTACGATTACGAAACTACGCAAAAACTTTTTCGGATTGCAGTTGAACATTGCCAAATACTACTTTGTAGTGATCACACGGCTGCGCTTTTAGTCGAGTTTTACCAATCTTGGCACCCATCATGGGGATAGTTTTTTTGTATACTATTAGTTTTTTATATAAACTTATATGAGTTAAATTTAAAAAACTTCTTTGAAAAACATGAAGATAATTTTCGTCAATTTAAAAACAAGCACTTTTTTCTGTATACCAATTGGTAAAAACTCAGCAGCTTGAAATATTAATTCATGAAAACTTTATCCAAAAAATCGTGCGATTTGAATTTCTCAACGTAATTTATCAGAGTAATGGCATTACGAAAATGCGTTTTACTTGTATTTGCGAGGAAAAAGTTTGAATCTTAGCTTGAAAAGGTTTCAATAATAATACATAAAATGTAAGCAAATTTAATAAACAAAAAATCTATGACTTCGCTAAGAGTCTCATCAACTCTCAAGGTCTTTCGAAATTTGAAATGATTGAAGTAAAAGTTTAATTTAGTTTTTAAGATTAATTTAATACCATTTTTTTTAACCAAATAGTTGAAAATTGTATTATTTTTTACTTCTTTCCAACTTTAAGATTTAAAATTTAAACTTGACAGTTTAATTTTTTTTTAAACAATCGATATGTATTTTTTATCAGGAAATAGTTGAATATCCAACTGAAGTTTCAAATTTTAATGTTTTTTGTAAATAAATGAATTCGTCTTACTTCAAAAATTGAAAACCTAATTTATTTACAAAATTTTTTAAATCTCTTTAAATTCCTCTTTGAATTCTGTTTTTAAAATAAAATTTTTTTTAGCCAAATATTTATTTATTTTTTTTAATGAAATTTTTTTCTGTCCTAACCATTGGCGTCGGAAGCGGGGGGCAAGGTGGGCAGTTGCCCCCCTTTTTTAGCTAGATAAACAATTTGAAAGGAAAAGTTATTCAAAATATCAGTTTTTTTGCAACGATAATATTTTTGTATTATATATTTTCCTCTTCTTTCTCTCTTCTTCATGTTTCATGTGAAGAAATTTTGGTGAACTTTTTTTCACCACTATTTGTACTGCCCCCCCATTTGTACTGCCCCCCCAGATGAAATTCGCTTCCGACGCGCTTGGTCCTAACTCATAACGCTTAAAAACATCAAACAAGATTTGCGAAAGAATGGTTAACATTTTTTTTTCTGAAATAATAATAACTGCTATCCTTTTTTATGACCATGTTTGCTTCAACTATCTAATAAATAGATTGAAGAAAAAAATCTTTCTGCCAACAATCGGTGCTCGTTAAAGCGTTCGAACAATCATTCACCGCACGTACGAACCATAAACTTGAGCTACGTTCATGTGCCTGCCTACATGCGCCTTACTGCTTGCCATCCTGCCGAAAAACATGTGTCGGCTTAAAAAATTTTGAAGCTTTCAATAGTGTGTTTGTTGTTGTTATTTTCTTTTTAACTAAAACGAGTTTTTGTTTTAGCCAAAGTATTTTTGACAAGTCATTGCAATTTTATTGGAAAAAATGTTTAGGAGTGAGAATTTCTTTTTATTTTGCTCTATTTTTTTACATGAGCTACACTTTTTACTTAACACTTTTTTATTCATCATCATTTTTTACTTGCAGTTTCGCCCATGATTTGGGTACCAAATCAACTTGTTGGCGCACCAGCTGGCACGGATGTAACCATCGATTGCCATACAGAAGCACATCCAAAGTGAGTTGGCAAAAAAAAACACGTTTACTTATTTTTTTTTTTTTTTTGAGTTTTTAAATTTAAGATAGAAACATTTTTCTCTATACTGTGCAACTAGATGGTGTTGTGTTACTTTGCTAATATTTCTTAGAATGTAACACGTAACTTTATTAAAGTGTGCACAATTTTGCATATGATACTGAAGAACTGAGTGTAGTTGCTGTTTTTCGTTTTTTTTATTTTTTTTTATTCAATGCAGCTTTGGTATAGTAATTGAATTCCTTTTCTAATAAAGTGCTTTTGTTTTCACTACTTCTTCTATTTCCTTTCTCATTGCAGAGCCATCATTTATTGGGTCTATAATTCGGTTATGGTGCTACCTAGCAAGAAGTACAAAACAGACTATACGGAAAATTCTTACAGGTAAGTCGTAAGAGCAAACATTTTTCACATGTTCCCAGATGTCCTTTTGCTTGACCTGCAAGAAATTGCCTAACAACTCATGTCCTTGGTATTTTAATTTCCTTATATCTTTTCTTGACTTTTCTACAAATTCAATTAACTAAATTATTTACCAACTCACATTCGAGCATATTCTATTCATAATGTTTGTTTTATGAAATTTGTACAACTTGGGCTAAAATTCACTCACACCAAAATATTTTTATATCATATGCGTGTGTGTAGTGTGTATGTGTGTGTGCCTGCGTCTGTCATTTCAGTCGACAAGCGCTTTTATTGCTGACATTATGTAATCTCTGTTAATCTTCATGTAAACTTCATTAAACCATTTTATGCTGCCTCTTCTTCTTCTTTCTCTCTTTCTAAATCATTTTTCTTCGCATGTAAATACTTGAAAATTTCACTTTAATATCCTCGAAAGTATTGTAAAGTAATAATCTTTCAAAATGGCTCTTGCCGGCAGCTGCAGCTTGTGTTGCTCACATGTGTGCGTTAAGAGTGAGTTTAGAGTGAGTTTAGAGTGAGTTGTCGATGGTTCTCGATGTATGTGTGTTGTGCACATGTGTGAGTATGTAGTTTATATGCCACTTTAAATGCAAAACGTATTTGCGCTAGGCTTCATGGGTGTGTCTGTCTGCCTACATGTGTGCTTATGTGTATTCCTACTTGTTTGATTGGATTAAATTTCAAGTTGTGTGAAAATATTTTAAAACAAATGAAATACTAAAAGTTTTCTATTAGAATTGCTATTAAAGAGTTGATTCTTCCTTCTGTACAGAGAATAGAATATCTAAGTACGTATACAAAAATTTTTTATGCGTATGAATGTGTGTGTATACATTGAACTTTACACTTCAATGTTGCTTAGTGTAAATATTTAACTAAACTCAATTTGAGGTTTTCGTAGTTATTATGCATTTAAAATATATCGTAAAAAGTTAAATTATAGGAGAGAAGAATATTTAAAAGTTTTTTAAGATGTTGGGAAAAATTTAACCTTATTTCCTTGTTTTAAGCTATACCTTAGCTCGTGTTAGAGTCAGATATGATACTTTTTGGTCAAACAAAGCAAAGGAAATATACTAACCCATTTTGTAACGCTACCCGATTTCGTTTAGATATCGTTCTGATGTTTTTTGTATTAACATTTTAGCACATCCTGATCACATAAAAAAAAATATAATGGTGACCTAGGGTGATCGTGGATTACTGTTGCGAAAATGCAACGATGGCTCATACGATGCAAATCACTTTTTGAAAAATGTACTCAAATGCATTTTTCAATAGATGTTTTTATGAGAAATACTAGAATATATAGAAATTAATTATAGAAATATTGAATATTAATTATTTAGAATGTTAAAATTTGTGAATTGTACTGCTCGAAGCACTTAGATCGCAGTGTAATATTACATTTTTTGCACTGATGAATAGGAGTGGCACTCAGCTCTTTTTTTCTTTTATTGTATGGAGTTTTCCAAATCACGTGTACTCTGACATCTGTACGTTGAAGACTTAACATCTTACAATTTCAAATCCCCTTACTGCTTTTCTTCAATGCCTTGATCTTGAAACAAAAGAAATTATGCAGTTATTTGACCTCTGAAATCAATTCATCCACAAAGGCCACTACTAGTTTCTACCATGAACCGCAGCACGGTAGTAAAATACAGTATTATCATGTAGATCTGCAGCACCCATGTTTTTTGTAGTCATGGAAAATTAAGTTTGAAAAAACTATGACTTCTGAATTGTCTTGCCAGCGCGCAACCAGTAACCTGTAAAGAGGGGCCAGTTGCAAAGGATAACATTTGCCCTTTTGATTTTACTGTTCCAGTTGCGCGAAAATTTTGTTCACTGAGTAAGAGAAACATTTATAGCAGTATACGTATGATTTTCTGGACTTGTAACGGATTCCAACAATTGCAAAACAAAAGATGCTCCCAAGCCAATGGTTTTGTGCCAGCAAATGGACTAGCTTTAAACAGATAGCTAGTGTCCAAACAAAAATACCAGTATGTAAAACAAAAACGTATTGGCTTACTACGGATAAACATCTTGTGCAGTTGTTCCCTCCAAAGTAGGGAATTATTTCTTCATCTATGGATAAATAAGTTGTGAACATACCAAAAAAAATTTTAATGATTGCGGATATATAAATAATTTTACTTTTTTTTATAGAAACAACATTATCTTATGTGGTTAATTTTATTACTTTTAGGCTTTTTGGTCTTGTTGGTTTAAATAATGTTGGTTAAAATAAATAACTTTTATTTACATTATGGTTTTCCTCCGACGTTCCGCAGATTTCTTTACTGCTACTTAAGGGATTGAATACAATTTTATAATAAAAGGAATTATTTTAAATTTTAAAAATCACAATTAACAAATAATAATTACTGACATAAAAAATTTCTTCTAACAAAAATATTAAGCTAACATATAACACTGAAACAATTAAACTTATGTTATCTTCAAAACTACTGAAAATAGTTCGAATAAAAACCTAAACAGTAAATACTTTAATTTCTATAAAATTTTTCGAATTAACAATTTCTAGAATAAAAACTGCGAGCGCGAGAAAATGCTCAATTTCGTGGCTATGCATTTGATGGTTCACTAGTAGAACTGATTTACATGCAATTAGCCAATTTTGCATTTTCGCAACAGCTATTTTCAACATAGCGTCGAAAAAGTATTATTGGTGTTTCGAATACGAATTTCAAAACCATGTTTTGCGATGTTTTTCCAAAAAAAAATTGGTTAATAACAAAAAAATAATTTGTTCAATTATTTATTTAAGGACCTTTTTTGCAGGAGTCTTTTTAGGCGTATTTTATATAAGCAACTTTGCAACCCTGGTAAGCTAAATTTTGATTAACAATAAAAAAAAGCTAAAGGAGAAAACTCCAAATAATAGTTTGGTGTATCATTTATAGCTCTCGGAATTTTAGTTATTTTTTAATTATTCATCAAACTTGGTGTTGCAAAAAGGCAACAGCAGTACAAAATGGGTTAATGTGGTTCGATAGAAGCTTTTTTATTATTCGCGAAATCTTATTGAATAATTTTTGTTTATGTCCACCGTTCTTTGCTTCTATTTATGTGTTTTGCGTTTATGTTTTTCAAATTAAATTTCTTACAAACACTGCGACCATGCTTTTTGATCATGAAAAGAAACACAAATTTTAAGCACAGCTGTGCCAGAGATAAATAATAAACGCAGATCTATTTTTGACTGTTGCTCAGCTCGGACAAAAGAAAGAAAATCGCCTATTGGCTTTATTCATCCGTTGAATTGTAAAGTAGGTGGTGGGCAATTTGCGCGGCAAAAGGTCCAAACAAATCAGCCAGAAGTCCACATCATCGTCAGATGTCGGAGGCTCCCTTGTCTTGTCAAGACACGCTTGTTTTAAGTTGGCTTGGTTAGCTATGAAAACCACGCCTACCTTCTATACAAAGTCACTTTACCAAAATGGTAAAATTTCCTTAAATTCCACAAAAATTAATTTAATGTCTTCAAATTTTGTACATAAGCTTTAAGCTCTAATATGCAGTCTTGAAATTTATAAAATTTGTAATCGAATGAAAACAACGCCCACCTTCCATACAAAGTGACTTTATTAAAATAGTAAATCTCTTTAAATTCTACTTAAATTAGTGGAATGGTTGAAAATTGTTTTAGTCCAGTCGAAGATAGTTCCTTACTAGTTTTGTAGAAAATAGCTCTCCTTATTAAGCGCAGCAAGCCATAAAAATGTTTTTTTAAAGTTTAGATGTGAAATTGATCTCTTAAAAATTTGTTTCCTTCTTTAGGAAACGAAGGTTGAGGAATCCAGTAATTTTCAACAAAATCCACTTTTGATGCAAAGCTGAATATTTTAATGTAAGGATGACATACAAAAAAAAAATAATTAATAAAAAGTTCTGGTTTTTGGTGATGGATTTTTTTATATATGTAAAAATCTTTCTTTCATTAAAAGGTAGAATCAATGCACGGAAATGCGTGTAAACACAACGAAATTCCTTATATATCTTAAAAAATTAAAAAAATAAAATTACAAAATTTTAAGTACGCCAATAAAAGTGTGTTAAGTGATTATATAATTTAAAAACACTGATTTAAATTATATTTTTTTAAACACCTTGTTTATCGCAATCTATAACTAATATTTTCACGATTTCTCACACAAACCAATTTACGAAGCTTTGAACTTGTGCTATTAGCAGAAGGAAAACCAAACTGAACGCTTGAAAAAAGTACCCTGAATAAATTAAGCAGTAAATCGATAAGCGGTAATTAAAAAAAAATAATAACAGTTGTGTACATGGTGCACAATAAGTACTCTAACCAAGGAAATTAGCAATTTAACAAAAGATTAATTTTTAGGAACTAGACTTTTGGCCAGCTTTTTTGATCAAATAACGGTTAGAGGAACGTTCAAAAAATCCAATTCCTCCATATTGTAGACGTACGTAGTCGGAAAATGATGCTCTTCGTACATTGCGTAAAGTTGGTTGGAAAACTTCTGCAGGTTGGTTTTGCAGAAAGCCTTTACGCAATCAAATAATGTTTGCTCCGCGGTACGTAAAATCAGTTGAGGGCCGAGCTTCACAGGAAACTGATATGCTCTCTCGCGCCACTCATTTATGCTGAGCCCGTAATTGTGAGCGGCGCATTTCACAATGGTTGCAACCAACTCAATCTCTTGAGCTCTCGAGAAGGCCTTAAGTGAAAAAAAATTTAAATAAAAATTCAAAACTCTCAACGCTAAGAAAGTGGAAGAACACCAATTTACCTGATTCGATGGCACGCGCTTGTTACATCCACGAAGAGTTGCTGTGGCAGTTGATTTTGTGGACAGCTTATTCACAGAACAGCAATTAATGGCATTAAGCAGCAAATTAAAATCAATAAAAGACGCTTTTTTTTATCTAACCTCGGACGAAATGGCTAAAAATAATCGAAAAATGCATAAAAACACAATTAAAATGGAAAAAAATGCATATAAACGCCATTAAAATAAAATTAAAAAAAAATAGTGTCCATGTTATGTTATGTTATGTTATGTTATGTTATGTTATGTTATGTTATGTTATGTTATGTTATGTTATGTTATGTTATGTTATGTTATGTTATGTTATGTTATGTTATGTTATGTTATGTTATGTTATGTTATGTTATGTTATGTTATGTTATGTTATGTTATGTTATGTTATGTTATGTTATGTTATGTTATGTTATGTTATGTTATGTTATGTTATGTTATGTTATGTTATGTTATGTTATGTTATGTTATGTTATGTTATGTTATGTTATGTTATGTTATGTTATGTTATGTTATGTTATGTTATGTTATGTTATGTTATGTTATGTTATGTTATGTTATGTTATGTTATGTTATGTTATGTTATGTTATGTTATGTTATGTTATGTTATGTTATGTTATGTTATGTTATGTTATGTTATGTTATGTTATGTTATGTTATGTTATGTTATGTTATGTTATGTTATGTTATGTTATGTTATGTTATGTTATGTTATGTTATGTTATGTTATGTTATGTTATGTTATGTTATGTTATGTTATGTTATGTTATGTTATGTTATGTTATGTTATGTTATGTTATGTTATGTTATGTTATGTTATGTTATGTTATGTTATGTTATGTTATGTTATGTTATGTTATGTTATGTTATGTTATGTTATGTTATGTTATGTTATGTTATGTTATGTTATGTTATGTTATGTTATGTTATGTTATGTTATGTTATGTTATGTTATGTTATGTTATGTTATGTTATGTTATGTTATGTTATGTTATGTTATGTTATGTTATGTTATGTTATGTTATGTTATGTTATGTTATGGTCTTTTAAATTATTTTTCCTTATTTTTTAATGTCCTTCTACTTCTATAAATTGCTTTAAAAGTTCATCCTTTATATATAACGCAAACGCAAATTTTGTACGGCGCAAGGCTTTTTAAGTACAAGTCCAATCTTAGTAAATTTAGTATGGTTTGGTAGGTTTAGGTCTGTAGATGTGCAAACTGGACCTTTTATTTCTTAAAAATTAATATTTTTTAGGTTATAGCGAGTTAAAGTTTTCTTATAATTGTTGTTAATTTGCTTTTTCTCTTTTTAATTTCAGCCTAAATATATGAGGCATTTAGTGCTAATAGCTATGAATTTGTTATACTGACAAATAATCTTTTATACTTTCACAGCTAAAACTATGAATTGATATATTGAATATTAAAGTGATACTGGAATGATTTCTTACAGTTGAAAAAATATTTATAAACTGTTAGTCGGAAAATTTTTATATATTTTAAAATTTACACAAAAATTTAATAAGAAATTTAAAACTGGTAATGAAACATTTTTGTTCAAGCATGTTTCAATTGAAAATCAAGAAATATTTTTACTCCTGTATATTTAAAATATATTTGGGTTTGAAATTAAATATGCTAAAATTATATCATCGTTTAGTGGCCAATACAGCGTATCTGCCACTTGTAACACCGCGTATATTGCAAAAATGTCAAAATTAATTTCATTTATATTTTGATCATTCCTGATTGATTCATTCATTTTAATTTTTCATTAAATGCTTTTTTGAGAACAAAACAAATATCTTGTTGCAACAAATGTTAAGTTCAGTTAAAAATCTATTCAATAGCTTAAAATAAAATCAGTTTTTCTGCACTCCTGAAAAATTTTACTGCAACCATCTGTGTGTAAGTGACGGATACGCGGTATGCACGACCAGAACGTAATGACGTTGAACAATTGGGAAAAAATGTATTTATTGTCGAGCTCTTCATTTCGACAGTCAATTATTAAGAAGCGAGCTCTACCCATGTTGTCACAAATGTAATCCTGGTAAGCAACCCATTTATGCACAAATCTTTGTGTATGATACGGAAGCAGCTACCCGAATCTTGGCCGATTTGTAGGAAAATCGATAATGTTACATTTTGATCATGCGTAAGCTATTACAACACCTCACAGCTCAAAATCCTTGTTCGCAAATTTTTCGCAACGTTAAAACTTGGATCTGAGATCAACTTGAGATGTCGCAACACAAAAATGTTGGTATGGTAATTTTCACTAATAGATCATGTAAATTTCGCTGATCAACGACATTTTAATTTGCCGTTTCATTTGTAGCTGACGTTAAACTTTTAGGAAATGATGTTTTAGCAGTTTTTAGAGCAGGCGACGGATGTCCAGTTGGGGAGTGCAACCTAATTATATCCTGTTGATGAAGGTCTTCGAAGCTTAGGTTGGCAGCATTCAAGTGTTGATCCCATGACATATCCTTTTATCTTTCCGCTTAGTGACGAAGGTTGGTATCGTTATATGGCTCATGATGGAGACCACACAACAACAGTGAGAAACAATTTAACTCTACAACAATATACATCATATCGGTTGGCACTACGAGAAGAATTAAGTACTCTTCATAGATCCTTTTCATAAAGCTTTTCTTGGCATGGGTTGTTGATATGCACAACAGCAGCCTCTTTGTGCTGAGCAGTATTAAAACCTTAAAGATTATGTTAAATTCAAAGCTCAAAAGTGAGGAATTCGTGAAGGTAAACAGTTCATCTTTCCAAGGCAGCTATAGACATTTACATTTCAACTATTTAAACACAATGTGTATTGTTCGTACAATTGGAAAGCCTAATTTATTCTTCACTTTTACTTGGAATCTCAATTGGGTGTATATCAAAACAAATTTGAACCCAGGTGAACAGCCATGCTTTTAGCCCTGATCTTATTTCTAGAGTTTTTCACATGAAGTTATTGCTTCTTGGATGATATAAATAAAAACCCGTTTTAGAAAAATTAAACTCATTTTATTTTTGAAGAAAGAAGAAGGCAGCGCATCCTAATTAACAATGTCGGTTTTACAACTTCTAATATAGTTTACACAGAAATAAGTTAAGAAAAAGTAATACTAGGTATGTTTGATTTCGGCGTTTTAACTCCACACGGGCTTTCTAGTAATATTCTAAAATCCAGTCTTAGTAGAAACAAGTGCTTCAGTTTGTTTCAGTTAAAGTCTTTCAGATAAATTTGTTAAACAAATACTAGATAGTTCTTCGTTCGTTTTATAGTTCCCAGTTTTTCTAGTTAACTCACGTCTCTTGTGCTCAGCACTGGCTTTTGACCAGTTGAGAATATTTTTCAGACTTACCTTAGCAAAGCTACGTGCTCACCATATCAGCAACAAAGAAAGGAACAGTCAGATAATATAATATAAAAAAAAAACATGTTTTCTTTACTTACTTGCTGCTTGCTGCCTGCCACAGAGATAAAAGTTGCATAAACGCAAATATTAAAATTTATCGAACTCAATTTGCCGGCTGCAATCGTATAGAGTCGAGTCGAGCCAAACATTCCCAACTTTAAGAGAATCCCCCTTTGAATAGCAAAATTTCAGGAATTGCGAGTGAACCGACCACCTGGCAGCAAAGCTAACCTTAACTTGCAGCATGCTTTCGGTAACAACTTCATTTGCTTTATTGAAAACAGTGCAAATGCTACATCTACAGCTTATAGTAAAGTTAAAGTGGGCGTTGATGTTGCAAGAACCATGAACCATGAGCATGAGTCATGCTTTGAATTTTATTTACAACCTCAAAGGGAGCAAATCGATTTCAATCCATTCCATTTTCATTTTAAGCTAGCAAATATCTTAGTTTGTGCCATGTTAGTTTGACTCTATCTAGTTCTTGCCCTGCTCTCTTCCACTTTCTATGCTTTCAACCGATTCATCTTGTTACTCTTCTTTCACCTATTCTTATTTTGCTTCTTCTTGCAGAGCGCACATGAAGCTAACGATAAGAAACCTACAATATGGCGACTTTGGCAACTATCGATGCATCTCGAAGAACTCTTTGGGGGAAACGGAAGGCTCCATTCGTGTCTATGGTAAGTTCAAGGAATGTGCTAAGAGTGCTGGAGTGTGTTTGTGTATGTGTGTGTGTGTGTGTATGAAAACATGCATTATGCACATAAGTTAAGTGCATTTGTTGCTCCACAGCTACAAACTTTAAGAAGGTGAGGTAGTTATTTCCAGTTTGTGCAGTTTATTGTTGATTTTTTCTTTGTCGTTGGTGTTGTGTTTGCTTGCCAAAAGGTAACTCGAATGCCTCTACCACTGCCAAAGTGTCTTTCGTTGCCTTTTTATGGCAGCAACAGCAGCTCCAAAGCAATACAATCTGAACTTATTGCTGCTCAATACGATGCTCTGCTTGCTTCATTGCTTCGTTGCTATCTGCATGTTGTTGCTGTCTATCTAACATTATTTCTTTGGTGAACAACATTTATACAAATACACAATAGCATATGTATGAGTGCATGTATGTTTGTAGGCATGTGTGTATGAACGAACATACAGAGGTTGCTATGCTGCAAGCTTAGGTAAAAATATAAATATTTGCAACTGTTTCCGTTCTTTAATGCAAACAATAGCAAAACCAAGTCATGCAGTCATGTTAAAATACCTTCAAGAATAAGGTTTTCTATTTGTTGTTTTTAGTTTTCTTAAAAAAGTTTTAAGGTTTTGTGAAACCAAAAGAAATTTTGAATATTTTTAATATCATATGTTGATGTAAGCAAATTATGTATGATGTAAGCAAGTCGAGTTAAACAAGATATTTTAATAGTCTTATGATAAAAGTTAACTCCTGTTTTAATGTATTTTGTAATGAAGTTGATGACCGGCCCAAATTAAATCGTTTTCATCGGCATAATGAATATAAAATGTAAAAATAAATTATTACAGGTGGAGATGTAGAGATTTATAAAAAGTTCCTGTTAAAGAATTGTATAACTTCATGCTCTCCTCAAATATTATTATTACATGGCGGAGTCGCTAAAAAAATAAAAGTATGCGTTTGCCAATAATTAACATTAAACGTAGTGGAAACACAAGTAAGACATTAATAATGAAAATTCTTTAGCTAAAGCCAAACAGCGGTCTTACATTGGCCGAACAGTGACTATTTTATAATGAAAATTAGCATTTTTTTAACACTCATCGGTCCCTCGAGAAATACATCTAATCGGTCCCATTGTATGCGCGCGCATACACATATATTTTTAATTGTAAAAAAGCTAAAAAAAAAATTATCAACCATTTATGTTTTGTAATTTTTTATGTTTATTACATTGTTTACTATCATATTAATACATTTGAACTTCATAACGGTAGATTTAGAATGAAAGTAATTAGAATATTACATATATTAGAAACAAAAAATTTAATTTTTAACTTTTGTCAATTATTTGTACATTTTTCGCATAAATTTAAATTATGTTCAGCACAAATGAAATTTCTACACTTTTCACAGCGTGAAGCAAAAAGATTTTTGTTATTTTTATATGTGCAGATGTAGCATCGGCCTCGTTTTGATGTACTTGGTAAACGGCGAATCTCCCGAATTCTTTGAATAACACTGGAAGCATCATTACTTTGAGGTTGTTTTTTACGTTTAGTGATCGGCTTTTCAACGAGATTCAATCCAAGCTCCTCGATAAAAAGGCGACGACGAATATTATTATTCGTTTTAGAATTTTTCCAATTCGGGAACAATGCAATAAAGGTCCGAATGCATTCAACGCACCAACATCAAGCATGTTACAAAAAACTGCCATTGGCCACCGATTGAATTTTCGTTTACATGTGTACGTAGCCACCATTTGATCCATAGAATCAACTCCACTCTTGGTTTTGTAGTAGTCTTCAATGATGTTAGATTTCTTCTTTTCATTATTCTCATTTATGCTGACAACATTGTGGTATGTACTGAGCAATGTCACAAATCGGTACCGGCGAGGAACATATGACAACATAACTGCTTGCAATTTATGTTCATATACAACTTCCGTATGATGAATTGGCTTTTGACGCATGTCGAGTAGAACTGAAGGAATTTCAGTCCTATTTTTCCTTATTGTTCCCAAATCAGTCATGCGATTCTTATGTAAATCTTCTGCCAATTCATACGAAGTGAAAAAGTTGTCAGACACGTTTCATTTCTGTCAGAAAGTCCTTCCACCAAATCCAAAACAACACGCCGTTCGAGATTACGTTCAGGAGTGGCATTACGATTCCGACCAGCATAAATTTGTGTGCTGTATGCATACCAGCTTTTTGAGTCGCATAGCACCCAAATTTTGATGCCATATTTCGCCGGCTTGGATGGAATATACTGACGAAACGGACATCGCCCACGATATGGAACTAACTGTTCATCTACGGTAATGTTTTTTCCTGGTGTGTATACAACTTTCAAATTATGATTTCATTTATCGTATACATTTCGAATCGGTGCCAATTTGTCACGTACAAAAGTACTTGAAGATGCAGTGTTGGCCATACGTTGTTCGCGGTCATCAAATCGAATGCAACCATTGATACGCTTGAACATTTTCAAAGACATTGTTGCTCTAAATATTGGTAGACCAGTTTCGTCATTCCACAGTCTAGTGACACATTCACCGTATGACCGATACACACCAGAAAGCAGCAAAAATCCAAAGTATGCGTGCAGAGTGTCCAAATCAATGTTTTCCCAATCGTCTTTGTACGTCTTTCGCACACCATATAAATTCGTCATGTTCAAAATAATATTCTCAACCGTTTCAAGGAACATGTGAAATCAGACGAAACAACAACTATAGTAGCAGCTGCTAATGCTTTTGGACCCGAATTATAACAAAAATGAAACATATAATGAACATGAACCCATAACAAAGAGGGCAGGTTTTTACCTGAAGTAAAATTTTTTGCACGTCGAAATGAATTTCTTCGTTTTATTTCAAATGGTTGCGATGAATATTCAATTTTCTTATTTTTTGGAAAATATTTATTTTCAGGACTTGCTGCATTTTCTTCTGCTAAATTTTGCTCAAGTGGCTCAATGTCGTCTTCATCCGAATGCACGCTAACTTCACTTTCATCATTCTCCTCGTCTGATAATGCAAAATCATCGTCACTATTGCACGGAGATTCGCCCGCTTCACTTTCCAAATCAAAATCCATTTCCAGTTTATCTCGCTGCCTTCTTTCACGTAAAACTCTATCCATTTTTTTATCAAATACTTCAAAACACAACCAAAATTCAAATAAATGCGCAAACAAACTTCACTTATGTGTGTTCCAGAACAAACTTAATTTCATAAAACGAAAAAATAAGAGCGTGCTATAAATCCACACACAAAAATAAGCGGCAATACCAAGTACCTGCTTATGTGTATACCATAATACGCACATACACAGGGACCTATTCGTAACTATAACTGCACAGGCAAATACAGTAAGGGTACAAATTCAAAAACGGGTTTTTTTGGTTGTTCAGGCAAAATAATTCTACTTTGCAAAATACAAGGTCATTCCGCTGAACCGTTTTTATTTTATTCAAGGTTAAAGATCAAAATTGTATGCGTGCGCATACAGGGGACCGATAAGGGTTAACTAAAAAATTATTTTGCGCCAAACACAAGTGGCGATATTTACTATCAACATCAGCTATGCCGAATGAGCCTTGTTTTTATTGTTGCGCATACGTTTGCTATTGAAGAACGTTTGCTAAAAGGGCATCTACACTATATGTTTCATACATATGACACGTCAAAAAATTACAAATAGTTTTTAACTACAGATAGTGTGGAACATATGAAAATGTGGTTTTGAAATGTCGTTTGTATTTGCGTCTGTAAATTTTTGAATTAGAACCGTCTCTAATTTCGTATGTTTTTCTATCAGTACAAAATGTCAGTTCGATAAATTTTTTATTTGAAAATGGAAGAAAAGGCAAATTTTAAGATATTTATTCAATAAATTGATTTAAAATTAATTTATTCTTAGTTTGAATGGCTACAGGAGGACACTTAAGAGCCTTAAGGCTTACAAAAATTTCAAAAGTTGTTTTTTATTTTCAAATGACGTGTCGATAGTGTGGAGACAATAGAAAAAAAGCTGTCCGACAAAAAATTAATTCTGACACACAGATGAAATTCGGTATGTGATTTTATTTGACATGTCATATGTATGAAACATATAGTCTGGGGGCACCTTAAGAAAACTTTTGAAGCATTTAACGGGCGTTTAGCGGCCGTACAACTTAATTTTGACCTTGTGAGGCCGTTTTTCTACCCAACTTTCGACCACTAACTAGGCTTTTTGGATTATTTTTAGGCCATGCTCGACCCTTGTACGGACGTGCGGCCCATGTTCGATCGCTGCACTATGGAGTATTTCTTCGGTTTAGCTGAACAATATTCAATTTTGTCAAACACCGATTTAAAAAAAAATAAATATATATTTTTAGTTCGTTGAATAGTGTAAGAAAAACGGACAATGAGTATTTTTTACCTTGCCTTGCTCAAACATTTTTTAGCTCTCTGAAATGTGTCATTTTTAGTTGAACTTGTCTTTGGGTTGCTAGCTGAGGAGTGCATACTTAAAAATTCATATTTTTTCCAAATTTTTCTAAGGACTTAATATAAATGGATTTTACTGAAGCAGGTATGTAAAAATAAATGTAAAATGGTTTGGATGGTATTGTGTTTATTTAAAATTAGTAATTGTATTTGAAAAATGGGTGTTTTTTTAGGATTTTTTTTTAAATTTTGAATATCCGAAGGGTTTTGTTGTATGCGGCTGTACATTTTTTTTTCATATACTTAACACTACAGGTGTGAACATCTTAAAAAAATATAAAGTTGTTGTCGGCTTCATTCCGAAAAGTGCTGAATTTTTTAAAAACCGTTTAAGCCAAAAAAAACTGGTAAAACCTTCATAAATAATAAAGTTTTCATGATATCGCCATGAAACTTGGTACCTAAGTTTAACTCTTCTATTTTAATGTCAGGTTTAAAAATGAATAAAAGTCGGATAAGAACTGCGCCTACCTCCCATATAAAGTGACTTCATCAACATGGTAAAACATTTATAAATCCCATAGTACTTAAGATATCGACTTGAAACTTGACGCATACATTGTTTTTTTTTAAGTCAATGTTAAAAACTATCAAAATCTGACAAAAACCACTCTTACCTCCCATATAAATGACGCGTTCCGATTTGTGCTTCTATTTTTCTACAAACTGTATAAAACCAAAATTAGAAAAAATATTTTTATCATATGCATGTTGTTGTTAGTTGTATTATTTCTTGTTTACTTTTTTACTTACTCAATTGTTTTGCCAGTTTTCGTTGTTTATGTGTTGCCATTATATATGTTGTTGTTGTTTAATGCAAGTACCCTACATAAAACAGGAGAAATTGTTTTGTTGTTTCGTTCGATATGACCTCATGATTTTAAGTACGAAATTTTTATATTGTTTAGGACCATCAGGGTTTAAAGTTGTGACACGTAGAGCGTTTTTCAATCCAGTGCGACGATAACAAATTCAATAAAAAATGGAGTTTTGCGAAAAATCACTTTGTAAAAAACGAACGCTATACGATTGAACAAAATGAAGAAGCGCAAAAAAGTTAACAATATTTAAAAAAGAACTGAAACGTAGATGGACTATGACTTGCTATAAGAAACATTTAATTTTATCGAAAAACAATGAGTGACTACAGGGAACTTTTAGCTGAAAACTTCTTGGCTCTGTAACACTGCTACCTCAGATGAGTTAAGCTCTGCTGCTCAATTTAAGTTGCAATATGAAGGCAAGAGATCTGCTTTAAATATCATTAAGCATATTAATGACTCCCCAAATCGGGCTCATAAATTTAGGAAAGCTTACGCAAACAGTGTTCGGAGCGACATACAATAGGTCTGTTCGCGTAGTCGAATGCAAGTGAAATATTTCAAAAGTTTTTACTAGAAAGTGCCTGAAAAGCGTTCGTTTACTGAGAGAATTGGGTAATAGAGAGGAAATCACATTTTCTCTCCGTTCAAGTTTTTTTAAGTTTTTACAAGAAGAATTTCAACTTGTAAAAAGATGAAAACTGTCAAATGGTAGCTGTGTGTGTAGCAGCTGAGTTTTTTAGATTTTCTTAGACGTATTTGACATTTTTCATTATTTTACCAGAAAGCGTTCGTTACTTTTTAAAGTTTAAGTTAATTCTCTCTCACTTTTATTACTTTTGACGTTTTTCATTTTTTTACCAGAAAAGTACACGAACAGACCTAATATTTAACGCCACTGGAAGCGCTTTCCACGTTGATGCCGGACTCTCGCGCAGTAAATATGAAATAATTCGGCTCAGAAACAAAAAAATTCTTCCATGCTAGACTATCGTATCAAAAGCAAAGCTTGACTACTACCCAAGCAAAGAATCATACCAGGTAACTGAAACGAGTGCTGAAATTAACTTGCAAGCTTTTCTCAATCATACTACTTCTCGATTGTTAATTTTTTTGAAAGAAGTTGTACTTACTTTAAGTGAAGAAGAATGTATTTTATTAATATTAACATGCAAGTGGGGTTGTGATGGTTCTCACCAATCTCAATTTAATCAGAAGTTTCAAAACGATTCCGATTCTGATGCACATATGTTTCAAAGTTCATTTGTACCCCTTCAATTATCATGTGGCAATATAGAGTGTGGCAAATGTAGAGTAGTGTGGCAGATACCAACACCTTCTTTTGCGCGCTATTGCAGACCTATCAGAATTAAGTTCATTAAAGAATCTGTTGATGTCATAAACTAAGAAATTAATTATATCAAATCCGAAATTAGAAGTTTGGTAGAAAATACAACTGTAATAGAGATAAAAATTTCAACGAGACGAAAACTATTCTTGCAGCTGCTGATGCCTACAATCACTTACTCGGAAGTCGTTTATAGCAACCTTGATTCACGGTCATCTCACAAGCTCCTAGTTGCTCTGAATAATGCTACCAGTTATGTTTATGGATTGAAGAAGTTTGACCATGTGTCACTTTTCCGCACAAAATTACTTGGTTGCTGCTTTTTTTCGTTATCTTGAAGCGAAAAATTGCTTATTCCTGCATAAGATTATTTATTCGCGCTGCCCACATTACCTTTTCGAAAAACTGCAGTTCTGTAGGTCAGTTCGAAGTATGAACCTCTTGATACCAAGTCATCATTATAAAAACTCTAGCAGGCTTTTTTTCGTCAGTGCAATTAGATTGTGGAATTCTTTACCGAATAACATTAAAGTAGTTTCCAACCACAGAGCCTTCAAGCGTTTAATTTTTGAATACTTCTCATAACTCTTGTCTATCTTCTTGCTTTCTATCCTCTCCTATTTCTCTTCTTAACCACTTCATTTTGAATTGTTAAATATATAATCTTATCATATCTTTTATATCAATAGCCATTCTCACATTATATAATTATTTTGTTTGCATTTTTAATATTGCTTAAACTTGTTGCATATTATTTTTCTCATTCGTAATTAATTTAATTTCTAGTTCTTAATCAGGTTTAACATAAGTAAAACCAATTGTAATTTAACTTTTTTTGCGGCACTCAAAAGACTCGTTCTTATATGCCAACATATTGCTCAATAAATCTAAATCTAAATCTAAAATCTATAAAATATGCAATGGCACTAACAATTGTCGATGGTTAAGTATGTAATGCAGCCACCCATACAACATCTACAATGAAGTGTTACATCTGTAGTGCATCATCAAAAGATTTTAATAAAATAACCAATGACAATGTTATAAATAAAGACAGTTTATACTTCGGACCTTCTATTTTATATGCAAGAATTCGGTTATTTGAAAGTTATTTGCACATCTCATACCAGCTTCCTATTAAAAAATTGCAGTTAAGGCTGAAAAGTGACAAGAATGAAGTAAAACTGAGAAAAACAGAGATTCAGAATGAGTTCCGAATTAAAATGAGATTGATTGTAGATGTACCTAAGGCAGGGTTTGGTAACTCCAATGATGGAAATACAAGCAGATTTTTCGCGGACCCGAATTTAGCAGCTGAAATAACTGGGCTAGACTTTAATCTTATTTATCGCTTAAAAGTTATTTTATAAGTTATATCTAGTGGTCATAAAGTGAACATTGAAAAATTTTCTGAATACGCTATGGACACAGCTAAATTATACGTATATTATACTTATAACCATGGTATCCGATGACACCAACAATGCATCAAATATTAATACATGGTGCAATTGTTATTGAGAATGCTATTCTTCCTATTTGACAGCTTTCGAAAGAAGCAGCTGAAGCAAGAAATAAACATTTTCGAGGATATCGTCAAAGCTATGCAAGGAAAGCTTTAAGAGTATATTGCAATACTGATGTACTTAATCGATTGCTCTTAACTTCCAATCCTCTTTTAGCTGGAATAAGGACCATGCAGAGGAAAAAACAAAACCACTTCTTAAGGAAACTTTGGAAATACTTTGTCCAGTGGAGCACTCACTATTCTAATTGAAAGTGAGTCATCTGAGGAAGACGATTCATTTTCTGAAGACCTTTTTCCGGCTTAATTCATTTAATCTGGATTGTTTTTTAATTCATTTCTATTGTTTTATTTCCAAATCGATTTTCATTTAATTTGTATATTCAATCAACCATTAAACACTTTCTTCAATAATAATTGTTGTAATGATACTTTCTTTAAGGAAATTTAAATAGGAATTATAGTTTTAAATAAAAAATATAGGCTCACACAGTATTTTTTTTACAAAAATGAACTTAAACTCAAAAATTGGGAATTTTTTCCAAAATTTCCTAACTTTACCACAAAAAAATTAAATTCTTCACTAAAATTTCTTCTAGTAATGTATATCGATAGAAATTCCATGAAAAAATCGTTCTAAAATGTCTTTGAAGAATATTCTGCATCAAAAACTTTCGTTGCTAGAGCAACAACCGTTCGTTACAACCTCCTATAACCTACAAATAAACCCATAGCTGCCCAGGTGGTTAATATAGACCCCCAATTGCTTTACATTTTTTGCTTGTTTTTGCATTCCCTATAGTTTAAAATCATAAAATAATTTTGTCCAACTAAATTGTTTTGTCTAAGGTACGATGAATTTCATGCACACATAAACTTAAATAACTTTTAGACAAATTGATATTAAAAAACAAATTTACGTTTTATTAACAACATTTCTATTCGTGATTATTTTAATAACAAATATATGAAACATTACTAATTATTTATGAAATGATTGACTTTTTCTGGAACACCTCTCATTAAACTTTTAATGGTGTCTTCAGAGACTTGCTTACTTGCCACTGACCATTTACTTGAAAATATTTTAATGTTTTCAGCAACCTGTTAAGTGTTCTTCATTATGCTTTTTGCCAGAACCCAATATCTTTCGATGGGTCTGAGCTCCGGGTCGTTTGGTGGATTTGCATACCTGGGTACAAATGTAACATTTTTCTTTCCATACACGCAGAGAAAAGACATGGTTGAGACATGATTACTACAATATTATTTTTTTTACTAAAATTATTGTATTATTTCTGCAAACACAAATTTTTGCCTTAAAAAAGTCATAATTTACTAATGGTGGTACCAAAAATAACATTATAGTTGAAATCATAACATCATTGAAATCGTCAACATACTATGCTTGCCTCAACTATTAGTTGCAACAAAAATGTTGTAGTTCTGTCAATCATGATAAATGTGAATATTATTAAAAGAGACAAACATGTTAGAATTTTGAATGTTTGTCTGAACTATTCTTTGATTGTTGGCAAACGAAGCAGAACATAACCAAAAATCGAAAGAATTTATTGTGTCTGAACAGTTTACAGGAAAAACTTTCACTTCATTCCGGCACAATTAGTTTTATCGATTCCTGGCCATGTGCCGTTTCATTTGTCAACTGTTCAATTATTGTGTTTTGTTTTAAATTGCCTCATTCTAAAAACAGCACGCAGAAAAGTGACATTTTCAACTTTAATTGTAGCAAACATATTTCTATTTACCGTAAATATATTTCGCAATTCTGACCATATTTTGTTTATGACAAATATTGCTATTTTTGTGACACTGCACTTAATGTACCATTTTTATGAATGGTATTAGTCAGGCGAGCGGTAGTAGCGGCTGTGGACGGACTACTGGTAGTGTGCGTGGCTCGTAAGCGAAAAAGCCGCGGTTCAAACCCCAGCTCGGACAGAAAATTTTATCAAAAAGATTTTTTTTCAATTGAATTAATATTTCTGTTCAGCCCAGACAATGGCAAACCTCTGGAGATATCTTAATTAATAGCAGTGGAAATTGGAGTGCATGAAAATAAAAAAAAATAAAATTATTGTTTCAATAATATTCTGGATCCTAAAAATCAATTCATAATATAGTTGGTTGCAATCATTCTATTTTCGCCCCAATAAGAGAATAATGATTGTTTCAATAATATTTTGGTTCCTACCAAAAAGTTTCTTTTCTAAATATGTTTGTTGTAATCATTTTGTCATGATAAAAGAAAATATTATATGTTTAAGAACATGTTAGCAACAATCATAATCCGAATCATACTATGATCCTCTTAAAACATGGTTGCTGCAACTATGTTTTTTCTCTGCGTGTACCATTCAATAGCAGATTTGCTGTAATGGCATGAAGCCAAATCAGGTCAAAAAAAAGGTAGAGACCTCATGCTGCCTTATGAATGGCAATAGGCGTTTTTGTAGGCACTTCTGAATGAATTTCGGTGTTAATCGTCCCAGTTGAAACAAATGAACTGCTTCGTCTTCCACAGCTACAAATGGCCTGCCATACCAAAAACTTCTGCGGGAACTTTGATTTTTTTGGGTCTTAAATTCTTGCTGGACATTTCCTTTTTGATCGGTAAGATAATAATCAACATCTGGAAGCTGCGAATAGTCACCAAGTACCAAGATTGCCAGTAATGTGGGAAAAATCCCATTCGAGGTAATTTTGAATTGATCTTGGTAAATTTTTTTTTTGGGAATGCCCATGGTATTTTTTATTCCAGCGTGGTATTTTTTAATTGGCGTGGGAATTCTGCGTGGTATTTTTTAATTGCATGGGAATTCGGGAATGTTCTTCTTAAAAATTTCTTTTCCACTTTTATTCAGCAAAAATTTAATAATGGTATTCGATGAACTACGAGTATATATACAGAAGCGTAAAGCTATAAGTTTACGCTGTACATTTTCTCGAACTTGCCCTTTATAAAAACGATTAAAAAGCATATTTGTTTTAAGAACAAGTTGCCATCATGAAAACTAAGTAGATATTTTTTGGCATATGGCAATACTGTCCTGAATTTTTGATTTTATTAGAAGCCCAAAGTTTACAAAAATTATTTTAAAATGCCAAAAATAATAAAAATGTAATTAGTACCAAAACAATAATAAAAAAGATTTGCAATTTTCATAATCAAATCCACAGGATTTCAATTATCTTTTAAAATTAAAATGAATCACAGGCGCCATTATATGATCTACTTGCACCGCATTGTTGTAAGCTGCAAATGTAAAATCACTTACTTTTTTGTTGTTGCAAAATACGCTTCAGTTAATCAGCCCGATTCTGAATAATTTTTCCCGGGGAATCGAAAAAGTGTGTTTTCATTTTTAAGATAGCAGAAAAAGACATTACAATTTTTTTTTTATTACAATCATGAATATCGACGGTTGATAAACAAATTTGCATTAAAAATTTCCAAAATGTTCTTGAACTTTATCTTCACAAATACGCAGTTCATTGAATACCACTATAATTTCTTTGTGGTAATTCAAATTTTTTTATTAATTTTTTATGCATATGGGATTTATTGTGGTATTTTTCAATGCGTATGAGATTTTTTTGTGGGATTTTTTAAAGCATATGTGATTTATGGTGGTATTTTTAAAACGAGTGGTATTTTCGTGGTAATTTTTAATGATCGCGGGATTTTGTGTGGTATTTTTTAATTGCGGTGGAAATTATTTTTGTTTACCTATACCATGGGAATTATGGTGGTATTTAATTTATGTTACTGTGGGAAAAGGTAATTTTCGTGGGAATTGTTTCGAATTTCGACTGGCAAAATTTGCCAAGTACATATGTTTTATCGTCCATAATGCAGCAATCGAATTTTTTTATGAATTCCCGGTGAAGCATTTTGGATCGCTTTTTTGCCTCAACATTCTTTTTAGAATTCCTGTCCGGAACTTTCTGGACTTTAAATGGCTTAAGTACTTCCTCCTTTTTCACTTTTCTGACAAAAACCTCAGAGCATTGCACTTTTCAGCAACTTTTCTACCCGATATATTTGGATTTTTCTTAAAAAGAGCTATCACCTTCTTCGCTGCATTTGGGTTTTCAAACCCTTTTTTTTTGCCACTGCCCTGCTTTCGAGTAATATTTAAATGTTACTTATAGGTTTTAACTACACGAGAAACGGTATTTCGTGAAACTTTAGCTTTTCTAGCAATAGCTTTGAAAGTCAAATTTGGATTTTCGTTAAATAATTTACAAATTAGTTCACTCAGTTCTACTTCGCTGCTCATGGTTAAGCCAAAAACTATCGAATGAATTTAAAAATTTACATGAAGATTTGTACATATTTTTCAAAGGCAACCTGATTAAAATTTTTTGAATTTTTTGAATTCTTTGAATTTGACAAGTAACAATGTGTGCTCTAGTTTCATCGTGCGGAACAGAGAACTGCACCTCCTACTTGAAGTTTTAGCTTTTTCAAGTACTTGAATTAAAGTATGTATCCAGACTTGAAAAAGCAAGCTTTAGCCAGCTTGCAAAAATACGAAACAAATACATGTCATATTCAAGCTTGCTCGTTGGCTTGGCTTGTTTAGACTTACTTTGTCCACCAGAAAGTTGAAAAGCTCGCAATTATCCAATTAATTTAATTAAAGCAAGTATCCAAAAAATTCAATGAGCTTGTGAAGAGAGAGCTTAAGCGTAAAAGGACTTTTAAAGGTTCTGTGGACTCCGTGGTTGGAAGTTGATTTCGCAGAAATCTCGGAAGGGGTAAATGATTTCGCATCTGATGTCAAAATTTAAAATTTAAGATGGCGGATAGAGTTGCCACCTATATTTGTTGTATTTTTGCGAATTCTTGTAATTTTGATATTCTGAAAACGGATTTTATTTCGAATCTTATGTCACAGTTTTTAAATTTAAGATAGAGCTTGACCCTTAAAAGTCATAATACGCTTAAGCTTTTCCTACACAGGCTCATTGAATTTTTGGATACTTGCTTTAATTTCAATGCTTCAAAGCTTTCCTTCAATTTCAAGCTTTTCAAGCTTTTTTTCCGAAGGTATCAAGCTTTTTTTTACTTGAAATTATGTACCGTTCACTTGTAAGCTAGCATACTTGCAAGTCGCAAGCTGTAGTGGGCTTATTTATATCCAATTATAAGCTTTACTTGATACAAAATTATCAAGCTCTAAGCTAGCTTGAACTTTTATTTTAAGCAAGTAATTGAAATAGACTTCAAGTAGGCTTGTGAGCTCTCTGGTGCGCAAGCCTTACTCCACTGTGCGTTGTTCGTCCGCTAATATTTTTGCTCGAAAAAAATACAATTAAAAATAAACAATTGCAATGAATTGAACTTTCAATATAAATAAATAACTGCAACTTAAACTACATGCACGCCTCAAAAAACTAATAAAATAACTGCATTGAGTTAATATAATTGCAAAATTGCGAAAACATTTGTTTTTTTACAAATATTTTGTAAGCTATACCGGTCCTACGAAAAGTTTTGCTGTTATGACCCATTATGATATTTATAAGTAATTTTGCACAAAAAGTACAATTTACAAAAATTCCAAAATCCCAGAATTTTGACAGAGACTCTCAGCTGTTTCTAAACTTTATAAAATCAAAGCATTATCAATATAAAGTTGTTTTAAGTGTTTATAGCAATCAGATATTTTGAGTTCTTTTGTAAGAAAGTGATAAAGCCCTTTACTTTACAGTGCCACGTGTTGTGATGTTCAAGGAAGAAACAGTTTATTTAATTCATTTCTTAAAATCTTATAACAAATGCAAATAAAAATATAAATAAAGATGAAACTCAATTAGATCCAAAGCTTTTTCGAAGCAAAAATCTATGTAACTACTATTATATCTGTAAGAAACTTGAAGTGCTTATTTCAATGTATTTATTTTGTAGGAGAAAATAATCATTTTTTTATATAAACAAGATTCCGCATAAAAGCAACAACTTTTCATCACTCAAAATGTAATAATGTTCCATGAAATATTGATCAATGCATTGTAAAAAATGCAGAAAACAGAAAAAAAATCAATTCTTAATAAAAGGGAAAAGATGAAGATATAAAAACACACACACTCTGACAGTCAGAACAGTCAAGCAGACAGCGACAGATTGCGTCTAGTTGAATGATGTTTTTTTTTATAATCTGCAAGTTATTAAATTTCATTTATTGACAACGGGCTACACAAAATAAAAGGTATAAAAATAACAACTTCAAATCTATAAAATATTCATGTAACTCAAACTAACTGACTGACTGGCTGGTTGACTGGCTGACTGATATCTACAAAAAGCACCGTTGCAAAAAATATAAAAAAAAATGTCGTTTCTTACAACAAACGCTGTAAAAGTCATCAAGTTTATTTGCTGCTGTTAGGGTGAGGGTTAAAGTGCGGCACAAACGTGACTTTGACTTTCAAACCACATTGCTGTCTGTTAGATGTACTATAGTTTCTAAGAAAATTATATTGAGCACCATTCAAGCAAACAAACAGCAAACAAATAATTACATTCAGACTTTGGTTCAAGGATGTGACAGGCAAGATGTAAGACAAGTCAATGCATAAAGGAAATTTTAGCTATTACATCTTCTTTTGGCATCGTAAAGAAATCCTTTTCAAGCTCCAATGATCGTTTGTAGCATTTCGGAAAATACTTCTTTCATAATAAATAACTAGAGCGGAAGTTTAATGCAGTGTCTCGTTCGTAGAGGACCAGTTCTTGAATTGAATTTTAACAGTGAGCTTTTAGTCACGATGTCTTATGGTTGGATATGAAGCTTATTGTGAATTGATGCTTTTAGATACTTTTCAGAAAAGGAAAGTGCTTATAATTAAACAAATAAAGCCTTGAGTTTTTATCATTGTGACTGCAAACATTTAAATTATTCCAATTTCACACTGTCCTTGCGTTTAAATACAGCTTTTATTTCAATAATACTCTTAATTTTTGCAACATTTTATAAGCCGCTTAGCTTAAAGCACTTCTTAGGAAATTAGCCCAATCATTCGTTATCTCTATGCTACGCATATATTTAAATAATCTACTGTTGAACAGCTTTAGCCCGGATCACATTGACAGGGTCAACATTTAAATTATGTCCTCTAAGCACTTTGAGTGGTCGGCTTCTAGCTGAAGCTTTGTATTAAAGACAGATTAAAACTGATTAAAAATTCTGAACACATCTGACACATTTTCAACAAAGACAAGAGACGGTGCTGACTAAAATACATAACAACAATGTGGTCAGGTTGCAGATTATTCTGAAAATCCTTAAATGAGTGTTGTTGAATTTAATATTTGGAAATTAAATTGACAATAAAAATAGCTATTAAGACATATACATACATAGAATTCAGGAATGTTTTCAATTTTTGTTTTGTAATCTTTGTGGCAGCGTGCTCAATGAATTAATTAATGAAATAAACCTTTTAACAACTGCCATTTATTTGCAATATAAAAATGTTGGTATACTGTTTTTACATTCATATGGGCTCAAGAGTGCTTAGAGCTCTTTTAGTAGACACTTAAATGATATATTTTTTTATAAAAATTAAGTGACGGCAATTCTGTGCTACCAAGTAATTCTATCAGTAACTGAATGTTTTTTTTTTTGTTTCGGGTGATTTTTGAGAGAGTTGCATAACAGCTTACACATGAAGCTGCCTTTTTTTTTGTTTTTTGACAACAAAATGCGTTTATCAGAGAATGTTTGAGACCCTGCAATATCTTTATATTAGGTTTAGTTAAAAAGCTCTCAAATTTATTTATTTTTTAAAATTCTTTTATGCAACGGATTTTTAAACAAGCAACCTAACGATTTTTTTCCTGATTGAAATGAATCAAGGTTTACTATTCTTATATATATATTCTTAGATAAAAATATGTTGTTCAAACATATTTCCATTTTGTTTTTTTGTAAGATCATGTATATATTACAAAAAAAATAAGATATGAATATAAAAAAAGCCACTTCACTATTTTTATTTTATTAGATGTATCCTCTTTCAATGAAAATATATTTATAAGATACAGTTAAAATCTACTTTACACCTAGTAAAACGCCAAAAAAAGACCACACTTTTCATAAACTGGATGAGCTGCAGTTAAAAACATGTTTTTCGGGCCCTCAGTCTTAATGTAAGTGATTAAAATTCATCAAAAATCATCTATCTCGCTGAATCCAATTTTGTACTCAGATTTGGCATGAAATTAATTTTGCGGTCGACAGGAGCAAATAAACGCGAATATCGTTGATTTTTTCCACTCAGTTGTTGTTTCAAATCTCTTAATCTGGTAGATAATGATGTTTTTTTAAAAAAATTAAACACTTTAGTTGTGAAGCCTGTTTAATGTAAATAATATTTAAGGAAAAAATTTTGCAAATCGAACGATATTGAAGCGAAATGTGATTTATAAAATTAATTTTTTTTTCTATAAATGTGAATGTGTTGTAGTATATCTACGTAAATTATTAAGAATATTTTTACTTCTGTTGGATATTTGTAATAATATGTTTTTTCACTCCTGTACGGGAAAATTTTTTGATGAGCTTCTACTACTTGAAGAATGATTTGCTTTTCGTCCTCCGACGAAGTTACTCAGCAAACATTTAGACTCTTATTTATGAGGCTTTATCATCATTATGGGCTCAAAAAATGCTTTTTTTTAGTTTTTTTTTCCTAGTTTAAGGGCATCCTAATATGATTATTTTCAATGATTATTTTATAATGCAAAAAAAAATTTTATTATGATTTTAATAAAATACTTTTTTAAGACTCATATCGAAGACTATTTTATGAATCATATTCATGACACTTTAAGGACTCATATTCAAGACTCTCATAAGGCTCGTATTAAAGACTCTTTTAATACTCATATAAAAGAGTCTTTTATAACTCATAATAAAGACTTTGTTGTGACCATTATATTCCTTAATAAAAATAGTATAGACTATTTTTTAACAAAAATAATGACTCTTTCTAACACTTGGAAAATAAAGGCTCAAGTGATTTTTTTCATGCTAATTGCTAATTTTCATGTAGCTAATTACTTTCAAATGTTTGTTTGTTCACTTTTCAATAAAAACTCCATGGTTTCCAGAAAATTATTATCAGGAGTCCGATAACTGAAAATCTCCACAGTCGCTTCCTCATATTCCTCACTTTTTTCTCCCATCTCCACCTATAATTATAATATTATATAAGTATTTCTTAAGAAGTAAATTATGTTTGAAGAGTCTTTCTTGCACTGTTTTCTTGGCATTATTATTCGAGACAATTCGTGAAAAATTTGAAAGAACTTTCTTGATTATTTGTTATATTAAATATGTTTAATAGAAAAATGAAACTCAAAATGAATATTTCAATTTTGTGTATAGTGCTTGCTGCGCACCAAAAATGCAGCAAGCTTATCGCAGCAAGTATGGAATGGAATGTTTCCCTGAATTTTGGCGCCAGCATAGCAAGCACCTACTTTATACAGGAATTAAGTTCGCAAGAATCGCAGTACTCATAAAACATGCATTAGAAGCATTCTCTTATGAGTCCTTTTATAAGATCTCATGAAACACGCCATTCCATTCATTCCATTTCATAAACACGCATTTAAGTATTCTTTTATGACTCTATTTTATGAACACTCCAAAAACATGCATAAATATGATTCTTTTATGAGTCATTTTTATGAGCATTCATAAAATACGCATAAAAAGTATTCTTTTATGTGTTTTTTTTATGAATTTTCATAAAGCACGCATAAGAAAGATTATTTTATGTCTCATTTTTATGAACACTCATAAAACACTCACATAAATGACGCATTCAAGAGTCATCTTTTTGAGGACTCATAAAATGTTTGCTGGATAGTTTCACATTGAATCCGGTCATGAGATTGATGGCTTAATCCGGTCATGAGATTCATGGCCCTCTCTGCAGAGTCATTACCGACGAAAATATTTCTGACACTTTTTTCAGCTCCCAAAAAATTTTCTTTATTAATCCATAGGCTAGGATCGATTTGCAAGAAACTGAGGTTGTCCGCCTCACCCAAATTTTTGTCCAAATTTGTATAACGAGTTGAAAAAAAAAAGTAAGTGTCTCTGTCGGGGACGAAGTTTTCTATATTTAGTTCAGATATGCTACTACAACAAATTCACATTTATCGAAAAATTACATGCATATAATATATCACTTTTCACTTAAATATTGATCGATTTGCAAAAACTGAGTGGAAAAAATTAACTATATTCGCGTTTATTTGCTCCTAGTGACCACAAAATTAATTTAATGCCAAATCTGAGTACAAAATCAGATTTAGCGAGTAATTTAAATGGGGATAAACATTTGTTGTAATATTCGTGTATTTTAATGCCAGTATGAAAATTAATATATTCACATTATCTCTGAGGGCCCAAAAACACATTTTTAACTGCAGCTCATCCATTTTATGAAAAGTGTGGTATTTTTTTAGAGTTTTACTATTTTTATGCAAGCACCTTTCATATAAGAGGGGGGGGGGCACGGCGAATCAGAAAAACCTTAGTAAAACCCATATAAATGTGAATGTATCTAATATATATCTAAAAGGGTGATTTTTTAAGCATTTGGTTTTAGAGAATTGAAAAAAAAAATTTTAAATAGTGGATGAAATATTTATTGTGGCATAAGGCTTCGCTTGTTGAAACCACATATCAACCAAGTCCAATTCTTCCAATTCGTGCAAAAAAAGTTGGTAATCATCGCACGGTACCTTGCTCCATTGACTGCAACGTTGCGATTTTCATTATTTTTAAAAAAGTACGCTCCAATGATGCCGCTGGCCCACAATCCGCACCAAACAGTACGTTTTGTAAGGGTGCATTAGCAAGTCTTGAACTGCCTCTGGCTGCTTTTCAGACCAAATGCGGCAATTCTGTTTGTTGACGTTCCCATTGAACGAAAACTAAGCTTCGTCGCTGAAGACAATTTTTCAATAAAAAGTGGATCTTCATCCGACTTTTCTAAGGCCCATTCACCAAACAAATAACGTTGTGGAAGGTCACCCGAATTCAGTTCTTGCACCAGCTGTATTTTGTTTGGTTTCATACCGTGGTTCTTACGTAAAATCATTCAGGTGGTCTAATAACACAAGCCCATTTCTTGACAACGGCGAAGAATTGACATATGTGCAATTCCAAACTGGCGTTACATACGATTTGTGAGATGAAATATTAATAAAAAAAATGAAAATGTCTAATTCTTAAAACGACTTTTTTATATTTGCGAAGTAATTAAGTAGCACATTATAAGTGAAAATAGTGGCAACAATCGACGCTAAGGATTAAAAGATATAAGCAAAACTAAGTGATGGCGTTACGCTACAAAAAACGGAAGTGAGTTTTGACTTGGATTAAAAAATTTGCAAAACTCTCTGATTTGCGCAAGACTTTTTATATACAACTTTTTTTAGAAGGACTTTAAATAATATTAGTTAGTCTATTCATGGTAAAATGGCAAACCTTTATATAAATTCAAATAGAAAAAACAAATAGAAAAAAATAAGTTAAAAAACTAAGACTAAAAACTAAAAAAAATGAACTAATTGTTTATTATAGAAACTGTTTATTGAGTTTTGTGTCAAAATTAAGAATTTTTCAGATAAATGATATGTACTAAAGAGTGAGGAAAATAAAAATTGAAAAAGAAAATTGCAACAGAAATAAATGTTGGCCTATTTTTTGAGCAAAAATTTAATATTTTAAAGGTTTTTGTTAAAACAATATAAAACATTGAATAGGTCAATATTTTCTCTTTTCACCAAACTCATTTAATTAACCTCTCAGACAAAGGAAATTTGATGAACATCGATTTGAAAATGGCCGAGATGTTGCCTTGCAAATTAAAAAATTTAAATTTTAATCGGTTTTTCCTCATCCTAATTCTCAAGAAAGTGTGTTATATAGAAGAAATCTGTAGTTTTCAAGATATCGCAATAATTTTGATGTCATAATACCGGAAATTTTCAATATAAATACACGTACTAGAATATAGATATACGTACAAAATATTTTCGAAAAATGTTTCGTTTACCGTTGTTTTTATTAATTAACGAATTTCATAAAAAAATGCGTTGTACTGAGAAAATCTATATTTTTCGAGATATAGCCAAAAGTGTAATGCCATAATAATGGACATTTTTCACAACTTGAGAAGAATATATCGTCGGCCTAATTCTAATACGACGTAAGTCTAAATTATCTATTGTTCAGGAGGCAAAGAAAACTGTTTATTATTTGTATAAAGTTCATACGATAATGTATTGTTTCAATCGTTCCACCTCCCTTTTTTTCATATAAACATTAAAAACTAAAAAAGGACATAGATGTAGTTCTGACCAATCTACCTTAACCGCTAATAAAAGCTACTTTGACCAATTTTGACATACGTCCTATTAGAATTAGGGCGACGATATTCATATTCAGAATCTAAGTTGAAAAAATTACATTTGTTAATTACAAATTTAAAAAACTTTTTACCAATATTTTTTATAATCCTGTTATGGAGGACTTATTAAAAAATCAAGAAACAGAAAAGGCCAAGCAACTTTATGTTATTATTCAGTTCAATGACTGAAAGACGATTATTCAAATTAAATAAACTAATTTTTTAATATAAATACCATTTTTTAATTATTAAACAAACACAAATATTTTTATATTTTGCATTTGAAGGTAAAACGAAATGCTTTATTTTAAAATTTAAAATTTTTACATGGTATTTAATATTTTTATCGCAGGCGAAGCAGCGGGTATTTGCTAGTGTAAATATAAAAAAAGCTTACCGCTGCATGTGAGAAACCGAAGTAACGCTCAAGTTTTATACAAAGTAACGAGTGATTCACAGAATCGAATGCTTTAGAAAAGTCCAAGAGGCAAAGTAAACTTAGATGGCCTAGATCATATGGAACTCTTATATCATCCAGAATTTTTATTAAAGCAGAGAAACAGCTGTGACCGGGTCGAAAGCTCAACTGAAAATTAGACATCAAGCCAAAAGTTGTTCTATGATGAAAAATCTGTTCGGCCATGAGAGACTCACATACTTTAGATATTAAAGACAATATGCTAATCAGTCGGAAATCAGATAGTTCAGAGGCGTCTGATTTTTTGGCAATAGGTATCACTGTCGCAACTTTCCATATTTCAGGATATCTCGAAGTTGTGAAACAGTGGTTTGTTATGTGTGCAAGTGGACATAGCATACATTTAAGAGATTTAATGGAGATACTATCAACGCCAGTGGCCAGTGTTGGCGCGACGATTCTAAAAAAAAGTATCCATGAAAAAGTCAAAAAAGTATCCAAAAGTATCAACTTTTGAAAAAAAAGTATCCACGCATCAAAATTCAAAAACCAATAAAATATTCATTTTTTAACACAAAAATACAACATAAATATTTTTAAACAATGTACCCCAATCTTTTAAGCTTCCACAACATTTTTTATTACTTAATTTTAAGACTAACACATATTTTTATAAAAATATAATAATAAAAAATAAACAGGGACCGTACCGGTTATGGTTTTTATCAAAAAAGTCAGATATTAACAGTTATTATTTAACTTTTATTTTTTCCGACAAAAATAATAGTTATGTAATGCCTTTTATTTTTTTCGCGCAAAAATGACTGTTACTTTTGACTTTTATTTTTTTGGTCAAAAATAACAGTTATTTTGTGCCTTTTATTTTTTCGGTCAGAAATATCAGGCAATTTGAATTTTTTTAAAGGCCACTTGAACGGCAAAAAAAAAGTTTTATGCAATTTTTATGGTCTCATCGACGCGCACATTTTGAGCTATAAAGGTTTTTAGTTTTTAAAGTTTTTTATTCGTCCGAAAAAATATAAATTGCCTGATATTTTTGACCGAAAATATAAAAGGCACAAAATAACTGTTATTTTTTACCTAAAAAATAAAAGCCAAAAGTAACAGTTATTTTTGCCCGAAAAAATAAAAGGCAAAAAATAACAGTTAATTTTAATTTTTATAGTAACAGCCAAACATTTAAAAGGCATTTAATATTCGCAAAGCTGCTGCCATTACGATAATAATGGTATATTTAAAAAAGTCTTCCGGCCACTTTTTCGTTATACCTTTTTCAACTGAAAATTTTAAAATAACAGTTATTTTCGGTCCCTGGAAATAAAACATGTATAATAATATTAAAAAGAAACTTAAATTTCAGTGCTTCTGTATTTTATATGTGTTGCTGTTGCCCTTTAATTTGTAACGACTTCCTGTTTACCAGGATCTATAGCTGGGATAGATCAACCTGTGTCCAGGGTCGCACAATTATTTATTGAGATAGAGACAATGCTTTTAGGTTAATCTAAGTAGCTTTATTCTTTATTTTCTTTCTTAAACTTTATAAACTTAATTATATATTAAATAAGAAAATAATTATATCACAGTGTAATTTAGTTTTGCCCCGTACTTCTAGTAAGTTATAACTCTTTTTTAATTCTTCAGAGAGATTAGCATAGTTTGAATAAATAAATTAAAACAAAATATTAAACTTCCAGTTATATCGTTGCAAGTTATATGAAGAGTAGCTTTAAAGAAATGATATGGAAAATTAACACATAATAAAATATTTCAAAAACAAGTTAACATTATTATTAAGCATCTTAATATATTTTTGTAAAGATTACTGAAATTAAATTTACAGCAGTAGAACTAAACATGAAGTAGCTTCTAAGCTTTTGACAAAGTAGATTATGATTAACTGAATCGAATGCCTTAGAAAAGTCTACAAGGCAAAGAAGTTTTAGAAAGTTTTGGTCGTAAGAAATTCTGATATCATCAATGATTTTAACAGCAGCCGTAGAACAACTGTGGCCAGTTCTAAAACCAGACTGCAGCGGCGATAACAACTTAAATGTATGAAGGTGGTCAGTGATTTAGTTGGCCATAATGCGTTCCAAAACCTTTCCCAGCGCAGGTAGTATACTAATAGGTCTGTAGTCATTGGGTATAGAGGCAGATGCAGATTTTGCCACAGGCAAGACCGTAGCAGCTTTCCATTCCGGGAGCTAGTTAAACAATGATTCATTATATGCGTTAACGGAGATATTATGTATGGCAAGACTAGTTTTATAAACTTAATCGGCATTCCATCAATTCCAACAGCATTCGAAGTTATCTTCATTATACATTTAGCAACAAAATATTCACTTACTGAGACAAACTCAAAATAAGGAAATGAAGAATTGTAATCAGCATTGGTAGCTCAGCACTCTGGACTTGAGTTTCAGAGCTGGGGTTGACACTGTCTAAAAAGAAATCATTAAGTCCATTTGGATCTAATTTGCACTCACTAGTATTTTTACTAAAAACTCTGTATCTTTTTATATTATGCCATAACTGTTTGGAGTTTAAGTAGGGACTAAGTTTTGAATTATAAAAATTTATTTTAGCTTATCTGATCATGACAGTAGTAGCATTTCGAGCTGTTCTACACTCATCCTAATTACCATTAGAAGGATTTATTTTCTATTTCGAGTGAAGTTTATTTCTTAACCTAATACTCACTAAAACACGATTCGTAAACCAAGGACAACAATTATTAGAAACCTCAACTGTACGTAACGGAACATGACGAGCAAATATCATATCTAAATTATCCTCGAGAACTTTAAGTTTATCATTGACAGATTCAAAATACAAGCAATCATTCCAACTCATAGCAGGTAAATTTAGAAATAAAGCGAAAAAGCCAATTGATTTAAAGTCGTAGTACGAAAAACAAACATCATGTATATCTCATGTATTCAATCATGTATATTTGTGTAAGACGAATGATTCTTCTTAATCAGCCCAGTAGAGACTGAAAACTGATAAACAAGCAAATTCTATAAACTAAATATAAAAATAAACTAGAGATTCATGTATGCCTGTGTAAGGCCAAGGATTCTTCTTTATCAACCCAGTTGAGACTTGCAAACTGATAAACAAGCGAAATCTATGAACTGGTTATAAAAACAAACTGACTCTCAAAGCAAAATATGAAAGAGGTTTTCTTTTTTTACCTTTATCATTTCACTGTATTTTATGTGTCTTTGATACTGCTCCGAGGTCTGTAAAGTCTGTGCTGTGAGCTCTGTTAATGCCTCTGCTGACGTCTCTGTTGCTTTTTCTGCCGACGTCCTCGCATCTAGCGTCTCTGCTGCTAGCCCTGCTGAAGTCTCTGTTGCTAGCTCTGCTGACGTCCCTGTTGCTATCGTGTCTGCTGCTAGCCCTGCTGACGTATCTGTTGCTAACTCTGCTGACGTCCCTAATGCCAGCATCTCTGCTGCGAGCCCTGCTGACGTCTCTGTAACTAGCTTTGCTGACGTCCCTGTTGCTTGCTCTGCTGCCCTCTTTGTGGACGTATCCTGATGCCTTAGCTCTGCACTTCAAGTGTTCTTTCCACTTCGGATCTTTAGCAACTGTCAATTTCATGCCTGTTCTCTCCTTTTATACTGTCGTTTTCAATCAACGCTTAAGCGCTGATTATAATAGACGGAACGGAACGGAGTCAAGTGTAATTGTGGCGGGACGAAACGGTTTCAAACGGAGTGGCGATTATAATAGCATCGAAAGAGGAGTTAATTTTTTTCTTAAATATATTTTATTACAAAACAAATTCCATCAATTCTTCTTTTCTTATTATTTTAAAACATGAATTCAATCAAATTTTATCAAAAATATGGAAAACAAGACAAATGCAGAGTAAAATTAATAGTAGCATCTGTCAACATAATGTTTTTGCTCAAAACGTAACGGAACGTAGCGGAAAAATCAAAAATCTATAGATCTCAACGTCACGTACCGCTCATTTTTATAATCCGTCTTATTATAATCGAACTCATAAGAAACTCATGCAATAGATTGCAAAGTGACATTTATCAACATTCTATAACGTTCCGTTCCGTCTATTATAATCAGCGCTTTATTCTGTCGTTGTCATGGCAATCAACATATGGCCTACGTGACTATGTGTTAGTTGTTGTTGCTTTTTTACTCTACTTGTTCAATCGTTTCATTATTCCGTTATTGTCATATCTCATAAATGAAACAAGGAAAATTAAAATTTTTAAATATTAAAATTGAATTATTAATAATTGATAATTGTGTATAAATATCTAAGTTAAAATCAAATTATGTTATTTTGTTGTATGTACGCTTAATTTTGTAAGGGACAAAAATTGGTAGTTACAAATTATATTTATTTTATAAGTCTAGAACTTAGACAAAAGAAATATACAAAACAATACATACCCAGCAAAAAAAAATTAAAAATGCATATTACTGCATCTTTAAAAACGAAATCAGAACGTAGTCAGAGAAACGAGCGACAATATTTTTTGATATGGAAAAATGTGTTCAGCCTTCGTTTCGTTTTTCATAAAGATGCAGTTAATAAGGGTACATGACGGTACAACCTTTACGAGGATTATTAAATCTCGTTACAATTTGCAATTGCTAACGGAAATCTTAAGGGTAGAAAATAACCGATTTTTAAAAAAGTCGCTTAGCTAGGCAGACTAAAAATATTTTTGTTAGTAATTCATCATAGCTTCAGTTAATAGTTAATATTGAATGAAACACATTTTTTAACGAGGGTTTTAGATTAGTGCTTAGCGTGTAGAACTGTCGGTCGAAATGGCGCGAGTTCGATTCTCACTGCTTACAAATAAATATTTTTAATCTTGTTGTAAAAGACGCAAGCAAAAAACAACAACAATTCTAAAAAAAAAGTATATGGAAAAAGTGTTGTTTTTGAGATTTCACTCAAGCAAGTCACAAAACGAGGCGTAAAAAGCTTTGCTTAAAAATATTTTTTAAACACTTTACTACTTGCTAAAAATTCTTAAAAACTACAGACGATTTCTTACATATTCAAGAAAAAATTAAAAAATATTAATAATTCATTAGTTTTAGAGCTGGAAAGAAGCCTTATTAAATTCCAATATAAATTATGAACATTTTTTTTTCTCTTTTTTTTTCAGAGATTCCTTTGCCATCGACACCATCAAAGCAAGTCACACACACGACTATCGAGTCAAGAGAAAGTAAGTTTAATTTAACACTGTCAATATCTGTTAAATTTCTAGGTAATACGACAACAATATTCAATAAATCAGACAAGTATTGGCAATTTATACTTTTTGTTCAGACTTAGCAAAAAAAAATATTTTTTATTATAGTTGTTCATTTGATTGAGCAGTTCAAATGATTATTTTTTAGCACAAGCTGAAAACGAAAAAAAAAATGTATCACAGTAATGTTCACAAAAAGGATGACGAACACAAACAGATACATTTTTTCGGACATATTACATCTAGTTGAAAGTTGAACAATCCTTAATGTATAATTTTTTCACAATATTTGGACAGTAATAAATACAAATGCGTGCAGACATACACACATTGAAACAGACTTTGGCTCACACAACTATAGCTGTTGCTTAAGTGCAGCAGCGCCACTAGGGAACGTTTTTACACTAAAGTTGCACGAATCCTTTCAAAGAATTTTTATTTCGAGCACTGTGACAGGCACTAACACTCTTACAAACACACAAATAGCAATGACATACACATACAAATGTACGAAGCTGATCATAAAATTGTAACTGTAAAGCTATAAAAAGGGTTTTTCGTAGTATTTTTTTTCTCTATGCTTTGCTGGGACAGTTTTCGAATCTTAAGCTGCAACAGACACTTAATACCAACACACAAACACAGCCACATCAGCATCAAATAACACATACCCACGCTTATATATACTATATATATGTATAAACAGTCATATAGGTATACGTATACATGGACAGATTCAACGATTCAACGAAAAACAACAAGCGAAAACGACTTTTAAATCGTTTTTGAAGACTAAACTAAACCTCAGTAAAACCACCTCAGCTTAGACAGCAAGGACACAGCAGGACAGCAGGATATCTGAGGCAAGTCTGGCAATCGAGGGATAGATAGATATCAAAGGACAAGAAAACCTTACCTTGTACGAGTTACTTGCAGCTCGCATGTTTTTTGCGGATTACGTGTCGGATTTTGCTGTGAAAACTTTTACAGTTGGTCAAAAACTCATTCTATATGAGTGTTAGTGTGTGAGTGGGTGTGTGTGTTATATTGGCTAGAGCACGAAACAAAAAAACACATATGAAAACAAAAACAAACCGAAAAACACTTTTCATTTTCAAAATGAAGCCCAAGAACGTCAACTCAACGGATTCACAGCGACACGGGACAAGCAAACACCACCACACACACACACACACGCATTTGCACAAAGACCAAGATACAAATACAAGTGAAAATGAAAAACAACTTTACAACAATTTCTTCCACTGTGGCGCACTTTCTATAGAGTTGACATCACAGAGAGAGCTGAGGATGTTGGAGGTATAGCTGCAGGCCACATGTGGAAACTGTGCTCTAAAGTGACTCTCGGTTACTCCACTCTGAGGTCTCGTATGTGTTTTTCCGCAAAATTAAACTTAAATCAGGGTAAATCCAGCAAAAACAAACAACATAAAAAATCAAAAAAAAAACAAACAAAAAACAACACATATACAACAACAACGTCACGAGTAAAATAAAGGGTCAAAAACTTTGTTTTGTTCGAAATTGAAAGATTGATTATCCTGCAAAGCTATAGGGCTACGATATATGGTAGAGTAGGGGTTCAAATTCATGCTCGATCCTGCGTTCGTCATGTTCCAGCTGTCTACTTTAATCATGTATTTTATTTATTTGTTTGGCCCTAAGAGCTTTATTTGTTTGAGGTTGATTGTCGTGAGGTTAATATAAGGAGTATCTGTCTGTCTGTCTATCTCTTTGTATATCTCTCTGTAGTGAAGTGTGTGTCCAGTCTTGTGGAAAAGGATTATTTAAAGCACGATTATTGCACATTTATTGCTTTTTGAAGTTCATTATCAAGTATATAAAATATAAAAGTTTTCTTATTACGTTTGTTGTGTACGGAAGGATGTGCAAGGCAAATAATGTGCTTGCTGCAGGACATTAAAAATGTGTCATGCTGAAGCCAATGCTTTGATGTTGAAAATGTTTTGAAAGCACGATGACATAAAGTCATGTTTTGGCATTGTATTCATTGAGAAATCAAGAGACTCAAAAAATAAAAAAAAAACAAATCGATCACAACTCTCAAGTAGAGGATTTTCATTGTCAGCACAGAGAGCTGACGACCGAGATCGGAACAATTAATTTCGACTACACAATTTTTTGTCCTAAATTGAATTTGATGTCCAGTGCTATGCTTAGATCGAAAACTATTTTGAAACTGTCCCAACCTAAGGTACTCTGCATATCAGTAAGCTGTGGAAAAATTCTGTCCTATGTGACTTATAGCTACGGTGACTATATTTTTTCAAGTAATAAGAGCAAGTAAATAAAACTTTCTTTATAAAAAATGTAATTTTTTTCAATAACTGAACATATAAATTGTGAAGAAAATAGCTGCCCTCTTACTCCCAATTCTAATTTAATCTCAAATTTACTTTCTACTAAAGGGCACCTGAAAGGACAATAATTTTAAAGTAAAGTTTTTAAATCTACTTTGCAATAATTAGAATCACTTCACACATTAACACAATAATGTTGAATCAGTTTGCTTTACAAATTCAAATCATGTTTGATATGACAGAGTTATTAATGTTTAAACGTTTTCTGAACAACTGATTCCAAAACATTTTTAATTCGATATACCATTTTCTGATAACAGATAATATTCCCAAGGTTTTTTAAAAGAAAGTGATCTCATACAGAGTATTTCGTTTAGAACAAAATAAGAAAATAAGAAAAAAATGTTTCTGGTGTTGGATATGTACCTTTTGCCAGTTACCGGCCCTTAAAGGGATAACTAGATATTGGTTCCACTTTTCCAGAATGATACATTATAACAGAAACGTAATCTTGCACACATTAGTTAAAAAACAATTTTTAGCTCGAAGATGAGCGAAATCAGACGACAACTACGCCTACCTCAAAAACAAAAATGCCGTCTTGGATATATATAACAAATCACTGTAAAAGCGAAAAATATTATAAATGTCTTATTTCGTATTTAACTATCTATGATTAACATAATTAAAATATTACTAGCAACCCTCCGCGGCTTTGCTCGCGATACGGAAACAATTTTTTTTTTATATTTTTTGTAACAGTGAGTAACACAATAAATAGCTTTAATTGTTTTTGAATATTTTCTGATAATGCATTCTTATTAAAATAATAGTGAAATGAAAGACGCAACAACCAAAAAAATAGCACAGGTAAGACAAGGAATAATCGCTATGTCGACTTAAAAGAGAACCGAGTTTTTAATGTAGCTGTGTTCCGCACATAAAGAAATATAAACAAACACAATCTGGAGCTTCTGGCATGATTTAAGCCAAAGTTATGACATAAAAACCAAACAACCTTTTATAGAACTTATATGGCATTAAAATCATTTTTTAACCAAAAACTTAAAACCTTAGCGTGCTTGATTGCCTTGCAAGGGTTCGCATTGAATACTTTTTCGGTATCCATCTCGGTCCTAGGATTCTGACTATCTATTCTTAAAAAAGCCCACAATAATATTGTGGGAATTTGTGAAGAAGATTTTAATAAACTTGAATTGGTTAAGGCAGGACCATAGCCTATTTTTTAAAAAAGAATACAATGAATATCAAAAACTAAATATAAATCCAACTCACACCTAAGTTACTCATGGTGCATAAATTCTCAGGTTTACAACGATCGAAAAAAAGTCTAACGTCTAGAAAATGTTCGCATTGACTCGGATTCAAAAACTTTCTACATTTTTTCAGTACATATAAAACAAAAGTAATCTTTTTTTCACGTTGGTTTCATTGCATCTGCATTTCAATAGTTTTCTATTATTACAAAAATGAGGCCTGGTTAAGCTTTTCTTTTCTATGAACAAATGATTTTTGACTTATCGCAGAAAGATACTTATTGTGAAGTAGCTTGGTCTTGCTACTAAAAAAAAATTAAAAGAAGGTAAAATTAATAATAAATTAGTTGTATTGTTGGAATTTGTTATGGTTTTAATAAACTGGAATTAGCTAAGGCAAAACCATAACTCGGGCCTATTATTAATGTAGAATACAACGAATATCAGAACATGAATGTAGATCCAACTCAAACCTAAGTAACTCGTAGCGTTTAAGTCTTTCGGTTCACAACGATTGGAAAAAAGTTTGATTACATTAAAATGTTCGCGTTGACTCGAATTCAAAACCTTTTTAATTTTTCTAGTGTATGGAAAGAAGCTAAAAGCATATAATACTTAAGTACTTAAGCTCAGTTCCTTCAAGATAAATTCTAATTATTTTGCTTATACCTGCCTTGACAACATTTACTATGATGTTTTAAAGTTATTAAATTCCTTTCTTTTAGTCATCCAGCTTAATGCAAATTCACCCATTTTTGCGTTATGAAAAAAAGGAATGTAATAGGTTCATTATTCAAATAAGTTAACAATATTTTAAAATTTGAATATGAAATTTGTAAGGAAATGTAAATTTTGTATTGACAATACATAATGAGAATACGATAAGATTGCCAAAATAGGTTCCTATTTGCAACTTTTTTTTTATTTTTTTTTATTTTTTTTTATTTTTTTTTTTTGATTCGCCCGGAGGTATGAAATCTTCCAAAGATACGTATACCCGTCCTATACGCATGCACGATTTACATTCTAGATCCTGCCCGAATTAGGCAATTAGGATTTTCCACTAAGCACATTAATTGGCTTTTCAGCGGAATTTAAAAATTGAATATATATAAAACGCGTATTTAAATAAACTTGATTCTATATAAATAAGCAACATCGAATTAAATAATAGTAATTATCAATTTAAGGTACCCGAAAAACCATCCTGATTTCAAAAGCAATCCAAAACACTAAACTAATTTTAACTGGTTTGCGGCCATTGTCCAACCCAAGGACCTACGTGGAAGTGAGATAAATCTCATATCTGCCAAATCAAAATCCCAATTAGTTGGATATGCATTTGGGCCAACGCAGGCATAAACTTGTGTGGAAAAGAGATATACTCTGGCACACCAATCCAGGTGATAGTGTGAGTTCAGTCTAATTTCAAATCAGGAAACCACGTGAGCACGTAAATCCCAATTCGATTTAAAATTAAAATATTGAATAATTTAAAAGTAAGTTTTAAAAACGATTCATATTTGATGGTGCTTACTTTATAAAACATAATATCGAGACAAAAAGGAGAAACAGAACAATCTCAATTACCAATATTACATTGTTATAAAACTTCGTTAGGTATAATAGGATGAAGTTAAATTGATTTAATTATTTAAATGTAATATAATTTTCCGTTTTAAGACGTCTACCGAATCAGAAAAATTAATCATGTTGAAGTTATCATTGAAATCACTGCACATACATTTTAAAGGTTCATGAAGAGCGTAATTAGAACTGCACTGACTCAACTTGAAAAACAGAAAATGTCTAGTTCCTCTCCTTGGGATGTTAAAATTTAGAGCTGAGATGAGATATTCCGAATTAATCTCGCCACGAAGTAATTTATACAGAAACATGATATTAAGCATCATTCTTCTGCTTCTTAGGGATGGTAGTAAAATAATTTTAAGGCGTATTTCATACGCTGGAAGCATAATATTGGGGTTCCAACGACTATGACGTAAAGCAAAAAGTAAAAACTGTTTTTGAACGGATTCTATGGCGTCGATGTAGATACAATATTATATTGTGAGTTCCATACAACTGATGCATATTCAAGAATTGGCCTTACGAGAGAGGTATATAACAATTTAGTAGTAAAGGGATCACTGAATTCTTTAGCCCATCTTTTAATGAATCCAAGGACTCCTCTTGCCTTATTTATCACCATATTAACGTGGAGATTGAAGCGAAGTTTTGAATCCATAATAACACCAAGAGCGAGAAAACTGGAAACTATTTCTAAGTTAGTGTTATTTATAGTGTAATTTATGTTATTAGCAGATCTTTGCGAGAATGTCCAGTCCACAAGTCTATTTAGATCAGATTGTAAAAGATGTCGTTCTTCGGTTTCGAAGTTTTGAATCCATAATAACACCAAGAGCGAGAAAACTGGAAACTATTTCTAAGTTAGTGTTATTTATAGTGTAATTTATGTTATTAGCAGATCTTTGCGAGAATGTCCAGTCCACAAGTCTATTTAGATCAGATTGTAAAAGATGTCGTTCTTCGGGTGATTTGTACCAAAGAAAAAGTTTCACGTCGTCAGCGTACATTAAGACGTTACAGTGTTTTATTACCGAAGGAAGATCATTAATGAATAGTAAAAACAAAACCGGTCCAAGATGACTGCCCTGAGGAACGCCAGAAGTGACCAAAATACTGTTTGAAATAGAATTCTTATATAAAACCTTTTGAGTACGTCTAGATAAATACGAATTTATCCAATTTAATAATGTGACAGGAAACCCAATAAGGTGGAGTTTTTTCAAAAGAAGATTATGATTAACACTGTCGATCAGTTAATTGATAAGTTATGATTTTCTCAAATAACTTAGGGATTTCACTTAATTTTGAAATTCCTCGATAGTTAGAAGCTTCTATCTTGGAGCCAGATTTATGAAAGGGTATAATATAGGAATCCTTCCATATAGTAGGAAAAGAACCACTATGCAAGGAAATATTAAAAATGTTTGCTAGAGGAGTACACAGGTTTGTAGCACATTGCTTTAAAATACAGCTTGGAATTTTATCAGGGCCGGTCGAAAAAGAAGATTTTACTTGTCGAAGATAACACATGACAATATTTGGGTCTATTACAGGAGTTTCAAAAGAGTTAACTGGCGGGAGAAAAAGATACACCGTGCTAGTATTAAATGGTATATCGGAGTTGATTTAAAGAAGTTTGCAAACATGTTAGAAATCACATTGTCACAAGATGATTCTTCCTGATTGAATTTCATAAGGGATGGAAAGCTGGAGGCTTTACGTTTTGAGTTAACAAAACTATAGAATAGTTTTGGATCATCTTTAAATTGAGATTTTATGTTAATTATATAAGCAGAATAGCATTGTTTATTTAATAGTTGATATCTATAACGACAAGAAGAATAGGAAGCAAAGTCTGAACTAGAACCAGATATTTTATATTTTTTAAATAAACAATTTTTTAAATTTTTAAGTGCCTTTAGATCATTTGTTAGCTAGGATGGATTTAAAGGATTGGAGAAACACTTTTATTTTTTGGGCGGACAATAGAAACACCGTTGCAGAGAATCATTGAAAAACTGTACAGAAGATTCGACGTCATAATATGAATATGATGTTCCGCTAGTTAAAATTGGAGACCAATCAGCCTGCGAAAGTAAAGAATTATGTTTTACATAGTCCGTTTTCTTAAAATTATAAACTTTTTTATTTCGCGCATCAGCAGTTACTTTATCTTCTTTTTCGTGGGGGAGTAAAACTGTTATTTCAAGAGTTGGATGATGTACATCTTCTGGAAGAGATACGGGATTCGAACAATGGAGATTAACAGTAGTGCATCTATCTACAAATACAAGGTCTAGGGTTTTGTGGTTTATATTTAAAATATCATTGACTTGTTGTGTCTTCAACAGACAGCTTATCTAAGAAATCATTTATCCAATCACTATTGGAAACAGGTGTAAGAAATGAAGAATCGTCAGACGATCTCCATGTCACAAAAGGTAGGTTAAAATCACACAGCGTAATAAGAACGTCTTTATTTTTTAACAAATTATGAACTTTTTCAATGGCGTGTAAGTGTTTTAAATACATTGTTAAGTCACATTTAGGAGGAATGTAAGAGCAGGTAACATAAATAATACTATTATTTAATTTAACTGCAACACAAATGAACTCAATGTCACTGGTGTCAAGAATTGTCAATTCTTCAGATACAAGCGAGTTTTGAACAGCTATCAAAACACCACCACCGATCTTATCATGACAATCTTTACGAAAAATTTGATATTTATTGCACATTATTTCAGAATTTAAAATATTAGAGCGAAGCCAAGTCTTTGTAAAAATTATAATGTTATATTCAAAATCAAAACTGCTTATGAAAATATCGGAAAGTTTGGAGTTAAGACCCCTGACATTTTGGTACACAAGCTCTAATTTAGACTTGCGGTTTATTAATCGTTTTTTGGATGAGATTCAGGGCTATTTTGGGGACGCGGCGAATATCCAACATTTACCTGTCTTGAATTGCTTTTAAATTCAAATTCGCGTACAATTGTGTTTGGCGGCCAAAAGTTTACATCAACTATAGAATTAAATAAATTTTCAAGAACTGTTTATCTAAAAGAAGTAATTGATCTTACATTTGAATATTTGAATTTATGAACCGAAAGATGCAAGGAACAATTCAGCTTTGATTTAATGAAAAAATCTATATCAACCCCTGTTGTATCCGCATCTAAGCGAGAAGCAAAGATTGATTTAGTTGGTGGAATTGCAATGATTGGCTTAGGTGGAACAGAAACCTGAGAAGTAAGAGGAACAACCTGGGAATCGACGAAAGTTGGTGAAAGAGAAACAGTTTGGGCATAAGACATTGGTATTGGTATTGGTATATTTATACTGAGGTTGGGCTTATTAAATACTTGTACAAACAATCATAAAAGCTAAAGCAACACTCAATTAATGCTTCAACAAACGTATTTCTGAACATATTTAAATACTAACAAATTTTATTTTAAAAGAATTACATTCAAACAATATAAAATCATTAAACCATACTAATGAATTGCAAAAACTCTATTTAAAATTTCTGAATTCTCAGTAAGACTTAAAATTTTTACTGTTTTTCCTATTCTTTATATATTGATATCTATAAGTCAAATTTCTCTAACTCGAATTTTTTTTCAACTCGAACCGAAATCTCACTTGTATTAGGAAGACTTTCAAGTATATTCATTTCTATAAATCAAATTTCTCTAACTTACAAACAACTTTAATATTTCTGTGTGTATTGTAATTCGAAGTACTGACTTCGTCGGAGCATCGCGCTGCGACCGCATGTAAAAAATTTGCATGGCATCTTTGTTAGCTTGCGTCGAAAGATATAAAAGTTATTGTATCTTCTTATGCTGTGTGTATTTTGTTGGTATATGTTTTGTGTACGTAAAGAGATTTTCTGAGTTTTCAAGGTCAGTGTGGCTCATTTTACGCCATTCAAGAAGATGCTTATTGACTTAATTGAAAGTTATAAATCTCATGATGATTAAGTGGAAGATATTCCACCGCCAACAATTTTTGAATGAAATCACTTCGCAGACAAAAATTCAATTATTAACATAATATTATATTCTATAACTCGAATTTTCGAATAACGCGAAGTTAAATTATGGTCCTTTGACACTTCGAGTTAGTGAAGTTTCACTGTATTGCAATGAAAATGTGTCACTTATTATTTTACTCAATAATTGCTTTATTTCGTGGTTTGTAAAGTTAATGCAATAAAAACTACACACGTTGTTCTCTTTTCATCCCAACGCACAGCAGTTGCAAAGAAACACGCAACAAAAACGAAACCAAAGCTGCAAGCAGTAATGGCATTAAAGCAGGGCTGGGCATTCTTGGTGCAGTCTCGAATAGCACACACTGAACGAAATAGTTGTCACAATTATCTAGATTTACAAATTTGTATGTTTATACCCCCACACATACTGTAATATGTGCTTAGATTTTATTTTTAGTCATCGGTATTGTTTACTATTTCTTCCAGCATTTTTTTCCAAGTAAATAAATTATATTAGTTTGCTTGCAGTGGGACAATACACATTCTGCTTCGCAAAAATGGTTCTCTGCAGAACAGAAGTCACATTCTAAACCAGAGTCAAACATGGTTTTTCAGGTTTTTTGTTTTAATATTATTAAATTCTAAAATATACGAATCATTCAAATTATAATCAAAACCTTATAAAATGAAGTATCAAAATATTAATGAATACAATATGAAAATAATATTATAATTATATGAAAAAAATAATGCAAAAAATCTTCATATGCAATATGTATGAATTATATTAAACCTTCATAAAATTAAAAATATGTGAAGAAGAATTTTAAATCTACAAACCAAAAAGTTGTTTTTTTAAGAGTGTACATAAAATTTCCGACAAAGGTATTCACAGCATCACCGTCAGCGAACGACTGAATTATATTCTCTTCTGTTCTGAGTTTTGTGTACATGTGAAAAGTTACGCTCAGAGAGCGCTCAGTGAGCTATGGGGCGTCCAGCACTGCATTAGGCTGCCCGCTGAGTAAGCGCCGAAGCAGGCAGGCAGGCAGACAGGCAGGCAGACAGGCACCAGTGCGAGAAAAGTGGCTTCATACAGTTTCATATAAATCTGCTCGAAGTCCACATAGTGACGGCAGGCAGACCAAAGCAGGTACAGCGAGAAAAGTGTTTTGTCCTGGTTTCTCGCAGCTGATTTTGCGTGTTTGTCTAAATTTTGTTAAAATTGAAGATGTATAATTTTTTAAACGCAGTTTTATCAAGGAAGAATTTATATTAGAAGCATTTTATGTTTATTATTTTTTCGTTGGACGAAACACACACACACACAAGCATAATAAGCATCAGCGCACGTGTATATGTTATGATAAACACACAAAAACAACACCATGTAAACACAACATAGCAACGAGTGTGAAGATTTTTTTTTGTTATTGTGCACCTATGTTGTTGTTGTTGGTGATAAAATTCGCATAACTGAAATAACGAAAATTATGGATTTATGAAATTACCATTTGTTGGACATGTAAAATAGATGAAAAATAATCCTTTTAATTAGTTGTTGTTTGCATTTAATAGACTTTTTGTGGAATCCGAACAAAACTGTGGACTATTTTGATTTTGTTTTCATCATCTTTTGAGTGAAAAAAAGAATAAAACAAAAAACAGCAACAACAGAATAGATTCGTTGAAACACATATACAAACAACAGCAGCGGCTGAGTCGGCGCATGATAGAGTGAAAGTTGTGTTTTGTTTTTGTTGACAAATGCAATAGAATGAATTCTGAAAGATTTGTTTCATCCCATAACAATATAAATTGCTGCATTGGAAATTAAAAAAACATTTCATCAGATGAATCCATTTTTTCTTAATTTTTTAAGTAAGTAAATCAATAAGTAATAAGAATTAAATAAATGTATAGGTTACCCAAACAAAACAAGCAAAGTGAAAAAATATCAACAATAGATACTTATTGCTGCCCGCAATATAAGCATATTTATGCCCGCTTTTCTGCACTCAACACAAATTTCGAGGAAACCAAAAACAAATAACAAAAGTATCAACTTGTACTTTGCTTTGTGTTGTTTGGTACTGTAATGCTTTCAATAAAAAAATAATTAAAAAGACACATTTAATAACAATAACAAAACCTATAAATCAATCTTGGATCATTGATGCGCAAGTGTGTGTTTTGCGTTGCTGTTGTTGTTGGTAAAGCTGAATTCACTGACTACTTTCAGCAAGTTTTTGTGTGAACTTAAATAATGTTAATTAAGCTGGAGAAGGTTTCATACCAAAATAAATGCGAAAAAACAAAACAATAACAAACTATGTCGCACTGACCTGATCTGCTTCTCGCATTCACTCTGCGGTGGTTATTTGTGGAGCGGGTTGCAGTCTGCGCCTGCCTGCCTGCCTGCCTGCCTGCTTCAGCGTTTACTCAGCGGCCAGCCTTAGAGTCAATCAGCAGACAAACTGCTTGCAAGAAAATTATTTAATTTTTTATTAAAATGGCAATTTTATGACAAAACTATTCTTCGTAGATGCATGCCACCTTAGACTTTTTTGTTGGAATTTGGAAGATCTTTCATATAATCATATGCCGTTTTTATATATATTTTACTGTTTAGGCAGGAAATAGGTCGAAAAATGCTCTACTCTGTTGTACCTATTACCTTGTATCTTCTAAAATATAACATTTCCTCTTTTCACCAGCTGCCATACCGGGATAAAAAATGTTACTTCTGCAATTCACAGATAGCCTTTTTTCAATGTTTCGCGAAAATTCTTTCCCCACCTGCTTAAAATCACTTTTCTGTTCACTCGACCTGTCTTCGATCTTCAGTTTTATCATTGAAAAATTTAAAATTTGCTAATTTTTTAATGTTTTGGGATATAAGAGTCATTTTTCAAGATACTCATGTCAACTAATACGATAACAGGTATCTAAGAAAAAGTGTAATAAAATATAAATTGCAAAACATTGAAGTATTTAAGACCAGGTAATGAAAATAAACTCTAACGTTTCGTTCGTTAAGGTAGTAAAGCGTTGATTTGAGAGAACTGAATATTTATGTTGAGTAGCATTCATTACGAAGGTCATTATTCGGTTGCGTTCAAGTTTGCATACTTGAACATAAACATCATTATGAACAACAACCTTATGAGAAGCGTTGTTTGAGAGACTGAGAAAGCAGAGAGAAAAAATTTTATCTTTGTTCAAGCACATGCTGCGTATCAAGGGCGCATTCAGTTTTGTAGGTAGCATACATTTGCAGGGCGCTCTTGTTTTAGTGTAAATAATCAAAGCATTTTTTTAGCTATTCAGTTTATTTATTTTTATACTGTTTCTAACGCCCATAAAAAGGCGTGTCAGGTTTAGAAAAGTATATTATATATTCTTGATTAGCATCACTAGCTGGGCCGATTTAGCCCTTTCCGTCTGTTTGTCTGTCTGTCGACACGACTCTTTTTTTAACACAGCTGCTAAGAAAATCTCAGTTTATTTTATTAGTGCGTGTTATCACTTTACGGCTGGAGAATTGAGAAAATAAAATATTAATTTTTCTTTGTTACATGTAAGTTAGTTCACTTATATAAATTTTTTTACAGAATTTTAGACTACTGTTTAATGTTTATGGAATTATGTTTCAAGTGTACATGTTAAGGTCATGAAATCACGCATTCCTTCGAACAGCCATATATGGCTTCTGACGGAAATGAAACTACTTTTTTGAAGAAAGTTTTGTTTGTGTATCTAGTTATTCCATTTTAAACAAACTCAGAAAAAAGTTCAACTTTGAAATAAAAAACACAGGTATTTGTTTTAAAATCTGAAATTTCGTTAGTTTTAAGGGAATTTTTTCTTTAAACAATATTCATTTATTGCATCTATTTCGCATTTATTTAAAAAAATTCAGAATTTGGATTCAAAAGTAAAATTTTATTTTTTTTTATTTTTTATATTGATTTTAAAAATTTATTACACACTCAGACTTAAATCAAAGAAATTTCTTTTTTCAAATTTTTTTTGCAAATGGAAATTATTCTTTCAGACAAAAATAAATTTTCTTTAAAGGAATAAACTATTTCTTTGTTTTGAAATTAATTTCTTTATTTTAAAGAAAAGTTTCCATTTAAAACAAAAAAAATTTGCGCTAAAACAAATAAAATTTGTTTTTAATATTGAGTAAATGTTCTTTGATTTTAGTATGCTTCTTTTCGCAGTGTATAAATCCATCAAAAAATTTTTAGCTGGATCATAAACCGTATAATAGTGGGTTAAGATTCTACTTAAAAATAAAGATGAAGTTCGAAAATTAGCGGCTCGGGTAGAAACAACGCCTAACTCCCATACAAAATCACTTTATAAAAAGTTTTTTTCTCTTAAAAAGTCTCAAAATTTATTTAAATATCTTGAAATTTTTACATGTTTCGATAATTAGGTTTTTAAAATTAATATTAGAATAGGGAACATCTAAATGGTTTAAAGTTATCTGACTGACACTTCAACGATTTCACTTCAACGTCTCTTAAGTCATTTCAATGGCTAGGCTAAGTCGAAAGTATTTTTTAAGGTTAATACTGCTATCATAACGGTCCTAAAAAGATGAAAAAACATACCTTTGGTTTTAACCTGCGTTACTTACTCTTAATTTTATTATCATTTTAAAATCATTTTAAAATTTAAAAAATCCTCTTAAATTTATTATCATTTTATTGCCATAAAAAGTAAAATAAAACATTTATTTGATTTCTGTACGGTTGGTTTTTCTTTTACAAAATAAGACAAAAACAAAATCAAACTGACTTTAATGTCAAATATCTCTAGAAATTTATTTTTGTCATGTTGGTACATTGTTTTTTATAGAACCAAATTAATTTAAAAAAAACCGTAGCAAAATAGTATTAAAAATTACTTTCTGTCGTGTCCAATATATTGGAAAAATCCACTGAAAGAGTTTATATATACTTTAGCGCTCGACCCTTCCTGTTCAGCAAGATCCGAGTGCGGCCCCTTGTGAATTTTACTATATTAGTGCGAACGAACACAAATAAGATGATTGCTGAACTTTCATGGAATTACACCGCACAGTGGTTCCATCCCGTATTCATCTAGGAATAAAATAGAAGGATTCGTCATTGACCAATAAAATTATACGTCTGAGTTATAATTAGAAAACAAACAAACCCGCCCCAAACCGCGCCTACTTTCTATGTAACTCAAAAACTATGAACGCTACATACTTTTGTTGTAGATATAGTAAAACAGCTCTTTAAAAAAGTATACGAATTTATTTATTCTTTTGTTCGTTAAGATAGGTTCGCAGCCAATTATTTTAAATGTTAATATTAACTTTAAGATTGTAAGCAAAATACAATTTCAATTTACAAGGAATTACATTTTTTAATTTAAGCTATATCAAAACAACTCTGTCAAAAATAATATTAGCATTTATTTACCCTTTTGGTTTCTTTTAAGCAGGTTCGCAGCCAATTGTTTTAATTTTAATATCACCTTAAAGGCTTAAGGGTTATAACAAAATTGTAAGAAAAATTATCACGAGAAAACTATTTAATTCCGCGTTCACACCACTGTGCAACTCTTCCTGATTCTCAATGCTATGAATAGAGAATAATGATGCAATAAAACAAAAACAATTCGACAGTGTAAGCGTTAGTGTTGCCATTTGTATCCGATAGAATCCATTATTATGGATTCTTAACTTATATTGAAAAACATATCTACTTTTTTAAGCCTTAATGCAAAATATGATTCTTTTTTCGAAGAAATTTTATAAATTAATATAATTTTTTATATATGTGACGTACATATATTCTTCACTAAAATTATAATATTTTGTACATTAGAAAAATCCTCAACCATTTTAAGAAACAGATTTAAAAAAATTTTTATATATAATTTTTGCACAAATAGAGTTAAATATACAAGAGTTGGTTGAAAATACATTTTTTACATTATATATATATTTTTATACATATGAAAAAGTGTTGGCAACACTGATTCTGAGACACAAAATGAGAGAGAATAGCCTTTGTAAAAAATATCGTATGCCGAATGTGTTGGGTAGAGAGTATGCAAACATAATTATAATGTAGTGTATGCCATGCTGTCGAACGGTACAGAATAATAACATTTATGTTCGTCTCCACTCACATATACGCAACCCATGCCATGCGAGGCACATTAAAATATCGTTCAGTTTATTTTCGTTCACTGTTTAAGACTACATATTTTGAAACCTGCATTCAATTCCACAATGAAAAAAGTTTTATTTTGCCATTATGGCCCTCATAAAAAGAAACTCTTTAAAGTCTGTTAATGTCTACAGATTTACAGCAGAAACACATCTACTTTTCATTTACTTTTAATAAATCCCCAAAACAAGCGATAGTGTCAGATATCTTTGTTAAAAAGTGAAATTCAAAATAAATTCTCAAAAATGCATTACAAAAATCTACTACTGTACTTTGATTTAGTAAAAAGTACGTTTTTGTAAGTTTTCTGAATTTTTGAATTATTCAAACACACGTATCTCTGGCGGAAAAAAATCCAAAAATATTCCGGTTTAAAAGAAACTTTTCATTTTTCATCAATCTATACATCAGCATGGTTTTTCTTGGTGAGAAAAAAAATTACACAGTCCCAAGAGCTAAAAAGTAAAAAAAAAAATTGGTTATTTTTCGCGACTTTTCAATAGTTTTTGGCTAACTACGAGATTTATAGTAATCAGAGAGCAAAATTAATCTCTCCATTGTGTTCGTAGTTTAATATTTTGGAGTAATAACTACTGGGCGTTATATATAAAAGGGACTCTCGTGACCTCTAAATTTTAATATTTTTTTATAACATTTGGGCTTCGTTCTTAGGCATCATACAACCTTTTTTTCATATTAACCCATTAAAGACTGCTCATAGATTCCGCCGTACGATTTTTTTCAAAATTTATCAGGAAGCTTATATAAGCCATAGAAGTTGCTTTGCAAAATTTCAGGTTTGTAACTGTCACCGTATTTGAGATCTGCATTGGGTATTTAAATCCGTGTTCTTGGTGTTAATAAAAATTTCCATATATGGCAACATTCTTTTGTCATAATTAACACCTTATAAATAGAGGATACTAGAGGCAAACTGACTACGAATTTTTCCCTCGATCTTTCCATTTTCTAATTTTCTACATAGCTTTATACATGGATTTTGTCATTTTTGAAAATCACACATCTTCGATCTAGAAAAGGAACATTTAATTGTATGAATATCGTTTCACATTGTAAAGACAATAAATAGTTTCATTTTTCCGTAATGTTTAAAAAAAATATTTTAATATCTCCTACCACTTTCGAGATATGGCCTTTTTCGTAAACACTGTTTTAGGGTATTTAAATACCCATTAGTCATTACCTAATTTTTTTTTTTTTTTTTTTGTTACCCTAATACAGATACGTTCAAATTTTAATTCTAAATCCATATTATTAGTAGCCTGAAGAGTTCACAGATCCTTGCAAAAGAACTATTTCTCAAACACCGCATTTAATCACTACACCATAACAAATGGATAAAAATTAATGGATTAATTATGGATAATAATTAATAACTTTCTCTGCATTCATCTCCGAGTCTTACCTGCAACAAAACATGACTCCTGAATCTAAACCAACTATATTCATGTTGCTTTCGTTTGAAAATGTGACTTAAGTCTAACTATTATACGAACAATTTTTTCTTGCTTTGCACCAATCTATACGATTAAGCCTTTTCTTTTTTAATGAAAAACATGCTCAAAATATAGCATATTTTTATTTTATTCTTTTTAAAAACAAAAGGTTTTTCTACTGAAAACATAAACATCTAACACCCATAAAATGTAAAATATATTTTGATGTAATTTTAATTCCAGATATACAGGATATATTTCGGACTCCTATCTTTTTTTTTAGAACACTTTAAACAACTATATAAGGTGTTTTTTTTACTTTATAGCAATTTTTCTTTATTTTCCTTGCAGATAATATTATTCCTATGCGCAATGACAGCACAAATAGACAGCAAACTGATCTGTATCCTATGAAAACAGATCTAATGGGCGGTACAGGTGGATCCGGTGCATCCGCTGCTTCAAACTCACAGTCAGCAACTGCCTCTATAGCCGCAGCTGCAGGCAGCAACAGTATGTCGCTAGGTGGCAGCAATGGCAACAAAGGTTCGCTAGCGATAGGCAAAAGCATGTTCTATACAGAACATCCACCGAAGGAGTTCAATGGCATGAGCGGTAAGAATGAACATTTGAAAACATCATTCAATTCCGTAAAAGCTGCAAGGACACCTGTTTAAAATCATTTCATAAAAACAGCTTTTGATTTTCATTTAGTATCGCTTAATTTTGCCAATTTATTTATTCCACATACCAATAGTATGCCATTTTAAGCCATTTTATAGAACATTTTATAAAGCATTTATTGGCTTAGTTTTGTTTTCATTTCATTGCAATTTTATGCGCAGCCATTTCTCTCAAATTGTTTTGCTAAATATTTTCAAAATGTTTTTATTTAATTTCAGCGGCCAGGCGAATTCGATCAACTGCGAACGCATTCAGTTTGCTGGGATTTGCATACATTTTTCTGCTGCTTAGAAATCAATCATAAAATTTATAAATTCATGCATTTCTGTGAATAAATTGTGTGAGTTGCCAACGTTGCAGGGGAAATGGGAATGGGTTTTGGGATAGTATTTACAAAAATTAATAAGAAAAAACAAAAAAAAAATTGTAAAAAATACCGAGTGAAATGGTGGTGAGCACAAATAACGGTAAGCAAAGCAAAATCAACAGTGAATAGAGTGCAGATAAAAATGCAACAACACGCTACAATTTAATTATTTAGTTAAACGAACAAATCAAATAGTTGAGCTCTTAATGCAAAACTAGCTATCTATTTAAGAAAGAAAAAAAAAACGTATATGAAAAACTGAAATGCGGTTTAATCATAGAATGAGTACTGTAATTTTTTTGTAAATTTAAAGTTTCAAAAAATATTACAAAAATTTTATGAAGCTTTTGCTTAAGGCTGATATAATGATTTTTAGCAGTTGGCATGACCTTCTATTGAAACTAAAGTTATCAAGTTTTTGGGCTTAGATCAGCGCCATGCCGTGTTATGAATGTGCACAAAAAAGTCACTCTGTAAATAGTAAAAATTAATTGTTGCTCAGCTTCTTAAGTGGAAAATGTAACAAAATATTTTCTTTAACATACCATATTTATACTCACAAATGTAAATTTTAAAAAAATAGTCAACATCTAGCAGTTATTAATTTAAGAAACTAGCAAAACATGGCTGAAACACGCAAAAACCACAAAACAAAGTTTAAAAGTGGAGGAGGTTCAACTCAACGATTGCCCTATTAAGCTTGTCTTTTCTTCTCAATAATAAAATATGTGGATAACAAATTCAGATGAGTTTGAAGTAGAGTTGAATTTTCTTTGTTTTCAAAGTTTTGATTTAAGGAACTATTCTGAGTTTTAGTATGCATTTTATCGACATTTCTCGCTACAAATTCGTTTGTTGAGGCTTAAAATTCAATTTTGTAGAAGACTCAACTCTCGTTAAGAACTAAAATTTAATGTGTTCTGGGTTTGATTTGAAGTGAAAAAGCTGCAGGTATTATTTTTTTAACTTAACTTTTTCGACAAACTTTGCATGTCAAGTTGACTTTTATATAATTTAAAAAGTGTTAAAATTCTTGCTGTTGAGAAGTTAAGGTTAAGATGCTTAAATATCTACATATATGTTTGTAAATAATTTTTTTTTTTAGTGATTACAAGAAATGTTGAAAGAGAAAATATTGACACTAATATAAAAAGAGGAATTTGTAACTCAAAAGAAGGGCTGTTTTGAAATGCAAAATGTCAATATACTCGTATCTCTATTTGAAAAATTAATGAATTAATTGCACTTGTTTGACACGTTAAGATGTGGAAAAGAAAGCTTATTGATGTAGCTTTATGTGACGTACAGAAACTCCAATTTTTATCATTTTCTTGTCTAACTTTCAGCTGAGACAATGATTGCAAATTTGAAATTTCTGCAAAGCATTTTTATGAATAAGTTTTAACTGAATGCAAAACCAGTAAGAAACTATCTACTTAAAATAAATCGTGTTCTTTTCTGGAAAATGTTGACCGCACAACTATAACTATAATGTAGAATTTTCTGACCCGTGATAGCAACATATCCTCTAGTAATACCAACATAAAAACAATATAAAATCATTTTGACATGAATGTTTTGTGCAAAATTTCTGAAACTTAATCCAATATATTTTTGATTAAAGTGGTTAGTTTTAATAAAACCGAATTGTTCGATGAATATTTGATTGAGTATATGTTAAAAATTCCATGCAGTCAGCACTATACATAACCTCAATTGTTATGTTTATTCAAAAATTTTGGTGCCAATATAATATGAAAAAATGTTACATTTTTTCTGTTAAAAAGATATCAACCTTCTGTAAATTCAGTTCAGAATCTAAAAAATTCTGTGAATTCATGTTGTGATGTCAGAATATTTTGCAGAAAAGAATGCGCTACTAGTATAGTCGAAGATATGATGGTTTTATTATTTTGATTTTGTCGCTTTGCAAAGAACATAGGTGTAGTTGTTATAGAATTTTTTAAAATTTTCTGTAATTCAAATGACAAAAAAATGATAAAATATCAAGACTAACTATGGAAGGTACTCGTAAGAGTACTTTGCATTCAAATTTGCCAAATTTCATACTCAGAAAGAAAATATCAAGCACTAGTATGCGAGGTGAAGTTTTTTTTTTATTTGACTTTAAAAATAAATCAAATGTCACAGACAGGGGTAATATTAGGTCTGTTCGTGTACTTTTCTGCTAAAAAAATGAAAAACGTCAAAAGTAATAAAATTGAGAGAGAATTAACTTTAACTTTAAAAAGTAAACGAACGCTTTTCTGGTAAAATAATGAAAAATGCCAAATACGTTTAAGAAAATTTATAAAAATTTAGCTGCTACACACACACATCTACCATTTGACAGTTTCATATTTTTAAAACATTAAATTCTTCTTGTAAAAACTTTAAGAAACTTAAATGGAGAGAAAATGTTATTACACAACTCTCTGTTACACAACTCTCTCAGTAAACGAACGCTTTTCAAGCACTTTCTAGTAAAAACTTTTGAAATATTTTGTTTGCATTCGACTACGCGAACAGACCTATTATAAATCAAAGTTTCTGAGAAACATTTAAGGACAATACATTGATCTGAAAAATATTTTTTGAAGTATTTGGTTTTTTTTTTTTTTGATAAAACTACTTTGTATGCAAGGTAGGACAACTATGCTTTTGATTTTGCCAAATTTCATACTAAGTGTGCAAAAAAATAATTAATGGCTCTGAGCAAGTCATTTCAAGCATTTACATTCATTTTTATGGATCTTGATATCATCTTACTGGACCTTTTTTAAAAAAATATTCGGACAAAACAAAAATTAATTATTTTATTTGTATGTGATGGCAAATTTACTTTCATACTACTTTTTTGTACTTAAGAAATCTATTGAAGTTTTTCTATAGTATTTGATAATTTAAGTGTTCTTCACTTAATTTTGGTATAAGGAATCTATAATAATAAGGTGACATTTGTTTTAGCACTCTACCGAACACTTTAGAACAAAATTTTTTTTTAAGACATATCAAAAATTACTCAAGATATGCACTCATTTTCATGTTGATAACTCTTGAACCATTAGGATTTTTATTTTTGTTTCTTGGGCAAAGTTCTTTCTATAATTCTGTCCAACAACTTTGCTGAATAAACAAATATGAAAAAATCGCTTGCAGTGGGTCTTATTGAGTGTTTTTTACAAAAAGTCAAACGAAAAAAATTCGAACAACATTGCGTATGAGTAACATTATTTGCTTTGAAGCGTTGAAAGCTGGCAAAACATTAAAGCGGTCGCTTATTAAATGTTTAAAGACAATGTCAAATGATTTTTTGTTATATATTTGTTCAACAAAGTTGTTGGCAAGAATAATAGAAAGAAGTTTGCTGAAAAAACCAAAATGAAAATCCTAATGGTTCAAGAGTTCTCAACATGCAAATCAGTGCATATCTGGATTAATTAAAAAAAAAATTTTTACTTCTGCAAATTTGCACTGTCTTCGGACTAAAGTCCACTAGACAGTAAAGTGGCAAAACGGGTGTTACCACAAGATTTCTCATACTTAAATTAAGTGAAAAACATTGAAATTATTAAATACAGAGTTTCGTGCCGCACAGTAATACTTGAGAGCTGAATAGAGAGGTTTGATTGAGAGGTTTATATAAGAAAAAACTATGATTCCTATTTTAGTCAACTTTCTTTTCAAATTCAATAGCAAATCATAACAAAACCAACACCACCAGATTTTTACAAATACTCTTCATTCATAAGCACACAATCTTTGTAATAAAAGAATTCTGAAAAATGTTCAGAGAAAAAATTCTGAAAAATTGCTTCAAACATTAAATAAAAAGTTTACAAAAAACTCATTATTTTTCTTAATTCTTTCCTGGACAAAGGCATTGCTCGTAAGCTCAAAGTTGACTGCAGTTCATGTAAAAGAAAGCTTAAATATCGCTTCTGCTATTTCTACAAACTAAAATTTTTTTGTTGATAAAAACTTATTGTTTTTTTTTTTTAATTAAAGCACTCTGAAGCACTTGCATTCTGTTATATACAAAAACAAGAAAAAAAGCTACAGAAACTACAGTCAACATGAAAACACTAACACATGCCCTACCTTTCCTCCACCTCTCCCAAACTAGCTTTGTTTTGTGCCCGCTTAGACCAGCATGTGCCATGATGTCGCTCTATCTATTTTGGTCAAATTAATTTGAAAACACTTTGCATTAGCGACCAAAAGAGTAGAGAAAAAAAAATGATAAAAAACACCAGCTAAAAGTTTTTTAATGAAAACAAAAAATGTTTAATTTTGCAAAAATTTGCATTAATTTATTTTGCCATGAAAAAGTTGTACGTTTGTTCATCCCTTTTTGCAACAGCAGCCAGCAGCAGCAACATAAATTTTGACATTTTGTGTGTTGCTATTGTTGCTGTTGGAAGTGGAAGTTTTCTCTTCTACTGCAGCTGTTCGATGTCCATGTATGTGGTTGTTAGCTGTTAAGCATGCCTGTGTGAGTGTGTTTGCGTTTGGGGGTATCTGGCTGTTAGAGGAGGGCCAACATTTCTTCACTGTCATGACTTTACTTTTTATATATTTTGTAGTATTTCAAATTAAATATGATTAAGCTAATGTTTATTTTTTTTCTGCACTGCAAACTATTCTGATGGAGAACTAGTAGAAGTGTGCTTTTAGGGGTTAAGATATTAAAAATATGCACAAACACAAACAAATATTGCATTTTTGAATATGGAATATGATAAATAACAACTGTGCTGAGAGTTTCACTTTGTTTTGTCCAGCAAAAACTATGCGATGCTTGAAAATAAGCTTCAGAATCAGAGAAAAATCTTTAGTTAAAGGACATTAGAAATCAAGGCTTGTGTATAATTTGATTATGCTTGTCTATATAAACAGTTACATGGCTTATAAATTTATTTTGTTTTTTTGCAAAAAATTTAAAAAATTTTGCTTTTAAAAAAATTTTAAAATTTGTTGACTTGTTTTATTCCATTAAAACGGGTAAAATTTTTTTTTTGCAATAATCATCTTGTGGGAATATATTAAAATTGATATTAATTTAAAAAAAAAAATTCCGTAAACGAACACGGCCACACATTAATAAATATTTGAACGGCAAATAAATCGTACTGTAAAAAATGCATTAATAAATATTAACAAAACTCATCGCCGATGTCAACATATCCAATGATAAGAATGAGCTTGTTTATGTGCAGCAAGCAAACATACACTAGCATGCATCCATACACACACACACACACACATGTAAGTGCAGATGTTAACTGCGCTGGATCCACAAAAGGATTAAAATTGCTTACGCTGCTTTTTAAACACACACACACCCACATTACGTCACATAAACCAACGCATATCAAGTTTCAGTCATTTAACATCAAACCGTAACGTTTTACCTTTTGTGGTCAGTTGAGAGAAAAAAAAAACAGAGCAGTAGCAACAACAAAAACAAGAGCAGTCGTAAAGTATTCCACGCAAAAACAGCGATTTTATGCAAGATTTTTATTACTTAATTCCAAGCGGCACAGACATTAATGGCTGAAAAGTCAAACGCTGCACAGTAAGCTAGAATTATTCAAACACACACTTACATTTATCTCATAAAATATAAACATACATACTTGTTTCAAACTAGTTGTACTCTGTGCTTGCTTTTCACAATTTTTACTTAAGCCTATCAAATTACATTTAAAGTAGTGTCCAATTTGAGTGCTTTGAAGCCCACTGTGCCACTTGACTTTAAATATTTACTGATTGTCGGTAAATTTAAAGCATAACCAAAAAAAAAAACGAACAAATAGGCAACAAATTAAAATTAATTGTTAAAATTGCACAGAAATCGCTGAGTTGCAGCACAAATAATGTGCGTGAGAAATATTTATTTATACAACGTGACACTTGTACAAGTATGACTTAATGTGTATGTATTTGCATTTCAATGATGTGCTTGTGTGTAATTTTAATACAATGTATTTTATTGCAAATTAAATTGCATTTATTTAGCAAGCATTTAAAAAAGTAGGTCAAAAGTTAAATAAATTTTATTGTTGCAAATAGTTTGATAGGAAAAAAAATTTAGTAAAGTGCGGCAGATCAACCAATTCGGTATATCTCTCTATGCACTCCTTAAACAATTTAGTCCAAACCTTAAGTCTGCTGTTAAAGCTGCCGTTCGCTATGTTTGAGATAATAGAAGGGAAGACGCAGTTTCCATAGTTCTGGCTTATTTTCTTCACAGTTTAGCACAGAAACTTGGAAATATTTTTACCTATATTGTATGTTATAATTTTACTTCAAGCATGATTGAAACAAAATTTAAGCAAGTACGAAAGCTTATAACATTTGGAAGAAAACTCCGATTTAAATATAAAAATGTTTGTGCAAGAATATTCATTAGGCTTTTATGAAACTCTAGAATAATTTTTCTCACTTTTCTGCCAATAATTCGGTATCTCTTTTTGTGGAACTTACTAGCAGCTGAACACTAACCGTTACATCTTACATAGGACGTTTGTTTTAATAAAAAAGTCAAAGTTTATTTTATTAAAGAGTTTTCTCAATCTTCTTTAAAATGTATTTTACAAATTATTTTATATTGAGCCAAGTTGAGGTGAATAATATTTAGTATAAAAAAATATTTTTCCTTTGGAATACACTTAAGAATTTTATTAAATGAATTGGGAATACTCACAAAATTGATTCAAATATTGCAGCTGATCTATAATATCGAATGAAATACAGCAGTAGCTATTTGAAATATTATGATATTATTTAGTAAAATACGCTACTCAACAAATTTTTAACTTTTTATTTGTCTGAGACTCTATGTGGTTTTTATTTCTAATAGAAATAAGGTATTTAATTATTTCCATTATCCCCCTAATTTTGTGTGTCTAAAACAGGCAAGATACGGGACTTTTTTTGTATACAAAAAAGTATTGCTTCTCGTGTCTTACTTTTCATTGGTCTTCGTTTTTGATGTACAAAATAATGCAGTTAATCTCAATTTCGCGATAAAAACATCAAGTCAAATATCACGATTTTCTTACAAAATTACCTTAAATGTTATTGATTTTTTACTTAAAAAAGGCTTAGTTTTCTTTGGGCAGTTTGTTTTCATCTTGCAATGGAATCTAGGAGTATCTTTGACAAGGCTCTTACAGTCTGTGAGCAAAGCAGGCTCCCATCTACCTTGGATACATTTGTCAATTACAGCTACATCTCTATGAAAGCGTTTTCTGTGTTCAACGTTTACTGAATCCAGATTTTTGGGCAAGAAGCACAAATATTAATGAAGGAAATGTAATTTTAATGAAATATTGCATACCACTGCATTATGGTAGCTGTCCAACATAAGTTTTATTCTTTCGCGAACGTCAGAGGATTTGTTGTAACCAAGTAAGCTTTTTGTCATGTCAATAAAAGCACTACATGTTTAATTTTCAATACTCGTATTTTAATGTGTTAATGTAAAAGATGAATTCTTAATCAGTGTTTTATATCGGAACCGAAGATCTGCAATGAATACTTAAAACTAAGTTGTACTTGAAAACTATTCGTTCACAACTGAGTGATTCAAATCAGAGATTTGTAATGAATCACATTTTTTAATCGTGAGCCACTTGCACAAAAATGAGTATTAATGAGCATAAACAGTTTCCAAAATAGTACTCACATGTGATTGATTCAAAAAAAGTGAATCAAATAAGTATAGAGTAAATTAAAAATTAAAGGTTACCACCTAATAGTATTTTTTTTTAAATTTTAAACATCATTTAACAGTGTTAAAGGGTTGCTAATTTCGAATCTTCAATATGGTTATTAGGTGACAACCTTAAGTTAAAAAAATTACATTATTTTGAAATTCTGATAACGGATTCAGATTTGGATTCAGCGATCCATTTTTACCTTCGCGCCAGCACCAAATTCACCAAATTTATAAAAATAAATTATTGTTGATTATGACTTTGTTTTGCTAAGTGGTGATTTCAATATCAACCTTCTGTCTAATGACTTACCAAGACAACAACTGTGTGAGAAAATATCTTCCTTAGGATTAGCAGTTGTCAATGATACCATACCAACGCGGTTTTCTAACAACACCTCTCCTAGTCTTCTAGACTATTTTATTGTCTCTGATCCATCCGTAATTTCGCTATTTAATCAATTATTTTTTATATCTGATCACGATTTAATTTTCTGTTCTTTAAATGTCAATCTATCTCGCTTAGTTATACCTAATACTTTCCCGTATCGCGATTTTAAGCACATTAACTGTCCATCTCTTTTTCGTGATGTATCTCTGCTATCATTTAATGATTGTTGGCTTCACACAAACATTAATGATAAGCTTAATTCACTATTGGAGCCAATAAAATATTTGTTTGATAAACATGTCCCTTTACGTTCTTGTAGTGTTAAAAATATGTCTTGTCCTTAGTTTACGCAACATGTTCTGAGTGCATTAAAAAAAAGAAACAAATTTAGAAATATATGGCGAAGAAATCCGTGCTCTCATAACTGGGAAGTCTATAGACTAGCGAGAAATGAGGCTGTTCTTTTAACGAGACAGGCTAAAACTCGGTATTTCTCGGCCAAACTTGACCTATCTCTTCCAACAAAATCGCTTTGGAACAACATAAAAAAACTTGGAGTGTGTAATAAAGATAACACTGACTGCACTTTAGATCCTGAAGTTCTTAATAACTTTTTTGTAGATAATGATGTTTCTCCTAATTCTAATATTTCACCCCTATTCGGTCACTCCTTGCAACAAACTTTTAGCTTCTCTCCGGTAGTTGAACTTGATGTAGGTAATAGCATATCGAAGATTAAATCTAATGCTATTTCTGAAGATGGCATTCCCATCAAGTTTATAAAATTATTGTTGCCACACATTATTGGTCCTCTAACGCATATAATTAATTTTTGTTTTATGTCGTCCCTGACTTATGGAAAGTTGCCATTGTTCATCCTGTAGCAAAAAAGCAAAAGCCAATAAATTTCAACGATTTTAGGCCCATAAGTATATTATCGCCATTAGCTAAAGTCTGTGAGAAACTCATGGCTCAACAAATAACTAATCATTTAGTTGATAAAAATCTGCTATCCCCTTTTCAATCAGGTTTTAGGTCTGGAAACGGGTGCTCGTCTGCTGTTGTTAAGGTCATTGACGATATACGACCGGAATATGATGCTAGCAATTTGACTCTACTTTGTTTGCTTGACTTTTCAAAAGCTTTCGATAAAGTAAACCATCAACATTTGTGTAGTAAGCTTAAGTATCTATTTGGTTTCAGTGATAGTGCTGTAAATCTTATGTCCAGTTATTTGTGTAATAGGTCTCAAAAAGTTCAAGTTGGTCAATTGTCCTCAGGGGATAAATCTGTCTTAAGTGGCGTACCACAAGGGTCTATACTTGGCCCTCTCCTATTCTCTATATTTTTAAATGACATATTCTCTGCTTGCAGTCATGCCTCTATCCATGCATATGCTGATGATGTCCAAATTTATTTATCTAGAGGAACAGGACTGGTTTATGACTTGTTTTGCAGAATGAATGAGGACCTTAACAGCATTAATGAGTGGGCAAATAGCAATGGTCTTCTTCTAAACTCTTCCAAATCATATGTACTTCCTATCTGTAGAGGTAAAACTTGTGTTAATGATGTCCCTGATTTGTTGATTGGTCCTAACAAGCTAAGTAAATCTTGGTTTCTATATTAATTCCTCGCTTTCATGTGTTGATCATGTTAATAGTATTGTCAAAAAAGTTTATTATGTATTGCGTAATTTAAGAATGTCTGCAAGCGTGACTCCAGTTAGTATTAGGCGTAAGTTGGTTATACAACTTATTCTACCTGTGATAACCTACTCTGAGGTGGTATATAGTAAATTTGACTCTTCCTCCCAGTTAAAACTTCAAATAGCATTTAATTCGCCACACGCTATGTGTATGGCCTTCGTAAATTTGATCACCTGTCTAGTTTCCGGAATGCAATACTTGGATGTGACTTGACTGCTTATCTCAACGCCAGAAACTGTATGTACCTTCATAAGTTAATTCATGAGAAAACACCTAGATATCTATATGAAAAACTCCAGTTTTGTATGTCCAGAAGAAGCCATGTTTTAATAGTTCCGAGGCACAACTCGCTAATATCTTCTCAACTGTTCTTCATCAACGCCATTAGGTTGTGGAATTCTCTACCACGAAGGCTTAGGGAAATCAGTGGGAGAGGTTCTTTTAGGCAATCTATTTTATCTTTTTTCTCTTCTCTTTAGTAGCTTTATACTCTTGTTCTAAGTACTTTCTCTATTGATTTCTGTGTTTCACTCAGTTTATACATTATATTCTTAACTTTTAACTTATTATAGTTTTTACGAGCATTAAGCCATTATTGTATTAAAATTAAGTTAGTTGTCTTTAAAATGAGTTGTTATTATTATAAGATTTAAGTAAGTTAATCATTTTAATGCTTTTTGTTCTACTAAGTGTACTTATATTTTCAACTATACGAATAAATTGAATTGAATTGAATTGAATAAAAAAAATGTAGATGGGAACCATATTAACCATGTTGCATTTTAAAATTCTGAATTCAGAATCGAAATCAGCGACCCCTAACACTGTTAAATGATGTTTAAAACTTTCAAAAATATATATTATTACACAGAGAAAAATTTACAGTAAATTGTACCGATACGAACGGTAAACTGTCGATTGAAAACGGGCCAAACAATGAAAATTGTAAATTCCACCGTTTAGAAATTGTAACCTACTGTAAACTTTGTTGAGTAACAGTCTTACGGTAGCTCTACCGCAGAAGTTATTAAATAACAATTCTTACAGTGTTTCTACTGTTATACTAACAAAAAGTAGTACGAAACGTATAAAAAAAAAAATTAGGTTGGATACCCATTTTATATCATACCACAATCACTTTTGCTATGCATTTACTTTAGAAATTTTTATAACATATTTGGAATTATGTGAAAAAACATGTTCGATGAAAAAAATATTAGCTGCCAACTTTAACTGTTCGAAAAGTTAAGATTTAATGTCACAATTGTTATGTTATTTTTGATCGGTAATTTCAAACGAAAAAATAGTAACTGTGCAACAACAATTGTATTGACGGTAAAGTGACCGCAAATATCGTTTGAATTTGTCGACGAGATTTTTTTATGTGTAGGTGGTAACCCTTCATATTTAATTCACTCCATACTTATTTGATTCACATTTTTTTGAAATAATCACATATGTGTATTACTTTGGAAACTACTTATACTCATTCATACATATTTTTATATTTGTGTAAGTGGATCATGATTCAAAAATATGATTCACTCTGTTTTAAATCAATCACACATGAATACTACTTTGGAAACTAATTATACTTATTCATACTAGTTTTTGAGCAAATGGATCATGATTAAAAAATGTAATTCACATTTTTCGAATCAATTGCATATGATTACTACTTTGGAATCTACTTATACTTATTCATACCTATTTTTAAGTAAGTGACTCATTGATTCAAAAATGTGATTCGTTGCAGATCTCTGATCGGGACTTACGAAACTCAATTTGATTTCTGCCTTGGGAAACATTTGTTTAAGAAATTGTAATGCAAGATCGTCTTTGTTTAGGCTTTTTAAAACATTTTTAGTGAGGCCTAATTTAATGAGTAAGGGCGTCAAAATAATTGTATCATGTTCGACCAAAGGTTAATATTTTATTTGTTTTTTTTTTGTCTCGGTACGAGATAGTGTCATCATGGACAATTTGGTTTTATAAAATGCTTTATCTCAACCGCAAAGAAAGCAGCAGTACGGGTATTTTGTGTAGCCTGACTCGAAGCCAATTAACAAAGCAACGACTTTAAGACCTGCACAAACAAGCCATTTAATTTGTTTATAATTTAATTTTCTAATACAAGTTTCATAACATCATATGTTGCTTTCAAATAAGCACTATGCTGCCGTCGCACAGTGTAACGTGGTGGAAAAAAGTAGGTATAGAAAAAGTCATAAATTTGTAAAAGTTAGTATGCAAATTTATAGTTAGCAGTCTTAGTTATTTGAATCTCAAAGGATTATTTGATATCATTCCATTTGTGCTAGTTATGGTCTTTATATGACGACTTTAAATTTTACGAAATTTCAGTTTTTGTAGATTTGTACATAATATTTTCCAAAATCCCAAAAATCTTAGTAAAATTCATACATGAAACTTTAGCAAAAATATATTTTACAAGTTTCCGTTAAAAAGAAAAATTTTAAAATATAAATAAAAAATATTTATATGCTACAAAAAAGGTCCAGTACTCTTAAAAATCTTACATGTCAAGCACGCGACATTCGTATGAATTGGAGGTGCAAAAAAATTAAGAAAACTTAGAACAATTTTTTTTTTGTTTTTATTTTTCGATAGCATTTTCGTAGCAATATTTTAGTACAAAATATAAGTTCCGAAGATTTTATGTTTTCAATATATAAGCAATAAGCATGCGATCTAGCACTCGACAAAAAACGGAACTCGTTTTCAGCTGCATCTAGAAAAATGCAAAAATCTACGAAACGTAACATCAAATTTCAAGGAAATTAACTTTAAACATATATGGATTAATATATCCTTCTAATGATAGCTGTCATGCTGAAATGGTTACCATTGTTTTTTTTAAGCTTAAGTATAATCTAGCACGCGACATATTCTTCCATTGCAATTTAATTGGGTAATTAAGTAATTAGGTAGTTAAGTAATTACATAATTTAGTAATTAAAAACAACTTCAATACATTTTCCTTTCCTTGCTTGCATCAACCATTTTTTCATATCTTTAGCCAATGCCTTCTATTTTTACTAAAAAAAAAATGTTTACGAAACACTTACTAAATATTTACGAAAAATAAAAACTACTTTTGTGAAATAATGCAGACGATTTGATCATCATGGTTAATGAATTTATGAACAAATTGCTTAAATTAATAAAATTAAAATATTTCTCTTTGAGAATATTATAAAATAATAAGTTTTTAATATGTTTCAATTTTTTGGTCACGGTAGACTTTCCTGTGGAAATGCCCATATACAATTAAAGAATAAAAAGATGTATATTTTTTATGCCTTTTTTAAGACACTCCCAAAATTTGGTCTAAGACAACTTTAAAATACGGATTTTATGATCACTTTTCTAAAGCATGTTTTGACGAAAATGCGCAAATTGATATGAAAAAATTACAAATTTTTCTTCAAGTTTCAAACTCAATCAAACAAAAAGGACATTTTTTTTATTTTTAAGTATGTCTTAAAATAACTCTTTTTCAATACATTCTCAAAATTTTGAAAGCCGAAAAGAGAAAAGATTTTTGACCTGTTCCCTGCAGCATTTTTTTAAGGAAAACGCGCAAATTTGTATGAAAAAATAACACATTTCTTATAAAAATATTTTTGCATTTTTTTTACTTTTAAGTATATTTTAAAATATGCCTTTCTTCACATATTTCCAAAAAAAGGTCTCACACTACTTTCAAAAAAGTATTTTATGACCACTTTTCTAAAGCATGTTTTAACGAAAACGAGCACTAATTTTGAACAAAAAAATACATAACAAGGTGAAATTCCACATTTAAAACAAAACAGGGCTCAACTTAAAGACTTGAAATTTTTTTGCGTAAATAACACAGTGCAACACATATTTTCGGGGGTGAACCAAACCAATCTCAAACGATTGTATTTGACATCAATAATAAAAGCCCAAGTCGCTTTTTGCTCTACTACGTCACAAATTTTTTTTACAGTGGTCTTAAATTTAAATTTTTTTGGTCAAAATGAAATTAAAAAATATAAAAAATTATATGTTAAACTTAACATAGGGTGGTTCTTGTCTCCGGAAGCCTGAGTTAAAATTTTACGGGGAATATTCTTTCGAAACACTTTAACCCCATAGCTCCTTCCAGTATGGGTCAATTTGACCCTTTTTTAAAAAGACCTTATAAGTCAACATTGGAGGGAGGTCAAAGAATAAAACCTTCCAAAAAAATTTTCCCCAGAAAATTTCACTAGAGGTCGCCCAAGACAAGTAACCTCTACGAGTAAATGGTTACCCATAAAATACGAACCGAAAGGATAATACATTTATTTTCATGTAAGGTAATTTTAATGTTTTTTTTAATAGTATCCATGTCATTATCACTGTTATGGCATGAAATATCATATGCTTTAGAAGGGTTTATATCTTTTTCTTGAAATTCGTCTTTACTCCGGCTTTTATTAATTTCTTCATATGTTGTTTTGGACCACCAACAAATTTCAGCCATAACTGCATCTGGTGCTTTCTTTTCTCTGTATCTGTAAAAATGGAAATAATCCCATCTGGTACAAAAGTGTTGATTGTAATTTTTGAGCATAGTATTTTTCATACGCTATAATCAGTTCCTGACTGGAATGACCTTGACTGCTTTGGGGTGGTGTGAAATGACCGCAGATATAACAAAATTTCTTTAAGTTTCAGCAGAAAATAAAAATTTTCGAAAAAAGACCACGACACTTTCACACTTTTAATAAAATTACTCAATTCCCTATTAAGCTAAGCCAACTTAATACAACTTACGAAATTTGTTACTATAACCTATAAAGTATTACGAATTTTATTTTAGCTTCATGCAGGTTTTAACCTTTGAACTACCTCCAAAGTTGACTTTTAGGGTCTTTTCCAAAGAAGGGTCAAATTGACCCATACTGGAAGGAGCTAGGGGGTTAAAATATTCTGGAAAAATATTCCCCGGAAAATTTTAATTTAGGCTTCCGAAGACAATAACCACCCTGAATTAAGTTTAACATATAATTGTTCATATTGGTTAATTCTATTTTTGACCAAAAAATTCAAATTTAAAACCACTGTAAGAAATATTTGTGACGTAGTGGAGCAAAAAGGGATTTTGGCTTTTATTATTGATGTAAGATACTATCGTTTGAGATTAGTTTGGCTCACTCCCGAGACAATGACCCTCATTTTGTGTCATAGTGTAATACAATAATCGATATCCTTAAAATTTTATTTTTTCAAATATTTATGCATATTTTTAACCACCCAGCAGTGTCGAAAAAAGTAGTTTTCTGTCAGGGCGAAGATTTCTCAAGATATACGCTTCTGATTGATGGACATAACGCAGTGTCTCCTCTTACAATATTTGATTGCATGTGAACTCTCAAATTGAATTTCATAATATATATCTCAAGTGTAGACCACTCATATCATGAAATTATTCATATCATGAAATTTATCTCTTGAAATATTTCTTGAGATATATTTCAAGAAAGGTGCTGTCACTTTTCAGTAAAAAAAGTAGGTGTGTGCATTTTTAAGAAATTCTCAAGCAAAAAATATTACAAAAGCATTAAAAGAGTGAAAAAACATAAAATGGAATGGCAAATGGAAAAAATTATTAATTTAATAAACTTTTACAAACAATTCCAAGATGAAATTTCATGAGATGAAGTGCCCACCTAAATATTATAACATGAAATGTGGATATCATAAATTTCAATTTGACAGTTTGCATGCAATCAAATATTGTAAGTGAAGACAGTGTGTAATAAACTAATTTCATTTATCATAAAAACGCAAGTTATTTAAAAAAATTAAACACATAAATTTATATGAATACAGTACAGAAGGGCATAAGATTTAACTTTGCTTCTAACCTACAGGGAATACGTCAGTGCTTCCAGATTTTATGAAATCATGCTTCGTATATTGAAAATAGTATCTAGTATGTCAAGAAACAGTTTTTTGTCTTCTTTTTACCATCGGATTTGCACCCGACCTTCACTAATTTTCAGTTATTCATTAATTACTTAAACAACTTCATTCTATAGACGAAATTCCAATCAGGGGTTAATTAAATAGCTAAAAGCTGCTCAATGTACACTCACAGAACTGGCGATGCTATCAAAACTTCGCTTCATCTAGCCATAATATTACGGTTCTCAAAAAATTTATTATGCGAGGCTCTGACAACTTCCATAAGGGCTGTTAGATTCCTATTTAAGAGATGCTCTGCCGGTTTTGACAACTTCACAGAAAGTTGTAAGAACTTTTAATGGTGAGAGGAATTCGGTTTTGAAAGCCGAATTGTGGAGGGGTCATAACAGTGCCTTTTGCGATGGTGAGAGGAATTCGGTTTTGATAGCTGAATTGTGGAGGGGCCATAACAGCGCCTTTTGCAATGTTGAAAGGAATTCAGTTTTAATAGCCCTAAATTCTTATGTTGAGGTTGTCAGAACTTTTTCTAATTAAGCTACTTACCTCTTCGCTTTTATGGTTATCACCAATTTCTTAATGCCGTTTGCTTAATAAAACTGTTATATTTAAATATTTTTAAAATTTTTATTTCAAATCATTTGAAAAAATATTAGTTTTTTTATCAAATTAATATAAAATTTTAATTGTTCGTAGAACTTTACAAACTAATTTTTTTTATGGAACTGTAAAAATCCCATATTATAAACGACAAACTATTAGCACTTAAAGTTACTTCTGAAACAGGCTTACAAATAGTTTTAGACAATGGAAATGTAAAATAGTCCATGCCTTTTTCAATACAATAGGCATAATAATGATTATCAAAGTAAAGCGATTATCGAAATAAATACCGATTAATTTTAAAAAAAATTTTTTTAATATTTGCCAACAAGCACGCTGCAAAGCCAAAACTAAAATGGAGACATTTGTCTTTTGTGGTTTTAGTATCCTCAGTAAAAGCATGAAAACCGTAATGAGGCTACAATACCCGAATTGGAGTTTCTCTACTCGCAAGATTTAAAAGTTGGTTGCAGTAGCCACAATTCTGAATTATCACAACTGTAACCACAGCTCTTATTTGCAAAAGACGCTCAACAAAATTTTTGTTTTGTTTTATGATTATTGCAGATTCAAATGGGGCTATGAGAGCTCTCATAAAGTGCTTACAAAAAACTTTCAGCTAAGATGACTGCATTTCATATATAATAACTCTAGTATGGATGCTACAGCCTCATCTTTTTCATGGCAGCCGTGTACGAAATTCAATAATTCCCTGAGTGTACTGTCATGCATAACAACACGTTACAGAAATTTTTGTTCATAGAAAATAACCCCCTTATAAAATTACTAACAACTAAAGAAACGTCAAGAGCTGGTCAGTCGAAAGGGATGATCTTCCAGAACTATAATTCCAGGCACCATACGAGTAAGGTGATTCGCCAAAAATTGCTCGAGTTCGGATGGAATGTTTTGCCCTATTCACTCTATAGTTCAGACCTTGCATTCTCGAACAACCATTTGCTGCGCTTGAGACTCACTGAATGGTAAGACCTTTGGTAATGAGGACCTTCTCAAGCAGCTTAAGAGATTCTTTGCAGAAAAAAAGCGGATACTTCTACTTGCGCGGAATAATGAAGCTACCATGGAAATGGGAAAAGGTGTTCGAAAAAAAACGGCGGGTAGATAAATGTTTAATAGATTTATAAAATAAATTAGCCTTAAAAGTAAACAGAGCTGTAAAAAATGCATTCACAAAAAAATGAATCAGTGAATAACGAAATAATAAGGCATTCAATGAATGCAAAATTGATTTACAAATAAAATGTTTAACTCACATTCATTTTTAAAAAATTATTAATTACTCAGAATAATGAATAATTTTTCTATTCATTTGAATGATATTAACAAAAAATGCAGTTAACATAGAATTTCTGAATTTTCAATTATTCTTTCTTTATTCATTATTCATTTGTTATTCATTATTCTTTTTTTATTCATTATACGTTATTTATTTATTATTCACTTGCTATTCATTATTAATTTTTTATTCATTATTCATTTTTTAATAATTTTAAATTTTTTATTTATTATTCATTTGTTATTTACTATTCATTTTTTATTCATTACTCATTTAATATTCATTATTCATTTGTTATTCATTATTATTTTTTTATTCATTAAACATTTTTTTTTTTTATTTATTATCCACTTGTTTTTCATTATTAATTTTTTATTCATTATTCATTTTTTAATCATTATTAATTTTTTATTTATTATTAATTTTTTTATTATTATTAATTTTTTATTCGTTATCCATTTGTTATTAATTACTCATTTTTTATTCACTATTCCTTTATTATTCATTTTTTATTTATAGCTTAGGACTAAAATTAAAAAAAAATTAATAAAGAATAACAAATGAATAATGAAAAATAAATAAAAAATTACTAATGAATAACAAAAGAATAATGACTAAAAATGAATAACGAAAAAAATGAATAATGTATAAAAAAGAATAATTGAAAATTCTAAAATTCTTTGTGAATAGTATTCAAATGAATAAAAAAGCTGATTCATTATTCTGAATAACGAAAATGAATAATTAAAATAAATAATTAATCATTTTTTTAAAAATTAATGTGAATTAAAAATTTTATTAATAAATCCATTTTGCATTCATAAAATGCATTTTTATGTAGTTATTCAGTTTTATTTAAAATTCTAAATTTGAATGCCGATTTTACAGCTCTGACTGTAAGTAAAAAACCGAACCGAATTTTTGAACAACGCAATTTTTTAAAGATCAGCATTTGCCTAAAGCTAAATTTATTAATTTCTAAATCTTGCTAGGCTATGCCTCGCCAGAACAGGCAGGTGATTTCACATGTTTGCAGCAACTGCATTATTGGCAATCATATTATTGATCAACGATAAATATTGACCCCTCAACAATTTCTCCCATAACCTAAAACAGAACATACAACAAATACAGCAACACATTAATTATTTTTTTAAGGCTCATAAATAATCTTCACAACTTCAACTAGGGTAGCCATTGGCACATTAAATGCAATAAACCCGCAAATTAATTGACTTAAACGAAGCCACTTTTTAATAGCATGAATTAAAGAGGAAGAGACCCATTTAAGTGGACAAAATGGCGAATAAAAGAAATAGCGTCAATAATTAAAAAAAAAAACAAAATAAAAATATGCATTTATCGGAAAAAATTAATGCATTTAAAATCAGCAAAATGCATACCATTATACTATATATAGTAAAGAAAGTCATACAGTCACAAAATAGCCACACGCCATAGCCATAACACAACAACAATAACAATAGCAAGATTTTTAATGAGACTTAAAAATGAATGAATGCATAAATGGTGCGATTTCCATGAAAAATGCATTTAAATGATTTTTTGCCAATATGACAATTTTTGGCTGCAGCTTCAGCAGCCACACAGCAGGACAGACAGACTGATGAACAGACAAACAGATAGCCACTAAAGTCAAGCAACATACAGTCGACTAGCTTTCAGCACTTTTGCCACCAATTTTGTTGTTACTTTTAACTCTGTACAAAAGGTCAAACATTTTTTAACACTGACAATTTATTGGCAATATTTCAAGTATTGACAGCAACACCCAATGGACGTGACCACGAGAGAAGAGCAATATAACTGTAATAAAAATACTAAAAAAGAGAAAAAAAAATATTTAAAAATATGTATAAACTGTTCTACATGGCCAATATTAATGCATTACTTGTATGCAAAAAAAAACATACCTCTTAAATCCTATAAATTCTGCTGTCAAAATTAAACCAACTTTAACACAAATACTTGTATATAAAAAACATTGAAAAACACAAAAAAGCATTAAAGCAAAAATTAATTATTTATGTACGTAGGTGTGTTTATCAATTAATAATGTCAGCGTAAGCTGGAGAAAAACTGTTAATTAAATGTGAACAGGCTGTATAAAATTGTTCCAAGGCACACAAATAATTTACAACAATACACTTTATTAGGGATAATAATGGAAAAAATCATCAAGCAGATCATTAATGCTAAGCATGCCAGGTGATCTCAATTTAAATTTGCTATTAAAAATAAATAGGTATTTTAAACGACAGAAAAAAATTTATAAAAAAATGTATGATAAATCCTGAGCAAATTTATACCTATAAAGAGTATGTGTTAAACAGCTGGGATATGAACTTTTTCTGAATTTCAAATGATGGTTTTAAATTTTAGCTGGAGTTTCTTTTATTTGTCTCTTTACAAAATTTACAAAATATCGGTAAATTTTCCGCTATCCAACATATCGAATGGCGCATTCAATTCACGGGTACAACAACCCAGCAAACATTTTATGATCCCTCAAAACATGACTCTTAAATGCGTCATTTAGGTGAGCGTTTTATGAGTGTTCATAAAAAGGAGTCATAAAAGAATCCTTTGCATCCGTGTTTTATAAGTGTTCATAAAAAGGAGTCATAAAAGAATACTTTTTATGCATGTTTTATGAGTGTTCATAAAATGGAGTCATAAAAGAACACTTTTTATTCTAATTGTATGAGTGCATATAAAAAGGGCTCATAGAAGAATACTTTTTATGCATATTTTATGAGTGTTTATAAAATTGAGTCATAAAAGAATACTTTTTATGCATGTTTTACGAGTGTTCATAAAATGGAGTCATAAAAGAACACTTTTTATTCGTGTTTTATGAGTGCATATAAAAAGGGCTCATAGAAGAATTCTTTTTATGTATATTTTATGAGTGTTCATTAAAAAGAATCATAAAAGAATCCTTTTTATGCATGTTTTATGAGTGTTTATAAAATTGAGTCATAAAAGAATACTTTTAATGCATGTTTTACGAGTGTTCATAAAATGGAGTTATAAAAGAACACCTTTTTATTCGTGTTTTATGAGTGCATATAAAAAGGGCTCATAGAAGAATTCTTTTTATGTATATTTTATGAGTGTTCATTAAAAAAACTCATAAAAGAATCGTTTCTATGCATGTTTTCTGAGTGTTTATAAAAATGATTCATAAAAGAATTCTTTTTATGCGCGTTTTATGAGTGCACATAAAAAGGAGTCATAAAAGAATCCTTTTTATGCACGTTTTATGAGTGTTCATAAAATGGAGTCATAAAAGAACACCTTTTTATTCGTGTTTTATGAGTGCATATAAAAAGGGCTCATAGAAGAATTCTTTTTATGTATATTTTATGAGTGTTCATTAAAAAGAATCATAAAAGAATCCTTTTTATGCATGTTTTATGAGTGTTTATAAAATTGAGTCATAAAAGAATACTTTTAATGCATGTTTTACGAGTGTTCATAAAATGGAGTTATAAAATAATCCTCTTTATGCATGTTTTATGAGTGTTCATAAAATGGAGTCATAAAGGAATACTTTTTATTCGCGTTTTATGAGTGCATATAAAAAGGGCTCATAGAAGATTTCTTTTTATGCATATTTTATGAGTGTTCATTTAAACGACTCATAAAAGAATCGTTTCTATTCATGTTTTCTGAGTGTTCATAAAAAGGAGTCATAAAAGAATACATCTTATGCGTGTTTTATGAATGCTAATGAAAAGGACTCATAAAAGAATCCCTTTTTATGCATGTTTTATAAGTGTTCATAAAAAGGAGTCATAAAAGAATACTTTTTATAAGTGTTCAACAAATGGAGTCATAAAATATTACTTTCTATGCGTGTGTCATGACTTCTCATAAAAATGACTCATAAAAGAATACTTTTAATGCATCTTTTATGAGTGCTCATAAACAGACTCAAAAAATCAAAAAAGTCCTGTGATTTTTGTGAATTTAAATCCTATATAAAAAAGGCGCTTGCTATGCTGGCGCCAAAATTCGGGGAATTCCATTCTCCAGCGATCAGCTTGCTGCGTTTTTGGTGCGCAGCTAGCACTATACACAAAATTGAAATATTTATTTTGAGTTTAAACTTCGAAGTGCGTGGAAGTGATTTCATTTTTAATTATTGATTATATTTAATACAACAAATAATCAAGTAAGTTCTTATAAACTTTTTACGAATTTTCACAAATAATGATGTCTAGAAAACAGTGCAAGAAAGAGTCTTCGGAAATAATTTAATTTTTAAAAAATAAAAAATATGTTTATAGGTGGTGATAGGAGAAAATAAGTGAAGAAAATGAGGAAGCGAATCAGGAGATTTTTAATTATCGAACTTCTGATAGTAGTTTTCTGGAAACCATGGAGTCTTTATTGAACAGTGGACAAATAAATATTTATTAGAAAGCGATTAGCTACATAAAAGGTATACAAAAATAATTTGTGACTTTATTTTGAAAGTGTTAAAAAGAGTCATTATTTAAGTTATAAAAGAGTCTATACTAGTGTCCGACTGAATGTGGATTTTTGGCCGAAGCCGATGGCGAATACTAAGAAAATTTTTTTCAAGTAAAAAAATTATAATATTTAGGCCTTGCTTTCGTTATTTTTTAATTTCAGTAAAAAAACGGCAATCATTAAAGGTCCAGTCTGGTTGAAAGGCCTTAAAATAAGCAATTTTCATTAATCTTTTTTGGAAAAAGTAAATAATATAGATACTCTAAACTTTTTAGGTATATTTACAGTACTTTGAAGAAGATTGTATAAAATTTTCAGATTATAATCAAAACTTACTTAATTAATATACTGCAGTAAGCCACGGAGCAACGTGGTTCATTGCTTAAAACACGAATTGAGCTGGCAAAAATTGATCTGAAACAAAAATAAAAATATTTTCCTCTTAAGTATGAATATTATTATGAAATAATTTTGTTCATTTTCACTGAAAATTTTCGTGGCTTTTTTTTTTTTGATAAAAATTTCAATATGAAATTTATCAATGATATTATGGTCCTCCATTCACAATTTCATAACTCTTGTTTGAAATAAACAACACAAAGATTCGTTAAAATTTGGCTGTTATGAAAGTCTCAAGCTCAAAAACGCAGTTTTAAAGAAAGCGCGTTTAAAGTTTTAAGCAGAGTGCGCCTCCCGCTTTGACAGGGTCGGCTCGGAGGCTCAAAAGTTTTGGACAATTAAGAATTTATATTTAACCTTTTAAATGATATTTTACACAGTTATAGCTATCGAAAAATTTAATGTTTTCCATTACAAAATAGCAAAAACTTTCGGCAAATATTCGGCTATTTTTCGCCGAAGCCGAGACCGAACGAAGCTGAAGGTTAAAAAATCGGCCGAGTGTGCCGAATACCGAAGCCGAAGCCGAATATTCAGTCGGACACTAGTCTTTACTGTTTTTATAAAGGAATATAAGGGTCATAAAATAGTCTTTGTTATGAGTCTTAAAAGAGTCTTTATGTTGAACATTAAAAGTGTCATTTATATGAGTATTAAAAGAGAATTTAATATGAATGTTTAATAAGGGTTTTTAAGGGTCATAAAATAGTCTTTAATATGAGTCTTAAAAGAGTATTTAATTAGAGTCATAAAATAATATTTTCTTTTGCATCAAAAAAGAATCACTAAAAGGAGTCATATTGGGTTGTCCTTAACCAAGGAAAAAAGATTAAAAAAAGAGTATTTTTTGAGCACATAATGATGATAAAGCCTCATAAATAAGAGTCTTAAAAGAGTCTAAGTGTTTGCTGAGAAAAACCAACCTGAGCAACAAGCGTTCAAGTAAAGGGCCAACCAAAATAGACGAGACGAGACAATTGCAATTTTTGTTTTGACATTTAAGCTTAGTATGCTGTAGGAACGAAAAGAAATTTCCATAAGAAATACATTGAGATTTTTGACAACGAACAGGCAGCGAAAATTTTTTGGCCAGCTAGTACGCTGTAGAAGCGAAAATTATTGCTATGTTGCCAAATTTCCATTCGTGAGTGGAGAGTTAAAATATCAAAATTTTGCTGTCGATTATGTGCCCGTACTTTTTTTAATTGGCGCGGAAATTTGCCATTCAACAATAAAAAATAAGCACTAAGTCTGTTTAAGTTTCGAATTTGTTATTTAACAAATTTATTGTTGCATTTATATAGTTTATTGTTGTGTAGTCTTGCTTTTTATAGGATATAAAATTGCAGAAATAAAAATATGAATCTGTCAACCAGAACAGCAAGTGCTTCTTCTCCACAAAAAAATTTTGACTCTACACCAAAATTTCGCGTATAGAGTTATATGCCCAAAAATTTTCGTTTCTACTACATACTAAGCTTTAACCCAAAATGAAAAGGGTTGATCAACTCGTCTGAATCAGCTGATTGTTGGCAATCAATTTTTTACATTAATTGGGATCTCATCACTCACAGCGGCGATTAAATCGAAGCAAAACTCAGTCATTTAGTTAATTGTATTTTCGGAAAATTACAAGCTTGTTAACCACGCAGCTGTTGTGACGAGTAACAGACTTTGAAGTTTGATTCTTACGGAACAGAACGTCATGTCTAAATGTTTCGTTCAGTTTCGTTCAAATACGTACGACCATTTTGGTTATTAACATTGGTTAACATATGATTGAACTTATTCGTTATGTCTCGTCTCGTCTATTTTAGTTGGCTCTTTTGCTGTTAATATGTATATACATTAATTTCAAATCAATGGCATCATTTTCTCGGAAAAACAGCAATAGCCCCAACCAAAATAGACGAAACGAGAAGATTGCAACTTGCCGAATGTCTGCACTCGTTTCGTCTGTTTTGACATTTAACCCAAAGTGAAACGATTTTATCAACTCGTCTGAAACAGCTGATCAATTTCAAACAGATTGTCAGTTATAAATTGAAGTACAATTACAACTTTGTTAATTATTAAATAAAAATTTGTGAACTATGGTGAAAAAAATGTCGCACACTTTTAACAGCTGTTGTTGACGAGTTGAGACGCTAAAAGTTCGGTTCTTACGGAACAAAACTTTTTGTCAAACCGTTTCGTTCAGTTTCAATGGGCTGACGTGTGTCTATTTTGGACAGCAACATTGAATTGCATTCAAGCGAACATTTTCGTCTTCACTCGTTACGTAGCGACTCGTCTATTTTGGTTAGGCCTAATAGCTTTAGCCTTACAAAAAGTAACTACATAAAATAAAAGGAATGCATCATCTTTTACATGATGCACTTATTTTCGTAATGCATGCAAGAGATAAGAATTAAATTTCTCTAACGTTTGAATACTTTGAAAACACTTCAAGATCTATTTCAAGACTCAACAAAAAATACCAATTTGGAAATGCTCATAATGGGGAGAGAAAAATTAATGTTTTTGGGTTTAATTGTCTTTTCCTGTGACATCAACACGAAAAAAGTCACAATTCGAACAATACTAAAGGGTATTGTAGTGGGACCAGTACTCGTCCTTTTTGGAACTAGATCAGAAATATTTAAAAGTTGGTCCAATTTTCTGCAGGGGTGCTTGTTCTTTAAATTTTTTGAGTATGAGTCTATATAATTTAACTCAAAATTTTTCGAGTACAATAAAATCGGCAGTACTTGTGTCTCAACTTTTTTAGGAATCGAACGCAAAATGTACACTTACTCGCACACGCCAGGGTTTGCTTTCTATTTAAATGTTGTTTTTTGTTCTTGGAGATAGTTTTATTCTTTCTGCGGAATATTTACACTGTTAGATACCCCTTTATTAATGCTTCTAATATTGGTTGTGTTCGTCATGCTCTATATCATAACTCACCGACCTTAAAATTTCTTTTTAATTTTGACATATTTGATTAAGAAAGCTTAAGACTCTTATTAAACTGAAAAGGATGAAGTCATCGTTGATCATTCATTTCTCAAAATTGAGAGATTATTGTATTTGGTTAACGCTAATCATTAATTTTTTAAAATTAAAACCGATACTAAGTTAAAATATTATATGTAAGTAATAAACTTTCATATAGCATGCATTAAAAATGCCAGGTCAACTCAAAACACGATTAAAAATCTTGGACTAAATTTGAAATTTTTTTGGACAGCACCAAAAAAATATTAGTTTTTAGTCCTCAAAAAGTTTGAAAAAAAGCAATATTAATATCAACTTAAAACTAAAAAAAATTCCTCTGACCATTTCATGATTTGAAAACACATCCTCTGATGTGCTGGTTCAACACCATATCCACTCGTCCAACCCAGTTGTTAACAAAGTATCGCTTATTCTACATCATTACGAATGCAAGTAAGATACTTTCAGGAACGTGGGTACGAGACCCAGAAAAAAGAATAATTTTTGAATTTAAAGTTCCTTTAAACCAAAGTTTTGATTAAAAAGTAGTCCAAAATTTTAAACCGTGTAGGCAAATGTTGGATGATTTTAAGGATCAGTATAATATTTTGCTCGTCGAAGATTCCTCTTACTTATTGACAGTTTTTTTATGCGGTTCAACTACAGTGAATTATTGCAATGTAAAGTTTTCAGATGGTTGAAGGTGTGTATAAATTAACATTGTTAAAAAGGTGTGGTATAGAGTCATATTGAAGCTTCATAAGTAATATATCATTTACCTTGAAAATGAAATCATGTCTGCTACGTTGAATAAATTTTCAAAACTCAGACTATTTAAGTAACTTATAACAACAAAATACAAAGCATACCAACCGACTTTATGTATCTTTTAGAATAAAAATGGCGATTTTAAGCAAGTTCAGACCAAAAAACTATATAATTATTTTGTCATTATATAATTATAAATTATATAATTGACAAAAATTAATAATCGATAGTATATGTTTAACATTAAAAATAAGCTCAAATATAGCACTTAACTGCTTGTAAAAAGCTATCTGTAAACAAAAAATTCATCAAATAGATAAGGAAAACCCATGAAAGTAATGGGTAACACATGCTTAAAAACCTAGAATGAAAACATTACCGTTAATTTATATATTAGTAAAAAGAGCTACAATAAAAATGAATACATGCACTCGCTCTCAAAAAAAAAGCGAGTTAATAATTTGATAACTAATATTATTTTTCTTGAATTATGACACAGTGTGCAAAAATTATAAATAAACAAATACATCAAAACTTGATTTGACTTCTTTGAAATTTTTTTAACTTAGTTTTTAAGTTGAAGTGTTCGAATTTTGTTGTGCCGGCATTATTTTTACAGCCATTTGGCCAATCGCAAATGAAAAATAAAATTAATTTTTTTCAATAGGATTTGATGTAAAATAAGGCTATGTAAAAAAATTTTATGAAATAGCAGCGTTTGTATGGTAGCAAACATTAATTACATAGGAATCAGTTTTTGACAAAAAAAAAAAAAAACAACACATTAAAATTGCCACCATTTAGCAAATTCTTAACCGATTTCGATGTTCTCAATTTAATTAGTTAATTATCAAGACAATAATGTATTATATCTCATTTTATTTGTCAAGTTATTTTCACTTTTAAATCAGCGAGTCAAAAGTCCTGACAGCTAGTGCTCCCTAACTTTAGTAAAATAATAATGTATTATTACTTTTCATATCATAAATAAGTATATCATTTAAATAAAAACTCATTTTGACGTGCAATTAATTTTTTTGAAAATGCAAATGGCATTAATGGAATATTATTTAATTAAAATTTATAGAAACACCAATTTTTTTAGGTTACAAAAAGTACAAGAAATTGCTTCGCTACACACTTCTTTTTGTATTCTATCGAATATCTTTTTACACATCAAATTCTATTGAAAAAAAAATGATTTTTATTTTTCATTTGCAATAGGACAAATGGCTGTAAAAATCAATTAATGTCGGCACAACAAAATTCGAACACTTCATCTTTAAAAAAAGTTAAAAAAATTGTGATGACCTTGAGAGATCAAATCAAGTGCGATGGACTCTCAGCATGTCCTTCTTTAAGAATTTTTATGAAGTCTGGATGTGCTTTTTTTATGGTTTTGGCACACTGTGTTATAATTCAAGAAAAATAATATTAGTTATCAAATTATTAACTGGGCTGTTTTTTTTGAGAGCTAGTGTACATATAGGTATCAGTATACATAACACTATAAAAACTTTAAAATATGATAATAAAAGGTTAGCATTAAAAGTTGTAAATTGTAAATAAATATATTTCATATTAATAAATTTAAATAGAAACAATAATAAAAAAAGTAAATGCATTGCTAGATATTTCAAATTGTTTAATATTGACTATGTAAAAATAAAACACAGCTTGTTAATGTAAAAATTGCTTAAATATTAACTGTTATATTATAATTATGGATTTTGCATTGGATCAAGGCTTTATTTTACTAACCACTAACCAAAAGATTTTGTTCATATTTCTATAAAAATAATATTAAATGTTACTTAATAAAATAATAATAATTATAATCTATATATAAGGAAAAAACAAAAACTCAAAATAGTAGCTAAGACAAAGCTTTGGCAAAAACAGCTCATGTTATAAGTTAAAAGCTTACTAACTCAAAGCGTTTAAGTAAAATCTTTTCTTTTGTATAAAAAATACATGCATATAAATCTATGGTTTTTTTAGTTTTTAGTTATAGAGTTAAAATTGAAATTGTACTCGAAAAAAATACAAAGCAGTGTAACGTCGCTGTGTCTAAGCGTCAAAGGCAAAGCGTTCACATCAACTAAGATACAAATTGTAAAAATATCAAATAAAATTTAATAAATATATATATATATATCAAAACATATTTAACATATTTAATTATTTTCAGTATTTTTAACAGATGCAGATGCAACGCAAGGCAGAAGAATTGGTAAGGAATAATTTCGTAGTTGTTATTTTAATTATTAAAATATTTCAATTAGCTTATTTAACAGCTAATTAAGCCTTAAAAGACATGTTTACATACCTTTTAACACATAAATATTCCACATAATTCTTAATAATGTATAGAGAAAAGAATTTACCGAATCATAGTCATGAGTCCAGGCAAACATTTTTCAACAAACCCTCTGCTTCACACATTTTGTCAACATCAAACGAATATTACCCGAGCATTAAGCCAAGTCATATAAATATTTTTATTGCAACAACAAAACCAACAAAATTTTTGAAACATTCCACTCCTTAAACCCTCCCCAAATTTGCCTATCCTCCACACACAAATGTTGCTTGCAGCTGTCCAATGACTTTGTCAATGGCTTTCCTTTTCATAACCTCGTCTTTACACGTGTTACTAAAAAGATTACGCCGTGTGTGTGTGTGTGTGTATGAGTATGTGTTGGTTCGTTTTGGTTTTTGCATTTTGAGTAGGATTTAGCGGATTTGCAACAAACAACGGAAGGAAATAAAATATGCAAATAAAAATGAAAGAAGGTGACATTTTTTATATGTTTTATGTCACCAACACGAACAGCAACAATAACAGCAAATGCTAGCAACGACATTTGTGCGAACAAAAGCAACATATACACTCACACACACTTGCACAGGCATCCGCACATGCACGTTCCAACATTGACATTAAGCATTTTATGACATTCTATTCAGAGTTTTGCATATTTTTTCCCGTCTTACTTTTATTTCTACATTTTTAAATTTACACCCGCTGCCACCATCCACTTAAGCTTGCATCGAATGACCTTTTTTAAACATCTTCAATATTGTTACCCCAGATTTGGTGAAATGGTTCAGGAGTGTAAAGTGTTGATGAGACTATATTTAAATAGCTTTTAGGGTATGCATATGTTATGGCTAGATATGATTTTGTGAAAAATTTTTAGAACATCATTAAAGATGTTTTCAGCTTGGAATTTTCGAGTTTACATTTCAGACATAGGTCCTTGTAAGTTGGTCCTTTGCAATGGAAATATTTAATAATTTTTAAATTTTGTACGTTTTAGTAGTACAACAATTTCTTTACTTTCCTATCTATTTCATAAACTGTGTTAAGCAATAATTCACTTTATTTATGACTTATGACTTACTTCCTTTCATATTATTACTTCCTCTCGTTCTTATTTAACCTAAGCACATAAGCTGTTTTTAATAGGGACCGTACCGGTTATAGTTTTTATAAAAAAAAGTCAGATATTAACAGTAATCATTTAACTTTTATTATTCCCGACAAAAATACTACTCATTTTATGATTTTAATTTTTTTTTTTTTTTGGGAAAAATTACGGTTGCTTTATAAATCGAAAGTAGCAGTTATTTTGTGCCTTTTTTTCGCCTTTACTTTATAAAACATAATATCGAGACAAAAAAGAGAAACATAACAACCTCAATTACCAATATTACATTGTTATAAAACTGTGTTAGGTATAATAGGATGAAGTTAAATTGATTTAATTATTTAAATGTAATATAATTTTCCGTTTTAAGACGTCTACCGAATCAGAAAAATTAATCATGTTGGAGTTGTCATTGAAATCACTGCACATACATCGTAAAGGTTCATGAAGAGCGTAATAAGAACTGCACAATTGGCTTAACAAAAAACATAAAAAAAATAATTTATGTATAGTTGTTATTTTCAATACAAACGCAATTAATTTTTTACTTTTTATAGAAACACTTTGGAGATAAAATTTTATCAAAAAAAATATATGTTAACTTTCTTCGGTTTCAAAAGTATTAAGACTTTATCTTGTTTATAAAAACTTTATCAGAATAACATTGTTATGATTGATTTTTGTTGAATTAATCATTAGTTTCAAAAAAGAAGCTAAAGGACTTGGATTTCCGCTGCAAGAGCAAAGCAATTTTCTTATATTGAGTAATAATTTCGCCTGACTTAATTTTATGTAAGATCAATTCACAGTTATCATATTCTAATTCTTTGACCTTACGTAGAATGGATTAACAGCTATCACTGTAAATTATCATAGTTACTTAGTTTTAATATGATCAGAAAAAGTCCTGTTTACAGTTTCACACACATATCTTATTTTTTCTGTATCTAAATTAAAACATAATCTAACCAAAATCTAACTACTAAGATTCTAACTAATAACTAGACAGCGGAATTTTATGCAAAATTTATTTTAAGTCTGATTGAAGTCATGTTTTGGATTTATATTGATTTTGAATTCATTAATTTTGACTGCATACTTTTTGCTTATGCAGTAATAAAAATGGTCTTAATTCATAATATTTCCAAATTACTTGAAATATCCATAATGTTTCTTCATCAGTTAATACTAGAAATCTTTAATTTTGAAATTATGTAAACTACAAATCGCCAGTGGTCGAAATTGGACCTTTTCACTGCGACATTCGTCCTACACTGTGACATGAATTTTCTTGCGTTCTCAGATGAGCGTAGTTAAAAAAAAATGTTAAAAACAGAATCTTTTTTCATTTTCCGTTTGCCCCTCAGTGCTAACCAATGACTTTTCATACAAAAATACGTTGTACTGAGAAAAGCTACAGTTTCTGAGATATCGTCATAATTTTAAGGTCAAAATAAAGGGATTTTTTCGAAGTTTACTGTTTGTTAGAAATTTTACAATCCCAATATATATTCGCATATGTTACATAAAAATATTCTTATTGTAGGGTATCCGTAAAAGATAGCGAGAAATGTCTGTCGAATATTTTATACATATCAGCAATGTCTAAGACTTCCTCTTACACCGTTTTCTTCCGTCTCTTATAGTTTAACTCTAATTCTGTTTTGAACGCTCATATTTCCGGTCAAAGGTCAGAAAAAGTATTCTGTGCACTCCTCCTTACTCTTATTCACTTCAAAGAAAAATTATCTAAATCGTTTGAGAAACACGGAAGAAAATGGTACTGAACTGTTTTTCCTACGCCTATTTACATATATATATATATATATATAACCTGATCAAAATTTTGTTCTATAATTTATATAACAACATATTATTAAAACTTTTTCTAAGTTGTCGATGGAGACATTTTGACGCTTTTCAGAAAATATCATTTTGTATGCGGAGAAGCTTCTTTCCACATCACATGAAGTCAAGGGTGCATACTTAAATTTAGGATCATGTTCGCCAGCTGTTTTCATATTCTCAAATTTTTTAATACAAGTCTATTTTTTTTCTTTTTCCAATAAAAAACACAAAACTGAATATTCAATGGTGGTATCAGCTAAGTAGCCATAAGACCCTGCTTCTTTTTGATGTTCAAATTTCTCGCGCAATTCTTTCATCATTTAAAACATATCCAAGATAACCAGTAAACTCCAAAAGAAAAGTGCTTTCAGCGGGCGACTATGACAAAAAAAAATTTTGTTAACAATTGAGATGGGCTGATTTTTTCGCACTCAGAAAATCAATAATATTTTCAACACGTAAAATTTAAACAAAAAAACAGTAAAAAAAGTACATTATTAAAAAACAGTACTTTTGCGTACTGTCTTGGGTGCATGTCATAAAACAGTACATTGTCCAAAAAAACAATACTGTACTGTTTAAAAAGCGCATCTGGCATCCCTATCCTGCACCCTCTGAAAACGATCATGTCTATGATAAAAGTTACGAACATACATTTGCGATGAAATGGACTTGCATAAATTTTGAATATGTATATAAAATGCAAATATGAAATTTTTTAATTTGCATATGCAATTAATATATGCATTAGGGCGGGTCGATTTGATTTCTATAAAATCGCATATGCGGAAAAGATTCTGCGGACAATGCTGAACAACTTTGCCCAAGAAACTATGGGTCTAAAATCAGTTTCGAGTCAGCCATTTTTAGGGTGAAGTTCTATAATTGGAAGGTAAATAAATTTTGGTAGTTATTCTCTGTTAAAATTGCCAAGTGACATATAACATATTTCACATGAAGAATATGTTATACTGCCACTTTGCGGTTTTAACAGGCCTTTTTAGCTCGCAATGTGAATAACTTCAATGAATAAAGTTTATCTATTAAAGTTTTCCCAATACTTTTTGTAATGTATAAATTTGCATTTTCACCATGAAAATGGCTGACTCGAAATTCATTTTAGACCCATAGTTCCTTGGGAAAAGTTGCTCAGAATTGTCCGCAGAATCTTTTCCGCATATGCGATTTACGCGCTTTTTTTGTCCCCTTCAAATCGACCCGCCCTAATATGCATATGCATTTTGTATGCAATATGCAAATTTGCAAAAATTTTGTTATGTTTTCCGAGATAGAATTTCTCGGGACGCATATCTGTGCCATCGAAATTGTTTTGTGATCATTCAATACAAATATGCAATTTCATATTTTCCGCTGTCTACTAATAACATACATTTTGTAATGAGCCAAGCCATGTTTGGTGTTCAGCACTTCAGGCGGTTGACACGACAGCTTGTGGGGCGTTTTTTCCATCATATGCACACCACTGCCTCAAAAGATAATAATTTTCGTATCAAATAAAATTATAAGATATGAGAAGAAAATAAAGGCCATGATTGGACAGATTTTATAGAAGTAAGTATAAGAAAAAGACCCGAAATAAATAATCAATTACAACCAGGGGCCGAAAATAACAGTTATTTTCGAAATTTATATTCAAAAAGTCAAATGAAAAGAGTAAGTCTATTCGATATTTGAATATAGCAATGTGATGCTGGTTAGCTAAGGGATAATAAATAATTTTTAATGATTTTAATTTTTCTGATTTTTTAAAAAAGTCTATAAATAATCGAGTTTTTTGCCAATTTTATTACTATCAAAAATAAAAGTTAAAAATTGACTTTTAGTTTTTTGATCAAATATAAAAGTTGAAATGTACTTTTATTTTTTTTGATCAAAAATAACAGTTAAATAGAGATACAATTTTTTTCGATCAAAAATATTAGTTAAAATTTGTCTTTTATTTTTTCGATCAAAAATAACAGTTGAAATTTTACTTTTGTATATTCGATCAAAAGTAAAAGTCACTTTTTAATTCTATATCATCTGCTTGCAGTTTTGGTTCCAGTCGATTGCGAAATAAATGCAAACAGAATGTGCAATGATAAGCAACTAAGCGATGCAATGCAACGATATGAATATCGGTAGCAATGTTTTTATCTCTGTGCAAAAATGTTACTAATATAGGTGTAAACAAATAAAAAATGTACTCTATTAATTGTTTTAAAAGTTTAAAATATTGTAAAAGTTAACAAGAAATTGATCTGTCTGATTTTAAATCTCTATTTTTGATCGGAAAATCTCTTAAAATCTGATCTGAAAATCTGATCTTAAATCTCTGCTTTTGATCGGAAACATAAAAACAAAATTTTAACTGTGATTTTTGATCGAAAAAAATTAAAGTAAAATTTTAACTTTTATTTTTGATCAAAATAATTAAAATTAAATTATAAAGTTTATTTTTTATCGAAATGAAATCAGTCAAAAAACAACGATTATTTGTTGACTTTTTTGAAAAAAATTATAACCGTTACGGTCCCTGATTACAACCCTAAGTCTCAAGCCGTCAGCTGGAGTCATCCCACTCAGTATTTGCCTTTTCTGCTTAGCAGCCTGGAACCACATAAGGACTCCAAGTATTTTTGTATGTATGTAGTTCCGTAACCCTGACTCCGTCAAAAGTCCGTGCTAAGTCCGTTCGTACTCAATGCTCCGTCTCGATAACATAGCTATATGTACTTGCTGCGGATCAACGCAGGATCCACACCAGCCAGCCAAAACTTTAGCACTTTATAATTTTTCAGCTAATCTTTAAGCTAGATAAAAAGGCTTAGTGCATAAAAACAGAATAGAGCAAGTCCAAAAAAGTCTTTTGATGTATGCCATGCGCTCAATTAGTTTTTCTGAACTTCTTCCATCCTATAGAGCGGTTCACCTGCTTATTGGTCTATCTTCTCTTGAAGCTAGAAGGACATTACATAGCATTATGATAATTTATGATTTGATTAATGGCAACATTGTTTGTGAAAAGTTACTTGAACTAATATCGCTTAACATTCCACAAATATCTTTACGTAATTCTGATTATTTTTACATTAACTATCACAGAACAAACTATGCTATTTATGAGCCAATGAATAGGGCACTTATAGAATCTTCTATAGGGCTTTAAATAGAATCTATAATAATAACTTGCTCGATTTTTCTATGCCTAAGCATGCTTTTAAGAAAACAATTAATCTATTACTAAACGCTTATTAACGTTGTACTAATTATACATTTAAATTGCTTAGTCTGTAAGGATAATTGTCCATAGACAAGATAATAAATAAATAAATATGTTCTATATTAATAGAGTTAAAAAGTTATTAAATATCACATCTAAGAACAATATTTTTCTAAACAAGTATCTAAATATTTATGCAAATGACTGCCAATAATTGAGTGTTTCTTTTTTTGCTTTAAATAAATATATTTTTAGGTAAAATTCAATTTTTTACAAAAATATTATTTTGTCTAATTTTATAAAAAATAGGAAAAACAAAACATTTGCAAAACAAAGCTCAATACAAATGTATGCTTCTGGGTCTTAAGTGTCTATGCTTACATTTTATCTTCACCCATCTAAGCAAACAGAATGTGTGCATGTATGGGTGCGAAAATATTTGTGTAAGTAAGTATCAAACACATGCAAGCAATAATATAGGCAAATTTATCTATGCTTGGCATTAATATAAACCATCCTCTACGAGCATCTTTCTACAGACAACCATTGTAAATCATCTTGTCTTAATCCTTGGAATCAAAGCATTACGTCGATTTCATAAACAATTTAATTTGGTTGCAATAATAATAATATTATGAGGTTAAACAAACTAGTAGCGTTGTATTTAAGTGTGTATGCAAGCATTTTGAGCTATTTACATTTAAATACTGCAGGAAAACAGAGTCATGTGCTGGAAAGTAGTAATCAGTGAGTGTGAGTATGCGTGTGACAGCTGACATTAAACTGTTTAAAATCTTAATTGTAGCAACTTTTGAAACAACACTTAATGAATTGAGTTCTGTAGCATTGTTAACTTCCGTGCTTAATTCCTGTATATTGTTAACACAGATACATTTACTCAGTAAGACTCACACGCGCGTACACACACACACACACACACACACACACTATACAAAAGCAACACTTTCGGCAAATCCTCATTAACGGCAACATTAAACAGTTAAGCCTCACTTAAGTGTGAATGTGTCAAAAACACTTGCACGCAATTCGAAAAAAAGGACGCAGGACGACAATATGCAGAATGTTGAAACAAGTTGGCAGTCAGCGTCGCATGCTTCCATGAAGTCGTCAAAATAAACACTTTGTGAACGGCAATAAATAACCACACACACACACATACACACACTTGAACACAACAACTCACTCGCACTCACTTAGTTAAATAAACAAATACCAACTTAATTTGAGCATAAGTTATTTACTGAGAGCGTTCCAGTCATTCTTGTTGTAAGGCTATTGTCATTGTTGTTGGGTTTTTGTTTTTGTTGTTTCTTTACGCCTTAATAAACATGACAAAAAGCAAACAGGAACCACAACAGGTTGTCTACTCAACTTAAAGCTAAACATCCGCTTAACGGGTATTTCATCAGCTATTTATATATGTATATCTATATTAATGATGTTTTATAGGCTCTTCCTTCTTCTTCGATATCAATGTATGTACTACTCCAGGATAAATACTCTGTCAGCATCAAACGTGCATGCAAACGTTACCAACAGATTGGCAGATATTTAACAGTCGGCCAACCGTTTATTTGTTAACAGTTGCGTGACTGCAATAATAATCGTTTTTACAGCTTGACATTTAAGGCCGTTATTTTAGGGCATTGCTTGGAATTGCCTGATGTTTGATTTTTCCTTTCCGTTTTCTTGTTGGGTTGCGTGAAAACGAAACTATTTTAATGACCACAAGTTAGTTTGTTACCAAGCTATTGTGTGTAAATGTTTTCAAGAAGAAGATTCCGAAACATGGACTATGAATTGTTCTTTGAACAAAATTTATGCATTTACAAGATCACTTCTTTGTTTTGGTCTTTCCTGGGAAAACGATTCTTGTAACACTGCGGAAATAGTTTCTGTTTAACAACCAAGATTTGGCCATAATTATCAAAAAACATATTTTCCTTAGCTGAAATATATATTTTTATATTTGGAATATATATGCTTATTGGTAATAAATTATGTTTTTTACCCTTCTAGCTAAGACAAATGTTCATTTGTTTATAATTACTAAACCACAAAATGTTTTTCGAATTAATAAAAAAAATGGCAAAAATTATATTTTTATTATCTCTAATATATTTCTTTGTTTTTTTTTTTATAACTTTTGAGAACACTATAAACTTAAACTTTATGAAGAACGAAGCCAAACAAAGTTGAACCGAAGACTAACGATTAAAACCAAAAAAATAATTTTGAAGGCAAACGAAGTCCTCTTAAAAATTGTATCTTCACTTCTATTTCACTAATGTTAAGCAAATTTACATTTATTAATTGCGCTGATTATTGGTTTTGTTTTCCTCTCAGATTGTTTCGCTGTTCGTTTCGACGTTTTTTAAATTTTCACGAAATTCGCGCGTCACATTTATTTTGTTTTATCAATAAGCAGCGAAAGTTACATGTTTTTTTTTCATTTACTAACATACTAACAGCGAAATTTTAGTAAAGTAAATATATTTTAACTAAAAAAAATATATATGTTAAGATCTCAAATGATTTAATGTTATTTCTTTGGTTAAAAAGAAATTAGTTTCAGTACAAACTTTCGGTTTTGTCAGTAGCTTAGCGTTAGGTCGGAAAGGGATAAGCTGTCTTAACCCATTAACGACAACGTGTGATAAAAGCATTTTTCACAAATTCCTCAAAAATGTGAGAAAGCCAAAGGTATGCTTTTTCCAATTTACATTAAAGCCTTTTCGTTTACTTTTGCGCCAGTTCGTGAGTATTTTATGAAAAATGTATGGTGAGTTATTTTGTTTTTTAAACATCAAGAAAAAAGATTATATAATTAAAAACTGCATTAGGTTAAAGTTGAACGCCTACGTTACGAAATGAAAATTTACCAATTTATCATTTTTCTAATTTTTTTTCTTGTTGTTTTCTTTTTATTTCTCTACTAAAAGACCCCTTATGCGTTGATGATCATACGCTTCGCGTCACCCAAATCCTCTGAATTTTTTTATCTTCAGATATTTCCTTTTAATATAAACACAAATTTATGCTGAAAATTTCAAAAGCTGAGCTTAATAGGGTTCTGGTAATGAGCATTAATGGGTTAACATTTAATTTATTAATTATTACTAAATCATTATTTTTTTATTTAAATTTTAAATTTAATAACCATTTAACAAAAAATCATAAATTTTTTTTTTGCATTTTATAAATTGAAGGGGTCGGGACAATAGGGTGCTAACCAACACTTAGATCAAAGTTGTGTTTGGAATGCAAAAAAAAATCTCAGCAAACTCTTTTATACCAAAAACGAAATTGTTGTCTTTATTCGTTAGCTAGTGACAAGTATATATTATTTTTGCTACACATAAATGAGTCTTAAGTTTTAGGAAATAAGAAGCTAATCACCAATAGAACCAATAAGAAAAAGAATAAACCAGTGCAAACTCTTGCGAGATCTATGCGAAAATTATTATTTAGGTCTTTATTATTGTATATAGTACATAGTGATCTTGAAGTTAAGTTAAATATTTCCTATTATCGTTGTTGTCTGCGTTGTCTCTACCTAACGATTCAAATTATTCGCATTATTATGACTTCCTTTTTGTTCCTTTTTTTTAATTCCATTTATTCATTGTAAAAATTCGAATTTTGAGAGTTCCATAAAACTATTGATATTTAAAATTCTGTGCAAATTTAATATTTTTATATTTGGTTAGGTTAGGCTAGGTTAAACCGGATGCCTTCGTGAAGGTTCACATAGACCAATTCAGGTCCTTATTGGTACTGGTAGCGAACAAAAGGAACTTTTGTGTTTAATTAAAAGTTTATTTAAAGATATGCTTTGAATTCGCAAACCTTAGGAGGGATTCCAGAGACACCCTGGCTACATCTTTAAGCGACGGGAATGTCGATGAGCCTAGGTATTTTAGTCTCGATATAAGTAGGGCGGGCATGTGCATAGTAGGTGCTCCAGGGTCTCCACTGTGCCCGGTTCCTTGCACTTCCTGCAGTTGTCATCCGTGGTGATGCCAAGCTTCCTCGCGTGGGCTGTCATCATGCAGTGACCAGTGAGCATGCCCACTAGTGTCCTGCAATCTTTGCGCGGGCGTGCCAAGATGAACAGAGTTCGTTTTTCGCATTGTGCATTGCACATGATTTTCGAGATTTTGCACGATATCGTATCGTATTATATTTGGTTAAATAGTCGATGAAATTTTTAAAGCGAAAACATATATAAAAAAGACAAAAGGATTTCTTTTTATGAATAGTCTCAAATTTAGAGTAACATCATTTTAAAGTAAACTATCATCATTAAAAAATTAAACTGATTAAAATCATGAATATCCTCATTACTTTCAAAAGTATTTAAGCAAAAATTTTACAGTCAGAATTATTCAAGGATTTTTAAAAAACTTAAAACATCCAAAATATTATTGGACATCTTCGAATTAAATTACAAAACAATCTAATTTGTATTATATCGAAATTAAGTTTATGTCAATATTTGAAGTAAAAATGAAGGAAAACTTATTTTTGAATAAACGCAATGTGGTTTTGTAACGAGTTTATTTGATTTTTCGATAATTTCTTTGTCACCGCAGCACGAATAGTACAACTGTCGTCAATTTTCGATTCGAATAACTCTATTTGAACACGTTTTTATTAGCTTCGCTTCATGTCTGTCCCGTAGAAATCTTGGTATCCATTTTTAACCGACTTTCCGATGAGTTAGAGTTTTGAAACTTAAAATGTAGCTCAGAACTGGATGACAACACAATAATCACTTATTTTATTGTCTGTACATTTATTTGTTTGGCTAAAATGCAAAATTATTTGATACATTTGCAATTCCAATTGTCTTTGACGGCTGTTTCGCCTAATCAATGATTAGCGTATGGTTCCTATCAATTCCTCTATATAATATATCCCTTTCCTTTCAGGTCAAAGACCAAACCTGGTTTGTATAAGGCGCATGCCTTGGTTATTTGATCTTTAATAAAAAAAAAAAAAAACATACATACAACGAGCGAAAAAAAGTAGTCCTCCTATATTCAGATATGTTTGAATAAATAATACTAGTCTACAAATTTCGTATCCAGTAAACCCAATATCATTCCTATATGTAATTTCAAAGCTGGTTTTGAATCTGCACTCCGTTTCCTCATATATTGTAACATATTCAATATACAGGTTGTTTTACGTTTTTGGCACGTATTTAGTATTATTGATCTAGAATCTGAACTACGCACCATAAAATAAAAAGTATTATTTTGTGTTTTAGAAAAAATATCAGCTTTTCAATCAATATCTCAACCACTGATGTGTCATGTGCGATAGCAAAGCAAAAATTATGAGATTATCCAACGAAATATCAACAAATTTTGTGTTTTTCGTTTTAACGGAGCTGTTATCGTTCAAATTTAAAATGTTTGTTTTTCATGTAAAAATACACTTAATCAACAGGTTTTTTTTTTCAAATTCTTACTTTGGACGATTACAGCTCCGGTAAAACAAAAGATACAAAATTTGTTGATATTTCGTTGGATAATCTCAAAATTTTGAGATCATCCGCTACCGCACATGACACGATACAGCTCGAAACTGTACATACATATAAATTAAAAATCAAACAAAAAATATTGAAAAGCTTATTGACATTTTTTAATTTTAAAAATTCACAACTAAAATGAGGTAATACATTTAGAAAATGTTTTGGTGTAAGTTGTGTAGCTCAAAGCGTAAAGCGATTGATATATAATGTTGTGAGTTCGAGCTTCAACAATTTGAACAGACTTTTTGTTTCTTTTATGAAACAAATTCAAATATTGAATAATTCACCAATGAGAAAGAAAAAAAAAATTTGTAAAAAGTAGTTTAAATAAAATTGTAAAAAAGTAGTTTAAATAAAATTTTTTTATGTATTTTATAAGAAAGTATGTAGTCTGATTTATTGCCATTTATGATATATTTCTTTGTGAGTTCTGTAGCTGAGCACGGAGCGCTTGCTTTATTATAATCGTGACGTTGTGAGTTCGAGCCTCAACAATGTCAACGGATTTTTTCCGGTATTTTTTTTTTTTGTTGTTTCATTTTTAATATTTATAGAAAGCAGTGTTTTGACTTTTGGGTTGCGGAATTCAGTTACTAAATGATGCTTGAATTTTAATTTCAGCACAAAATAAAAAGCAAGGAAGATTTATACAATAAATTAGGACCTTTGATGATTTTACAAGGGTAAAATTTTGAGCTTAAGGTCAAGTAATTTATTAAAAGAAGACAAAAGCAAAAAAAAAAGGAGGGTTGGCTACAAGCGTCATTATAAACATAAACCCGCCTTTTCGGGTATTTAGAGCACAATTTGCGATTTTGAGAGTATATTTGAAAATTAGAGTATGCAGCTATATAGAATTTGCACTAGCACAACATAAATTAAAAAATCTAATTTTTTTTCTTTAACTTGTTAAATTTACAGGCTCCATATCCTGATATATTCTTAAGCTTATCCCTATTTAAAAAAGTACAACATAAAAAAATATGAACTTTTTTAGCGAGTTTTTTTAAAATTGAACACATTCAGGGTCAATTTGTTTAACTTCATAAGCGCAAAACATGAACAAAAAAAACAAACAGACAATCAATTTGTTTAATATATTAGAAAAAAGTTGAGATAAAAGATATGGTTACCTCAAAGTAAATTCATTTGTATTAGTTTTCAATACTAAGAAATTTTTTAAACTTTCCCACCGGGAAAAAAGAATCAATTGTGTATGAAAAAAGAATCAATTCACTTTTCCAATTATTGATTCTAGAATTGATTATTTTTAACATTCTTTTCTACCTTCCACTTGAATCACTGCTGAAATCGATTCTATTATTCGCTTATAGCATGGAAACTTTTAAATTAAAAAAGTATGCATTTTTCGAATATGTGAAAAGTATGAATCGCTAAGAAGCCCTTTTGGAATAGATGTACATGAATGAATTCCATAATGCATAGCTTTGTATGGCAGAATTGAAAATCTTTTATTCTTTTTTAAATAATTAATAAAAAATTACATTACAATAAGTCAAATTAATACAGATAATTATTAGGTAATTAGAAAGAATAAATAATATTTCGATAGACGACCAAACAATTATAATAATACCACATTTAATGCAAAAATATTGATGTTTATGATGTAGGCTGTTCCTTCCGTTTTGCTTCAAATTTATCCTTATAGTATATAGATTTTGACTTCCTTCATATCTTTATGGGACTATTCCTGGTTGTACCCTTCTTTGCAAAGGCACTCTGCATTTAAAAAAAAAACATTAAACAATGGTTTAAACAAGTAAAGAGCGATGGTTTTTCATAACTTACCAAACAATACATTATTAAAATTTTCGGGTCTTCTGAAGCAGTTTGTTCCTTCAACGCTGACAAATCAAACAGAAAGTAAAATTTTTAAGAAACACGTGAAAGGAAAGCAATAGAACAACCGTTTTTCAAAAGTATCTGAAAAACAAAAATAACAACAACAAACAGAAAATATAAATCACAACAGATTGATTCTTTTTTCGCTTATAGCAAAATTTGTTTCAGAATTAATTCGTTTTTCACTTACCATAAAAGCAAGAAAAGAATCTAACAGCATTTACTTTATTATATATTATTATATACATCATAATCGATTCCTGCAGCAATAAAAATGAATCAGTAAAATTTTTTTTTACTGATTCTAATTCATAGGTTTTGCTTTAAATGTATATATTCTTTGGAATACATTCTAAAATGCAAGCACAAGAATCCATTCAATTCCCGATTTTTTTAAGAATTAATTCTCATTTTCCCGATGGGTCATATTGCACAAGCAAAATTGAGCTTCCAATCAGCAAAAGTAACAAGTCTACTCATTTTTATGTACTGGTTCATATGTCACTTAATTTTCGTAATCAGAAACCTCGAAACTGTGATGTCTTTACTTTTTTTTTTTTTTTTGTTTCAACAACTAAATAAGAACTATTTATATTTCTTTATCTTGAAGTTCTCTCTAAATGCTTATTACCTCAAAATTTGTCTTTACAACATTGCGCATATTTCTGTTTCCGCTAACAGCAACATTTTATGCAAACTTCAGAAACCATTAAAAGAAACTTTTACAAACAAAACAACAATAACAAAACCAACAATAAACACTCCACTCAAAAACAGTTGACAAACATTCGAAAACACATTTAGTGGCTTTTGTTTGTTTGCAAACTAAAGCAGCCTTGAAACGAGACCGTTTTTGTGCCATTTAAATAAGCATAAATTTTCGCAGACTTCATATTTTGCCATCAAGTAAAAGGATGCAAAAGGATCAGGAACTGAACGCGGAAGAAGGCTTGAAATTAAGTAACAACATTAAAAAGTTTTGCCATAAGTTCAACACTATGACAACAGGCAACAAGAACTTCAAACTAACTCAATTAAATCAAGGACATTCAGTGAAATCCTTAAACTAAAAAAGGAATGAAAAGTAACGGAAAGTAAGCAACAAAACTTGGCTTGGCATTAAATGTAATGCAAATAAATGTTCACTATTAGAATGATTGTGATTTGATAAAGATGGCGTCCACTTCCGCAAGGCAGGCGCGCCCTAATTAAATCAAAAAGTTTTAAGTTTTAAAAATAAGTGAGTGAAAGAGGTGAGCGCATACAAAAACTGTGCTGCAAACAGCCGCAAATGAAGTATTTATTGTAGTAACTGTCGTTTTTAGTTAACAGTTAGCCACTTTTTTAGCACTTTAATTTTAATTTGAATTTAAGTAGCATTAAACTTGAAAATATGCTGAAGTAACGCTTAAGCATTAGCTCAATATGTAGTTATAATTTGACTTGAAACATTTACAAACTCTTTTAAGCTAAGCCCAAAAGAAATTTGAATGATTTAAAAGTGAGACATGCAATAGATTTCTTCTATTTTTATCATTTTTGTATGTTTCGTCTCCTTAACTTTGCTCCAAACTCCTTAAATATTCAACTAGCAGCAAGTGCCGTTGAGTAGCAAAACTTTGTCTTCTATTCTTCTATTGCAACATTTTACAATGTTTCCTCCTTTTTTTTACATCCTTCCATTAGACTGTACTTTTGTGTAGTTGTTGTTGTTGTTGTTGCTTTTTTGCTTTCTTATCTTCTGACAAAGTCTGCCAATGTCGCATCGAAGTTTTGGACTTCATTAAAAACCGATAAAAGCCTCATGTTGTGCTTTACTTATAGTCAACTTTAGCTGCACTTCAACAATTCTCGTTTAGAGACATGAAGTTTTGCTTGTGTATCTGTTACTTGTGTTGAACAAACATCACGGAGCAAAGTATCATGACAGGCCGGATCATATTCTGGCTTAGACAGTTAGGTCGTCAGTCAGTGCATAAACGATTTAATTAAGTTATAGATACAATTTGTTTTTTAATGTTTTTCGGCACATTTTTCAAGCTTTATATAAAAGGGTTGTAAGCCTCAGTAAAATAATTATATGTGCAACACTTCAAATGCAATTGTAAGCAAACATAACTTTATTTGATTAAGTTTAGGTTAGATCAATTTCAAGATATTTTAAATATTATTTTATAGGCTTTTTGATCGTAGGTTTATATGCAAATAAAAACACAGTTTTAATTCATTTTTTCCCGACGCTTCGTCGTTTATTTGTTTTAATACTATGTTTTTATTAAAATAGTATTAAGGCCTTATATGTACAACAAGATAAAGCTTATTTAAAAAAATTATAATGTATATAAAAAGTTCATAGAATGCATTTATATGTGCAAAACCTATTTTTATTGATTTTGTGGTATAAAATAGAAATATGTACAGATTTTATAAAAGAATATGTCTTCTTTTCTTATATATGACTTGGGTAAGCGTGAAAAGCATGAAGTACATGAACAATCTGAGGATGGAGCCATCAATTTTCTGCCATTCATCTTAAAGGACTGTTTTCAGATGCTTCATCGACTCGAACTGGCGCCCGTTTTTATAAACTTGGGCCGAAAGAGTGTCCCACAGGTTTTCGATAGGATTCAAGTCATGACTAACAGTAGTTCACTACAGTACGGGTATATATCAGATTTATTGAAAGTCATTTGTGGCTCGGGAAGAATTTGTTGGTGCGTTGTCCTGCTGAAAAGTTCAGTTATACTGGTATTTATAGCATGTGAACTCAATAAACACATCATCTAATAACTGTATTTATATTTGTGCATTCGATTTGAACGAAATAAAATACAGGGAAGACTTTTAAAGTAAAAGTCCCATGGTCACGCGCATACCTCATTTGTCCTGGCTATCGCAAATTGTGCCGGTATTTCTGGCAACGGTCAGGCCCGTCAAGGCTGAATCTTTTCTCACTACTTAACCCTCATCGGTCCCCTCTATGCGCACGCATACAATTTTGATCTTTAACCTTGAATAAAATAAAAACGGTTCAGCGGAATGACCTTGTATTTTGCAAAATAGAATTATTTTGCCTGAACAACCAAAAAAGCGAAGCGGGCGAATCTCCGTGCAATAGCGACGATGATTTTGCATTATCAGACGAGGAGAATGATGTAAGTGAAGTCAGCGTGCATTCAGATGAATACGACATTGAGCCACTTGAGCAAAATTTAGCAGAAGAAAATGCAGCAAATCCTGAAAATAAATATTTTTGAAAAAATAAGAAAATTGAATTTGAACCATTTGAAATAAATCGAAGAAATTCATTTCGACGTGCAAACAATTTTACTTCAGGTAAAAACCTGCCCTCTTTTTTATGGGTTCATGTTCATTATATGTTTCATTTTTGTTATAATTCAGGTCCAAAAGCATTAGCAGCTGCTACTATAGTTGATATTTCGTCTGCATTTCATGTTACATATTGCATATTACATGTTCCTTGAACCGGTTGAGAATATTATTTTGAACATGACGAATTTATATGGTGTGCGAAAGTACAAAGACGATTGGGAAAACATTGATTTGGACACTCTGCACGCATACTTTGGATTTTTGCTGCTTTCTGGTGTGTATCCGTCATACGGTGAATGTGTCACTAAACTGTGGAATGACGAAACTGGTTGGCCAATATTTAGAGCAACAATGTCTTTGAAAATGTTCAAGCGTATCAATGGTTGCATTCGATTTGATGACCGCGAACAACGTATGGCCAACCCTGCATCTTCAAGTACTTTTGTACGTGACAAATTGGCACCGATTCGAAATGTATACGATAAATGAAATCATAATTTGAAAGTTGTATACACACCAGGAAAAAACATTACCGTAGATGAACAGTTAGTTCCATATCGTGGGCGATGTCCGTTTCGTCAGTATATTCCATCCAAGCCGGCGAAATATGGCATCAAAATTTGGGTGCTATGCGACTCAAAAAGCTGGTATGCATACAGCACACAAATTTATGCTGGTCGGAATCGTAATGCCACTCCTGAACGTAATCTCGAACGGCGTGTTGTTTTGGATTTGGTGGAAGGACTTTCTGACAGAAATGAAACGTGTCTGACAACTTTTTCACATCGTATGAATTGGCAGAAGATTTACATAAGAATCGCATGACTATTTCGGGAACAATAAGGAAAAATAGGACTGAAATTCCTTCAGTTCTACTCGACATGCGTCAAAAGCCAATTTATCATACAGAAGTTGTATATGAATATAAATTGCAAGCAGTTATGTTGTCATATGTTCCTCGCCGGTACCGATTCGTGACATTGCTCAGTACATACCACAATGTTGTCAGCATAAATGAGAATAGTGAAAAGAAGAAACCTAACATCATTGAAGACTACAACAAAACCAAGAGTGGAGTTGATACTATGGATCAAATGGTGGCTACGTACACATGCAAACGAAAAGTCAATCGGTGGCCAATGGCAGTATTTTGTAACATGCTTGATGTTGGTGCGTTGAATGCATTCGTGACATTCATTGCAATGTTCCCGAATTGGAAAAAATTCTAAAACGAACCATAATATTCGTCGTCGCCTTTTTATCGAGGAGCTTGGATTGGATATCGTTGAAAAACAGATCACTAAACGTAAAAAACAACCTCAAAGTAATGATGCTTCCAGTGTTATTCAAAGAATTCGGGAGATTCGCCATTTACCAAGTACATCTAAACGAGGCCGATGCTACATCTGAACATATAAAAATAACAAAAATCTTTTTGCTACACGCTGTGAAAAGTGTAGAAATTTCATTTGTGCTGAACATAATTTCAATTTATAAGAAAAATGTACAAGTAATTGACAAAAGTTAAAAATTCAAATTTTTATCTAATATTTGTAATATTCTAATTAATTTCATTCTAAATCTACCTTTATGTAGTTCAAATGTATTAATATGATAGTAAAAAATGTAATAAACATAAAAAATCACAAAACATAAATGGTTGCTAATTTTTTTTAGCTTTTTTACAATTAAAAATATATGTGTATACGCGCGCATACAATGGGACCGATTAGATGTATTTCTCGAGGGACCGATGAGGGTTAATATGACATTCCCAAATTCTTTCTCAAAAAATTTGTATTTTTCGGCAAATGTTAGACTGGCCGCAATGTGTCATGGTAAAAGCCTGGGTTGAGAGAAGGGAGAATTCATAACTGACGTTGGAATTTTCATCCAACTGCTTCTGGTTCTGCTTCTGGTAACCCTTAGATCCAAATGCGCAAAAATTTTACCACAACTCATCCCTTTCTTCACAGCAAGACGTCGAATTCATCTTTAGTGCCGTTGGTCAATCGCGGATTTTCTTTCACTACGCTTGATTATAGCATAGTTGCCAGGGTCTCTTAAAAAATGTGTTATGGTGTTTTGGTGACGATTTGTCCTAGCAGCTATAGCACCTACTTTTAAACCGGCTTCATGTAACCCTTTTATATTTCAACGATCTTTTTCAGATAAAGTGGTTCCACGTGGCATTTTTATTGAAAAAAAATAAAATAACTCTCAAATGTGCTCATATTTTGTTCCAAAAATTTATTACCGTTATGTTTATGGTTTTTCTTACCAAGGTAAGAAAATGATAATGCTATGTAGTTTTATATATGTTAACTTTTTTCATTTTTTAAATTACATTGTTACTGCTAATTTAGTAGAATATTATTGTTTATTGTTATAAGATATGTATTTTTGTTGTATTTAGACAGAATTTACTACGATCGCCACTAGCTCTTCTGAGTTACAGATCGTAGTCTCTATTCAATTTTTTATACTTCTAATACTGTAAATTTATACTTTAAGCTTTCTTTTTGTAATATGATGTTGTTGTTGAATAAAAAAAAAAAAAAAAATCAACAAAATTTCGTAGTTTTTACATTATAGCAGTTAAAACTCAAAAAAACATATAAATATTTTCTATTGCACACGCGAGATTTCACACTAGATATTTTCGATTAACGGTACTACGAATACGAGGAACAGAAGATTTCTCAGTTCTACTAATAAACTACATCCTTTAAAAAAAATTTTGGCAAGCTCAAAAAAATTGTATTGTGATAAACCATGAAGAAAAAATTAAAAATATTTGTGCCAATCTGAATATTTAATTGAGGTACATCTACAAAGTTTATATGTGACAGAAAGCTTTTGTGTGTGTTGTCGGCTCAATGGTCATAGTTTTACTTTAGGGCCCGGAACCGAATATTTCTTTTCTGGTTTTTATTTAATGTATTTGAGCCTTCTAAGAAAATAAAATTCGTGGAAACTTCAAATTTCAGAGCAAATTTTAAAGTAGAAGCTAATTTCTCTTTTTATATTTTTTTTTTCCTTTTTATATTAAATGTATTTGGGTCTCTTTAGCGTAAATACGCAAACAACAATTATCGTTCTCAATTGGTTAAGGAAATAAAATTTGCGAACACTTCAAACTTCAGTGCAAATTTTTAAATTCGTTGAATAAAAAAAATATGTTGTTATCCATTTGTAGCCCGGAAAAAAGAATCAAATGATGTCCTTAACAAATAATTAGCAAATAAATCATTTAATTAATTTAAGATTCGTAGAAATTTTTTCACTTTTTGTTATAAAATTGCAAAGACTTTAATTTTTTTCATTTTTTTATTTTGGTTTCTTATTATCGATACTCAATTCTTTTCCAAAAATGTTTTTTTGTGTGCGGGGCAGCTTTTTTTTTATGTTTGCTATTCAAAAAGTGGGTTACAAAATAGAATTTTTAAATTTTACTGTAAAAAAGTTATTTGGAAAATAATGCAAGACTTTTATGTAAGCAGTGGTGTAGATATGGGGGAAGTCCGCGAGTCTGGACTCCCCCCACAGAAACATTGAAACATTATATCTCACGTTATTGTGGATGGAGTATTATGCTATGATAAGCACGAATCCAAATGTATATGTTTTGCAAAATATTCTTTTTCTCTAATGAAAGTAATCAAAATTGGATTTAGTTCAGTGTTTTATTTTCGGTAAATCGGTCAACAATTACTAGAGATATAGTGACTTGCGGAGCTTTCGGAAATTCGGTGTTGCTTGGATTCAATTCTATAAATCCATAATTTTTTTAACTACCTACCGTTTTCCACGTTTTAGCAAAGTAAGGCTGTGAAACATGAAATTCTGCTTCACAAAACAGTCATTTAAGAAGGTATTTAAAAGTATACTTTTTAATGCTATTTCACTTTTTACGTACCAAAAGCTATCTACGCTACTGTATTAAAGTATATGGAATATTATAAAAATTTGTATAAGAAGATGCAAATACTTCGCCACTCTTTCCATACACCTTATTTTACACATAGTCTAACTTTTCACTTTATTTATATTTCAAAATATTTAAAAAAAATACCAAATTAACTATGTAAGTTAAATGCACGTTGAGCACGTCGTAAATTAAGTACAAAAAGTTTTATTTAGTGTCCGATTGAAACCGGACTTTTGGCCGAAACCGAAACCGAATATTCGGCCAAAACCGAAACTCGTTATTAATATGAAAATTTAAATTTTTACAAATTATTTTTTTTATTAAAAGAAAACATAAGTACATACTTCTAGTACAAAAAAGTGTTATTTGAATATTGGTGTTTATAATAAACTAGCAAATACCCGCTGCTTCGCTTGCGATAAAAATATTAAATACCATGTAAAAATTTTAAATCTTAAAATGAAAGTATTAAGTTGTATTAAAACAAATTCAAAATATAAAAATTATTGTGTTCGTTTTGTTTCATTATGAAAAAATGGTATATTTATTAAGAAATTAATTTATTTAATTTAAATAATTTATTTTAACGGTTATTGTTATGATGACATAAATTTGAATGACTTTCTTTGTTTTACTTTTGAAAATGTACTGCATAACAGCGTTATAAAAAAATTTGGGTAAAAATTTTTTAAAATTTGTTATCAAAAATTTAATTTTTTACATATATTCTGAAAAGAAATATATTCTTCTTAAATTGTTGTAGTTAATCGGCTTTCTTCAGTTATTAATTGTTGTTATTGGGCTTCGGCCAAGCAACAATTCTTCTTAAATTTAAAAAAAAACCAATATAATGACATCAAACTTTTGACGATATCTCAAAAACTATAGACTTTCTCAATGCATTACAATGTATTTTTGTATTGGTTAATAAAATTAACGGTAATTTTCTTTTCTTTTCGGAAATATTTTGCACGAATATTAGGTATGTTTTAAAAAACCTGTTATTATGACATTAAAATTCTTGCGATATCTCAAAACTATAGATTTTCTCAGTATAACTCATAAGCCTCAGAATGAGAAAAAAACGATTGAAATTTCATGTTTTGACTTAGCAAGCAAACACTTCCGCAATTTACAAATCGGTTTTCATCCAAATTTCTTTGTTTGAAAGTTCCATTAAGTAAATTGGAAAAAATTAGAAAAGGTTTACCGTTAACTCAACAATGCATATACTCAACTCAACATAATACATATTTTTTTTAATTTTAATTTTTTTTTAATTTTCATTTTCCTTATTCTTTCATATAAAATAATTTACCTGCAAAAATTGTTTTATTTTGACACTAACAGTTTCTATCATTAAAAACCATTTTAATAAGAATATCAGCTCAATTGAGCTTAAACTTAGTGCGCTTTGCTTTACTCCAAGCTTATCCACCGAAAAGTGGACTTAACTAAAGAGGGTCATGCCCATTTTTAGTAAAGTTAGCGAAAGTTACCATACAACGTAGATTACCAAATTCTAGTCTCTCATACGACCAAAATCGTCTGAAATATTGCACTTTTTGCAAAAAGTGAGCATGGAAAGTAGACGTGGCAAATCTAACATAGCATATTACGATAAAGTTGGAATAACAAACCGTTTGATACCTATATCGTGTTAACTGTTCAGTGGTTCTTGCGTGATTGTCAAACGTCCGTGCAGTGTCACAACGCTTTTATATATTCGTATAGATAGACTAACACAATCTCAAGTGGGAAAAACTGGCTGGCAAGGCTGCAAAACATAATTAATGCTGATAACAAAATTCTGGCAACTCCCCTTAAAACATTAACAAAGAAAATTAATTTACACTGTATGAAAGCAAGAATCTCCCTGGAAGTAAAGCTGGATTCACTGATCACCTTCAGCATGTTTTGAAAGTTTTTTTCATATGAAGTTTTCGCTCAGAGAGAAAAATTTCTGTACGCTCTCAACTTGATTGACATTATTTTAAATCACACAAAAACATGCTGAAGGTTATCAGTGAATTCAGCTTAACTACATAACATGGCTGTCGTGTTATATTGAGAGAAGCTCTCTTGACAAAGAGAGAAAAGCTTTGTTTGCTGTTATATTGCGCTGCTGGTTTTTTATGCTGGTAGGCATAAAATAAAATGCGTGATTTTTCAATAATTAAAGAATACAGTTTTCAAAAACCTTGGTAAGCTTTAACAATCTATATTATCATAGGAATCGAATAAAAAAAGAATTACTAAAATCGGTTCAGCGGTTACCGAGCCTATTCTGGATCAAATTTGTGAGTCTCCTTTTGTATAATAGCATAGATTATTGAAGTTTACTACAATAATAAATGAGGTCATTTTTTATAATATTTCTTATCACACACTTCCGTACGCACTCAAAATAGTATGGAACTACAATGTACATTTTTTTAGAACTACAAAACAAAGTATTTCTGTTTTATAAAGGCTTAGTATTCTAAAAATAGAAATAAGTATTTCGTTTTCTTTTCCTTTACTTCACACACACAGAATTCATTCGGAAGTTTAATTATCAATTTTTGGCTTCAGTACCTATAAAACTTTAATGGTAATTGCAATAGAGATAATTAAATCGAAAGTGATAATATCGAATGCATAAAATTAACAAAAAATGTTTTGCGAGAATTCATTATTTTTATTTTGTACAATGCGTTGTAAATATTTTTATTAAACCAAACTTATATTTGAATTAAATGACTGATGCAAGAAATTTTGGTATAATCCAAAAATAGCGATAACTATCTTTATTTAATATTTTTTTGTTGGATTATACGAATTTTAGCCTCCTCAATTCAAATCCAAATTTCAGGCTGCTGGCAATTGGTTTAAAAGTTATAGGCCTCCAAAGTTTCAAAATGGCCTAAAAATCTTGCTTTTTTTATTATTTTCCACATTTTTGGTATCCAAAGAAAGGTAATGCGAGTATCTATTAAACGAGGTATCAAACATGAAAATCCATTTATAACTTTTTAAGATTACCTTTTATTATATTTACAATTTGTAGTGGGAAATACTACACTGAGGGAAATATGTGTTAAAATTAAATGAAATTGTGTTCATATTAAATGAATTTTATTTTAAAATAGAGCTTGAAACAATTTCATTTAAGTTAAACACAAATGTTTTTAAAGTATAATTTAAAACAAAAGTTTTTGTTTTCAAAACAATTTTTTTAAATATACAGTGATGTGCAAAGAAATGGGGACACCTGTATTTTTATATTTAAAGCTACATGAATTATATACAAGGTGCCCCAGATAGATCATTAGTTCCCTCGAGTGGTGATGCTCCTTAAAAAGGCATGTAAGAAAATGCAAAGATGATGGTGACCCCTTCCCCCCTTTAGGAGCTAGAGAAGAAAAACTTAAAAATAGGTGTCATTATATTTTATTCCATATTTAATGTAACTCTTAACTAATATCCAAGGACAATAGCATCTTGAAAAAGATACTACATGACCTTCAAACCAATGATATAAAAGCCGTTTTCTTTTAACTGCTTTACGTGTGGCAATTTAAGTAGAGTGTGAGTAGAAAATTTTATCATAAAAAATATTACATTACAAAAATAATCAAAAAATGTATTTAATATTCGAGATATTTACTATCAAAGTTTAATTCTAAATTAAACTCATTCTAAATTTTTCTAGAATTTAACATAAAAATTCTAAATTTTTTTAGAATTTAGTTGCTCATAACTTTCTTAATTGTGACTTTATGCAAAATATTTTATAAAAATCTTAATGTCAATTTGATTTTCTTCTTAACAAGTTGTAAACTTTGGAAATCGGCTACGAGATACATTAAAAATGAAGTAAAATGCAATGACACCTAATTTTTGGTTTTTCCTCTCTAGCTCCCAAAAGGGGGAGGGTCACCCTCATCCTTGCATTTCCTTTCTCGCCTAATCAAGAAGAATCACTTCCCGAGGAACTTAATGCTATATCTGGGGCACCTTGTATATAATTCGTGCAGCTTTGAATATAAAAATACAGTTGTCCCTATTTCTTTGCACATCACTGTACTTTCATTGTAAAAATGTTAAGTTAAAACATGTTTATTCAAACGAAAAATTTAATACAAAAACTTTAATATTTAAAACAAATATTTTAAAACATAATTTAAAAATATTGTTATTAAATTTAAAACAAATAAATTAAACCGCGATTTTTTCGATGCCATTTTTTTAACTTTTTCGAGTTTTCAAAATCAGATTCGTGATCAGCGACCCCTGGGACCCCCCAAATAATAAACTTTTTGACTTCATTTGATGAAATGTACGTTTTATTGCAGCTTGATTTATTTAAAAAATTAAAATAATTAATAAGTTTTTATTTCATCTCATGTTCAATATTTGTAAGATATGATTGTTTGATTTCAAACAATCAAATGTAAAATCGGGGTCTCAGTTGTCTGGTAATAATTTTCAACGATTCTACTGTACATAATTTTTTAATTCAATCTCTGATAGCGACGTATCTCTTGTTATTGGAAGGAAATGATAGGAGAAAATTATACAACAAGCAGAAATGAGTTTACAGTTGAAACTTAAAAACTCTTGCTTTAAATTTTGTTTTGTAGAAACGCAAGCGAGTTAAATTTCTATTTTAAAATTTTTTTGTTTAATTTTAAAGTATGTTTTTTTTTATCAGTGTAGTTTTACTTTACTAAAAATGTTTATAACTTTTAAAGTTGCGAATGGATTTTCATACCAGAATAGGTACCTTGTTAAATAGGTACATAAATGACCTTTCTTATGATACCCATAAAGTGTAGTTTTGTTGAAAAACTTAAAAATATAGCAATATTTGTAGGCCATTTTTCCATCTTTGAAGGCTTATTACTTCTAAACCAACTGCGAGCGGCCTGCAATTTTTTCAGATTTAGAGTAATTAGGCCAAAATCCATATAATCTGCAAAAAAAGTTAAAAATTAGAGTTATCACTATTCTTGAAATGTTCCGAAATTTTTATCAAAAGTTTCGGCTAGTTTCTGCTATTTGGCTTCAATATGGGCCGACAAAAAGGGCCGAAACTGGCCGCAACAGAAACTTAAATCGAATATTCGGTTGGAAACTAGTTTTATTGAGCTTTAGGTCAACTAATTTATGAAAGACAACAACAAACTTACTGATATTTTTCCCTAAACGGCATTGAATACAACTATGAAAAATTGTAGCCTTAATATATCTCTAAATACAAGACTAAGTTGTTAAATAATTCCAATTACTTTTTTTACGCGTATTAAATTTAAAAAAAAAATTTATTCCGAGGGCAATTTGAGAAGTGAGTGAATTTTTGAAGTGAAAACTTCTTTAGGCGCGTTGAACGATTTTGGTAGAGGGTAAATCATTCGTTTGCATCATCGTATTTTTCCAAGGAATTCGTCATTCGGCCGCAAGCTCACAAAGAAATCACTTGGCAACTCCTGAAATTAATGCATATAATCTATTTGTTAGTATATAAATACTTAAGTTAGGTTGCAATAAGATGTTTGCAACCAAAACTTATTATTAATTCGGTTTATATTTATATATACATGCCTTTAAAGTTTGGCAATTTCTTCAGTTGTTGTATTTGTCAACATTTTTGAAAAATTTGCTTTTACTCAAACAGCTGGCATTCGTGAGATTTAAAAATGGATCCATCTTCTTCTTTTTCTTCTTTTTTCTGCTGGAACTTCGTTTGCAAACAAGAAAAATAATGTATGAATTGAGTGTTTTAACATTTTAATCTTTAAGTTGTGATGAAGGCATATGTTGAACATTCAAATAATTACATGCATGCTCTTATTTTATTACATATCGTCAAACAAAGTTTGACAATTTTCACACTTGTTGTATATGTTAGTGGCTTTTTATTTTCACAACTGCGGCATTTTATATTCAGAGTTCTCAACTATGGCTGTGTGTCCATCAGTCGTGGTAGGATAGAAAATATCAAGTTGAATAAAATTTGTGTGTGTTGAAATAAATTTGTCTCTTTTGCTGTGCCAAATGGACGATGACATTTTGACAATTACAAATTTTGACATTTCGGTCGTGTTTTAGCGCAAATATTTTATTTTATTTGCATTTTATCAATTTGCGACATATTTAATTCGAGAGCTTGTACTTGCAACATATTTTGTAAACTTGTAATATTGTAAACTTAAAAAACTGTTAAAATATTAAAAAAATGAACGAAACAGCAGGCAAACAAAATATATAGCATGCAAAGTGCTGTATATTTTACGCCGCCAATTCGGTTCATCCCCTCTAACGCTGCGCAACCGCTGGGATCTTGTAATTCTCTTTGCGTTGTTGTTGTAAATTTGCTAAGTAGTTATTGTTGTACAGTAAGCTTTAATTTTTTGTGGATGTTTATTTGTAGCTACAGTCAGCATAAGACATCGAACTAATTTAGAAAACAGTTTATACAAATGAATTAAAGTGTATATATTATATTGGTAAATCTATTTGTTTTTAGTAAAAGTGTTACCGTATCGGAAATACATATATATATATATATATATATGTATATATTTACATATATATAGTTCATATATATGAACAATTTAGGTCATTGAGGAAATTTAAAGAATATTTATGTATATTTATATAATAACAATTACGTATTAAACCTGCAAAATAATTAATATTTTCAGTAGTAATTGAATAACTAAGGTCTGTTTATCCTAAGCATTCTATTTTTTAAAACTGTTTAGCTTAATTTCTTATATGGATTATATGTAATTTATAAGATATAGATATTTCTTAATTTTAGAATATTCAATTTTTAATACACAACGCAGTATAGATATGGTGAACATGTATATTGTGTTAGTGTTATGATAAAAATTGATATAAATAAGCTTTAATTTTTTATATTAATCAATAATGAAATAATTTAAATAAATTACTTTAATTATATGTATTTTTGATATGGTAACACTTTTTCTTAAAAGAAATAGTTTCAGTAATATATAAAAAATTTAATAAATTGTTATAAGCTCTTAACAAAAATAATTCTAATTTCATATGCCGACTGTAGCTACACGGTTAGAATTCACAACACCTACAAAAAATTTCCGGCTAACTGCGCCAACAACAATTACCAAGGAAATCTACAAACAAGGACGCACAGAGAAGAACAAGATCAGAGCGGGACTTTTAAAACTTTTTGATTTCATCCTACATGTAGGACGGGCTGCAGTATGAGCTTTCGCACATCCTACATGTCCGTCCGACCTGTCAAACCCATCCTACAAGTAGCATAGTCCGAAACCCCCTTGATTGAGGAGATGCTAGTTTGCACCACCTTTTTTCGACAAAAGTTAATTAAAAAATATAAGGATTTAAGCAACGAAATTATGCAACTTTATTTGTTGGCAATCGAAATAAAAGTGAGAGTTTTGACATTAAGTAAGTATACTTATATTAAGTTAATGAGTGAAATTATCGGGAGAGTAAATAAGAAATAAGAGGGTTCAAATAAACAAAGCATAATTAAAGCAACAAAGTGTGGTGAAATTAAAACACAAGAAATTCATGTTTAATGAGACTTTAAGAGACTTAATTTAACTTTAAGAGTAATTAGATTGCTGCTGCGAACACCCCTATTAGCATGAAAATTCTTATATTGCAGTAAGGCGGTCCGTGGCAGGACAACGTCTTCCATTTATATTTTCTGTATAGGTTTTCGCTTCGGTCGGCAGTCCTCTCACTGCTATACTTTTTTTTTTAATTTCCCGCGTAGTAACTTTTAATAAAACACTGATCCTGTCAACTACCATCTGTTAGTAGACTTCTGCCAAAATTTCAGCTTGCTGCAACGCTTAATTTGTATTTAGCAGCCATTGACAGCGGATGATCTTGTGAATTTTGACGAAAATGGAAAATAGTTAGTTTTATCTATCAAGCATTATTTTTCGCTCAAAAAAAAATCATCAGCCAAACCAAGGAGAGGCTTGATAAATACTATGGAGACTCTGCACCATCGATTGGAATGATTCACAAGCGGTTTACTGAATTCCGATACTGTCGTACAACGCGATCGTGTGAAACTGATTCAAAGGCGTTTTTGGCGATGAACAAAGTTAAGAAAGATTTTTTTTGTCAACTATCAGCCGTGGACGAAAAATGGATATATCACTACACACAAGAGACAAAGGAACAGTCGAAACAGTGGACTTCTCAGAGCGAACGTCGGCGACTGTATTTTGGGATAGTCGGTATAATCTACATCGATTACCTTTCACCGAAAAGAACGATAAATGACGAATACAATGCAACCGAATTGGACCGTTTCAACGACGCTTTGAAAAAGAAACGTCCCCAATTGTAGAGGAAAAAGTGCTCTTCCATCAAGGCCATGCGTGCGTTCACACATGCAGAGCTCCCATGGCAAAATTACATGAAGTCAAGAACGAATTGCTTCCTCATCCAGCATATTTTCAAAATTTGGCCCCCTCCGACTATTTTATTTTTCCGAACCTGCAAAAATGTCTCGACGGAAAGAGATTCACCACCAGAGAGGAGATCATCACCGAAACAGAGGCCTATTTTGAAGACCTTCCGAAAATGTATTTTTCGGAGTGGATTTAAAAATAAGAGGAACGTTGAATGAAGTGTATCGAGCTAACCATATTAAAAAATACAAGAGTTTTTGCCGTAAAAACCATTCCATGTTTCATTTTTCACGGAATTATCAAATTGCTCTCGTATAAAGAATTGTGTTAAGTTTCACTTTCAGTAAATTTAAGTTAAACACATATGGTACTATGTATTGTCTTACCATAAAACTTCAACATGCAGTTAAGCTGGTTAAGTATTAGCTTAACGCACAATTTATGTGGTTTTCTCAAATCGGATTAAGCCAATGACTTTCTGGCATAAATACAGAAATTTCAATACCACTCACTACAAAAGGAACTTTTTTAATCCTATCATATTACAGAGTGTTTTAGTGCTTAAACTGATTTGTGCCTGGAGCTAAATTATGCCTACTCTACTTTCCTTTGATACGCTACAGTGACAAAGCGGTATTCACTCACTTTGTGGGTCAATTTGATGCACACAAGAGCTAAATATTATTATTAAATTTTATAGAATTTTTTTAAAATATGGTCAAAATAGAGTTTTGACACAAACATAGAAAAACTGATAAATGAAAATTATGTGTTTTCATCACAAACGTAAAGTAAAAATTTGTTAAAGTATATGAGAAGATTTTATGAAATATTTAGGTCAGATCTACCGCATCTATTGAGATCAGATGAAGCCACTGTATTAATAAAAATTTTACAATAAGATGAGTTCAGAAAAATACTCCTCCAAAAATAAACATTGAAACTTCTGTACTCTGACAGCTTGTACGACAACACTAAGTCGTCTGCTACCGGCTGTCAATTTCTGAACTGATTTTGCTGGCGATTTATAAGTAATCGCCTGCTTATGTAAAACTTAATTCCTATCGATTCACACTTAAAGCGTACAAATAATTAAGCTGCTGTAATAAGTTTTAAGTGCTTTTGTAATTGATACCCCTTCCGCATAGAAAAAAGAAGAACAAGAAGTAAAAAAGAAGCACTATAAAGGCAGAAAAGTAAACTTTTGTGCATAATTGATTTTGTGGAATTGATTGCAAAGTGGTAAGTTGTTTTTTAACCCTTTTTGTGTGGAATCAAGAAACTAACTAAATGAGATACATGTGTGGGTGTGTATGTGTGTTTATAATTGATACTATTCAGCAGCTTAAAACTTGAATAGTTTCCACGGCAAATGCAGTCAACGAAATGCTTTATACTTTTCTATTGGCTTTAAAAAGTTGCAATGTTATCTGATATTGAATAAAACTTTGTTAGTTTCTTAAGTTTTTCTTCAGCAGCTTGATTAAAGTAGATCCTTACTGTCTTAAGCGTGAAAAACAAACAAATTTAACAATTTTTTAAGCCATTTTATCATGCATCGATGTGTGTATTTTTCAAGTATTTATATTTTATATTTTTATATTTATATTTATAAAACTAAAAAGTTTACATCAGTACACTTAGAACTATGTTATTTTATTGTACAAAAATTATTTAGTTTAGTAAAATAAGAATTTAATTAGATTAAATAAGATTATTACTTTCACTTTACTTTACATACTTTATTTTACTTAACTTTATTTACTTTTTCAATAATTTTTTCATTTTTCAAAATAAATTGTTTTAATTTTGATTTTGTATTTAAAAAATAGAGATTTAAATAAAACATTAATTTTTATAATTTGTCATTAGAAAAAAATATAAAACTATTTTTGATAAATCTTAGTCTACCAAAAATAACTACACTAATAAATATTTAATCAAAAAAATCTTATGTCACATATTTAAATATTTTTTCTTATACAAGAAAAGTTAATGATGGCATATTTTAATAACCATATACATTTTAATAATTTTAGTTTGTTTGGCGACCTCAATATAATATTTATTTGTTCAAGTTGTCGGCCTCAAGGTCTTATTTATACATAAATAATTAAAAACTTTTAATGTTGTTTTTATTAATTCGTTGTTTTTCCAATATTTCGACTTCCATCGGAAGTCATCCTCAGGGAAAAATAAATATTTCTTGAAACGTTACATTAAACAATTTTTAAACGCGATTATATATTATTTCTAACTTAGGCACATATAAAACATTAAACATTGAAAAACAATTACTACAGTAAACACTTCTTTCAGTAAACAGAAATAATATATAATCGCGTTTAAAAATTAGTTTCTAAGTAGTAATTGTTTTTCAATGTTTAATGTTTTATATGTTCTTAAGTCAGAAATAATATATAATGGCGTTTAAAAATTGTTTAATGTAACGTTTCAAGAAATAATTATTTTTCCCTGAGGATGACTTCCGATGGAAGTCGAAATATTGGAAAAACAATAAATTAATAAAAACAACATTAAAAGTTTTTAATTATTTATGTATAAATAAGACCTTGAGCCCGACAACTGGAACAAATAAATTTTTAATAATTCTTAAAAAATATTCTTTCTATAAAATATAAAACTTTTCATGTAAACGCTGGTGCAAGCCCGACCTACGAAAAAAAGTATGTTATTATGTCTACATATAAAAAACTTTTTTCAAAAAAACCTTCTTTACGCCTTCTATGGTTTATACCAGCAAACTGTTGGAGCCTAGATTGATTCGTGATAAGGAAGTAAGCAAAGGGCACAACAACAAATCTTTGCAGAATCAATGCAGTCGCTTTGTTGCTCCTTTGCTTTTGCAAAGTAGTAGAAAAACATTTCTTTGAAGGCGGCATACAGCACATAATTCTGTTTTGATTTAACAGAAGGTGTTCGTATAGGCTTATCAAAATGGATGGAACTGCAGAAACCACCGAAGACTACTGATGAGTTGATGTAGCTATCAACGATGAGTTGATGTAGCCATCAATGGAGCAGTCTGTCCAGTCTGCTTGGTGCTTTGTTTTGCAAAGAATTACGCTATGACACAAAATGAGGGTCATTATCTCGGGGGTGAACCAAACCAATCTTAAACGATAATATTTTACATTAATAACAAAAGTCAAAGTCTTTTTTTGCTTCAATACGTCTCAAATATTTTTTACAGTGGTTTTTAATTTAACTTTTTAGGTCAAAAATGAAATTAAACAATATGAAAAATTATATGTTAAACTTAATTCAGGGTGGATCTTGTCTTCGAACGCCTACAGTAAAATTTTCCGGGGAATATTTTTTCCGAACTCTTTAACCCTCTAGCTCCTTCCAGTATGGATCAATTTGACTCTTTTCTTGGAAAAGACCCTATAAGTCAACTTTGGAGGGAGGTCAAAGGTTAAAACCTTCCAAAAAAATACTCTCTAGGAAATTTCACTAGTGGTCACGCAAGACAAGTAACCTCTACGAGTTAAAGGTTTCACATAAAAAAAGGACCGAAAAGATAATACATTTTGCAACTATGTTTTGATTAGGATTGCATTCAAAATAATCAAATTGGAGGATTCGAAAGTGGGACCAAAAATTTTGTTTATTTTTTTTTTTTTTTTTTTGTTTAGTTACACTGTGATAGTCGAAAAAATGAACTTCGATGAATCCTTTTGGAACTATTAGGGGAGGGTCCCCTGAGTGCGAAAGTACATTTGGAAGTGTCAGATTGGCTCCAGTTTTTGAGAAATCGGTATATATCCATTTTTCATAGATATAGGTAAGTCTGCGCTATTTAAAAAAAATTATATTCGACTGTATTAGTTATTTTTGCCTTCTTAACTTTCTTTTACGGAATGTTTTGACTTTTTTCCAAAATTTCACGTAATTTAAACCATTAATGTCGATCAAAAGTAACGATTTTTGACCATTTTTTCAGGTTTTTTAGCCATCTTATAAAGATTTTATAAAAATCTAAACGGCTCAACGGATTTTACTCAAACTAGGTACACATATTAAGTACATCCCAACTTAAAAGGTTACATACTTAGTTTTTGCCACGCCCCCTCTAAAGATTTTCAACTAACGGTAATTTTGTTGGTGGCTAAAAAAATGGTCAAAAATCGTTACTTTTGATCGACATTAATGGTTTAAGTTACGTGAAATTTTGAAAAAAAGTCAAAACATTCTGTAAAAGAAAGTTAAGAAGGCAAAAATAGCTAATACAGTCGAATAAAATTTTTTAAATAGCGCAGACTTACCTATATCCATGAAAAATGGATAAATACCGATTTTTCAAAAACTAGAGCCAATCTGGCACTTCAAAATGCACTTTCGCACTCAGGGGACTCCCTCCTAATAGTTCGAAAAGGATTCATCGAAGTTCAAAAACTATCACAGTGTTATCAATTTTTTCTAACATTTGAATTTTAGAGCTCCGTGTAATCAAGCCAATCAAGTGTAATCTTATTTTTGGCAAAAAAAATATTTTGCGAGGTTAAACTAAAAAGTTTTTGGCTAGAACAGCTGATGGGGGAAGCCATATGTATAAATAAAAAAAACAGAAGAAATTATAAATATATATAAAATAGAACCAAACCAAACGCTGCATTATTAGAGTATTCCAGAATGAATGAAATATATTTGTAGTTTTATAAAGCATAGCTCCATATTTATATAATATTTTCATGCATGACTTTCTCATGAATTGAATGGCTCAAGAGGTATTTTATATGCTGATGATTCTTTAATATATGCACACAATGAATCTCCTTTGAAAGCTCTTGATCTAGATTCGAAGCACTTGGCTAAAGTCGATGAATTTTATAAATACTATAAATACTTCCAAATCAGTGGCTATTTGCCCTAGAAATGTTGCTGGGAAATGCAAATGGAATGTCGTTCCTAAAAGCAAACGTTTGCAAATTTTTTTGAAAGGTGTCGAAACTCCTTTTAAGTCTAATTTTGGATGTTAATTTCAATAAATAAGTAAAACTCAATGATCACGCTTTAACAAAGGTATGTTTTTGAGACTTTTTAATAGTAAATATTAAAAAAAGTTAAACAAAATTATTAATATATAAAGTTTGCATACGTCCTGTTTTAATTTATGCATTTCCTATTTGGTTTTCCATTTCTCCCACTGTGCCCAAAAAATTAAAAGCCCTTGAACGTAATGTTTTAAGACTCTGACAGAAACTACAAGTCATTTGTAAAACGTTTCTCTAATAATTTTATTTATAGCAAGGCTCAAATTAATTCTCTCTGTAAATATGCTCTAACCCTACATAATATTTTTATTTTAAAAATTTATTTCATAATAACTATCTTATAAATTATACATATCTTCGAGTATCACAAATTTTTTTAGTTGGTCTAACTCCACCTGCCTTTCTCCCATTGGTTTAATTAATGAAAATACTCCTTTGGGTATTGACTTTTCCGCGCCTTTGTTACCTTCTTTTTACATTAAAACACTCCCTGGCACTCATGGAGCCTGATTTGTGTTATTTGTATAATGTTATTTAATATAATTGTAATTGTGTATCTCTGTTTTGTATTTCTACTAGTACTTTTTATCTCTTCAATTTAATCTTCTGTTACTAACTTTTAATTGTCATTCATTCAGTAACTTTAATGTTAATTTTGCTGTTAACATTATATTCCTTATATTTTCTCATACTGGACAGTTGTTGTTTTTAGGTTTGAATATCTTTAAGTGCAATTTAGTTTGTTTATCTACCTAAATTTTCACTCTAAGTCACAGCCCAAATGCAGGCAGCAAGCATTATTTTTCATTTAACTCTTCTGACTATTGTTGTCCTTGTTTAACTTTTTATGTGTTTGCATCCAGCATGTATAGGGTGTTTTATATAGAGTGATATAAGTTTAAATCATAATAAAACATAGTAATATATTTTTTAAATAAATGAAACGAACTTTATTGGATTTAAAATTTCATGACATTAATGCTTAAGTACGATTTCGACCATGTAGTTGCCACGGCTCACAGTGATTCGAGTCCATGCAAGCGATGGACAAAAATAGAAGGAGTGGTCGGAATCGAATGAAATTTTGCTTGTATCTGAACAATGGTATACTGAATCGAAAAACGTAAAAAAATTTAAATAAACAATTGTTTTTTAAATTTAAATAGTTTTTAAAAAAATGGGTTTTTAACATTTATTTTTTCTTCATTATTCTGCTAAGTAGTACTGCCATAAAATGATACATTTTTATGACTATCAGGGAGAAAAACTAGAGATAAAATGTATTATTTATAATATATAAATAAGTGAATTTAAAATTTATTGCGTAATGAAAAGTTGTTAAGGAAAGTGTTCAGAAACTTACATATTATGCATAATGAAAGTTATTAGTAATAATATTAATATAAAGACATAAACAGGATATGAAACGATACTTCTTTAGTTTTATCGAAGAAATAACAACCAAAGATTACATTTTTTCAATAAGGTTTTAATCAAAAATATAACTTTCATCGGACGAGCTTTCTTCTGCATCATTTAACATTTCTGCAAAGTTATCTAGTTCACCTGTCCCTTCCATATTAATTTCAACTAAATATTTTGCTATACAATTATCATTTCGCTTTTGCACTTTTGATATCAAATTCCTTTTTGATACAATCCCTGGATCAAATGACAAAATTAAAAACCGCATAAGGTCTTCATTTGTATTTTCACGACTTGTTTTTCTAGTGTGGGAAAGTCTAGCATTTCTAATAATTTTATGAGTTGATTCCAAAGCTTCCTCAGAAAGGGAACCTGCAAAAGATTTTTTCCAAATTTGAAGAAAATTTAAAATAATTTGTAAATACATATATCATATTTAAATAACCTATTGGCAAATCGAAGTACTTGATGACTTCTGTTCCGTGTATTAACACCTTATGCAATGAGCTGGGCATGTAGTACCAACTATAGTTTTTAAGATATAAATCTCTTGTTCTCAGCAAGAGCAAATCAAATTCTTTAATATTTATGGTATTTCCACACGACAAAACTTTCAATATTAAGGACATATTGTAAAGCAAGTCCTTATCCAACTTTGTTATTCTTGCTGCAGTATCCACATTGGAAAAGAATTTACGAGCAGTGTTTCCATCGTTCGTAGTACCGTATCCTTGCTTGACTTGGTCGATAATCAAACCCATTTCTTCTTTAAATTCGCGCTGAATACGATATTTGTTTTCTAAATAAATTTCTTTATTTTCATTTCGCACTTGCCACTTTTTGAACGGAAGACGATATGCAATATGGATTAAGCATTCCAAAAATCGAATCCAACAATGTAGAATAGATAAGCCGAATTTGTAGTGATCTTCGTTGCTCAACCGACTGGTTGTGACAAGGTTCATTTCTTTGGGAGAGGCTTTACAAATGAAACATCTACTTGCACTTGTATTTTCTGTTAATACGTTAGCTACTGACCCATCAATCATGGTGCAGTGCATAATATAAGAAACTTCTGCAACCTCGCCATTCTTTAAAAATGTATCACATTCAAGATTATTTATCTTAAAATTCATGTTATTATTCTCCATCGAAACTATCTGTTTGGATTCTTTTGTAAAAACAAATTTAATGGGTCTGCATGAAAGTGTTGATGAAGGTGTTGAATTTCCCATAGAGCTTCATTTGTTGAACTATCAATCAGCCTAAAAATGATAAATGAAATAATAAAAATATATTCGCATTTGATGATCAATTAAAAATTACTTAAGCGGCACAAAGGCAACCACAAACAAAAATTCATCCGTATGTTCCTCAATAGCAAACTTCTGTTTATAAAGACTGTGGCCTGAGCTGCCATCCATTCCCCATTTGGATATAAGAGCAAGCTTTCCCGAAGGTCTTCCATTTCTGCATTGCTCCAAAATTCCATTTGTTGTCATGCGCATGAGTGGCTGCAGATCAACTTCGGCTGAAATCTCTGTCACTTTTATTTTTGGTGTCAAAGTGCGTCTCAACTTTCGTATAGAATACAAACTTGGGAAACAATTTTCATGCAAGCGATTAACAACGTTTGTCAAAATTTTATATTTTTCATCAGATAAACCCAAATCAAAGCAAAGCGAGAGGGCTTCACTAGGTTCCAATTTTTTTGTTGTTTCAGTTTGCTTCTCTTCACTTCTTTTTTTGGATTTTTTAGCAGCATAAGCAAGTTCTTCCGGACAATTTAAAAGATTTTCAACCCTTCTTAATTTTGTTTTTTCTGAAGCAGTTTCGAAATTTATTTCAGGTCTGCCACGTTTTCCAGCACTAGTACTCGGTTCCTATTTAAAAAGGAAAAATTAATGTGTGATTTATAATATTATTTTTGATATCGAGGCTATTACTTACATTATCGGAATTAGTTTCCTTGAATATAGTCCACTTCAACCAAGCAGAGTGGTTTTCAAGTAACCTCTCTTTTTTATATTGGCTTTGACGCCACTTTTTTGTCATCTCGGCGTTAAATCGAGATATATTAATGCGAAGTTTTCCGTCACTAAAACTAGATTCCCCGAGCTTGGAAACACAAAATGAATATATATTTAATGATCTTTTTGTTACATCACTAGTAATCCACAAATCAATAACATCTTCATATAATATTTGTTTTGGCATATTTTATAATGTTTGCACTAAATCAATCGCACTTTTAACTTTTTTGCCACTTGCTTTATGTCAAATGTAAACAAAATTAGCCCAATAGTGGCTACTTCATAAATTTTAACAAAATAAAGCTTAAAGTTAATGAAAATAATTGTGGATAAAAATAATTCTAAGGTATTTAGGAATTTCTAATTATATTAATCAAAATTTTTATAAAAAATTCTTAATAATTATGATATTTTAAGCCAATTGTTATTTTTATATTACATTACTTATGCTTTTCACATGCAATGCAATATAAGGTTAATTTTTTAACGGTTTTTATTTTATGTTTACAAAGAAAACGAGTTAAAGCAAGAAACAAAAAAAGTTGATGTTTGGAAAAAGAGTAATATTTTTAAAAGGCGGACGAAAGCGGAGTAAATTTTTTTAATTCTTGTTAGAAAAAAGTTAAGACTAATGATATATGAAAAAAATTTTACCGAAGTTTATGCATATTTTTTTAAATGTCTTAGTAATATTGCTATTTTGCAATTTTAAGTATTAAAAAGCGTGACTTTGAAGTGAAGTAAAATTAAAATTTTTAATTTTATTTTTACAATTTAAAAAACTTAAATTCGACCTTTTTATTATCTTTACAAAAATGATATTATTTTTTTTTTTTTTAAATTGAAGTTTTCATAATTTTTTTTGTCTTACCCGATTTTCAAGATGCGATAATACATAAAATTCATTAAAAACAATCAACTCTTAGAACCTATAGCGGGCGTAAATTAAACTCTAAACAAATAATTTTTATTTATATTTTTAGTTGATGTTTTACCTTCCAATTGATATCAAAACATTCTTATTCTCTGTCATAAATTTTTTTGATTTTTGTCTATGGGACGAATGACTGTGCGGCTGGCGCGTACAAGGCACAAGCTGGAACATTAATTTTCACAAACTTTTCGCAGCATTTGCGGCTGTATCTCGCCGATAACTCTTCGAATGTTGATTTCCAGGTGTTCAATTGTTTGTGGTTTATCGATGTAGACAAGTGACTTTAATAACTCCAAAGAAAATAATCCAATGGGGTTAAATCACACGATCTTGGGGGCCAATTAATTGGGCCATTTCATGAAATTATTTTTTCGTCAAAAGTTTCCTTGAGTAAATCAATTGTAGCGACCGCTGTGTGGCATGTGGCTCCGTACTATTGGAAACACATATCAGCAAGATTAATGCCAGCTAATTGAGGTACGAAAAAACTTCATGTCTTGTTCCTATACCGTTCACCATTGACAGTAACATTCTGACCATCGTCGTTTTTGAAGACATATGGTCCAATGACTCCGCCAGCCCATAAAGCGCACCAAATAGTAATTTTCTGTGGATGTAATGATGTTTCGACAAAAGCTTGTGGATTCTCCTCACTCCAAATACTACAATTCTGTTTATTTACGTACCCATTCAACCAAAAATGGGCTTCATTGGAAAATAAAATTTTCCATGGAAATTCAAAATCAATATCAATTTGAGCTTCAGCCCATTCGCCAAATTGGCGGCGCATACGATAGTCGTTTGGCTTTAATTCCTGCACAAGTTAAATCTTGAAAGGTTTTAAGCCAAGATCTTTTCGTAAAATCTTTCATAAAGTGGAAGGACACAACCCAGTTGCTGAGAACGGCGACGAATTGATTGATTAGGATCATCTTCAATGCTTTCCTGTACAGCGGCTACAGATTCTTCAGTGCGCACTGTTCGGCGTCTCACGGGATGCACATTATCAGTCCAATAAAATCGACGAAGTGCACGATAAGTTTGAAGAACAAAACCATTATTTTGATTAAAAATTTCCACTATTTGCACGTGTTGCTCTGGTCAAAGCAAATTAAACAAAAAGCAACTATCAGCTGTTAAATGAATGGTCAAATAAAGCAGTGATGCCAAAGCAAATGTCAAAGTTGTATCACTCTATAAAAAACACCCTTTATCAATTTTCTTCTGTTATTAGAATAATACTTTATAGTTCTAAGTGTTTCTTGTATTATTGTGTAAGAAATCTATATGTACAATTTTTTGGCATATTCAATAAAATCTACTTGCTTGCTAACTTATAAAGATAAATTTTAGTATTTGGAAGAGTTTAAATTCTTGTTTCAAAAACTTTAAAATATGCATGATTCCAACGATTGGATCAAAAGTTAATCCAAGATTTTTTGCCGTTTTTTTTTTTTGTATTGAAAAGTATTGAAAGCGACACCTATTAACTTGTAGAGGAATCAACATTTATACGCCATTTAAATATTTCATCTTTCATTTAAACACAAAAAATTTTGTTTTGGTTTGTTCATTCATCCTCTATTTACAAGGCATTTGAAGTTAACATGGAGTTTTATTTTCCATGGAACAAACCAAAAATCGTACCGTGATAAAATTCAATGTTTTGGAAGGTTTATCAGAAATTTGTACAAAAATTATAAATTGTGTTAAAGGAGTCTGCTCCATCATTTCCAACTGTGTATCAATTGATTTTAGAGTTTAAACGTGGTCGTTCAAGAATTGAAGATGAACCACGAAGTGAACGTCCAAAAAGCGCAAAAACACCAGAAATCATTAAGCAAGTGAATGATATTATTTGTGAGGATCAAAATGTGACTAAGCGTGAAATTACTGATACCATACAAATTCATCTCAGATGAACGTGTACTCCATATTTTACATGAAGTATAACATATGAAAGAGCTAACAGTTAAAGTTAAGAAAAGTTAACAATTCAACAAAAACTGAATCAAAAACTATTTTTGCAGTGTTATGTTAAGCGTTTTCAGCAGAATTAAAAAAATTTTATGCATCAAAAACAATGTTTTTTATAACTTTGAATGAGACTTAATTCTACCACCGTAATGCTAAACTGAAACAAGAATGTTTACAGAGGACAAAAGCTGTTTTTCACTTTCAAAACAGTTGAAGTCAGAACGAAAGGAAAAAAGGTTATGGCTTGATTGATTCTCTTGGAAATAATTAACTCTGAATATTATTGCAACCTTTTGGATCAGCTTAATAAAAAAATTCGTGAGAAAAGACGGAAGAAAAACAGAATTTTTCAGAAAGCAAATGCACGAGTTAGCACAGTTGTTTTGATTACGGCTAAATTGAATGAAATACATAACGAATTCACCGTATTTGGCTCCGAGTGACTACTACCTCTTAAGAAACTTGAAACACTGCCGTCGCGGAAAAAGTTTTTTCGTCGAATAAAAAAGCTATTGCAGCCGTTGAACAGTATTTTGCAGAGCTTCCTGAAAATCATAGCAAAGATGATGTTTAATTAATGGAGAATCATTCGAATAAGTATTCTTAAGTGAGGGAGACTACTGAATAAAAAATTAATTCCATTTAAAAATTCATATTCTTTAGTTTTTGCTTTAAATACTCTTCAACCGAAAATAATGTTAATATGCACACTGAGAAAATTCTTTGCGCACATGTTATGGTCAAGCTGTTCATAATAAACAAAATATGTTTCTTTTAACCATATATAATGTATTATGAGCTATGATCACAATTTGTTCTATAATTCCGTATAAAACATGTATTAAATACTGATCATATATTATGATCAATTTTTAATTTTCATCATTTTAATGATCAACGAAATTGCATTTATTATAAACAAATTGCTCTTAGTAGCATTAACAACTTATAAGCATTGATCATAAATTGGTATCAAGTGCTTACGACGAAGAACAAAAATAAAACAACATAATAGCTTTGTCAGAAAATGAAGCCATACGGAAAAGAAAAATGTGAAAAGTATTATATAAAGATATATACAATTCTTCTGTACAAGGCTTTGTCACTGAACTCCTAATAAACTTGAAGAAATTTGGTAAGTGTGTGCGGCTGTGTCTGAAAATGGTTTTGTTTTAAAGTTTTGCCAGGTAGCTGGCGCTTTTGTTGCTATGGCAGTGTTTAAAGGGATATTTCAGAGTATAAATCAGAAATGAATTGAGAAATTGTCATGATTCTTTCATAACAGCATTACTTTTTATGCATACAAAATTAAAAAAAAAACATCATGAATAAAACTAAACAAAAAAATCTTAATATTTATGATAGTTTGGCTTGATTTTTCGATCGTATAAAATGTTTTTAAATTTTTACTAAAGAAACTTTAAATCATCCCTACATTTATGCATACCATGTGAAAGTACATTAGAAAATCCATTTTTGGTTTTGAATATTTTTTCAACAAAAAATAACATTACCAAAATTTTTTGCGAAATAAATAAATTCGTTAAGGTTTTTTTTGGAAAATAATAAAAATTAGAAAAGAAAAGATAATAAAAAATATTGAAACACGGCTAGACGGACAATTCATCCAAATTTTAAACAAACAACAAATTAATGCAATCCTTTGTAACATGAGCGATTTTTTTTTCTATTTCACCAAAAAGTCAAATTAGTAATTAAAATTTTTGTGTGTTTCAGGTACGAAAGTTTTTGTGGTGTCAATTTTTTGAAAATTTTTTGGAAAGGATCGAAAGGTTGCATGAAAATGGCACCAAAACTGAAAATGAGGCTTCATTTGCAATATTATTCTGATGAACAATATGTTAGAATGGAAATCCTATCTGCTGCTTTTTAGGAGCTAAAGGGTTGATTAGAATTTCACAAACTTTGATTCACATTATTGATTCACATAAAACTAAATTTGAGGATTCATTCGAAAAGTAATAACATCACCTTTCTAACGGTATATCATTGAACATCAACGACTTACCCGTTCCCAAGCTGTGCTCATGGAAAGATGAAATCAATCGATTGAAAGTACTAAATTTCAACATTGAGTGCAATGTTCTCAGAATTTTTCGTACGAATTTAAACTTTTTTAGAATTGATTTTGAAATTTTTTCAATTTGCTTTTTAATGGCACCAAAAATAAAATGACATCTTTAAAAATGAAAAAAGTGTACTTAAAAAAATTATACTTATTACATAACAATGACAAGCAATAATGCAGTACAGAGATATTGTTTCTACACCATCTATTTATTGTAGATTTATTATAGATTTATTATAGATTATAGTCTAACGACTTAAAAAAAATTCTTCTTCGATTCGATTTTTTTTTTTATCGCTATCAAAATTTGTCAAATTCCCTATGAACTGATTCCATCGCCAGCCAAATAAAGAGGGCCTTTTTTTTAAGATGTTCCATTATTACATGTATTTTAATTCTTTGCCATACTCCCATACTCTCTAAGGCTTTGCGAAGTACTTAATTTTTATCTAAATTTTTTGTATCTGCTGGTTTTGTTAAAAAAAAAGAATGCAAAATTTTACTCATTTCTTGAAAAGCGGATTTGAAAGGCTTTAATGCATATGGTCCAACGTTCCCATAAATTTCGGAATCATATAGATTTGCAGATTTTTTAAAAATGATCTATAAGCGTTACCTTCAAAAATTTCTCCTTGGAAGTTTTGTGCAACTAATATCAATTTTGCAAGCCAAATAAAAGCTTTTTCGTGCCCTATGATTGAATAGTTTATAAAGAGATGGTTTACAAATCCCTGCAAAAGATGCAGTTCAGGAATAACACATTTTTGTACAACGAACATGTCATCATCTTCACCATCTTCTTCTTCAATCAAAAGAGTAGAATTCACGGTATTATGGCACTCTCTAGCTTTGTTTTCTGACCAACGCTTTCGAATTTTTTATAATCTCATTTTAAATTTTTGAAAGTTTTCAAAATTATATCCTGAGCTGAGTTATGCAATAAACTTAAGGTAATAAAAAAGTAGGACAATGGTACATAAGTTGCCGTTGCGATTTGTTGGCCAACGACGATTAATAGAAGTTTAAAGTCAGCCGTGAATTCAAGGAATTTCAATCAGTTTTGTCAATTCATATACAATCTTCATGTTATGGTAAGTTTTTTTGATCTTTTAAACTGTGCATAATAATATTAATCTGTAAACGCTGTTTAATTTGCGTTTTTTTACATACTACCACTAGTAGAGTATAAAATTCTTTTATTTTCATCTTCCTTTGTAGCGCATGCATCTTCTTCCGTTACAACTGCGAGAAAAATTTTAAAAAATACTTGTCCTCTATCGACCATTACCTTTATTAGTTGCATTACAAATTAAACATTGGCATCATTGTTTTCTAATAAGCATAATTATTTTAAGTACAACCAACTTTTTCATTTTTAAAGATCTGATAACGTTTTTGGTGTCATTAAAAAAGAATTGAATAAATTACAAAATTGATTCTAAAAAAATTTGATTTATTACGCAAAATTCTGAGAAAATTGCACTCAAAGATGAAATTTTGTACTTTCAACCGATTGTTTTCATCTTTCCACGACTGCAGCTTTGGAACGGGTAAGTCGTTGATGTTTAGTGATATACTGTTAGAAAGGTGATTTCATTACCTTTCGAATAAATCCTCAAAATTAGTTTTATGTGTGTTTGTTTTTCGGCTCAAACCAATAATGTGAATAAAAATTTGTGAAATACTAACTAACCCTTTAGCTTCTGAAAAGGAATATAAAGGATTTCAATTCCAGCATATTATTCATCAGAATAATATTGCAAATTAAGCCTCATTTTCAGTTTTTGGTGCCATTTTCATGCAACCTATCGATCCTTTAGGAGCAGTTTGAAGAATGTTACCACAAAGATATGCAATTTTTAAATTGCAATAATATTACTTTGAAAATTCTTGCATGGCAAATTATTTACCTTAAACATTTGAGGTGTTTAATGAATCTAAGGACCTTGGTATGTTTGGCGATGAAAAGAAAGGTTAAAAATTTAATTGTTCCTTATATTCAATTCAATTCAATATGAATTGCGCATGATCAATATATAATTAAGTTATAATTTATGAGGACATTATCTTCAATTCACCTCATTTGCGCCTGATCCATGAAATTGTTCAACAACACATCTTACGTGCCAGATGGTGAAAGAATTTTATAGTTTTGAAATACTGACAACGGATTAGGATTCAGCGACCCATTTTTACCCTTCAGTTTGCGCCAGCCCCGAATTCATAATAATAAAAAAAATAAGGTGGCAATCCTATCCACCATCTTGAATTTTAAAATTCTGACTTCATATTCGAAATCAGGGACTCCCTAATACTGTTTAATTATGTTTAAAATTCTTAAAAATACGTATTATTAGGTGGCAGCCCTATTACTTCAAAATTTTATAAGTTTGAAATTCTGACAACGATTTAGGATTCAGCGACCCATTTTTACCTAGTGTTCGTGCCAGCATCGAATTCGTTAATATAAAAAAATTAGGTGCCAACCTTATTAACCATATGGAATTTTAAAGTTCTGACTTCAGATTCAAAATCAGCGAATCCCTAACACTTTTAAATTATGTTTAAAACTATTAAAAATAAATATTTTATGTGGCAACCCTATTAAAAAAATTACATAATTTTGAAATTCTGACATCGAATGTGGATTTAGCGACCCATTTTTACCTAGTGTTCGCGCCAGCACAGAATTCCTTCTCTGATACAAACCATATATTTCCAGTTAACAAGTGAGTATTATCCGTTGCCTTCACCACATCATAAACAATTAATGAATAAATGAAGAGCCAACAAACGTCAAGTGATGAATTGAAGAAAAGATGAATAGCAACAGTTTCTTCGCACGAGTAAGAAATATTCTTGTTCACAAACTGGTTTCTTCTTCTTCAGATCATAAACAAAAAAAGTCTGCTCAGCTCTTCACGAAAATATATATGCGCACATTAATTTTTTAAACAAAAAATTCCCTCATATTCATGAAGCTTCATGAGTGAGCAAATATACCCTGGTCTTAAGGCATTTGTAATCCAAAAAGTACTATTTTTTAATGTCAACATTAGTTTAATTTAGCTGGGTTTCAAGCCCATATTCCTGAAAAGAACTTACTTGCATTCGTAATGATGCAAAATAAGCGAAACCATGTTGACAACTGATTTGGACAAGTGGATAAGGTATTGGACCAGCACATCAGAGGACGTGTGTTCAAATCGCAAACTGGTCAGAACATTTTTTTATTTTACTTTGATTTAGCTGGGTCTCAAACCCACGTTTGTGCTCACTTATTTACTTACTTTAAGCTTAGTTGCATTCGTTGTGATGCAAAATAAGCGTAACATTCTTAACAACTGAGATGGACGAGTGGATAAGGTGTTGGACCGGCACAACAGAGGACGTATGTTCAAATCATGAACTGGTCAGAAAATGTTTTTTATTTTAAGGTGATATTTATATTGCTTTTTTAAACCTTTTACGGATTGAAAGCAAATATTTTTTGGATTGAAAAATTTTAAACTTTTCCTTGGATTAAAATGTAATCTTTTTTTGGTGTTGTCCTATATGTAATCAAAAAAAGTTTAAAATTTAGTTCAAAATTTTTAACCGTGCGCTCATACATTATGATCACTTTGATAATACATCTTACACAAGTTGCTAATAAGTAATGATTTTCTCTTGCTCCGCATTTATGATCAGCGTACAAGCTATGAGCATAGGGAATCTGTGCCGAATTCTCTCTATGTAATCAAAACCTTGCATCATTATCATCATATGATATTTTTTTGAAGCGCTACGAGACGATAAATATTTTTATAGTGCCTGAAGCTCATAGCAGAGCTCCAAGCATTGATTATTCTGTATCACTTTTTCACATATAATTTCAGACGTCAATTTGTCATTCGCTGCTTGATGTTATCAAGTGGCTTCTTTATTTTTCCACTTTTCCACTTACATACTGTTATTGCTGCAATCCGCTGAAGCTATAATACTTATCAATGATTTATTTCTTTACTTCGACGATGCATAATTTCAATTACTGTTGTTTCTTAACTTCTCCTAGTATGACAACTCGGTGTAAGTTTCCAAATGACGATACACTCTAACTCACTGATAGTTTAAATTCCTAGCAATCAAATCAACTCAATGGTTTTTTCGTTTTAAAGTTTCTTACTTGCTTTATGTCGCAGTGACAAAGTTTTTTAAAGAACGCACGGTAGTCAAACTAACACACAGACGCACGCACACAAACACCATACAACCATTGCATTGTTGTGTCCAGTTGTCGTCTATGTTTCCAGTTTGATGCCGTTTGTCACGTACTCGGAAATTGTTTCCAAATGTCATAATTTAGTTCATTAACTTTTCAATCGTTGTTTGACTGAAATCGAGGCATGACTACAGCAGAATCGGTTAGCTAACCAGTTTTAGTTGTGTGTGTTTTTTTGTGCGGCTGTGTGTGTTTGCCTGCTGTTAGCTGAGACACTTGTTTAGCTGCACAGATTTGCCAAATAAATTGTTTCAAACATTTCGCTCCATTTCAGTTCAACCCAGACCAGGTCGATTCAGTTCGTGAGTCACGTTCACAGTTCAGTGCGAGTATATCGCACATGCAAGGAAACGTATATATCATCAGGATGCTGAAACCATCGTCGCAGCTCAAGCAGCGCAGCAGATTGAGTGAAATGAACACAAAAGTCAATTGAATTTATGTTTATGTAGCCTTGGTGCTCTCTAGGCTGGAAGGCATGGGCAGTTGGATGACAGCCCTGAATATGGCTGGGGAAGGAGGAGTGGTATCATAATTGTCATTAATGCCATTTTGACTGTAATGGGGTTTTTTGTATGTAGCTGACTTATTCAAAGCTTAGGGATGATTTGTGGATAAAGAAAATAAAGCAAAATTTTTAGATGAAATTTTTACATCATAGATATTTACAGTGAACTGTGATTGTTGTGGCATTCAAATATTTAAAATTCCTTACATTTATTTTCTGCTAACTAGTCTTAACAAAAGTGCTACAAAACACAAAACAACGGAAAATTGATTCATTTGTATGTTTTATGCTAATTCTTTGATCAACACTTAACATATATTAAAAAATTAATAGTTTTTAGTCTTATGAATTTAAAAGATTTTTAATAACTTACATTTGCATTAGCATAGTAGCAAATAGATTAAAAAAATTACATTAAAAACATTTCAAAAATTGTTGAAACTCGGCAAGAAGGATAGGCAAATAGAGAAATAGATGTTATGATGTTTGATTGGTCTTTTATCAATAAATTGATAAATCGAATTGTGGAATCAGAGCAACGTGCATGCTTGTAGGCTTCCAGGCCAGTGCTCGTAGTGTGTTTTAAGGTTCTTGCTCCTGCCACTTTTCTTATAATCATACAATTTATTATTTTCTTACACAGCTTATACACCTTGTTATGTACAGTAAAATTAATGTTAATTGTTCTGAATCGCACAAAAATGTGTACATTTTAAATACGATAGAAACTCTTGATTTAGCAGACGGACAAAACAATTAATAAGAACTAAATTGTTTAGCATTTTTTTATTTATTTATTTATTTAGTTCTAATTAAATGAATAACAAATCTTACTGACTGCGCTTAATAAAATGAATATAATATATATGTGTACAATTTAACCCTACGGTCCATAACCGGGTACCCGGGTATTTTTTTGAACTTTAAAGTGCTGCTGTTCCTTTATTATTGAAAATATCAACATGAAACTCCGGATCATCAGAGATTTCGGCTAAACTTAGAGGCTAGAAAAAAGTTTATCAAATTTGGTTAAATATATTAACTAAAAAATGAGCTTAATGTTTTTGCATACAGGGGTCCGGGACCAGGGTACCGGGGTACCTTAGTGCAAATTACCTAATATTTCAAATAAAAAACGTTTGTTTTATTTTTATTTTGTTTCAAAATGTTTATTGATGTGCAAAAAATGAACTGTAATTGTTTTTTAGTTAAATTATTTATATTTTATTCATTTTAACTTATTTCTAATATTTGATGTCTTATGTTGAGTCATTGTTGAAACATGGAAAACATTTTGATATTGTTTGAGTATGTTGATCGCAAATTGGTTTCTTGCAAACGTTGCAGACTTTTCTCGTCTTTCTTCTCCTGTTGTCTGGCAAAGAAGCGCACAAATAGCAGCATCCTGTTATTGGCTTCCCGCCATCAGTAGAAGCAGCCGTAGAAGTAGATGGTTGCTCGGTATAGGTTACCGTCTCCACTGGTCTTCCAAAAAAGCTCTCAATTGCTGATTTGGTGGAAAAATGGCGCGTTACTTGGCGATTAGCTACTCTTTCTTCTATTATTGGCGCACACAAATCTCCAGCGAGTTTACGCAAAAAGCGTTTTCTCCGTGTTGTTTGATATGGAACAGTTCTGTTATTATCATAAAATATAGTGTATGCCGCGAAAGCACTAACATCGAGAATATTGTACAAAAACGACAAAAACCACCTTTTTGTGTGTCTCTGTGTGGTATACTCCCGAAGCGTCTGGTCCATAACATCCACGCCACCTTTCGTTTTGTTATAAAAATTGATGATTTCTGGTTTGCCGTTTTCTTCTACAGTTGCATCATCATGCAGAGTCGACAACAATATTACGGAATTTGTTTTCCTCTGTTTGTATGAAACCATAGTAACCTTCTCGTGGAAACCAAATTTGCTTGTCCCAACGGTCCAACTCTTAGCGTCTTTCATTTCTGTTCGTATATAGGCTTTGTTTCGCCGCAGTGTTCCAACAATGCTAAGTTTGACGGATATCAGCTGCTTTGCCAGTGGCAGCGTCGTAAAAAAATTATCCATGGTGATATTACGTCCGCTATTGTGGTATGGCCCAACCAAATCTCTGACTACTCTCTCGCCTACACCGATTTCGCGACCACTGTCTTGTTTGGCAGTATATATTTGGCCATGAAGAGGATATGAATTTTTAGCATCGCATATCCACCATACCTTGATCCCGTATTTCGCAGGCTTCGATGGAATATACTGGGTAAATTTTGTTCTGCCGCGGTACGGATACGAACAATTGTTCGTCGATTGTTAAATTTTCTGTAGGCACATAATATTTTGCGAGATTGGCGTTCAACATTATCCAAATATCTCGTATTGGAGCAGCTTTGTCTGTGTGCTGCCTCTCGTTTCTTGTTCTCTCGTCATCAAAACGTATAAAACGAATAAGATCCCAGAAGCGGTTTAATCCCATTGTTGCACGAAATAGAGGTTGAGACAATTGCGTCCATAAGTCCCTTGCATTTTCATCATTGGAATGATTTGCGCCTGCCATTATCAGCATTCCAATGAATGCATATATTTCTGCCACTGTCGTATCCTTCCACTTCAAATCACGCTTTGTTGGGTTTGCTGCATTGTATGCATCATGAGTGGAATTAGCTTTTTTGTTGATATGACGCACGATTATATCGACCATTTCTATTGTTAAATAACTCTTGAAGCATTGCACACCAGTCATACTTTCCGTCATTCGTAATGGACCACTGCGAGTTCTTACGATGTTGTGACTCCTTATTTGTTGACAAACAGGTGGTGTTGATTGCCATTGAGTACCATCACGTGCAATCATACTTTCTGTTGTGCTTGATGTTGGTGCATTTTCTTCAACCATATCAGTTACGCTGTCACTTTCATCTTCAAATACATCTTGCTCAATTTGCATTGGCGTGTCAATAGCGGCTGGAATTTCGTTGTCATTGTCTTCTCTTTCTGAGTCTTGCACTTCTCCCGTAAATACCTCTCCTTCTTCCTCAATTGGCTCTAAAACGTCGTCATCCACAGTCATATTATCAAGTATAGACTCAATATATCTGCTTCTGGCTTCTTCACTCAAACGCATATATTGTCTTTCAGTTAAATATTCTAGTTTGCGGTTCATTTTTCTTCAACTTCATTGTCCAACTGTTCAACTTATACTGACGAAATCATTGAAATGTATTCTTTTTCTACCATAGCTGAACATTTTCTACCTAAAAACACAAACAAAAAAACACAAAAAATACAAACACAACATTTGCTACCTAAAAACACAAACAGAAACATAAAACTAGTACCTGTTTACTTTTGTGTGCCTTTTAGGTAGAAAATGCCCATAGAAACCAATTTTATCTTACAAACATGAAATTTGTACAGTTGAGATGTAAAAATTAAGCGTTTCTAATAATCTGTGCATATATATATTATTTTATTTGAAAATAAACGAAAAAACTTCACTAGGGTACCCTGGTTATGGACTCACGTTCTATTTAATTCAATTAAAGCTCTATTGACAGGCGAGTGTAATGCATAATTTTTTCGGCAAGGGCCCCTTGTAAAAGACATCAGAGTATCTTAGAAATCTACTTAGTATATTAAAATTAATTAACTTAAAAAAATTTGAACAATCTACCGTACCAGTTACAACATCATAAATTAACATTAGTGATAGTAGGGTTCTTCTTTTATGTAAAGGCATCAAATGTAATAAGCCACATCTGCAGAATACTAGCGGACTTTTACTTTTAAGGTATCATTATTATTGTGATAAAATTTATATTGCAAAAGTACTATCAAACTAACTGAATCGAAGCAAGCAGAAGAGCTAAGCTGAGAAGATTAAAACACAAAACAAATCAAAGACGTGGTGACTAAACTGAATGCATTCCCTCCAAGCCTCCTTTTCCCAACAATGACTGAGAGATTATGTAAAGCTCTCCTACTTCCATCCACATATCCACCTACCAGAGAGAAAAGAAACTCACATTTTATGTTTAAAGTTAAACGCGAGTATTTTTTTTTTTCTTAATTCATTGATTATTTTATAAGAACAAAGACTAGGTTATATTACATGTTTTCTGCAACATTGCAGTGGTAAAGCATAAACAAACTATATCTTATACATATTTAAGACTGACATTTCAACTAAGAACAGGTTATGCTGCTCGCAATATTATTGCAAAAGAGAAAAACTCTCTTAAAATTAAATTAAAGCTGCAGCTGAGATTAAATGTTATTAGCTAACTTTAACTCTTACTTTAGCACTAGTCTCTAAATTAAATCTTTGTCAACATTTGTTTAAAAAAAAAGAGCTTATATGTAAATACATTAACAAAAGTTAACGATAGAGAAAATACAAGAAGAGTACAAAAGTATATCTCTTTATACTTTTGATGAATGGATAAAAATAGTCTTTCTGAAAAAAAAATATTTTTCATCTTTCACCTGAGTACAAAAAAAAAATTTTACATTAAATATTTTATTTTATTTATATTGCATTCATTTGTACCATTCTCGTTTGATTATTTTAATAAAATAAATTTATAGTTTTAAGAAAATTAGGTAAATTATTGAAATTTTGTAATTTAATGAAAATTAGGTAAATTATTGAAATTTTGTAATTTAATGAAAATAGGTAATATCAAATCGCAGCACTTACATTTTAATTGATGAGGTTCCCTCAATGTTTGCGCAAACTCGTTGGCCGAACTTTGCTAAGAAAATGTTGTTATATGTATATGCGAATATAATAAATGAGCATTTCCAGAAAAAAGTCAACCGTGGCCAAAAACTTAAAACTTATCAAAAACTTTTTATTTTATGATATTATTAAGACAAACATTTCAATTTTATTAATTTAAGAAATTTCTATATATATTCAGTAACCATGATGATCAAATCGTCTGCACTGTTTCACAAATTTTGTTTTCTTTTTCGTAAATGTTCAGTAAATGTTTCGTAAACTTTTTTTAGTAAAAAAGGAAGGCATTGGCTAAAGATAATAGAAAAATGGTTGAGGCAAGAATAGGGCAATATATTTAATTTGTTCGTTAATTACTAAATTACATAATTACTTTGCTACCTAATTACTTAATCACCCAATTTAAATTTAAGGAAATTTTGTCGCGTGGGTTATGTCGCGTGAGTAACGGCAAATATTTTTTTGAAACTCAATATATTTTTTAATAAGCAAAGTCCAAAGGTAAAGTGGATTTATAATGAAACTTCACTGTTTTCCCATTATTTAAAAATTAAAATCAAAAACAAATTATATGAGAAAATTCGCTTAGTTTTTACAATCTAAACTTGCTTATAAGACACACTTCCTTTTTTTTGTCGCGTGAGTTACGCTCATATTTACCACTGCCATTCTTAATTACTTACACGAACGACAATTTTGATAGACCTTACCATTACTATTTCTTCTAAGACATATGTAGATAAGAAATTTTTTACATTAATAACATAAACTTCCGTGAAAATGAAGCTTTAAGTCGTACGCATGTCGCGTGAGCTACGATGGAAATGCCCATATGTTTAATATTATAATATTAATATTTTAATATAATAATTGGTTATTATTAAACCATTGCAATATAAAAAAACTGATAAATGAGAGTGAAAAGTAATATGAGAGATTGCATGAAATAAATTATTGATTAATTATTACTAGTATCGCCAGTGGTCGAAGTTCGACCATATCAAATTCGATTTGTCTTTTGTTTTTGTTTTTATAAATTTGCATTTTTTCCATGCAATATAAATAGAGTTCAGCTGCACCTTAAGAACCAACCTTAGTATCATTGAAATATCTCAACGATATAGATAAAAGTGGTCTAAAATAATCTTAAGTGAGAAAAATTTACCCACCATGAAATACTTTTATCAAAGTTAAAAACATTACATTGATAAATACTTTTGGCTAATACATATCCACAACTCATTTTACGTACTCTGTACTCGCTGTTATCAGAATCATATTGTAAAACAAATTTTCATGTACCGATTGCGCTGATTATTGTTTATGTTTGCTTCTCATATTGTTTCGATGTTAATTCTTGCCGTTTCTTAAATTTTCACGGAACTGTCGCGTCATTAATTTTTTTTAAAAATGAGCAGCGGGCGTTAGTTAAATTTTTCATTTACTAAAATACTAATAGCGCAATTTTACTGAAGTGGATGGACATATTTTAACAAATAAAATAATATATTTTAAAATCTTAATTGATTTGAGGTCATTTGGTACGAAAAAATTTATTTCAGTACAAACTTTTGGTTCTTGAAAATCCTTGAAGGACATGAAAATCCCAAAGTTTTGGCTTTAAATAAATTTTTATATCATAAAGTCCATTTACTTCAAAAATCATAAAAAAAAATTCTAGGTGGCTTATCGTCAGGTCTAAAAGGGATAACGGACGAACAAACAAACAAACAAATAAACAAACAGTGTTGTTGTTTAACAGCCGTTGAAATTAGTCATGGTTTCTTTTTTAAAATAGCACTAACTTTCTTATTATTACATTTTATGCATTTTTGCTAATACGACTAAACCAGTCTGAAATATGGCATTTATCTTACTCTGTAGATGTCGTGTCATGAGTTAGAGTTTCGTTAAAGTAAAGATTTTCCTCTACACAACATTACCAAACGCATCTGAAGAAGTTTTTACTTCAAAAACTCAATTATCAACTCTGCAGGCGTTGGAGGTCTCGCAGCTACATTGTAGATATAAAAGAAATAATTGGTTACGTCATGTGTCTATTTACCACTGGGTTCATTCAATGAAATTACTTCATTCTGTTCAGGTTATCATTTCGAGAGAGTAATTAAGAAACAGCAAAAACAACAATACCACACATCCAAGAATGATAGAATAGTATTCTATCATGGAATAGTATTCTATCATTCTTGCCACACATCTCTGGTGAAGTGTTCTGAGTCATTCTATTCTCTCTCGTGTATGCTACAGCAACGATGTTCAACAGACCTGTGTTGCTATTGGTTTGCACTGTCCCATTGGAAAAAAAGGTTTTTACATTTGCTTAGTTTTACCTGTCTTAATGACAACTTATTCGAATAAAAATAATATTCTGCAAATGTACTCGAAAATACCTTTCCAACGGTGTAAGACTTATGTTAATAAGCTGAAGTTAACACAGGTAAAATGGTACCACAATTTTTTTGTTTGCGTAGTAATATATAGATAATAAAATTAGCTATTGGTTATATTAAAGTTAAATATTCTTTACATTTTAAGTAGTTAATTGTAGATTAAAGTCGCTTAATCCAGATTTATGAAGTTTAAAGTAAATTAATGCAGTTAAGTTAATGTAAATTAAATGTAAAATTTTAACAAAAATTAGTTTTAACGTTGCTATAAATGTCTTGCTAGTAGATAGGTATATCTAGCATTCCAAAGATTATCTGAGCGTCAGCCAAGATCGATTATGAATCGACTACGGTTGTACATAAGTGCGCTGAGGTAGACTTTACCTGTGCACTTGCGGTTGTGTGAAAGTGCGCTGAGTCGACTACGCTGCTACGGTACGGTCGTTCGTAATTGCACTCTGATGAAAATCTTTATCGCAAATATATTTGCGTTGGATGTTAAAAACAACTTTTAACTACATAGTAAAGAAATTGATTTGATATTAACTTTAAATTGGTGGTTTTAAATAAAAATGTGATACTTACAATATTATTTGTGCATTCATCCCAATCTAATGTAATGTAATGTAATGTGAGTAAAGTCTTGATCTTTACTGGTAGTCTTTTGTTTCTCTTTAAAAAATGTTGGTTCGATATTGACTCGATGAATCCTTGTACTTTTAATTTTATTAAAAAAACGAAAGATCACTTAAGGCTTTTACTCAATACTTTTTCCAATAACACTTGTTTTAAATAAGCTGTTGTTACTTGAGCTGTTGGCACAGGTAAGAAAGATTAAGGCCGAAAGAGCCAGTTCTAAGCTTAACACCGAAAGCTCTGAGCCAAAGCTCTGATCGAGATCGCAATAGGTAATAGAATGAAACTTGTCAATATATATCATATCCCATCAAACAAATCTGTAAATTCATGCCTCTAATCTTTATCCTATCATCACATAACTCTAATTAAAAATATGTGTGCCATCACAATGTGTCCTGAAAATGGTCGTAATCCGTAAGACACCCACGTAACGGTCAAGTCCTCATATAAAGTCAATAGCTGGATTGATTGATAAAATTTACCATTTTTCGTAAAATTCATGTTTTGTAGTCCTCACAACTTTTTTGTTAATTTAAAAAATCAAAGTTTAAGACTTTAAATAAAATTACAAAATCAAAGGATCGATTTTTTTCTTGTTATAACTTATCAAAATTCAAAAATTTTTTAGTTTTTAGACATTTTTTGAAATTAAAGAAAATGTTTTTTACAAAAATATATTTACCCCAAAAAATTATTTACATGAGCAAATACAATTTTAAATAATATTTTTTAAAAGTTTTTTGTAAAAAAATGCAAGATTTTTTGGCAAATCAATGCTTTATTTAATTTTAAATACTGAATTTTTTCAAATAAAAAGGTGTGATATAAGTAAAACCCTCGCATTTGTTTATTATTTACTATTAAAAATATTAAAAATCTTTTTAATTTTATATAACTGAATAATATGGTTCTTTCTTTCATACTTTTAAAAAAAAAATACTTTTTTCTTATTTTCGTATCCATTCGATGCATTGTGCGTTGTTTCAAAAGCTTTTGTAGAGAAACTTTAAGATAGCTTTGATTAAAAATTTACAGAAAAACTGCAATTATTATTGTAAGCAATCTAGATGCTTGACTTGCGACAAGCACACATACACGCAAAGATATTCAGAGAATTTCATTGAATATGCACAAAATTTGTGTCAAATTTAGCCAAAATAATTCGGATAATTCCCAACACGATAGACAAATGCGCCGCTATATTAACGAAATTTTGTATACCACACACACACACACACACACACACTTACACATGTATGTACTTCCCTCATAGACCGCATGCCACAAATTCCTTAATACACACACACACATCCAAGCTCACATAAACACACAACTCCAAGACTATGTCTGCAAGTGTCGCTCTGCGTGCGTATCTGCGTATGTGTGCCTGTGCTTGTGTTTTTGCGTGTGTGTTCGTGTGGCTTACACCAATGTCTATGCGTTGAGTTGATTCAATTTAGTTTCATCAGTTTCAATTGTATTAGTTAATCCGATGATTGTGCACGATGTGCCAACCACACCCCAAAAGATTCCACAAAAGCAAAGTGTAGAAAACACAAAAAAAAAAAAAGATAAAATGCCACAGGATCTAGAATGCGTTGAGTGAGTTTGTTGTGCACAAAAAATGAAATGAAAATACACGAAAATAACAAATAAATTTTATTAAAAGCTACCGATATACGGCAATGAGCATAACTTTATAGAAATCCACTTCAAATAACAAAACAGTAGAAAAAATTTTCAACCCATTTTTTAACATCGCTGTTGAACACGAAAATATATTGTAAAGTGTTTCCGTTGTGCGAGTGGCAAATAAATTATTTTTGGCTTTGGCAAAAGTGTGAAGCAATATAATAACAACAAAAACATGAATGACAAATAAAAACAAAAACAACCACAGCAAGAATATACAACAACGAGCAACACAGGAAATCCTAACAAAACACAACAAGTGTGCAATAAATTGTTTGTTTGTCTGTCTGTCTGTCAGCCTGTCTGTCGATAATGATTACATAAAGCGATATACTTGTTACGCTGCTTAGCTGCTTAGTTGCTCTTGTTGTTGTTGTTGTGAAATTTATACTAAACTCATTCACTCAGTCAACCAATCATTGGCTAACACTAAGTCATTGAATCATTCACAAAAATGTTGTAGCATAAAATACGAGAACGACAAGAAGTGCCGGCAAGCAAAGACGCAACAAAAGAAAATAAACAAAAATACGTTATTCTTGCTTTCTTAATAAAGTCAATGCGTGGCAAGAAGGGCACTGCAAAGGATAATGTTGAATGAGTTGTTGTTTGAATTAATTGAGCGTATTAAGTGGTCAAATAAATAAAATTTATGGTCATCGAATAAGCTATTTTATTTGTTGCAACACTGAGAAAATTAAACGGATACATTTGGAAAAGGAATCAAAAATAAGAATAAATTTCAAAATCAATCGAAAAGTTGAAAGTTTTTGATAATCTGTATTTCGAAGCTTCACACTGCTAAACTAAAAGGGACATCGTAAAAAATTTTTATATTTTTCTTAATTGAAATGTTTTTAACTTATTCTTATGCCTTTTTTTCTCAAATAAACAAGTCAAAATTTTTTATTATGTCCGCAACTTTACCGCATATCGCTTATTTGCTCGAACTACGTCACTACTCAAAAAACAAGATTTTGATAACATCATTCTTCCTATTGTGTAAAAATTTCATGATATTATTTAGAATATTCTCCGCGAGCGAAAAGAAAATGTCTCTATCTCTTATACAAGGTGGGAGTCAATTGAAAACTTTAAATGCGTTTTATGCAAAATTACGTTTTTCTGAGTTATGACGATATTCGAGCAAATTAGCGATATGTTAAATTTTTGTAATTTCTAATTAATATGATAATAATAAAAATGTTTTATACAAAAAGTTATAATTGAATTTCTAATAAATAATTTGTAATAAAAAAAAAACTGTAAACAAATAATATAGCTATGTTTTTTGCTTTTTATTTTACAGTTTTTTTTAAACTTCAATCAATCAAACGCATGCAAATTTTTTCTAAGATTTTACCAAAACACAAATAAGCTATCTCTTAACGTTCTTACGAAGGTTGCTTTCAAAAGTATTACCAAAAATAAATAAATCAATAAAAAGATCTTCATATTTGTCCATACACCGAGAGAAATGAAATCCGTGATATAAAAAAAATATAGCAGTGAGGGGACTGCTGACCGAAGCGAAAACCTATATATTAAATATTATTATTCCCTGGAAGACGTTGTCCTGCCACGACCGCCTTACTGCTATATAAGAAATTTTATGCTAATATAGGGTTTCGGACTATCCTACATGTAGGATGGATTTGACAGGTCAGATGGACATGTAGGAATATGCGAAAGCTCATACTGCAGCTCATACTACATGTAGGATGAAAATCAAAAAGTTCTAAAAGTTCCGCCATGATCTTGTTCTTCTCTGTGCGTCCTTGTTTGTAGATTTCCTTGGTAATTGTTGTTGGCGCACTTAGCTGGAATTTTTTTGTAGACGTTGTGAATTCTAATTGTGTAGCTACAGCCGGCATATGAAATTAGAATTATTTTTGTTAAGAGCTTATAGCAATTTATTTAATTTTTTATATATTACTGAAACTATTTCTTTTAAGCAAAAGTATTACCATATCAAATATAATTTAAGTAATTTATTTAAATTATTTCATTATTGAGTTAATATAAAAATTAAAGCTTATTTATATCTATTTATAAATATCATGACACTAATACAATATACATGTTCACCATTTCTATATTGCGTTGTGTATTAAAAATAGAATAATATAAAATTAAGAAATATCTATGGCATATAAATTATATATAATTCATACAATAAATTGATGCTAAACAGTTTAAAAAAATAGAATGAATAGGATAAGTAGACTTTAGTTATCCAATTACTACTGAAAATATTTATTATTTTGCAGGTTTTTTACGTAATTGTTGTTATATAACTATACATAAATACTCTTTAAATTTCCTCAATGTGAGCTTAATTGTTCATATATATGAACTATATACATATATGTATATATATGTATGAATTTATTTCCGATACGGTAACACTTTTAGTAAAAACAAATAGATTTACCAATATTATATATACTCTTTAATTCATATGTATAAACTGTTTTCTCAATTAGTTCGATGTCATATGCTGACTGAATGCTACAAATAAGCATCTTCAAAAAATTAAAGCTTACTGTACAACAATAACTACTTAGCAAATCTACAACAAAAAGGCAAAGAGAATGACAAGATCCCAGCGGTTGCGCAGCGTTAGAGGGGATGAACCAAATTGGCGGCGGAAAATATACAGCACTTTGCTTGCTATATTTTCTGTTTGCCTGCTAGCAAGATCTCAAGTGAAGGGAGACATTAAAAGAGACTAGAAAATGGGAACCACATTGAAAACCTACTTTAATATCACATGTTTTTGTTTAAATTTATTATTTTATTTATTTATTTTTTTATTTACATGTTAATTTACAAAATCAAATAAATGTGTGGGGTTATTTTGCTTCTAAAAAATTTTTTGCATTTCAGTCAAATGGTCATAACTTTGGAACGGTAAAACCTTTAGGCTTCATTTTGATATTTTTAGGAAGGTAAGAGGTATTACTATCTTTTAAAAGAAAAAAACATAAGTTACCTGCCATCTGGCTGAGCAAATGGAGGTTATGTTAATTTTTTTCCATTTTTTTCGGTAAGCTCTCTATCTCGGCTATTTCACCTTTTTCTGCTATTTCACCTTTTTATTGTTTTATTTTATGCTAAAAAGTCTTTTAAAGACCTTTCCAACAAGCCTAAAACAAACAAATCTGACCATTGGCTCAGAAGTAAGCAACTTTAACCTACTACCCTCCGACCACCAATCCGAAAATTTTGAACCCGCTGCCATTTCGCACCCGTGCATTTTCGGACATGGCCTAGTGGACTTTTCTTCAAGAAATGAGCCAAGGAATACACTCGAAAAATTAGTCCAGAACTTCCTGAAACACCCTGTATATAGAGTGCATGTATATTGTGTTATTATATAAAAAGATATAAAAAAGATTTAAATTTTTAAATTAATTCAATAATAAAATAATTTAAAAAAAATGATATGAATGATATATATTAAAATGATATATATTTTTGATATGGTAGTACATTAAGTTAAAAGAAATAGTTTCAGCTATTTATACAAAATTTCAAAACTGGATTTAAACTCTTATCTAAAATAAATCAGTTGTCATTTGCCGACTGTATCTAAAAAGTCTAAAAAAAATTTCAGCTAACTGTACAACAACAATTACATTTCAAGGCTGTGTGTGGAAAGGAAACTTTTCTGTCGTCGTAGGATAAAAAATATCAAGTTGAATAAAATTTGTGTGTGTTGAAATAAATTTGTCTTTTTTGCTGTGTCAAATGGACGATGAATTTTGACAATTACAAATTTTGGCGTTTCACATTTCGGTCATGTTTTAGCGCAAATATTTTATTTAATTTGCATTTTATTAAATTTGCGACACATTTAATTCGCGTGCTTGTACTTGCAACTTATTTTGTAAACTTGTAATATTGTAAACTTAAAAAATAACAAAATAATAAAAATAAAAAAAAAACGAAAGTGCTTGAGTTTGTGTGTGTGGGCCAACGATCTCCCGGTGCATCATCAGCAAGTGCAGCAAAGTTAGTTTGCTTTCTTTGCTGGCGAACGTCCTCCAAATGCCACCACCAGTAGCACAAACAAATGCTGTGCAAAATTTGTTGCTAGCCAACATCCTCCAAGTGCCATCACCAGCAGCACAAGCAAAAGAAGCGCAAATTCTCCACTTTCAATTTATTTAATTCACGCGGGAGTATAATGGCATAAATTTGCCTCTGCGCTTGAGACATGCTGAAATGGTGCTTCTGAAATATTAGAGAGTTGACCAGTCAATTGAATTGTGCTGCACTTGCTGGTGCTGCTGGTGATGGCACTTGGAGGATGTTGGCTAGTAACAAATTTTGCAGTGCACTTACTGGTGGTGGCACTTGGAGGACGTTCGCCAGCAAAAAAAGCCAATTTAACTTTGCTGCACTTGCTGATGCACCGGGAGATCGTTGGCTCACACACACGAACTCACAAACTCAAGCACTTTCGTTATTTTTTTTTTATTATTTTGCTATTTTTTAAGTTTACAATATTACAAGTTTACGAAATAAGTTGCAAGTACAAGCACTCGAATGAAATATGTCGCAAATTGAATAAAATGCAAATTAAATAAAATATTTGCGCTAAGACATGATCGGAATGTGAAACGTCAAAATTTGCAATTGTCAAAATTTCATCGTTCATTTGAAACAGCAAAAAAGACAAATTTATGTCAACACACACAAATTTTATTCAACCTGATATTTTCTATCCTACCACAACTGAAAAGTTTCCTTTTGACACTTACCCTATACACGGAGGTTACAGTAGACAGTCACAGCACATTCACAAATTTTTACCCACACACGCTTACTTTTGCTACTGTCTGCTCTACTGTCTTAAGTTTTTTGTATACAGTTGGCGGGACAGTAGCTGGGAAAGTAGAATGATATTTAGCATATCAAGTGACAGAATACGTGAAAATTTAATAGAATTAATGGAAAATGGCGTACTCGTAGTTTTAACAAAAATTTTCTTCACAAAATAAACATTTTTTACTATTTTGTCTACTGTCTTGCCAACTGTCTTACCAACTGTCTGTACTCTTTTTCACAGACACAAAGTTTGACAATTAAAACTTATTTTTCACTGTCTTAACAGAACTGTCTCGTGTAACCCCTACCAGTGTTATGAAAAAATTTATTAATAAAACAATGATAGTTGACAACAAAAAAATAAAATACAACAGTGGTGAAAATAAAAAGCCACTGACATATATAGCAAGTTTGAAAATTGTCAAACTTTGTTTGACGATATATAATAAAATAAGAGCACGCATGTAATTATTTGAATGTTCAACATATTCCTTTATCACAACTTAAAGATTAAAATGTTAAAACACTCAATCCATACATTATTTTTTTTTTTTGTTTGCAAACGAAGTTCCAGCAGAAAAAAGCAGAAAAAAGCAGAAAAAGAAGAAGATCGTTCCATTTTTTAATCTCACCATGCATAGCAGCTGTTTAAGTAAAAGCAAATTTTTCAAAAATGTTGACAAATACAACAACTGAAGAAATTACCAAACTTTAAAAGCATATAAAGACCAATATAAAGCGAATTAATAATAAGTTTTAGTTGCAAACATCTTACTGCAACCTAACTTAAGTATTTGTATACTAACAAACAAATTATATGCATTAATTTCAGGAGTTGCCAAGTGATTTCTTTGTGAGCTTGCGTCCGATTAAGAACAAGTGACGATAATTGTTGATATTCTTATGCACAAATACATGCAAATATTTTTTGAAGTTATGTTTTCTAATTTTCCTATCTTGTTATCTTTGCTGTCTGTATTGATGAAGAGAGTTCCTCGGAAAAATACGATGATGCAAACCAAAGATTTACCCTCTTCCAAAATCGTTCAACGCGCCTAAAAAAGTTTTCACTTCAAAAATATTTATAATTGTTTGAAAGTGAAACACATTTACCTTTACGAAGACGGATTTTACAGTTGATATCAAATCGTTTACTTTTGGGAACTGTTGACGAATGAATTCAGCTAAATAATGTAAGCCATGCGCAAAACATGCGATATGTAACATCTTCTGAAATAGCACTCGTATAGATTTCATTGCAGAGAGCATATACGCAGCAGCATCAGTAGCAACCAGCAAAACCTTTTGGTATTGAACTTCTTTAGTTTCGAAAGAAAATAATCAATAAAACACAAATAGGTATGTCAATAGCTTTAATACGGAAACATACCATTTGGCCATAGCAATAACAATGAATCAAATGCTATAATCTTGTTGGAGTTGACTTTTTCTAATTCCATGATGTTGAGCAAATACGATTTACACAGAAAAAACAAATTTAATGAACAGCATACGTTAAAATTAATTCATTGATTTTATGAAAAAATCATTGAATTTTAATGAATTTCTCATAGTTTTTAACGTAATGTTCATTGAAATCATTGAAGTTATATTCATTAAAAATGTCTTAATAAATATCAATGATTTGTTTTCAATATTTTAATGGACTTTTCATTGATATCAATTAAAAGTACATTGATTCCAGTTATAAATCAAATTTTAATGAACCATACATTGATTTTTAATGAACAGTTCATTGAATTCAATGTTTAGGTCATTAAATGCAATGTATAGTTCATTAAATTCAATGAATAGGTCATTGAATTCAATGTAGAGTTCATTGAATTTAATGTATAGTTCATTGAATTTAATGTACAGTTCATTGAATTCAATATATTGTTCATTGATTTCAATGTATAGTTCATTAAAGTCAATGTATAGTTCATTAAATTCAATGTATAATTCATTAAATTCAATGTATAGTTCATTAAATTCAATGTATACTAATTTATTCCCTTTTCAATTTTGTTTGAAGTGAAACGCGAAGTTGTGAAGACGTGTGGCAATTGTGTATGTAAATTTTAGATAAAAAGTGATAATAAATTAAATTCAAAGTGAAGAAAATGTTGCGCTTTGAATGTAAAAGAAAATTTAAATCTGTTGAATTGCTATTAGTATTAGTAAATATTCGGAAATATACCTGGCATTTTAAGTTTACATTTTTAAATGTTTACATTTTTAAAGGTTGAAAACCACATTAAAGATAAAACTGTGCGGGCCAAGTTGGCAGAAATTAAAGATTTCACTAATTACAGTGGTAAGCTTAATTTTTCTCGAGGCTAAATAAATAAATAGTTATTTTTTTCAATTAATATCTTTCCAGACAGTACTGCTATAAAGCTTCTTTGGAGTCTTCATGGGTATTTGGTGCCCACTCAAAAAGTATGCAGTAAGGACAACTTTGGAAGAAAAACTTTCCTAAAGCATACAATTACCAGTTCCCAAGAGGCATTCGTTTTTGTTGGAAGCAGCATCCAGGAAGTCGAGGAGCATATTGAGTTTTTAAAAACTAAAAGCGAAAATATTCAACCATTAATCCTTGCTGTTGGAGAGAAGAACTTCTCCTCATTCCAACAATTTTATGTTATCATGAATGGTGTAAAATTTCAATTTGCTAGTTCTATTAGAGCCGTAGATGTGTGCTTTAAAATTTTTGAATTATTTCAATTAAAATATCCTGCAGCATGCACTCTCGTGTGGGAGTTTATTGCCGTATATTCAAAAACTATTCAAAATCTTCGAAAATTTGTAAATTAATTGACTCTTTAAAATAAAAAAATATTGTTGAAATTGTAATTATTTCCTTATTTTAAAAATGTTTAGAGAGGGATTAACAAATAGTTCATTGAATTTAATGTATAGATTCATTCATTCATTCCAATAAACTAAATAGATTTAATTTAATGAAATAGACATGGAATTCAATGAACCGAATACATAAATTTAATGAACTGTACATTGAATCCAATAAACTAAATACATTAAATCAATGAACTTAATACATTAAATTCAATGAAATAAACATTTAATTCAATGAACTATACATTAAATTCAATAAACTATACATTGAATTCAATGAACTATATATTGAATTCAATGTAAGGTTCATTGAACTATACATTAAATTCAATGAACTATACATTGAATTCAATGAACTAAACATTGAATTCAATGAACCTTACATTGAATTCAATGAACTTTACATTAAATTCAATGAAAAAATCATTAATTTTGGCATTTTTTTAATGAACGTGTTCATTGAATTCAATGACATGTACATTGATATTCAAAGAAAGCATTCATTGAAAATCACTAAGTTTAATGAACTAACTATTCATTAAAGTATGAAGAAAATTCATTGAAATCAATGACCACAGTTCATTGGACCAAAATCAATGAATAATTCATTGAAATTAATGAACCTTTTCATTAATATAATGTACCTTTTTGGTTCAGTGTACCGCGCTCATTTTCATCATTCAATAAACCTAAAATGAAATTTGCCACCATTCTCTGTTCAACGTCGGTTGTCTCATCAACGGAAACCCAAATATGTTTTCCAGCTGCCTTTGAACGAAGTTTTTCGATCATTTTGTCATACAAATGTGGTAAGCAATTCCTACGCAATATGCTTTGATCCGGAACAGATTTTGAAGTGTACTTCTTCCAAAAATTTTAACTCACTAGGATTATTCACTATGTTTAGTGGTATGTTTTCTTCCAGTACAGTTTTGCACAAATCCATATTAAATTCTGATAGCGACGGACCTTTTTTTTGCGGTGATCCAATATCAACGATTTATTCAATCTAATGGAATTTTGTTCTCCTTCTGATTCAACTCTTTTTTTGTGTTTCATTGAAGAAATGTGCTGTTTGATACCAAACAGTTTTTAGCATGATATATCGCAATTACAAAATAAGCACATTAATTTTCTTTGATTTTCGCGAAAAACTTTTGGATATTCATGTATTATTCGCAAATTAAATTCACGCTGAGTCAGTCTCTCGTTCTCTTGGCATTTTATAAGTACATCTTTTACTGAAACAAGGAAATATAGCCGACAAGTGAAATGCTCAAAATTCACAGTGACCAGATGCTAATGGAATTTTACTTTATTGAAAAAAAAATATTCTTGAACAAGTGCACGCATTAGACGTTAATTTCTACATTAACTTGGATGCAGTTTGATATTTGAATTTACAAATCTAAAAAGTTTTTGCTATTAATGCAGCGTAGACGCAAACCTGAATTAAAGCTAAGTGCTTTTAGCCACACTTGTACTTGGCAGTAGTGCACAATTTTTAGTACTATTTTAACGTGGCAATGCTTTTTTAAAATAGCAATGTAAGCAATTTTAACCAAAAATTAGCACTTTTTACTCAAAATGAGCATTTTTATTCAAAATATTCAAAAACGTCTGAAAAAGTCCGAAATAAGCAAAATAACCAAGCAACAAGCCCGTGCTTAACTCTCATAGCCCTAGTGATGAGCATACTTTCCATATTAGACGTTAATATAATTGAAATCTGAAAAATTAAAGGAACTATTATAGACACTCTTTTCAGCAGTTTTCTCGCCAATTGTGGCAGAAAATTTTTTAATTCTTCTGCGATCCCAAATGGACTAGTAACAATTGTGTCATTTTTTTCAAGTTAAAACACTGTCATGTATCTTATTATTCCCAAAATCTCATTTACTATTCTAATTTCAACATTTTTTAATTGTGAAACATTTTTTTTTTTTGCATTTTTGGGTTTCACAGACAGCACAATTTGGTTAATAAGATACAAAGCAAATTGTTGTTTATTTTGTATTAAAAGTATGGCTAGGATATTGTACGCAGCTGTAAAAATATTATAAAAGCAGTTTTAAATTGTGAAATAGCATCGCTTAATAAGAAAAAAAATTTACAAAAATATATATTACTTATTCCCAAAATGTACAATAAGAAACTCTTAAATTTAAAATTTGCTGTGACTAATATTCCTCGGAGAAAAAAAAATAATTAAAGGCCGCTAATTGTTTTATTCACTACAGTAGATTGCTCTCTTCAATATTCAGCTGCAGGATGAGTTGTTTTAATTGCAGATAAACTTTATGCTTATCTTATCTTCATCACAAAAGCATTTCGTAAAATGAGAACAATGACAAGAAAAAAACTTCTGAAAGAAGGTAGAAGTTTCATGAGAACAGGCTTTTAAAAATATAATCAAAAGTCTTGAAAAAAAAACCCTAAAAAACTTTTCCTTAATAATGTTACACTCAAAGGAGTCCCGAACAGGCGGAAGGAACACTTAAAATTTCACGTCAGTCATTATTTAAAATGGCATCAGCTGAGCATCTACAGCCATCAACATGCTGATAGACTTAATGACAATTACTGGTCAAAGTGAAGACTGCTGCCTGACTGTTGTCATTCCATCACTCCGCGGCCTGGTTTTTACGCAACTCTTAGCTTGGGGCTGGCTGCTCTTAAGTCACCCTCGAAATAAACATCCGCACAACAACGCTAAGTCATCAATATTTATTTTAATGATGACGCAGTTCGCTTGGCTCTCAGTCATCAGCATCATGCTGAAAAAGCAAGCCTAGTGCTTGTTTAAGCTTGTTGCTATTACAAACTCCCAGCAGCGACACCAAATGAGCCGCTTTATTCTGCTTAAGTGTGGCACATTCAAGTGTCAAATTCTTGATAACTTTTTATATCAAATAATTTTGGCGGGCTTTTTCCGGTGGCTATAATAAATGCGTGTTTTGGCCGCCTTTAAGTGGGGTTAAATAAAAAACGGGAAAATTCGTTTCGTCTCTCTACCTGTCTGTGTTATTGTGAGGTTGCAAGGGAAGTGATATTTGCATATTTTTTTGTTTTTTTTTTTTATTTTATTTTATTGAGGGGTCAGTTTTCAATCTTAAATTGATTTAATTTTTTGCAGTTGTTGTTTGACTCTTGCGAATACAGATGGCGTTGCTGTGATAACACTAGCCAGATCCGCAGTAATAAGGTGTCGCTACGTGTAAATGTTGCCATGGTGTGGACCACGCCCTGTTGCACACACACACACGTACGTAAACAATCTACACTTCTGACAACAGTCATGAAACACTTTTTGAAATCGCAGCGCATCATTACAAAGCACATTACGTTTAGCAGCGTAGTAGTCGTCGTCGTTGTCGTCGTCGTATTACAATGACGGCTATGTTGACGCAAACTGTCAATACGCCATCATTACAAAGATTACATCGTCTACTTTTAAGCATTTTACGCGTTTTTCCGGTTTTTTTTTTCTAAAGCGTTGCTTGTTACTGTTGCTACGGTTTTTTTTTTTCATTTCAGTTTTATTTTTGTCTTCTTTTTTTCTAAGTAGTTTCAACTATAGTACTTTTGGGATTTTCAATCCGATGTTAAGAGTACTTGAGTTCTTTACGCTTTACGCTTGTCGCGTGTAGATTACGTTTTGTGTGCAACGCTTAAAGATTGGTTACTTTTGTGCTATAATCCAGCGAAAGCTATAGAAATTTTTAATTTTTTTGGGTAAATTTTGTCTGTCTGTTCATACAAATAATATGAAAATAAAAATACTTCTCTTAATCATGGGCATTTATGATCATTTCATTAACTTTTTGCCCTCTTATTCAACATAATGAAAATGTAGCATCATAATAAATTAACACAAAAGTCAAGCCGAGACATAGCTGTACAGAAACATGCACCACACCAAAATACATACTGCCACTTTTCTCACAGAACCCGACACACAAAGGCAACGCACCATCTGTCTGTCTGTCTGTACAACAACCTAAGCACTAAACCAACAGTGAAAGTTCATTTAATGACTTTTTTGGCAACTCCTCTGGCTGGTTTTCCTATGCATGTGCATATGTGTTGGCGTGTGAATGTGTGTGTGAGTGTGTGTTGAGACACACATGCACATAGTTTGTGTGTAGATGAGTTGTCGTTCTCAGCGCAGCTAGCATCGAGGTTATAAAAGTTAATCGATATGATTTAAGCAGTTTTATGTTGATTGTTATGATTTTCTGAACTTAACTTTATTAGTGGTGCTTCTGTGGATGGCTGCTTAAAATATTAAGTTCACAGATAACAGGCTGAAGTTACTTGACTGACGCTAAAATTGAAACATGTCGAGACGCTTGCCTAAAAAATTCTGGAAAAAAGTGGATTTTATTCGCATCGGGCACACCTGTGACTATATTCATTTCAAAGCACATTGTCTAAGCTTCATTTTTCAGTATGTGTCATTCCACTGAAGTGTAAACAACATATATTTTTTTCTCTGTGAACATGTCGACTTTCGTTCCAACAAAACGCAATTTGCGGGAAGGTTTACTTTTGTGCTTCCATTTGAAGAAAAAAGCGGTTGAAGCACAACGCACGCTTACTGAGGCTTACGGGGACTATGCTCCATCGATTTCTACTTGTGAGTACTGGTTCCGTCGGTTTAAAAGTGGTGATTTTGATACGGAAGACAAAGAGCGTCCGGGCCAGCCGAAAAAGTTTGAAGATGAGGAATTGGAGGCTTTGCTCGATGAAGACCCATGTCAAACCCTTCAAGAATTGTCAGAATCATTGGGAGTCGACTTATCAACGGTCGGCAAACGCTTGAAGGCCATGGGAATGATTCAAAAGCAAGGAAATTGGGTGCCGTACCAGTTGAAGCCGAGAGACGTTGAACGGCGATTTTGCATGTGCGAACAACTGCTTCAACGGCATAAAAGGAAGAGTTTTTTGCATCGTATTGTCACTGGCGATGAAAAGTGGATCCATTACGATAATCCTAAGCGAAAAAAATCGTGGGGACCACCCGGCCATGCATCAACATCGAGGGCCAAGCCGAATATTCATGGCGCCAAGCTTATGCTGTGTATTTGGTGGGATCAGAAGGGTGTCGTGTACTATGAGCTGCTAAAACCTAACGAAACCATCACTGGGGAACGCTACCAACAACAATTGATGCAATTGAGCCGAGCATTAAAGGTTAAACGGCCGGAATATGCCAAAAGACACGACAAAGTGGTTTTCAACATGACAACGCACGGCCACATGTTGCAAGAACCGTCAAGGAAACGTTGGAGGCGCTGAATTGGGATGTGCTACCCCACCCGCCTTATAGCCCAGACATAGCCCCTTCCGACTACCACCTATTCAGATCGATGACGCATGGCTTGGCTGAGCAGCGCTTCACTTCTTACGAGGATACCAAAAAATGGGTCGATTCGTGGATTGCCTCAAAAGACGAATCGTTCTTCCGGCACGGAATCCATATGCTGCCAGAAAGATGGGAAAATGTTGTAGCTAACGATGGACAATACTTTGAATAATATACATTGTACCGTTGTTTCTAAATAAATGCTCCAAAACCGAAAAAAAACCTTTAAAATTAATTCCAACCCCCAATATTTAAAAAAAAAAACACAAAAAAATAAATGCCATACCAGTGGCTCGTTCCTGTAACTCGTTCTTGACGTCATTCTCACTTGCAATGTTTCTGTACGAATCTGAATCGATTTCTGTTCGATTCGTTCATTTCAAATCGATAAGCTGTCACATGTTCCGATTTCATTTCAATGGATCCTTTTGAAAAAGTGTTTCTGTACGTAAAGTGAATCGATAAAAATGTGTCACTTTTATCACTGTCCTTGTGGCAAGTGAGAATTCTACCGATTTATTTAATGACAGTAATGTTGTGTATTATTAGGTTATAAGTATTCGAAATATACCTTTAAAAATGGTTACTTTCATATAAGTTGAATTTTTTTCTGATTGAAATATTTTGTTATTCTTAAAAAAGTTTTAGTTTTAAAGGTAATACAATTTATAAATAATGCCTACTTACCAGAGAACTGCACAAGCCTACTTGAAACCCTATTTCAAGTACTTGCTTAAAATACAAGTTCAAGCTAGCTTGAACTTGATAATTTTGAATCAAGTATAGCTTGTAATTGAATATAAATAAGCCCACGACAGCTTGCGACTTACGAAGTTTCAAGTAAAGGAAAGCTTTGTGCCTTCGGCAAAAAGCTTGAAAACCTTAAAATTGAAGTCAAGTATCCAATTAAAGCACGTGTCCAAAAAATTCAATGAGCTTGTTTAGAGAGAGCTTAAGCGTAATAGGACTTTTAATGATTCTGTGGACTCAGTGGTTGGAAGTTTTAGGGGTAACTTATTTCGAAGATGATGTCAAACTTCAAAATTTAAGACTGCGGATAGAGTTGCCACCTTTTTTAGTTTTGCGAATTCTTGTAATTTTGAAATTCTGACAACGGATTTCAAATATAATGTCACAGTCTTAAAATTTAAGATGGAGGTTAGGGTTGCCACATAAATTTTTACCACAGTATTGCCACCTAATATTATGTATTTTTAAAAGTTTTAAACATCATTTATCAGTGTTAAGGGGGTCGCTGATTTAGAATCTGAACTCAGAATTTTAAAACTCAAGATGGTGGATAGGGTTGCCACCTTCATTTTTTGCATTTTTATGAATTCGGGGCTGGCAAGAAAAAAATTATAAACCAAAAAGGGGTCGCTGAATTCAAATCCGTGGTCAGAATTTCAAAATTATAAAATTTTGAAATGATAGGGTTGCCATCTAATAATATGTCTTTTCAAGAGTTTTAAATGGCATTTATCAGTGTTATGGGGTCGCTGATTTCGAATCTAAAGTCAGAATTTTAAAATTCAAGATGGTGGATAGGGTTGCCACCTTAATTTTTTGTAGTTTTATGAATTCGGGGCTGGCAAAAAAAAATGGTTCAACAAAAATGGGTTGCTGAATCCGAATCCGTTGTCAGAATTTCCAAATTATAAAATTTTGAAATAATAGGGTTGCCACCTTATAATATGTCTTTTCAAGAGTTTTAAACGTCATTTATCAGTGTTAAGGGGTCGCTGATTTTGACTCTAAAGTCAGAATTTAAAAATTCAAGATGGTGGATAGGGTTGCCACCTTAATTTTTTGTAGTTTTATTAATTCGGGCCTGGCAAAAAAAAAATGGTATGCCAAAAATGGGTCGCTGAATCCGAATCCGTTTTCAAAATTTCTAAATTATAAAATTTTGAAATAGGGTTGACACTTTATATTATGGCAATAACAACAGAACAAAAGTTACACAAACTCCGCATAATAAATGAAACTAACAACGAAGCAAACGATCGTCAGTCGCATAAAGTCGAAACCAAAGTTGAAAAGTAGAAAACTTGACTTTTTCCACCAACTCATATGGGGTAGAAACAAAATAGAATCACGTCAGACATATGATTCGTTTTTTAGAGATAGTCGCGATTTGTAAGGAAAAAAATAAATCAAGTTCCTGCATATCAACTCGAAGCTTGATTTATTTGATCTGTTAAAATTAAAAGTATTCCTAATAAGCACACCTTTAAGCATGAAATTTTTCTATACTTTTCTTAATACTGTCTCTTCGTCTTTCTATCAACATCTATTTAATTAATTTTAAGTCCAGATTTGCTTGTTGCTTGGATTTTGTTGTTATAATTAAGTGTTTTTTTCACTTTATTTCTTTTTAAATAACTTAATTTGTTTTGAGATTTGCTTGTTACTTGTATTTTGTTGTTATAGTTAAGTGCTTTCTCACCTTGTTTCTTTTAAATAACTTAATTATTAGCTTTAAAAAATATGTAATTTTTCGGTTGACTATCCTATAACTTCTTAAAAATTTGTTAATTTGTATTGCATTTAAAAGACTATGTCTTATATGTAAACATTAATTTCAATAAATAAATAAAAAAAAATAAATAAATGAATTCCTAGTATGTGAAATCATATGCAACTTTTAACAGTAAGTTTATCACAGCCTAATCACTCAAAGACTACTGAAGAGGAAAAGTAGCGATTTCCGATACAGACTGTCTAGTCACCCAGTAGTTCGCGGCATCATTGATGAACTTTTCGTGATGATTTCTTGAAGGAAGTTTCTGCATGAGCTACTGGACTTAAAAAAAATTCATACAAAGTAAAGGGTGATCTTTTAAGAGCTTGATAATTTTTTTTTTAAAAAAAACGCATAAAATTTGCAAAATCTCATCGGTTCTTTATTTGAAACGTTAGATTGGTCCATGACATTTACTTTTTGAAGATAATTTCATTTAAATGTTGACCGCGGCTGCATCTTAGGTGGTCCATTCGGAAAGTCCAATTTTGGGCAACTTTTTCGAGCATTTCGGCCGGAATAGCCCGAATTTCTTCGGAAATGTTGTCTTCCAAAGCTGGAATAGTTGCTGGCTTATTTCTGTAGACTTTAGACTTGACGTAGCCTCACAAAAAATAGTCTAAAGGCGTCAAATCGCATGATCTTGGTGGCCAACTTACCGGTCCATTTCTTGAGATTAATTGTTCTCCGAAGTTTTCCCTCAAAATGGCCATAGAATCGCGAGCTGTGTGGCATGTAGCGCCATCTTGTTGAAACCACATGTCAACCAAGTTCAGTTCTTCCATTTTTGGCAACAAAAAGTTTGTTAGCATCGAACGATAGCGATCGCCATTCACCGTAACGTTGCGTCCAACAGCATCTTTGAAAAAATACGGTCCAATGATTCCACCAGCGTACAAACCACACCAAACAGTGCATTTTTCGGGATGCATGGCCAGTTCTTGAACGGCTTCTGGTTGCTCTTCACTCCAAATGCGGCAATTTTGCTTATTTACGTAGCCATTCAACCAGAAATGAGCCTCATCGCTGAACAAAATTTGTCGATAAAAAAGCGGATTTACTGCCAACTTTTCTAGGGCCCATTCACTCAAAATTCGACGTTGTGGCAGATCGTTCGGCTTCAGTTCTTGCACGAGCTGTATTTTATACGGTTTTACACCAAGATCTTTGCGTAAAACCTTCCATGTGGTCGAATAACACAAACCCAATTGCTGCGAACGGCGACGAATCGACATTTCACGGTCTTCAGCAACACTCTCAGAAACAGACGCAATATTCTCTTCTGTACGCTCTGTACGCATTCGTGTGGTTGGTTTAATGTCCAATAAAGTAAACTGAGTGCGAAACTTGGTCACAATCGCATTAATTGTTTGCTCACTTGGTCGATTATGTAGACCATAAATCGGACGTAAAGCGCGAAACACATTTCGAACCGAACACTGATTTTGGTAATAAAATTCAATGATTTGCAAGCGTTGCTCGTTAGTAAGTCTATTCATGATGAAATGTCAAAGCATACTGAGCATCTTTCTCTTTGACACCATGTCTGAAATCCCACGTGATCTGTCAAATACTAATGCATGAAAATCATAACCTCAAAAAAATCACCCTTTATAATGCAAAGTAGCAGTTGTCAGCGCCTAACTTTTTCCGCTCTAATTCAACAAATTCAAGATATTCATATCGATACTATCGATAATTTCACACTATCGTGATTATCGATAGTTTTCGACTGACTATCAATGGTTTTCGATAGTATTTAAATATTCATTGACACCACTGTTTAGGTGTCATTGCCATTGCTGTCGAATTCGTTTGATTTTGGCAATTTGGTATAATTTTTTTCTGTTTTGTAGAGTGAAAGCTCAGTTGATTTTTCTTATAAATGTATGAGCATTGTGTTGGTTTGGAAGATGGACAGATGTACAGCTCAAAATTGACGGGAAACACGCTCACAGGGAGACTATTCCACAACTTTACCGTATGGCTAAAGAACGAATTATCACTACAACGTGAGGTTCTGTGTGGCATCAAGGCAATAGTAAAGGAATGGGCTTGGACAGCTGCCCGAGTGGACCTGGAAAACATACGGTGTGGTGGCGTCAGGCCATTATGAAACCAACATTACGTCGATTTCCAATAGAGTCGAGAGAGGATGAAATATTTTTAATCCATATCAAATATATCGCACGACGTTGAATTCGGTCCAGAAGCACGTTTCGATTTTAATTCCTTGACGAATTTTCTTTATAATTCTGTCTCCTGTCTGTCTAATGAAACTTCCTAAATATTTCGATATTGGGTTCGTGCTTGACAAATCCCGACGTTTCTGCATTGCATCTTGCACGAATTTGGAGCATTTATATGAAATTTTCGTCAATGAAATGTATGGCCAAATCAGTGTGTTTCGTTAAGGATCAAGAAAAATCGTACATGATTCATTTGAGATTTCTTCAAGACTGGAACTACTGGGCAGCTAAGTGATTGACTCTATATAGAGTTGTTGTTGTTGTTGTTGCCTTCTTAAAAAGCTTACTTGACCTAAAGCTCGCAATGTTATTCATGTAAAAAGAAAATATATTTTCTGGCTTGACGACATAATCCATTCGAGGGTTAATGACAGCTTATTCGAATAAAAATCATCCTTTCCTTCGATTTAAGATTTATGAGAATACGTTGACATTAAGAGAGGTAAAATGGTACTACAATTTTTATGTTTGCGTATTAATATATACAAAGACATACTAGAGTTCGCCAGCGGTCGAAATCCGACCCTTTTAACTGTTAGCTTTCGATTTACACTGTGATTTGAAATCGCTTACGTTCTTAGATGAGCGTATAAGGAGGAAAAACGACTCTATTTTTATTTTAATTTTGTTGCTCAGTGTTAACCAAAACCCTTTCATACAAAAATACTTTGAAATGAGAAAACCTACAGTTATCGAGATATCGTCATAAATTTGATGGCAAAATAGTGGGAATTTTTAAAAATTTACTATTTAAAAAAAAATTGACCATCCACCATGAATGTAAAATATCACACATTTGAAAATTCAACGTTAATTGAATAGCGAAAAAAATGCCACAGAACATATTTCATGTCAACTTGAATTAATTTTTGATTTCAATGCTTTAATTTTAAAACCTTACATCAAATTAGAAAAACATTCCTTAAAATTAAAATAAATGTAAATAAAATATTAAAAACAAAAAACATTTTGACCAGTTTTTTATAAAAAAATTATTTGTTTTTAAACAATTTTAAAAAGTTGCAATAGCATTTTGAAAAATTTTATTATTCGTTTGAAAAAAATTAAAATATAAAATTAATATTAATAAAACTTAACTCTTTATTTGAGCAGTTAAAGTTTTCCAGAATTAAAAGCCACTTAAAAGCTCTTCAATATATACTCGATATATAACCGATTCATTCATTCAATAAATTTGTGCTTTCTTATCGAGATGAATTTGACAGTTGCATTATTTTTTTTTTCTTCTATACACGCTGGATTTTATCTGCAGTTGTCATTGCAGTCATTTTCTTTGTTGGCCATCTCGATCGCACAATCGTTCATTCTCTTTCGTTAGGTTCATTCTTTCAATGGCAAAACAATGAAGACCTTCCAACTCAAGTTGTCTAAACAATAAAGGCTTAAAAAACGTATTGTTGCTGCGTTGTATCCACCTGTCGGCTGATAAAATTCAATACAGATGTCAGTGCAGTGAAAAGGTGGAGCAGAGGCAACAGCAGCAGCGGCTCTTTTCATCTGTCCACGTTGTGACTGCGTTTGTGGGTGTATTCAATGCTTAACGATGGCATATCTGGCGATATGAGTGCAATTTATGCCATTTACTGTTGATATGGTGATGTTGTTGTTGGTATCATCTAGAATGGTGCATTTTTTGTAGGTGTATTGTTGCTGTTTTTGTTATTTTCTGGTTGCTCTTCTTGTTGTTATTTATAGCCTTTAGGCCAGGTTTTTGCTGCTCTATTCTTTGCTCTACAAAAGTTTTGCTCATTGTTGTTTGCAATGCTGCAGATTTTTGCTTGAATAATGCTTCAAATTGTGTGATCCTTTTTTTATTATTTTTATCCTGCGTTTCCACGGTAGCAACTTCTTCTTGAATTTGCAACTAACTGTCTGCTAAGTTTTTGACATATGTCTGGCAGCTATTGTGATAAGGAGTGTCAAAGTATTGGCAGTTCATTTTTCCCAGCAATAAAGGGGAAGACAATTTTCCACCTTGAGTTTTTTTTTAAGAGGAAACCATGTGCTTAACTTTAAGACATTAAGTAAAGGGTTGTAAGGTGACACCTTCAGCCTAACCAAAAACATTATAATGTAGACTCTTAATTTAGAGTAAGCTTCTTGACAACAAATTCTATAGAAATAATGTCAGTAAAGCTCACACTAAATTTAGATTCGACAATAAAATGTTTTTTGGTTAGGCTGCTTATTTTTAAACAAAATTAAAAAATCTTAGAATAACGTTTTCTGAAATATCAATCAAATTGTTGGTGGTAGGAAAATTTTGTGAAGAGGATCGCTTAGTAAATTGATTTGACTGAGGCAAAGGCTTAACACTTGACTAAGATTCAATGAGCCCAATCAAGAAACTTTTCTCCTGGGGAATCGAAAAAGGGAGTTTTAATTTTTAAGATAGCAGATAAACACATCACATTTTTTTACACTCATGAATATTGACGAACAAATTTGCATTAGGAATTTCAAAAATGTTCTTGAACTTTGTCATAAAAATTGGAATTCCCTTTTTCGATTCCCCGGGAGAAAAATTTTCATGATTGAGCTGAATACCACATGTTAATACTGCTGTCTGCCAAACTCAGAACATTCTACATAAAAAGTTTCACTTGAATACTTTCTATCTACCCTTCAACTAAATACCACCCATCTTTCGAATCACCACAATGCTTACAAATTTTTAGGAGGAATCCCCTGAGCATAAGTTCTATTTAAAAAAAAATAACATATAAGCATATATAACGCTTTTTTCATATTTTGAATAAGCTGGTTTAATTAAGCGAGTAACTACTATAGGTGCTCGTTATGATTTCTAAAACGAACTTTTTATTGTTTTATATGAATCCAAAGCAGAAATGTGTCTGTTGTAGTAATTGCAATCGGAGTTGTTTTATGAATTAAATAGTTTACGGTCCTTCAAAATGCTTCGATAACAATTCCAACTTATTTTGGAAAAAATATTAAACAAGCCATGAGCGACCTTCAAAAAGCTTCGATTAATCTTCGGTAAAAATATTATACAAGTTTTGAACGAAGGTGTCAATAGAAATAAGCAAAAAAGTTCCTCTTATTTTTGCATCAGCCTACAAAAACTCTGTTAAACTATCTGTATGTTATTAAATATCTATATATTATAACGCAAACAAAAAAATTGTGCTACCATTTTACCTGTGTTAACGTCAGCATATTCGCATAAATTTTACATCGTTGGAAAGGTATTTTTGACTAAGTGAATATAATTTTTATTCGAATAAGTTTTCATTAAGATAGACAAAACTGAGCAAATGTAAGAACCTTTTTTACCAATGGGACAGTGCAAACCAATAGCAACCAGTGTGACCAGAGTGGAATATTATATTCCACTTTGGCATATTTAAACTTCGGGAAGCATATTTTTTTTATAAAAATATGCAGCATAAAAAGTGGAATAATTTTCGTATGATTATAATTTTCAAAATTCACAAAAATTGCAATAAAAAATGTCTATTTGGTTACTAAATGGTTACTTTTTGGCTATCGACACTTTATATTTTTTTATCTCTGAACCACCTTGCAAAACGCAATATAAGGAATTCATTTTCTGGTTAACTTCTTCGTTGTCAATTTTATTGCAATTCAATTAATAACTTCACGCAGCTTAAAAAGTGAAGTAAATTTGCTTATATGTTTGTTTGGTTAGATTTTTTTATGAATTATGTTACAGCAGTAAGTAATTTACTTCAGAAAACATTAGGGGTATTCACGATGTGTTGTATTTTCCCTTGTATTGTGTATTTTTGATAAATTTGATATTTGTAGTAAATTTTGTAATATAACAATAACAAAATGCACAGTTTTCAAAATACAACCCTGTGGAAAATATACAACGATGGAACACTATTGTATTCTGTGTAAATTTCGTTATGTATTGGATCAGCTGATTGTACAAGCATTTCTACTCAGCATGGAGCAAGCTAAAGGCTTCGCTGTGAGCTTATTTAATAAAAATTAATATAATTTATTCTTTCATTTCAATTTTTGTATGATTTCCTTTAGTTAATTGATGATTTAAATTAATATTTCCAAACAGAAGTACATACAAAAATCAGCTGATTTTAAAAATATAATATGTACTTTACTAAGGGTTCGATCACAATAAGTTGTAAGTATTGTAAATTTTGCAAAAATTTATCACAAATGCACCACTTCTTGAATACCACTATTGTTGCTAACAAAAGCTATTTCTTTTAACTATTTTAAAATGTGGATTCAAAACAATAAAGCAGAAAAAGTTATTGATCAAAGTTCGGAATCTGAAGATTTATCAAAATTTGTGCTTTTCTCGCTTAGCTTACCATTTAGCAATGCTGAGGATGAGAAAATTTTAAGTTATATGAATCTTTCTTATTCAAACGAAAATTTCGAAATAGAATGCAAGAAAAACTCTTAAATAATTTGTTGAATGTAAAAACATGGCTGCATGTTCAAAAAAAGTGTTGTAATACCTATCAAATACCAGATAGCTTAATAAAAAAATTTTGAAATGCGGATTTCTATGATAATAATACAAGCAACAATTTAAGAATTGACCTCGAAGATGTGCCTGCATTTTAGTTTTGTATATTGTTTATCGTTACTTAAAATTCAAAAAACCATAACAATGTTTATAATTTTTTATAGGAGAAGAAAATAAATTTAAGTGCGATAGTAATCAAATAAATAAATGTTTTTAAACTTGATTCTGTGTTTTTTTATATGCATATTTAGACTTATTTAGATATATATCTTTGAAATTGAAAGTGGAATATTTTTGTGGAATATAAAAATTGAAAGTGGAATATTTAGCATATTTTTTTTAACAAAAAGCATATTTTTTCAAAAATCTTCTGGTCACACTGATAGCAACACAGCTCTGTTGAACATCGTTGCGTAGCATACACGAGACAGAAGAGAGTGACTCAGAACACTTCAACAGCGCTGTGTGGCATTGTTGTTGTTGCTGTTTCTTAATTACTCTCTCGAAATGATAACCTGAACAGAATGAAGAAATTTCATTCAATGAACCCAGTGGTAAATACAAATATGCACGTGACGTATCCATTTATTTCTTTTATACCTTCAATGTAGCTGCGAGACCTCCAACGCCTGTAGAGTTAATAATTGAGTTTTTGAAGTGAAAACTTCTTCAGGCTCGTTTGGTAATTTTGTGTTGAGGAAAATCTTTACTTTAACGAAACCCTTACCCATGGCACGACATCCACAAAGTAAAAGAAATGCCATGTTTCAGACAGTTTTAGTCGTACTAGCCAAAAATTTATAGAAAGCAATATATTTTGTATGTTAGTGCTATATAAAAAAATTTATATGACTTCTGTCTACGGCTGTTAAACGACAACACTGTTTGTTCGTTTGTTTGTTTATTTCGTCGTCTTTTATCCATTTCAGACCTGACGCTAAGCCACTGAGAATTTTTTATAATTTTTGAAGTAAATGGACCTTATATGATCTGAAAATATCTTCAGAGCCAAAACTTTGGTATTTCCATGTCCTTCAAGGATTTTGAAGAACCAAAAGTTTGAATTGAAATAAAAATTTTTTTGCATCAAATGACTTCAAATCAATTAAAATTTTATTGTGTCATGTGTCCACTTCACAAAAATTGTGCTTTTAGTATTTAAGTAAATGAAAAAAAACAACCAACGTCCCATGTTAAGTTTTTAAAAAACTAAGTGAGAATTTCGTAAAAATTTAAAAAACGGCAAAATAAACATCAAAACAATATGAGAAGCAAACATAAACAATAATCAGCGCAGTCGATACATGAAAATTTGTTTTACATTCTGATTCTGATAACAGCGAGTACACAGTATGTAAAATAATTTGTGGATATGTATTACCCAAAAGTATTTATCTATGTAATGTTTTCTAACTTTGATAAACGTTTTTCAATAAAAATTAAAAAAAAAAAAAACAAAAGACAAATCGATTTTGATATGGTTGAACTTCGACTACAGAGGATACTATTATATATATTATTATAGTAAAAGTTAATAAGCATACAAAAAAAACTATGGTACGATTTGACATGTGTTAACGCCATCATATTCACATAAATCTTACATGGATGGAAAGGTATTTTTGAATAGACTTGCAGAATATAATATTTTTTTGAATATGTTGTCATTAAGATAGGTAAAACTAAGCTAATGTAAAGACCCTTTTTTCCAATGGGACAAAGAGAGTCAAAAACAAAATACATAGCGACACAGCTTTGCTTGCACATCGTATTACTCTCTCTCGAACTGATAGCCTGAAAAGATTGAACTTGCAGCCGCGTCAGAGTCAAAAACACTACGATAAAAGCATGTTAACGAAAAACACAGAATTGTTTAGAAGATAAAAAATAATAGAATTATTATCGTCTGTGATCAGTGTGGACTTAAATGAAGGTTTTTTTGATTAAATAAATATCAATTAAGAATTTAAAATATGTTTGTTATATTGGCTGAGTATAGGGATATGTTTATAGCTTTGCGTCGGGAGGATCAAATTTTTTGCGATAATTTGATAAAGCATGTTGGTCAACTTGAGCAGGTATACTGATAACTAACCGACCTCCCCATGAAAGTTATATTAGTTTTATTCTTTGTTTCAGTGGCGTAGATATGGTGAGTCCGTGGGTCTAAGTCCCCCAAGAGCCATGGAAATATTTCCAAATATCTCACCTTATTGTGAATTGAGTCTATTAAGTTAAGCCTGAATCCGAAGGAATATGTATTGCAAAAAATTCTTCTTTTTTTCAAGAAAGATATCAAGATTTCATTTAGTTCTGTGTTTAGTATTTCTAAATCGGCCAACAATTACTAGAGATATAGTACCATGTGTAGCTTCCGGAAATTCGGTGTTACTTCGAAAAAATTCTACAAGACCATAATTTTTTTGCCTAGTTGCTAGGTCAAAAATCCAGGGCTAATTTTTAATTGAATCGTTGGAATTATGAATTCTTTAATACTTGTTCTATTATAATTTAAATTCTAAAAAATACTAAAAATTATTAATTAAACTTGGAATAATGTTTAATACATGTTGGATTAGTCTTTACAAACAGCGTTCGGCTTGGTTCGGTTCTTATGCATGTTTATCATTTCTTTATACATGTGGCTTAATAGAGCAGTTGGTAGAGCCATGAATTTATAACCTAAGCATAGTGGGTTCGAATCCCACATGTTTCGCTATTTTTTATTTTTGTCGAAAATAGTTTAATAGTCCCATGGAAGAATAAAAATAAATGTCAATATATACTATCGATTAAATTCTAATACAGTTTCGGTGTCATCATATACGCAATACAGGATTTACTAGAATTTAGTCCAAGATTTTTGAGCGTGAACCTTTTTTCGATGTTTCAACAAATTTGTCGTCACAAAACAGTCCTGTAATCAGGTATTCAAAAGTTAGTTTGTTTTAAAATTATTATATTTCTTACGTACCCCTCCCCCACAATCAAAAGCTATCAACTACTTTTTTTACAAAATGTTACTAATTACTAATTTATGAAATGGTATTAAAGTTGTCAAAAGAATTTCATAATTAAATGCTTTTTTAAACCTTTTCAATTGAAATAAAATTAAAAAATTAATTAAATTCGAGATTAATGTGGTCGAATTTCGACCACAGTTTCAGAATTTCTACACTTACCATAAATTCCGTTTGAATCCATTATACATGAAGAGAAAAAAGTTTGTTGTATTGAGACATTATTTTTCTGGATCCTGAAAATGCCAAATCAATATTTATTTTCTAGAATCAAGCATTATAAACTATTTTCTAGGTTAGGTTAGGTTATGTTAGTGTGGCTGTCTCAAACGAGACACACTTAAGTCAATGAGGCCCATTGTGATACCAAGGGGTTGGGTCCTTTTCGCGGAATTTCAAAATCTTGAAATCAAAATCTTGAAAAAAAATCTTCAAACGAAAACCTTGAAACTCAAAATCGCGCACGCAAATTAAAAAATATTTTATGCGTAGGTTTTTCAAAATTTCTTAATTGAAAATTTGGCACTATTTTAAAAAGTGTCCAATATCGAAAAAAGTATCAAATTTTTCGAAAATAATCAAAATAATGAATAGTTGTCAAGTCACCAAATTTGTCAAATTTTGAAATAAATGTCAAATTGTCCAATTATTTCAAAAAGTTTGAAATTTCAAATTTGGAATAAGTGCCAAAATTCGAAAAAATTGTCAAATTTTGAATAAGTGCCACATTCGAAATGTACAAGTTATGCAAAAAATGTCATATTTAATTTTGAATGAGTGATAAATTTCGGCAAGTCACAAAAAAATGTTCATAAATGGACAAAAAACAATCACGTGCTCGTCGTTTGTCTGGATGACGCTAAGTGTGGGACCATAAATATTTTTAAAAATTTATAATCTTGCCAAAATTTGACACTTTTGTTTTTGAAATTAGACACTTTTCCGTTTTTTCTCGAAATAATACATTTTATTCGGAAGAACAACATTTCTTAAAATTTCAATATTTTTTTCCAGATTTATGCATATTTTGTGTTTTCTAGATTATTTTTTTTCAAGAATTTTGTTTCAAGATTTTTTTTTCAAGATTTCGTTTTCAAGAATTTCTTTTTTCAAGATTTTGGTTGTTTGAAAATTTTGACCTTCAAGCATTCCGACCGCTTCCGATACCAAGGGTTAATTCTTCCAAATCTTTGTATTAAAATTTGATTTTAAATAAAAAATAAATGATTTTGTATTAAAAATTAAATATAATGTTAACCATAGTATCAATCAAATACCAAAAGGTATAACGTTGTAATATTTGAATTGAATAAAATTTAATAAAAAATTTTATTGAAATATAATACAGCTTGTCTTAAAAATTAAATACAATATTCACCATATTACGAATTGATTCCAAGGATACACGGTTACAAATCTTGGCATAAAATTGAAACGTTTCTGTACTTTATATATGGCCACACCAGCTTTGGTTTCAAATCAAGTATGTGCAAAATTCTAAAAAATCGTTTTAATACAGCTTTGGTTTAAAATTAAGTGCAAGCTAGGATTAAAATATAACAAAAAAAATAGCAAATACAGTGAGATTTGAACCAGGGACATCCAGTTTGTAAGCTCACTACGTTAACCACTGGGCTACTGCGCTATACGAAGCAAAAGCAATAAACAACAAGCATATGAACCTAACAACCTAATATTGAGTTTCATTATTGCAATAAGGGTTCTCATCTAAGCATGTAAACATGTAAACATGTAAAGCATTTAAACTTTTGATGAGCGATAAAGTGTAAATAGCGTAAATGGCGACAAAATGGCGGCTGCGGCTGCGACATTATGATTTTTTTAAATTTAAACCTTTTAAAAACCTTCATTAACATAGAAAAATAAATAAAACGTGTTCATATTTACTTCAACTACCTTAAATATATAATGATTAGCGCCAAAGACAACCCTCATTCACACACGTAGATTTACATGCTAGTTTACACTACAAAATAGGCTCGCAAATGATGTAAACTCACGCCCATACAAATTTTGACAGACGCGCATGTAAGTTCACAAGGTTTACAATGTTTACGGGTCAGTTACATGCTTAGATGAGAAGCCTTAATATTTTGTTGGCTTAAATTTTAGTACAGAAAAGTTTTAATTATACTTTAGTATTTGTAAAAGTTTAAATTTTAGACCTCAAGGTTAAAAAATATGCAGTAGTATTTTAGCTGGACTAAAATTTATTCAAAGAATTTTAACCGTGTATAAAAATAATCGTTGTAATATTTGAACTGTGTTAAAATGTAAAACAAAATAAATTCAAAAATTTTGTAATCAATTGAGAAGTATTAATTTTTATACTTTTTGTATTAAAAACCTCTGTAATACTTTGCTTGTATTAAAATTTATTCCAAGATTTTTAACCTAGTTGTATTATTTTCTTATATTTAGCTTATATTTTTCGGAAGCAAGCATTTGTTTGCTTTTACATATAAAGATTTATAATTTTAAATTTAGAATTTTAGGCATAAGCAAGAATCAATAGTCTCCTTGCTTGGTTCGAGAATAATATTTTGGAACATTTCTTATCGTGCAAGACAATTTTTTGGTACTTAAAAACCTCTACATTTGTCACGAAAGATGAACAAAATCTTAATGTTCAGAAAACTACTTTGCAATTCAGAAAGGATGATCTTTATTGATTCCAATAACAATTTGTGGTTTTTTATTCATATTTTGTTTTGCTGAATTTTTTTTTTAATTTAGCAACAGCTCATGAACTTGTCAGACATAATTGTCGTTTTGGTTTAGCACAAGTGTTTTTGCAATGATTTTGACTTCACTTAATCCTAACGTTCTTCTCAATCAGTTTGAGTGTCAAATAAAATTCAAAGCATTTAACTATAATTCAAGTGATGCAATTTGTACAGAACTCTCTACACATCTCCCTCCCCCCCCCCCCTTCCAACATGCACAAACCGCTCTAAGCACTTTAGTTTTAGCTGCTTTGATTTAAAACCAACCGATTCGTTCACACAACCATTCACAAACGTACTTCATCTAGCCATCTATCAATAATTTTATTCGCCTTGAATAGCACAAAATTAAGCTTTGATAGCCAACGCTTCTTCAACTGGGCCAGCCAACTAACGGAATCAATGATTATACTTCTACTCTTTCGTTCGTGCAACGTTGCTTCAAAGGATGGGGTGGTTGGCTAGGTTTTGGCTTGAATTGAAACGAGTTGTATTGGATATACTGGCCTGGTTGGTTGGTTGGTTAGTTCGTTGTTAATTCGTGCAACGTGTTTGTGTTGGCTTTAATTCGGCTAAGTGCTCGCTCTCTGACTTCAAGTGACCTGTTTGTACGGCAACAACAGCAACGGCAGTAAAACTGCCTACAACAGCAACAACTTTACTGACACTGACACTTTAGTGCGTTTGGAACGTGGTGTGGCGCTGCTTCAATTTCATTCAGAATCACTAAATTATTCCGCCAGAAAAGTGTGTGGCGGAGTGCGGAGTGCAAACAGAGTGTGTCCGAAGTGTGCTAAAATGTGTTGGAAGCCATGAAGCTGGTCAGATTATCATATGGACAGGCAGTCAGTTGCATGTACGATACGTCAGACAGACAGACATGGACAAGGTGTTTATATGGCACTTCAAAAACATTCACAATTCCATTGACGTTATCCTTGTACGATTGCATTTGAATGTTTTGAATTTCCAATTGATAGTTTTTTGTCATTGTTGGTGCATAGAGTTGATATTGTTGTTGTCGTTATTGTTGTTGTGCTGATAATCTTATTGTTGTTGCTGTCAAGAGTGTCTGGCCTGCTTTTGACAGTTATTGAATTTCAATAAAGCAATAATTTATGCAGCAGTTTTTTATACATAGCTACATTTTTTTTTTCTTGAAGTGAAATTCAAGCCGTATCAGTAGTGGATAATGCAAATAGATTAAGCTGCATAAAAGTGAAAATATTGAAAGGATTTCATTGAAAAGTTTAATGATTTTCAATAACCTTCAGAGTGATTGTAGTGGATATTTTTTAAAGCTAAGCTTAAAGCGGCTTACTTAGACGCTTAGTTTTTAAAATAGTTAAATGGAAATAGCGGCATTAATAGATTAATAAAGAGAATGAAAATAATGCAATTTTTTTAAAATGTTTTTAAAAAAAGACTGAAAAGGAGTTAATTCCGTTAAATGATTTTTCAAATGCATTAAAATATTAAAAATAAATATATTTTTTCGACAAATTCTTGTTCTAATACCGATAACAAAAAGTGTTCTATAGCTTTGCAATGGAACACGATTACATACATAACTCAACACTCTCAAAATTATTGGCTGTAATTTAACTCTATAATAGTAGGCAATCGTTTTGCTACCAAAAAGCAGTAAAGAAAGTGTCATCACAATTTATCATAATAGCTGTAACGTTAAGATTTAGGATTACACAGAGAAAAATCGCCACATAAAAATCTAATAACGTAGAATAAATTCAAGAAGTTTTCTCTATTGTTTTTACCCAAAAAGATTTTCTTCATAACGTTATTGGCTATGTCTTCTTAAATAAATTTAAAAATAAAATCTAATAAAGGTGCTAGGTTTTCTTCTGAATTTTGTTTAAGAAGAAATCTTATGCAGCTACTACCTATTTTATTAGAATTAATATGAAATCCTTTTAACTAAATTTAAGAAGATCTTTTATGAAAACTTAAGAAGTTTTCTTCTTAAAAATACCTCTCTTCCTGCGTCTTTCATACCTTTTGTTCTAAATACATTTTAAGAAGAAATCTTATAGGCTTTATATGGCACCTTCTTAAATTTTATTAACAAGATGTCCCTAAAAAATACGTAAAAGTCTGAATTTTATTAGAAATTAAGAAAATATCTTTCTAAATAAATTAAAGAAGATTTTCGATGAAAATTTTAGAAGTTTTTTTCTTAAAAAATACCTCTCTTCCTGCGTTTTTCATACCTTTTGTTGTAAATACATTTTAAAAAAAAATCTTATTGAAAAATATGTGACACTATTTTTCTCTGTGTACTACTACTTTAACAATAAAATTCTACAAAATCATTCTATTATAGTAGTAAAAATCAAAGACCATGTGCTAATATCAGTTCTATTTTTGTAGTAATATTCAATGAACATGTGATAATTTTACTACTACTTTTGTAGTAAAATTATTCTAAATTAGAGTAATATTATTTCTTTTTTGTTGCAGTTATTTAAGGCCCTGTTATATATACTTAAAGACTTTTTCGAAGATTTTCAAACTTTTTTTATTGATAAAAGACTTATTGAATAACTTTTTAAAAACAATTTTAAGAACTTATTATTTAAACTTTAAAAAGGAAATCGTTTCAAAAGAGGAAAAAATGAGATCTTAATTGGAAGTTAGCTTTAATTAAAAAAAAACATGAATACAGTCAAGAAAATTTATTTTTTTTAATACTTTTCAGAGGACCAAACAAATCAAGGAACACATGTATGTCATGAGGACTAAAAATTGCAAAATGATACTCCATTTTTTTCCTATTTCGAAACACGCGATAATGTTTCTTCATTATTCAAATTCATTCCTAAGGACATAACGATAAATTTTATAAAAATTCGCGAAGTGAACATTTAAAGGATTTCGAACGAGAACTTTTAACAATCAATTTTTTCATTTCAAAACTTTAACAACACCACAAAAACAGCAAAATATTAAAATAACAAATAAAAAACTTTTTAACAAAAAAAAAAACCAACTTCAAAACCACTTCAAAGTAAGAAATAATGTTAATATACTTTTTACATTAATTCTTGGTCAAATTTGTTAATTTATTTAAACATATTATTAAATTGGAAATTTTATTACTACAAAATTTTTCGATTTTGTATTATTATCATAAATATATTAATTTCTCCATGAATATAAAACCTTTAAAGCCGGAGCGTTTATTTTATAAAAGTCTGACTATACAAGCGCCGACTTTAAAGGTCTTATATTCATGGAGAAATTAATATATTAATGATAATAATAGAAAATAGAAAAATTTTATAGTAATAAGATTTCCAATTTAATAATATGTATAAATAAATTAACAAATTTGACCAAGAAATAATGTGAAAAGTAACTTAAAATTATTTTTTACTTTGTAGTGGTTTTGAAGTTGGTTTTTTTTTTGTTAAAAAGTTTTTATTTCTTCCTTTTTAGAGATTATAATAACAATTTTCCCATTCTTGCAACAAATTTTCGTGCCCTAGTGGCACCATTAACTGAGAAACAGTATTTTTCTTATATTGCCATGCCGTTTTGTCCAGTAACGCCCATTTTTATTGACCGTAAATTTTTATAATTATGCCTACCCTTGTACCTAATTTCAGTATCCTAGTGTCAATATAATTCGAGTTATAGCATTTTTCTAATATTTCTACGCCTGTGTCGAACAACGCCCACTTTTTTAGCCGTAATTTGTAATAATTGTTCCAACCGCTGTACCAATTTCTAGTACCCTAGTATCAATATTTACTAATGTACAGTAATTTTCCTTACATTACATTTAATTTGTAATAATTGTTCCTAACTCTGTACCAATTTTCAGTACCCTAGCGTCAATCTTAACTGAGATACAGTATTTTTTATATTGCCACGCCCTTTTGTCAAACAATGCCGACTTTCTTCACAGTAAATTATTATAATTTTGCCTACCCCTGTACCTAATTTCAGTACGCTAGTGTCAATATTATTCGAGTTACAGCGTTTTTCTAATATTTCCCTTTATCGAATAACGCCCACTTTTTTGAACAGGACTTTTAATAATTGTGCCAACCCTGTACTAAATTCCAGTACTCTTGTGTTAATATTATTCGATGTACAAAGTGCTTCTATATTGCCACGAACCTGTGTCGAATGCCGCCCACTTAGACGGGCACCTTCGCGTCTGATATCTCTATCTGTTGACAAAAAATTGTGGCAATCATGCAAGTACTTTAGGAGTTATCGATGTACATACATTAAAAAGAAAAAAAAAAAAAAACCAACCAGCTTGAGAACTTCCTCCTTTCTGAAGTCGGTTAAAAATTAAATGAACGCGATGCAACGCTACGAATGTTCACTCACGAATGAGCATGCACACATCTAGCGGGAGTCAGCTGCATCGATTACTAAAGCTATAGCATTAAAATGAAACGACATTTGACTTCGTTGATGTAGAATTTTTCGTTAATTGCAGTAAAATTACTCTCCGAAACAATGATTTTACTGTTATTGAGTTAGAATTTTCAATATTTAATTAATTTTATGATCTATTAAATTATTACATGAAATTAATTGCGAGCTTTTGATCAAGTACTTCTTACTTCTTACTTCTTCTTGTTGCCTTCTTACTTCTTAAGAAGGCAACAACAGCGATAACAACTCTGTATAGAGTAAATCACTTAACAATATTGAAATAAATAATAAAGGGCTGCACAATTACATTTGAATCGTTGTACAAAACATTTGTGGGGATCGCAATTACTTTCGTTCTCTCACTCTCATTTGCGGATAGAGTTGGCGTGAGCGAAAATTGTAGGTAGTATGCGTATAATAAATTGTAAACAAAACAAATAATAAATTGTCTATCGCGTATTAGTTATGTACATAAAAATGACTTGCAAGAGGAGTGCAAGTTGGCAACTACTTGAAATACTTGATACATAATTTCAGAAATTTAGTAGATGAATTTGCAGTTGCATGTTTTAATTTAAATGTATATTTTATTAAAAACAAAAAAACCATTCAGATAACCAAAAAACAAAAAAATATTTCAAAAAATTTAACTTTATGTGTGCTGATATATATTTATTAATTATGAATGTTTGAATATAATAACATAATTTTAGCTTAAAAATTATTAAGTTTAAAATCGCCGCTCACAATTTTTACTTTTATAGCTGCGTTATTAAAACTGCTATTCATATTGTTATTTACAGGGAAAGAATCACTGTTTGTTGGCTGTAAGCATTTAAGCATTAAAAAATTAAAATAAAACAATAATTGAATATTTACTTACTTCATCAATTTCTATTTTTTTAAGTTAACTTTTACTTTATTTTTACTTTACTAATGCCCTCATTAGTAACTGATAATGACTTCTGCTTTCAGCATACGTAAGTATTTGCAGCCGAAGGTAGAAATATACAGGTTTTTTTTTATTTGCGTGATAGCGACTGATTATTACTGTAATTGATGAGAGCAAGTTGCGTATGCATTTGATCCGAGAGAGAGAGAGGTTAAACATTCCCAGTGGTAAAATGACCCATGATAAGATAGGTCCTGTCTCCCATGTAATGTATGTCGGATACGTCCTAATTCTGTATCGAAATTCTATTTACATTTACAAAGGCTTGTCATAGCCACACAGATAGATCCAAAATAGAAATATTGAAAGTGAGGGTCAGATCAGTCTTGTATTAAAACATTGTAAGTGGGAATCAAATCAGTCCTATTTAAAAACATTGTAACTGAGAGCCAGATCCGTCCTGTATAAAAACATTGTAAGGAAGAGTCAGATCAATCCTGTATAGGAACATTGTAATCAGAGTCAGATTAGTCCTGTGTTAAATCATTGTAAGCAAAAGTCAGATCAATCCTGTGTATGAACATTGTAAGTCAGAGCCATATCAGTCATTATGTTAAAACATTGTAAGCGAATTCAGATCAATCCTGTAAATAAATATTGTAAGTGGGAATGAGATTAATCCTACTTTTGGCAAATAAATAAATAAAAAACACTTTCTTTTATTTAAACATTTCACTTTTCAGTGATTTCTTCCTTTCTACTGCTGTTTCAAGGTTGAAAAAACTGCAGCTTGTGATGAAAAAGAATTAGAAACAATGCTGATTAGAAACAATGAATTCCGTAGTTGTACAGGGCAATTCTACTTCAACTTCATTTAAATCAGTTGTTAAATTATTTATTAGTTTTTTCTTTTTTCCTCTAATATTATCCTCCTCTTTTTTTGCCAAATGCTTTTAATTTCGGCTACTAAAGCCAATTATTTTTTTAAGCTGTCACTTAAACTTTTCACAAACAATTTTTCACTATTGTTTATTTGAGTATATTTGTAAATAATTCAGTATCTTTTCATTACTTTTATCGTTTTAATGCGTTTATTAACTTCAATATTAAAGAATTTGCAAATCACTTTGAAAGCATGCCAACCAATAAAATTTGTAACAGCTGAAACTGAAATTGTTTTCAGATGTAAGATCAGAACGTTTACAGAACTTTTGCATTCCAAACAGAATTTTTTTTCATATTTTTGTGGTTTATCTGGCAACTTATTCGTTGCCATTTTTTCAACTCATTCGCTTTTATGCTTTTCATTCTGTCAGTGATAGCCACAGCAAAAGTAATTGTCTCATTCACTCTATCGTGTTTTCGTTAAAATACGAAGTGTCTACTACACGGTCGTCACTGCTCTATGAGTTTATGCTTTGCTTAAATTCTTTGCAATGACCCGCATACATGACCGCTAACAATGGAAGTACGACATAATAAATATAATTGTGTGAAGGCAATTATAGGAAACATTGGGATCATTTGCAAAATTCTAATTCATTTTACCGCTGGGTTACTTTTTCTCTGAGCAACAAGCAACGGTTTGAAGCTATTTCTTTGCTTAGTTCTGCTACAAGTGATGTGCCTAGCTAAAATACTTGGTGCAATCAAAGAAGCAAATACATTTGTGCAGCCCTTTAATAAATAAGAAGTAACTAGAATAGATGACAACCTTGGTAGAGTTGATGGCGGTGATCTATAAATAGCCTACTGCTTTAAAAATATCATATGATTAAGTGGCCAATTTGAACATTCAGTTTGTTCTATATTATGAATAAATGAATGAATATGAATATAAATGAATGAATTTCAAATGTGTGAAATCATATGCAACTTTAAGCAGTGAGTTGATAACAGCTTAATAAATCGAAGACTACTGAATAGGAAATGTAGCGATTTCCGAAACAGACTATCTAGTCAGCTAATGCCGTGGTTATGCTAGCCAAACATGTTCGGTGTTCATTTTCATTAATTTATTCTCTTCGCTGAAATGTTTGTTTGGTGGTTATGCTATGTTTGTTGCACAGTTGCATATTATGTGAAAATAAGTCAAAAAAACAAATAAGAAAAACCCTTTTTGCATTTTTATATACAATTTTAGGCATATTATTTATATTTAATATAGACTGTAAAACGAAATTATCGAATAAATTCAAATTGGGATTGGTTATACAAGGGGCATTTTTTTTTTGTATATAATTATTTATTATTTAATTTTAATTATTTTTTAGTTTCAATAGATATGCAATTAGTGTTCATGAGTTTGTTATTTTTCTTTCAAAATATTATTAGATTACTATAATTAACACGATTTTTTGTTATTAAAATTAGTTCAACTAAACTATGCTTGCTGTTTGTGTTAAGGGTTGCTTGAGCACACAATTAATTTCACTTTCTAATATTGTTTGCTACTTTTTTGATTCTATTATGCAAAATGACTAAAGGCAACACCGGAAAGTTCGGCATGTTTGGTGTTTCAATCAGCAATCAAAAATGTTCGGTCTGAGAGTGAGAGAATGAATATGAGAAAAAGTTCATTCTTCATTTAACACGTGATACAATAACAACAAAAAATGTTCGGCAAACATGTTTGGCTAGCATAACCACGGCATTAGTAATTGACTGTATACAGAGTTGTTGTTGTTGTTGTTGTTGTTGCCTTCTTTAAAACTTATTTGATCTAAAGTTTTCAATATTTGTTTGTAGTAATTTTACTGTAATATTAGTATTACAAATAAGATTTACTACCATTTTTTCAACAAAATTTACGAAACATCGAGTAAATTTAGTTCTATTGGAAAAGAGAAATTCGCAACTAATTTTGTAGTAATTTCAGTACATTTATGTAAAATTACTTTTTCGTTCAATTACTACTGATGAACAATAATTTCACTGCAGTTATAGTAGTAAAAAGTTTTTTACTATTAACTAGGCAGTAAAAAAAATGATTAATTATCAAAAATTGAGTAGTAAATAAAAGTAGTAAATAAGTAGTAAGCAAAAATTAATACCAAATTGATAGGAAAATTACAATTTTCAACACTAAAATTGATACTCAAACAGAAGTGGCTTTAAATACATTTTTTAGAGTGTAGCTACCAAACGTAATTAAAGCTTTTATTTTAGCTGGCCCGCATTTGGCTAACACACGTTAGTACCAAGATTCCCAATAATGCCTGCGGATATTTCCTTCAAATTCAAACTCCTAAACTTTTCCGCACAGGGTTTTTTTTTTGGTGCCTTTGACATGATACTTTAAATTATACTTCTATTTACACGCAAATCTGCTTTGGTATTAATGAAAAAAATACCAAAAATTATGTTTACCGAGACTAAGGTCATATAGTTAAATATACTTACATATAATATTTTTATATCTTATTGATACTCCTAGGCAATGCCACACAGAGCCAAAAACTACCACATAAAATCAATAAGATTACCTACTTGAGCTATTTTATTAGGTTTTCTTATTAATACTAACAAATAATAAGAATTTTCCATTTTCGATAGAGAGAAAATCTTATTAAAAATTTTCAACTACTATCAAACATTTTTTAATAAGATTTCTTATTAAATGAATGAAATGATGTGGAAATCTTATTAATTCTTCACTTTAATGAGAACATTTTTTTTTTACTCTCCAAAGTTTCAAAAGGGACCACCTTAAATTAATAAGAAAATTTGTTTGATATGCTTTTATAATAACGGTGAAAATGCTACTTATTCTTTGCTTTCAGTCGTAATTGTGCAGTGAATACATGAAGTTTATGTGCATTTTATGGATTTAATTTATTTAAAGTAAAATAAAAATGTATGATAATGGATAATGAAATTCTGGAAACTTAAGCCATATTTCAGCCGTGGGGCTTAAGTTACTCAATTTCAACTTTACTAAAAAATTATGGAGTAAACTCGACGGAGGTTCTTCAAAAAATGGAGTTTGAGGATATCACCACTTTCTTTAATGGACTCGACAGCGCCGGGTATTTTGGTGACGAAGTCAAATTTTATTTTCTAATGAATTGTAATAAACCATCAAAATGTCTTTTTTATATAATACTACTGGCAAATAAAAGTATATTTCTAGGTAAAATTTTAAGAAGATTCCGTTTTGATTTAAAAATATTTACTTATTAAAATTTAAAAATAAATCCTATTATATCAATAAGATATCCTTATTAAATTTCAATAAATTAATCTTACTAGTATCGCCTGTGGTCGAAATTCGACCAACTTTCTGAAATTTCAATCGCTTTTCTCATTCTAAGGCATTGGCGTTGCCTTAAGAAAATGTGTTGTACTAAGAAAATCTTAAGTTTCGAGAGAAAGCAACAGTTTTCGAGATATCGTCATATTTTTTATATCAAAATTTTTCAGAATTTACTATTTGTAAAATAAAAAAATTTACTATAAAAATGCTTATGCTTAAGTTATCCGTAAGAGATAGTGAAAAATGTTTTTCCTACATTGTATTGATATCTAAAATTTCCACCTACACCATGTTCTTCCATTTCTTAAAGTTTAGCTCTTACTTCAGAAATATTCCTTCAATGCTCGTATTTCAGTGCTCAATGCTCGGAGTATTCGATGAACTTCTTCTCCCTACTCTAATTTATTTAAAAAATTATCAAAATCGGTTCAGAAACATGGAAGAACTGTTTCTCCTCAACTATTTTTATGTATAACGAAATGGCTTAAAACATAGATATGTGTACATAACTTTGTAGTGGTTTGTAATATTTGAAAATTTTTTTTTACAGAAATTATTTTTTTAAGCTGTAGAGCTTTGTAGAAAATATAAACTAGCATTTTGAAAAATTTAATTTTCATCAAAAAAATTATAGGGGGTTTCGTGGGTATCATGGTTTTCGATGATAGAAACTGTTTTTTGCATTATGTGTCAAAATGCTGCAATTTTTGCTAATAAATGAGATGGCATATGAAAGAGTGTGAAAAAAGAAAATTTTATTAGAAAAACAAATTACAACAACAAAAACGTTTGGCATATTTATGAACAAAAACTGAATATTTTAGAGATATTTTTAAAGCCATACAAAACATTGAATTGATGAGATAACGGTAACTTGAGATCAAAACTTGAAATTTCAATCGTTTTTTCTCATTCTGAAGCGACCCTGCTTCAAGGAAATACGTTGTACTGAAAAAATCTGCATTTTTTAAGATATCTCAATAGTTTTGATGTCATTATAACGGGATAAAGATACTGGCCGAGAAAAATATTACCAAAAAAGCTTTCGTATACCGTTATATTTTTGAACCAACGACGTTTCATACAAAAATACGTTGTGAAAACATCTATAGTTTTCGAGCTATCACAATGATTTTCATGTCGAAATAACGGAAAATTTTCATAATTCGCTATTTGTAAGAAATTTCACCATCACAATATATATTCACATTTTTAACATAGAATGCTTAATAAAATTTAAATAAAAATGCTTATTATAAGGTATCCGTAAGAGATGGCGCAATATGTCGGAAGTATTTTTTGCACACCTTATCAATGTCTAAAATTTCCTTTTACGTTATATTCTTCCATCTGTTACAGTTTAGCTTTTATTTAATAAATGCTCTTTTTACGCTCATATTTCAGGTCAAAGGTCACCAATCTAAAATTTAATCATACCGTGCAGCCAGATCTTTCATTTGATACCTCATTCACTATTCTACCTCTTCTTAGTCCTGAGATTCCTTATTAAAAATAATACAAATTTTCAACGTCAATATTTCGGGTCAGAGGTCATAAATTTAAAATATAAAATGATTCTGCACACAAAGAGCGCAGTACCTTTCGAATGATACAAGTTTCATTGCCCTTATTTTAAATTAATATCGAAAAAGTGAACGATAACATTTGATGTTTGCCTATTAATATATAAGATTAAATCTATAAGATTTCTTCTTAAAAACCAAGAAGTTTTAATAAGATTTTCTTATTGTTTTTAAAAATTTTCTTATAAAAAGCAATAAGATTCGGTAAGATGTGGTTTGCCTAATAAAAAAAGCTCATTGTTTTAATAAGATTTTCTCTATGGTTTTAGTAAGACAATCTTCTTGAATAAAAACCATAGAGAAATCTTATTGATTTTTTTCTATTTTATTAGGTTATTTTGGCTCTGTGCAAAAATGAATATGCTAGTGAAAAATAAAAAATCAATTGCTTTTTTGACATATTAAATCTTAATCCGACACTAATATATTCTTTATTTTAATTTATTTCGTAATTTAAGAATCGTCTGCACGTACGTTATTTATTTGCACATCGTAATAAATTTACACACAAGCACTAAATTAAAACAATTTCTTTTTTGTTGTTGTTGTTCTTACTATACATATACTTCACATGAAACAAGCTCAACATATATCAAAAGATTTCGGTCACCAAGGTTACGCCATGCTTACCTAAAACTGATGAAACCTTAAATTATGCAATAGTTATACGAGTATTTACCCACAAACGCAGATACAACAAATAATAAAAACAACAACCACACCGTAATAGCAAGAGTCTGCCTGCAAACATATACAATTACAAGTGATTAGCGTTTAATTGAACTTGTGGCTTATGCGGGCTGCAGGGCGTCACCACGCCCACATATTTAGTGCAATATTCATGCAAGGTGTTCATAGAAATTGTCACATTATGCACAAAAAGACAAACAAACACACACACACACAAAACCATGCAATTAATATACAAGCATACCGTTATATCTGCTCTATGATTGCTCAGTTGAACAATATTTAGCTATGTGCGTTTGTCTGTTTTATTGGTGTGTGTATGTTGTGTAGTGTACTTTATACTCTATGCATCATGTTTAACTTAAGCGGCAACAAACAGTAATATCGACTGAACCAAAATTAAACACTTGGCAGCTGATTTTAGGACATCTGCAAATAATAAATGAATTGCGTTGAGGATAATTTGATTTGTGACTTAAACAAATGTATCTAGAAGCCCCTAAACACGAGGCAACTGCCTACAACCCATTGACCTGCTTATCAAAATTTATGTGAGAAAATATTCGTTGCTGGCAAGGCGGAAATATAATTTCAGTTCAACAAATAAAACACTACAAATAAACGAAATTTAATTTCTCTGAAACAACTATTAAAATTTCAAAGCATTCGTTAACACGGTCAGAATAGAAAACTAAAATTTAAGTCGACCCACTTTGTATGGAAATGCATTATTTGTTGCTTAATTTAGGCAGCGATGCGCAAAGCACCTTACAATGTTGCAGTGTCTCTTGTTGTCAGTTTTACGTATTTATTTTTTAGAGTTTGTTTTGTTTTGTTTCATGTTTTTTTTTTCAAATTAACTTCCAGCTCACTGACAAAGATGGATGCATTACTATCCGAGTTGTGCACAACAGCAATTGCTTTGCTTCAGTGCTCGGTGCCTGTTTTTGCCTTCGGCGTAAATGTGCAACGACATTCATCCATCAACATCCGAAAGATGCATCACTGACTGGAAATAAAGCTAAGGAGAGGGGATTAAAATAAAAAAAGGGAAGCGTACACAACTAGAGTAGAAAAAAAATAGAAAGCATCGAACCAACGCGATGAGATTTAAGGAAATTCGATCCTTAACATCTTCTGTTTTGTCATGAAATCTCAGGATATCGTCACAAGTTTTGGCTTTCATAAACTGAAATAAAATGTATAAGGATCAATATACCAGAGAATAGTGGAAAACTTCTTTTTATTGATTGCTAGTTAATTCTATTTGGTACTTAAGTATATGAAGCATGAAAAGTTATAAAAAATACTAGATCTCTGATATAACATATGGTACTACGTACTAGAATACAAATTATCAGAATAGATATTATAGGTACTTTACTCAAGCTTTATATACAATATGCAAGATTCACGAAAGAATATAGATTCAGGCAGACACAAAACACGAAATAATACACATATACTTGCATTTTAAAATTTAACACAAGAAAAAATAAAAATCTCAAAAAAAACTTATATCGATATCGTGTTCTGCTTCGTGGTAAATCAATACCAAAATTATTTTAAAACCAATTCCGTAATTCTCATTAGATGAGAAATGAAGATAAATATCAAAATAAATATCGATATTAGATTTAATATAAAAAGAGAAACAAAAGCAAACACAAATTGAAAAAAAAAAGACATTAAAATTATAAAATAGAAATCAAAATCAAAATCAATATTAAATATTAAAAACAATATTAAAAACAACAAAACAAAAAGAAAAACGTAAAAATAAGCAGTAATTCCATTTTAAACGTATCGGAAAAATTAAAATTACGGAATAACCATATCCGATTTGGGCCAAATTTTGCATGCAACATCACATCACAGAAAATTTAAAAAAAATCGTCAAAAGTATCGAAAATCGATTTCTACGAAATTTCATATATAAAATGAACATTCTTAACAGAATGTTAGGTTTAAGCTACCGTTGGAAAAGTAATAAAATGGACTTAAATAATTTTGATTTATTTTGGTGGTTGAGAATTCCATCTTTTGTGTATAAATAATTGATTTCGTTGGTGTTCGAAGGAAAAATAAAAAATAAAAATTAGAAATAACTTTTTCTTAGTGCTGGTAAATTACCTTTTCAAAAATTTGAATACTAGGGCGGAGACTCAATGGGTTCATGAGACATAGAAATTTCAGCATCTCTCCAAAAATTGAAATTAAAAATTATTTTTGTTTAGATGTTAAAATTACCACATCTCATTAACCCATTTGAACAATCCTTGATTTTTATATTGTTGAAAAGGTAATTTTGCTAGCTTATAACTGCTTTGAGTTTTAAAAAAATATTCTTAGAACCACTTTTTCGAAGTCAGTAACCTTACTTGAAGGTATGGATCCCCCAACCACCAAAATTTTTAAAAATTATTTTTATATTAAAGTTTGCTTAATTCCTTTTTTAATGGCAGATCAAACTAAAAATTCGGTTATATTCGATTATAAAATGTACATCTTGCATTAACGCATAGAGCTTTCACCCATATTATAATATTGTTGGAAAGGTTATATTACCAGTTTTAAGACCAGTTTTTTATTTTTAAATGGTGTTCTTCGAACCTCTACTTCGAAATCAATTACCTTATCACAAGGAATAGAACCCCTAGCAACCTTATCGCAAGGAATGAAACCCCTAGCAACCAAATTTTTTTAAATTAAAGTTCCATCAATTACCTTTCCATCGGTATTTTAAACTTAACATTCTGACAATAAGTGTTTGAGGTATGAAACTTCGTAGAAATCGATTTTCGACATTTTTTCCGATGTAAATTTTTTGCACTTGTAACTCCGCCAAAAAATACGCCAAACTTTTTTCCGCCAAAAAAAGTTTTTTATTTACGTCAGTGATGCTCCATGCAAAATTTGGCACAAATCGAACATGAAAATCGAATATGAGAAAATTAAATAATACAAAAAAAAAATTGCCATAAAAATTATAAAATAGTCAAAACCAAGGTCAAAATCAATATTAACAAAAAAAAAAAAAAAACAAAAAAAAAAAAAGAGAAAAAGAAAAAACAAGCACATATTAAAAAAAAAATTGCAATAAAACTTATAAAGTAGGAATCAAAATTAACATTAATAAAAGAGCAACAAATAAATAAAAAATATTAAAACAAAAAGAAAAAAATAAGCAACAAGAAAAAGAAAAAGAAAGAGAAAAGTAAACAAAAAAGAAAAAACTAGTAAGTATGTATATTCGACTGGACCGAAATTAAAACACACCCATGGTCATATACAGTGTTGCCATGAAAAAATGTTTCATATCGCAACTTTTGCAATCAGCTCGTCGGATGCACGTCGGATTTGTGAAATTTTAAAAAACAACAACAGCTTCGAGTAAATTAACGAAAAATGTTGTTGTTTTTGGCAAGCAAAACCTACCAAAATATAAGATGTCAGTAAAAAAAGATTATATATGGAAAAATATAATTTATACTCATTTAAACATTGCTTTATTAAAAAAAATATATTCAAAATCAGACATCAAATCTACTTTTCCTAAAATCGTAATATTTTGGTTAAATATCGGATCATCGGATTCAAGATTGCAAATCGTACAAATCCGATATATCGGACCATATGGCAATACTGGTCATATAGTTTATTCGGAGTCTTGTATGTTGTATTATTTTGATGACATCACATTTATAAGGCGTGGTTTTTATCCAAATATTTAATATTTGAAACTCTGAGTCATTTTATTTTATTAAAGCTCATGTGCATAAAATCATGTTATAACATTAAATTTTTTGGAATTTTAAAAGGGATAGTAGTACTATGATGAGGTCACTTCGTATGGGAGATGGGCGGAATTTTTGGTTTTTTCTTACCAATTTCCAGCACCGAGTGCTAGTGAAGATTCAAACATATTTGCCAAATTTGTAGCCATTGTACTCAATTTTGAGGAATTTAAGGAGATGTAAATAAGTTTTCATACAGTTTTCATACAGTCACTTTGTATCGGAGGTACACTCAGAAAAAAATTTCTACAAAATCTAGAAGAATAGCACCCAAACGTTAGAAAATCGGGCTTCATTTAGCGCCATGGTCGATTTTCTTAAAATGAAGTATATATTTTTCGATAAATTGACACCAGAAGTCAAGGGCGACCGCAGGATTTTTTCTAGGGGGGAGGAAAGGCATAAAAGAGTCTAGAATGCACATAAAAAAAATTAACCTACATAATTCTATTTTCTGAGATTTTTGGTACTTATTTTGTAATCATGATACTCTGGTTGACACACGATTGTACTCATAAAAAAATAGTGTATATTTCAAAGATGGGGTAATAATCTTTCTCGTATCATGCCCGAAACAATTTCAAATTTAATTTTTTTTATAGAATTTCAAAAATTTTTTTTTCTCAACAAATATTCTAAGTTATTTAGTAAATTAATTTATGTGAGGTCTCTTTTATCCTTAAAACAAATCGCATTAATTACTATTTAGCCCCCAAGTTTTCCTCTTTTCTTATAAGAATACAAAAATTGCCCAATATTTTTTTTTAAATTAATAAAACCAGCAAGATTTTTAGGCCATTTTATCAAGCTTTTGGAGCCTATAACTCATAAACCAATTGCGAGCGGCCTAAAATTCATCAGCTTTGGATTTAAGAGGTAAAAATCCATGTAATCCGCAAAAATTAAGAATTCAAGTTGTCGCTTGAAATGTTCCCCTCATTGACATCAACTAACTTATTTCTTTTTTGAACATGCATCAGTTCTAGCAGCATGCAAGTTACTAAAATCGAGTTTGAAAACATAACTATTATATAAATTATCTAAAAAATTTATTTTTTTTAATTCAAAACGTATGAATAAATATATAAAGAGGTAAATATGTAGATGGATTTTGGGCTCCATTCATTTCCTAAACATATTCCAGAACCTCCCTGCAAGGCTTGATTCTGAACCCTGGATGTAATATATGCTCGTGACGCGAAAGAATCCAGAAAATTCTCAAAATCGGTGGATGCCTGTTTAAAACGTGAATTTGAAGAAGTATTAAATAATTATTTCAAATCGAGTTTCCTTTTTAAATTTTAGTCATAAAAAACTTTTTACCATAAGATGTCATCTAATGTAAAAGCGTTTTCTTAACAAAAATTTGCCATCAGATTTTTATAAAAATTAGTGTTTGATTTAAAACTAGGATACTTTATTCAGAATTTCCCAATTTTTTTTCACTTTTGAATTAGAAGCTTTGCCCTCGCCTAGATCGCTGCAATTTTCTCAAATTTAAATGCTTCAAGATTGTTAGCGATTTTATTATGTGTACGAAAAATTTAAAAAAATATCCAAATTAGATCATCCTTATGACAGAAAACGATTTTTTTAAGCCGACTTTTGGGAAAACATTTTGTTTAAATTTATTTAACTTTGTTTTCTTCTTGTGTTTAATTACTTCAAAACATAAATTTTCTTATCGCCCAAGTTTAAATGCGTTATTGGCCTAAATGCCCCTTACCATCTGTTGCTCCGAATAATGATCTTCGACCAATAAGGCTATCATTCCTTATCATTCCTCAATGCTCGTACGAATAGCTTCGTACTTTTTTCCATTACATTCATAGTATTTACTAATGTCTTCGTACTTGTTAGTATTAGTTGAGTTTAAAATATTTACAACCGAAATCTTTTAGCCTGGTTTGTTGAACAATTACCATATAAAGGGAAATGTATGATTGCAAGGTGGCCTTAGTGTACTGAAAGAGTACGTGTCCCGTAAGCTAAAAAACCGTGGTTCAAACCCCACTTCAGCTAGAATGCTTTTTTTTTTTTTGTTATTAGTAAATGTTACAAATGTATTCGTACAATATACATTTGTCTTTGTACGAATACGAATGAAATCTTTGTAATATGTAACAAACTTCTTCCAATCTACGAATCCTATTCGTGACTGAAAACTACGAATAAAATTCATAGAATGGACGCAATTTTTACAATATTTACACACAAAATTTTTTGAGTGTAAGAATACGTATTTAAAAGTGTCTGTGGAACAAAGGTAAATGAAATGGTATCGTAACTTATCACTGCAACGGGTGCAACATACAATTTGAATATGCATGCATGGTTTAGCTGAGCTTATTTATAAATATACTTTAAATGTAGTATTTTTAGATCTCTTCCAAATATATTAACAAATATAATGAACATATCGTCATGTAAAATTAAAAAAGCCGTAAGTTACAATAAAGTCAGAGTCGACTTTTTGATTGATTATTGATGGACCTTTTCAAAATACATGTTTCTGCTAAATTTTACACACCTACAACTAAAAACGACGTTTTTATTAAAAAAATTCTGAAATCTCTAAATTTAAGCGCAACTTAAAATTACAATTTTAATTTAGAAAGTTTTTAGACTCTCCCGTAAAATTTTGTAATTGTGGCTTAAAGCTTTCTGATTTAATATGAAGATATTTAAAATATTGTCATTTCCTAAGGGGGGGAAGTGCAATCTTGCTACCCCTGCGAACGCCCTTGTCAGAAGTGTAAAATAGTTTAGGAAAATTATAGAACCATTTACAACTATTTCGCTATATCAAAGAAACTTAGCCCATTTGTGTTGAAATCTTGTGGCATTTGAGTAAATTTTCCTGCCGTTTATTTATCATCGGCTTTAACTAAGAGAAAGATTTTCTCAGAAATTAAAAAATTTTCTACTGTTTATAAATCATCGGTTTTAACTAGGAGAAACTTTGAAAACAAGAAATTTTTTGCGAATCCCTGGAAAAATTTTAGAATTTTTGCAAAAAAAAACCATTTTGTCAGATTTTCAACAGCATCCTGTTAGAAGTATTATTTTTATACTGACGAAAAACTGCGAACATAATAATTATTAACATTAAATTAAATAGAAAAATTACCACTATCCGGAGACTAGAACCTCGGCCGAGTGAGTGTCAGAATCGTTCGCTTTGTAAATAGTTTTGAAGCATATTTTTTAGAAATATATGAAAAGCATCTTAAACTAAAGCACTTGTGGTGTACAAAACAAAAAAACATACATCTATTTCTCTGAAATATCCAAGTATTGCAAATTATATATCTCCAAAATTAGGATATCTTACTGTTAAGAATGTTGCAAGCGGACTTGATATAAATGCAGTTTCTCTTCAAATTATTTTTTCTTTTATATAATACCAGCTGATATACCCGGTGTTACTCGAGACTCATTTATAAGGTGGTGCAAAAGTAACCTTGCGAAGTTTTTTGGCTGTAATTTAAAAAAAAAATTAAAAACTTTGATTCTTCTTGTGGATTATTTTTATTTGGTCTTTTAATTTTTTTTTACATCAAGTCGAGAATATGATGTCATGTAAATGGCCGCCGCCACCGTTGATTGTCATTTGAACCCTTTTTACGGCATTTTTCATCACTTCGGCCAAAACTTCCGGCGATAGGTCCTCACATTCTTGACGGATATTGTCTTTAAGAGCTGCAAGAGTCTGAGGCTTGTTGACATAAACCCGCGACTTCAAAAAGCCACACAAAAAGAAGTCTGGAGCGGTCAAATCAGGCGATCTTGCTGGCCAGTGCAAAATTTATAGCATTTTCTGATAGGAGGATTACTTTTGCGCCACCTTGTATAAACATTTTAACATACACTTCTCGATTAAATGTTTTTTAAATTCTGGAATAATGAAAAACATGTTGAATTTTATTTTTAAGCTAAAGTTAAAAAGGTAATTGAACGAACTTTAATCCAAAAAAGTTTCGGAAAATTTTTGTTAATAGTTCCATCTCTTGCGGTGAGGTAATTGAATTCAAAGAAGGGGTACGAAAAACATATTTTAAAAATTAAAAATAATTTTTATATTTACTTAATCTTGAAGCTAGCAAAATTACTTTTCAACAATATTAAAACTATGGTAGGACTCAATGCGTCTTTGAGATATGAACATTTTAACATCTAAACAAAAATTTATATTAAAAAATATATTGAACTTTTTAACATAAAAATTCTAAGGAAATATATTCAAAACAGCAGAAATATTGGCATTAAAGGTAAAAACTTTGATTTTCATATTTTTTTTTATTCTTAGCTATCAATGTTTTATGAAAAATTAGTTGTACTAAAAATGATTGTACTTAAATTTTTATTAGCTGCGTTTTTTTCATGGGAGATCATATGATCGCATTTGCAAGCAAAGCAAAAAAAAAACAAAAAATCCAGCAAGTGAGCTGGACATTTAAATTGATCCAGTTCTATGTTTTTAAGTGTTCAAAGCGCAACTGTAAAAGAAGACAACACTTAGCCGTTATTGACGGCTAAATGACGCTGCGACTGAAAAAACTGGCAGTACTGCATTATTTGACATTTTAAAAGTTTGGTAGCAATGCATTTTCAAAAAATATATATAAATAATTGCAAAATATTTCGCAAAACTTATCTGCTAGCTACATAAAAACATCAGATATTCTTCTGTAAGCAGAAAATAGCGCCACCTGTTTGTAATCCCAAACGTGTGGGGTTAAATTTGAAGAAACTTTTGGTAGACATCATTCAGCTATTCACCGCAAGGTGTATAGTTTAAACCCACGGTACTTACAAATGCGGCGCCATCTATCTGTGAATTTAAAAAAAAGATCAAAACCAATTAAATAATTGCTAACCAGATGCGCATATGTTTTATTATATAGCCATATAGCTGAAACTGATTGCATGAAAATATTAAATTTTACAGCATTCTTATTCACAGTCATCTTTTCGATAAATCGTGATATATATACAACATTTAAAGTACCATTGATAAGGAACTAAGTGACAACGGTGACACAATAGTGAGAAAAAATAGAGCCATCACAACAAAACAAATTTAACAGGAGGGGGAGAGGGGTGGGGAGGCAAACAGTAAGTAAATTACTATGAGGAAGATTTTTATATAAACCAAAATGTTTTTAATTACTCTAGACCACACAACGGCAATCTAGATAAATGTGGGCGTTCAAAGGTTTTAGAGAATTTTTAAACAAAATTCAGTTTTATTAATAGTCTGGTATAAAAAAATAGATTTTTAGCCATAACTTTTGATTGGAAAGAGATATTGGGGTAATTTTTTTACATAAATTATTTTTGAGACTTGACTTTTTTGTAAAAAATATAAAAACAACATTTTGGAAAAAAAAAATTTCGCGAAAAAAACAAAAACCCTTGTTGTTTTGATGACAAAAACAGTAAAATAATTTTTGCGCTTAGCTGGAAGAATTTTTGCAAATAAATATAACGTCATATGAAAGGAAGCCAGATATGCAATTTTTAATTGATTTCATTTTTACAACAACAACAATTTTTGAGTCATTTTTTGAGTAAAAAGTCAATATTTTTGACCTTTTTTGACATAATCATAAAATATATATACACTGACTTAATGCTAAAGTTCAACCTATTTTTGTGAATTGATTTTATTGAGCTTTTGAACAAAAGAAATTTGAATGAAATTTATTATAGGACAGCGGAAATATTTGCATCGAAAGACCGAACTTTGATTTTCATGTCGTTTTTTCTCATTGTTAGGTAACGATGTTTTATGAAGAAGTCGTTGTACTGAAAATTCCTCCAATTCTAAATATGTGTGAGTGTTTTTGATGTCAAAATAACAAAAAAAAATTTAAAATTAAATACACAAAAATCTCCGATACAAAAAGTACCGTTACAAAATTACCGTTAATTGAAAATTTTCGGAGGGGGCGTGCCAAAAACTAAGTATGTGACATTTTAAGTTAGAATGCACTTAATATGTTTACCTAGTTTGAGCGAAATCCGTTCAGCCGTTTAGATTTGTATAAAGGCCAAAAAAAAAAACAAACAAACAGAAAAGGAGTTTTATTACTACAGATTTAGAAATTTAACTTTTATCATACCTTCATTTCTTATATTTAAGTAAAAACTTGTCTTTAAAACTAAGAAGCTGTTTTTATAACGTTGCAACGAATTCCAGAGATTCGTGAGATCGTTAAATCATGTATTCTCTACATTAAGGAGAAACCTCAATAGATTAAAGAAAAACCCATGCTTATGAATTGATGCCACAGTTTCTTAATTTAAGGGAAACAAACTTTTTTGAGTGTAGACGTGGCTTGCATTCGATATCTAAAAATTTCATACTAAAGTTCATGTTAAGTGTTAAAGCTTTTCTGCAAAATTTGAAGTCATGGGACTAATTTTTGCGGATTTTAGAAAGATCTTTCCGTTTTCGTAAAGTTACTTTGAATGGGAGATAGGCGTGGTTTTTATCCGATTTGGCTCATTTTCAAACTTTACCTATATATTTGAATATAAAGCTTATAATTGAATTTTCGGCTGTAATCGTTATTACAGACGGACCGACAGTTAGACATACAGACAGACAGATGGACAGACGGACAGAGGAACATGACTAAATTGACATAGGAGGTGATGCTGATCAAGAATATATATTTTTTTTTCTATACCTGTCACGCCTCCTTATCGGCGTTTCAAATGGAGTGACAAAGCTAATGTCCTCCAACACATTTTTATACGCGTGGAGGTATCAAAAGAAAAAAAAAAAAAGACAAAAACATCATCATCATCAACATTTGCATCAACAGCTGCATCAACAGCTGCATCAACAGCATCTTCTAAGTTCCAAATCCAAACATTTTTATTTTTATATTTAAGAAACTTAATATTATATTTCGAAATAAGATACTTTTTATCGCATATACTTGCTAGGATCCCCTTTATATTCACTGCTTTTGGTCAGTTAATAATTGATATTTCAGCCTGGTTAACATATGAACGAAAATGACACTGATACGCTTCCCTCACTTTATGAATCTTTTTTATTCAACCACTCGTGCCCGTTCCCGCTCTCATTCCATTAGTATGGACAAAAAGGAAGCGCAACCAAAAGGAATTAACATAGTTATTGTGAATCCAAATTGGAACTGTTGCCCAGGCAGCTCCCCGACTTCATTAGAGCAACTGAAGTAGAACGATTGCATGTTGCATCGCGTATGCAGTCGTAGTAGTGGTAGTAGTAGTAACGACAACAACAACAACAACAACAACAACAACAACAACAACTACTACAATAAAAGCAACCTTAAACCATAACAACGGCAGCAGCATGGTATAACAGCAAAAATTCTTCACAAATAAAAGCAAAACGAGGTGCAGAAAAATGAGCGAATTTCAAATGACTTTTTGTAATAGCCTCATCCATGTTTAACCCGTCGCTTGCTTTTTTGCCACTTTTTATTGCGTTCTGACATTTGTTCCTTTTTGTTTTCTTGCTCTGCTCCTGCTTCTCGCGTTTTACTTTCTTTTTTTTTTTTTTGCTATTTTTGTAATCTCCATTTTTTGTATTCATGAATTTTGCCATAAAAAGCTAAGAAATGGAAAGTGGTAGTTGGCGGGCGGGCGGTCTATTCTGAATGTGAGTAGCGGCGGAAAACGCAATGAAAGTCGGAGTTGCTGCTGTTTGTTGATGATGTTGCTGCCAGGCATGGTTGCATGGTTGCCACTATTCGTTGCTGCTGTTGGTGTTGTTGTTATTGCTGTTGATGTTTCCTCTGGCATACAACTGAGTAAGTATTCCATTTCAATTTCATGTAAAATTCATTCAGAGTGAATTGTTTTTGCAACAATATTTTTTTAACGCTTACAAATAAATACACAAGCACACACACACACACACAAAGAGAGAAACACTAGCACATAACGGTACATGTAGTTTAGAAATGTAAGTGTTTTCAATTTTGCAAAATATGAAGAGAAAAGTGTTTTTCTTTTCTATGGAACTTAAATCAAAGTAGATTGAGTTAAATTTTGAGCATTTTCAAAGTGTAACACATGGTCAAAAGTTTTCATATTTTCATATTTCTATAGTTTTCTTCCATTCTTAGAGAATACTATAAATGTTTGAATAAACTTTTTTTGCATCCTTTCTCATCAAAGAGTAAGAATTAAATACTTTCAATCAAGGAATATAAATGAACAAAGTCGTTTTTATAGAAAGAGTAGCAGAATATTGTGTTTATCAAAACAGTTGAAATAATTACATTGGCCCATTATCACAGTCAAAATAAAATGCGACTCTAAATTTAGTATAAGCATTTTTGACAGTTTTTTAATATAATATGTGGTCAAAAAGCTGGCACTAAATTTAAAGTCGACTTTATTTTGACTATGATAATGGGTCATTATGTTTAATATTTTTTCTTGCAATGGTTATCAATATTAATTTGTAATTTTCGCGATATCGATAAAAATATTTTCTATTGCATACGAGAGATTTTGCACTGTTTTTGATTAACGGTACTATTGATACGAGAAAGAGAAGAATTTGCTATTTTACTAATAAGCACAAAACTTTAGAAAAAATTTTGGCACACTTAAAAAAATTGTATTTGTAAAACACAGGAAGCAAAAAGAGAAAATATATGTGCAAATATAATTCTTTAATTTTGGTATATCACAAATGTTCAAACTTTCAAACTACATCCGAAAAAAAAAACAGGAGTGAGTTGTTACGGGGGAAAAAACTGCAATTCAAGAGTCTCAAAAATAAGTGGAGCGATTTATGTGTTTTTTCTTTTTTCGACTTATCGAAGCGATTTATGTGTTTTTTCAAACTAAAGATCTTCAAAGGAGCAGAGTTTTGGTTCCACTGAAAATAAGTTAAGTTAAAAATTTTTCTTTTACTTGGAACTTTTTATTTTTCACAGAATGCACTATCGTTTGGCATATAAAAATTACTGATATAATGTATGTGGCGGCCGTAGCCTAGTGGGTATAGTGCGTGGCCCCTAAGCTAAAGAACCGCGGTAGCCCAGGTTCAATTCCAGCTCAGACAGTTTTTTTCAATTGAATTAATTTTTCTGTTCGGTCGTCACCTCTCTGCAGACAATGGCAAACCTCATAGAGTAAAAATTGCCATGCAAAGCTTCTTGAGAACATAAGCCGTTCGGAATCGGCATAAAACACGTAGGTCCAGTTCTCGATCATTTATGATCAAACATTTAATAACACACACAACACAATTGATCAATAGAAGTTAGGTCAAAGTCCTTTCAAGGGCTAAAATGGCCAGTTTATTTTATTTTTTATATAATGTATTGGTATTACGCTAATAAAGCCTACAAAATAAAGTTTTTGAATTTTTTAAAACTCTTCGTGTCAAAGATATTGCTTAAAATATATTTATCTAAATTTTGTTTTATTTTAATAAGGTTTTATAGTCAACATTTTCAAATTCTACACAAGTTTTAATCGATTGGCCTTGCTTCATTTTAAAAAAGTTTTTAACACAAAAAATCTTCAAAATCACTTTAAACTAAGCAATAGTTTTAAATTACTTTTCCCATTAGCTTCTTGGTCGAATTTCATAATTTTTATATATATATATTATTATGTTGAAAATCTTATTATTTTAATTTTTTTCTAATTTGTTTTATTATCATAAATATATTAATTTTTTTTAATATAAAACTTTTAAAGTTGGTGCTTATATGTGTGTTTTCAAGCAATAATCGTTTAAGTCAACTTAAAACAGAACTGAGTTATTGATGTAGATGTAATCCACGCATATACCTTAACCATATCTAAACACACAAAACCTCGATCTTCTAGCATAACCCTAGCCAAAGTTATGACACAAAAACAAAATACCCTTTCATATAACTCATATGGCGATTGAAAACTTTGAAACAAGATTTCTGAAACTTTGAAATCAGACTTAAGCTATTATCGCTTATCGACATAGATTTATTCAGACTTTAAGGGAGTGTTCCTGATTGGAAGGCTATTTTTGGACCCTTTTTGAAAAACTTCTCTTTTGAAAACGCAAAGAGTTATTTAAATTCTTTTTTTTATGTATTAAGAACATATTAAATTCAATAAAAAAATTTTTTCCTTTGTACGAGGGCTGTTCAAAAATTTGTTGGCCTTCAAATTTGGGCGTCGAAAAAAAAAAGATATGCTGCTTGCGGCCCGGATAGATCTGAAATGGAAAAAGTACACGGCGCACAGTACTTTCAGCCCATACAAAAGTGAGGAATAAATACAAGGAGTTGTTCGATCTTTACGAAATTTGGCATGTTTATTATTTTTTAGCTGCTGATTTCAAAAATTGAATCAGATTTTATGTACATCAAGTATTTACGCCATAAATGAGGTTTAAATATTAAAAAAACTGAATTTTCCCCATTTTCAATTAAATATTAAAATTATAAAACTTTTTACAAAAAATATATATTTTTGAAAAGTTTAAGGTCTTAACTTGTTAAAACTGAAAATTTTATGGCAATATCTTTTTTTTAAAAAAAAATGCTTATAGTTTGATATGCACTTTTTTCACGAAAATGTTACTTTTCATGTAAAAAAATATGTTTTTGCAAAAAAAAAATATTTTTTTAAAATTCTAAATTCACTTTGTTTTATTAAATTAAATATTTTTTGTTTAATTGATTAAAAGAATAAAAATTAAAAACAAAATAAAAAAAATTATGCCAAAAAATAGGTATTTAAGTAATATAAACCTAAGTATCCTCGGTTCTTTCCGTTTCAATATAATAAAGCATATACGTATCTTCCTCATATAACTTTTTCTTGTATTTGATTTTTCTTTGAGATGATAACAAAGGATCTGATGAAATCAGCAGGTATGTCATCAGATCTCTATTTGTATTTTCCCGTAAGCCTTTCCTCGTATGGCTAAGAAGAGCATATCGAATGTGTTTGTGGGAAGCCTCCAATGCTTCTTCTGATAAATTTCCTACAAAAATAAAAAAAAAAATATTTATTTATTTCTTAATATTATTAAAGTTAAATATTACCTATAGGTAAAACGAAGAATTTTAAAACTTCACATCCATGCATTAAAACTTTGTGGACAGAACTAGGCATATAATACCAAGGGTAAAGAGCTAGGTACAAATTCCTGGTATCAAGAAGGAGCTTACTAAACTCATAAATTTTAATGTTTTTTCCACACGACAAAATCCTCAATATTAATGAGAAGTTATAAATTAGATCTTTGTTAATGCCAGTTATTTCCGCTGATACTTCGTAATTAACAAAAAACTTCCGTGCCGTGTTTCCGTCATTAGTGGTTCCAGAACCCTGTTTAACAACGTCTATTAACAAGCCCATTTTTTCTCGAAAATTTCTTTGGATGCGGATTTTGTTTTCAGAGAAAATAGCTTTGTTCTCTTCTCTTAATTGCCATATTTTAAATGGCAAACGATATGCTATGTGTATTAAACATTCGAAAAACCGAATTCAGCAGTGAAGCGTTGACAGTCCATATTTATAGGTATTTATATTTGGAGGCTTATATAAATCCGTTTTATTCATTTCAACCGGACTAGCATTGCAAATGAAGCATCTGCTTGCAGGATTTGTTTCCGTTAGCGTATTTGCAACTGATCCATCGATCATTGTGCAGTGCATTTCATATGTCATCTCAACAGATTTTTCAGTTGGTTCAAAAATATCACACACTAAATAGCTTATTTGTCTATTGATATCTTAATTTTCTTTCACAACTAATGTCCGGTTTTCTTTTGCCAATAATATTTTGATGGGTCGACAGAATAAAGTAGACGAGGGCTTACTGTTAACCCAAATTTCCTCTTTGGATGCGGAATCAATTAACCTTAATATAAAAATGGTCGTTTGTTATACAGAAATATATAAATGTCGATTGGGATACTCACTTGATTGGGACGAATGCAATAAAAAATAAAAATTCATCGCTAAGTTCCTCTGAAGAAAATTTTTGTTTGTATCGACTGTGACCTGAACTGCCATCCATACCCCATTTGCAAATAAGAGTCATTTTATCTGTTGCATTTTTACAGAGCTCTAATACACTTTTAGCTGTAAACCGCAAAAGTGGTTGTAAGCGAACTTCTGCAGTACTTTCCGAAGCTTCAAAAGATGGTACTAATCGTTTCTTAAAATTTTGTATCGCATACAAACTCGGAAATAAATTTTTATGATGGACGTTGACAGTGTTGCGCAGAATATTATATTTTTCTTCCGAGAGATCCAAATCTAAGTACAGTGACAAAGCCATTTGTACTGATAGACAATTTTGACTGTTAATATTCGAACCATGATTATTTTTTCTTGAAGCAAGTTCTGATGCATATTGTAATTCGTCTTCAGAATAATCAGATAATAAGTGAGCCACTTTCCTTTTTTTCATTTGTTCTGATAACAAATGGAACTCCTTTTCAGGCCTTCCGCGACTTGTGCTTGGTTGCTGAAATGTAAACTTTATTTTTAACTGCGCTAATATTAAATTTTATTTTTACTTGTGTACATTATTTGGATCAGAAATAACAATTGCTTTGGCACTTAACCAATTGGAATACTTTTTAATAAGCTTGCTTTTACTATATCCGCACTGCTTCCACTTCGTTTCCAATTGCAATATAAAAAACTTAATATTTTCATCAACTATTTCTTCACTGTGTGGGATTTTACAAATTTTATCTTTAACAAATGACTTCAAAGACAAATATTTATTGCGTGGACCGGTAGAAATGCAACAATTAAATAAATCGTTATTAGTAATAATTATTGGCATTTTAAATTAAAAATCTTTGTAATGTTTTCGTTGAGAAAAATACGGTAAAAACAAATATGTTGGCATTAGTAAGCATCAGAATGCCCTACATTTTAACATAAATAGTCATTATTTATTTTTAACCTGTATTTAATAGCAGCATTTTAACAAACAATTACGAAAGAATTCATACTCCAATTACTTTTACTTTTACTTTTACTTTTACTTTTACTTTTACTTTTACAACTTTTAAAATAGATTTTCATACACCAATTACTTTACAAACATAAAAAGTTAAAATCACTATTTAAAGAACCTTTTAAAACAAACAATTTTCTTCAAACTGATACGTCTTACTTTTGAGCGTAGAGTACAATTCATACAGATTACTTTAAAAATGATCTAAGTCTTAATTTTTTTAAAAGTAAACATTTAATGATTTAATAGAAATAAACATACTAGTTTTTTACCTAATGAAAACAATTATTAAAAAAAAAATGGACTTAGGTTATTTTCGAAATTAGTCACCCATAAATATGTTGTTTTTACATTTCAAAGGAGTAAACTCCTCACTACATGCTACGTTTATTAGAGGAAAATATGATTTTTTGACCATTTTTCAAAATACGATAACTCTAAAAGTCGGATAAAAAAGGTTAATATGTTTTGGAATTTTGAAAAAAAAATACATAAATAACAATATATTTGAAAATAAAAGAAATGTTTTTCGTTATTTTTTTTTTTAATTTGCTCTCAAAAATTGGAAATTTTTGGAAAATATTTACAAAAAAATTTATTTTTTGGCGTATTTTAATTTTTTTACTTTCAGCTAAATTTTAAACATATAAAAATTTATTTATTTATACAGTATTTATCTTGAAGAAAAATCAAAAATAAAAAGAATTGGGCCAAAATTGCAATTTTGGAAATTTTTAATTTTTGCAAATTACTAATTTCCATTAATTAAAAGAAAATATGATTTTTAGACTATTCTTCAAAACGTGATAACTCCGAAGGGTGGACGCAAGCGGATATCAAATTTTCGAATTTGAAAGATAAATATGTATATTAAAATATATTAAAAAATTAAAGAGATGTTTTTAATGTTTTTTTTTTCTCTCAAAAACTGCAAATTTTTAAAAAATATTTAAAAAAAATTTATTTTTGAATAATTTTCATATTTTTAGTTTTAGCTTTATTTTAAATATATTAAAATTGATTTATTTTTACAATATTAATCTTGAAATAAAATCAAAAAACAAAAGAATCGGGCAAAAATTGCGCTTACAGCAATTTTTTCTTTGCATGATGTCCAAAATCAAATATTCCACAACAATCACAATGCATAAAAATGGTTGACTTTAAGGAGCTGTAGAGTCTACAAAAATTGTTCAATTGGCAAAAAAATTTGGATTCTTCTTAGTGGAAGTATTTCCAAAAAAACAGTACCAATTTTGTTAGGATCTGCCACAACAAAAATCTTGATTTATTCCTATGAGACAAAGCACTGTGCGGCGTTAGATTCAGTACAGATGTAATTCTAGTCCCTACTTCAATCATAGTTTTGCAATTATTTTTTACAAAATGGCGGTTATTGAAAAATTGAAAACCTATTTTGGGTCTTCTTTTTTAGTTTAGTTTAAAAAAAAATAGTAAAAAATTGTTTAAAATTGTGATAAAAGTAGGAAACAGAATGGTGACAATTCTGCGTCGATTGTTTCATCAAAATCGGTTCAGAACTACGGGTGCAATTTGGGCCGCAAGCTCAAAAAACGTGGTTTGAAGTTATTTTTTTTGCATAAAAAAAAATTGAAATCAAAAATTTGAGCATGCATGACAATTCTGCGTCGATTGCACTTGGTTTCATCAAAATCGGTTTAGTAGAACCGGAGAAAAGTGACTTCGAAGTTCAAAAACGTGATTTTGAAAAACCTCAAAGAAAATTTTAGGCAATAAAACATTTTTTTTTTGTGAAATACTTACATATATCAATCTGCAATCCCAGCTCCATAAAGAACTCCTTCCTCTTCTTCAAAAAATGAGGACTCAGCGGCTCTTTGTGCTCTTCGGGCAGTTCTTCGGACCTTTTCAAATGTTTTTCGTTTCGAGACATGGCGAAATCATATGTGACGTTGCCAATCGGGATGCACATAAGGTTTATTATTTGAAGTATTGGCAAAAAACCTTCGTTAAATATGACAGAAATTTTTTTGCCGATGTACTTGTGAATTTTCGGTGTCCTCATCTCTTTCGTGTTGGTTACCACGAAACTGGCGTTTCAAGGGACGAGTTTTTCGATTGCTATCAGTGCTTCTTTTATTTTTATTTCTATTACTTCTTCTACCCATTGTCTTTAGCACAAACAAAAATTTTTATCAAAACTGTACTTTTCAAAACTGTATGTGCGCGCGCGTCCGGTTTTTAACTCAATTCAAAGTGAAATAAACGCTGCCAACATTCGAATACCTAAGCTCTAAAAGGTGTATTCATTTATTTTTAAAATGCGTATGCAAACAAGTTATTACCTACTAAAGAACGCGTTGAACGAAATTCGGTGGTTGCTTCAAAACGTTGCATTCAAAAAGGAGCCAAATTAAGCAAATTGCATTTTGGCGAAAACATTGCTGGACAAAAAGGCCATATCTCCTAAGCTATTTCGAATTTCAAAAAACCCTTTTAGGATGATATTCTCAAATATCCAAGCTATAAAAGTATGCAAAAAAATCCGAAAAATTGTTTTGCCAACCAGGAATACTCCCTTAATATTATTAACGCTTTCGATCACTGAACACAATAACGAGTGCTTTTTATTGTTGGGAAGTGCGCCTGTTACTTTCGTTGGTATTGGCAGTGCAGGGATGGTAAAAAATCATGATTGTGTGGAAAAGATTAGCGCATTTTTATTCATAAAAAATTAATATATATATGATAGTAAAACAAATTAGAAAAAATAAAAATACATTATCAAATTATTAAGGCTCTGTGCGAATTAATCTAAATGCGACCTTAACTTAATTGTGTCGATTAGGCAGTGCTTCCTAAATAATTTAGATAATTCCGAGCTACCTTAATTCTTCCTAAATTAGGATGCCCTGCCTTATCGACACAATTTAGTTTAGGTCGCATTTATTGTAGATCATTTCGCACACAGTGAAATAAATTTTCAAATTCGAAAAAAAAAACTAACAGGAAAAGTAATTCAAAATAATTTTTTTTTATTTGTAGTTATTTTGAAGTCATTTTTTTTTATTTTAAAAGCTTTTTATTTTTCCTTTTTTAAGAATATGATAAATTTTCGAAATAACTCGTAAACATTACTCGTGTATGTTTTGCGTCGGGTGTAATTGTAAAATGGTCAAAAACTTCCGACTTTATCGACATTTTTTTTTGCCATTTTAACAACCGTTATTTGTTTATTTATTTATTTATTAACCTACTGGACTATGTCCTTACATATTATTTAAACTAATTATATAATATAAATTTGTTTTAAAACATTTTAAAGCATTCCTCCTTTCAGATAAGCTTTGATGCCCAACAATTGACAGCGAGTCTTGTAGTCAGACATATTATCATAAGAATACATGTGACTTATTGCAAACTTAGTAAATCTTTTTTGTATTTTTTCGCTTCTGTTCATTCCATACTTATAGTATGGGCTCCAAACTATACTACAGTACTCAAGAAGAGATCTGAATAAACACATATAAATAGATTTAAGGGTAAATGGATTTTTAAATTCTCTGAAATTTCTTTTTAAAAAACCAAACTGGGAGTTTGCTTTGGAAACAATATAGTCAGTATGGTAACTAAATGAAAATTTTGCATCAAAATGAATGCAAAAATCTTTTATTAATTTAACCCTTTGAAATAAATTATTATAATCATAGACATAAGACTGTATTATGCTTGCGGAAATATGTCATTACTTTGCATTTAGAAAAAAATTAATTTAAGCCCGCTATTGCGACACCAGGACAAAAGTGCATCAATATCTGATTGAAAATAAGAACAATCACTAAAACTCTTGATATTCATAAGAATTTTTTTATCACCCGCATACAGTAAATATTCGCTACACTCAGAAAAAAAAACCAACGGTGAAACTGTTAAATCCCATCCAACAAATGAGCTTTTGAAATTAACAGTCTGGACTGTTGATAAAATAACTGTTTTACTCAATTCTCATTTGAATTTTTAATTATCCTGACCTAGGATGGCTGATAGCAATACATGTTCACATAAAATAAAAGAAAATTCAGTTAGGAATTGAGTAAACTAGTTATTTTATTGACAGTGTAGACTGTTAATTTGAAAAAAACTTATCTGTTGGATGGGATTTAACAGTTTTCACTGTTAATCTCTCTGTTTTTTCTCTGACTGTATGTTTGAAAATATAGAAAACATCGTTTATATAAACAGTAAATAAAAGAGGACCCAGATGACTACCTTGAGCAACTCCTGATATTGCATCGATTTCTCTAGAAAAGTTTTCATTTACCTTCACTATCAACTTCCTATTACATAAATAAGAACGCAACCAACGCAAGAGGCTGGAATGAAAGCCCAACTTCTCTAACTTGAAGATAAGGATTTGATGGCTTAAACTGTCAAAAGCTTTGACAAAGTCTGTGTAGAGTGTAGATCAACCGGCGAAGAAACCATGCTGATTTATCGAAATATAATTTTTTATTTCTTGGAATAATCGATTGCATACGATCTTCTCTAAGATTTTAGGTATAACCGAAAGTTTTACAATGGGCCTTTAATTTTCAACAAGACTTTTTTGGCCTGCTTTGAAGATAGGAGATATATAAGCAATTTTCCACTCATCTAACATAGCACCAATTGAGAGAGATTTATTAAAAGAACAGCGGCGGAAGCAAATCCCGTCTGAGAAGTGCGAAGGAACTATTGCATCGTTATTATCTGAAAATACGCAAATGACGCAAATAGTTCACAAATTTCTTGGGTATAAATCGCCGTTGAACCCTAGAATTCCATGGTTTAAGGTATACAGTTACCTTTACATTTTGAATTGTAAAATGACCAAAAAGATTTCGGATTGGATTTTATATTATCTTTCATGGAGTCAGTATATTTTTTATGCAAAAATTTAGACAAAAAATCTAATTCTCTCCGACGTAGATGAAAATTTGACTTGTCATCCAATGACATCGTATTCCTATACTTTTTATGAGCTTTATTTCTTAAATTCTTCAGTTTGAGGAGGCTTCGACTATACCACGGAATATTGAATTGACGCTTTTTGTGTGTTATTGGCACATACAAGTGAATACATTCCTTAAGATCCTTTTTAAATTTAAAATACATTGCATCTAGGCTAAGAGAGGCGAATATTAAATTCCAATTAATAGAATCAAAGAAGTTAATAATGGCAAATAAAGTTAATAATAGCAAGAAGTGTCCAAAGCGCTTCTCTTATATTCATTAAAACTAAAATTTAAATTTAGTTTTTTATGATGGATAGATTTACTTGAAAGCGGCAATTCACATTTGGAAATCAAAAATTTAAGATCATTAGTAATAAATATGAGATCTAATATTCTGTTGATATCATTCCTGATATGATTGACTTGGCAGAGGTTATGTGCATACATTGAATCGCAGAAAACTGACTCCACACCTCTATGCAAATTAAAAGGAATTAATCTCAACTTGTCATCACAACTGAATCACCACTCAATATTACCTAGATTAAAATCACCTAAAACACAAGTCCTTTGATTGGGTTTTAAGTTGTGGACAATGAAGTTAATATTTAAAATGTGCTTATAGAAAAGATCAATTCAACTATTGGGAGGAACATAACTTTAAATAAAATAGTAAGGAATTATCTTCGACTGGGCCGAAGTTAAAATACCCCCACGGCCGAATTAGAGTATACCGTACTGGCCAGATAAAAGTTAACACTATTAAAAATAGTAATTTCGTTTGTAAAACGGCCCTTAGAACTTTTTTTATTTATTTAATGTAGTTAAATTGGCAAAAATTTGGAAATAAGATTATTTTTAGATATAGTGGCAACGTTGTTTTTGCATCATTTCTTTTCTTTATTGCATTTTATTGTTCAGTCTCAATTTGAAGTTAATGCCGTTAACATGACGCGTCAGTTAAGTGAAGGACAAAAGTGTGTTGTTCTTGCAAAAAGAAGGATTATCAACTCGGCAAATTGCAATTCGGATTGGCTGTAGCCATGTCACAATTGCAAAAATAATTAAAAAATTTAGTATTTTAGTAATACTGAAAAAAATCCGGTACAGGAAAAATTAACAAATGCACGACGGAGCGTGAGAATCGCATTCTCACAAATATTTGCCTTAAGGATAGGAAAAAAACTTCACGCGAAATTAAGTTCGAGTTTCTTGAAATGACAAATACAAGAATAAGCGATCGAACGGTCAGGAGAAGGCTACAGAGTAGAGGATTATCGGCAAGACGACCTTGTAAAAAGCCAGGGTTAACAACTAAAATGCGGTTAGCGAGGCTAGAGTTTGCGAAAGCTCATAAAAATTGGACTACGAATGAGTATAAATGTGTCATCTTTACAGATAAATCAAAGTGCAACATGAACCAGTCTGATGGAGTGCGGTAGAACTGGGGTAGAACTGAGGCGTAGAACTGGGGAAAAATTCATAGATGATTGTGTGGTTACCAGGCACAAATTTCCCGTCAGTCACATGATATGGGGATGTCTCAGCTACTATGGAGTTGGTGACTTCGCTTTCTGCAATGGTTCCATGAACTCTGAGAGTTACCTGAAAGTCATAAGTGACCACCTGATTCCCTCTATTTATAGGCTATTTCCGGTCATAGTCGAACCAATTTTCCAGGATGATTCTGCGCCCTGTCATCGAGCTAGAAAAGTAAGCCACCTTTGTTTTATAATTGCCAATGCATAAGTAATAAAACAGAAAGAAACAATAAAAATCCGTTTACATCTCTTTATTAGGTGAAGGATTTTGTATCAGAACTGAAGTTGAAAACACTGAGCTGGCCTGGAAATAGTCCAGATTTAAACCCGATAGAGAACTGCTGGTCAATTCTTAAGCTGAAAATCGCCAAGAAAAATTCCAGAACCAAAGAAGAATTCAAATCTTGGAAATAGCCATCACAGATTCTTGGAAAAATGATATTTCTGTGGAATATTGCCAAAATTTGATATCGTCAATGCCAAGACGAATGGAGGCCGTAATTAAAGCTAGAGGAGGCCATACAAAATATTAAATTACTGTTTTCTTATATTTTCTTCTATTTTTTAAGTATAAATTTCAATTATTTAATTCTTTTCTGTTGTAAACATCTTTAACATAACATTTTTTTAAAGTATTTTTTTTAGTTATTTTGAATTTGTATACTTTTTTTATTATTAATTGCTTTTTTATTTATTGAAGAACATACCATTAATAAAAATTGGTTTATAATAAAATTACTATAGTCTAATAAACTTCTTAATCAATAAAAACAGCATTAAACCTTTTCTTAAAGGACTTACTCTTTATTTGCGGACTGTTAACTTTTATCTGGCCAGTACGGTATATAAAGTCTTAAGCAAACTGTTAAATATATTTAAAGAGAATTTCCCTTTTTGGTTAAGTCACTTTGTATGGGAGGTAGGCGTGGTTTTCATCCGATTTTTACAAAATAATACTTAAAAAAATATTCAATATTTAAGACACTGTGCGAAATTTGAAGTCATTAAATTGATTTTTGTGGAATTTAAAGAGATCTTACCGTTTTGGTGAAGTCACTTTGTATGGGAAGCAGGCGTGGTTTTCATCCGATTTTGCTCAGATTCAAACTTGACCTCCATTTTTGTATAAAAAGCTTATATTTTGAATTTCGTTGTGATAGCTCAAAAATTACAAAATTATGCTAAATATTATTTATTTTTCGTGATTTTTTTGCCAGAGTCGGAATCGATGCATTTTTCCCGACTCCGACTCTAACTCCTTTGCACAAGAATTCCTATAGACTCCGACTCCTCGACTCCAAGTCCGACTCCGCAGCACTGAATTTTAGTACCCTTGTTTCAATACCATTCGACATACAGAGTATTAGTGTTTTTCTTATAGTAATTCGCCCTTTGTAGAATTCTGCCTACTTTCTGGATTGTGTTTTGTTATAATTCTATATACTCTTGCACTGAATTTCAGTACCATTGTGCCAATATTAACTGAGATACAGTATTTTTCTTTTGGTAACAGGTCCTTTTTCAAATTCCGCCCACTTATTTATCGTGTTTTGTAATAATTTTACCCACTCTTGTAACGAATTTTATTACCCTAGTATCAATATTAACTGAGATACAGTGTTTTTCTAATAATAACACGCCTTTGTCAAATTCCGTCCACTATCTTCATCGTGTATTGTAATAATTCTACCAAATCTTGTGACGAATTTTACAATCTAATATATCTTGTAATGCCCACTTTATTGACAGTAATTTACCATAATTATGTCTTCTTCTGTGATAAATTTTAGTATGCTAGTGTCAATATTATTCGAGATACAGTATATTTCTAATATTGTCACGGCCATTTGTTTTAATAATGCCCACTATCTTGACCGCAATTTGTAATAATTGTGCCAATCACTGTATTAAATTTCTGAACCCTAGTGTCAATATTTCTTGAGATATAGTGTTTTCTATTATTTACACGCCCATTTCTCGAATCCCAACGACTTTCATCATCGTGTTTTGTAATAGTTCTACCCATTTTTGTAATGAATTTTATCACCTTGGTGACCATATTATTCGAGATATAGTGTTTCCTAATATTGCCACGACACTTTGTAGAATACCGCCCACTTTTGTAGACGAGCATTTCCTCGTTTTTGAAGTCGGTAAAAAATACATAAAGCAAATTTCATTTTTCTAGACCTCCTATAATTTTTTTAAGAACCCAAAAGTTAATTATACTCCAACTGAAACATCAATTTAGATTTGGCTTAGTTTATATATGTTCTGATAAATTAAAAACTTCACTATTAAATAAGTGAATTAATTATTCAAAACTTTATTTTTTCCCTTTTTTTTTTAATGATTAGAAAAACATACTCTCAAATTGGTTGTTATAAAAATTTGGTATTAAATTGTTTTGCAAACATCATACTTATATCATATAAAGAATATAAATTTTAACTTTCTACCACGCCTCTGAAACAAATTTGATTTTTTTGTTGCCGATACTAAACCTTACTGTGCTATATTATTTTGTTTCTTTAACCAGCTGATCGGTGTAAGAGTAAAATTCACTCAAGTATACAAATACCACAAAAATATAATAGAAACTTTTGTTTTTCATTGTTTGCGTATAGATAAAGCCTTAATTTATCACCGAACTGCCAACAACAAATTATCTTGAATTTTAGGATCTAATGTAAATTCATTAATGCTGCTAAATAAATAGTAATGAATGTGTCATTTCCAATACACAGATCCAAACATCATATAGATAGACACTCACGCAAATACACACAGTTAAGCAGGCAAGTAAATTTGAGTTAAATTCACGTGCTCAATGAGATTTTGCAGCAATTATGTGGGAAAAATTAATTATGAAAACTTGTGTCAGATTTGATCCAAATGATAAACCCATACTTCGATGCATACACAATAATGCACACACACGCACGTATACGTGCGTCTGCTGCATGAGTCTGTACAACAGGGAATATACTTGGCACATTTGTGTTTATTATGTGTGATGAAAGTTTGGCCTAAAATCAGTCAACATCCAAGGGAGAAGAAATAATAGAAAGCACTAACGATGTGTGAGAAAAGACACAATGACTGTGACATGTTGGAATTTCAGTTGTATTTCTAAGCTTAACCCATGCTAATATCTTTCAATATTAAGTCACTTTTTTGCTACAGAATTTTTTAAATTTTCTTCAACAAAGTAAGCAGTTCATTTTAATTGCAATTTTCGAATACAACACCTTGTTTCAGAACTCATCAGTGGTGTATGTCTGACGTTAATTTTGGCATCTTTGCCCTCTCCTGAATTGTCACTTGTATTTTCAATAAAAGCTCTAGTATTTGCTACCTTGTTGCATGCATCATTTACCTCTGTCTTTAATGCAACAGCAGCTGTTATTGGCAGCTCAATAAATTTCATGCAAATATAGATTTATATATCATGCGGTATCGATACACTACTACCGTACCACGCAATCCATTCTTATCCTTTGCTTGAATTAATGAAAATAATAATTATTGGTTTATATAAAATAATTATCAAGTGGTCCACCTGCCTGCCTACACCAATACTTCTTGGCATTTCTTGTAGGTGGTTATGCGCTGCAAATGACTTTGACACAAATGGATTTATAATGAATGCTCAATGAATGGAATAAATTTGTTTTTGTTGTTTTTGATGTGTTTGCTATTATTATTGTTAGACCAGATACTATAACTCATTGATTTAATTATGTATTGATTTGAATGTTTTGTGCTTTATGTTTTATATCGTTGTGTTCGTCAATACACAAAATTACATTAAGCACACAACAATTTGCACAAAGTATAGGTCCTGTAGGGAAAAATTGAAACTCTTATGAAGTGGACGTGGTCAAGCGTTGAGATAACATACAAAATAATATAACTGCAACGGCAAAGGCGGCGAACTCAAACTTAGGGATACTACCAAACAAATATCGACAGATAGGCAAATATCCGACATATCTCTTACAACATACAAACTTGTTACAAATGAGTTCTTTACCTGAAAAGAACAAAAAATTAGTGGGCAACGGCACGTCAAGTTTGTTTAATACTTTGTCCAATAAAACGCTTAAAGTAGCTCATTACCGCACGGTTCGTAATTGACAAGTTTAATTGCGAGATCTTAGCACCACAAATTTTCCAAAGTTTTTTACATATTTTTGTCCAAGATACTGCAAAATACTAAATCAAAGCAGATCCTTTTAAAAAAAAAAAAAAACAAAAAAATGGTTTTTTTAAATGTTATTACAAAAACTACTAATTGCTGGTCGGGGTGTCCCGCAATAGAGTGCAATTATTTATGAAGGTGAAAGGTGATGTCGATTAGAAAAAAATCGTATGGAAGAGGGGTATTTTTCACACCTTTAGGAGTTACAGGGTTAATTAGTATTTCATCATATTGATGCGCTTTTTTTTAGCAGAAGAACTAACACGCGAAAAAATATTAAGAGCTCACTTGAACGGCAATTGACCTTTCTAACGGTGTATCAAAGAGACAACTGTAACGTGGTGATAATGTATGTTGCACTCTACAACTCACCAAAAATAGAGCTAAACAAAAAAAAAAGAGCTTTGAGTCGGTCTATTTTCTCCCTTATTACCTTACCAGACTATGCTCAGTGATCTGTCGTGGGACTATAAACGGACAGCCGTGAAAATTAACAAAAACAACTAAAAAGAACTAAAACGTCATCTTAGTAATGCATAATAATATGTTTTCAAAATAAGTGACAAAGATTCTCACATTAGCTGCGTTCCTTTCGCCTTAATATAATCGCGATAACAAATTTTCTCAAACGAACGGCATGAAAAACGACTCGTAGAGGGCACTTCCGTTGCAGTCAAAATTAAATTCAAACAAGCAATCATGCTACAATAACTATTAGGTGTCATGAGAATGTGTGTCGTTCAAAACTGTTGTGTAAAAAATGGTAGCGATACCTTAGTGAACGACGTTTTTCTCTGAATGTGTCGTACTCTAAACTTCAGAAAAATTGTAAATTATTTAATATAATTATTATTACTATGCAATTATATAAATAATTTAAGTGCAATTGTTGGCTCCGCTGAATGCGTCTAATGTGTGTGACACACGCGGTTTGTTTTGTTTTCTTATGTTTAACATTCGATGGTCGCAGCTCGTGAGAAAATAGGTAGCTGTCAAGGCTACCTAATAGTCATTGTATCAAACAAACAAGTAATTCAAAAAATGAAATGTCAGCTCATAAAAATATACAGGTGCGGCATCTGTGTTTCAAATTTTTTAAAGGCTATATCACACTTTTATATGGATACCAAAAATAATCCTATTTTTTATAGGATTATTATTTTTGTTCTTGCTTTGCATGTAAAAAAAAATAATCTGGATTATTTTGAAGCGAATAGAACGCAGCTGTTATTGAATATTGCTGACTCCGTAGCTATTAGCATCATTCCAACCATCACAATGTTTCTAAAGATTATCATGTTGCTTTATAACATTATGATTCTAAAGTTTATTGTGTCACTCAAAGAAGTAAAATATAAGGAAGTGGTGTAGTAGCAGAAAAGTGCGGCATTTTCCATATTGGTGTTGGTTCGCACAAACACATAAACATTCAAACACGGCCGCATTCGGTTGCATCACAAAAAAGGCCCAAACTGTTTCTGATGATAATCACATATTTGCAGATTAAGGCTTAAAATGTTCCCTATCTTGTTTGTTCTTATCCAATAACAATAACAGATTGTATTTCCACACCCCCCTTGAGGTATACAATTTGGTTCGTTACCGATTTTTTTTTTGTGGGTGTTCGGTTCCCCAGTAGGCCTATTTCACCCGAGAGCAAAAAAAGAATATTAGTAAAGTAAAAAAATTATGGTAAAAGCTATCTACTGGGCTTGTATTCATTTATATTCATGCATTAAATTTTATATACTAATAAAATTATAAGTAATTATAAATTAAAAAATAATATATAAAAAAAATGGATTTCAATAAATTAAGAGAAGATATATAAAATTAATTTTTTTCTAAACGCCTTTAAAATTGTTGTATGCAACGTTTGCCTAATATATGGCTTTTCATTATTTCTTTTAGATATATAAAAATATCTAGTTCTTAAAAATATTTCAATTAAAGATTTTACAACAATATTACAATGACCGGAAGAATTAATATGACCCAAAAAGTGAAGATGTGGTACCGCTGATGGAAATAAATTTCTGCTCGACTTTAACCCTTTGAGGACCAAGGGACACATGTATCCCAATAGATTAAATGTGCCTTAATCAAAAGCGAATAACAAAAGTATTGGTTTTTTCAACCATTCAAAATTAAAATGTTAGTTTTTTAAGATTGGAAGCAATGTTTTGTAAAAAAAAGTTATTGTAACGGTATTTACGCAGTTCGAAAATCATGTTTTACAGCTGGTATAAGTGGCATTTTCAAACTGTTTTATTTTGTGTACCAAAAAATTTAAAGAAAAAAAAACTCCAACAATTTAGTTTAAATAGACAATATTCTACTGATTCATATTAACTTTATGTATAATTTTGTTACAAACATGTGCGAACTTTGAAAAAAACGAAAAGGGACACGGGTGTTCCTATGGTCGTCAACGGTAATTTTGCGTTTGAAATATTTGAATGTAACTGCTTCATATGGACACTCAACTAAGCAATAATGTAGAAGCCATAAAACGGGGTTTCCCCGATTAAGCTTGAAAACAACAATTGCTGGCGTAGCTTTTGAATCATTAGTTTATCTGGCGAACTTATAAGAAGCAGTCGCGTTGTTTTGTGTCTTATGAAAGTATTAATATAAAACTAATTCGTGATATTTAATTTACTGATTGATATAATTCGGTATGTATGATAAATGTAGAGGCTGAAATATGTTTATAACAATTAAAATTTTAGAAACATGGCTTCAATGCGTCGTAGAGAATTTCTCCTGAATGAAGAAGAAATAATTCAATTTCTCATGGCAGATAATAGCGAAGACGAAGATGGTTTACAGCTGGATCAAGAAGACCAAATTTTCCTTGAAGAAGATGTAAACGCAGGTGCAACATTCTGTGAAATCGATGATAACGCTGTAAAACAAGTAGACGAGCTTCCTAGAATATCGATCGGTGAACGTGTAGTAGAGTTCAAATGGAGAAAGTCATACGTTCCAAACAGTTTTACCGATAATGATTATGAATTTGGAAAAGTGCAAATTTGCGATGTTAACGATCTCAATACTAAACTGTCGCCATTTCAAATCTTCGAATTGAGTTGTAACTTTGATGTTTTGCTTAAATTATTAGTTCGAGAATCACTAAGATATGCTGAGCAAAATGGAAGGGTTTTCGATCTTACCACTGATGATTTGCAGGCATTTCTTGGCATAAATCTGGTAATGACATATCATGTTTTACCGTCAATTCGTGATTACTGGTCAGACGATTCTGATATGGGTGTACCGTTTGTAAAAAATGTCATGACCAGAAATAGATTTGAAGAAATACGCCGTAATTTGCACTTCGCCAATAATGAAGATCAAGCAAATACGACTGATCGGGCCTATAGGTCAGACCTCTCATAGAGCATTTCAATGAAGCATTTCAATGCGCAATGAAGAACACATACAAACAATCAATTGATGAACATATGGTTAAATTTAAAGGTCATAATGCTATGAAACAGTACATAAAAAATAAACCAATAAAATGGGGATTTAAGATGTGGTGTAGATGTGACTCAGCTACTGGTTATTTATTTGAATTTGATCTGTATTCTGGTAAAAAAAGTCTGGAACTCAATATGGCCTAGGTGAATCAATTGTGCTTTAGTTAACTGAAAAGATCAAAGGCTTGGGCTCCGAAATATATATTGACAACTTTTTCAACTCACCATTGCTGCAGTACGAATTGAAAAAACGCCAAATTAAGTCTTGCGGAACAGTTCGAAGCAACCGAAAACAAATTCCAAAATGTGTGCCAGCCGATAAAAATATGAAAAGAGGTGATATTTACATACAAAGTTTTCAAGGCATATCATTCATAAAGTGGATGGATAACAGAGGGGTAACTCTCCTTACAAATTTCCTTTCGCCTTCGGAGACGGATATTGTAAAACGTCGCATCGCCGGTAGTGCTGAGAAAATAAGCGTAACATGCCCAAAAGCCATTACACACTACAATACAAATATGGGTGGGGTAGATTTAATGGATCAACGCAAGTCTTTCTATAAACTAGACCGTAAATCTAAAATTAAATACTATCTTCGGTTGTTTTTTGATATGTTTGATATAAGAGTGAACAATGCCTTTGTAATTTATACCGAATGTAAAGCAAAATATCTTGTGGAAGGATCACAGCTGAACTCTCTTGACTACAGACGATTGGTTGCAAAAAACTTGATCGGTGACTATTCTTTGCGAACGAGAGGAAATCGAATATTTCAGAAATCTAAAACTGCTGCTGACAAGAGGTTGGATATATTGCACTCCATGCTCAAAGGCGACATAAGAAAGAGATGTGTCCATTGCTCTAAAAAAAAGGTTGAAAATCGCACCAACAACTATTGTAATGCATGTAAGGTGCATCTGTATTGCACAAATAATCGTTATTGTTTTACAGACTACCATAATCAGACATAATTAGTTATTAAGAGTACAATTTTACAAGAAAAATGTAAATATCTTTGAAAAAAACACTAAAACCAATGTAACATAAAAACAAGATTTTTGACTCCCTTAAGGACCATAGGGACATATATGTCCCATTAAAAAACTACATAACGGAAAATACTTTTCTATTTTTTTTTTTTTTTTTTTGTATTTTTGCCTTAGTTGGATCTCAATTAGCGTTGTTAATGCCAAGATTCTAAAAGAAAATTCCCCAAAGGCTTATGGTCCTCAAAGGGTTAAGAAGCCGATGTAATTATTTTTAAAAAAAATTATTTCAGCAAACAACTGATCTTTTATTACCGAGATTAGGATCAAAAGCTAGTGATTAAATCCAATGTTTCTTTAAGTTAGGAACATGTGGAAATCTGAAAATAAATAAAAAATTTATTTAAAATAAATAAATAAAATATTTATATCCTTTTATTTTATTTCAAAATTTTTTGCGTTATTTCATCTTTATTTTAGCCTTTATTCCACACACTTCATATTATGCACTGAATTTGGAAACTTTCGCGAATTTTATTTCCTAAGCCATTTGAGACCAACATTTTATTATTGCATTTTTGGACTAAGGAGGCCCAAATACGTTTAGTAAACATAAGAAAAAAATTATTTACGCGGGTCCCCATAAGCTGCACTTATGACTAAAATTTGTTCGCTGAAAACACGAGCGCCCTTAAAATGTGCGAAAATATGTTAATTAAATGCACCCCTGAAATACTTTGACATTTCAATCAATTAAAATTGGCGCGGAAACAGCGTACTCCAATTTGCTTTTTTTTCACTTGTTTTCAATTGGAAATGCACAAATTTTAACTTTAAATAACTTTTTTAAACACAATTCATTATAAATAACGTTGTTTCGTTTAAAAAATCCTATTGGTGTTCATATACTTACTTATGGAAGGAAACCACATTATTCTTCAAGTTCTGACTACTTGAACAGTTTTTTACAGCACAACGCATGTTTGTTTAGTTGTTTATATCATAAACTTTACCAATCGCGTCGGAAGCGAATTTCATCTGGTGGGGCAGTACAAATGGGGGGGCAGTACAAATGGTGGTGCAAAAAAAGTTCACCAAAATTTCTTCACATGAAACATGAAGAAGAGAGAAAGAAGAGGAAAATATATAATACAAAAATATTATCGTTGTAAAAAAACTGATATTTTGAATAACTTTTCCTTTTAAATTGTTTATCTAGCTAAAAAAGTGGGGGGGCAACTGCCCACCTTGTCCCCCCGCTTCCGACGCCAATGAACTTTACTTATCTCACTGAAATTATCAATAAAAATAGCTTTTAATTAAACATTTAATATTAGTAAGTTTTTTATTTCTTACTTCGGCCGAAAGAACGATCCAAGTGTCAAAAAATATTCTCCGTCTCACTCACTCAATTAACGAAACATACCACAGTACACATACACTGTATTTTAGGGTAACACCATTTCCTTATATTTTATTTCTATGGTGTCACTACAGAACACAATGTTAATGTTATTTAAGACAATGTTGCAAAGAAAACATTTTGTTGCTAGGAACATAATGGTTCCTTCATGAGCACGATGTTGATAGACACATTGCTGTAAAAAAGATCTGCTGTCGCTAAGGCCTTGAAATGTTTCATTGCCCAAATTAAGACATTTGTAAGGTTTTAACAATAAGAAAACTTACATGTTTTTTAATGTTCATTTTCTCCGGTACATAAAGGTATATTTATAAAAATTTTTTTTTTATTAAAGTTTGCAAAACAAACTTCAAAGTAAAAGTTCTCACTAATCCGTTGATCATATTATGTATAATAATTTTTATGTGAGTTGTTTCTACATTTAAGTTCATCTGTTAGAGAAATGATCGCAAAATTTTTCTTTAAATTGTTTTAACATTACCCCAAAAGCACAACTTCGCTGTTGGGTATCATTAATGGAACGATAAACAAGAGTATATTTAGATAATTTATGCACTTCAGTTTAGCTTAAGAATTAATATATATATATTCAAATATAAAAGTTATTTAGTTCCAGTGATATTTAATAGTTAAGTAAATAATAAAATTAAGCAGAAAAATAGACTTACATTAATATCTCCTGGATCTGACGATCGTGACATGCCATGAGCGTTGCTGTTCCAGAGTTTGCCAAAGTTTTGTATGTATTAGGAATTGAAGTTAAAACTATTAATGATCACTTTACATTTACACTTAATAACAAGTTTTTAGAATTTTTATTTTTATATATTAACAGCATTAAGTGGCAACTATTAATGGCAACTATTACACATGACTTTGGTAATAGTTGCCATTAAGATTAACTGATAAAAAAACTGGATCCAACGAAGAAAATTCTGACCTTCACTTTGTTTTCATGCAAGATGTGCTGAATTCCAGATAGTTTGATTTTGCAATAGATTTAATTAAGCTAGTTATTAAAAGAGAAGCATTATTGTTCCTATAAGTTGGAAAAATTTGTATGTTAAAATTAGTTTACTTTGTTAAATTTTACTTTACTGTACCCCTTTTTTTATGAATATACCACTTGGGTATTAAAAGCAATTAATATAGATTTTTATTTTTACCAGCATAAAATAGTGACTTTCTTCGTCGAGGTATGAGATTAGAAAAGTACGACAATTTGCCATTTTTAATATGACATGGCTGGTATACTGAAATTTTAGTAATAGAATACCACATCTTTTATATGACTAGTCATGTTGTGGTGCAGCGTTTCTTTTAGTTCTTGAAAAATTCGCACTTTTTCCTTATAATTTCGTTATTTCTTTATTATAAATTTTTACCTGATTTTTGTTTTGTTTTAATTTTAACAAAATTGTGTGAAAATTTCAATTAAATATTATGAACAACATATAGTCGAAAATATATGAAACACATTTAACTATTCACTTCATATGAGGAATTCTTTACGCATTAAACTAGAAGCCAAAATCTAAGCAATATACTGTTTTTATTTCTAAGGAAAATATTCTTTTTTAGATATATAAAAAAAAGGTTTATTTTAATTAGATGATGACAGTACAGAACCTAATCTATCTATTACCAAATCCGTTGAAACTACAAACTTTCAAGTTTGAGCGCAATTTTCTCAACCATTTCGTACTCTAAACAAATCCACTGCCAAAATTTGAGCTCAATCGGCCTAGTAGATTCGAATCCTTTTAATTATTTCTTAAAAGTAGGCGCAGCTACAGTAAGACCACACCCGTTTTTAGTATAGTTGCCGACAGTAATCATAAGAACTTATTTACAAAATTTTAGTCGTGTTCGACCAAAACCGTGTTTGTTATCCTAAATGAAGGTGTATCCATACTTCAAGCGTAGTTGTCTTGAGCGAAAGTGTCTCCACTCCTTGAACGTAGTTTATTCTAAGTGAAAGTGTCTCCATTCTTCAAGCGTAGTTATCTTAATCCAATCGACACCAACGTTATCTAAGAGAAATTTCTCTTGTCGCATTCTAAAATATTGTCATAGTAAAAGTAACTTATTCTAGCGTCCAAACGGACGGGCTTCGCATCCTGAAGTTTTAATAATACACTTCTTGAACACTTATAAATAATACTGTTTACTTATAAATAACATACAATAAATAAAATAAATGGTTTAGCTTACAGTTCAAAACTAAAACTCCGGCTTTCTTATTTATACATTGGAATCGTTGGTTTATAAATTATTTTGTAAGAATCCTTGGTTAACTCACTGAGCCTACCTCAGCAAAATCAGTAACGAGCAGAAAGGGTTCGTTACAAATACAAATAACTTCTAAAGTTGAGCTGATGGCGAAAAACGCACAACATTTCTAAAATCAGCATTCCAAAATTCTTTTCAATTTATTGTCGTTTGGTATGCAACTTTTAAAAAATTACTTGTTGTTACGCTGAGTATTTAATCTGCATTTAAAAACAAACAAATTATTCCTTTTTTTATATTATGTTCAAATTTGTGCAAATATTTGAATTTTTTCAAAAGGTAATTTTAATAAACTATTTTTTATTAATATATATTAAATCTAGATGACTGGAAACTATTAAATTAATAATTAACATCAAATGTTTTAAGAAAAATATTTCTTTCTTTATCTTTGTAGTATGATACTTTAAAAAGAATGGGAAAATAATGTGCAATATATGTTACAATTCCGTTTTTAGTAGTTTTTTATTCAAATTTTGCGTTCTTTTTGGTGAGTTGTTGCCTTTCGATTCGAAATTGTTGGCAACAATGCATAAAACACTACACGGTTTGAAATCTTGGATTAACCCTATATCGCGCCGTGTTGCATATCTGCTACATTTAGGAATTGCTCTAGAAAAATAACTCAAAGAGAAAAACTTAAGTCGGATTTCTTATACTTGACTTATAAACATTCTAAAAAACTCTAACTTTTCAATTAATTTGAAGTTTATCAATCAACAGATATTCTTTATTTTTAGTTGATACAGCGTGATTTTGAATTTGGGAGCAGTTTCTGTTTTGCAATATTTTTAATATATTTATAAATGACTAAAACTGTATAAAAAGTGTTAATAATTAAAATAAAAGTTTAAGAGCTTTTTGGTGAGTTATTAAACTACACTAATCATGAATTAATATATTAAAAGCAATGTTTTATGTTTCCTGAAATATGTTAATCTTTTAAACTGTAAATTTTTTTTTTGCAAATATTACTTATTTATAGGTATTTTTACTTGTTGTACTGTAAAAGAACTTAGTTCTTATTTGTGCTAATGTCTTATGAATAAATACAAATACAAATCAAATACAAATCAATAAAGTACTAATTTTTAAAAAAAAAAGTTGTTTTTCTTTATTTTTAAGACAGTTTGAGAGATTTTTAGATAAAAAATTGAGTTGACGTTATTGCGCGATATAGGGCGCGATATAGGGCGCGATATTTGAACATTTTTTGGCTTACATAAATGACCACACCAAAATTGCACTAAAATTTAATACTGGCCAAATATTAAAAATTATTTTTAATAATAAAATTAACTGAAATTTAATGCTCTGCTGGTATTAATTTTTATTACTAATTTTTTATTTTAAATTAATTATAATAATAAAAAAATTAATCAAATTAATTCCAAAAGTTTATAAAAGGTTGTTGTAGTATTTGAATTGCATTAAAATTATATACAAAATTTTACTGAAATATAATACAGCATGTCTTAAAAATTCAATAAAATATTCGACATAGTATCGAATAGATTCTAAGGGCATAAAATAACGTTGTATAAGACAAAATATATTTAAAGATTTTGTAAACAATTGAGAAGTATTAGATTTAATACTTTTTGTACTAAAAATCTCTGCAATAATTTGCTTGTATTAGAATTTGTTCCAAAATTTCTAACCGTGTACCCTTCATATTTCTTAATGGGTATTTGTATGCAACATACTGCTTCCAAAATGCAAGATTACCGTTTTTATGAATAGGTTTATTTTTCAGAAGTTCTTTCTAGCGCCAAAACTGATGGCTTTCATAAAATATCTACTATGAAATTTTTCTTACAAAAATGCATATGCTGCTCGTGCACTCTCATTTAAATCTATGCTTACAATTGTGAAAGTATTAATGCTCGTTATTAATTTTGCATGCAGGGTTGGCCAGTAATGATTACTTTCGTGTAATGATTATAAAAAATTACTGATTACAATTAGTCACACACAAATTTATTACTTGATTACTTAAAATAAATTATTAATTACTTTAAAGTATTCAGTGTTTTTTTTTTTTGAGAAATCTGTAATCATGCAAAAGTAATAAGTGATTAATTTAAGTAATCAATCACTTTCTAGTAATGAATGAATTATTCTGATTAATAAATTTATCAGTAATCAGGCTTAACCATTCGTTGATTGCAGATTTCTTTAACTAATATATTGTTTTACATCTGTTTTTCTATATGTCCTTCAACTGTAAAACTAAGACAAGAAAAATACAGAAAAGGTTTCTGAGCACTATTGTTACCACTTCCTTAACAAAACCAATCTTACAAACATTAACACCACTTTTAGCTGCTTCACTAATAACTGCTGTATAAAATATTGTATTTATGGTAAATAGCAATTACTGGAATAATAAATTTACATACAAATTTTGAATTTTTTGTCTGACGAGAAGTAATCGGTAATCACCGAAAGCTGGGTCTGATTACTGACTTCTTAATTTATTAAAAAATCATGTAATTCCATGTTACGATTACTTAATTTTTTTAAAAATCATGTAATCACCTTGCATGATTACTTAATTTTTTATAAATTCATGTAATTACCTTACTATGATTACTTAATTTAAAGTATTTTTAGTTGGTATTTAATTTTATTTTTCTGAATATTTAGAAAAATTAAGTAATCTGTGCAATCTGAATACATGTAATCATAATCAGTAATCGTGATTTGTAATCATGGCCATCCCTGTTTGCATACCTATTTTTAATGTCATGCTTTGTAAAGCAATTTAAACGTGTGGAAAAAAATGGCTGAAACAAGGTAGAATTTTGCAAGAAAAGCAAAAAATACAGTTTAACTATCAATATCTTGCTCTGTTGTTTGTATTCGAGACAGTTATGCTAAAATTGAAATTTTATAGAAAAACATTTTTGATCTCAGTTTTTCCAAAAAAATTCACGTTATAATACAAAAAAGGGGTTATAATGAGACATAAAATTTAACGAAAATTTTGCGAAAATTATAAAATGCAAAAAATAAATATGAATGAAGCCACTATTTAGTTCTTGCAAGGCACAAGAATTACTTTTTCTCTTTATTCCAGTTGCTAGAGTTTATTTTACATGATCTTCAGAAAGAAAAAAATAATAAAGTTTGTAACTTATAAGCATCATTTTAGCTCTACGCAAAGTTTACATATTAAAGAAGTGGTGGCAGAACACAAAAGAGCAACCAAATCAATACCAATTTTTTCAAAAAATTACAAAGGACAAAAAATGCAAAAACTATATAATAGATAATAATTTGGACAAAAATTGTGCAGCATATCGCTAAGGGACAAGTGATGGTTTTTTTTTTGCAACACTTACATTAATGCAAGCCAGCACATATGTGTGCATGTGTGTGTAAGGAAGCAAGGACCAAAGTGCTTCCACTCGTTTGTTGCGGGCTTTCTGTCTGTCCAGCTGATGCAAGTGCTTTCCGTGCAATGACATCAAAGTTAAAGCCGGCTGCTTGTTGATGCTGCAACCGCTTTTGGTGCTGTTGCTGAGCATAGTGTATGTGTGTGTGTGTGTTTGTCTGAATTTGTGTAAAAAAAAGCACATCATTTCAGCGTTATTCAAATTTAAAGTTGAGCAACTCCCAACAGATGAGCAGACAGTAGAAGCACCAACAATTTAATGAAATATTTTGTGGAATTTTTATAAATTTTATGGTTTGAGTGTACGTATGAAGAGTTTTTTTTTTTTGTGATTGCATGAGAAAATTTACCACAGTCAAACGATAACAAATTTGAACTCCTCTGGTGGTCGTTGAACGTCGTTACACCAAAAAAACTTCAACAACATCAAAAAAAAAAAGGCAACACCAACAACAAAAACACTAGCTACAACATATAAACAAAACCGCTGAATAAGTTTTAATTATATTTTTAGTGTTTACGTTGCACTTTTATTGCTTTTGATGTTTTGCAGCGACTCTTTGTATGCAATACATATACTAGCAAACATACTGCTATTCACTTCCATATAAGTAAAACTCTTTTAGAGTCTGTTCTTTTTGTTTTTATTAAAACCATTAAGCAATTTAGAAAAATTAGAAATTGTTTGTGTCCACCATGATTTAACCACACAAACATTCTAATAAACTCACTTAATTGAGCTACCATTGAGCTATCATTAAAAATCATCTACCTCTTATTACAACAAAACAAGAAAAAAACACCCGCCTAAAATAGCAACGGCAACAACAGAAACAACAACAAAATAAACTTAATTCACTTTCAAACCGGATTAACGCAATTAAAATCTCATCACATGTTAATCCAATCGAAATGAATTGCTTTCTACACCAACTTTTGCCTGTTGGTGTAGAATGCAAAGGAGCAGAATACAAAAAAACCAAAAAAACAAAAAAAGCAAAACTTTGTCCTTGCAAGACCGCGATGTGGCACATGACTTCCGCGTCATGCCGCTTTGTATCGGGAAAGCTTTTCATTAAATAGCAACGACTTCAAAAACAACACCAACGAAAGGTGTGGAAAATTAAATTTTCTTTCAACAACAAAACTTAAGCCTTAACTACAGCAAGAATAAAAGCAACATTTTGACAGGGGCATCAGCATGGAAGCACTTTAGACAGTGATCCACAAGCTACACAATGCATAGCGAGAACGCCTTGAATGCCACCATGTGTAAATTTATTTTAATTAATGCTCAATTTGTGGTTGGTTATTGAGTAACTTACAGATATAAGTACATGAGTGTGTGTGTGTGTGTGTGCAAGTATGTATGTGTGTGAATTAGCTGTGAATTGTATGGAAACTTAAGCTGCTTAGATATTTAAACATTTTGTCAGTTCATGAAAATTTAAGCACTCAATTTGGCTTTAATGAGTCATTATCGATGCATGTTTAATGAGTTGAAAGATAGGCAAATTATCTTGATTGAGTTTGTGTTGATGAATGATTGACTTTTAGCTTGAGCAAAAATAATTTGTTTATCATTTTGCTAGAAAAGCTGTTAGTGTAAGTTTTAATTGTACATATAAGCCAATCAGTACAAAAACTTATTTGTATCATATTTTTATGCCAACAAAGGAAATTTTGTTCACTCTTTTAAAGCATTTAATATAAAGGCTAACGGTCAAAGTCTTAAATACTTAATAGTATGCCTGCACAAAAACTTCAAGCTATTGACATTTTTAAAAACTCTACTCATTCTTAGAAGCTCATTTTCAAATCAGTTGATTTTTTCAAAAAAAGATTGAACTATAATGGCAAAACACAAAACTGTACGTGATGTAGAATTATATGCTGAGCTAATAATACTGGAAAAAAAAAACATTTTTCTAATTTTTTAGTTTAATTATTTTATTTTATGACAAAAGTGAATGTATTGCCCTATTGTGCATCGGTAAAATATAATCGCTTCTTTAACTTTAGTCACTCGCTTCTCACCTTTCTCAAGCACAGTTTTGGACCATTACATAAAAGTATCGATTGCGTCTTTGTCATCATTGAAATCGTTAACTTCTTCTGACACTTTCAAATAGTTATCATAATGGAATTAAATTGCGAATGTTAGTGAAATAATGTTTACATAAATTATAATAAATATATACTACAGAATATACAATTGCTTAACTGTATACCCTGAGAAAAATTTCATGTTTTTGGTGAATCACTAAGTAGGTTGAAAAAAAAAGAAACTGTCTCCTTTGAGTTTGCTGGATTTTTGTGAACACAAGTATCAACTAATGAGTAAAATCATATAAATGTAATTTCTAAAAGTCCTTTCAATAGGATTACATCATTTGCTTTACGCATACGCTTTAACCATGCGTTATGAAGAAGCAATTTGTCGTCATGCATTTTATTTATCATCATAAAATTGTCAAAAGCAAAAATTAAATATGGAATGGAATGGAATCAATTTTAAGAATTCCTCGCTTTGTTATTAATTAATTTAAACCTCGTAACATGCAGTCCAGCATACAAATGTCAAAGTATGACCTACACGTAGCCTCATATAAACACACACACTCATACACATACTAACTCATGCTCCTCCAGCAGTGGTAGCAGAAACAGAAGCACGACAGTCACAACTGTCAAAATGATATGAAATTAAAAATAAATCCCGTGCATCATCAGACGTTCGTGCCGCGCAACAACAACCAGGACATATGTGACAGCGTTCAGCAAGGACGAAAGCCAACACAATGTACCAACATTCAGAGAATGTTGAAGTTTGCCAGAAGCCAGTCATCCAGTCAGTGAGACTGGCAAATAGAAATACAATAAAAATGACGAAGAAAAATGGTAGGTATTTTTAGAGCATAGCTTTCGAGGCAAAGTAGTCAAAGAAAGGACCACACCAACAACAAAAGAAACAATGTTGGGCTTTTGGGGGAAAAAAATCAGACAAAAATAACAAAAACATATAAAAGGATTTCACTGCTGGCTGGAAAAGTTCGTATCCAGCTAGGGTTTGAGAACATGTCGCAATATGTGAGAGTTTTTGGCAGAACCTGTGTATGTCTCTGCTCGTTGGATTCGAATTATTAGTGAATTACTTGTATTCGCAAACGTGACCCGATCTGGTGAACCGAAACTTGACGTAAGTAAAGCAAAAAATTATATAAAAATAAGCGTCACTTCAGTTATTTCCCTACAGAAAATCGGACCAACTTTACAATATTTCTGAACTAGTTCCAAAAAGAACCAGTATGGTCTCTGTACATTAATCGAACTGACGCATGTTATGTTTTAATGTCATAAGAACTTATAATATTTTATTAAAAAAATTGGTTTCCAAAAAATAAATCATCAAAAATGTGCATATATTTAATTTTTTTTATAATTTTTTTATTTTGGAACCCCCCCTAACTTGCAAAATAAATAAGCGAACAAATAAAAAATGTCGTTTCCAGTATCTACGGAACCAACTTAATTTTTGATAATTTTTTTAGAATTTTTAAAAAAAGTCGAGATGTCGATTTGCCGTTTTGTTTTGTTCTTGCACTTCTTTTATTTTAAGTAATTACATTTTTTATATAATGCAAAAACCAACCTTTGTCAAATTCATTGAATTTATTCCTCAAAAAGTTTGAAAATGGAAAAAAAATTGAAACAACACGTGTTCAGATTTAATATATTTTTGTTAGTAAAAATTTTGAAACGAAAACAAAATAAAATCAAAGTGAACTAGTCTACGCCGAAAGTTTTTTGTACTATTTCATAGCAAGAACAAATTGCGCTAGAAATGAACTAGTTGTTTTTCCCAATTGAATCCAAAATAACTACTGGGTTATTAATAAAATTTATATATTTTCAAACGTATGTCAATTTTTTCGCAGGATAGTCATTTGATATGTGGTCTGAAAGCTAATTCAAGACGAAGTTGAGCTTTACATAAGCAAACAATTACAAACATAAAAAATGATTTTAATAAGATTTGTTAAAGCTATGTTTAAAATCATTTCGATTTTGACAGCTAAAATATAAGAACTCCTTAAATAAAAATAATCAAAAATAATAAGAGCCAGGAAAAAATTAAAGACATCTGTAAAAATTCTATCGTAATTTTTAGAAATCTTTTTGGGTACCAATGTCTTAGAGTTTATTATAATAGCCCGTTCATGTATAGAACTGAATGTTCAATGTTTACCAATTTGCTAGAATAGACTTTATAACAACACTAGAAAAAGTTAAGAATCTTCTTTGATTGCATAAGCTGTGGTGTGCGTACCATGTACTTAAAGTCGCGTCATCAAAGCAGCTACATCATAAATAAAACTTTTTTTTATTCTACTATTCTCTCGCAAGACTCAAGCGCTTGACATCCTAAAACTGCATTCAAAACATTTATTATGTAAGTCAAATTTACTACACAAATTATATTCATTACATTCATTATATTCATTATATTCATTATATTCATTATATTCATTATATTCATTATATTCATTATATTCATTATATTCATTATATTCATTATATTCATTATATTCATTATATTCATTATATTCATTATATTCATTATATTCATTAAATTTACATTCATTATATTCATTATATTCATTATATTCACTATATTCATTATATTCATTATATTCATTATATTCATTATATTCATAATATTCATTATATTCATTATATTCATTATATTCATTATATTCATTATATTCATTGTATTCATTATATTCATTATAATCATTATATTCATTATATTCATTATATTCATTATATTCATTATATTCATTATATTTATATTCATATTTATATATTTATTATATTTATTTTATTCATTTTATTCACTATTTTCAATATATTCATTATATTCATTGTAATCATTATATTCATTATATTCATTTTATTCGTTATATTGATTATATTCAATATATTAATTAAATTCATTAAATTAATTATATTCATTGCATTCATTATATTCATTATGTTCTTTATATCCATTATAGTCATTATTTTTATTATATTCATTATATTTATTATATTCATTATATTCATTATATTCATTATATTCATTATATTCATTATATTCATTATATTCATTATATTCATTATATTCATTATATTCATTATATTCATTATATTCATTATATTCATTATATTCATTATATTCATTATATTCGTTTTGTTCATTATGTAAGTCAAATTTACTACACAAATTATATTCATTACATTCATTATATTCCTTATATTAATTACATTCATTATATTGATTAAATTCATTATATTCAATATATTATTTATTATCATTTTATTCAATATATTCATTTTGTTCATTTTATTCATAATAATCATTATACTCATTATATTCATTTAATTCACAGTACTCATTATATTGATTATATTAATAGTATTCATTATGTTCATTATATTCATCATATTCATTTTATTCATTTCATTCATTATATTTATTATTTTCATTATACTCATTATATTGATTATATTCATTATATTCAATATATTCTCTATATTCATTTTATTCAATATATTAATTTTGTTCATTTTATTCATAATACTCATTATACTCATTATATTCATTTAATTCACTATACTCATTATATTCATCATATTTATAATATTCATTTTATTCATTATATATATTATATTCATTATATTCATTATATTCATTATATTTATTTTATTCATTATATTCATTACATTCATTACATTCATTATAATCATTATATTCATTATATTCATTATATTCATTACATTCATTGTATTCATTGTATTAATTATTTTTATTATTTTCATTATATTCATTATATTCATTTTATTCATTATATTCATAACATTCATTTCATTCATTATATTCAATACATTCATAACATTCATTAGATTCATTATATTCGTTATGTTCATATTCATATTTATATATTTATTATATTTATTTTATTCATTATATTCACTATTTTCAATATATTCATTATATTCATTATATTCATTATATTCATTATATTCATTATATTTATTATATTCATTATATTCATTTTATTCATTTTATTCATTATATTCATAATATTCATAATATTCATAATATTCATTACATTCATTACATTCATATTTATATATTTATTATATTTATTTTATTCGTTATATTCATTATATTTACTATTTTCAATATATTCATTATATTCATTGTATTCATTATATTCATTATATTCATTTTATTTATTTTATTGATTACATTCAATATATTAATTAAATTCATTAAATTCATTGTATTCATTGCATTCATTATATTCATTATGTTCATTATATCCATTATATTCATTATATTTATTATATGCATTATATTCATTATATTCGTTTTGTTAATTTTTATCGTTATTTTCATTATATTCATTATTTTCATTATATTCATTATATTCATTATATTCATCAAATTCATTATATTCATTTTTCTCATTTTATTCATTGTATTCATTATATTCATTATATTTATTATATTCATTATATTCATAATATTCATAATATTCATTACATTCATTATTTTCATTATATTCATTACATTCATATTTATATATTTATTATATTTATTTTATTCGTTACATTCATTATGTTTACTATTTTCAATATATTGAATATATTCATTGTAATCATTATATTCATTATATTCAGTATATTCATTCTATTCATTATATTGTTTATATTCAATATAATAATTAAATTCATTAAATTCATTATATTCATTGTATTCATTATATTCATTACATTAATTTTATTCATTATATATATTATATTTATTTTTTTCATTATATTCATTATATTCATAATATTTATTATATTCACTGTATTCGTTATATTTATTATATTCATTATATTCATTATATTCATTATATTCATTATATTCATTTTATTCATTTTATTCATTTTATTCATTATATTCATTGTATTCATTATATTCATTATGTTCCGTATTTTAAGTTTATTCATTATATTCATCATATTTATAATATTCGTGATATTCATTTTAATTATTATATTTATAATATTAATATAATTATTATATTAATTATAATCATTGAATTTAATATTTTTATTATATTCATTATATATATCATATCATAAAGAGTAAAAAAATTTTTAATAATAACCTTTTATTTAAAAAAGACGTGAGCTAAAAAGAAAAAATAAATTAAAGTGACATTTTTCATATATGTATATTAGGTCGGGTCGATTTGTGGGGAGGCAAAAAAATCGCCCATTTCTCAGTGAAAATCGTGTTCTAGGGATCAAAATAAGATTTCTATACAAATAAAGTTCCCCATACGAACAAATGTTTGTATTAAGCTTTTAAATATAAATGTATATAAAAAATTCTAAATTTATATAAGTCCTTAGAACTTACCAATTTACGTACGCTTATACTATGATGACAAGTAAATAAGAAATGGGCTCTTCTGCACCTTGAATATACCTAGAATATACATACTATATACATATAAAATGAATGTCACTTAAATTTATTTTTTCTTTTTAGTCACGTCTTTTTTAAATAAAAGCTTCTTAAAGGTTTATTATTAACATATTTTATTTTCAAAACTTATGGAGATATAGCATTTTTATTAATTTGTCTGCGGTAAAAGGGGGTGTGGCAAATAATTTTATTAAAATATTGCATTATCACCGGACTAACATATGTGTATTAAATTTCAGCTTAATCGGATACCAACAAGCATGCAAAATTGCGAAAAATGTTTTGAAAATTTTGAAGGACATACATGCATACATACAAACATACATATATACAAACAAAGCAAGTTATAATCAGCTTAAAATCAGACAGGTACTTTTGAAGATATAGGATTTTTATTTTTATTTTTGGGCGGTAAAAGGGGGTTTGGCACCATTTTTTCCTGAACCAACCTCTACTTGAAGGAAATTAACTGCCAAAATTTTAGCTGAATCAGCCCAGTAGTTTTGGAAATATAGCATTTTTATTGATTTGTGGGCGGTAAAGGGGGAGTGGCCAAATTTATTCATAAACCTCATGTTTTATTTGATGCAACTTTACTGTTTAAATTCCAGCTGAATCAGCCCCGTAGTTTTCGAGATATAGCATTTTTATGGATTTGTGGGCGGTAAAAGGGGGTGTGGCAAAACATTTTATTATAATATTGCATTGTCACCGGACTTACATATGTATGGTAAATTTCAGCTTAATCGGAAACCAATAAGTTGTAAAAAAATGGCTTGCAAGTCTTGAGGACATACATACATACGAACGAAGCAAGTTAAATAAAAGCTTATAAAAAAACAGGTTGTTTTTACTGAAGTCGCGCAATGGTTTTGCATGTTTTGCATTACTCCTCTGAGGAATATTGAAACTTCAATACAATTGTTAGTATGATTATTTATCCTTAATCCACATTTAAAAATATTTTAAATTTTTTTTCAACGAAATTTTTTTATACTCTGCAGGTGGTCTCTAAATTTTGAGCTGTTTTATGTATATTTTGTTTTTTTTAGTCTTTCTTAGCATCTAAACTAATGCCACACAAACTTTTAAAAAGTTTTTTGTTTTTCCCTCGTCCTTTTTGTGTTTATGCTTATCCTTAGAAAAACATTAAAACTTTTCGCCGCTGTCATAACTAAAGAGCTTCTCGATAATTTTGTCCCTATGGAGTTCTAGGCAATTTTTTATGCTCTTTGGCAGCGTAGACGACCAACAGCATAAGCTTGCTTTTAACCATGATCTCCGAGGCAACATTTGCGTAAAAGTTTTAACAGTTTTTATGAACAATCTAACAACAACGGCAACAGTATGAAAAGCAACAACAGCATCAAGCAAAGCCCAAAAGCTGTGCTAGCGTTTGTGGATTGTTGTTATTTTATTTTCATTAATACTTTATAAGATGCCAATGCCAAAAACGGGCTTCGGCTCTGCTTCAGTTCTATTTCAAAGTCAGCATCTATTACGATACATTTCTTTTTCGGCTTACGCTATATTTTGTACACTTAACAGCTTTGCTTTATGAAATCGACAAAAGCTAGGCAGCTTTTAGGCGCAAAGCAGCTATTCCTTTGACGATTGCTTGGATAACAGTTGCCGCACCCACTTCATAATTTCGTATTCATAGATGCGTACATTTTTAGTAAAATTATTGCATGAAATAAAAATGCCTTTGGTGGTGTAGTCAAAGTAGAAAAAGTCTCTTTAGTATACATTTAATAAGCCTAAAAGGCTACCTCACTGCTTTTGAACATTAGTTTGTAGAACTATTTTTGACCCTCATCACTGACGTATGTAGAGCAACGCCCTGAAGATAATTTCATTAAATTTGTTATAAGTCGATAAATAAATTCAATGTGGTTGCTGTTCTCACTCATTTTTAAGCAATTTTCAAATATCAGCCAGGCGTATTGGTTGGACGTATTGAAGCCACATGCTTGCGGCTGCAATCTGTTCTGAGCTAATATAATAAATTCTTTTATTTGTCAAACTTGAAGTAAATTTTGCTCTATTTGTCAGTTGACATTTTTTGGTCGATGCCTGACATGGCTTCGGGTAGTGTCCGTTATATTGTCACTTATTGAGCATTTCATGCAATTTGTTGATATCCTCGACCAGTGCTGATATTTGCTATCAAATGCAAGGACATTTAAGTCAAGAAAATGTTCAAATCTTATAAAATAGTATAAAAAAAATTTAAAAACATTCACAACTAATTTTAAAAACATATTTAAGCATACAAATAAGGCGTTATTTCAAAGAGTGAGAGAACTAAAATCGTGGGATATCGATAATACTTGATTTTATTATGCTCAACAACTTGACCGAAGGCATCTAATCTGTTTTCATTGGCCAAGAACTATACTTTCACTCTGAAAGTTTCCTATTTTTGACTATGAGCCCAGATTATGACTGAACAGAAATGATCTTGAGATTCGTGATGTGTTCCAAAAATATTTAAATAAAGTTTGAAAGCTCAAATCCGAATAATCAACATTGCTGTGTTGTTTTATTTATTACTAGCATGGCTTTGCAGGGGCTTCTATGTAAAACCTCTATTTAAAATATGCCCGGAAAGTAAAAATATTCTTTTGATAAGCAATTATTTTGTTTGATTTAAGAAAATTTAAAATTAAGCCTCATTTGCTCAAATCAATCATTAAAAACTAAAGTTAAGAAAAAAATTTTGCAATGAGCCTTTTTTTCTTAAATTGAGTAAAATAAATGATTGCTTTAAACAAGAATAAAATACTTGATCCTAGAACCTGGAATAAGACTTATATCAAGAACATATTGTCTTAATTTAAGCAAATGCAAAAGTGTGCAAGTACTTTCATTTATAAATTTTTTAACCTCTATCGTTAAGATTAGAAGTGAAAGAAAAATCACTTTTCTATTCTGATCTGAAGCTGTGTAATTCATTTTGCAAATTAGAATTTATATGTGAAACTTAGAGTAAACCTCAATTTTATTTAAGTGCTTTTCAATATATATTTAGTCTTTCCACAATATCAAATTCAAAAGCATTATTAATTGCTTTTCAATATTAAGGATTAGTTTTTTATTCCTTGTTTAAACCTTATTAACTTGCGATTAATTGAACGTAGAGGAAAAATAAGCTAAACTTCACTATCTGTTTTTCAGTGGAATAAGACTTGTTTAACAGATCGTAGTTAAGGACTTAAATGCGACAACACATGCAAATGTCAAAGACTTATCGGTTTTTTATAAACTGACATAATTCTTTGCATATTGAGTAAAAAAAAATATTGAAAAAAAATTGAACAATATGTTAACACAATGAAAAAAAAATTTATCGGTTGATTTGTGTTTATTTTATATTCTTTGTGAGTGAAAAGGTCCATATTGAAGGGTTATAGTAGTGACATAGATTGTTGTCATTACCTCAGAATGGTTGAAGATAACTTTTGTAAACAGCTCATGACGCCAAGCAATTGGCGGTGCAGCAAGCATTTTAAACCACTTTTAAATCTGGCCATTAGGTTGATACTTTACCAGTTGTTGCAGATTCTTTGGAAAACCTGTACCGAGTCATGGAATCGTCCCATTTTATGGCCACAAAGCCATCTTGAGAGGTGACTGTGCGCTTTTAATGACAGTGAATTAAGTCGCACTTAAACAAAAAGAATCGGTGCAGCAACATAGATGGCTCCTTTTACAAAAACAGCAAAAAGTATCAAGCGTCCAGGTCTATAAAAGAATTATTTTTTACTTCCTTATGTAATTTTTCCAACTTCTTTTTTTTTATTAGTTTTCTTTGGACACCGATACGCCCTCTTTTATGTTTGAAAATTGTAAAAAAAAACACACAAGCTATTTTTTATAAATGGAACACTTATTTTTTTTAAGAGTTTGTTTTACAAAATTAAAATATAGTTTACTAACTTCAAATACAAAAAAATTTAATGTATTCATAAAAATTGCATATCGCACTGCTAACAAACAAAAAACCCATATTTTAATAATCATGCTTGAAAAATGGGCGTATTACTTGTTCTCCAACTACCAAAATCCATTGATCATAGTCTGTAATTAAGAAAATGTTGTAATTTTAAATGAAAGTTTTTGAACAGTTCCATGTTTTTATTTAAAAAAGCAGTACAATGTCCAGATTTCGTCTTGTTTTTTTTTTTGTATTACTACTAATAAGTTTTCCTGCATTGTACTTAATAGTTTATCCTAACCATAATCATTTTAGAAAATCTTATTTTATCCTATTATTTGCCTTCAACAAATCGCCTTTTCAGTCACGAGCTTATTTTTTTAGGGTATAAAAAGCTGTTTAAAGCCAATAAAATGGGTCAAACATAAAAGGTTCAATTTAACAAAAGATGATGATGACAGCAGTTTTGCTGTTAACGAACATTACTTTCAAATAAGTTTTCAACTTCAGACTTCAGAGTGAACAATTGGGTTTAAAGGGTGAATCCCTTTTAAACGCGCCTTATTTAACACTTGCACACCCAACCACAATCGAGATGAAATTGCAAATTGTTGTTGCCTTTGATTTGCATAGAAAAACATAAAATAGCAGAATAATAATATTTATTCTATGCATGATAATTTGATTACTTTCGTTCGTACATTTTGTGAATCGACCAACAATAAGAAAAGAAAAAATGGATGACATCAAAGTTTCTTCATTTTGCATTATTTAATGAGTTAGCTTTTTGAAGGAATTTCTTTTGAATTTGCCATTGTCTTGAATTTATGCGCAGGCATATACACAAACACGCACACACAGGCACACACAAGCACACACATGAACACATTTATAATAGCCAAAAACACACAATTGCTTGTTTGCGATACATATGCATACATATATAAATATATATATATACATATATAAGCAGTTATATATGCATACATTCAAACAAACTGGTACTTGTCTATATGCATAACCTTAAATTCATTTGAATAGCAAATTTTCATTTCGCTCTAAAAACCATGAAACCCAAGTCCAAAAACAACAAAAACAACACTAAAAACAATCTTTATGGAAAGTTCTAGCTGATTTTCTTCATGCATTTGCTGTATTGCGAGGAGGTGCATATTTGCACTGTGTGGATACCATCAACCCAATTGGATAGCATAACATATCCATGTCTTGGCCTCAACGTCAAGCTTGTGCACAATTTCCCACACATCAACATAAGAATGAAATTGTTTTTAGAATTGAGTTTGATTTAGCCACGAAGAATTGCATTTGTGAATTTGAGTATTCATGAAGTTCAACTGAAACCGTTCAATTTCATGGAATGTTCAACTATTTGCATAATAAAACACACCAAGTTATAGCGACAGATAAATGATTCGTTGATTTTTGACACGTTATGAATATCTGATAAATGCTGTCATTCAAGTAAAGCATGGGAAAACGTCTTGTTGATCATTTAATTTTTATGTTTCGGACAATTCTATTTCTTTAATAAAATAAATTTTGCAATATTAATAGCAAAGAACTTTCTTTACAGAAAGATGTGTTTTGCTGTATCGTTTCTTGCAATTATGTCACTTTGCGTACCACTTGGTAAATCATTCCATGTAAAAAAGTGGTGCGGTCAGGGGACCCGCGTCAGGAAGTAAATTTAAAATTATTTCATCAGATTTGAAATCAGCGACCTACAAACGCATCTACAAACAGAATAAAACAAAAACTCATTTTAAGGGTCCACCCTAGTGCCAAAAAAGTTTTTTAAATTCTAATATATGATTCGAAATCAGTGACCCCTTAATACTGACAGCACATACATAAGGAGTATGAAATAAAAACAAAACCCTTTCCAGGATCCACCCAATCCACTAATTTTTGGAAGTTTTTTTCTAAATGTATATTTTTCTTTGAAGAAATATTTAAAACTTTGTTTAGAAATTTATTTTTTTCTATCAAAGAAAAATTTCCATTTGAAAAAAAAATAAAATTTTCTTAATTATTGAGTAAATTATTTGTTATTTTAGTATGTTTTCTCTCAGAGTATAAAAAAATTATTGATTTAGTTTAAAGTTTTTATCTAAATGACCTTGTTATTTATTATGTTGATTTTATATGACTTAAATACGAATTCTAGATTTTTGATAGTTTAAATCATTCTTGATTTTAAATACTAATTCTTGTTGTTTGATAGTTTAAAATTGTTTATTAAGCTTAGGTCAAGGTAAGAACAATTAATTATTCTAACTATTATTCTAATCTTTCCAAAGAAACAACAACCACGTTTTCAAGATGAAAAGGAAAAAATCACTACCTGATTTTATTGCAATTTTGGCCCTGCTAAAGGCTTCATCAGAAATCTATGTGAAACTCCGGGCAAGCGGGCATTAGTGCACGCAATTTTTCAGTTTTCTTCCATTGTTATGTTTTCATGTTTGTTGTTGTATTTCTGCTTTATTTTAGTCTTTGTTATAAATGATTTTAAACTTTCAAACAACTAGAATTTGTATTTAAAATCAAGTATGATTTAAACTCTCAAAGATTTAGAATTTGTATTTAAATCATATAATATCAACATAATTATTCATTAAGTGTAACTTGTAATGCTTTTCTATACGAAAGAAATTATAAAAATAAAGTGGGTGGCCAAATAAATAAAAAAGTATACGTATAGTTTTTTTACAACGTATTATTTAAATAACATAATGAAAATTTTCCTTTTTTTATAACTATTTTTAAAATATATAAAATACTAGCTAAAACCCGGCGCGTTGCTGCCACTCTCCCTTGTCAAACGCCCATAAAATGTTATCAGTTAAACAGCATGTCTAAATTGAGGTCGAATACTGAATTCCGAGACTGTGCGACCTATACCCACAAAGCTATTCAATATAACAAATTTGGGTTGTATAGGCATTGGCGTCGGAAGCGGGGGGGAAAAGGGGGGCAATTGCCCCCGCACTTTTTTAGCTAGGTAAAAAATTTAAAAGGAAAAGTTATTCAAAATATCAGTTTTTTTACAACGATAATATTTTTGTATTATATATTTTCCTCTTCTTTCTCTCTTCTTCATGTTTCATGTGAAGCAATTTTGGTAAACTTTTTTTGCACCACCATTTGTACTGCCCCCCATTTGTACTGCCCCCCCATTTGTACTGCCCCCCATTTGTACTGCCCCCCAGATGAAATTCACTTCCGACGCGCTTGTGTATGGGAAGTGTCACGCCCTCTTGATCACCGCTCATAGAATGTAATCAATTAAACTGAATGTGAACATGGAGGTCAAATACCGAATTCGAAAACTGTGCGACATATAACACCAAAACTTTTTGATAGCACAAATTTGGGTTGTAAAGGAGGTGCTACTCCCTTTTTCCCTACGCCCATAAATTTTACCAATGAACTGCATGTGTAAATTGAGGTCGAAAAGTGAATTCCGAGGCTGAGTTACCTATAACTTTAAAGCTATTCGATATCGCAAATTTGGGCTAAGTTGGAGGTGTCACGCCCCCCGACAAACTCTGAAAAATTTTATCAATAAATCTGCATGCGTACATTTTGGTCGAATACTGAATTCCGACGCTATGCGACCTTAAACACCAAAGCTATTCGATATCACAAGTTTTCGTTGTATGGGAGGTGCCACTCCCCCTTGATCAACGCTCATAAAATGTAGTCAATGAAACTGCATGTGTACATTGAGGTCCAATACTGAATTCAAAAACTGTGCGACCTATAACCTCAAAGCTATTTGATATCTCTAAATTGGGTTAAAGATGAGGTTTCACGCCTCCTTGTCGTACGCCCATAAAATGTAATTAATGAAACTGCATGTATAAATTGAGGTAGAATACTGAATTCTGACGCTGTGCGACCTATAACTTCAATGATATTCGATATCGAAAATTTACGTTATATAAGAGGTGCCAAGCCCCTCTTACCAATGAACATAAAATTAAATCAATGAAACTGCTTGTGTACATTGAGGTCGAATACTGAATTCCGGCGTTGTGCGACCTATAACTCCAAAGCTATTTGATATCACAAAGTTGGGTTGTATGGGAAGTGCCACTCCCCTTTGCCCTACGCCCATAAAGTGTAAGAAATGAAAGTGCATGTATAAATTTAGGTCGAATACCGAATTCTTACGCTGTCAACCTATAACTTCAAATCAAATCGATATCGCAAATTTGGGTTGTAAGGAAGATGTCAGGCTTCCTTGTCCAACGCCCATAAAATAAAATCATTGAAACTGCATGAGTCAATTGAAACTGCATGAGAAACTGTAAATTGAGGTCAAAAACTGAATTCCAAGGCTGAATTCCTATAACTTCAAAGCTATTCAATATCGCAAATTTGGGTTGTAACGAAGATGTCAGGCTTCCTTGTCCAACTCCCATAAAATTTCACCACTGAAACGGTATGTCTAAATTGTGGTCGAATACCGAATTTCTAAGCTGTGCGACCCATAACTCTAAAGCTATTCGATAACACAAATTTTGTATATATTTGTGGGAGGTAAACGGGGGTGTGGCATTTATTCTTAAACCATCTCGTACTCAAAGCAAAGCCACTTACAAAATTTGAGCTCAATCGGACCAATAGTTTCGAAGTATTTTGATATTTTCTTAAAAGTAGGCGTAGATGAAGTGTGACCACGCCCGTTCTTATTAAAGTTTATGACAGTTATCATACGAACTTATTTACTAAATTTTAATTCAATACGAACAAAATCGTCTTAAATATGGCATTTTTATTAATTTGTGGGCGATAAAAGGTGGTGTGGCATTATTTTTTTCCTAAACCTAAACCCTAAACCCTAAAGAAGTATTCAATTTGGTCCAGTTGTTTTCAAGTTTTAAGCATCCGAACACATCACGATTTATTTATATATATACAGATATTGATTTGTGGGCGGTAAAAGTGGGCGTAAAAACATTTATGTATCGTGACTACTTCTTGGAGCACCTACACAGCAAGTTTCATTATAAAAATGTGTAGAACTCCAGAATTGCCATGATTGCGAAAAAGTGGGCGAATATATATGCGACCACACCCATTTTTTGTACAGTTAATAACAGTAACCATCTGAACAAGACTATTAAATTTTAGTTTATTACGTCCTTTTTTTGGTTTGTGTCGATAGCGAAAATTTGGCTTGTATGGGAGGTACCACGCCCCCTCGTCCAAACGTCACCAAACCTCACAGGAACACTCACTTTCCTCGGCAGACGTTGTTCTGCCACAAACTGCCAAATGTCAAGAAATGCCAAATATATTCACCATTTTCAGTATACCTGCCTAAAGTAGCCATATGCACTAAATAAGCAAATTTTAGTCTAATACAATCAAAACCGTGCGAAATATAACATTTTTTTTGTTTTGCAAGCGGTAAAAAGTGGTGCGGCAAAATATTTCCCTTGAGCCATCTCGTAATCGAAACAAATCGACTGCCCAAATTTCTGCTTAATTTAGGTTAAGCCTGGCGCACTTTACTTCACTCGACGCTAACGCCCCGAAAAGTGAGTTTAACTAAAGTGGGACAGGCCTATTTTCAGTGCACTTATGAAGAGTAACCATATGAACTGAATTACAAAATTTTTTTCTAATACGACCCAAACCGTTGAAATAAAACGTTTTCATTGGTTTATGGGCGGTAAAAGGGGGGGCGTGGAAATCAATTTTTAGTACAGTTTCTGACAGTAACCGTACAAGCTAAGCCAACATTTTAGCTCCATCGGCCCAGTAGTCAATTCTAATGATTTCTCAAAAAGTGGGTGTGGCTGTATAGCGATGACGCCCTTTTTTAGTACAATTTCCGAAAGTAACCATACAAACTTAGGTATCACATGTTAGTCTCATACGGCCAAAACTGCTTTAAAAATAGCATTTTCACTGTGAAAATCAAATCGTCTGAAATAAACCATTTTCATTTATTTGTGGACCGTAAAAGGGGGCGTGGAAACCCATTTTTAGTGCAGTTGTCGACAGTAACTGTACATACTAAATTACAAAATTTTAGCCTTATACGACCCAAACCGACTAAAATATAACATTTTTATTGATTTAGGGGCAGTAAAAGGGGGTGTGGCAAATTTTTTTCCTCAACCATCTCGTACCTGAAAAAAATCGACTGCCAAAATTTTAGGTCAATCGGTTCAGTAGTTTTGGAGTCTATAGACATCACACAGCCAGACACACATCGTTTTGCTTTTTATGTATATAGATATTGATTTGTGGGCGGTAAAAGTGGGCATGAAAACATTTATATATAGTGTTCGCCTCTTGGAGCACCTACACAGCAAGTTTCACTGTAAAAATGTGAAGAGCTCCGGAATTGGCATGATTTCAAAAAGTGGGCGTATTTATATTACGATTGCGCCCATTTTTTGTACAGTTACCGACAGTAACCATCTGAACAAAATTGCCAAATTTTAGTTTTTTACGATTGAAACCGTCTGATATATATCCGTTTTCTTGTTTGTGATCGATAGCGCAAATTTGGCTTGTATGGGAGGTACCACGCCCCCTTGTCCAATCGTTACCAAACCTCACAGGAACACTTTCAAGATGTGGGTTCAGTTTACCTGAAAATTTCATAAAGATCGGTTCAGCGGTTTCGGAGTCTATACGTGATATAGCCACATACCCACATACATGCATCCATTTTTATATATATATATATAGACCACCGGTCTGCCTTAAACAATTAGAATTTCACTATTCCCTTCTCTATTAACTGTTCCTTTTTGTACTATTTTTATATTTTGAACATTTTAAGAAATAATTTTATTGCATTTGATTGCTTTTAAAATTTGTAGAACACTATTTCGATTTTCAAAAAAATTGTTATATCCGGTTGCTTATAACTTATAGTTAAAAATTGATTTTAAAGATCTTTTAATTATAAAAATTATTTATAATTTTTTTCAGTAAGTTGCAATCGCGGGACTAATCCCGGTATTGAAATTGGCAATCCCGAAAATTTTGAAATCGCCACAACAACCCAAAATTGCAGGCCCTACATTGTACGTTGGAAAAATAAAAAGTTTGATATTAAAAAAATTATTGTGTATTGTAACTATAAAAAACAGGGAATTTTTGTATTTTTTCTCAATTTAAAACATTTATTTTGGATAGACTATCTAAATATATAAAATGGAATGTGTGTTTGTTCATTTGTTTGTTTGTTTGTACCTTATAGGAGACCAAACCTCTGGACCGATCTTCCTGAAATTTTCACAGCGTTTAACTGGGACTCTGGCATGATTAATAGGGTACTTTTTTCGACCACACCCACTTTTACGCCCACTTTTTTAAAATTATGTAATTGCTCCCATATAGTTTTTAACAGATTTACTTCAAATTGTATACACATTATACTCCAGGCGAGGTAGAAATAAACATTTCTTACGCCACGCCCCCTTTCACGCCTCTTTTCACACCAAATTTAAATTTTTAACTTTTTGTTCTCTGTACAAATTTGTTTCTTCCAACGGATTATTTTTTATTTGGTAGTATCTTGCTCTTAATACTGTTAACGTCGCCATATTACTATGAACCACGCCCACTTCACCGCCCCCATTTTTAATTCAGATACTAACTTATACCACTAACAATGTTTGCTATACAAAATCCTTTTTTTGTAATATGTATTTACCTAAAGTTTTATATACTTTTTATCTACAGGTAAGGTAGCCATAGATTTATTTATTACCAAATCCCCCTTTTTTGACCCATTTTACTTTAATTATAATTAATCTGCTTTCAATCTATATATATAAAAATTAATGTCTGTCTGCCTGTTTGTTTGTTTGTGCTTTATAGGAGGCCAAACCCTTTGACCGATCTTCCTGAAACTTTCACAGCATGTTACTATGACTCTGGAAGGAATAATAGGCTATATGAAGTTTATATTGGACAACGGGGCGTCGCACCGCCCATATTACCCAAAAATTTAAATCGCCATATTTTGGACATTTTTTAACCTACGTCGATGATATTTGGTACATATGGTATTGGCATAATTGGGAATACGTACCAGGAGAAAAGTGGGTGGTACCACGTTCCTTTTTAGGAAAATTAAAAGTCGTAATATAGTCTTAACTACTGGACCGATCGTCATTAAATTTTCACAATAGGATATTCTTACGAAATAATAAATTCTTGACTTTATAAAGTTGTGAGTGGAGAAAGGGGCGTGGCCTCGCCCATATAACCCAAAATTTAAAATCGTCATATCTTGGACATTTTTTGACCAACGGCGGCAGTATTTGCTATATATGGTATTGGCATGAATAAAAATACGTACCAAAAGAAAAGTGGACGGAGCACGCCCCTTTGTTTGCGATATATTGGAGGCTGGACCTGTTAACCGATCTTAAATTTTCACAGCGTGCAGCTTTGACTCAGGAATACTTATTACATGATAATATTTTTCGACCATTCACACTTCTGCGCCTACTTTTTTACTACGTTTATTAACGGCTTTACTTAAAATTTAAAATTAAATTTAAAATTAATTAAAATAGTGGGGTAGCCCCATTCTCTTTCTCCCACAACTGTCTGCAAAACAGCTGATTTTGTAATATGTATTAATTGAAATAGAGAGTGGGGTAGCCCCATTCTCATTCTCCCACAACTGACTGCCAAACAGCTGATTGTGTAATTGTGGTGTAATTGTGTGATTGTGTAAAGACTTAATTTTTTACGTAAATAATTCAATAATATATTACTAAATTAGTGCTGTAATATCTATAAATAAAAGAAAAAGTACACATTTTGATTGCATATATGTGTAATTATTAAAAACTAATGGAATTTTGTAAAATTCTGAAAATGGACTTGAATGATTCAGTGAATCCTTTTCTAAATCCACACGATATTTTACTAGTATGTTCGTGTGTAATTTGTGAAGAATTTTATAAAAACAGCAAGGCATCTGGATACAAGCCTCGAAATCGTGCCAGCTTTCAAAAGTTTATATAACATATGTATGTAAATACTCTGGCAACTGTGTCGAACTGTCAACATCAAAAATTTTCTGTTCGTGTTTTCTTAATATTTTATAAATTTATTACTGGTTTTAAGCCGACGGTTTTATTAATGCAAAAGTTGCAAATTAATATGTTAATAATAATTGCGCTAATTTCATTATCTGGTGTATAAACATTTTCTGTCTGATGATCAGCTTCAGTACTTCATCTCCCAAACTTCAATGTCATGGGGACAAGTTGCGATTTATGCAAGTCAGAAATGAGTACTTATAGCCATTTTATTACCTATTTCGGGTGTTGCAAGTTGTTTTACAAGAAAAGTGCCGAAATTAAAATCATTATTGGTGATGCATTGCAGTGCTCAGATACTAATGGTCTCCAATGATTTTATACTTCCTACCGTAAGTTTATCAATCATCAATCATCGACTAATAAGCTAAACAAAGAAATTCAGCGTCTTCAACAGCAGCTTATTTCAAAGCACGCTAGTGACGCCAATTTACTGTACGAATTATTAACTAGCACCAATTCTGCTAAACCTGATCATGGAAACTCTTCAGCTTTTCTTAAGGTTTGTTGGACCCAGACGTGCTAATGCTGAATGCATCCAAACAGTAGTTTTAGAGTCTTGTAATGATTTTTTAAAAATGGGCCGAACTTAATTACCAAATTTAAGTTCAATACAACCAAAACTGTCTTAAATAAAGCATTTTTGTTGATTTGATTTTATTTGTACGTTTCTGTTCTTCATCTTTTTAAACATATATTTAAGCATAAGGTACAAATTTTTTAGTCTCACAAAAATTTTAAGTTGTAAGTCCTCTATCAATTTAATATTAAGTCTTTAAAAGCTTGTAGAACTACACATTTTAATAACAAAATTATTAGTTTTATATTCAACTGCTATTTTCACAAAAATATTGTTTATTTTGAATTTATATTTTGTCTACTAGAAACATTATTTGAACATTTATTTCATACTCTTCGATGTTTCATTTTATGTTTCTAGACTTCAAATATGGTTTCGATTAATTATTGCTGAATTTTCGAACTAATTCAAGGGTCTTTTTTTATTTACTCATGCCCTTAACTCAAAACATAATGCGATATTCCTGAGAGAGCGAGATACAGAAAGTGAACTGGTTGCGCGCTGTTTCATTAAATTATTTAAACTCATCACGGAATATAAACTTTGTGTGTCCACTTGAAGCTTTCTTGAATTTTAAAAATATTCGGGTTTTGATGAACAGTCTCACTTTCCCTCGACTACACTTTCTTTCACCCTTTCAGTTGCTCATAATAAATAAGAAAATGTTGGTTTATGTTGGAGAAAAATATAAGTAAATAAATTATAAAAACCAAATTTATTACATCGCATCCTTGCTGGAATACCCAATGGTGATGAGGATATTAAGTATAATGAGTTGTGTCAGAAACAAATGCCCTTTATTCTCATTCAGTTGTTGCCACCACCAGCAGTATAGCCAGCACCATGATTGCTGCTACTGCCTGGCTGTTTCATCATCATCATCTTCTTCACTATCACCATCATCGTCTTTATCATCGCCGTCGTCTTATGAGGGTTCTTTTAATATTCTGACTGTGCTCTTGATTCTCGTCGCTCTTGTAAAACAAGCAGCAGCAACGTCTTCTTGACAAGCAGCAGCTGCTTATGGCTGGACATATTGTTGCTGTCCGTATTGTTGCCTACCCTTTATGTGGCTGCTGCTGCTACTGTTGCCGCTTCTGGTTTTTCTGCTTCCTTCCGATAGCTTGCTTGTGTCTCTCCCACAACCAACGAAGATTTGATTGAGTGATGAGCTTTGTGAATTGCCGGTTTAATCTAAATGCAGCAGACATACGAGAGGAAGGCATAAAACACGCACACAAACTCTTAAATGTACACACATACATACTCGTAGCAGAGCTCAGACATTAACACAATTACATGCGCAGCCCTAAACATCTACAAAAGCTGTTGCGCTTGAGACGTAAAGGATTAGTTTCGGGCACGAGTGTTACGCAGTGGCTCCATCCGACACACTGTCCAACAACAGCATTAATGGGAATGGTCAACAAGCTGAACTAGCTGATGGCATTGATATTCCAAGGAGTATCTGTAGGAATTATCTGTATATTTTTTTTTCCTACATTTTAGGCGGAACATTTTTCATGTTGAGTGGGACAGAACAGCAAAGCGCCGCACTTTAGTTCGAGGTGCATATTTATGGTGCTCTATAAACGAGTACTTCATAACATTTATGGGCGGCACATGCTCAACAACCTCTGCTGCGAGGGTATTTTTAGTCTTCTAGTGTATTACTGGGTGGCAATAATTGCCACATGCACACTTTTAATTGAGAAAACGAATATAAACAGCACTTTAACTTTTTCTTGCATAGATGAGTGCGGTGTATCGCGGGATTTGGTTAAAATAATTTTTGGCACGCACTAAAACTAGGTATCCTCGTGTTTTATATAAATATTTTCGGTTAATTTTATAGTTAATTGTATAGATATGAGGTTTTTTTAAACTAAATTAATTTGCCAAAAAAATTTTTTCTATCCTGTGGTTATCCTGAATTTTTGTGAAATGGTTTTGAAAACTTAATTGCTCTTGTTTTACGAAATTTGTGTTTTTTCAAAATTTAAAAAAGTTCAGGGAGTTTTTAGTAAGTTAAAATTCCAAGAGTCGACGCTTATTTTAATCATCATAACTTTTCTCCGATACATTGCACAGAGTTTATTTATCTTTGGTTATAAATGTAATTAATTTATCTTATATTATGCATCAAAAGTTATTAAATATTATTAACTATTGTTACACCGTACCACAATTATCGGAAAAAATTTCTCGAATTAAACAATACACACGTGACAAATAGGCAAAGGATAGTAAAACTGCGTTTTCAATTTTCTCTAGAATGTCTGGATTTTTTTGAAGGAAAGGAGGAGTTACAAAAAGGAATTGTTTAAAATTATTTATTTAAATACCTCAAACCTTTAAAACATGACAATATAGGTAGCAAATAAATGAGAACAATCTCTTTTATCAGAAAAACGGAGTGACAATACATCCATACCATATACACTGAACCAAAAATGTACATTATATTAATGAAAAGGTGCATTAATTTCAATGAATTATTCATTTATTTTGGTCCAATGAACTGTGGTCATTGATATCAATGAATTTTCTTCATACTTTAATGAATAGTTCATTAAACTTAGTGATTTTCAATGAATGGTTCCTTGAATATCAATGTACACTTCATTGAATTCAATGAACTCGTTCATTAAAAAAATGCCAAAATTAATGATTTTTTCATTGAATTTAATGAAAAATTCATTGAAGTCAATGTAAAGTTCATTGAATTCAATGTATAGTTCATTGAATTCAATGTATAGTTCATTGAATTTAATGTATAGTTCAATGAACCTTACATTGAATTCAATGTACAGTTCATTGAATTCAGTGAATAGTTCATTGAATTCAATGTACAGTTCATTGAATTCAGTGTATAGTTCATTGAATTCAATGTATTATAGTTCATTGAATTCAATGTGTAGTTCATTGAATTCAATGTACAGGGTTGCCAATATTCGAAGCGCCCATCTGGCAACACTGTAACTTTCCGCAGTGATGCCAAATCGACTAATGACATACCGCGTTTGAAGCGTCATTCCAAGCAAATGTTTACAATGGAACAGTACACGCCACTCGAACGCTCTAAAATTGTTGAAATTTACATTCAACAAAACAAGTCAATAGTGAAAACTCAACGTCCTTTCAAAAAAATAAATAAAGTGAAAAGTGCGCCTTCCAAGAAAACAATTTATCGTTTGTATGAAAGATTTACAACTGGTAATACTCTTGGTAACCCAAAGAGGCCAAATAAAAAGCGACCAAGGCGATCGGATGAGAATATTGCAGCCGTACGAGCCAGTATTGAGCAGTCACCAACAACATCCCAAAATCGCCATTCTCAGCAGCTCGGCATTCCCCAATCCACTTTACAACGCATTTTACGAGTTGATTTGAATTTGTTTCCGTACAAAATTCAATTGGTAAACAAATTGTTGCCTACCGATAAGCCACGTCGATTGGAATGGGCCCAAAGAGTCATCGAAATGGCTGAAGAAGACGAGCAATTTTGGCCACTGAAAATCCACAAGAGATTCAAGAGGTACCTTTTCACGATGCAAAAGTCACTGTTTGGTCCGGCGTTTGTGCTAAAATGCTCATTGGCCGTTCTTTTTCGAAGATGATAATGGCCACAGAGTTACTGTCAATTAGGAGCGTTATCGCGATATGATAAACAATTTTTTCATGCCAATCGCTCGTCGAAAGCGTATCAGGCACTACTGGTTTCAACAAGACGGCGCGCCACCACACACAAGCCGCACTACAATTGATTTTTTGAAGCAATTGATCCCTGGCCGTTTGATGTCAAAAAATGGTGATTTCGATTGGCCGCCAAGATCACCAGATTTAACGCCTCCAGACTTCTTTTTGTGAGGTTATTTGAAATCAAAGGTTTACGTCAACAAGCCAAAGACCCTAGAACAGCTGAAAACCAACATCCGTCAAGAAATAACCGCCATTCCCATCGAAATGTTGAAGAAAACCATGGAAAATGCTGCAAAACGGGCACAATATGTCGTAGAGGCCAATGGCGACCATTTACGAGATATCATATTCAAGAAATAATGTAAGCAAATCTACTTGAACCCAATTAAATGAAATTCATGACGAACAGACAAAAAATTGTGGTTTCTTTGATTTATTTAAAAATAAAATGGGCGCTTCGAATATTGGCAACCCTGTATAGTTCATTGAATTTAATGTTTATTTCATTGAATTTAATGTATTTAGTTTATTGGATTCAATGTACAGTTCATTAAATTTGATGTATTCAGTTCATTTAATTCCATGTATATTTCATTAAATTTAATGTATTTAGTTCATTGGAATGAATGATCTATACATTAAATTCAACGAATTATTTGTTAATCCCTCTCTAATCATTTTTAAAATAAGAAAATAATTACTATTGCAACAATATTTTTTTATTTTAAAGAGCCAATTAATATACAAATTTTCGAAGATTTTAAATAGTTTTTAAATTTATAAAAATATACGGCAATGAACTCCCACACGAGAGTGCATGCCGCAGGATATTTTAATTGAAATAATTGAAAAATTTTAAAGCACACATGTACTGCTCTAATAAAACTAGAAGTTTCATAGCAGAACTGTCTGGAAAGATATTAATTGAAAAAATAACTATTTATTTATTTAGCCTCAAGAAAAATTAAGCTTACCACTGTAATTAGTGAAATCTTCAATTTCTGCCAACGTTGCCCGCACAGCTTTATCTTTTATGTGGTTTTCATCCTTTAAAAATCTAAACATTTTTTGAAAATGATGGCAGCAGTCACTTAAAATGCCAGGTATATTTCCTATTATTTACTTATACTAATAGTAATTCAACAGATTTAAATTTTCTTTTACATTCAAAGCACAACATTTTCTTCACTTTTAATTTAATGTATTATCCCCTTTTATCTAAAAATTACACACACAATTGCCACACGTCTTCACAACTTCGCGTTTCACTTCAAACAAAATTGGGAAGGGAATAAATTAGTATGCATTGAATTTAATGAACTACACATTGAATTCAATGAACTATGCATTGAATTTAATGAATTATACATTGAATTTAATGAACTATACATTAAATTCAATGAACTATACATTGAATGCAATGACCTATACATTGAATTTAATGAACTATACATTGCATTTACTGACCTAAACATTGAATTCAATGAACTGTTCATTAAAAATCAATGTATGGTTCATTAAAATTTGATTTACAACTGGAATCAATGTACTTTTCATTGATATCAATGAAAAGTCCATTAAAATAATGAAAACAAATCATTGATATTTATTAAGATATTTTTAATGACTATGACTTCATTGATTTTAATGAATAGTACGTTAAAAACTATAAGCAATTCATTAAAATTCAATGATTGATTCATTAAAATCAATGTATTAATTTTAAAGAAAGCTGTTCATTAAATTTGTTTTTTCTGTGTATGTGGATTAGTTTTACTGTCTCATTTTTTGGATTAGTTTTACTGTCTCAATTTTTCTAAAAAAAAAAATATTTGCGTATGAGCATTGCCACGGTCAGGCATGCGACATTCTTACGCATTTGAATTGCAAAAAAATAAAGAAAATTAAGAAAAAATATTTTGTTGTTATTTTTCGATTGCATTTTCATAGCAACATGGTTAGTACAAAATGTAGGTTCCGAAGATTTTATCAATATATTAGCAATAACATGCGATCTAGCACGCGACAAAAATTGGAACTCGTTTTCAACTGCATCAAGAAAAATACAGAAATCTGCTAAACGTAACATCATATTTCAAAGCAATTAACTTTAAACTTACGTAATTATAAAATATAATATACGTGTAAAAATGGAAAAACAGCAGCTTGTTTTCAAAAACGTTTTTGAGGTACAAGGAGTTATATTTTTTGAAATTTAAACAGGTATTTGTACATAAAAAATACTTTATAAAAAATTTTTAGCAATTTTCTGGCTTTCTATAGAGGTTGCTAAAAATTAAATTGAAAAAAAAACATTCAAAACTGTTCGATAGATAACTCAAAATATATTGCTTTAATTTCAATGAATCTTTTTTCATTTTGTTCCTAATTTTGTCCTTTAATCATCCCACCTAAACTCAAGTACCTATTTATTTCTTTTAAAAAAATGTTCTACTCAAACTGTCACCATAATTTAAAAAAAAAACCCCGGGACTCGTTTGTAGGTGGAATGCTCAATTATTGACCTATACTTTAAAATTACATTTGGTTTGTTTGGTCAGATACATGGGAAAGGCCATATCCAACGAATAGTTTTGGATGTTTTTTTTTTCAATTTCATTTTTAGCGATCTCTATAAAAAGCCTGAAAACTACTAAAAAAAATATTAAAGTAGTTTTTATGTACAATAATCCGTATAAATTTCAAAAAATATAACAACTAATTGTACCTCAAAAAATCATGTCATAATCTAGCACGCGACATCTAGCAATCGACATATTTATCCATTGCAACTTAATTCAATAATTAAGTAATTAGATAGTTAAGTAAATAAAAAAAAGGTATTTAGTAAATAAAAAGAAATTTTATATATTTTTCTTTCCTTGCATCAACCATTTTTTCATTATCCTTAGCCAATGTCTTCCATTTTTACTAAAACACAAATGCTTACGAAACATTTACTAAACATTTACGAAATAGAAAAACTACATTTGTGAAATATTGCAGACGATTTGATCATCATGGTTAATGAATTTGTGTACATATTGCATAAATTAATAAAGTTTAAATGTTTCTCTTAGATAATATCATAAAATAATAAGTTTTTAATAAATTTTAATTTTTTGGTCACGGTAGACTTTCCTGTGAAAATGCCCATATGTACCTAAAATTCTCATACATCACAAAAAATAAAATTTTTATCAAAGCATATTTTTTTATATACCTTATAACACGGTGTGACAGCCAAATAGTTTCAGCAAAAATTCTAAAAAAACTTCCGAGAGAAGGACATCTTGTGACTATATCGCGATTAGTCCGACCTCTCCATTCCATCACAATTTAAACATTTAAACATTTAAAAGTTAAGTAGGAATTCTGGTATTCTGACTTTTAAAAATTTCTTACATATGCCTAGATTGTGAGAATATATAAACGAAATGCCCTTTTTTGAATGAAATTAGACGTAGAAACTGTGCCAAAAAATGTTTAAAAAAAATATACCAAGTATGCTTATCGATAAGGAGAAGTAATTTTTTCATACATTTTGCACAAATGATAGTGTTTCTTTATTTTTTTAAAAAAATTACCTTGATTGTCTTTGCAGGCTATAATACTATAAAAGGCCTTTCTAAAAAGTTTACGATAACTGAAATCAGTTGAAAATTGGGTAAAATGGCAGCAGTTTTAAGGTGTTGACAATATCCGATTTTTCTTATAAGCGTTCGAAGCAAACAAATTGCTTGTTGATTTAGATGATTTTGTTCATATATAGCTTGTTTGAATCAAAAACTAAATGCCACATTTAACGATTTTAATTTTTGTAGAAAATATGCGAATAATAAAAATGTGAATAATAAAAGTTTTATTAATTTTTTTATGATAAATGTATGTAAATGGAAAACCGGAGGCGAACCTTTACAGGGTAATATGTCTAACTGTCTCTACCTGGCGAGGCCAGCATAATCCTTGTGAAATCGCCTCAAGTCGACTCAAACCTCCACTTGGTGTTTCCTGGGCAACATCAAAACTGACAACCGTTAGTTTGGCGGCTAATCTGAGCGGCGGGCCCCCCTAGGCTTAAATTAGGTTATGCGTCGGGTTTGAAGCCCACCCGTAAAAACCCATTTCAATGAAAACACAAAAGAATAGAAGAAAACTGATCCCCAACTCTCATGACGACTACCGCAAACGAAAACTTAATAACGATTTACGGATATGCACCTGGAATGTCCGAACCCTTAATTGGGAAGGTGCCTGTATCCAACTGACTAATGTCTTGGAAAGATACAAAGCTGATATCACTGCTATCCAAGAAATGCGATGGAAGGGACAGGGTTGCATTCGGCATGCACCCTGTGATATCTACTACAGCGGCCATGAGGAGAAGCACGAGTTTGGATGCGGATTTGTACTTGGCAAGAGACTACGGCCCCACGTCATGCGATTCACACCTGTGAACGAACGACTTGCCATAATCCGCATCAAGGTTATATTTTCAATAAAAACCTAATATGTGCGCACGCTCCGACAGAAGACAAGGACAATGAGATCAAGGAAATTTTTTACGAGCGCCTTGAAAATGCTTACGAGCGCTGCCCCCGTCACGACGTAAAAATCTTGACTTCAACGCAAAGGTTGACTAGGTGATTTCAACGCTAAGGTGGGCAAGGAAAATATTTTTGGTCCCACAGTCGGAAAGTTAAGCCTCCACGACAACACCTCCGATAACGGAATGAGGCTGATTGACTTTGCCGCAGCACGAAAAACAGTCGTAAGAAGCACTAGATTCAAGCACTTTAATATTCATAAAGCAACCTGGATGTCCCCTGATCAAAAAACAAGAAATCAAATTGATCACGTTTTGATCGACAGAAGGCACTCTTCCAGTGTATTGGATGTACGCACGATCCGTGGTGCAAACATTGACTCGGATCACTATCTTTTTGCTGCCAAGATCCGTACACGTCTGTGCGCAGCGAAGAATACACGCAACCCTACACAGAGGAAGCTAGACGTCGACAAGCTGCAATCGAAACAGACAGCCGAAACTTTCGTCCCTCGAATCTCACTCCTGCTTCAAAGCACTCCTCAAATCGATCATATATGCGTGCAGTGGAGACACATTTCCAAATCCATGCGTGCGGCTGCTGAAGAGGTGATTGGCTACCACCGCCCTCGCCGAAAGCAGTGGTACGACCAGTAGTGTCGCGACGCCACTGCACTTCTACAAAGCCACCCAGCAGTGATACAAAGAAAAGAGGAGGGAAGAGAGACGTATTTTCAAGCGGAAAAAAAGAGGCAGAAAAGCGCGAGCAGGAGAAGATAGTGACAGGAATGAGGCCCGAAAATTTTTAGAAAAAATAAGCCGCCTTATAAGGGGCTTCTTCTTGCAAGGATGAAAACGGGAATCTAGTGACAGATTTCCAGAGTACACTGATGTTATGGAGGGAACATTTCTCTAAGCTTCTAAATGGCAACGCTGACAACAATCCCGACAATAAAGATGATATTTTGGAAACCACAATTACGGATGATAGCGTCGGGGTTCCGCTGCCCGACTATGATGAAGTTCTGACAGCTATAGATCGGCTTAAAAATAACAAAGCCGTGGGAGCTGATGGCTTACCTGCTGAGCTGTTTAAGAACGGAGATGAAACTCTACTTAAATGCATTCACGAGCTTCTATGCAGAATATGGTCGGCAAAATTCATTCTGAACGATTGAAATCTCAGTGTGCTCTGCCCAATCCACAAGAAAGGCGATTCCACTATCTTTGCCAATTACCGTGGGATAAGCCTTCCTAATATCGCATACAAAGTCCTGTCGAGCACTTTATATGAAATATTGAAGCCCATTGTAAACGAACTGATTGGACCTGGTTGGTTGGTTTAGATGGTGATTCTACATGCAAGTAGGATCCAAGTAGCTCTAGTGAGCCGTTTTGATACCATAACCTCGTGTTTCTGTTGGTTGACTGGGCAGCGCACTGCTAGGTTATAACCATCCGGTGCGATTGATGAACGTTAGGAGATTGTTGATTTTTGTTGTTGAGAGTTCCTCTAGGTTGCTGAGGAAGGGCCTGCCAAGCGTTGTTAGTCTGGACCTGGCCAGGGCCGGGCAGGTGCACAGAAAGTGTGTTAGTGCTTCTTTTTCATTTGGGTCATCGCAGCTGCGACAGTGGGTGTTGAAAGGTAGTCCGATTCTCTCGGCATGAACTCCGATGCACCAGTGACCCGTAATAATAGCCGTTAATCTGGCTATGTCGTTCCGGGGCTTTGCGAGCATCTGTTGAGTTCTGCCTATGTTGTAAAGGGGCCATATTTTTCTTGATGTGCTGCAGATTGGACCTTATCAGTGTGGCTTCAGACCTGGAAAGTCCGCCATCGACCAGATTTTCACGCTACGACAAATCTTGGAGAAGACTCAAGTAAAACAAGTCGACACCCACCATCCTTTTGTCGACTACAAAGCCGCCTTCGACATCCCAATAAGGAAGCACTTGTACTCCACCATGTCAGAGTTGGGTATTCCTGCAAAACTAATACGACTTTGCAGTATGACACTGAACAACACCAGCAGCGCAGTGAAAATCGGTAAGGACCTCTCCCCACCATTTGTTACCAAACGAGGTATCAGACAAGGTAATTCCTTATTGTGCGACTTTTTCAACCTAATGATGGAGAAAATCATCCGAGCTGCTGATCTGAGACGCAGTGGCACAATATTCTACAAGAGTGTTATGCTGCTTGCGTATGCTGATGGCACCGATATCATTGGCCATAATACGCGCAAAGTCAGTGCAGCATTCTCCAGATTAGAAAGAGAGTCCAGTTGAATGGGTCTAGCATTGAATGCAGATAAGACGAAATGCTTGGTGTCAACAAACAAACAGTCCCAGCGTCTTGGAACCCACATTGCAGTTGACAATACCTCCCTCGAGGTTGTGAAGAACTTCGTTTATCTGGGATCCAGCATTAATTCAACCAACGACATCAGCATTGAGATCAAACGAAGAATAACTCTTGCCAACAGGTGTTGCTTTGGGCTCAGTAGGCAATTGTGAAGTAGAGCCCTCTCTCGACGAACGAAAATCACGCTCTATAAATCGCTCATCATGCTCGTCCTACTTTATGCATCACAAACCTGGACACTGAGCAGTTAAGAAGAATCGGCTTTAGAAGCCTTCGAGAGAAAGTTTCTTTGTAAGATCTACGGACCAATCTGCGTCAATGGCGAGTACCGAATACGGTGGAATGATGAACTGTATGAACTGTACGCTGACACTGACATAGTCAAGCGCATTAAAATCGAGCGGCTTCGATGCTAGGTCATGTTCAGCGCATGAAAGACGATGCTCCAGTGAAGAAAACATTCGATTCGGTACCCAGCGGCGGTCAACGCAGAAGAGGACGACCGCATCTTCGTTGGAAAGACCAAGAAGAGGACAACCTGACGAAGCTTGGAATTTCCAACTAGCACCAGCAAGCGAAAGATAGAAATGGCTGACTCTTAGATGACTCTTAAATGAGGCCAAGGCCGACATACGGTTGTAGCGCCAACTAAGTAAGTAAGTAATGATAAATGTTTAAATTTTGTTTTAATATATGTTCGTGTGTATGTTGTGAGTTCTTTTTATGTTGGATCTCTTCACTACGCTTCATCCAGTGCCAAAAGCAAACATAAATCATCAATAAAAGATTGAAAATATTTATGCTTGTACTGCTCCTCCATTGTTTTTGTCGTTTGATAGAAGCGCTCGCCTTGTTCATCAGACTCGGTTGGAAAATTCTGTTTGAAAATCTTTATATGAAGGGGCAGAAAGTGCATTTTATGCAACATTCGAACATTGAGGTTTTTAAACGCTGCCATCAAATCGGCGCCAAGACTTCGGTAATTCTGAACGCGGTGCTTCCCCAAGAATCATTTGAACGTTGTCTTCGTTAATTTCAGTTATCTGACACTTTTTAGAAAAGTATTTTTTAGTATTAACGATTTCTGCAAAGACAATAAAAGATTCTTGCTAGTTACAATTTTAAAAAAAAATAAGAAACACAAGCATTTGTGCAAAATTTATGAAAAATTTCGATAAACACGCTTCGTACATTCTTTTTTTAATCTTTCGGCACAGTAACATTCTACGTTTCATTTCATTGAACAAAAGTGCCTTTTGTTTTTAAGTTCTCACAACTTAAGCATATGTAAAAAAATTTTAAAAGTCAGAATACCAGAATTCCTACTTCTTAATTTTTAAATGTTTTTAAAAAGTTGTAATGGAACTGAGAGGTCTGACAAGTCGCAATATAATTACTTAAACATTACTCATTCCAATTCCTTAATATTTTTTTAAATTTCGAAAATTTTTTTTTTATGACTATCAAATTGTGTTTGCTGGATTATGTTGCAATGTGCGGCGTTTGAGTCCATGTAAAATGTATCCATTTATGGCATCTTGAAATAATTTATTTGTTCTCATACAATGCCAGAATATTGATCAATTTTTATTTAGTCGGGCAAATAATTTATTTTATCTAAAATTTACATATCAAAGCATGCAAAAGAAAAAAAAACATACAAGAAATCATTTTAATATTTTATCAACTCAACATAGCTCTAAAATACATTCGGCCTTAAGCCAAATTCAACCTTAAACATTTTAGCATAGTAACAACAACAATAAAAGCAGCATCTCGACAACAACATCACAAGACATCAAAACTAAGCAACTAAGCTCAGTCACATGTGTGACTCGCTAAAGAAGATCTGCTCGATGCGGACACTCAAAAATGTTTTTCCTTCAACATTTTTTCCGGCACTTTGAGCACAGGTGTGCAGAAAAGTGTCCACTTTACGGAAAAAAAGCCAGAAGCACAAAAAGAGAGCATGCAACAAATTAAATATTATCTACCTTTTTTTCTATTTTTGTCTGTATATCCTTTATTTTTACTCAAGCAGCAAATTGTTTGAAGTGCTTCAAAAAGCTTCAAAACTCAAAAGACATTTTAAGCAATATTGAAACTTTGTCTATAATGTAAGGAATTTTTGGTTGGTTAACTATTGGGGGTTGGAATTAGTTTTAAAGGTTTTCTAAGAGATGGCGTAACTATCAATAGATCGCATCGGGCACACCTGTGACTATATTCATTTCAAAGCACATTGTGTAAGCTTCATTTTTCAGTATGTGTCATTCCACTGAAGTGTAAACAACATATATTTTTTTCTCTGTGAACATGTCGACTTTCGTTCCAACAAAACGCAATTTGCGGGAAGGTTTACTTTTGTGCTTCCATTTGAAGAAAAAAGCGGTTGAAGCACAACGCACGCTTACTGAGGCTTACGGGGACTATGCTCCATCGATTTCTACTTGTGAGTACTGGTTCCGTGGGTTAAAAGTGGTGATTTTGATACGGAAGACAAAGAGCGTCCGGGCCAGCCGAAAAAGTTTGCAGATGAGGAATTGGAGGCTTTGCTCGATGAAGACCCGAGTCAAACCCTTCAAAAATTGTCAGAATCATTGGGAGTCGACTTATCAACGGTGGGCAAACGCTTGAAGGCCATGGGAATGATTCAAAAGCAAGGAAATTGGGCGCCGTACCAGTTGAAGGCGAGAGACGTTGAACGGCGATTTTGCATGTGCGAACAACTGCTTCAACGGCATAAAAGGAAGAGTTTTTTGCATCGTATTGTCACTGGCGATGAAAAGTGGATCCATTACGATAATCCTAAGCGAAAAAAATCGTGGGGACCACCCGGCCATGCATCAACATCGAGGGCCAAGCCGAATATTCATGGCGCCAAGCTTATGCTGTGTATTTGGTGGGATCAGAAGGATGTCGTGTACTATGAGCTGCTAAAACCTAACGAAACCATCACTGCGGAACGCTACCAACAACAATTGATGCAATTGAGCCGAGCATTAAAGGTTAAACGGCCGGAATATGCCAAAAGACACGACAAAGTGGTTTTTCAACATGACAACGCACGGCCACATGTTGCAAGAACCGTCAAGGAAACGTTGGAGGCGCTGAATTGGGATGTGCTACCCCACCCGCCTTATAGCCCAGACATAGCCCCTTCCGACTACCACCTATTCAGATCGATGACGCATGGCTTGGCTGAGCAGCGCTTCACTTCTTACGAGGATACCAAAAAATGGGTCGATTCGTGGATTGCCTCAAAAGACGAATCGTTCTTCCGGCGCGGAATCCATATGCTGCCAGAAAGATGGGAAAATGTTGTAGCTAACGATGGACAATACTTTGAATAATATACATTGTACCGTTGTTTCTAAATAAATGCTCAAAAACCGAAAAAAAACCTTTAAAATTAATTCCAACCCCCAATATTTCCGGTTGCCAGCAGACAGTCAGCCAGCCAGTTAGTCCGTCAGTCAGTCAGTCAGTTAGTCAAGTTAGCTAGCAGAGTGTGCAACATGCGCGTCAAATGCAGGCAGAGCCAAAGCTAGACAAAATTTTAAATTATGTCCAAAATAAGGCATGGTTAGCAGCAGCAGCAGCTTAAGCCAAACGAGAACTAGTTAACTTGGCTGACATTTTGACACTTGCTTTTGTTGTTGTTGTTGTTTTAGTTGATATTGTTGCTGCTTGTGTTGTTAAGTTACGTGTATGTGTTTGTGTGTGTTGGCTAAAGCAGGCGCCGCTAGAGCAACATCTGGCAGCAACCGCCAGTTGCGGTCGTTGCTTTCATTAATGACTGTGTGTGTGTGTGTGTGTTTAAGTGTGCTACTCTGCCGCTTTGAGTTTACCCAGTAGCGAATGGATCGATCCGTCTTTGATGCCGTCTTGAAGACACTCGAGCCGTCATTCACGACGGATCGATCCACTTCCATAGCTGTACTCGAAGACATTTTCAAACAAATTAGCAAAACGACGTGCAAGACTATACTTTGCGCAGTCTTCGAAGACGGATGGGATCCACGTCTTGTAAAATGTACGCGTTCTCTCAAAACCAGTGCAGCTCTGCTTGTGTTTGCTCTAAATTTCTGTCTCATTGCGCTCGCTCTTTTTGTTTTATGCTTTAAATTCTCTCACTCTCCCACTATACTCACTCACCCTCATAGTTTACTCCACCTTCGCCACGTCTTTGACGACAGAAAGGATCCACGTACTGTACAATGTACGCGTTCACTGAAAGCCAGTACAGCTCTGCTAGTGTTTGCTCTGTTTCTGCCTCAATGCTTGTTTTTGACTCTCTTGCTCTCCCACTCACCTTTCAAACTTCGAATCGAAATTAAAAATGAATAAGGTATTCACGACGTTTAATACTTTTTTTTTAATATCTTAAATACATTACATTCATTTATTAATAAAAGTTAATACATTTTTTAAAAATAAAATTTTTTCATTAATTCATTAAAATAAAATTCATTCATTAATTAAATTGTGGATTAAAAAAATTAAAAATTAAGCTAAATTTTTTGCTCTGTATTCTTGCTTATGCAGTTTATTTTTAGCCATTTTAAGCGTTGTACGCATATTTTTAATAAACTCGCTTTGATTTCTGTTTTCGCCAGCAATAGCCTCTGAAAATAAATACAGTGCTTTGATGAAAACTTTCATAATGTAAAAGAATGAAGTGCTTTATAAGAAGTTAAGAAGAAACTTATATATACAAATTGCAAAAAATATGTTTCTGCATACCAAACAATCCATCCATTAGTGCCTGAAAAGTCTTCAAAGGCTTCTTCCCCTTTATTCCGTCGTAATTATAATTTAAAACGATGTCTTTCGAAAAAACAGCCTCGATATTTGACAACTGTCCACCCATAATTTTCCTTATACTAGAAATCTAAGAAATAATAGAGTGCTATTGTATATAGATATAACCAACATTTAAATTAAGGTCTAACACTACTTTCGACCATTGAAAAATACAGCATTTTTGAAGATTTATTACACGACGAGAAAAAATTAGCGAAATATTTAGAGAATCATGAAAGTAATAAAAAACCATTTAGATTTTGAAAGTGATGTAGGGCCTTAATTTACTTAGAATTCGTACAATTTCATCACGCTTTTCTCCAATTAAATGTTCATTCATTTCAGTCATTTGTTCATCAGACTTAAGGGGGAATTTCTGCAGCCACTCAATACCACAGATTCCTAGATTTCGTCGCAATAACACGTTCGTTTCAGCCAACAATTCAGCAAGTTTATTTTGTTTCAGTTCTATTGCATCCAACCTGGCCGTAAATGTGGTATTCATCTGCTCAATTTTGCTAAGCAGTTCTTCTGAAAATGGTAAGAATTCCAATATTGTACCCAATTTTTGAAAATCCGGATAGATAGGAAATGTTGAGGTAGATATACAAACTTGGGAAAAACATACCTTGATTGGAAACATGAAAGATTTTTTGTGGCACGTCTAATTATAAAAATTGTTTTCGTAAATTATAGAGTTAGAAAATTTTGTTATAAAGTTTTGTTGATATTACTTTTATTGTTATTAAAATTAAAATTTTTACAAGCAATTATGCAGCATGGGCAGTAAGACAAAGGCATTTTTATATGGCAGGCATAATAATTTGCACTGAATGTCGTTTTTATTTATTATTTCTTCTTTGGTGTTAATTTCTGAATATTTTCCTATTCCCACCAGTAATGAATTAACCGGCTGCTCGAAAAAATTTTCCATATTCGATACATGCTTACCGTAGAGTTCTCCATTGCTGAAACTAACAATTTTAACATAGACGTTGTCTTTCAGCATACAATAATTATTTGGAGAGTGTGGACTCAAATAGCAGGTACTTTCACCTAAAGTCATTTGGACACCTTTTTTTTTATAATGTCTCAAAGGCTTTCTGTCTTCAATCAAAATGTCGTTATCCTTGTAATGCTTCCATACTTGTTGCAATATTTTGTTTGGTTTCCGCACGGTTTTTTTTATGTCTTGCATAAAATTTTCGAAAGCATAAGCTGAAAACTCAGTCAAAGTTCCGAATTTTTCGGAGCATTCACAAATGTGTAAGAGATTGTGGACATTATATGTTAAGGAGGTGTTTCCGTATATATTAGTAAAGTACCTGACAAAATCTTCCAACATCTGCTTTGCTAACTCCAAGTTACTTCTCAATAGCCGAGGGCAGCAAAGAATTCTGTACGCTGTGTGCAATAGTAAGAAATGATAGTACCAATTTGCATCGATGATATCCTTTAATACTATTATTCCTGTGTACAATATAAACTGGCGAAATTCTATTGCTTTCCACCTAGGCAACTCGTCTAGTGTCCGTGGTTTGCGAGCAAATTCTTTTGGAATATGGCCTACAAGCATTAACATACTCCCGCTCAACATTTCTTTTGCCGCGTTCCCTAACTTTTTATAAATATAAGTTAATATTTTTTTAGTAACGCCCATATCGATCAAGTGCATAGGATCTAAGGGGAATTGGGTCACCATATTGAAACCAACATTTTCGAGGTCTGATTTTTCATTTCGGAATCTCTTCGAATGATGTTCCGAGCATTTTCTCAAAGCAAAGCTGTCGTCAGTTCTGCACTCTGAAACTTCTGATGTGAAAACCGTTACATTTTCCTCTCTTCTTCCTACTTGACAGCACTTACTACACCCATGCAACGCATTGTGGCCAACAGTCCCAGTTACAAATGCTTTAGCGGGCGCATCACAAATAAATGCTCTAATTTTTGTAGAAATCGTTCTATTTTCATAATTCAAACCTTCCATATTTAGTCTGCTAACATCTGCTATAAAATCGTGTAAGAACGAATTGATACATGCAGGTTTTTGTGAGCCACAAAAAACACCTATTATGAACACTGGTTTTGTTTTAATGTTTACAACTTTTGCCGTTATCGGCCACAAACTTGTCTTACTACTTTTAAATAGTGGAAGACCATCGATTCCCACATCAATTTCAATTGTCTCCAACTCGAGCAGCACATCTCCTAGCTTCTGTAGCTGACTTATCAAACCAAAATGTATGTATTCGCCCGGATTCACTGTTCGAATTACAATACATTGGCTATTTTCGCTTTTTAATATGGTGTCTAATGATTTTGGGACATTCATGCCTTCTTCTCTTAAAAAACACAGTAAATCATTACCCAAGCTTCTACTTACTTTATGTCTTTTGAAAATATTGGCCAGTTTTTGCTTCCTTAATGTATCCGCTTTAGTCGTGCTGGAAATATCATTCTGAAAAAAATCCAAATTTGCTTGGGTAGCGTTGCAACTACTGCTACTTATATCAATTCCGCCACTGTCATTGATACCGTCACTGCCATTGCCGCCTTTTGTGCCACACACTGTTTTTTTACTTGTTTTCATATATTTTAAGTATTCTTTTTTCTTTTTATTAATTAAGTAACTCAGTTTTTTGTTTTCCTTACTCATTTTCTATTTTTTTAGATTTTTCACTTATTCACAATATTTTATATTTTATTTTATGTTAATTTTACTTCTACTTTTCACTTCCACTTCTTTGCTCTTTGTTGCTGAACTAAGTACTGCCAGATGCAACATTTTCGTTATTACAAAAAATATTCTCATTTCAACTTAATAAAAAAGTGCCATAATAATTAAACATTGCGTCTGGTAATAATTCTTATCACATTCAGAGAGGCATAATTGATCAACAACTCACAGAGGCACGAATTTCATACGATTCATTTTGTTCCTGAATTTATGAATACAGGTCAGCAAAAAATCCGCAATGTTACTCCGTTGTCGTCAACGACGGCTTCGAAGACAACGTCTTGGAAGTCAACTTTCGCAACTGGGTAAATAAGCTGCTGCCTTCCTCCTCTTGATAGCAATACTAAAAATAGCTGTAATAAATTTGCAGATCGATGCTGCTCAACCTGCAACAATATTGACCAAGTTAAGCTCGTAGCCAATGTTGCTGCTGCTGATAAGCAAAAGCTTTTAAAGCAGGTCTGGCATCAACAGAAGGGGTGAACAAGCATGGCAAATCGATGTTTATAAAATTTAAAATGATTAAGGCGAATTTACACGATTCACTATCATCCTTCCCTTTGGATGAATCATCTGATTTGTAAAATGTAAATTGAGTTTCATCTTTAAAATGAAGATGATTGTCATCCACATTGAACAGTGAAAGAAGTAGAAGGTCTTCTTACTTTTGATGAAAGTGAAAGCAAACCGAACTGATGTGTCATTCGTACTAAAACACAATTGAAAGGTGTTAACATAATTTGAAGCAGAAAGTTTATATTTTTTTTTATTTAATTGCTGAATAGCTTTTATTTACTTAATTTTTTTAAAGTCAATAAAATTAATCAGCCAGAGAATATATTTTGACATTCAACACCGAATCATCCATCAAATTTCAAATTTACACTTTGAATAATGTAAATTAAAAATTGATTCACTGTCATCGTTCAACGTTCACTATCATCGTTTTTAATGAAATGTGTAAATTCGCCTTTAGACGCTAAAAATTCAATAGCAAAAACTTTGTATTGTTACTGCTGAGTTGACATTGCTGCATAAAACTTCCAGAACTTTAATTATTTCAGCAAACGAGGCAATTTAGTTAATAAATATTTTAAAAAATATCTCTTTACTGGTACTAAAGTATATTTGCTCTCTCATATTTGCGATTTTAAATAAAATTTAAAGGTAGCAACCTGAATTAATTATTCTATACGGTCATTCTATATAAATGTTTATATGAAATGCACTTACAGCTAAATTTTTAACAAATTCTTTTTTAGCAAAGTAACGTAATGTAATTCTTCTACATTAATTGTGCTTCATTGAGTGTAAGATATTATATATAGAAATAGGTTATTTATATCCTACTAAAATGATTAATAGCTCGTTTTTCTAAAGGTGCACTTATGCACCTTTATATATATTCAGTTGTTACGACTCATATGTTAATTAAGCTTTAATTAATATCAACACTTTATTTAAACGCCAATTAAGAGCACTTAATTTTGGTCACTCAGCTTATGGCAGCTCAATTTAAGCTCAACAGCTTTTCACACGCAATGCAAATAAAAAGACAGTTTAAACAACAAACTATTGTCACAACTTGAAAGTTTCAGCAATTAAGTTAAAAGCTCAGCCAAAGCGCTGTATAATTAAATCTACATTTCAGCACTTTAACTGCTTAATTTTATTTGTCAACTACAAGAATAGCAGCAACAGCGTCTATTGAAAGAACAACAAAAACGACAACAACACAGCAGTTGTCATTCAATATCAACGCATAAAAGCACCAAATTTGCCAAAAACTTTTGTTTCTAGTTGCTGCAGAATAGTTGTAGATTTTAAACACATCGTCGCCAGCTACTGCTACTTCTTGAAAATTGCTACATTTTGTTGCCTGTGAATGAATATTGAGCGGTGCAGCGCAGCGAATAGTGTTTAAAAGTTGTGCGTATTGTTTTTGTCATCGTTGTTGTTGCTGTTGTTCTTACTGTTGCTTTTGTCAGTATCAATCCGCAGCTAGAGCTGGTTAGGTTTTTGATAAAAGCTTTTTAGTTGATGTTTGCAATTAATTAATTTTATATTAAGGCAATGAAGTTTTCAGCAGTTTGATTGTTGTTAAAAGTTTGACTAATGGCTTGAGCTTAAAAACAGATGTGACCTATTGTTTTTGTAAAAGGTGAGTGACGGAATTAATCGCGGCAACAATGAAGCGCCTCTACATAATTAAGCTCTAAGAGATTATTTAACAAAGATAAATATATATTTTTTTTATTTAAGGTTATACTTAAGTAAAACTTATAGCCAAGGTAGATAGTTTCTGAGGTTTTCAACACTCAATAGCCATGTATATTAAATAAAATCAATATTAAATAAAAAATAATCCTTTGATTTAACTGTAAAAACTCCAATGTTTTCAGATTGCCACTGGGGCATTGAACACATTGTCCACGAAATTGTTCTGGGTTAGCTCAAATAACCGATTTTTTTAGGTCACATTTTAAACCTGTAGTGTTAGTTAGTTTGTGGTAGTTCGTGGTAGTTAGTTTGCTTTAATTTCTACACTAAAAATAATTAAGTATAATAAATTGACCATTTTAGCCAAAGAAATAAAGGACTTTGACCAAGTTTTTATTGATCTATTGTGTTATTAAATGTTTGAATACAAATTATAAATTCCGAACGGCTTATCTTCTCAAGGAGCTTTACATGGCAGTTTTTAGTCTTTGAGGCTTGTCATTGTCTGCAGAGAGGTAACGACCGAACAAAAAAATTAATTCAATTGAAAAAGTATTTTGCCCGCGCTGGAATTGAACCCGTGCTACCGCGGTTCTTTGGCTTAAGGGCAACGCACTCTACCCACTGGTCTACGGCCGCCACAACTTCCACACTTAGTAAAATTTATATTTAAGACCTTAAATAAGAGTCTTGCAAATTTAATGTCCTTTCAAATTAGAAAGCATTATTCCACCTTACAGCGGGGTTCGAAACACCCTTTAATTTAAAAAATAGCACTTCTACAAAAAAAAATTCATTATCTTATCTATAACTTCGCAGAATATCATAATAAACAAACTTCCCTTCTATTAAAAATCGTCATTAAATCCTTCCTCCTAAAGTAGCTCCTAACCCCAGTTCCTAATTAGATATACTTTAAGAAAACAAACAATACATAAAGTTATAATGTTACAAAGTTTAACTCGACAAAATTTAACTTAAGTTTCATTTTAAAACATATGAGAAGTGTAAAATTTGATAAAATAATAAAAGTGTTAAAAGTGTAAAGTGTACATTAAAATGAGTTGTATTGCTATGTTTATGTTAAAATACCACTTGCTTAAAACAATGCCGAAGTAAACGAAGAAGTAGCAATGGCGTATGAAAAATATTGCGGAGAAATCAACGTTCGTAATGTAGAATGGGATATATCTTTTGGATGGAATTTTAAATGAAAAAACTGATCAGTAAAAATTCCATCAAAATGTTAAAACAAAATGATGCAGTTTAAAATGGAAAAGTGAGTTCAAAAGAAAAAGTTAGATGCGTCGGTTGCAAAAAGTATTCAGCGCAGATGATAATGTGAACTCTCAAATGAAAGGTATGGAAACTTAATAAAACAATTTTTGGCATGATTTTACTTTAGAGCCCGGACACGAATATATTTTTTCTTATATTAATTAAATGTACTTGGGCCTCTTTAGCCTAAATCTGAAAACAAAAATTGTTTTTCTTGTTTGGCATAGGTGATAAAATTCGCGGAAGTTTGAAAATTCAGTGCAAATTTTTATTTATTTATTTATTTGGCCAAGCAAGGCAATATACTTATTCTAATAAGTTGTTTTTTTATTTATTTATTTTTTTATTTTGCTCTCCCCTTTCCTTGTTTTGGTGTACAAAGACATGCTAATCGAAGTGGGCGTAATCCGCCCACCTGAATGACATGAATTCACGAACACGTCAAAAAGAAAAGGAGAGAAGAAAAGGAAAGAAAAAACAGAAGGAACTTACATACTAACATATTTTATACAAAGTAGTAGAAAATATGACTGTTAAACTACTGTGCTATCTTATAATTAACAGTTAAAGAGGCATGGATGGTGAGTAGTGATCATGATAAGCTCGCTAGTGCTCGCTATTAGTAAAGGGTGTTTTTTATAGAGTGATACAACTTTCAGTTCGCATGATTGCTTTGTTTGACCACCCATTTAACAGCTGATAGTTGCTTTTTGTTTAATTTATTTTGACATTTTATCATAAATCAACTTACACCAGAGAAACGCGTGCAAATTGTGAAAATTTTTAATCAAAATAATGTTCCGTTCGTCAAAACTTATCGTTCACTTCGTCCATTTTATGGCGTACATAATCGTCCTTCAGAGCTGCTAATTCGAAGAACAATAGATCGTTTCCGGACCACATTTATTGTTACTGATAATGTGCATCCCGCGAGACGCCAAACAGTGCGCACTGAAGAATCTGTAGCCGCTGTACAGGAAAGCATTGAATATGATCCTAATCAATCAATCCGTCGCCATTCTCAGCAACTGGGGTTGTGTCCTTCCACTTTATGGAATATTTTACGAAAATATCTTGGCTACAAATCTTTCAAGATTCAACTTGTGCAGGAATTAAAGCCAAACGACCATCGTATGCGCCGCCAATTTGGCGAATGGGCTGAAGCACAAATTGATATTGATTTTGAATTTCCATGGAAAATTTTATTTTCCGATGAAGCCCATTTTTGGTTGAATGAGTACGTAAATAAACAGAATTGAATAAACAGAATCCACAAGCTTTTGTCGAACCACCATTACATCCACAGAAAATTATTGTTTGGTGCTGTCAATGGTGAACGCTACAATTGATTAACTCAAGTGGCCGAAATCATATTTAAACATTAATGTCATAAAATTTTCTATCCAATGTAGCTCGTTTTATTGATATTAAGAATATATTACTATGTTTTATTATGATTTAAGCTTATGTCACTCTATAAAAAACACCCTTTATTAAATATATTATAACATCTGCAAAATGGTTTGTTGAAAGCGTACGTGGTGTGGTGCTGTGATTCACTCAGAAATCTTGTATGCCTAGTTCTCCTTATTGGGTCACTAATTGTTACTTTGTTGGAAATATATTCGCTGTCAATGCTTCGGGCAATGACATCGAATATAAAACATGAACAGAGTAGCGATCTTCTTGTTGACAACGGCATTAAGTTAATGGCTTTCAGTCTGTGAACATATGGTGGCAGGTTTCTATAGTCTCGAGGGTTGTACGTGCCTTTCAAGGCAAAAAGAAAGAATTGTTTTTGGATAGATTCTATTCTATCACTATGCACTTCAAAACATCGGTTCCATACTGCGCAACAATATTCAAGAATTGGACGCAGTGTGCAGTAAAGGGTTTTAGTTCCCAGACGTTCTTGAATTCATTTTCGCATCTTTTAATGAATCCGAGAAGCTTGTTTGCATATTATATGATCGAGGTGAAGATTAAAGCCTAAAATCTAGGATAACCCAAGATCTGCAATGTGCTTGATCATTTTTAGTTCAACCCTATTTAGCTCAAAACTACTATAAAGCATTTCTTTTTTACGAGAATAACTTACAACATAGCATTTATTTTCATTTAAAGAAAGCTTATTTTGATTACATCAATTTTTCAGGGATACAAATATATTCTGTAGTTTATTTAAGTGTAATAAAGCTAATTTTCCCTTTTACGAAGTAATCACGTCGAAATTTATCTCTTTGAAAATTTTCGATTTTTGAATATAATGATGTATCTTAATTTATAATACAAGTGATAAAATCAAAATATAATTATATACAGAAGTACTATAGACAGCGTAGCCGGTTTTGGACTTATTGAGAATTGCAATTCCTAAGCAGCGGCTGAAGACCGCCCATTGACAAGAGGATTACATCCAGAAGTAATGTAGATTTTAGACAGCATTTCTCCTGCAGACAGCATTTATATCGCAGCTATTACTTCTTAAAAGGGAAATTAGCTTCAACAACCTTAAATATTTGCACTGAATTTTCAAAATTGAATTTGCACGAATTTTATTAAGTTTGTGTTTTAAGTCAAATTTAGTATGTGTTTTAAGTCAAAATTTATGTTTTTAACTAATGTTCAACACATACATTAAATATATGTGCAATCCACAGAAAAGTCAACAGTAACCAAAAAATTAATCTTATTAAAAGTGTATTATTTTATAATAAGGAAAACATTTTCATTTTATTATTTAAGGCAATTTATGCTTAAATTCATTTATCATGATGACCAAATCACCTGCGCCGTTTCACAAATGTAGTTTTTTTTCGTAAATATTTAGTAAATGTTTCGTAAACTTATTGTTTTAATAAAAATGGAAGACATTGTATAAAGATAATAAAAAAAATTGCTAAAACAAGGAAAGCACAATTTACTAAATTTGTTTTTAATTACTTATTTTCATAATAACTAAACTATCTTATTACTTAATTATCTAATTAAACTATAATGGAAAAATGTGTGACGTCCTACGCATAACGCTTATTTCATATTTATTAGCTGATTAATTATTTTCGTAGCATACATCACATATCTCAAACGTAACAAATCGCCGATTCAAATTGCAGCAAGCCACGTTGCATGGAACTGGTTGCGAATGTGTTGCCAACTTGTTCAGTACAAGTTGTTTAATATGAAGGTTTCGCTATATATACATTGGTTAGTAACTTTTGTTTGCAGTTGCATTACTTTTCAATTGCTCCATGTGAAAAAGGCCTACATCGAATAATATTGACACTAGGATATTGAAATTAGGTACAGGGGTAGGAGATTTATTACAAATTATTGTCAAAAAAGTGGGCATTATGTGATAAAGGGCGTGGCAATATTAGAGAATCGCTGTAGCTCGAATAATGTTGACGCTAGGACACTGAAATTTGGTACAGTGATAGGCATAATTATGAATAATTATCGTCAAGAAAGTGGGCGATATTGGACAGAGAGGTGTGTCAATATAAGAAAAATACTGTGTCTCAGTTAACATTGACACTTGGATACCGGAATTTGGTACAGGAGTAGGCACATTATTACAAATTACGGTCAATAAAGTGGGCGTTATTGGACAAAAGGGCGTGGCAATATTGGAAAGACACTCTATCTCGAATAATATGGATACTAGGTCAATACAATATTTTACAAGAAAGTGTAGAGTTATTACAAAACACTATGCAGAAAGTGGGCGGTATTAGACATAGGTAGGCGTGTCACTTTAAAAAATGACTATATCTCAGTTAATATTGATACTAGGGTAGGCATATTCGATATACATCGATGTATCGAATTTACTCGATGTTTACAATTCGATACATCGACTTGATCCGTTGTTTTGAAAAGCTTTTGATATACTCCATGGATCGATGTATTTTCATATAACATCGAATGTATTTTAACCACCTAATAAAATTTTTTTTTAAAAAAATAAATAGAGAAAAATAATTAAAAAGGAAAACACTGGAAATAGGACATTCATACTGGAATTTGTATGATTGTGGAGGCTTTTTTCGTTTTTACTTTTTGTAATAATTATGACCAATTTTCTTATATGTATGTTTATTAACCTTATTTTTTAGAATAACCAATATTATTATATTTATTGCGTTTTATTTTTTTAATAAACAATAACTGAGAATGATTGTAAAAAATTTTGTTTTTCTTTTCCTTAGTTACTGATAAAAGGCGTGCGGACAAGGACAGGGGCTTATAGGAGTATTTAATAAATTAAAATAGTCATAGTTAAATTAAAAATAGTTAAGGAAGGGGTTGACTTTAGCATTGTGATGTACTGCTAGAAAAAGTACTCGATTTTTAGAAAACATCGATGTTTCTCAACGATATATTGGAAAGTATCGATGCACTGTCTCGATGCTTTACATCGAAAAAAACATCGACGTATTTTCCAAATGGACACCCCTACACTAGGGTCCTGAAATCTAGTACAGGGGTAGGCACGAATATTAAAAATTATGGTCAAAAAGTGGGCGTTATTTGACAAAGGGCGTGGAAATCTTAGGAAAACCCTGCAACTCGAATAATATTGAGACTAGAGTACAGAAATGTGGTACAAGAATAGGTAGAATTATAACAAAACACAATCAAGAGAGTAGGTAGAATTTTTCAAAGGGCGTGTCACTGTAAGAAAGACACTGTATCTCGAATATTGGCACTAGGGTACCAAAATTCGTTACAATAATGGGCAAAATTGTTGTCATAATCTCTAAAAAGGAAGAAATAACTACTTTTTAGCAAAAAAAAAAACCAATTTCAAAACCATTACAAAGTAATAAATAATTTCAAATTAATGTTCAATTAATGACATGTTCAAATTAATGACATCAAATTTGATAATTTATTTATATATTTTATTAAATTGGAAATCTTACTATTATAATTTTTTTCTATTTTGTATTATTATCATAAATATATTAACTCCTACATGAGAAAAAAAATTAAACAATAAATAAATAAAATATAAAACCTTTAAAGCAGGAGCGTTAATTTTATAAAAGTCTGAATATTATAGCCCCGACTTAAAAGGTTTTATATTCATGGAGAAATGAATATATTTATGATAATAATACAAAATAGAAAATAAATTATAATAATTAGATTTCCAATTTATTAATACATATAAATAAATTATCGGATTTGACCAAGAATTAATGTGAAAATTAATTTAAAATTTTTTTTTACTTTGCAGTGATTTTGAAGTTGGTTTTTTTTTTTGTTAAAAAGTTTTTTAAAATCTTATTTAATTTACAATTTTTTGTTCCTTGAGACTTTCGAAGTGCGATTGACCATTTCGCAGAAATATTCCAAGTTCGAGTGTTAGGTCTTTTCCACACTTGGTGATCGCAATTCCAACGAAACATCAAAGCAACAGCGAAAAAGTTGAAAAGCAATGCAACTATAAACCGAATGCTTTCAGACTTCCTTCAAAAGTCATGCAACAAATAATAATTGTAATTATATAATAAATCATATTTTTCGACTTCTTCAACTAATTTAATATTTAACACTTGCTCATTCATCCTGCAAACTATTTCTTCTTCTTTAAGATTCTATTAATGAAAAAAGGAACTAATTAATTAACTTATTCACCTTGATTAATATATAGCGTACTGCACTACAAACAATTCACAAAACAAACAAACTGTTGCAACAAGTCGCCGATGAAAATTGCGGAAAGAAGCTTTGCGTTGAACAGGTTGAGAACGTATCGAGAACTTGTTGCATGCAAGTTGCTTAATCTGAAGGTTGCAGTATAAATACACAGGCTAGCAACTTGAGTTGCGTTGACCAAGTGTGGAAAAGTCCTTAGTCCCTCAAGAACTTCCATTTTTAGTGACGTCCGAATGCACGAAAAAAACAACAAATTTTAAGTAAACTGCGGTAAGGTGCATGATGTTATAATTACAGTACAAACTCGATTCTTGCACATACGTGCTACTTGCACACTTCGATTTTTGCGACATAAGTATTTTTTTCATTGCGTACTCAGTATTTGCGAAATCTAAAAATTGTAAACTCTTTACTTGCGACATTTTTTCCTTTTCGTTCTTTTTACGTTTTCTTAAATCAAAAAAATGTCCTGGGAAGAACCGCCGACCGTTAAACTAACGGTAATTTATGCTGGCGATTTTATGCAGGCCATGAAATGTATTGAATTGAATCAGTTTTGAGCTAATTTCTATATTGTGGGGTCTCATAATGGCGAAGAAAAATTTACGCTGCTGAAAATTAAAGACAAAGCTGACATTTTAAGTAAACTAAGTGCGGGATTTTCCATCAATGCATTAGCTAAAAGCTTTAATGTGCATAGAACAACAATATCTCGAGTAAAAAAAAATTAATACTCCATAAAGAAATTCGTGTTACATTCTGAATCTGGACTTGGGAAAAGAAAGACACTTAAACTTTCGGAATTTCTCAAAATGGATAAAGCATTATGCAAATCGTTTACCAATCAACGAGTTAAGAACTAACCAATCACAGCTGTTATCTTAAATGGGAAAGCCAAGCTATTCCATTCTAAGATCCAAGAAAAGTAATGTAGCTTCCACGCAAGCAATGGTTGGGTTGCAAACTTTAAAAAAGACATAGAATCCGAAGGCTTAAAATATGCGGAGAAAATTGTCGAATAAGACGGAATCTTTTAACCCATTTTTGGATAAGCTAACAGAAATAATTACAGATTTTGGTTTGGAAAAGAATCAGACCCAGTAGCGGATGGAATATATTCCGAATATATGAACCATCAATTACCTTGTAATGATCACTACTTCCGACTATATTTCCTTACTATGCATAAAAGGCCTTACATTTAACATTGAATGAGACAGGAGGTAAGTGATCGCCTCCCTTCCTAGAAGTTATGGAGTAACATACTACTTGTATTAAGTTATAAGAATCACTGCATTACTTTTCCTTGTATACTACATTACAGGTAATGAGGTATGAGTTAATTACTTCTGCTATATGCAGACGCATTACTTTTTGAAAAAAAGTAATGCTTCCTTACCTGGTAATTTATTCTGTATTAGTTCTATGGTAGCCACTGGCAAATCCGCTGCTGGGGATATACAATGCTGATGTGTCTGGCCTATTTTTGAAGCTCTTGCCCGATAAAACTCTTGTTCAAAGGAAAAATTGGCTTTAGGTCATAAAATCAGTAAAGAAAGAATAACTTTCCTAGGTTGTACTAATTCTGCTGGAAATCATAGAGTTCAATTAATGATTATTAGAAATTCGGCAAATCCACGATCATTAAAAAATTTTACGAATATGCCTGTTGTCTACAAAGAAAATAAAATTGCTTGGATGACATTGGAATTGTTTGAGGAATGGTTTCACAAAACGTTTGTTCCAGAAGAAGGTACATTTTGTGTAAAAAAAAAATTCATTTTCCAATATAGAACTTTTTAAATTACATATGTATGCAAAAGGTAAAAGACTTCCTTCATGGGCAAAACCTTCCGGAAAAAGCACTTTTACTTATATATAATGCTTCATGTCATCCCAAAGAAGGCGAGTTAAAGAGTCATGATGGTTAAATATCGGTAATGTGCTTTCCTCCAAACTTTCCTCCATGCATGGCTCAGAATGTTATAAGGCTTACCAAACTAAACTACAAGAAAAGCCTCCTTAATCACATTGTTTGTCGTGGAAAATCTATTGATGAATCCCTGCGAAACATCAACCTGAAAGACGCCATATGCCCTTTAGCTAATGCGTGGAAGGCCCTTAATGTATCTTCAATTCGGTCATCTTTTGAAAAACGGTTTGAAAAAGAGTATCACTGGGAGAATGAAGATATCATTCCTCTTTCTGAGTTACGTTTACAGCTAACTGATGATGCATCCAATATTCATTCTGTTGCCATTATGCTTCGAGAAGTAGAACCTAATTCTAATTCTGAAATTGAGCAATGGATTGTTGAATCTAATTTAGCGCCCACTCCATTTTATGAAGAACACTATACTGACAATGACGTCACCAATGCTGAAGAAACTCACGACGTTCTTTTTACTAGTAAGGAAACCAGAACAAAGAAAGTTACACCGGAGGAGACTATATCAGCCTTCAATATTTGCTTAGAATAGGCGCAGCAAAACGTTGCTTCCTTAGACGATGTTATGACACTCCAGAGACTAAAACTCAATGTTGTATTGAACAAGCGACTGCACAAAACAAACCAAAATTAATAATTTCTTTAATTCATCATAAAATATGTTAAGCGAATAGCTTTTTATAAGTATATCTACAAGTGTATTAAACTAAGATATTAAATACATTTCAATAATATTCTAAACAAATTTGTGTTTTTTCCTTTTCTGCCTTTTTATTTGTATGGAAAATAAAAGACTCGGTACTCGCGACTACCTCTAAACTTGCACCGAGCCCGGTTTTCATTACGTGCAAGAATCGATTTGTACTGAATTATAAATTACTAGCTGATATACCCGGTGTTACTCGAGAGTCATTTATATAAACATTTTAACATACACTTCTCGATTAAATGTTTTTTAAAATAGGGAATAATGAAAAACATGTTGAATTTTATTTGAATTTTATTTCATTTAATTTTATTTATCTACCGTTAGAAAGGTAATTGAACGAACATTAATCCAAAAAAGTTGTTGGTGGTTCCATCTCTTGCGGTGAGCTAATGGAATTCAAAGAAGGGGTACGAAAAACATATTTTAAAAATTAAAAAGAATTTTTATATTTACTTAATCTTAAAGCAAGCACAGTTACCTTTTCAACAAAATAAAAATAATGGTGGGACTCAATGTGTCCTTGAGATATGGACATTTTAACGTCTAAACAAAGATTTATATTAAAAAACATATTAAACTTTTAGCATTTAAAATGTTTTAAAATTTTACTGAAATATATAAAAAACAGCGAAGTTATTTGCATTAAAAGTAAAAACTTTTATTTTCATATAATTTTTTTCTCATTATTATCAATGTTTTAAGAAAATTCGTTGTGCTAAAAATAATTTTACCTACTGAAATTTCTATTAGCTGCATTTTTTTCATTGGAGATCAGTATCATATTATCGCATTTGCAAGCAAAGCAAAAACAACAAAAAGTCCAGCAAGTGAGCTGGACATTTAAATTGATCCAATTCTATGTTTTTAAGTGTTAATGACGCTAGATGACGCTGCGACTGAAAAAACTGGCAGAACTGCATTATTTTACTTTTTAAAAGTTTTGTAGCAATAGCATTTTCGCAAAATATTTCGCAAAACTTATCTGCTAGCTGCATAAGAACATCAGATATTCTTCTGTAAGCAGAAAATAGCGCCACCTGTCTGTAATCCCAAACGTGTGGAGATAAATTTGAAGAAACTTTTGAAAAAAAAACATTTCAGCTATTCACCGCAAGGTGTATGTATAGTTTGTATCCACACATTTTACAAATGTGGCGCCATCTATCTGTGAATTTAACGCACAGATCAAAACTAATGAAATAATTGTGCTGGCCAGGCCCTATTCTGTAACTGTGAGTTTTAAAGTGTACACGAGCTGTCACAAAAACTCACTGCTTTTAAGCCGGTGAGTTCAGTCAGAAAAAGTGTACACTTTAAAACTCACAGTTAGAGAATAAGGCCCCAGATGCGCATATGTTTTATTATATCGCCATATAGCTGAATCTGATAACATGAAAATATTAACTTTTACAGCATTCTTATTCACAGTCATCTTTTCGATAAAATTGTGATATATATACAACATTTAAAGTATCATTGATAAAGAACTAAGTGACAACAATGACACAATAGTGAAAAAAAAATAGAGCCATCACAACAAAACAAATTTAACAGGATGGGGCGGGGGGTGGGGAGGCAAAAAATAAGTAGATCACTATAAAGAAGATTTTATATAATCCAAAATGTTCGTAATTACTTAAGAACACACAACTGCATTCTTAGAGATAAATGGGGACGTTCAAACTATATAGAGAACTTTAACACAAAACTGAGTTTTATTAAAAGTCTGGTATGAAAAAATAGATTTTTAAATAAAAATAGATTTTATTTAAAAATAGATTTAAAAAATATAAAAAGAACATTTTGGAAAAAAATAAATTTCGCGAAAAAAATCAAAGGGGGTAGTTGTTGTTTTGATGACAAAAACAGTAAAATAATTTTTGCGCTTAGCTGGAAGAATTTTTGCAAATAAATGCTATGTCATATGAAAGGTAGCCAGATGTGCAATTTTTAATTGATTTCATTTTTACAACAATAACAATTTTTGAGTCATTTTTTGTGTAAAAAGTCAATATTTTGGACCTTTTTTGACACAATCATACAACATATATACACTGACTTAACGGTACAGTTCAACCTATTTTTGTGAAGTGATTTTATAGAACTTTTGAACAAAAAAATTTGAATGAAATATATTAATGGGCAGCGGAGATATTTGCATCGAAAGACCAAACTTTGATTTTCATGTCGTTTTTTTCTCATTCTTAGGTAGCGATGTTTTATGAAAAAGTCGTTGTACTGAAAATTTCTCCAATTTTAAAGATATGTGAGTGTTTTTGATGTCAAAATAACAAAACAATTTTAATATTAAATACACAAAAATCTCCGATACTAAAAAGTTTTAAAATAACAAAATTACCGTTAGCTGAAAAATTTCAGAGGGGGCGTGGCAAAAACTAAGTATGTAACATTTTAAGTTGGGACAAACTTAATATGTGTACCTAGTTTGAGCGAAATCCGTTGAGCCGTTTAGATTTGTATAAAGGCCAAACAAACAAACAAACAGAAAATTAGTTTTATTACTATAAATACTCAGGAAGAGCTCTTTAAACATATACATCTTAATTGAAAAACTTTAAATAATATTTGCGAAATTTATAAAAAAATGTATAAAATGCCCATATTTACATAGATGCCCTCATATACTACGCAAAGCCTTCATCGTAAAAATTTTAAATTTTTGCTTTATAACCGCTATGATCGCTTTGCCCTTTAACTGTTATGAACGTACAAACAGTTTGAATTTAAAAACTCTAAACCACAAAAGCTTTTGATTAGGCTTTAAGACTCAAGCAAAAATATATTTGTAAAGCTCTTTGTAAAGCTTTTAAGCTATTCCTAATTGACTTTTTTATTTCATTATCTACTAAGTAGTGCCCCGTCTTCAGTATTTGCCAACCTTTCAACTAATTTAACTACTTTACCCACAATTATTTTCCTCCAACTTCTTCATAAATTTACGCTTACATTTTTGCTGACTACCAGTTATGGTCTCATAACTTTTGTGACACAGTCCACGCCATACCCGTCCAGGACAGGGCAGGGCAGGGCAGAACAGGATAGGCCAGGCAAAGCAAACCCTGTCGTAGCAACTTACTGCGCATGTAATTTAATAAAATTTTGTGCAAAACTTTAAAACTGACAAAGATAATGCAAGCTGACAAAAATTATGACAAAGTTATTTAAAAAGTACTCAAGTGCACTTTTATGCTCATTTAATGTGCTCTGCATTAGGTAAAAGTCATAGCAAAGCGACCGAATCCTAGACTCCCTACTGCTGCTGCTGCTTCCTACAGATCCACCAAGCAGCCCTTCTTTCAACCAGCCAGCAACCTGATGACTTAAGCAAGAGTAACAAAAAAGTACGAAAACAAAAAAAAAGAAACTATTATATTGGATTGTTGCCAAAAACAACAAAAGCAAGCAGGCAAACGCCACTATTTGCATCGACTCGTTCTCTACACGGTACGCCAGTTCTATGCCGCTTGCCCACCACTGTTGGAACCACACAAATCTAATAAATTATTTCAATGCGCAGCGAGCAGAGTGTCTGAGCGAGCACTAAGTAGCAGTTTTGAATACACCTTTTTTATTCTGCTCCTTTTTTTTTTTTTTTGTTCAAAATTATGTAAAATGCAGGGAAAAAAACATTAACGCACACATTCACATTGAAGCAAGTAAAAACAACATTCATACATATTTTTGGCACTTTGTTGAGCTGAACAAGTGCAATAACAAAATAAAATAATTTGCATTTGTGTTAAAAATATTAAAGTTGTTTTTGTAGTCGTAGTTGCTGTTGCTGTTGTTGTATTGGCTGATGTTGGCTCGTTATCAAATTTTTAGTAGAAAAAAATGTATGTTTTTGGGAAAATTATTTTCAAAACTGCCACACTGCTACATTTATTGGCTTTGCATGAAAAAGCTGTTGGGAAAAACTGTGGAAAAAAATGGAAAATAAATAAAAGCTAATAATTGTCAAGAATGCAACAAGATGGAAAATTTGTTGCTGCACAAATGATAGTCGAACGCTGCCATATTTTTTGTGTGTCAGCAAAAAAAAAGCATTTTTGTTGGCAAGTGTTGGCAATTCAATTTATTAGACGAGGCAGATTTGTTATAGAACTTTTTGTACGTTTTCATAAAGAAAAAAAAAACTAATTTGAAATTGAATAGTTTGGACATCAAAATCTCATCAAAGTTAGCTCAGAGTAATTTTTGATTGAAACTAATATTTTATAGATTATTTTACTACTACTTCTAACAAAACAAACATCATAGAAAACTACATTGTTGTTATAAAAACCCAGTTCTTCTTATCACATTAAGCACAAAACGGACTCCGACTTAAGAGCAAAAAAAAAAGGCAAAACTAAAACTCACAACAAATCATATAAAGCAGAAAGCAGTTTTAAATAGGTTCTTCTGCGTGATCTGTAGTAAAATTACAAAGGACTTTCATAACAAATAGAATGAGCATTAAAAGCTATGCATGTAGATAATATAACTTAACTTTAGCAATTTAAATGATAATCTCTTCAAACATATTAGCATTAGCTATAAATCAACTTCAAAAGGCAACCGCATCGATAACTAACTACCTTCATGCGTACCTACAAACTAGTGACTTCAGATCAGGCTATGGCAAAAATGTAGCAAAAAGGACAAAAAAAAACATAAAAATAATACTAGAACGCATACATCGACAAAAATACACGAGTACCGACAAACTAGTCGCTTTGGCTTAAGAGCACAATTCTAAAAGCAATTTCGTAATGCGGTCACGTTTTTACAACATAGAAATCGTGCGGTTAAGCTAAAGTTTGTCCACCACTACAGCAGTCAAAAGGATTCAAAGATGGCGGTAATTGAGATGAGGGTGATAAGGTCCAAAGCCAAACAGAAGGCAGGCACATCAATGAGTGATGGCAGTGTATCGTTTGAAAGAGCACAGCAGATGATTAACATATTTAGACATTTTCAACTCGTTGGTTAAAGGAAAAATATTTCAGTCATTTGGAAAAACTTTATAATGTGTACTAAAACTAAATTTGTCTGTTTGTTTATTTTTTTGTTTACACTTAATTCAAATATATACTGCTTAATGAATTTTACTCAAATTTAGCACAAATATTATGCATGCATCCTAGATTACATTGAAGAATACTTAGTTTTTAAAATTCTTTTTCCGCTACTTTTGAACTAACGTAAATATACTCACTAGTTGTTTTTAGTATAAACATTTTTTGTGAACTTACTTAAAAAAATTTACAATATTTCGACTCCTAAAATATACAAATATTTTTAAAATTGCAGGAAATGTAAGTACAGCGACTTTTTAATAAAACATCGAACTGTGCAATTTTTTCTTTCAATTCCACGACAAAAATCACACAATTTTTTTTTTATTTTGAAAATTATTTTATTTCAAAATAATATATTTATGTGTTTTTGTTAAAAATGAAAGTTTTTTTTAAATGACCTTGTTATTTATTATGTTGATATTATATGATTTAAATACAAACTCTAATCTTTTGATAGTTTAAATCATACTTGATTTTAAATACAAACTCTAGTTGTTTGATAATATAAAATCATTTATTGAGCTTTAGGTCTAAGTTAGAACAATTAATTGTTCTAACGAATCTTTCCAAAGAAACAACAACAACAACGTTTCTTCAATATGAAAAGCCAAAAATCACCAGCTGATTTTGTTGCAATTTCGGCCCTACTAAAAGCTTCATCAGAAATCTTTGTGATACCCGTGCAAGCGCGCACTAGCGCACTGCACCACAGAGGCGATGAGATTTTAAGTGTCAATTTCTCAGTTTTTCTGCCATTTCACATTCTCACAGTTGTTATTGTATTTTTGCTTTACTTTAGTCTTTATGCTTATTTTTTATTTTATTTTTATTTGTCACAGTTGGAACTTTGTTCACATGCAAAAATATTGTATGTATCGCATTACTTTTATGTCACCTTTCAACAGTAATAACCTCAGTTCTGTAGCAAATTTTTAAAAATTTTTTTGTTCATTCATTAACCCATTTTGGATCATTGTGTCTTTTTTGACTAATCAAGTTTGAGCCTTAAGGCTCACTCGTTTTTTTCTAGTAGGCTTATTAACTTCTCCGCTTCAATAAAAGACTACATGCTTTCGTATATATAGTAATAAAATTTACAATTTTGTGAAGTTAAACAAAATTTTTCGCTTGTTAATTTTCACTGTTGTTTACAGACTTCTACGCTGCGTTCCAACATTTATCATTAAATAGATTGTAACTTGACAGTTGGCAACGTTGCGCTACATTACCTTAGGTTAGGTTAGGTCAAAGTGGCTGCCTCAATTGAGACAAACTTAGGCCAATGAGGCCCATTGTGGTACCACAGGTTTGATTCCCATTCTCTATTTAAACCAGCTTGAGCTGTTCACAAAGCTTAGGATTCGGTATACCGATATTTCCGAGAGTTCTTCGAGGTCTTTGTTTAAGTGAAGAAAACGTTTTTGAGCTAGCGCTGGGCAAGTGCAGAGAAAGTGCTCTGTAGATTCCTCCTCATCTCTACAGCTTCTGCAAAAGTCGTTGTGGGGTATGTTTAATCTTTGAGCGTGCCTGCCAATGAGGCAGTGCCCAGGCAGGATCCCTATTATGGTGCTAATGTGGTCTCTACTGAGAGAAATGAGTTCTTTTGAACTCTTAAGATTGAGTTTAGGCTAGATTTGACGTGTTATATTACACATGTTACTTCTATCTATATATAATTGGCTTTGATGCAGCATAACTCATGTGTAAGGAGTTTGCATGTGGTGAGAGGAATACCTAGGCTTGTCCTGTCTAAAGACAGCTGCTTTGTAGTACCTGTACGAGCGAGTTCGTCTGCTTTACAGTTGCCTAGAAAATCCTTATGTCCAGGAATCCAGCATAGAAAGATTTTGAGTTGCTCTGTCATCTCCTTTAGAGATCTGCGACAGTTTAGAACTATTTCAGAGTTTATTTCAACAGTTCCTAGGGCTTTCAAAGCGGCTTGACTGTTAGAAAGTATGCAAATATCGATGGAAGATATTTCATTTACCTGAAGCCAAGTTAACGCTTCATGTATAGCAGCGATTTTAGCTTGAAATACACTGCAGTGGTCAGGGAGCCTGAAAGCTAAATTAATGTTTAATGCTTCTGAGTAGACTCCTCCACCTACTTTGCCATCTAGTTTTGATGCATCAGTAAAGATCTCAATGACATTGTGAAGTGAACGGTATTCTAATTCCCACTCTTTTCGAGAGGGAATGCATACATCGAACTTCCTTTCAGAGGATAGTTTTTGTGAGATGTAGTCAATGGACCTACATAGGTAAGGGAGGGAGAAATTTTCTGATGCAAGAATGTCCTAGTGTACCTTGTTTCCACTGGGAGGTGGCTTCCTTATTAGGATGGCTGTATTAGCGGCCATCTGTTTAGCTAGGATATCAAGTGGTGTAAGATGGAGCATTGTTTCTAATGCGTCTGTCGGAGTGGCTCTTATGGCTCCAGTGATGTACAGTTCCGCTGATTATTGAACTTTACGGAGAAGGTTAAGGTGAGTCTGTTTTTCGAGTGCATGCCACCAGACAATAACACCATATAGCAAGATTGGCCTCACAACTGCTGTACATAGCCAGTGTGTAACGCTTGGTTGTAGACCCCATTTGCTACCCACCACCTTTTTAGAAAGAGTACAGGGCAATATTCGCTTTTTTGGCTCTCTCGAGCAGATTTGGCTTCCAGTTTAGTTTCCTTTCCAGTATAAGGCCCAGGTATTATGCATTGATCTGAGAAGCTAAGTCTTGTGTTTCCCAGTTTAGGAGGACTAATTAGAGGTAGATTGTCTTTTCTGGTGAAAACCACTAACTCAGTTTTGTTTGGGTTAACGCTAAGCCCACAGCTGATAGCCCAGTTAGATAGAGCATTTAGGCAGTTTTGTATAATGTCTCGAATAGTAGATATGTATTTTCCAGAGGTAACAATAGCAACGTCATCGGCATAAGCCATCACCCTGTATTATCCCTCTAGTTCCAGTTTGACTAACAGTTCATTTAATGCTTAATTCCAGAGTAGAGGCGATAGAACCCTTCCCTGAGGGGTTCCTCTTGGTACAGATTTTAACGTGGATGCCGCTCCAAATTTCGCACTTATAATCCTGCCAACTAGTATTTGATTTATGAGTGCTATCAGTGCGGCATCCACCCAAGCTTCGTCAGCGCATTGGTTTTAGCTCTTGCCTCGATGTAATTAAAAGCTCCTTCTATATCAATGAAAGCTATCATTGTATATTACTTCAGATGAAGGAATTTTTCAATGATGGAGATTATGGAGTGGAGAGCTGTTTCTACGGATTTGCCTTTGGTGTAAGCATGTTGTCCTATAGATATTGGCTTCTTTTCTATCATGGATCTCAAGTGAATGTCAATTAATCTCTCGAGGATTTTTAGATGAAAAGATGGGAGACTAATTGGTCGAAGGTCTTTTGGGTTTACGTGTGAGTTTTTGCCTGCCTTAGGTATAAAGATAACCTTTACATTATGCCATCGCTTGGGAATGTGGTTTAGGTTAAGGCAGCTTTGGTAGATCAACAAAAGCCGCTCCTTAATGATGCCATACGACTTTCGAATTTCAGTGGAAGCTACACCATCAGGTCCTGGTGACTTAAATGGTTTGAAGCTACTGATTGCCCATTCGAGCATTGTTTGTAAGAGTATTTTTAGAGATCTGTTCACAGATGGTAACTGATATTCCTGAATTTGAGCGTTACACATCTCTGAACATCCCGGAAAGTGGGTTTCTACTAAAACATTCAGAGATTCCTCACTGCTGGTGGTCCAAGTACCATCTTCCTTTTTCATGAAGCTTGGATTGGATGGAACCTTAGCTAGAATTTTCCTAAGCCTTGACGCCTCAGAGGTCTGTGAGATATTTTCACAGAAGGTCCTCCAGGACTGTCTTTGTGCTTTTCGTAGTTCATTCTTATATTCTTTGAGAGCTGTTTTTTAATTTGACCACGTATCTGTGGATCTTATGGCCTTTGCCCTATTGAAAAGTTTTGTGGTCTTTTTCCGGAGATCTTCTTGTCCCTTATTCCAGCAAAGAGGTTTTTACTTCCCCTCAGTGTTTTTAGGGGACAAGCAAGCTAGTGAGACTTTTCACTAAGTTGTCTAAAGATTATTTATTGAAAGTACGATAAGGTTGTTCATTTAAGAGATCTATTCTTAATGTACTTATATAAATATTCCAATTGACTTGTTTAAGATTGCGAAATTCGCATGATCTCGTGTCAAGTCTATCAACATTAAAGAGAATATATTTATGGTCTGAGAAGGAGTGTTCCTTAGCCGTAATATAACGGTCCTCAAAAAATTTAATATGTGAGGCTCTGACAACTTCCATAAGGGCTATTAGATTCCTGTTTAAGAGATGCTCTGCCGGTTTTGACAACCTCACAGAAAGTTGTAAGAACTTTTAATAGTGAGAGGAATTCGGTTTTGATAGCCGAATTTTGGAGGGGTCATAACAGCGACTTTTGCAATGGTGAGAGGAATTCGGTTTTGATTGCCATAAATCCTTATGTTGAGGTTGTCAGAACTTTTTCTATTTAAGCTACTTACCTCTGCGCTTTTAAGGTTATCACTAATTTCTTAATTCCGCTTGCTTAATAAAACTGTTGTTTTTAAATATTTTTTTAATTTTTATTTCAAATCATTTAAAAAAATATTACTTTTTTGATCAAATAAATATAAAATTTAAATTGTTCATAGAAATTTACAAACTAATTTTTTTTATGGAACTTTAAAAATCCCATATTATAAACGACAAACCATTAGCATTTAAAGTTACTTCTGAAACAGATATTTCAGAACAAATAGTTTTAGACAATGGAATTGTAAAATAGTCCATGCCTTTTTCAATACAATAGGCATAATAATGATTATCAAAGAAAAGCGATTATGAAAGTAAAAATCGATTAACTTTAAAAACGATTTTTTTTAATATTTGCCAACAAGCATGCTGCAAAGCCAAAACTAAAATGGAGAAATTTGTCTTTTGTGGTTTCAGTGTCTTCATTAAAAGAGTGAAAACCGTATTGAGGCTTCAATAGCCGTATTAGAGTTTTTCTACACGCAAGATTTAAAAGTTGGTTGCAGTAGCCACAATTCTGAATGTATCACAACTGTAACCACAGCTCTTATTTTCAAAAGACGCTCAACATAATTTTTGTTTTTTTTATGATTATTGCAGATTCAATTGGGGCTATGAGAGCTCTCATAAAGTGCATGCAATAAACTTTCAGCTAAGGTGACTTCATTTCATATATAATAACTCTAGTATGGCTACTACAGCCTCATCTTTTTCATGGCAGCCATGTACGAAATTCAATAATTCCCTGAGTGTACATTGCTTATATTAAGATTGGATAAAATGTAAGGATAAAATCAAATAGAGACTCACCCCGTTTGTTGGTGTCTGAGCTACCCCAGATCACATGATGAGCGTTTGCATCGCACCCGACAATCAGTTCCTTTGCTTTTGATGCTGCCGTGTAGACCAAATTTTTAAAAACGTCTTCTGGGAGGATTTCGGTCGTGCGCGAGGTATGCTGAGACGAGTCACAAGCTATTCAGGCCCATATAGACGCCTTTAGCCAATGTGTCTTTGTTATTGAAATTAGAGAGATTAAATGCACTCAGGTTTTTCTTAATTAAAATACACGCTCTTGGTTAACCTTGTGATCTAGTATACACTAGCGTGTATTTTCATTCAGGGAACGAAAGATATCTATGTGCAACCCCGATCCAACCCGAGATTTGGATCAGAGTCTGTCAGTAGAGTGGTCAAAAATAGAGAGGGGAAAAGATATCGACCGCGCCCTAACCCTAATGCCGCGGTTAGGCCAGAGTTACTCTCTGAGGCAGCCAGGTATCAGAGAGGCTCCGTTAGGTACTGGACTTTATTACATGGGCCTCCAGCCTAGCAAATCCTCAGCACGGGTCGCATTACGCCTTTATTCAGCCGACACCCCTTCCGATGGGAAGGATTCTTGCCAGGCCATACGAGACTATTGAAAAGTCAGAATATAGTAGGAAGAACCCCCCCCTCTGCTAACCCCCGTCTTAGAAATAAAGAACACTGTAGCAGTTATTTACAGCCTTCATCCACTTGGAGGGTTAGGTAGAGGACTTTCGCCAAACCCCAACGTTACCTTACGCTTAGGTTATCAACCCAGCTAGCACAAATTTCGATTTGTAACAAAAATATGTTATAATTCGGTGGTATTCCAGTTTTAAAAAAAATTTAGTCACAAATGGGTTGTATTAAATTTTCAAATAATTAATTTTTAACAAATCATTCTTTTTGTTGCAAATAAGTTAAACTACGGTGTTAATTATGTTACAAATAAATGCACTTGTTGTTAAAATATTTTACAAAGTTTTGAAAAATAAAGTAATTTTTACGTTAAATTAACATGAATGCAACATTTATTTTTGAAACACCTATAAAAAATGTTTCTGTATTGTAAATGTAACAAATACAGTAACGAGTTAGCAACCTAGATGCGTTTTTATGTTTATATTAAGTTATATCAATGTCACAACAACTAAATGTTCAAAACTTCGGTTTAAAGATGTTTTAATTAAGTTACAGGGAAAATTCTACAACAAAATGTTTTCAATTTTGCTGTGACGCACTGAAATGCCATAAGCAAAATATAAACTTTATTATTCACAAAATTCACTCTGTGTTACTTGTCAATTTCTTTATGTAGGCTTCTACTACCATGTAATCTATTTTTGTTTTATTTCAGCGTTCAACGAGACTACCAAATTTAACAAATTTTCCGTTGAATGACAATGAATCATTGTGAAATTATGAGAATTTGTTTTTTTGCAAGAAAGTTGAAATGAGGTTTTTATTCAGTTAAAAGAACATTGGTAATAGTCATTGCAACCTTATGCTGTATTGAGGTTATTATTCAGTTGCTACAACTTAAGGAAACATTATTATAACTCAAAAAATGTAGTTAGGAAAAATAACGTTGAATTGAGGTTTTTATTAAGTTGCAATAACATTGAAAAGAATCATTGCAAACTTGTGCTGCATCAAGGTTATTATTCAGTTGATGCAAGTTTAAAAAACATAAATGTAACTTATAAAATTTTGCTTGATATAAGAACGCTATATTAAGGTTATTATTTTGATTATAGAAATAATAGAAATACATGTTAGAAATAAAATAACAATGAGCAAAATTTTAACTGAAAGCTTTTTGAAAGCCGCCACCGATTTTTTTTTTTTTTAAATTAATTTTGGGTACATTCGTTTTTTTTTCGCTCATATAACAATATATATGCACTCTTATGTTAAAAAATGTATGTTTTGTGTACTGCCAATATAGAAGTATTACATACATATATGCAAAAAACCAATTTCAGGGCTAAATGGACATATGCAAATCCTAATCCAAAACGAATTTGGTTGGTAGAAGAAATGCGGCTATTTAAATTGCAAAAAAAACAACTTAAATAAAGATTTGCTGTATTGTTCTTGCAGTTCTATTTTTCTCACAAATGCATTCATGTTGATCAGTTGATCATATAAATAATATTATAATAACAATTGCTCTTTGAAATAATTCATAATTATACATTGTGATTCAAAAATCTATCAACTAAAATCTTTTTGTTTATTTTCCTTAACAGACGACTGTATAATCTTTTGTACAAAAAGATGTGTTGAGCAGTTCTGATTATTAAAAAATTTAACACATTATTATTGATAAACTATATAAATTGTTCGCATTGATTTGTCAGAAGCTCCGCTGCAATCTTTTTTCTCATCTAAGCCACAAACCCATTCTTTTTTTTCAATTGCAGAGATTGACAGAGAACATATAAAAAATTATTAAAAAATAAACAACAAAAATTATATAATATATGGGTCAGAATTCGTGAAATCGACACGAAAAAAATTTCTATCATTATTTTTTTTTTAATATTAATTTATTAGATACCTATGACCATAGTAAATTATTGGCAAACGAAAAATTAAAAAAAAAATTTTTGGGCAAAGTTATTGTAAAGTGAAATTGTTCGTCACTTTTCAAGTAAAGTCTCGCCATTCGCAAAAAAACGAACCGATTAAAATTAAACTTAGGTATGTCATAGATAATGAATCAAAGATCAGTAAATTGTTAAAAAATTTAAGAAAAAAAATTTTTGCACAATTTTGGCAACGATTTTTTGTAAACAATTAATATTTTTTAATTGTTCTGCGCTATTACAAGATCGTAATATAATAAAAAAATAACAATAAATTCTTAAAGAATTCACATCCGTGGAGAAAAGTCTAGGGCAGCAATTATTTTAGAAATTATGGCGAAATCAACGCTGTTCTTCATAAAAAATTTCGAACAGAATACGAAAACATTGGGTAGTGACATAAATATTTTAAAGCAGTGATCATTACCACACCTGTCAAACAGCGTATTTTGAATCGTAGAAAACTAATATTTGTTTATAACTGGTTCTTAAGAGGATTAAGCAAAAATGCCCTCACCAAATGCATGTTGAAATCCGATGAGTGTACCGAAACACAATCGTGTTTATAAGGGACTCCAAAAAATTACGGATAAGTGGAGCAGCTTTTATTCACATCTGGTCGGAAAATATGTGTTCCATAAGTGCAGAATTAAAATAAAAAAAAATAATATAGATGTTGCGTTGCCAAAGCTGAAGAAACTATCTGTTACCGTCGAATGTGGGTCTGATGAAGAAATAAGAAGAGACTGAGCGGCATTTTTTCGCAACTTCGCCCGGAAAAGGTGCGTGTGATGGAGTGGGAGGAACCGTCAAAAGATTGGCATCTCGTGCAAGCTTGCGAAAGCCAATCGATAATCAAATCACCACTCCAATTCAATTATTTCAGTGGGCAGAAGAAAATTTTGATAACATCGTTTTTGAATTTTGTTCTAAAACTGAACATGAAAAGGAAAAAGAAAAATTGCAAAATCGTTTTTTTAGTGTTAAAACTATTAAGGGAACGCGACAGTACCATTCTTTTCAACCTATCGATTGTAATAAAATTGCATGTAAACAAATGTCAAATTCGAGAAATATTGTTTATGAACTTCTGTAAATAATTTTTGTAATACATGATTGTAAAAGGTTTCGACAATAAACATTAATGTGATAACTAATTTGCAAATAAATTATTATTTCGCAAACAATTTCCCCAGATTTAAAAAAAAATTTCATGACGGTTCTTATAGAAAATGAAACGTCCAGTGTAAATTTGCTATTTAGCTCAGCGTTGATTTCGCCATAATTTCTAAAATAATTGCTGCTCTAGACTTTTCTCTAAGGATTTGAATTCTTTAAGAATTTATTGCTATTTTTTATTATTTTAAGATCTTGTAATAGCGCAGAACAATTAAAAATATTAATTGTTTACAAAAAATCGTTGCCAAAATTGTGCAAAAATTTTTTTTTAAATTTCTTAACAATTTACTGATCTTTGATTCATTATCTATGATATACCTAAGTTTAATTTTAATCGGTTCGTTTTTTTGCGAATGGCGAGACTTTATTTAAAAAGTGACGAAAAATTTCACTTTACAATAACTTTGCCAAAAAAAATTTTTTTTAATTTTTTGTTTGCCAATAATTTACTATGGTCATAGGTATCTAATAAATTAATATTAAAAAAAAATAATGATAGAAATTTTTTTCATGTCGATTTCACGAATTCCGACCCATATACCCATATGCCCATATTCGAAGCGCCCATTTTATTTTTAAATAAATCAAAGAAACCACAATTTTTTGTCTGTTCGTCATGAATATCATTTATTTGGGTTCAAGTAGATTTGCTAACATTATTTCATGAATATGATGTCTCGTAAATGGTCGCCATTGGCCTCTACGACATATTGTGCCCGTTTTTCAGCATTTTCCATGGTTTTCTTCAACATTTCGATGGGAATGGCGGTTATTTCTTGACGGATGTTGGTTTTCAGCTCTTCTAGGGTCTTTGGCTTGTTGACGTAAACCTTTGATTTCAAATAACCCCACAAAAAGAAGTCTGGAGGCGTTAAATCTGGTGATCTTGGCGGCCAATCGAAATCACCATTTTTTGACATCAAACGGCCAGGGAACAATTGCTTCAAAAAATCAATTGTAGTGCGGCTTGTGTGTGGTGGCGCGCCGTCTTGTTGAAACCAGTTGTGCCTGATACGCTTTCGACGAACGATTGGCATGAAAAAATTGTTTATCATATCGCGATAACGCTCCTGATTGACAGTAACTCTGTGGCCATTATCATCTTCGAAATAGAACGGCCCAATGAGCATTTTAGCACAAACGCCGCACCAAACAGTGACTTTTGCATCGTGAAGAGTTACCTCTTGAATCTCTTGTGGATTTTCAGTGGCATAAATACGGCAATTTTGTTTGTTTACCGTTTTCTTGGAAGGCGCACTTTTCACTTTATTTATTTTTTTTAAAGCACGTTGAGTTTTCACTATTGACTTGTTTTGTTGAATGTAAATTTCAACAATTTTAGAGCGTTCGCGTGGCGTGCACTGTTCCATTGTAAACATTTGCTTGGAATGACGCTTCAAACGCGGTATGTCATTAGTCGATTTGGCATCACTGCGAAAAGTTACAGTGTTGCCAGATGGGCGCTTCGAATAAGGGCTACCCTGTATTTATTTTATCTATTTATATATGTTCGAGATATATGCTAGTACAACAAGATAAATATCTTATGTTTAAAGTACTAGCAACACAATATTTTAAATAACACGTGTATATAGCAACTTATTATCTAAACATCAAACATTGTAAAGCATTACATGTATTTTAAAAGACAAAATTAAATTATACTAAAAAAGAAAAAAAATTAATAGTCAAGTATCCAGGGCACTTCACTAGAATAGAGAGGGGCAAGAAAAAAAATAAAGATAATTGTAAGTAGGTACGTTATTTAAACTGCAAGATAGTTAAAAAGTTTCTTTCTGAATTTTGATGCATTGCCGGTAATTTGTATATCTCTGGGAATAAGAACTTTTTTCTGAACAAAAATTAAACAACTATAATAAAAAAAATAATTTTTTCTTACAAGTTATCTTACTTCCTATTTCTTTTTATTTGTATACATTCCAGCCAATCTCTACTCTATTAAAAATAAATTTTTAAAAAAATCCCGCGTAACCCTAGGTATATCAGCTTGTCAAATATAAAGTAAACATAAACATAGAATACTCTCGAAAGGAATTTTAAAAAGTTTTCTATTTATCGTTATATTAAAACAGCGGTTGTGAATAGTTTTTTAATTTCTGCTGTGTTCCACGACGTATGCGTTACATTTAATTCATCGATAGTGCTTCACTTTCATATTTATTGCAAGCACATTTTTTTTGCATCTTTTTGAAATTATGCAATGCTCTTTTATGTACCCTACAACCAGCGACAATTACTATTTATGCCGTTGTGTTCAAGTCAGCATTGCCATAGCTATGTTTGTATGCATAAATATTGTGTTTATATTTTATGCTTTTATGGTTTTCCTAGAATTACGAGACCTTCGAGAATTGCACACCGCATATTTGAGAACATATTTCAATATTACTTCGATAAATGCTTCTACAAAAGCACATCTACCAAACACAGTCACACACACACACACAAATACTTTTCTTCCTAGCAGATATGCACAGCGCATGCATAAATTTATAAAATCTACTACTATAAAATTTTATGTTCCACACGAAGTGAGTACATAAATATTACAACGTCATAAAATTTGCTAAAGTAGTTGCTGAAGTTCGTTTATATATGTGAATGAGTAGAGGTCAAAAATGTCATTAAATAAAAAGCGTTTCATATTAGTTGATTAAATTTACAAAAATATTTAACATTATTATAGTTTTTGTTGAATAGTAGCAAAATTTATTACAATAAGAAAAAAGTCATAGCATAGTCAAAATTAAATTTAAATTTATTACAAAAAAAAATACGATTTGAGCGTCATAAATAAAAACAAAATATTTTTAAACGTGATGCGAAATCATAGTTATTCGTCAACGACGAGTGAAGTTACCTAGCTAAAGAATTTTACTCACTGAAGTTTTAAGTGAAAAGCAGCAGCAGCAATGAGTTTATACATTTTTAACCTGTTAAACTGCTTTTGCAACATTAAAGGTTATAAACTCCTCTCGATCGCATCGTGATTCCAGCTAACTGATTTTAATATACTCATTCAGGAAATTATCTTGAAAAAAAACAACTTGTTTTACGCACTGTATTTTAGAAGTTTCTATTTTAAAAACAGGCGATAAAAACTTCTAGAAAAGTTTTCAACAAAAAAAAAGAAGAAAAACACTTGGGCAGCAGCACAAAAGTCCACCCAAGTGTAATGGTAGCCGGAAGATAACTCTTTTAACCCTGCTGCTTATAAGTGAGCACACTACTAACGTCATTATTTATTTTTTTTGTATATAGTTTTATTGCTGTTTTTATTTTTATTCGTTGTGTTTGTCATGTTGTTCTGTTACTGGTCTTATTTTCTGATGTTTGCAAACACAACAAAACAAATACAACTGTTTTGTTTTAGTTTATTTGTTTTGCTTTTGCTTGGATTTTTTATGTGTGTTTTTTCAGGATGTTATTATGTACTTTTTGTAAGCACAGGACAACGATTATCGTAAAATGAGCCCAGTTTGCGAACAGTTAGCTGCGGTTGTTAGAGAATGTTGCCTGCTGAGAAAGTTTTACCAAAAGCTGCATGCACAGTTTTTGGTCTATCTGTCCGTCCGTCGAACTATCTGTTGGCAAAGCTCTCTGCTTTCTCTCTTAGTCGCTAATGTTTTTGCGCTTGTAAGAGGCTGGAAATTAAAATGTTTTTATCTGCTTCAACAGATTTGGGCGTGCCGGTGAACATGATGTGGGCGTGTAGGGGAGTGATTTGCATGGCAGTGTTTAGTTCAGTTTTGAGTTTTTCTGCTTTAGTTGGGGCTGTTGACAGTGTTAATGTAAGCAGAAATTAACAACTTTGCGACATGTTGCTTTTGCAAAGCAGAAATTGAGAATAAAACTGAAAAACTATAACTTCTTTTGTAAAAAAATAATTTGTGAAACAAAAATATGAAAATATTTTCATATTCTCACTTCTGTTTTTTAAGATGTAACAAGTACACCGTTGCGTATGAGTGATATGAATACATTTTCTACTAAATATCACACATACGCATTGAGGAAATTTAACAAACTACAGTTGTGTGAAAATAATTGCACTGTAAATATTGCATATCACATCTTAGTGCATAAACCGCAACTTGAACATTTCTGGTCTTTCCTTTTGATTGTTTATATTCTCCTTTTATTCACCTTAAAAACCATGCCATGAGCGATAAAATATATATTTGTTTGCTTACTGTAAACTCAGATTGGTTGGTCTAAAGAAAAAAAGGCAACTAAAACTAGAAAGGGTCACATGCTTCAGAAAGCTATAACAAAAGCTTTTTTTATGTTAGCTTACACTAACTGCTGCCATGCTGCCGACTTTTATTGTTCCCAAGACAGTGAGACGAAAAAGTTTCAAATTAAAATTGAAGTTACTTGCTTACAAGGCAACAACCAGTCGTAGCAACAATTTGCAGCACAGCAAAAGAAATGCATTGTTTTGCTAAAAGCTCTGCGGTTTTTATGGTTTTACAAAAGTTCTGCTATATGCAGAAATAAGTTTGCGATATACAAATATAAATTTAATTTATTTGTTTGCTAGAAAGCGTGTTGGTAATGGTTTCACACGCAAGATTGCAGCAACGTCTTCATTTTAAAAAGACTGAAAAAGAGACATTATTTGCTTAGCAATTAAAACATTTACCATTCGTATTGTTTTGCAAAAATTCAAAGGAATTTTATTGTAATTAAAATATTGACAGATTTTTGTAAACTTTAGCCCTACAGCATAGTCAGCATAGACTTAAATGCAGGTAAGCAACTCTTAGTATTTAAATGTCTAAAGCACAGCCTTGGTTAAGCCTTGGCATCCTGTTACAAAACCTGCAAAGTACTACATATGAACACCACTTCTTCAATGAATCACCATGAAATAAACTCATCATCGATTTGCAATAAGCCCAATCAAACTAGCTAACAACTTGCACAGCAAATTGTACAATACAAGAGCAGCAACAAAAATACAAACACAAAAAGCAACAAATCTACGTCTACCATATGGACAACAATGCGTTGAGCTTCACTCTACAAGATGCTGGAAAACAAGCAGCTGGTATTTTGAACCTGAGGGCCTTTTTTGCCGAATGATTGTACATCAACATTATCGGTTGCTTTGAATGCAAGGCCAAAGAAATAAAGGCCAGCACCACCAAACAAACAAGCAAGTACCATACGTACAAAATAACCTAAACATGCATCCAGTGCTCATAGCTTGTATGCAAGACAATGGCATAGCATGCACTTCAATGAACACATTTTGTGGTATATTTGGTATATTTGTAAATTTATGTTGGGTCATGTTTTCTATGTAAACCCTCTTATTTTCTGCTAACAAAAAACAAAATTGAACTGATGTGCTGGTCACAGAGTTTTGGAATTTGCTATATTGTGTGCTTATTTAAGAAGTAAACAAAGACATGAATCAACATAATTTAAGTTCCGAATAGCTTCAAAGCTGTACGTACTATTTTACCTTTTATGGTGAGATGCAGTGCAACTTGTGTAGAAAATTAAGAAATTGCAAGGATTGAATTTAAAAATTTAAAAAATAAATAAAAATAAAAATTAGCATTAACTTGAGTCAGGATATTTATAAGTGTGTCACCTTTTTCACGCAGATGTGTTTGTAGAAGTACCGCATTGCGTATGAGTGATAACAATAAAATTTGAAAATAATTATTACTGATACGCACTGTGGTACTTATACAAACAAATCGAGAAAAAATGCAGACTATATTTAAATGATGTACATGACACATGAGCGAAATGCTAAATTTTCAAGAAAAGGTAAATGTAAAAGTAAAGGTAAAGAAGGTAAAGGTAATGTTAAAGGTAATAATTAAAGTCCAAGTTAAAGTTAAAGTTAAAGCTAAAGTTAAAGTTAAAGTTAAAGTTAAAGTTAAAGTTAAAATTAAAGTTAAAGTTAAGGTTTAAGTTAAAGTTAAAGTTAAAATTAAAGTTAAAATTAAAGGTAAAGGTAATTTAAATTTAAAGTAAAAGTAAAAGTAAAAGTAAAAGTAAAAGTAAAAGTAAAAGTAAAAGTAAAAGTAAAAGTAAAAGTAAAAGTAAAAGTAAAAGTAAAAGTAAAAGTAAAAGTAAAAGTAAAAGTAAAAGTAAAAGTAAAAGTAAAAGTAAAAGTAAAAGTAAAAGTAAAAGTAAAAGTAAAAGTAAAAGTAAAAGTAAAAGTAAAAGTAAAAGTAAAAGTAAAAGTAAAAGTAAAAGTAAAAGTAAAAGTAAAAGTAAAAGTAAAAGTAAAAGTAAAAGTAAAAGTAAAAGTAAAAGTAAAAGTAAAAGTAAAAGTAAAAGTAAAAGTAAAAGTAAAAGTAAAAGTAAAAGTAAAAGTTAAAATTAAAGTTAAAGGTAAAGCTAAAGTTAAAGGTAAGGGAAAAGGTACAGGTACAGGTACAGCTACAGGTAAAGGTTAAGATAAAAGTAAAGGTAAAGGTAAAAGTAAAGGTAAAGGTAAAGATAAAAGTAAAGGTAAAGGTAAAAGTAAAGGTAAAGGTAAATGTAAAGGTAAAGGTAAAGGTAAAGGTAAAGGTAAAGGTAAAGGTAAGGGTAAAGCTAAACGTAAAGGCAAAGGTTAAGGTAAAGGCAAAGGCATAGGTAAAGGTAAAGGTAAAGGTAAAGGTAAAGGTAAAGGTAAAGGTAAAGGTAAAGGTAAAGGTAAAGGTAAAGGTAAAAGTAAAGGTAAAGGTAAAGTAAAGGTAAAGGTAAAGGTAAAGGTAAAGGTAAAGGTAAAGGTAAAGGTAAAGGTAAAGGTAAAGGTAAAGGTAAAGGTAAAGGTAAAGGTAAAGGTAAAGGTAAAGGTAAAGGTAAAGGTAAAGGCAAAGGTAATAGTAAAGGTAAAGGTAAAGGTAAAGGTAAAGGTAAAGGTAAAGGTAAAGGTAAAGGTAAAGGTAAAGGTAAAGGTAAAGGTAAAGGTAAAGTTAAAGGTAAAGGTAAAGGTAAAGGTAAAGGTAAAGGTAAAGGTAAAGGTAAAGGTAAAGGTAAAGGTAAAGGTAAAGGTAAAGGTAAAGGTAAAGGTAAAGGTAAAGGTAAAGGTAAAGGTAAAGGTAAAAGTAAAAGTAAAAGTTAAAAAATTATTATCAGAGTAGAAGCAATGGCTGAGCGAGGAAACTTGGAATCTTAACATCTTATTTCAAAGCAGTTAAATTGGGTAGAGATAGGAATCTAGAATTTTTGTAGTTTCATCTAGTTGAAGATTAATTTTATTATTGTTTGTTTCCTTTGCATAATTTTTTTATTAATAACTCTACACTCGTTTTACGGTAAAATTTCTATTTGCACGAATTCAAAGCCAGAATGCTTTTAATTTTTGTGTTGCAGTAGTGTCTTTAAATTAAAATTTTTTTTTTTTTTAGTTTATAAAAGTGCAAATTATGAACTCGGAATTGAAGATAATAAAATACATAGTTGTGTTTAGTAAAGTTTTATCGAAATGTATGGAAGCAAGAAATCTTCATGGGCTTTATATATTTTTGAAAAAAACGCGCAAAAGCAAAATGTCTACATCTTTATTTTTTTCTGCGACATAACTTTTGGCTGCACCCGAGGGTTTATTTATTTCATTGCCAGACATATTTTTTTTCTGAAATCAAAAAAAAATAGGAGTTAAGTTTTATGATGCAAGTCTTTTCATTTACGCATAAATAACAACTTGTCAAGAGTTTCCTATGATACCATATACGCACTAGAAAATATTTAGGTTCAAAAATCACCGAAAATGGTCATTGGCTTATATATCCGCTTTTCTTTATAGGACAGAAAATATGCTCAGAACAAAATTGTAGATCTGATAATTTTCTACAAAAATACGCTTAACAAATTTACCGCAACACAAAAAATTTTCACGCTATGCGACTAGATGTGTTTCAATAGCGCAGAGTAGAAATTTCATATTAACTTTGAGCAGATTTTTTTATCATAAATTAGGGGGGCGTCCATTAATTACGTGAGGTGATTTTTGCGATTTTTCTACTCCCCACTTCCCCTAGTAAGATATCGTGAGATTTGGATCGACCCCCTCTAATCTCACGTGAGATTGTTCAAAATGCTTGTTTTCAGTGTAATTCAGAGAGTGACTACTGGAACCAGCATGTCCATGTGATTTTCCGTAAAATCATCTGCTCTTTTTAGCTACCGTTATCGCTTACACACAGAAGCTCATTAGCTCGACGTGTGATAATCCGTGAAGGTCGCACTGTGCGCGCTGGTTCGCCGATCTAGATCACCACGTACACTGGGGTAATAGAGGTCATAGGGCAAGTCAATGAAGGCATGTAAAGGTTGAATCGGTAAGCAATGGCAAATCAAAAAGGGAGCAAATAACTTTGCGTCATGCTCACCAGGATCTGGAATAATCAGATGCCCATCAATCTGCGTGATAGGGTGTGCAGGTGGCAGAAAACGGTCGTGAAGAAACAAGTGCAGATCACTCCGGCGTAGGCTACAGCAGGCCCGATTTTAGCATTTTACAACCTAAAATAATAATTGAAAAAAATGCATAATTTCAGTCCTTAAAAAATTAAAAATAAATAAATTAAAAAATAAATCACCGCATACATGAAGTAAATATTGGCTCTCTCTGATGTACTCAGCGTACTATTTTTCAGACGGCAGGTAATCTGATACACAAATAAAGCGGAATACGATAGAACTTTTCAAAAAAAGAAAAAACACATCTCGAAAACGAACCGTTCGTTAAAGTTTATTTCCATTCCCTAATTGCATATCATTTGAAACAATGCTGCTTCGCCAATTATTACTCATTCTACGAACAAATATTAGCTGTTTGTTGAGTGAGCGACAGAGCATAAGAATACGTGTGACTCTTGGCAAAGCACGCCAGTATTAAGGCACCTTACGCTCCATAGAAAAAAAAAATGTTGTTCGACACAAATGCTCAATAAAATCCTTGGCTTATGTTATAATGATTCCCCAAATATTTCGACTCTAGTGATAGCTATCTATCAGCTGGAATGGTTTGAAATAACCTCTAAAAATCGAGTTATTTTGTAACTATATTGGCTGGTATAATAGTTGCAAAAAAATGTCATTGTCAGGCCGGAAAAAGATCTTCCAATCTGTATCAAAAGTTGTAAATGTTTGCAATCAGATTAAAGATTACGCTATTTTTAATGCATATTTTTGTTATTTTTTATTTTATATCCATACAAAAACTTTCAAATTTCAAATAACTTCAATACTTTTATATTTGTTTTTTTTTAATTTCTTACGATATTTTTTTTTCAGTAGGTGTTTATTTTATAATTAATATTTTACTTTTAGAATATATCAACTTAAACAATTCTGACTAGGAATCAATGCGAGCACTCAAAACCTTTCCAACGATATCTTGAAAGGGAGGATCGCATTAGAAATAATTAAGTTTTTTAAATTTTAGTAAAAATAAATTCGAAAAAACGCATGAGAAAAGCATTATTTTTAATCCGAATGCAATAATTTTAATTTTTTGATGCAGATTGGAAGACTTTTTTTCCAGCTATAATTTCTGATGATCTATTTTTTACAACAAAATAAAGAGGAAGAACAAAAAAAGCGTCGCAAGACATCTTTGAACAAAAATACTCCAGTTTCTTCTTCGTCACCTACTAATATTTCTCCTTTGACTAATAGTCCAGTTTTACCTCATATTGAACCCAGAAATCATTTAAATTTAAGGGCAGTGTCAAGGAGGAAAAATTTATTTATTTCACGTCTTCAGCCTGACACAACTGTTGAAAAAGTATTGACGTTTATCAAACATAACAACTTGTTGAGTCAAAACGACTTTTTTTCATGTAAAAAAATAGGGAATAAACCTTCCCACGCTTCGTTCATTCTCGCAGTTCCAGCTGAAGAGTTTGCAAATGTTTTAAATTCTAATTTGTGGACCGATAATATATTAGTTTCAGAGTTTCTGCCTAAGAATAAGTCTTGAAGGACGTCTCAACCTGTTCGTCAAACTCAAAAAAACTGAATAGGCTATCCCTTTACTATCAAAATGTAAGGGGATTACGCTTTAAGACGCGAGACATATTTTTAATGTCTCAAAATTTGTCTGAAGATATTATCGCATTGACTGAAACGTGGTTAAATGGAAGCATTACTGACTTGGAATTGTTTGATATTAGTTTTGAAGTATATAGAAAAGACAGATACGCTGGCAATACTTCTGCTGTCGGTGGTGGTGTCTTATTAGCTGTTTGGAACTCCTTCGTTAGTTCCATTATCGATATTCCCTGTTCTTCTAATATCGAACTTATATGCATTAAGGTTGTACATTGTAATTCTAATGTATATGTAGTTAATGCTTATGTTCCTCCAAAGAGCAGTGTGGAAATTTATGCAAGCCTTGCGGATTGCATAGAATACGTTCTAAATATTCTTTACGTTAGTGACGACATTTTATTGTTGGGCGATTTTAATCTGCCTGACTTGAAATGGGAATCTTCAGACGATGATACATATTTTTGTGCATCTTATTCGAAGACACGCCAATAGCATATATTTGTTGATAATATATGTTCTGACTTACAACAAGTAAGTTGTATTTATGATAATCGTGAAAGACTTCTTGACCTGGTCTTAACTACAGACTGTAACAACGTGATTGTTAAGAGGGCCCTTCATGCTCTAACTTCTGTTGATGACTACCATCCACCACTGAGCATATGGTACAAGTCCGACAGGGAAAGTATAGTGAATTCCAATTCAATAGATAAAGTTTATGAATTCAGTTTCAAAAAAGCTGACTTTCTGAGGTTGAATCATTTACTTCATAGTAAACTGAATGTAATTTTAGAATATTTTAATGGTAGTAATCTTGAAGATTCAATTAATTTTTTTTTATATATGGAAATCTTTTCTATGTTTTCTGAGTCCGTATCGTATAGCCTCAAATTTGCGAAAAATTGTGCTTACCCTTAGTAAACAAGGGAATTAAAGACTCTTCGCAACAACAGGAATTGAGCATGGAAGAAATATGTCTGTAGCTTAAACTTAAATGACCTAGAAACCTACAAGCGTTTGTTTCTGGATTTTGAAAGTTGCTCAGCTACCTTATATCAAAATTATTTAGACAATATTAAGCTGAGAATATTGTCTGATCCAAAGAAATTCTGGGGTTTCATAAACACCAAAAAAAAATCTGATGGATTCCAGGGTTTCGTTTTACCCTATATCTTTTAATTCAGAGGATATTTTAAAGTACATTGGATCGATCGAAGAAGATTTTAAGGCTGGACCTGACGGAATTCCTGCCGCAGTATTAACGCAATTTGGTTCCGTTCTAAGCCAACCACTGTCCATATTATTCAATAAATCAATTAGGGAATGTAATTTTCCACTTTTTTTGGAAAAAATCTTTTATAAGTCCTATATATAAAAAAAATTGTAGGAATGATGTAAGCAACTATAGGCCTATCGCTAAACTCTCATCGATTCCAAAACTTTTCGAGCGGCTCGTTTATGATCGTGTGAAGATTCATTGTGGGAGGGTCACAACAACTCGTCAGCATGGATTTGTTACTGGCAGATCCACTGTGTCTAATCTCCTCGATTTTACAACATTCTGCTTAAATTCGGTTTATTTAGGTAACCAGGTGGATTGTATTTACACTGATTTTAGTAAAGCATTTGATAAACTACCACACAAATTAATTATATTTAAACTAAAGTTAATGGGTTTTATACAATTTTTTGTAAGCTGGATTCAATCGTATCTGACAGAGCGATCTTATCAAATACGATTTCGAGGTGTGTTGTCTGCTGAATTTATTGCTGCATCAGCTGTTCCTCAAAGTAGCCACCTTGGTCCACTTCTGTTTATTTTAGCCATTAATGATGTAACCCACATCATCAAATACTCTCATCTGCTCATTTATACAGGTGATATAAAAATATACAGAACAGTAGATTCTAAAGACAATTCAGTTCTACTCCAGTCTGATTTAAAATTCTTTGAAGTTTGGTGTTCTAAAAATATTATGTTTCTTAATCCAGATAAATGCCAAACTATGACCTTTTCGCGAAAAAGGAATAATTTAATTTTTGATTACAAGATCAAAGATACGGCTTTAAATCGTGTAGATTCTGTCAAAGATCTTGGTATATGCATGGATTCTAAGCTATCGTTTAGCGTTTATATTGATAGCATTTGTAAAAAAGCGTCTTCTATGCTCCGGTTTATAAAACGCTGGGCCAAAGAATTGAATAGTATGATTACAACTACAACGCTGTTTTATTCAATTGTCCGTCCTCACTTGGAGTATGCTAGTCAAGTTTGGTCGCCAAGTTACAATGTACATGTTGAACGAATAGAAAGAATTCAAAAACGTTTTATTCGGTTTGCTCTAAGGGGCTTAAGTGGAACTGACACTTTAAATCTTCCTCCTTATGAGGATCGTTTAAAACTATTAAAAATGCAATCCTTAAATGAGAGAAGGAAGTCTGCTGATATCGTCTACTTACACCAACTCATAACTGGTGTTTTCGATTCACTGGAACTCCTAACTCTTATAAATTTTAACACTAACCGTAGAAGCAGTAGAAACGCTAACAACTTGATTTATTTACCATTTAGTAGAACAAATTATATGTTAACTGCTCTATTAAATCGCATGAGTACCTTTTTTAACAACTGCAGCGTGTTTGATGTTAACTTGTCGAAAGGTCAACTCAAAAGTAGATTGAAAACTAATGTATGATAAGATCTATATAAACGCATGGTTAGTTGTTATGTCTTGTGTTGTCCCTGAGCCCAACCCATATTATGGTGGGTAAATTTTTCTCACTTTGGATTGTTTTGGACCACTTTTATCTATGTATATCGTTGAGATATTCCAATGATATTAAGTTGGTTCTTAAGATAGTCTAATGTGGAGAAAGTGCGAAAAAGCTGTAGTAGCTGGACTCTATTGTTATTGTAAAAAACAATTACACAAGCCAATATGGTTTCAAAATAAATCGATTTTTAGAGGTTATTTCAAATCAGAGGATGGCTATCGCTAGAGTCGAAATATTTGTGGAATCATTATAACGTAAACCACAGATTGTATTGAGCATTTGTGCCGAACAACTTTTTTCGTGAGGCGCCTTACCCAGTATGTGCAGAGTAGCATGCATACTGGAAACCTGCATGCTGTATGCAGGCAGAAGCATGGACAAGGCATGTATGGTCATTAAAAAAACCAACAATTATCCAAATTCGCTGAGTATGCGTGTTTTTGTACACGTGTTTGTTTAGTGTGCATACTAAAAAATGCATGCTGTATTAGTACTAAGGCATGAACCTTGCATGCATAATAGTCTTGCTTAAAAAATATGAACTACCATTGTGCATTTAAAATTTACGGAGTGCAGTTGTACATAATTTATTAACAAAATATAAATTAATATAACAGAATAAAACAACTTTAAAAACTGAAATAAATAAGATTGAAGATTTATGTGTTAGGATGAATGAAGACTTGACCATGGTAGCAGAATGGGCCAGAACAAATTAACTCAAGCTTAATCCCTTAAAATCATATGTTTTACCGATATCTAGCACTTCATTAATAAATATTGAATTTCCTTTGATATTCCTTAATAACACTGAAATAAAAATCGTAAGCAAGGTATCAAATCTTGGTTTTCAATTGAACTCCTCGTTGTCCTGTGAGGATCACATCAATTCTTGTGTGAGCAAAATATACTTTGTTTTAAGGAACCTTAGGATGACATCGTTTCTACACGTTGAGATGAGACTAAAACTGGTTTTGCAGCTACTGATGCCAATTATAACTTATTCTGAAGTTGTTTATAGCAAACTCGACTCGAAATCGTTACACAAGTTATTAGTTGCTCTCAATAATGCGGCTCGTTATGTCTACGGTTTAAAGAAGTTTGACCATATCTCTTCCTTCTGCGCAAAATAACTTGGACGTAGCCTTGTTAGCTATCTTGAAGCAAGAAATCGTGTATTTTTGCACAAAATCGTCTACTCACGTCGTCCACTTTATCTTTTTGAGAAACTTTAGTTCTGTAGGTCGGGCAGGAACCTCAACCTTTTGATACCTCGCTTTTATTACAAAAGGTCTAGTAGGCTGTTTTTCGTCAGCGCTATCAGATTGTGGAATTCACTGCCAAACCATGTTAAAATTTTTTCCAACCAAAAGGCCTTTAAGCATTTAATTTTCGAACACTTTTCGTAGCTATTTTCTAACTTTTCTGTCTTTTCTTTCCTTCATTTAACTACTTCATTCTTGCTTTTCAGTTTATGTTTTTGCTTTATATTATCAAAAAAGGATGAAAATTGTTGAATATTATATAAATTTAAATTGAAATTGATTTTTTATTTAAATTATATTAAACTCTTTTTAAACTATATAAATTTTTTATATTTAATTTAAGTTATTTAATTACTTTATATTCATTGCTCAATGATATTTTTTAGTTGTTATTTACTGTTGAAGTAGAGGCATGCAAAAGACCTATGTTCTTATATGCTAACAAGTTAATCAAATAAATTTAAATTGAAATAAGATGATTAATTAATGATAACATCAATTTTTTAACAATATTAATGCTAATGAATGTATACAGTATTAATGGTAATGTATGCATGCAGTATTAATGAAAGTGAATGCATAGTGTACTACTAATTTCCCATGCATACAGCAATAGTAATTATGCGGATACACAATACACATGCTCTTGTTTGACATCGAAATGAAAAATGGAAATGAGTTTGCATTTATGCTGGCATGCATAAAAAACATCAAACGTATTCCTACATCATCAATGCTGTATGCATGAATGTACTTACTGGGGTGTGCTTCATGTGTGCCGACCACTGAACTAAACATTTACGGACGTAAACACAACAAGTAGAGACTTGTCCATGCGTCGCTGTCACAAGTCGCAGCGCTCGTCGAATCGCGTGTTTAGGTAGCCGGTGGTAAGACAATCGACAAGCTACTATGCTACTTTGTTGCACTCGCATAACCGCGAAAAATATGATAGTGTAAATTTTAATCATATTTTAGTAGAGAAACACTTTTTACTCAATTTAACCAGTTATCTCATAATTCTACATTTTTGCGAGAACCCCCGCTCTCCACCACGTGAGATTTAGTGAGATTCTACTTAACCCCCGCCCCCCTAAATGCCTCACGTAATTAATAACCGCCCCCCTTACATGTATGAATCAGATTCCTGGAATCATATCTTTACGTATTCTACGTTAAATATACAAAAAACTCTTCGGGTGCATATGGATACGGGAAATAATTTTCCCCATAATTTCATTTTAAAAATTTTATTTGATATGAAAGTGTACTGTGGCGTTTGAATGACATTTTATATAAGAATAAGTGTACAAAAGGTAAGATATTAATACTTTATGCTATTGAAACATATCTAGTCGCATAGCGTGGAAACTGTTTGTTTAACGTTTAAACTGTTAAGGACATTTTTGTAGAGAATTGGACATTAATTGTAGAGAGAGGACATTAATTGGAGAATAACACTATTGTAGTTTTTGACACGAAATTTTTGGTACGGCGGTAAGACCCACCTTTTCGGATTTGGGGGAATCCCCCGAGTACAACTGTGTCCTTGGGTTTGGTAGATTGGCGCAAAATTTGAAGAAAATTATACCAAATGGTCTATTTTCAGTTGTTGTACGCCTTTTGTCATGGCTTTTAATTAAGATATCTTGCGAGCCAATGGCACGATCTTCAAAAACAATAAAGAAAATTAAAGGTATTAAAATTCTACGTTAAAAAAATGTTATGCCACTTTTCGATCTCCTATTTCGTTTTTGTGTAATTAAAAAAAAAATAGAAATGTTTTTTTCTAAGAAAAATAAAATTTTCTCAGTTTTTCCAATATTATTAGAATTTTGTAGAAATATCCAAGTAGTAAAGAAAAGGTAGCACTACGAACACGCCTACCTCCCAAAAAATAAAAGGAAATTTAGTGTGTTTAAATATATTTTATCGTAGGTAATGATTACGGACCGTAATCTCATGCACTACAAACATCCAATATATGCGCATATATATGCACCTAAAATTAAGAAAATATGCACTTAAAATATGCATTAAAAAACAAAAAATTTTTCAATATATATATGACAAACAATTACATTAATATGCATAAAAAACACATAAGGCTCAAAAAAATATTTGTAAATATTAGCTTAGCTTGTTTTCATTCCTCGTTTCAAGCTCAAGTTTAAACTTAATACTTAATATTCAAGTTCAAATTGAAGTACGCAATGCGTCTTGGTATGTTTTTCTGAGTTAAACCAGCAACGAAAAGTAACAGTTATTGATTTAACAAAAAATAGTTCATATATTTAAAAATAGAAGAAAGTTTAACAAAATTATAAAATATGTATTTTGCGATATGGAATCAAAACTCTTCTATTCCACATTAGCCAATCATAGCTGAAAATTTGTTTATCGATCCAAATTAAGCAGACAAAACACGTTTTAACCTAATTTTTCAAAACTTAATTATGGTGACCGCTCTTGAGAATAATCGCTCATACTGATATCGTTCTCGCTTAAAAGTGAGAGAGTAAATTTTTTATTCTATAAGCCTCATATATTTAATTTACTTTTCTACAGATACTGCCTTGTTAGCATTGACAACAAAATGTTTTTTCAAATTTTCAAAAGTAAAATTAAGCCGGTTTGGTCTTAAAAAATTTTTGTAAATAGAAAATGAACGCTCCACATCAACGGATGTAATTGGAGCGTATTAAAAAGAATTAAGTTCATTTACAGTATACATTTCTAAAAATGTTTGTCCTTCAGTTGAATTTAAATTGAACATATAAGCGATTTCTTTTATTTTTTAAAACCATAACTTTTTTTGCAGAACATTATCCAATTTATTTTTAATTTATTGACCAATTGTTCAATTCACAGAATGTATTTTTTTATGGCATCATTTACGAAATTAATTTCTATACTTAGTGAAGTCCTTCTAAGCTTGTTATGGTTTCACTTAGAAACCCATAATTTGAATTTAAAAACACTTAATTTTGTTTAATGGATGGTAAGTTTAAAGCTTCTTTAGTTTGTTTGATTGAAGAAGCATCAGAATCATCGAACTCTTCCATAACATCAACTATCTTTTCAAAATGTTGAGAGTAGTACGCATTAATCCAAGTGCCCCACCTTGTGGCAACGGGTTCTGGTGGAAGTGACCGTTGAGGATATTTATGATAAAAAGTTTTCACACGTGTTGGAGCTTTTAAAAACACTTTTTTACCATTTGCAATTAACAAATCAATGTCTTTAAAATTACTTCTGATTTCTTCGGCAAAGCTATGCATTGCGTGGGCCAAGCACGTAACATGATTTAATTTTGGATAAAATATCTGCAAACTACAAGCTTATTTAACCATGTAAGGCACCGCGTCAGTTAAGAAAAGTAGAACCTTATTTTTGTCGAATTTTTCCCCTAACAAGTTTATTGAATCGTCAAAAGTGCGAGCAATTGTGGCATGATTGGTTTTATCTAATTCAACAACGTTTAATTAAAATTTGGTTTTGCTTATTTCTTCATTTGAATGTAAATCGCCCACGACAACAATCGCCACATATCTTCCTTGAATGTCGATTGTTTCATCGATAGACACCCACAAAAAAATTATTTTTTGAAAACATTTTGATATCATACAATTGAGAATCATATAGTTTGTCAACATAACGCTTACAAAGCGATGAGTCACTGTGAATAATTTCGTTGGTATATTTTTTTAAGAAATTCCTTAGGTAGATGTTTCCCAAATTGTGAAGTGGAATGTCAGCAGAAACAAAAGCTCCACAAAGGTCTAAGCAAAATTAATTTTGCGTCACAGCCGGGTAGGAACTAGTAAGCAGCGATTGAGAGACTTTTTGACACATCGTTCAAACAATTCCGTATGTTTCTGTCTATGTAAGTGTTGGTCAACTTAATACTTTTTTGCGAAGTTCACAGCCTTTTCGCAAAACTTTGCAAAAGAGATTTTTTCCATCACTTTTGAAAACCTCCGGGTGCTCAATGACGTATTTGTTCAAGAATGAAGATATAGTAGCTTTAGATTTTGGCATTGTTGCCTAAAACAATCAATGTTAATTTGTTTTAAAAGATGAACTTATACAATTAGTTTAACTTACAGCTTAGATGTTTTGCTTTTTCCCCACAAGGTGGCACACGTGGTAGTGGAAAGACTGTTCATGTTGTGTAGAAAAATATTGAACGTGAAGAAAATTAAATAAAAAAATAAAAACATTTTATAAAATATTCCAAGAAAACATATTTTAAAGAAAATATACAAAAACATGCATTTATAGCAAAATATGCACTTAAAAAGAAATATACAAAAATATGCACTAACGATTGAATGCCATCTTAAAGGAAATTTTCTGAATCACAAAGATATTCTATTCATTTTCTTAACATGGTGACCACTGCAAACATGCATTTGCATCAAATTCCGGTCCCTAGTAATGATTTTAAAATATATAAATTTTTTTAAAATGTTGCTTTTGGTATAAAACAGGAAAACAGGAAACAGTGTATGTCATTCGGCATCATCTTCTAACTCTATTCGCAAATTCCAACAAAGATCCGCCAAAAGGGAATCCATTTTCTTGCCACTGTAGCAATGTTCCAACTGTGCTAAAATCTGGTGGAATCTCTCACCATGCTCGTTGGATTCTGACGGCAATTGACGATGAAAGTGATCCTGGTGGTGATGCAAGAAATGTACTTTCAAGGACATATGCACGCCGATACTCTCGAAAGATTGCAGCATATCTTCCACTAACACACGCCACTTTTCCACCCGATGGCTTCCAAGTACATTTTGGATGACATTTTTAATGTTATTCCAAGCGATGAGTTCTTCCTCTTTAAGAGAATTGTTAAAACTCTCGTCCTTCATCAATTTGCGGATGTCCGGACCATTAAACACACCTGAATTTAAGTTATCGTACGATTTATTACCAAAAATTTGTGTGCGAAAATGTTAGTGGCAAGCAAGTATTAACCTTCTTTTATTTTCATTTTACTCAAACGAGGGAAAATGTACTGCAATCGTTTGAAGGCTACTTCATTTTCTCGTACAATCAGAGCCTTGATAAAGTTCTTCACTATCCCGAGCTTAATGTGCAGTGGTGGTATTAAGACTTTATCCATCGGGACCAGCTGCGTGCGGATAACATTAAGCTGGCCAATTCTGCTGTTGTTTCGTGGTGGCCAGTCTCGTTTTTAATATTGTGCTCTATACCGCGAATCTCAAGTACACAAATGACACATATTTTTTGTATATCCTGTCCGAGGCCACAAATTAATGCTACAACTTTCAAATCCGCACATATCTTCCAGACATGATCCACATACTTCACAGAATCCAGAATTAGTTTCATAGAATCATATGTTTCCTTTGTATTCACGCAAAGTGAAATGGGAACAGAATTTTTTGTGTTGTTGATATACAGTAGCACGACTTTTAGACCACTTTTTGATCCATCAATAAAAAAGCGCCATTGTTCAGGGTTGTACGTGTAGTTCATGACCGACATCAAACCCCGAATATTGTTACAGTAAGCAAACGAATTGTTTTCGTTGCGATGGAAAAACTGTAAGAATTCTCTCTGTCGACCACGAGAACCATAAACTGTTACATTTGGTACTAAGATAAGGTACTAAGGTACTAAAAAGTTTCATGTTTATCGTAAAGATCGTGACTCTGAAAAAACTGGATTTAATAGAGGTGGCGGTGTTCTTGTAGCTGTAAAAAGGTGTCTCTGCTCTTCGTTACATAATCTGCAATGTCCTGATTCACTGCTTGACCAACTTTGTGTCGCGCTAACTGGACCATATGGAGCTTTCTATATGTGCGTATCGTATATTCCGCCGTCGAGTCCTGAGTTTATCTACACTGCTCATGTGGATAATATTATTGCGCTTCATTCATCAATTGGTGCCAACTGTCATTTAGCTGTTTTTGGGGACTTTAACCTCAGCAATGTATCGTGGACTTATCTTGGAGGTGAATTTACTCCAGTGAACATCAATCATTCTCATGAAATGTATCTTATAGATAGTCTGCTGAGTATTGATCTACTTCAAATTAATTCTTATTTAAATAATTTAAATCGAATTTTAGATCTTATATTATCTAATAATAAGTATGATCTTTCAGAGTGCATGTGTCCGATTCGTCAGTCTGATATGAATCATATTCCGCTAATCCTAAATATTAACTTCTATGATTTTATACACTCTGCTCCGTCATCTAGTTTATTTAACTTTAAATTATGTAATTTTAATAATCTTTCAAGTATTTTTAGATGTACCGACTGGATCTCTTTATTTAATGGTAAAAATGTCGCAATTTGTTTTGATGATTTTAAAGCGCAAGTAACTTCAGTTTGTGCAAACAATATTCCTCGTTTGGCTCGTAAAACTTTTAGACACCCATGGTACACTAATGGCCTTAAAAAATTGAAAAATCTTCGAAATAAACATCTTAGGTTATTTAAATCTACAAACGATGATGAGCATAAGTCCAAATATTTACAATTTATGAGAGAATTTAATTTTCTCAACAAATTCTTATATAAACAGTATATTATGGGTTTTGAATCGTATATAAAAATAAATCCCAAGTCTTTTTGGAATTTTATTGAGTCAAAAAAGGGTTGCTCAAGTATTCCAACAACAATGAATTTGAATGGGGTGTCTTCAGTTTCCCTAGTGGATACAGTTAAACTTTTTGCTGCCTTTTTTAGTGCCAATTATGCGGACGCCACATGTTTTAGCGGTGTTGACCTACTGAATGTCGATTCGTTTTTGAATTTTGGCTCCCTAACGATCTCTGAATTAGATGTGTTTGAATCATTGTGTCAAGTAAAAAATACTGTGAAGGCCGACATTAATGGTTTCTGCCCTGTAGTGTTTTTAAAATGTGCTCAGGCCTTGTCTGTTCCCTTGTGCCATATATTTTATATGTCACTAGCGGCTGGGACATTCACAGATAGTTGGTAGGTTTCCCATATTACTCCTGTTTTTAAATCTGGATCTAAACATGATATCTCTAACCCATCTCAAAGTTGTCTGCTATCTCTAAAATTTTTGAAAGAATTGCTAAAATTAAGAAATGTTTTCTTGTTAAACGCAATTTATGTCCTGAACAGCATGGTTTCATTTCAGGTCGTTCTACCTTAACTAACCTAACGATCTTTAATCAATATTGCATTTCATCCTTTGAGGGTGGTTGTCATGTTGACGCCATTTATACGGATTTTTCTAAAGCGTTTGATAAGGTTTGCCATAATATCTTAGTCGCAAAACTTTTCAAAATGGGTTTCCACTCAACTTTTTTAGATTGGATTAAATCTTACCTTAGCGGTAGATCTTGTTATGTATCAATTAATAATGTTAAATCCTATAAGTTCATTGCTTCTTCTGGGGTGCCGCAAGGTAGTATCTTGGGCCCCTTATTAGTTATATTATTTATTAATGATATAAATAAAATATTCTGTGACTCAAAATATTTGCTTTATGCTGATGACCTTAAATTATTTAAGAGTGTCAGTAGCATATCTGATGCTATTTCATTGCAATCTGATTTAGATAATTTACCTAATTGGAGTAAGATTAATGCTCTTCCATTGAATATTTCTAAATGCGTTCATATAACATATTCTAAATGCAATCATTTTTTGAAATTTCAGTACAATATTTCTGAAATTCCACTTAAATGTGTTGAATCTATAAAAGATCTTGGAGTCATATTTGACTGTAAGTTCACTTTTAATGAACATATTAATTTTATTGTTCCTAAAGCCTACTCGATGCTAGCTTTTATACGCAGAAATAGTTCAGAGTTTTCTGACCCACATACCGTTAAGTCACTTTATAATGCTTTTGTTCGCTCGAAACTGGAATACGCTTCCTTCATCTGGAATCCGATTTACGCAGTTCATACCTTTAGGTTGGAACAAGTTCAGAAAAGATTTACAAAGTTTGCTCTTCGTTTGTTATATAATCGTGAAGATATTCCTCCATATAATGTAAGATGTTTACTCTTAGGTATAAAATCGTTAGAATCGCGAAGGAAAGTTCAGTCCTTTGTCGTTATATATGATATAATTTCAGGTAACATTGACTGTCCTTCTCTTTTAGGTCTTATAAATTTTAATATACCGTCAAGACAGTTGCGGCATTTTAACTTGTTTTTTATTAAATTTCATAGGTCTAATTATGCACGCAATGAACCTTTGCAACGAGCTTTGTCTTTGTATAATGATCTGTCGATACATGTTTTGTTTGATTTCTCATTGTCGAAAATGTGTTTTAAATCAATATTAAATACTTTTTTTTAGTTTAATTACATTTATTATATTTATAACCTTTGGTTAAGATTAGTCTGTAAGGATTTCATCCATAGACTCGAATAAATAAAATAAATAAATAAATAAATAAAGATGTTTACAGCTTTGAGTTGTTGAGCGAGGAGGATTGTTCGATTCTGCGATAACTTCAGTTGTCATGCCATTATGTCCAATCGCTGCTTTATTATTTCAATGTGTTAGCATTGTTGAGTAAGATCGGATGGCTGATAAAAAGAAAAATTTAATTCAAGCTCAGATGGTGCAATACTCTCTTCCGTGAGACTTGGTTTTCTAGGAATTGGTACTACGTTCGAATGCGGAAGTGGTGTTTGAGACGATAAGACGCTCTTGTACTGCATAAGGTGCACCTTTGGTCTATTTATACTAAACATATCATTCACACATACATAGCATTTATATTTTTCGTGGTCGATTGCCTCGGACCATATCATTGGTATTCCAAAGGGCATGCTTTCATGGCGACCCTACTTCCAATCATATAACCGCGACCAACACGACGCACATACGATTTTAGGCACCCAATTAACACTATGAATTACTTGTAGATTAAAGTACTGTTCGTATAGTTCTGAAATTTCATCAGAAATTTTTCTTTTATTTGGCATAATAGTGAATCTGCCGCATACGTAACAGTACCGATTAAATTTTTTCGGCAATCACTCTTTTTTTATTGAAAAAACACTGAATTTATTAATGTTCAATAACGCAAATTTTTCCGACAATGAAAGCCAAAAATAATACATATGTCTAGGCACAATGGAAATTTTTAATAATTACACAAAAACTAATTGGCGGATCGGAGAGTGACGTATTAACTTTTGACGTTAAATTTTAATACCTTTAATTTTCTGTATTGCTTTTAAAGAAAGTGCTATTGGTTCGCGAGATATCTCAATTAATAGCGATGACAAAAGACTAAGATCAACTCAAAATGGACCATTTGGAAAAACATAATTTTCTTCAAATTTTGCGCCAATTTAACAAAACCAAGGACACAGTTGTACTCGGGGGACTCTGCCAAACCCGAAAAGTTGGGTCTTACCTCAGTACCAAAATTGAACTACAACAGTGTAATTGTGTTCTGAGCATATTGTCTGTCCTGCAAAGAGGAGCGTAGATATAAGCGAATGACCAATTTTGGTGATCTTTGTAGCTAAATATCTTCTAGCGCATACTATGGTATCATGTAGAACTCTTTAAAAGTTGTTATTTATGCTTTACTGAAAAGGTTTGCATCTAAAAAGTTAGCTTCTATTTTTTTAATTCAGAAAAAACATATGCGTGCAATGAAATATATAAACCTTCGGGCGCAGTCAAAATTTATGTCGCAAAAAAAACTAAAGATGCATTAATTATTTTTTACGCGTGGTTTTCAAAACTATATAAAGCCCATGAGGTTAAAACTTCGTTTCACTCTGTTGATTAGTATTTAAAACTTTTCAGGTATTCATTAAGGTATGAGTCTCAAGAAATAGCCATAAATTGCTTTACTCACGTTAAGTGAATGGAGAAAAAGAAATATGACACATAACCATGAAAAACATTTTTAATAATTCCGTTTTTCAATACTCATTTAAAAAAGATCTCATATGCATCATTTTCAAGAAAATTACTTACAAAAAATATGACTTATTTTTCAAAATTTACTCGATTAAACAAAAACGTAAAAAGTCACGTTGAAGAATAAAATAATATTTTGATTAATTACTGCATAAAAAATCACATGCTTTTTATAAATATCATATTGGTAATAATACTTTTTCCTGATTAAATTTTTCTCATGTCTTACAAAAAAATATTGTCTAAGACCATTTTGGAAGTATAGAAGTCGTTTTTTTTTCTCGAGTGAAAGAGCTAGCAACTTTATTTAAAAAGATTTCACACAACGAACTGAAGACAATAGGAAAAGGTGATGTATTTATATTCTATGTGGTGGCTTTAGCCACAGAAGCAAGGTCGTTGGTAGATTTTCAATTCCATTAATGAAGTAACGTATATAGCCATCAAAAGGGCTTAGGTGTGTTTGGTAGAAAAGTCCATTCCAAGACAAAAAAGCTATAAAAGACACAGAAAAGACAAAGAAGAAAGGTTAAAGGCGTGAAAATAATTTGTGAGATCAAGAGAAGAACGAGAAATTAAATATGCGCGCCATAGTTTGTTCCTTTTGTTGCGGAGTACACGTAGTTCCTTATTGTACCAGGGAGGACATGACGAAAAGTTTTTCTGCCTGGTAAAGGGGACAGAATGAGTGAAGCAGTCAAAAATTATGTCATAGAAGTGAGCAACTGCAGTATCAACGCTTTCATGAGCATTATCGAAGAGATGTTGGAAATCGATTCTACTGAATAAAATTTCTAGTTTTACAAAATCAGTTTTCCGAAAGTTAAAGCTGTACGAGTGCTCGAAATGTGTATTTTTGATATCAATGTTATATGATAAGGTAAGGGATAATGGTGGATGGATCGAGTGTTGAAAGAAGATGGTTACTTGCGGAGACTACGCAGTTATCTAAATCCGAAGAAAAAATTAGGTCTAGTTGTCTAACTAAATTGTTAGTAACTCCGCTCAACTGGTAAAGGCCGCAGTCTGAAATACAACTAGTAAAAAGAATTTCTTTTTCAGAGGTAGGATTTGAAGAAAGATAGTAGGATTCATCATCAGAGAGGACCCATTGAAGGTTGGGAAGATTAAAATCTCCCAGAAAAATAACGGTGTCAAATGGATCCATAAGGTCCAAAAGTGAATCTATTGCGTCTACTGCGAGCTGATAACCATTCACTGGTTGAGACGGGTGAATATAACAGCAAATAATGAATACATTACGTTTTGTGATGCAAGCTTTGGCACATATAAATTCAAAGTTGGCAGTGTGGGAGTTTTTTAAAATGGTAGGATTGAAGCGATTGTGAATAGCGAGAAGGACACCACGACCTGAGGAGAGATCATCTTTGTCGAGACCATCGTCTCTGAAAACCACAAAATCGGACGCGAAGACCTCAGTATCCTTAAAGTCGGGCGTAAGATTGGTCTCAGTAAAGGCAAATATGTCGTAGGGAAGCTTAAGAGAATTAAGAAACAATATAGAGATTTTGGTGCGTAAGCCTCTTACATTTTGGTAGTAAAGAGAGACAAATAATGAGCTGGGAAAAGGGTTTTGAGTAGGAGTAATAATTTGGTTAGGAATAATATTGGTGCTGCTCTTTACGGGGCTTTTGAAGATAAGAGATATGTTTTGACCTCACATAAGTAGCATATGTGTCAAGATCTTCTTTGACTTGATGGCTCGTCAAGCCAAGTAGCTCGTGGAATCTGGTAAATAAATGGCTCAACTCATTGACATCGGTAGGTAGACCTTCTTGCTGAATCAAGACTTTGAGGTTTGTCTTGGTCTTGCCTTCTATACAGGTAGAGATCGGTGCTTTGTACAAGTAAGCAAGATAAAGACGCACATTGTTGAAGACACTATTCTCTCTTAGTCGAGAAAGGGCATATCTATTCTCCGTGTCAACACAAGAGTTCATCGTAAGTTTCACTCTTGGTGGTTGAAGAGGCTCAATAAAAGATGTGGGGCTTCCAGCTTGATTAGAAGCTTCACTAGTGACTGAAACAGACGGAGTTGGGTTTAAAGTATGGGAATGGACGAAGTTAGGATAGAGTATGTTAGTCTCATTTTTTCTTGCTGTTGTGTCCAATTGAGGATTAAGATTGAATGAGGCTCGTTTAGGGTGAGAGGGCTGAAGAGTGTAATTTGTACTATTTGAAATATATTTGATCTGAGGAGTAAAACTAGGAAAGATATTAGTTTTAAGTTTCCAATTGGGGTCAGCGCTAGGACGGGAATTAGGTAATTTATTTCCGGATGGTTTGTGGACAGGATAAGGCAAATTAGGTTTTTTATTAAGTAGAGTTTTCTTTGGATTAGAATAAGACTTAGAAAAAGCGTTATACGTATTTTTATTAGAAAAATTGTTATTACTAGAATTATCGTTATTAGAATTTTTATTAGAGTTAGAATTGGAATAAGAATTAGGGACGTTACATGACTTAAAATTTAACGTAGAGTTAGAGTTTGAGTGTGAATTAGATTTATAGTTGGAGTTGAAAGGAGAATAGGAGTTAGAATTAAAATTAGAGTTAGCATTATTCCTAAGTTTACTGGTAGTTTTACTTGCATAATGATTAGACTTGTTTTTAGAATTAAAATAAGAAAAACTGTTCTTCTCGCTGTTAGATCTACGAGGCAACGGCTTCTCTCCAGGCTTATTAATCCATTTGGCAAATATCCACTGGCCATGCATAACACTGTCACCAGAGGAGCTGAGGAACAACCACGCATATTCTGTTGGAATATTAAGTTTAAAACTGCAAAATTTCCTGGCTTTGGAAGACATCTTCTGGCAGTTAGAAATTACGATACCAAATTTCTTTCCAAAGTAATTACGCATCCAGAATACGTTTGTTTTAACTGCTACGCCCTTAATAAATAATGTAGTTTTAGAGCTTTCGTTCACGTCCTCTAATTTTTTAATCCTGCTATCCCATTCGGATGACGTCCATGATGTTCCGAAATGATTGATTAATTTGCGAGGTTCAGCGACAGGATTAGTAGGATTAGCGACAGGATTAGCAGCTGGTTGCTCGTTTGGATTAACGAAGTGAGAGGCTGGTGGTGGAGAAAAAGAAAGAGCCGATGGAGAAAGTGTAGCTGCTTCCAGGATTTCTTGAAAAATGGAAGATGCATCATGGTGGAGGGAATCTGGCAAGTTTTGAGCATGGTTTGGTGCTGAACTGATGACAGAAGTTTTTTGAAGAGAAACCAACTCAGGCATAATTTCCATTCCATTTGGTAGAGACCTGACCGCATATGATATTTCGGCAAGCGCAGCTCGAAATGCGTACAAATCGTCACTTATGTCATTGACTTTGTTGTATAAAATTTGTGTGAATGGATCTGGCTGATAAGGTGTAGGCAAAGGCTTAGTAGAAACTGATTGAATTGCAATGTCCAAATCATTGTGTAGTGATTTGATACTTTGACGTATGTCTTGCATTGATTCAGATTTTTTCAGTTTATTAAAGTTTTCATTAATTTCATTTTTTATGTCACTTATCGCGGTCTCGATGTGCAAGTTTTTTTTTATTGTCATTTGCTAATTCCGTTAATTGCTTAATGTTTCTTAATATATTTATTACATTTTCTTTAAAGGTATTAGTCGAAGCCTCCAAAGTGGCACTAATGTCTTCCGATATCTGAGTCAAGCTATCAAATTTGGCAAATTATTTTGATGCCTTATTAAAAAATTGCTTGTTTTTAGATAACAAGCTAGCAAAAGAGTCATTAAGGCACTTTATTGCAAGCATTATATGAGAGGGTGAAATTTCTCTGCACTCGTCACAGTAAAACAAAAAGAAATATCTTGCAATCAATCAAAAATGCCTAATTAAATTTGTATTTACAGGATATGATTATATAATATGTACTTTTATATATCTTTACGCTAACATTATTTTGGTAGATCAACAGTCAGTTCATATGAAATACATACAATCCATTTAAACAACTGCCATATGCTAAATTAAATTATATTAAGTTCAAATACTTGTTATTACATTGGCCTTAATTGGCTTTGATTATACACATCAAATAAAATAAAAAAAATTTTCAAAAAAATAAAATACAATGTATAACTTGATTTTGCCAAATGTTTTGTTAAACAAATTGATATTGATTTAAGTGCTCAAAATGAATTTTCATAAATTTACAAACAACAAACAAATGTAGTAATAAACAAAAATGGGTTTAATACTAAATATTTTTGGCATGAGCAAAGGGCATTTGTAAATAAGTCGAGCTAACACAATAAAAGTTTAAATAATAGAACAAAGGGAACAACAAAAGTTGCAACAAAAGCTGCAATTTGCTAACAATAAGGATAACAACAGCAACAAGAACAACAACAACAACAACGGCAACTGGCAACTGAAACACAGCATGCTATTTGTAGGCATTAACGCATGATTAAACACATACAGGCTAACACACATGCACCACTACACGCGCACAATAACTATAAGTAGTGATAATAAAAAATATCCATGATAATCATATCAGATTTTGGCGTGATTTGAAGTGAAAACAATAATTGTACCGCCTGTGTGGCATAACAGCAGGGAGGAATATGCAATGCAGAACAGCAACAACAACAACAATGAGTTATGAGGTTTGTGTTTGTTGGGTGTGTGTGTGTGTGTGTGTGTGTGTGTGACGTTTTGTTGTATTGATTGCAATCAATGAACAGCTCTTGTGCAGCAGCAGTAGCAGCAGAAACAATGGATCAAACAAGCACCACCACCAACATCAACAACAACAACAACAACAACAACAACAACTACAAATGCAACTAACTACAAAGGATGGTTGCTTTACTGCTGCGTGCATATAAATCATTTAATACACTTGATCTTTGTTGTTGTTCTTGCTGTTTTCTAGTTGTGCTGTTGCTGCTGGTGATGCTGCTGGTTGTGTTGCTGAGGTTATGTTGGCGGTAATTATAACTAGAAGCATAAATAGTCACTTTTGACTGTGTTAGTGAGTACATGAATGAGTGACTGAATGTAAGAGTGTGTGCGTGATTCATTAAGTGGTTAACTGCATAATTTTGCTTATTTAGGCTGTCAAAATATGACCCAAGCTAAACTGCTGCCAATAAATCGAAGCATTAAATCAGGAGCAGTCAAGTTGTGAGAGTTTAATATGTTATAACAAAATTTATTTTAAGTTTTTTTCACCTCAAGTTAATTTGACCCTGTAAATTTGCACCTACACACACATGTGAAGATATGCAATCGATGTTCGTGTGCATGTTTGTGTGATTGTTTGCTTGTATGCGACACGACGTATCATAAAACAAAAACTTAATTTCCGGTTTATTGTAATTTCCGATTAATGCCGATTTTATGCTCTGTTATGCGTCATTGGCTAGGCACAAACACCACCACATAAGCGCACAAACACACGAACGTGTATGTATAGCTGCTGTTATGCTGCAGCTGCAAAATGACACTTAAAGCAAAACCAACAACAACATCATTTTACAACACAGCCTGCCACAAAAGCTTGGCACATTATTTGAACCCATTATCCTTCAGCATAATAGCATCGACAACAACAACAGCAACAATAACATGCCAATGCAACCAAAGCCAGAAATGCCTCAAAAACAATGCAGCAAAAATGTTGTGCATCATGTTGAGCATTATTTTTTTTTTTTTTTTTTTTTTTGTTCCGACTGCATGCGTGCGTTTGTATACGAGTATGTTTGTGTGAATGTGTGTGAGTGAATGAAAAGTTGTTATTATGATGCCTGCTTCAATATTGCGGTAATGCATGAAAGTTACTGTTGACGATTGTGCCAAAGTTGCCCCTGGAATTGTGTGTCACTTTATTACCAAATGCATTCAAAACATGTGCAGGGCAAGAATTGAGGCGGATTCTATGCTTTATTTAAATGTCTTATTTTATTTGTACTTTTGATAGTTCCTTTTAATTCTGATGAAGAGGAATGCATTATGAATATATGAACTCTACACCCAGGGTTCTGTTGGACCCTATATATTTTAATTTAGAGGATATTTTAAAGTATATTTATTTATTTATTTATTCGTTAAGCTTAATACAAGCTGATTAACTAAGAACTAATCTTATTCTAACAGGGTCTTAACTTATTCTAACAGGGTTTATTTATTTATTTTTTTTCTCTCTCCTTCCCTTGTTTTAGTGTTCGAAAGATATCCAATTCGTGGTGGGCGTAATCCGCCCACCAGAAAAACGTAATTATAAGAACACGTCAAAAGGGAAATACGGAGAGAAAAGTAATAAAGGGAACTTACAATAATTAACAGGGAATATGTATCATATCTTAATTGTAAGAATAAAATTATAGAGGGGGAAAAATGGCGTTGGAGTTAAGAAGAAGTGGCGTTGGAGTTTAGAAGGGCATTTCGGAGTCGAGATCTGCTCAGATGAAAATCAAATTCGCTGATCAAATTGTTAGTTACACGAAGCATCCTGGTTACAGGTTCACTGCAACCATAGTCGGTACGATGGAAGTTGAGGTGGAAGAGAGGAATAGACCTAAGGTTACGTGGGTTGGTATTAAAGGATATTAATTGGAGTAGTGCAGGGCAGTTAATGGTACCGCATACAAGTTGATGAATGAAGAGTACATCTGCAACTTCTCTTCGTTTTGCAAGAGATTGCATGTTAATCAACTTCAGGCGGTCTGCATAAGGAGGTAAGTTGAAACTGTCAGAACCGGGAAGACCGCGTAGTGCGAACCTAATGAATCTTCGTTGAACGGCTTCGATTCGCACAGAATGGATGTTGTAGATAGGAGACCAAACCTGGCTGGCATATTCGAAGATGGGTCTAACAAAGGTAAGGTAGAGAGATTTAGTAACGTAAGGGTTGGAGAATTCTCTGGACCAGTGTTTCACAAAACCCAGTGCAGAATTGGCTCTACTAATGATATTATCAATATGAGACCTAAAATTAAGTTCCTTGTCACATATTACTCCTAAGTCCCTTAAAAAGCTTACAGGAGGAACTGGCTTGCCGAGTAAGTAATATGTTCTTGGGGGAAGCTGGAGACGCTTGCGTGAATATGTAATAGCTTGACATTTACTAACGTTGAGCTCTAGAAGATTTTTTTGACACCAAGTGGAAAAAATAACTAGATCTTCTTGAAGATAGTGAGAATCGTCGTTAGTTTGTATGCGCCGATAGATTTTCATGTCATCAGCATACACAGAGAGATTGGATTCTTTGATGATGCCATCTACATCAGAGATTGTTAAGACAAACAACAAAGGACCAAGGTGACTACCTTGTGGGACACCAGAGGTAGCTGAAAAAGAATCTGAATTGGAAAATCTAAAGATGACATTATAACGGCGTTCTTAGAGATATGATTTAATCCAAGATATAAAGAGTGATGGAAAACCAAAGGCTTTAAGCTTAAGAAGAATGATAGTGTGTGAGATTTTGTCGAACGCTTTACTAAAGTCGGTAGACACTACATCAACTTCGTACCCGCTTTCCAACGAGCATAGAGCGTTTGAAACAAATTCTGCAAGGTTAGTGGTAGTCGATCTTCCTTTGAGGAAGCCATGTTGGCTGGGAGGAAAAATAGATTTGCAATGGAAAAAGAGAATGTCATAAATAATGCTTTCAAACATTTTTGGAGTACATGAAAGTTTTGCAATAGGTCTGTAATTGGAAATATCGTTTCTTGGTCCTTTCTTATGCAGAGGTATTATGTATGAGCTCTTCCACAACTTAGGAAAAACGGAATTAGAAATAGAAAGTTGAAAAAGAGCCAATAGGGGATGAACCAACACGTCCGCGAATTTTTTTATAACAATTGCAGGCAAGCCATCGGGTCCTGGAGAATAATCGTCCTTCAGATTATTTATCTTTTCTAACACATCAGCTAGTGTAATATCAACAGAAGTTAGCGACGTTTGAGGACAGTCCCTTAACAAAGAAAAATACTCGTAGTCTAGTTCGTCGTTATGATTAGTGTATGGCTGACTGAAGAAATTTGCAAATAGGTTTGCAATTATTTCCGGGTTGTCTGAGGAAATGTCCGAAAAAGTAAGGGTAGATGGGTAGTTGTCATATTTTCTTTTGGTATTTATAAACTTGTAGAAGCTTTTAGGATCCGACAGCAATTTACTTTGAATATGAGCAAGATAAGACTCGTATAGCGTTTCACAGAGTGCGGAAAAAAGGTTAAAGGCGTGAAGATAATTTGTGAGATCAAGAGGAGAACGAGAAATTAAATATGCGCGCCATAGTTTGTTCCTTTTGTTGTGGAGTACACGTAGTTCCTTATTGTACCAGGGAGGACATGACGAAAAGTTTTTCTGCCTGGTGAAGGGGACAGAATGTGTGAAGCAGCCAAAAATTATGTCATAGAAGTGAGCAACTGCAGTATCAACGCTTTCATAACCATTATCGAAGAGATGTTGGAAATCGATTCTACTGAATAAAATTTCTAGTTTTACAAAATCAGTTTTCCGAAAGTTAAAGCTGTACGAGTGCTCGAAATGTGTATTTTTGATATCAATATGATATGATAAGGTAAGGGATAATGGTGGATGGTACTGATCGAGTGTTGAAAGAAGATGGTTACTTGCGGAGACTACGCAGTTATCTAAATCCGAAGAAAAAATTAGGTCTAGTTGTCTAACTAAATTGTTAGTAACTCCGCTCAACTGGTAAAGGCCGCAGTCTGAAATACAACTAGTAAAAAGAATTTCTTTTTCAGAGGTAGGATTTGAAGAAAGATAGTAGGATTCATCATCAGAGAGGACCCATTGAAGGTTGGGAAGATTAAAATCTCCCAGAAAAATAACGGTGTCAAATGGATCCATAAGGTCCAAAAGTGAATCTATTGCGTCTACTGCGAGCTGATAACCATTCACTGGTTGAGACGGGTGAATATAACAGCAAATAATGAATACATTACGTTTTGTGATGCAAGCTTTGGCACATATAAATTCAAAGTTGGCAGTGTGGGAGTTTTTTAAAATGGTAGGATTGAAGCGATTGTGAATAGCGAGAAGGACACCACGACCTGAGGAGAGATCATCTTTGTCGAGACCATCGTCTCTGAAAACCACGAAATCGGACGCGAAGACCTCAGTATCCTTAAAGTCGGGCATAAGATTGGTCTCAGTAAGGGCAAATATGTCGTAGGGAAGCTTAAGAGAATTAAGAAACACTGTAGAGATTTTGGTGAGAGATTTGGTGGAGAGATTGGATCGATCGAAGATGATTTTAATGTTGGACCTGACGGAATCCCTGCCGCAGTGTTAACGCAATGTGGTTTCGTTCTTAGCCAACCACAGTCCATGTTATTCAATAAATCAATTTGTGGAATGTAATTTATCACTTTTTTGGAAAAAAGGCACATTTTCGATAGTATCATAATTATAGACGTAAAATTCCTTTTTATATAGTAATAGAGAAAAATTATTTTTTTTCATTTATATTTTTCAAAACTATTTAAAAACATTTCATCTTCTAAATAAAAATTATTCAAAAACAAATTTGTTGTTGCCTTCTTTAAACTAACTTGATCTAAAAAGCTCACAATTAAATTCATGTAAAAATTTGTTTTGTTTTATAAAAAGTTTTCGTTTAATATTTTTAGTAATGAGTTTGTTGTTAATTTCTTATGTTGGTAACTACTAAATGTAATTCAAAGTTACGTTTAATTAATGGAAATAAATATCAGAATAATTTGAATTATTTATTTTTCCTGTACTAAAGAGCATTAACATATATAATATATATATGGTGCTGTGTTGAGCTTAAATTTTAAGGTAAGTTAACTTCAAAAATTATTTTAATAGTGTTCCTATTGTCGTGCCAGGCTGAAATTTTGAGAGAACTTAGACAAATTATCAATAATTAATATTTATTTTTTTCAAAATTTTTAAAATTGACTTTCATAAGAATATTTTTTTTTTAACATTTATGCAAAAAACAGTAAAATAAAAATTTGAGAAATTTTAAAGTTTTATTATATAAAATAAGCCCTTTGAAAATATCTTTAATATGAATATAAAATCGTTGCTCTATCTCAAACTAAACCGAAGTTATGATCAAATGAAAATCAGTCCTCAAGCGAAAAAAACCGAATTTTTTCATTTTTTGAGTACCCGTAACTTAGTAACCACTCGAAAAAAATAGAAACTACAAATTTATTTTCTAAATTGTAGCCAACACTACGTGTATACAAAGTTTAAACCAAATCGGAATGGGTCAGGTTGAGAATTTAATTGTTTTTGTCGAAAAGCAATGGAATCACTCATTGATATTAAGCCGAATGCAAACGAGCTTTAGCGAACAGGACCCGAGAAAAAAATGTATATATTGTGTCAATAAAGTAGCTGATATGTATCAAAAATGGCCTGAGTCTTAACTATAATATACCCGAAACACACCTAACAAGTAACTTTATGTCAATAAAGTGTTGAAAAACGTGCGACTTTATTCGGACACAATAAACTGCTGAGTGCCCGAATTGGTCTTCGTTCGTCGAATAGCACTTCTTTTAAAATTGAATAGCGATCTTCCAAAAAGAGCACTTCTTTCGGTGCAGAGGTCGGACATTTACCGACACGGGCACCGGACATATGTCAGCTACTTTATTGACACAAAATATAACGTTGTTTCTCGGGAGAGGGTATTTTGTATTTATATTGTTTATTTTTAATTACAAGGAAAACAATTTTTAATAATTTACACTTTTTTACAGAATGAATCAGTTTAGTTTTTATTACAGTTTTGTAGTTATACCAACTTTGCAATAAATAGTGCATTTCTGCTGAACTTTTTTTTTAATTTTGCAAAGTATTTTTCTTAACTTTAACATGAGCACGTTCTTTATTAATTTTAGCCCAGATTCTAAGAAAAAAGATATCCGTGCTTCTCAAATCCTTCTTAATTCATTGAGAAACATTGCTGCGCTCTGTTATAAGTTATTAAATTTTGAAGCGCACATATATTTCAATAAAAATACAATCTATAGTAATAAAACTCATTTTCTGTTTGTTTGTTTGTTTGTTTGTTTGTTTGACCTTTATACAAATCTAAACGGCTCAACGGATTTTGCTCAAACTAGGTACACATATTAAGTGCATCCCAACTTAAAATGTTACATACTTAGTTTTTGCCACGCCCTCTCTGAAATTTTTCAACTAACGGTAATTTTGTTATTATAAAACTTTTACTATAGGAGATTTTTGTATATTTAATTTTAAAAAATTTTTGTTATTTTGACATCAAAAACACTCACATATCTTTAAAATTGGAGAAATTTTCAGTACAACGACTTCTTCATAAAACATCGTTACCTAAGAATGAGAAAAAAACGGCATGAAAATCAAAGTTTGGTCTTTCGATGCAAATATCTCCGCTGTTCATTACTATATTTCATTCAAATTTTTTTTGTTCAAAATTTCTTTATTCAAAATAAAATCACTTCACAAAAATAGGTTGACTGTACCGTTAAGTCAGTGTATATATGTTTTATGAGTATGCCAAAAAAGGTCCAAAATATTGACTTTTTACTCAAAAAATGACTCAAAAATTGTTGTTGTTGTAAAAATGAAATCAATTTAAAACAGCAAATTTGACTACCTTTCATATGACATAGCATTTATTTGCAAAAATTCTTCCAGCTAAGCGCAAAAATTATTTTACTGTTTTTGTCATCAAAACAACAACTACCCCCTTTGATTTTTTTCGCGAAATTTTTTTTTCAAAATGTTGTTTTTATATTTTTAACAAGAAATTCAAGTCTCAAAAATAATTTCTGTGAAAAAATTACCCCAATATCTCTTTCCAATCAAAAGTTATGGCTAATAATCTATTTTTTCATACCAGACTATTAATAAAAAAACTTAATTTTGTGTTAGAATTCTCTATACAGTTCGAACGTCCCCATTTATCTCTAAGAATGCAGTTGTGTGTCTAAAGTAATTACGATTATTTTGGATTATATAAAATCTTCTTTATAGTGATCTACTTATTTTTTGCCTCCCCACCCCCCGCCCCCTCCTGTTAAATTTGTTTTGTTGTGATGGCTCTATTTTTTTTCACTATTGTGTCACCGTTGTCACTTAGTTCTTTATCAATGATACTTTAAATGTTGTATATATATCACAATTTTATCGAAAAGATGACTGTGAATAAGAATGCTGTAAAAGTTAATATTTTCATGTTATCAGATTCAGCTATATGGCGATATAATAAAACATATGCGCATCTGGTCAGCACAATTATTTCATTAGTTTTGATCTGTGCGTTAAATTCACAGATAGATGGCGCCACATTTGTAAGATGTGTGGGTACAGACTATACTTACACCTAGCGGTGAAAAGCTGAATAATGTTTTTTCAAAAGTTTCTTCAAATTTAACTCCACACGTTTGGGATTATAGACAGGTGGCCATATTTTCTGCTTACAGAAGAATATCTACTGTTCTTATACAGCCAGCAGATAAGTTTTGGGAAATATTTTGCGAAAATGCTATTGCTACAAAACTTTTAAAAAGTAAAATAATGCAGTTCTGCCAGTTTTTTCAGTCGCAGCGTCATCTAGCGTCATTAACACTTAAAAACATAGAATTGGATCAATTTAAATGTCTAGCTCACTTGCTGGACTTTTTGTTGTTTTTGCTTTGCTTGCAATTGCGATAATATGATACTGATCTCCAATGAAAAAACGCAGCTAATAGAAATTTTAGTAGGTACAATCATTTTTAGCACAACGAATTTTCATAAAACATTGATAGCTTATAATGAGAAAAAAATTATATGAAAATCAAAGTTTTTACTTTTAATGCCAATAACTCCGCTGTTTTTAATATATTTCATTAAAATTTTTTTTGTTAAAAAGTTCAATATGTTTTTTAATATAAATCTTTGTTTAGACGTTAAAATGTCCATATCTCAAGGTCGCATTGAGTCCCACCATAATTTTTTTTTTTTTTTTGAAAAGGTAACTGTGCTTGCTTTAAGATTAAGTAAATATAAAAATTCTTTTTAATTTTGAAAATATGTTTTTCGTACCCCTTTGAATTCAATTAGCTCACCGCAAGAGATGGAACCACCAACAACAAAAATTTTCCTAAACTTTTTTGGATTAATATTCGTTCAATTACCTTTCTAACGGTAGATAAATAAAATTCAAATAAAATTCAACATGTTTTTCAATATTCCCGATTTTAAAAAACATTTAATCGAGAAGTGTATGTTAAAATGTTTATATAAGTGACTCTCGAGTAACACCGGGTATATCAGCTAGTAGCTAATTAAAAGGCTTTCTTAATGAATCACAGCATAAAGTTAGTTATGTATTTTTAATGAAAATTTCAGAACAAGGAAAAAATGCGAGAAGACGTAAGCAGAAACATTACCAAATTCCATTTCTATTTTTTAATGTCCGTAATTTTTTAGTAAAAAGTTCATGCAAAATAATTATATTATTTACCTAAAAACATTTTTTGCTGCTTGAGTATTTTTTATACAAAATCATGCCCTTGAATGTTATTAAAGCAAACTATGGTGACTCTGGGAAAAAAACGCTATCATGAATCAGTCAGAAGAAAAATTCCTTTTGCTTCGCTATAAACTAAGCAAAAAAACACTTAGTATTTTACCTTTGACTTGTAGTTTGGTTTCATATCAAACGAAAAAAAAAGCAGGTTCTTTTAGCGTATGAACTGAAACAACAATTCCAACAACAACAGCACAGCATCTCTTAAGCATAATCAACAAGACTCGCAGATTTCAGATGCAAATTGCGTGGAATTCATTCGTTTGCTGCTGGCTGCCGACCAAACGACTGACTGACTAACTGACTGACTGCTACTGAAAATTCCAAGTGATGCAAATTAAGGAACCCATTAAAATATTCCTTTGCTAAGACGTGCAAGGAGTCAACTCTTCAAATACTTTCTGCGGTTTTTTGCTATTGCTTCAGTAGAGAAAAGTGTGGTAGAGTGGCATAGCAAAGCAGTTGAAATTTGACCAGGAAAGGGGTGTCACGTGACAGAACGTGCTGACCTTCGTTTTCTTTTGTGCGCATCCAAGCGCAATTTAAATTTACCGCGAAACATTATAAAGTGGCAAAAAATAACAAGTGACTATGGAAAGTTGAAGGGACAAACGCAATGCAGCACAGGTCACCGGGAACCATGTTGGAATTAAAGAGCACTTAGGAGAAGAAGTAGAAGTGGGGAAGTGCTTGCTAGAAACCGCAAGTTGTCGGAAAACTTTTTGACTTTGATTTGTCGCAAATGGCATTGAGTTAATATTTGCACAAGAAATGAAGTGGTTAAGAAAACTGCACAGAGTCTCAACGAGCAAGCCGCAAGTGAAGCATACTACTTTTAGTGGCAGGCTAGGAAGTTAGGGTTTCTAGCGAGTCACAAATAAAGCAAATTAAAAATAAACTGAGACTTTACGCATGGAAGTTTTATTAATTATCTATAAAATCTTAAAAATGGCAAAATTCAATAAAAACATTGTTGTAAAGATAATACAAATTCCAAGTCAATTTATACATACGTCATTACAGTTTGTCTTAAAAAGTTTTCATCTATATAAATTTGAAAGAATACACATGAATATTTATCTATTTAGGGCAACCATGAATGTTTTTGTGGCAAAAACTGCCTTCAATCTGCTTTATTTAAGACTACAAACATTTGAAGGCAAAAAAAAAAACAAGCTAAAATAAAATATTGCCTTAAATCACCGCAATTGCCTTTTTTATCCTTTGGATACTCAGATGCCAGCAAAACAATTTATAACTTAATATGTTGCAACACACAGCTACAACAACACTCACCAACAACACCAACGAGAACAACCAACACTCAAAATACGCCAAAATATACAACAACAACAACAACAACTCAGCAATGACCATAAATAAGTATTTTCTGTGCTTGTTCGAATATGTTTTTCTTCATCCTTTCTGCTACATCTGACCATATCTCGTGCTCATCCTTTTTTTTTTGTCTTACTTTGTTTTTTGTCTTTTTGTTGTTACTGCGTTACTTTCAAGTTCTTTTCAGTTGCTTTTATTTGGTTAAAATTTATGGCTACTTCTTTGCTTTTTATGAGGCTACGTATGCATTTAAATATGGCCAACAAGCATACACACACTCATCCAAACACACGTACTCGCCCCATAACAAATAGTGAGCTTTTGTTAAACTTTCATTTTCATTTGTTCGGTTAACCACAATCAGCAGCGTTCACTCTTTCAGGTTTGGCAGCTAAGGCGTTGCAAAAAAAGTTATTGTCCTGGAGAATGAATTATATGCATGTGTCTGTCTTGCACAAACGAATGAACGAATGAATGAATAAACAGATGAGGGACTTAAAAATATGTAACATCATAAAATAAAAACGAAACAATTTTTTACGTATACGTTTATTTAATGCAATAAATCAATTTAATGAGCAAATAACTGAACATAAATTTGTATAAGTATCATATTAACAATAGCACTGGATTCATTGTTTGGGTGCAGTGTAAAGTATTTATAAGGAAGTTGGTGGGAGTGGTGGCACATGGAATTTCAAGGATTACTGTTTACTTGGCTGATGCAAAAAGCCTGAAACGATGACGTACGAAAAAAAAACCTTTTTGACGAGGCAAAAAAATTCAAAGTAAATGATACTGACTCTCATCACACAATTGAAAATAACCAAACCAGATTATTTGCTGCTAAGATATACTGAGTACGTATAAAAAGTTTCATAATTTAAACATGCAGTAAGTTTAAATAGTAAATTTTAATTTTATCACAGTAGCTGCTACTAAAAATTACGTTAGAACAGTTCCAATTTGGAATCTTTATACTTAAAATATAGTGCAGAAATTCCATTTTGAACGTACCGGCCTTACGGAATGACCATATCTACTTTTGGTGAAATTTTAGATGGAGCATTAATGGAAATAAAATGCTCGAGTTAGAGGAAAAAAGTTTGGCGTGATTTTTGGCGGAGTTACAGTGTGCAAACAATTGATAATAATCGGCAAAAACGCCGAAAATCGATATTTACAAAAACTTATATTTCACACATTTCTCACCGAATGTTTAGTTTGAACTACCGTTTGAAAGGTAATAAAAAGGACTTTAATCTAAAAAAAATTTTGTGAAATTTTTGAGGTTGGGGGTTCCATCACTTGTCATTAATTGCGATGTAGGGGTGCGTAGAGACGATTTAAAAAATTAAAATATTTTTTTCTTAAGGCTGGCAAAATTACATTTTAGATAATATAAAAGTTTGAGTGGAGAATGGGGTTATGAGATATGGTCTTTTTAACATTTACGCAAAAATATTTTTTAATTTTAATTTTTGCTATGTTAAAATGTCCATAGCTCATGAACCCATTGAGTCCCCACCGTAATTCAGTTTTTGAACAAAAATTTCTTATTCGAAGAACTGTATCGAATAGAAACTGCACACATTCAATTCAATATTTCTCGCAGTTTTATTTTTGATTGCAATGGTGCTTACCACCGTTAGAAAGTATAATCAATTATACTTTTATTTTCTTTTTCTTTCTCCTCTATTCTTACCTTAGTTTTTGCGATGCTTTGAATCAAAGAGTACGTGCGTAAGAAAATTCTGCACAGTTACTGCACTGAAAAAGAAATTTCTTACAGAAAGCTAGCCAAAAGGTTTCAAGTTAGTTTAAATAGTATCAAAAATAATATAATAATGTTCAAAGATACCTGTTCTCTCAAAAATTTGCCAAAAAATGGAAGAAAAAATGTGCAAGATATCCAAAACTTGATTTTAAGGTACTTATTTTAATAAACGGTGGCGACCGTAGCCTAGTGGGTAGAGTGCGTGGCCCCTAAGCTAAAGTAGCCCGGGTTCAATTCCAGCTCAGACAGAAAGTTTTTTCAATTGAACTAATTTTTCTGTTCGGTCTTCACCTCTCTGCAGACAGTGAATGGTAAACCTCAGAGAGTAAAATTGCCATGTAAAACTTCTTGAGAACATAAGCCGATCGGAGTCGGCATAAAACACGTAGGTCCAGTTCTTGGTCATTTGTGATCAAACATTTAACAACACGCGCAACACAATTGATCAATAGAAGCTAGGTGATAGTCCTTCCAAGGGCTGAAATGGCCAGTTTATTTCATTTTTATTTTTTATTTTAATAAACAAACATAATTCAATGTCTGCATGAGATTTGGCAAAAAAACCAGAACCAGTGCTTCCATGATTTAAAAAGTGAAGCAATAACACAACCTTAAAACGTACAAAAAACAAAAGGTACCCAAAAAGGGAAAGACAAATGAAAGTGGGGAAAGAAGGATTCGGTAATTGTACGACCGTTTGTTTCAAGATAATGCTCATTGCATTGTTATGGGCAATGAAAACTTTGTAAAAATAAAGTCAGGAACATTACCAAGTCCCCAATTTTACTCAAAACAGAAAGGTGGTACTGCTGAATAAACAATTTTGGCCGTTGAAATTGAAAAATTGTGCGCAAAAGTCCTCATCAAATAGGCTTTATGCGCTTCTAACCTAAGGACAACCTGATTCTTCACAAATGACACAATATCAGAAGAAATTTACAAAAAAGAGTTCCCCATTTGTCTCCCTTTACCATTTTATAAGAACCAGAATGTGTCAACAATAATTTTGCCTGATTTATCCAGTGCACAATACACTCGTTCTATATTGAATTGGCTTAAAGAAAACAACATCAATTAGGTTGCAAAAGAGAAGAACCCACTCTATAACTTCGTTCGAAAAAGAGGTATTGGGCTATTATCAAAAGGAACTAAAAGAAGGATAGTCGAAGGATAGTTCTAACTGGCATCGAAGTATTCAAAAATAATTGACTTAAGGCAAGCAGTTCTGTGTTGAAAGAAGTTGTGCAAAATTTAATAAAGTGTAACGGTGATTCGTTACAAAGTTGCACCCCGCTCCTTACGCCATTACTCTACTACACCACTGTGCACATTTAACTCAACCAACAGCCAAACACACACAGCCAGCACATTCAACGTAGCCAACAGCCAAGCCTACGTAAGCCACACACAACAGCCAGACATGATATAATTCCCAGAAGGTTTCTAGCGACATATGAATAAGTAAGGCGCATTGTGACAGACTTCGGCACGGCTCGAGAGCGTAGTGCTTTGTTCCGTTGCATACTTGTTGGAAACGATAACAAGTCCGTTGGTTCAAAACGAGCTATCGCAAGGTGGCTCGTGCTAATACATTTAATTTTTAAGTATTTTAAGCAGTAGTTAGTTAGTAGCATGATATAATTACCAGGTATTATTATTCGCTGAAAATCAGCTGGGGATAAACTGTCATTTTGGGCATATAGTGTCAAAATGTAGCGAGTAGGTGGAAACAGTGTTGCTTCTTGTATTATTTTAAATCAGAAAACTGCAAACGATAGGGGTGTTCACAATGTGATGTATTTGTGATTAGTTTTTATAAAATATCCAATATATAAAAGTTATTGTGAACGAACCTTTAATAAAGTGTTGTATTTTTAAAATCAGCAAATTTTATGAGTATTTTTGTTTGGAAATACAAATGGTAATCTAACAATGCAGCCAGTAGCTTTGAGAAAAAATGCTTTTGGGAATAAACATTATGCATTTTTTTTGTAATTTTACAAAACTTAATACAAATATCAAATTTAAACATTTCTCTTGCCCGTTCCCTTGATGCTAGTGGCGTGGTAAACAACAATTTTATTAGTTCATTACATCAAAAATTAAGTAAGCATAAGAGCAACAATATGATTCAAAGTTCTTATGTCTGACTTTAAAAAATTCAAATACTATACAGCCTTTGTATCGTTTAGCGTAATACAACCAGCCCTGTCATGAATAATTTTTCACGCGGAATCGGAAAAGGGAGTTTTCATTTTTAAGACAAGGCTCAAGAACATTTTGGAAATTTTAAATGCAAATTCGTTCATCAACGGTTTATCTTTGATTTGAAGTAAAAATTTCCAAAATGGTCTTGTAATTTATCATAAAAATGAAAACTCCCTTTTCTGATTTCGCGTGAAAAATTATTCATGATAGGGGTGATTATATAGTTGTTGAAATACAAACCAAATCAATCGCTTTATAAACGAAATTGCCGAAATTTTTTGTTTTAATTTTTGATTTTTTAATCTTTTGTTAAAATTTTTAATCCGAAAATGCATTCTGCATTTCATGAAGAGCTATTTCACAGGTTCGGGAAGTTCGTTTGCTGAACACAATTCAGTGAGTTTTTTCTATACTCTTTGCACACTAAATGTTCCTACCATTGGCTTGATTAAAGATCGCCTTCAAATCTTTTTTTTTCCATAAATGCAGCTGATGGCTTTTTCAGCCCTCCCTGCGAAACTTCATCCGCCCATGTAAAGGAGCAGTCTTTACTTTGAAAACTTTCAAAATGTAGCCTTTTTATAATGTAGCCTGCAAAGTACTCTAAGGCGTCCTCGTGCAGCAGTTCGTCAATTTCGTCACCTGTTCATGTTCATATGTAGACATCTGGGTAAAAGTAAAAGCAAAAATCCCCTTTTACTTCTTGGTGTGTTTGCAATACTTTTTTTTGACACCAATTTGACGCTATATGCCCAAAGTAACGAGTAAAAGTAGCGATTAATAGTACCTGGTAATTCTATCATGGTTAGTAGGACCATCACGTCGGCTTCGGTTGGTCGGGAGTCCACAACAACATTCGCTTTGGGACCATCACGTCAGCTTCGGTCGGTCGGGAGTCCACAGTAGTTAGTGGGACCATCACGTCGGCTTCGGTCCACAACAAAATTCTCTTTTGGGCCATCACGTCAGCTTCGGTTGGTCGGGCGTCCATAATAAACATTCTCCTTCAGCAATCACGTCGGCTTCGGTCAGACGATAGCCCAACGTACAGAAATCCTCTATATTTTTAACGTTGACCCCTGCCGCGAAGGCTTAATTCAACGGTGCTCCAAAGCTGGGGACAAATGTGGAGCGTCGGCCAACGCCCTTCGGAGTTCAAAAGATCCACTAGAAAGGTTCCCCTAATAACATACCACGGAACCCCAACACTGATGTCAAAAAGACACTATTCATGACCGTGACACATTCAGCTACTAGAATTTAAGCATGACTTGGTTATTTTAATAACCTTGGGTTATCTCAGTATCAATACCAATAATATAACCCTTATTTTTTGGCCGCTACATAACCATCATGATCAAAGGTGTGGCATCACTCTTTGACACGAAAAACTAAGGCGGCATACTAGGCCCGTCACTTATGTAATCAGGTTCCTCAATCTTAGTAGACACAACTCAGACTATTTAGGTTTCCCCGTCGCCTGTTCTCAAATTCCAAAGGTAACAGTATATTGATCCGGTAGTTGCTTACCTTCCTAAACTTTGTTTGTATGGGGAACCCCAGGGGGGTTCCAGGCTTGGGTAGATCAGCCCTTTAAAGTTAGAAGGGGTCGGTCATACATTTGGACTCAATTGGGGCACTCTAAATGGGTCAAAGAGGGATTTTCAAAATTTGACCCTATGGAAAAGTTGGGGCATTAAAATTCGTTTTAGAGGTATAGTTCCTCGGGCAAAGTTTCTTATTTTGATCCCTAGAATACGATTTTCACTGAGCAATGGGCGATTTTTTTGCCTCCCCACAAATCGACCCGGCCTTATATATACATTTTACACTATAAAATTATATATAACAATATGAAATATTAAATAACGCAGCGTAGTCGGGTCTTGCCGAAGCCATTGTCACACCGAATAACACTGAACATCACGGAACTTTACCAAACTTCAACGAACACCGAATATCATCGAACCAGCGTCGGCAGATTCACTCACGACTATATATTTATCGCTCGTATTCGTATAATATTGTGTATTGTAATAAGAAAGACTTACTCATAAGATTACACTAAAAGAAAAAAATACATACCAACTTGAATATTGTATACACTGCTAAAAAGTTCAACTTTAAGCATAGTACTCTGCTCAGTTTCATGTGAAATTCCACTCAAATTTCTATATAAAAAGTGACAGCTGCGAAACAAGACTGGAAATTTTCACAACATGTTCGTCAGATCAGTACTCTGTTCCGCTACATGAAGTGAAATTCCACTCAAATCTTTAAACAAAAAGTGACAGCTGCGAAACAAGCGAGTAAATTTTCACAACATGTTCGCCAGAGAGAGTACTCTGTTCCGCTTCGTGAAATTATCGCAACATGTTTCTGAGCACCATTTTTTCACTACAATTTAATTGTATTGCTTATTTATTTTGAAGTGAAAGGAGAGATATTATATGAAATCTCCCAACTTATGAGTAGAATTTCACATAAACTGAACAGAGTACTATACTTAAAGCAGAAAAATATAATCAGAGCATTAAAATCAAAAAATTTTGGACAAAAGTTGCAGGGTTCTTTGTTTGATCCTGAAGCCCTTGACTAAAACCCCCTTATAAAAGGATACTAAGCAAAAAATTTGGTGTATATAAAGATAAAAAGTCTATTTTAAAAATTTCAATGAGAATTAAATGGAAATAAATTTTATTTTAATAAAAAAAGTTTGAGGTGAATAAAATATCAACCATTGCATAACAAGCGAAACTATGTGTGGAGTTTCTTTTTAATACAGTCCTTAAATGGAATCTAAAACTCATAACTTGACAAAAGTGTCAACATTAGAAGTAACATTTATAACATATAAATTTTGAGAAACATTTTGGAAGTTTCCAACTCCATGGACCAAAAAAACTATCACATAACAGACTAGCTTGTCAATGAAATTACAGTTATCCATCACTAGAATAAGGCTTAAAAAACCCTATAAGCTTTGAATTCTTTAAAGTATATGCAAGTTTGTTAAAAGTGTGCTCACTCCCTAGATTTCGACTTCTATAAAAAATCAGAAATGTGACAAGTGAGAGTGAAGCCTGAATTTAACCCACATTGAGCTAAACTCTGAATCGGTCACGTTCAGACTTCTCTCACGCTGGTACGCTACATCCGTTCTTATAAAAAGGGCGAAGCCCCTATGTAAAAAAAGCAATAGCAGTAAGCGATTCTTCATCATTAGGCTCAAAAACAGGCATCATAAGGTATCACCTTGTCTGAAAGCCCGTTTCGTAACAAATAGTTAGTAGCACTCTTTCTTATGACGTAATATTTTTTGACAAAAATTTTTTCAGTTGAACGCAAAATTGTATATACCTTTTTTTCGATTATTATGAAAAATGTAAAGGTACCTATTTGAATTTTGTGACGAAATGGAAATGTTTTTTACATTTTGGTCTTTCAGTTTTTTTTTTTTCTTTTTTATTGCTTTAAATATTTTTGCTTAAAAAATTATTCATATAATAACTATCTATATTTATTTAGGACACAGTTAAAAGAAAAAATTTAAAGAAAAATTGTGCAGAAAAAAATCCTGCCAAAATCGACTATCGATCATTTTTCTTTTTTTGCTAGTGCTTGCTTTTCTGTGATCTGTTTCTGTTAAGTGGTTTGTGTTCAAATAGAATTTATTATTGGCAGCAAATAAAGCTAGTTGACAATAGATTACTCCATTGGCCTAAAAATGTAAATACAATTACTTCTTTAAGTCATATTTCGAACACAACACTGCCAGTTTAGATCTGTTTGTACACTTTTGGAAATATTTCTAAAAGGTTGGATATTGTATTAGGTCAATAAACCAAATTAATAAATTTTAAGATTGTGAATCTGCTACAATATTGATATATTTTTATGTATGTGTTCAATTAAAAGTCAATATCTTTCCTAGAAATACTGAATAATTCTGCGCATATCAGCTAGAATCCTGTAAGAAGAAAACAATGCTAGTTCCAATTTTTTATATAATCTTTTCTTCAATGGCTTAATTTTCTTCTAGTAGTTAAGTAAAAAGCCTTTTTGATATTTTCAATCATTAATGCTAATTCAATTAAGCACTAGCATGACGCTGAGCTTATGTTTAAAAAAAGCAACATTTTGCTTCCGAAAACATTTTGTAAACTCATTTATTGTTGTTTTAAAAAAAAACATGTTTTTCAACGACATGCTAAGAACTACACTCCTACCTCAAACGTCACTTCCGCTAGCACACTAAGCCATTTAAGGCATTGGCACTCAAATTCATGCACTCAACACACACACATACAAGCAAATATGTTTAAATGTGCGTGTTTCTTTGAAAACAGAGACACGCGCTCAAAAAGCTATAAAACTACAGCGGAAAAATGCATTAAGCTTAAATAGTAACAGCGTAAAATTCTTAACAAAGCGTCGAAGGAAAGAGTTGCTAAAGCTAAAGAAAGCAACAAGAATGGCGGGAATAAAATAAAATAAACAAAACTATTATGATGACGACGACGACAACAACGACAACAACAAAGAAAACCTCTTGGCAACTACACCAGCAAGTGGCAATGCGGCTTAAGTTGCATGCTTCACGCCTCAAAAGTTGGTGCTTTTTTAACAAAGAAAGTTTGAGAGGGGTTGCAGCATTGGTGCCTGCAGCATATTTTAGTTGCTTACTTTGCCACATAATTTCCTTGTTAAGCAAAATTAAGCGCAAATGACTGCAAGTAACAGCGAAGAAGAAGAAGAAAATGACGACAACAACAGCGACAAGAACGACAACAAGCAGCAGGAAGAAGCTTAAAGGAGTTCTAGAATGTAACGGCAGCGGCCTAGAGCAACGCACAGCGACGCTTAATGCAGCTATAGGTGGTGTTTTTGCATACTCACAGGCGTTTTAACGCTGGGATGTCATCAGCGATAGCAACAACTACAACAAGAACAACTTTAATAACAACAAGCAGAATAATTGCATGTTGCACGCTGTTTGCTAGCAATTTGTTTATAAAATATTTTTTTGCTAATAGAATCTTATAAAAGCGCTATAAACAGTTTTGACACGCCACACCAGGACCTCCAGCTGCTGCTGCTCAAGTTTTTATTTTTTTTTTTTTCAATGACTTTGGCCAATAAACAGTTGAAGGAGGCAAATAAAGAATTATTTGTATTTGTATTTATTTGTATTTATTATGCGAATATGTTAGCATATAAGAATAATTTCTTTAGCATGCCACAGTCAATGTTAAAAACATTTAAAGAAAATAACAACAAGCAATTTATAAAATTAATTTCTAAAGATTAACAATTAAGTAATAAGAAAAACATTAAAACATTAAAAAGAACATTAAAACATTATAAGATTAAAAACTAAAAATTGAATTAAATAACAACAGGTAATCAATGCTCTGAATTAAAAATAAACAACAATTTTAAGCAACATAAGAAATTGCTGATAAAAGGCATACTGAGGCAATTATTTTTAGCTTAACTGTATAAGTATTATAAGATAATTTTATAATGAAGCAAACAATACAATAAATAAATTAAGGAAAATTAACAATGCAAGGCTGAGAAAAAGAGTAGTAGAATTATAAAGAAGGTAATAGAAATCAAGGATAGATTATAGCTAAGAGTTATATTCGAAAATTAAACGCTTGAAGGTTCTTTGGTTGGAAACAACCTTAATGTAATTAGGCAAAGAATTCCACATCCTGATTGCACTGACGAAAAACAGCCTACTAGAATTTTTATAACAGTAACTTGGAATCAATAGGTTCATACTTCTGTTTGATCTACAGAACTGAAGTTTTTCATAAAGGTAATGTGGACAACGTGAGTATATAATCCTATGCAGAAATAAACAATTTCTAGCCTCAAGATACCGAAATACGCAGCGACCAAGTAATTTAGTGCGGAAGAATGATACATGGTCAAACTTTTTGAGACCATAAACGTAACGGGTAGCATTATTAAGAGCAACTAGCAACTTATGAGATGATCGTGAATCCAGATTGCTATAAACGACTTCCGAGTAGGTGATAATTGGCATCAACAGTTGTAAGACTAGTTTTCGTCTCGTTTCGATGGGAACAAATGATGCAGTCATCTTCAGATTTCTTAAAACATAATAGATCTTACTCACACAAGAATTTATGTGATCCTCACAGGACAAGGACGTATTTATTTGAAAGCCAAGATTTGAAGCCTTAATAACATTTTTCAATTCAGCATCGCTTAAAAGAATTGGAGATTGGTAGAACGTACGATTTTAAGGGGTTTAGTTTAAGCTTATTAGATTGGGCCCATTCTGATATCATATCCAAAGCTTCATTGATTCTAACACAAAGATCTTCAATAAGTCCAACTGGTCTAGACAAATACAATTGCAAATCATCCGCATGCATTGTGACATTATTGCACTTATCGAAAATGTCATTGATGAACATAGAAAATAGCAGTGGGCCCAGAACTGAGCCTTGGGGCACTCCACTAGTAGTGTTTTTAAATGATGAAAAGTTTTTCCCTACTTTTAATCGCTGTGTCCTACCACCTAAGTAGCTATTTAAAAAACGAACTGAAGTATCTGAAAATCCGAAGTTGAACTTGAGTATTTTGCATAATATGTTATGGTTTACGGTATCGAATGCTTTAGAGAAGTGCAGTAATTATCAAACATTATTTTGTGTATAGTATATACTAATTTAATGACTTTAAAAACTTAATGAAAATCCTTGCTAAGCATTTAAAATAACAAACATTAGAAATCCAAAATAGTGCTAAACTGAAAAAAGCAACATTTAATTAGTTATTTTAATGTGTTCACAGTGCGCTTACTTTGTGCGCATCAACAGCGTAATCATCCAAGTCTTTTGCTGTTGCAGCTCTGCGGATTATGCAACAGAAGTAGCCAGTGAGGCGGCGAACTCGCACTTCAAAAGGCACAGTCCAAACAGCAGCAGCAAAATCAGCAGCAGTAGTCGAATAAGCTTCACTAGCAGCCACGGCAGTCAACAAGCGAGTGCTCCGAGTGAAGCGCTTAGATTCTATTAAAATAATAAAATTAATTCCACACCAAAAAACTTGGCAAAAGCAGAGCAACAACGACGACGATAAAGATGATGATGACGATGATGTTCGCACACAACCAGCACATCATCAGTAACAGCAGCGCATAGAAGCGCACTCAAACAAAATATGCTCAAATAATTAACATTAAAGCATAAACTAAGATTTGCCTCAAATGCTTAGAACTTTAAAAAATTATTTAAAAAACCCAAAGCAAAAGTTAAGACCTTGTGATTATACGAAAGCCAAAACAACAACTCGAGTCAAACACACACAAGTTAGTACAAAGAGGCTGCAAAATGAGCAGGCGTGGACAAGCGAAAAGTTGCAACACCACACAAGGTTTTTAAATGAATTAAAATTGAAAGCTCGAAAACTAGCAACTCGCAGCACAACTACACCTTGTCACAGCACAACCCGAAGCACCATCAGCTGAACAACATTTTAGCTCAAGTAATGAAATGGAATTTTGACATTTACAGAATGACACAAGAGCGCAATGCGTGGATGTCAAGCTAGATGCAATGAAAGAAACAACAAAAATTCAAAAGTGTTACAAAAAAATTAAGTACATGCAGCAGTAAAGTTACATTAGAAGCATAAAAAAGTATGACGGAAAAATTTGCAGTCAAACTTTTGCTGTTACATAACTTAAGAGCACAACTTTTGTAAGTAACTCACACAAACTCACACACACATACATGTATCACTACTATTTACGCCAAAAGCACAACTTCTTCCACCGATGAAATATGTTCTTTTTTTTTTTTTGTTTTTTATATGCAGCATCTGTCAACTTTATAAAATTTAAATATATGTCAGCAAGTGTGCGAAAAGTATGGTACCAACACCAACACACAAGCACTCACACGCATACAAGCTTGCTCTTTCACTCACACACACACACACTAATATAATCTGCGCCACATGCATGTGTCTGTCTGTGTGTATTTATAGCAAATAATCAAGTTGAATCTTGAATTTTATTTTTAAAATGCAGTCATCAATCAAAGCGATTCCACCAACGGCAGCAGAAACAGTAGCAGCAGCAGCTATATCAACCAAGCAAAAAAAATACTAAAATAAGTAAGTGACAAAAATTGTTGTCATAAATCATAATTGCTAAAGTTACCTGCAACAATACACAAGACAAACTAAGTGAGTGAGTGAGTGGTAGTGTGAGTGTGAGTGTGAGTGTGTGCGTTTAATGCGTACAGAAGTGCAGAGCTAAATAAGCACATCAATCAACATTAAACATTTATTGTATCTATTTAAAGTTGAAGTTATGCAAAATGCATAGCAATTTTAAAGAATCTACTATAATCGCGGCGTATGAGTAACTTTAATTCATGGAAATCCGAGTTTGTGAGAGAAAGCAGTTTGAAGTAGCAGTAAAGTGGCTTTAAGTTTGGGTTTTTGCATTAAAATTTATCAAAACCAATTCTAAATGTTTCATAGTTTAAATCATACTTGATTTTAAATACAAATTCTAGTTGTTTGATAGTTTAAAATCGTTTATTGAGCTTTAGGTCAAAGTTAGAACAATTAATTGTTCTAACAAATCTTTCTAAAGAAACAACAACAACAAAAACTTTTTCAATATGAAAAAGAAAAAATCACTATTAGATGAAGCCTTTAGCAGGGCCGAAATTGCAATAAAATCAGCTAGTGATAATTTCCTTTTCATATTGAAGAACGTTGTTGTTGTTGTTGTTTCTTTGGAAAGATTCGCTGGAACAATTAATTGTTCTAACTTTGACCTAAAGCTCAATAAACGATTTTAAACTATCAAACAACCAGAATTTCTATTAAAAATCAAGTATGATTAAAACTATAAACATTTAGAATTTGTATTTAAATCATATAAAATCAACATAATAAATAACAAGGTCATTTAGAAAAACTTTAATTTATCAAAACATTTAAAGTTTTAAGCAAAGAAAAGGATATTAATAGAATTTTTGATGTGTCGAAAAAGAATGATGCTATACAAATTTAAAAAAGGTTTTTTGAAAAACATTTAAGTCATATAGTTGAATGATAACAAAATCTGCAAATATGGCGAATATAACTTTCAGACGTTAATAAAATAGCACAGTCTAATAGATTTAAATTTGTGGACTATATTCGAGTTACATGCCATCTCATATTTTTCTGAAACAGAACATCTGTCTTAAAATGGTTTCAACGTAAAAAAACATAAATAATTTTTTATGTTCCATACAGAACATAGTTTCAAACTACAAAACCATATCTTTACATCTGATCGACAAAATATCAATCTAAAAATTGTGTTTATATCCTATCGAAAAAATATTAAATCTGATATCTAATACGCACCCATTTCAATGTTTTCTAATGATAATTCTTCATTAAGTTCATCACAAAATAAAAAAAAACAGCAGATTTTTCCCATGAGTAAAAGTGCTCAGAAAATTTATTTAGTCTTTTTGCTATCCTTAAAAGTTTTATTTTTCGCAATTTTGTCCACTTCGGATCACTTTTCTTAAAATTATAACAGATATCAAGGTGGTTTTTTGACGATGGGTAGTAGTACTAGCTAACAAATGAACAGAGGAAATTTTAAATGGTTGATTACATTTTCACAGTTCGTAAATAAATAATTTTAAATATTTTTAAATTCCTACGTTCATAAGCCTTTAATAAAGTTATAAGTGTACAAGAAATAATTAAAATCGATTTTAAGTCTGCAATTTTAAGGCAATCCCAGGATCCCGGGATCTCGGACTTTTTCCAGTAACGACAGTCCTGAGATTATAAGGCCTGAAATTCCGCAAATGCCTTAAAATTGCAAAAATGCGACACTTTAACTTGACATTCAAGTAAAAACTTTTAAAAAAGTTTAAATTTACCTTAAATGATTGAAAGCGAAATAAAAATATATTTAAATGGTGGCACTTGCGGTAATCTGCTACAAAAAGCATACGATTATTTGATAATAATTCCGGCTACTAGTGTTAAGACCGAGAGATAATTCTCTCCGGCTGGAAATTTTGCGACCACAATTCGATTAAGCCTGGAGGACGACACTAAAGATACCTTTGTATTTTTAAGAGCAAATTTTCAAAGCCAATCAGCCTAACTAACAGTTCAAGGACTTCAATGATCTCAAAAAATGTACCTTTTTTAAGTTAGTGTTATTATTTCAGAAAATATGAATTTTAAAAATTGTACTATAAATATATAAAAAACGATATACATTAATATATATTCTCGTCCTTAATATATGTATATAAAGAAATAAAACAAATTATGGGGAGGTTCTATTGTAGTAGGTTCTAGTAGAAAAGTATCGTAGTTTCAGTTTTTTTTGCAGGCGAACTTAAATCGTTTTTGAAAAAATCTTTTGTGGCATTTATTAGTGTATATTTCAAGAACATTATACAATGCTTTTGATGTAAAATAATTCTAAATTCTAAAGAGAGTCAGCTTTAAATTAATAGTTTGACTCAGTGATTTAAATAAAGTATTTAATCCGACATTGTGGCCTGCCGATGTTCGTGTGCGGAATTTCTCTTTTTTATCGAAAGAAGAGGAAACTATGGCGAAGCATTAGTTAACGATGCGTGTCTTTTGGCAACCTCTGCTTGCGCGGATCCACCTCCACTGCCCTCTTTACCATCAGCGCAACTGAATGTTTTGCCGAAATTACCTTCAACATCTAATGGATTGCTTAATACACATAATTCAACTGGAGCTCGCACTAATTTGAATTTATACTTTAATAATATGTCTGGAATTAGGACCAAGATTAATTCTATTTTTAATTGGACGTCACAAGGTGATTTCGACGTAATTGTCTTTGTCGAAACATGGTTAAATGGAGATTTTTTTTTGATGCGGAATTTTTTAATCCCAACATTTTTAATGTATATCGTAAGGATAGAGATGCTGCTAAAACTGGTCTCACTAGGGGGGGTGGGGTGTTGATTGCAGTTAAACGCAGTCTTTGCTCTTCCATTCACCTACTGCAGAATAGTGACACACTACTTGATCAACTTTGCGTTACAATAAATAGAATAGCTCATATGACTTATATACTGCGCATATTGATAATGTCGTCAATTTACAATCATCACTCAAGAATGCTAATAATCACCTTTGTTTTCTTGGTGATTTCAACCTAAGTAATATCGTTTGGAGTTTTGTTGCTGATGTGCTGATTCCTTCTAATATTAATAGCTCGTATGAAATTTATTTTATTGATAGTTTGTTTAGCATTGACTTAATTCGAATTAATACTTTTTTCAACTCTCTTAATAAAATTTTAGATTTTATTTTTAAATTTTGTTTCAAAAAATTTTAAGACTCGGTTATCTGAATGTTTATCTGAATGTTCTATCGCTCCAACTGGTTTACACCATGTACCTCTTGTTTTAAATTTTGAGTTCTATGAATTTGTGCAATCCAAACCGCAATTTAATTTTTTTAATTTTAAATTAAGCAACTTTGATCTCTTAAATAATATATTCGTCAATGCTAACTGGAATAATTTCTTTATAAACCAAAATGTTGCTGATTGTTTTGATTTGTTTACTTCCAAATTGTCTGCTATTTGCAATGAGCATATCCCACATTTTCCGCCTAAGGTGTATAGACTACTTTGGTACACAAAAGGGTTAAAGAAGCTGAAAAATTTGCGTAATAAAAATATAAAATTATTTAAATCAACTAATGATAACCGGTATCATGCTATGCACATTCATTACGCGAGAGAATTAAATTTTTTAAATAAATTTCTTTACAAACAATATATCTTACGTTGTGAGAATAATATAAAAAGTAATCCCAAGTCATTTTGGCATTATATTCAATCCAAGCGTGATGGTTCTTGCATTCCCACATCGACTTACTACAATGGGTCACAATCTTTTGCCCTTGAAGATACAGTGAATTTATTTGCTGATTACTTTAAGTCCAACTACGTAAGTGATAATCCATGGTTTGATGTGTCAATTTTAAATAATGTTGACTCTTTTTTAAACCTAGGCTCCCTTGTTTTGACGGATGAAGAAATTTTCAATGCGATGTCTAATTTGAAAATTTCGGTTAAAGCTGATAAAGATGGTATTTCATCTATTTTGCTGAATAAGTGTGCTGTCTCCTATTTAGACCTATTCTAAATTGTCAAACGTTTCCAAACTCTTTGAAAGTGTCATTAAGAAGCGACTATTCTTTCTAACTAAGCGACACATTTGCCCTGAACAGCATGGTTTTTTTTCTGGGCGATCAACTGTCACTAATTTAGCTGTTTTCTCCAAATTTTTCATTTCATCATTTGAACTTGGATATCAAGTCGACGTTGTGTATACTGATTTTTCTAAGGCATTTGATAAGGTTCCACATAATGTTTTATTAGCCAAACTTGCCAAAATGGGTTTTCACTCAAATTTTTTGGATTGGATTCAGTCTTACCTTCATAATAGAGTGTCTTGTGTGGAGATAGAGGGAGTTAAATCCTATAAATTTATAGCTTCATCTGGTGTGCCACAAGGGAGTATTCTTGGACCATTGCTCTTTTCATTGTTTATAAATTATGTTGGTAAATGTTTTCAATCTGCAAAATTTCTACTATACGCTGATGACTTAAAGCTATTCAGTCATATCTCTGATTTAAATGATGCTGCTCTGTTACAGAATGATCTTAGTAATCTACTTTCTTGGAGCTTGCTAAATTTTTTACCATTAAATTCTAATAAGTGCTTTTCAATAACGTACTCTAAGTGTAATAATTTTTTAAATTTTTCGTATTCCATCGAGGGTACTCCCCTTGAGAGAGTCAATACCATTAAGGACTTGGGTATAATTTTTGACACTAAGTTCACTTTTGTGAATCACATTAATTATGTTGTTCCAAAATCATATTCTTTACTTGCTTTTGTGCGTAGAAATTGCTCAGAATTTTCTGACCCTCACACCCTAATTAGTCTCTATAACTCATTTGTAAGATCAATGTTAGAATATGCTGCCTTCATATGGAGTCCTTTCTACATAATTCATTGTGCTCACCTAGAGAAAATCCAGAAATCATTTTCTCGATTTGCGCTACGTTCCATAAATTTTGCAGAACCTCTGCCAGCACATGATGCTCGTATTTTGCTTTTGGGATTAAAAACCCTACAAACTAGAAGGAAAATTCAGTCATTGACATTTATTCACGATCTTTTTTCAGGGCATATCGACTGTGAACAGCTATTGCAATTTTTAAATTTTAATATTCCGGCTAGAATGTTACGTAATTATTCGCTATTTCATTCCGAAATTCATAGAACTCTGTATGCTCTTAATGAGCCTATTATTCGGGCATTATCTTTGTATAATGAATTGTCTATTGAAAATAATTTAGATCTCTCTGTCTCGAAATTATCTTTGAAGAATAAACTTAACACTATTTTTCGTATCTAATTAGTATTCTCTTTATGTTTATCTTTATATCTTAGTCTTCATACATCAGTGAATACATACTGTACATTGTTTTACAATATTTAATTTTTTTTTATTTTCTTCCTTGTAAATTTATTTTTACATTAGTATTTAAGTTAATTTAATTTTAAGTAGTCTGTAAGGATGTGTAATCCAAAGACTTTATGAATAAATAAATAAAAATAAATAAATAAATGGCGACTGAAGGTCTTGCTGATCAAAGCCGTGCACGGCGATAGCCGATGTGCGCTGTACACTTTACAGCCCTGCCAAGTGATCTGAAACAAAAAAACCAAAAAAATTATTAACTTAAATAAAATGTGGGCCTTGCAGATTTCCGAATTTAATAAAACCTTTTTTTAAAAAGAAGCGGCGGATCTTTGAAGAAAAACCATGTTTTTCCTCCTTTTTCTCTTTCTTTAACGTTAAAAGAATAATGATGATTAATTTTTTTGAAAAAAACCTTCAGAAGGGGTTTCCCTCTAAATTGCATAAGCTTTAGTTTGAGCCACCAAACATCGAAATCGGTCAAGTCGTTGAAGCGGACTCGTATACAGCGCGGAAAAAAGGGTGTTTCGAGAAAAACATTTATACCAGTTTTTCGGCCGACGCACTCTCTCGTCTAATACGAGTTGTAGTCCTTCTGACTACATATTTTCAAGATCCTAAGGATGAAAATAAAGCAAAAACACAAAAACAAAAATTTTTCTTCGATTTCTACTAGAACCTACCTTTAACATTTTATAAAAAATTTAAGTAAATATCCTTAATTTTATACCCCACCCAAGAATTCTTTTTTTTTAAAGAATTACTTTTTATCTGTTTTTCAAATCCCGGGACTAATCCTAGAATCCCGGAATTCTTAATTATCAATCCCGAAAGCCGGTCATTCCTTTTGAATCCCAAAATGAGAAGCCCTACTAGGAACTGATGATATTTACCCTATAGAAATACAAGAGGCTGCGGTCTATATTTTAACATGGCTTCGTATTATATTAACCCATTTACAACCACTGATTGAAAAATCGACTAGTGACTTTGATATTTTCTGTACGATAGCAATAAATAGATATAACTTAGCACTCTATCAAATATGTTCGTTTACACCTTTCTTAGCTCAAATTATTTTTTGCTACGATAAGTTTACATTGTAACTTGTTTTTTACTGCAATGACATAAATCGATTTTCAAGAAGATTAAGACAAAAAAATTGCAAAGATTAAAAAATATATTTTACAAAATTGAGAAGAGAAGTACTTTACATATAATCTTATACAAGAGCTAAATTTTACAAAAAAAAAAGTTTGAGCTTGATCCGCGGTTTACTTACACAAACACCTGCGCTTGAAACCCACTGGTCGATTTTTCGACCACTGTTCAAAAACAATACATAAAAAAGCATAGTTCTGTTGTCACATTAAATATAAGCTCAAAGTATCGTAAAAGACGATATTTTAATTGCAAGAACTACGACCCAATTTTTTAAAATATATGAACCGTTCAAACAAAATATGTGCAGACATAAGTTATGATCAATTCTGGGTATTAAATATATATCTGCATACTTCCAAAAATTGGCAATAAAGTAAATTCCATATCGCTTTTTTACGATATTTTGTGTTTAGTCATTATTCCTTGTGGCCACTGATATATTCCCCACGATTAGAATAAATCAAGAGTGCTCCTTTTACTTAAAACAAGTAAGAAGCAAGAGTGGTATTTTTTGCCTAAAATATGAAGTACACCACTGCTAAAGATTTCAGGTTCAGTGGCCTAACGTCATTCCTCCTGAAAATGTTGCAATGCCTATTAGGTGTGTTTCTTTACAGCAAGACCCAGCACTCTTACCGACATCACGGCATGCATATAGCAACTGAAGGTGTGTAAAAACGGCTCAACTCTCACTGGTCGTGACCATCGAAACATCCTTCCTGCATAACGAATTTAATTTAGTTGCTTTTTTATACACAGAGGGAGCTTTAAGTAACGTCGCATTTCAATCTATAAAACTTGAGTTGCTTAGGTAAGGTGTGAACAAAATCATTATTGATCTTATAGATAAGTTACTCAACTGCAAAGTAATCTTATCAGACTTAGCTGCATAAAGAGCCGTAATATCAGTAACAAGATGTATGACTCAAGACGGTGTGATATCTCTTTTCCTCTGGAACCTGGTAATGAATAACGCACTGCTTCCGCTACACATGAGCCTATGCCATATTTAGACAGAACAGCAAAAATATCAATAGAAAATATAGTGGGGAAAAAGTCAACGTTTAAGTTAATGGTTATGCTTTTCATAGAAAAGCTTTCTAAACAGTAAAAAAAAGACTGGAACATACTGAAGACAAGACTGTGTGAAACCATGGCAAATTGCTAATGACCTTTTATAAATGCCTAGACAGATGCGGTTTCTTCAGAAAAATTACTATAACTTCGCTTCAAGTATGTCAATATTTTGATCATATCCTTTTTGATGAAAAGTTTTTGTGGTTTTAGAAATGAATTTTTTTACAACTTTGCTAAAGACTTTGTGCGGATTTGGTAAAAATTCTAATTTTCAATGAATTAGATGGTTTAGCAAAGTCGCCATTTTTTAGAGCAGGATGTTGGTATCCTGAAATGAAGAGAGTTGACTCTTGTTCAACACCAAATTTCGCAGGGATTTTCTCTAAATGTTGGGCAGCATTTAGAGCAAATAACTCCACAAAGTTTGTTTCATTAAAACAAGAGGTTAGTGCAAACAAATCGAACAATTAAGAATATGTATATAGATTTATGAGAAATTCAGAGTATAATTTATTTCGAGTTATGATAGCTTTGCGGTGCTTACCTTTAAATGTTTGATGACAAAAGAGTAAGTTAAAGAGGCAACCATTATGTTAGTGTAAATACTAGTTTTAGCTTAAGGCTGTTTTTGCTAACGTTAACTTCGAAAGTACAAAAGGGTTTGAGTCTTGACTATACAAAGTAATCCATTTATAATTAAGGGTGCTAACTCATTTTCGTTTTAGCGTTTAATTCAAAGATGTCTTAACTGCAAAGTAAATTAATTACTTAGAAATAAAATGCCAACATTTCCACTGATAAATTTAGTACAAAACATAATAGTAATTATAATTTTTATAACAAAAAATTTTTACTCAATCCACACCTCTTTTCACGCAAGCTTATCTTTTGATTGCTTTTAAGTTTGCTTAATATTCAGCTTGCAGTTTTCTAGCTCAAATGATCTACATCTTTTATTAAGAAGTGCTGTCACTTCGTTTGCTTGCCACAAAACTCAGTTTATTGCCGCAGCAGTAGCCGCAAATTTTATAAACCAACTACTTGCTGCACTTTGACAGCATCGGATAGCCAGAGAGAGAGACAAACCACATTGTTGTGCAAATTAAATATTACAAATTAAAATGGCTTCCTTGTGGCTTAGTTATTTGTATCTTACAAAATTGTTTACAATAATTTCTTTTGTTTTGCATTAGCTGGAAATATTTGAAATAATCTATTACTTCAACTTGAATTTGGTGCAAACTACGTCAAGCCATAAATACAATGCAAGCCAAACAAAGTCTAGTTTTAACAAGTTTTGATTACTCACTAGCAAATAAGCGCATATTTAATGAAAACTCAATTTAGACTGATTGTTTTTGTAAAGCTCTGCCAAATGAAATCGCTGTGTTGGCGTTGCTAGGTTGTGTTTTGTTGTCTCTTGCGTTTTTTTTTTTTTTTGTTTTTTTTTTTTTTGACGGATCGCCTCTTGTGCACCGCTGTTGAGCTCAATTTTGACATCAATAAATCTTTTGGCTACCCTTTTTATTGTTGCTATGAGCCGACATAGCTGACGTTACAACATATGATAAAGATTTGTTGCCTTAAATATACTTTTTCGGTGTGTTTTTTTTTTTCTTGGATTTTTGGGATGTTTCGTGCATGAGATGGATGATGAATCTATTTTTGATTTCAATAGATTTTTTGCAAATTGGCTCCATCGTGTATTTGTTGAACGTCAGGCAAATGTGTTAGTTTGAGTTGATGTAGATGGTATGGGTGCATAAAAAATAGCCTTATAACTTATACTTCTCAAGTATACTTCTCAAGCAAAACATTTTTGTAAAGGCTTTGAGAAGGAAATTTGTTATTATTTTGGCAATTAAAATGATAAAATCTTTATTCAAAACGTTCAATTACTGCTTAGCTACAGCTTGCAGAAAGCAGGATAAGCTAAGACAAAACCAAAATTGATGAGGGCTAAAAATTCTTTGCAAGAATTATAGACGGCAGCTGTTGGTGAAGTGCTGCGTTCAAAGTTAAAGCAGGCATCAGTATGCGATTTAGTTAAAGATTCTGCAAACTATTAAAGGACATTGTACGCACTTCCCTTCCTTTTTAAAAACGGCCTCAAAAGGATTTATATCTGGATTTTTGGGGGATCTGCTTAGCTTTAGATAAGTCAAATAATTATTGCAACATATGAAAAATATGAAAATTGCAAAGCCTTACAATGGGTCCGAGAAGGCTTTAGAACATGTTTCAGTTATAAGCTGTTCATGCCTACTTATTGTTAAATAAACTGAAGAACATCGACTTTTTTAGGAGTGTTTCCATGTGTATTAAGACCACGTTATAAATTTTTCTTAAAATCACACTTGTGCTGTGACACCGGTTTGTAGCCAATTAGAGCTTTGTGAGTTCAAACTTGTCCATAGCGTGAAAAGGTATATACACAAATTTAAGCAAACACAAATTTAAACACTTCGACAGCATTTGATAGCCAGACAGAGAGAGAGAGAAAGAGACCAACCACTTTGTTGTGCATGTTAAAAGCATATCATTGTTTTTTTAAAACTATTCAACAAATAATAAAAAAGTCCCAACAAATCTTAAAGTGTTTAGAAATAAATTTCCACAAAGATATGCCAAAAAATCGGTTGAGTACCTAATTAAAAGTTTTTTCGACTAACTATAAACTTATTATAGCTAATATTAGAAAACTCTGCTAATTTTACGTATTGTAGGGAATTATATTGAGAATTTTTTTAAACATATTTTGAATCAAGATAACACTATGCGACAATTCAAGGGTCATGGAATCTAACAAAAAAGCGACCAACACAGATCGATAGGTTGTGTGTTCGTCAAGCGCCAACAGGGAGATAATCCAATTGAGGTGACCACTATTAATATGTTAAATAATTTACATAGCGATGCTAACATGCAACGATTTTTTCATGATCCAGATATTGTCCATTAGAATGCTCTTAACTATTTTTTGTAAAGATCATATAGTTTTTTCTTATTTAGTGACTATGTTTATTTATGTACAGGGATGCCATGTCGATAACTTTAGTTTGGTGTTTATTAATACCTTCGATTGCGTTGCTAGGTCCTTTTTAAATATTTTAATTGATGGTTCTGAATTTTAACAATCGTAGGAATTCCAGTGAAAACACCCAAACTATGTTGAAGATCTTCGGTAAACAAAAGCAGGGTTTAAATATCTGTCATTTCAATGCGCAAAGTCTATATTGCAAGATAGATGAGTTTAGACAAATATTTGAAAATTCGGATGTGGATATCGTATGCATCTCCGAAACATGGTTCAGACATGACCTGCCTGACTCATTCATTGCTTTACGGGGATATCGTGTTTTTCGCTCTGATCGTAAAAGTCACGGAGGTGGGGTTGCCATCTTTATCAAGACAAACATTAATTGCAAGGTTATCCTAAAAAATGATGAAAATTCTACGATGGAATACTTATTCTTAGAAATAATAATCAAAAATCTCTACTAGGTGCAGCTTATAGGCCTAATAGACGGATTGATGTGGCCCCACTTGTTGATCTAATCGAAGCTGTTTCTATCAAGTACGCAAAAGTTATAATAGCAGGAGATTTAAATAGTGATCTGCTCACTGATGACACCATAAAAAGTAAGTTTCACGGTCTTGGACTCTTCGCAGTAAATGAGTCAGCTGCAACACACTTTACTTCTACCTCCAGCACGCTTTTAGATGTTTTTTTGTAAGTGACAAAAGCCATGTTTTGTTTTATAATCAAATTTCCGTACCTCAATTTTCTTATCATGACTTAATTTACTTGACTTTAGATCTTTTTCAACATTCCGTAGACTCTATAATGACATATCGAGACTTTAAAAACATACAATTTCAACTTCTTAACGCAGATTTTGACAGAACTGATTGGCAAAGAATATTTTGTATGACATCAGTAGATGACCAAGTAGATTATTTAAACGATACTCTATTGGATCTTTTTGAAAGGCATGTACCCTTAAAAACAATACTTATAAAAAATTCAAGTCAGCCATGGTTTAATCACGATGTTGGTTCCCTTATCGAAAAACGTAATAAAGCTTACTCTAAATGAAAAAGATATAAGACGTCAGCACACTTTGAGGCATTTTCAAATTTGCGCAAACAAGCTGTTAGTGCTATAAGACGAGCAAAATCCCAGTACTTCTTCGAAAAATTTTCAAGAGCAGCTAATAGTAAGGCTATTTGGCGAACTATTAGAAAAATAGGCTTAAATAGAACTTGTACCGACAAATTATATGCTGACCTCAATATCCTCAATAATAATTTTGTAGGAAACCAAAACTGTGATAACATAGAGATAACAAGGCAACCCATCTGTGATATAATCGAGTCTAACATGAATTTTTTCCGTGATAACCCCCTTCAAAGTGCAATATCTACAACATCTAGTTTTAGTTTTATATGTGTTACTGAAAGTAATGTGCTCTCTAGTCTGATTTATGTAAAATCCAACTCGACAGGCATTGACGGTATTACTCCTAAGTTCCTTAAATTGTTTTTACCTAAACTTGTACCTGTTATTACACATGTTTTCAATACAATCTTTACTAAATCAGTTTTTCCAAAGAAGTGGAAATTAGCCAAGATAGTTCCAATTCCAAAATCAGGCGATGAATTTCGGCCTATAGCTATCTTACCCTTTTTTTCAAAAGCATTCGAAAACCTTGTTTACAAGCAAATGAATTCTTATTTTACCACCAATCGTCTACTTACGGACAGACAGTCTGGATTTAGACCAAAACGTAGTTGTACAACAGCAATTACAGATGTGTCTGAAACTATTCGCCAAAATATTGAAGCAAACAAACCTACTTTCCTGGTTCTTTTAGATTGCTCAAAAGCTTTCAATTCTATTAATCATTTAATATTTTGCCATAAGCTCAAAAATTGGTACGGTTTTTCTCCAACAGCAATAAAATTGATTTGGTCATATCTGTATGATCGTTTCCAATGTGTTTGTTCTGGTGATTTGTACTCAGACTTTATTCGAGTAAATAAAGGTGTTCCCCAGGGGTCAGTTCTGGGACCCTTTTTGTTTTCCATTTACGTAAATGATTTTCCGTTAATCCCGAATCAATGTTTCACACATATGTACGCTGATGATATACAGCTTTATGTTTCATGTGATAAAACTGATCTTTGTAGTGGTGTGAGTATCCTTAATCAAGAACTCCAGCGAATCGGTAATTGGGCCGCAGAAAATGAGCTTGAAATTAATCCAAGAAAATCTAAGTGTTTGTTGATCTATAAAAAACCTATCAACTATAATTGTCTTCCTGATATAGTAATTAACGACTCGATTATTGAATATGTGTGTAAGGCTAAGAACTTGGGTTTTATTTTTAATAATACCTTGACATGGAACGAACACATCACCAGTTCCTCAGGTAAGGTAAATGGTATGTTACGCAGTTTATGGCCTACCCAATACTTTACGCCATTAAGAATTAGACTGCTTATAGCAAAAACATACTTAATACCAATTCTCTTGTATGGCTGTGAAGTATTTGCAAACGCTGATTCTGTCCATAAGCAAAAATTAAAAGTAACATATAATAATATCACTCGGTATGTATACAGTCTGAGTAGGTTTGATCATGTCTCGGAATATGCTTACCAAATGAACAACACCACCTTTGATAACCTTTTCAAGATAAAAGTCCTACAGTTTGTCCACAAATTAATATTTTCCGCTGAACCTATCTATCTTTTCGAGAGACTTCGATTTACACAATCGCGCCGTAATAATAATATTGTATTAGCTAGACACTCCTGCCTTGTCTCAGAAAGACAATTCTTCATATATGGTGCACGTCTTTGGAATTCCTTAGATTATAACACACAACAAATTAGCAACGCTGTCAATTTTAAAAAGAAACTATTATCGTCCCTTAATTAGTTTAACATGTCATCCATTAGATATAAGTCCTTTTAAATTATTCAATCAGATTTCATATTTATTTGTTATAATTTTGTATGTTTTCGATTTCTTATTGTAATAAGCTCTTCATGTTAATTTTAAGTTTTCGTATATTAAATATAAGTGTTTCGTATATTAAATATTTACTGCCATATTTCCTTTCTTAATGATTAGTGCTAGTTAAGAGATATTATATCTTGTAACACTAAGAACTGCAAATAATAACTAAATAAATAAATAAATAAATAAATAGTACTGATCTAGACCAATAAAACCCTAAAAGGGTTTTGCAAAGTTTTAAAAGATATAGGCATTGAAAGTTTGCCTCTTGCAGAGTAATTTTTAAAAATGAAGTGCTCATAAGGGCGTATCGAATTAAAAATTCCTTTTTTAATTTCTTATTCTAAGAGGTCTCCAAAGTTCCATAGAGTGGTCTCCCAAAAAAAGGATGTCTCCCTCTCCCGCAAGGACAAAGTTGTTTTTTGAGAAAAATAGTAAAAAGAAACGATTTATGATAAATGCTTTGATTTTTGTAAGAAAAACTACATTTGTCTTAAAGCAAAAGTAAATATAGACTTTAACACTATCTCGCCAAACAAGATGCCACTCTTGATTTTTATTCACAGTGTCCAGTATGAAGTATATTCGAATCTTAAGGTACACTCGAAATAGCACAGAACGTTTGATTGTTATCTGATTGCGTGAATTTTAGCAGTATTTATTAAAGTGTTTACGTTTTCCTTGTATTTGGTGTATTTAAAATTTACACATTTCAAGGTTATTACTTTTTTTAAAAACACATCTTAAAAGAAATTGTTAAATCAATTGAGACTCATCAAATGGTAGGCTCAGAAACTCAACATTTTAGTTTAACATTTTGGTGAATGATGAGGTGAAGTGTTTTGACGAAATAATAAATTTCATGCTAAGCAGAAAAATTTTTTTAAAAAATTGAAACACAAAAAATAATCGTGGTCTTAGCGTGGTGTTTTAAAAAAATAATACTTTCAGACAGTGATTCGTTCAAAAATATTTCAAGAATCCAAATTCACAAAATTATCTTCGGTACCACTTCTGATGCCAAAAGTATATAAAACCTTATCTTAATTTTTTTGAAAAACTTATAAAATTGCATTCAAAATACATTTCTCAAAAATAAGAAAATGCATTTGTGAAAAATATGCAAATATTTAATTCGCCACATTTAAAGAAAACGAAAACACTGCAATCAATAACACCAACATTTAGACAATCAGATAACAATCAAAAGTGCTGTGCTATTTCGAGTGTACCTTTGGATTCGAGTATCTCTCACACAAGACAATGAGGGTAGAAATCGAGAGTTGCGTTTTGTTTGGCGAGATATTCTTAGTTAAAGTCTGTATATAATTTTGCTTTAAAATATATGTAGTTTTTCTTACAAAAATGAAAGCATTTAGGGATCGATATTTTTTACTATTTTTCTCAAAAAAACAACTTTGTCCTTGTGTAAGAGGAAGACATCCTTTTTTTTCTCTAAATTTTTTTTTTTTTTTTTAGATCTTGACCACATGCAACTTTTGAGACCTCTTAGAATGTGAAATTTGAAAAAATTGTAATTCGATACACCTCAATGAGCACTTTATTTTTAAGGAATACTCTGCAAGAGGCATACTTTTATTGCCTATATCTTTTAAAAGCGAGCTAACTTTGCAAATTCCTTTTAGGGTTTTCTTACTATACACTAGTACTATCATCCTGTGTTATCCGCTTTTCCGTTAGAAAAATGTGTTGCACAGTGTAATTTTAATATGTAAAAAAATTATTGTTCACTTAAAAATTTAGATAATCCCCTAACAAAAAATTGTAGAACAATTAACAACAGTTGAACAATTTTAATGCATTCTAGTGTATTCTTATGAAGATTTTTACACAAAATCTTTTACCAATTAAAAAAAATCAGAGCTCACATTTGTGTTTGCATAAAGTGCACTACCTATTTTTATTTATCACTTGAGCAGGTGTAATTTAAAAATAGCCTTATATGTATGTTTTAGTGCAGCACAACTTCAGCATATTCTAGCAATATTTTAAAATTTCTAAAAAAAATTCTACGTTAAACAAAGGCACATTCAAAACATGATACTTCATAAAAATCAAAGCAATTGAATAAACACATTAAAAAATACGGCACATAAAATGGTACATCGAGCACATTGCAGCACATATTTTACTTTTAAAAAAATCACTAATGGCAGAGCCAACTGAATGCACATGCAGAGCAAAAAAAATTCTCTTAGCAGTGAAATCCAAGGGCAGCTTTCAAATTAATGTCACTCATACGCAACGCATACTTTGCACTGCATTTTTCAAGTTGTATGGTAATCAATAAGACTAAAAAATCAACTATGATTAATGAACATGTTAACCTTTTGTTGTTACTTAAATTGTATATTTTTGTAATGTTTTCATGCTGTTAACTTTTCAATTAAGCTTGCAAAACTATAAAGCTTTTACTTGCAACTGCAAAAAAAAAACAAAGCAAATCACTCAAGTGGCAACCTTCAGTCATGCATTCAATCATTTATCTTGACATTAAATAACACCAACTCAAACCATGGCAGCAACTTCATTTGCAACAGCAAAATACTGCAACATGTTATATTAACATAAGAGGGAGAAATAAATAAAAAAAAATTTGAAAACATGTTGCATGCAACAATATTTGCAGTAAACTGGCTCCTCCTGCTGCTACTTCTTCTGCTGTTGCACACATCCAAGGCAAGTGCAAGTGCAATATTTCACGCTACCTTAGAGCTGATACACGCACACTTACTCACTGACAAACTCATGCAAATAGTGCGACACACGCACACACATTGACCTATGTTGTAGCTCAAAAATGCAAAATAATTCGATAGTGCGAACGATGGCGCTGTTTTCATTTATCATTTATTATAAATGAAGAAGCAAGAATAGCTCCATGTCTGCATGCGTGTGTATGTGTTAGAGTGTGTTTATGTAAGTAGGAAAGCGAAATAACCTTTTGACTTGAGCTGTACTTGATGCTTACCTTTAGTCACAGCTGCTTTTGTTGTAATGCAACCTGGCTGCTATGAAGTGATGCCAACACTAGAACGAACAAAAACACTTTGAAAAGATTTCTTTATTTGTATGAGTGCATGTGTGTATATAGCACAAACATACAGGCAAACACACATATACTCACGCATAGAGACTACAAGCAAAACTTGGTTTGAAGAAAAATCAATTTATGAGCTACGTTAAGTGAAAAACTTTTACCATAAAACTAAAAAACTTATGCTTAGCAGCAGTGGAAACAGCAGCAGCAGTAACAACTGAAAAAAGCAGAGACGTTGAGCTGAGAAGTGAGCAGAAAAACCAACAATATGCCACTAGCAGACTTAGAAAGTTCAGACACACAAACATTACATACTGGGCTGCATTACATGCTTAGATACTTATAAAGCATTTGAATGGTTTTGTCTGCATAGCAGTTAGCTAAGTATTTAGTCTTGAGTGGCAGAACGGGTTAAGCCGCAATAAGTTCTGAGCATGCAAGCAGTAAAAAGCTCAACTATTCAAGCTAAAAAGCTTTGAGTTTTTATGAGGTTCTAAACTATTTTTATTATTTACACAACAGTTTGTTCCATTAATTTGCAAACTTTTCTGGGGTAAGGAAAAAAAAAGTATTATATATTTCCCACTGAAACACTAGTGAAGTTTTTCAGTGAAAAGTGAGAGTTTTCTGAAGGTTGACATTTCGAGTTAATATTTTTTATTAAGTAATTTTTTTTTGTTTTTGAAATATTGGAGATTCCAAGATATCAGCAATCGTAATTTTGCACGATGCAATAGTTGCTTTAGCATGAATTCATTTCCATTTTATTCTATTTTTAAGTGTACTTTGAAGAGGTTACTTGTCTTCTGTAACACTTAATCAAATTTTTCGGAGAATATTTTTGTGAAAGATTTTAGCCCTGGGTCACGCTCCAAAGTTGACTTTTATGGAGTTATTTAAAAAGTCATGAGAGCTCGAGGGTTGAAATGTTCCGAAAAAAATTCTTCGAAAAATTTTCGTAAAGGTTTGAGAAGACAAGAACCACCCTCAATTACTCTTTAAACATCATTTTTCATATTTTTACCTAACCCATAATCATTAAATCGATTTTTGACCAAAAAGTTCAAATTTCAAACCACTATTAAAAAATAATTGTGACGTAGTGGAGCAAAAAGGGATTCGGAAGCTTTTGTTAATAATGTCAATATTGAGATTGGTTTGGTTCACTCCCGAAAATGTGTGCTTCACTGTATAATTTGAAATACAAGGACTAATTTCCTATATCTGTTTAAAGCTTAAAATGCTTCTACTGAAAAATCAGTTTTTTTGAGTTGTAACGTTATTGAAGAAAACGACCGATATCTTCACAATATGATATACATATCTTATGCTCTCTTTCTGACACTAGAACTCGTACAAAGATGCTGTGCTCGCACTGCCATAAAGCGTCATGACTATTACACACACATCTGCCAGACACTTGCAACCGCCAGAATAGGCTGGCTGTTAAGATATACTTCTTACACTATTAAAAGAATATGCCCTCAAAACTTCAGGAGAAGGTTATGAATTACTATCCTGATGAAAACTTTGCTATCGTCTCGCACATACTTGGAACCTTAAAAATAGGTTGCCAATTTTTTTTAACACTTAAACATATGTAAATTAAAATACATTAAAATTTGTGGGCCTTGTGGAAGAAGATTTAAAAAAAGTTTTTTTACAAATTCAAAAAAATTACAATATTTAAAGGATGAGGATCTCGCCACCACGAGATGCCTGCCAGAATGGTGCTTTCGTCATTGTCCGATAATAAAACATCATTTAAATCTTTGTTATTTGGATGGTTCGCTAGCTTCTAGATTATATTGTGATAATTTTCACCCAGTTTAATGGAAACTGCTCGTGTAAAATATAAAAGTGATCTGTAAGTATGTAAAGGGTCCACCAAATAACTTTTTTTTTGAAAATTCTATAAAAAAACTACTGGATATTTTCTCAAATTTCTGTTTTTATTTAAAAGTACAATCCTTCCCGTTCACAATAAAAAATAACTTCATCCAAATGGCTGCCTCAGCTGGCCATGCAGTAGCCTACACGACCGGTAGAATTTTTAAGCACATTATCGATTGTGTGCAGCAGTATTTCACCAATGGCTTCACGAATATTGTCCTTTAAAGCGTCAATTGTCTCTGGCTTGTCAGCGTAACACTTATCTTTGAGGGCACCCCACAAATAATAGTTCAACGTTGTCAAATTGCAGTTCTGAGGTGGCCAAATGGCACCAGCTCTGCGGCTGATAATGCGATCTTCAAAAACAGGGCGCAAAACATCGAGTGTAGCTTCGGCTGTGTGGCACGTAGCGCCGTCCTGTTGAAACCAAATGTTGCCAATATCCTCCTCTTCAATTTTTGTGAACAAAGATTCGTTCAACATGGGCCGATAACGATCGCCATTGACTGTAACGGCCACTCCTTGCTCATTTTCGAAGAAAAATGGTCCAATTATGCCTCTGGACCAAAATCTGCACCAAACAGTGACTCGTTTTGGGTGCAACGGCTTTTCAATGTATGCGTGTGGGTCTTCTGTGCCCCAAATGCGACAATTTTACTTGTTTAAATACCCGCCAAGATCAAAATGAGCTTCATCTGAAAAGATGATTTTTTTGGCAAAATCGGCATCTTCTGTAAGTCGATCGCAGGCCCACTTAGCGAAGCTAAATCGCATTGGATGGTCAGTTTGCTTCAACTCCTGAACCAATTGGACTCTGTATGGCGTCATACCAAGGTCTTTATGCAAAATTCGTCTCAATGATGTCTCCGAAGTATTCAATTGTTGAGAACGACGGTGAATTGATGTTGATGGCGCTTCACGCACACTTTCTGCCACAGCAGCAATATTCTCGGGTGTACGCACTGCTTTTGGCTTTTCACGCTTTGGTTTATCGATGAGGATGTCAGTATCTTTCACTTTTTCACAAGATAACGAACATACGTAGCTAACGGTGCTTCACTTCTTCCAAAATCCGTACGCAATTTTCGCACACATTCTGCAACATTACCATGATTTTCAAAGTAATGTCGCAATATTTCCCAGCGTTGTTCAAGCGTATACAAAACCATATTATCTGTCAAATCAGACATGAGCTAACTGTTACCATTCACGAAATAAGCACTAGTTGAAAAAAAACTTTAGATGGAGGACCCTGTACATACTGTTAATGCATGTTGTTGTAAAAGAACTGTAATAGTGGCAAATTATTATTACAGTTTGAACGATATTAGGTGCAAAGCAGCATGCTTGTGTTTATGAATTCAGATTTTGGTCTGGTACAACATAGCTTCAGCTTATATTTACTGCTTTATTCTGTATCACTAAAAAGCACACTACAAGAAGTAAGACACGAGAAGCAATACTTTTTTTTATACGAAATTTTTTTGCTTCTCGTGTCTTGCTTGTCGTTGGTGTGTATTTTCGTTATACAGAATAAAGCAGTTAATATTGTATAAACAAACCAACACAACAATGGGTTTCGGATCAGTGGGTTACGTGTAGAACTATCAGTCGAAGGGGTATGAGTTCGATTCTCACAGCGTACAAAGAACTATTTTTAATACAAAATTTTCTTGTCGTAATAGACGCAAGCAAAGCAAAACATTTCTAAGACGATTTTTGGAAAAAACGTCCGAAAAAAGACGAAACAAGTATCGTTTTTGAGATTTCAAAACGAGGCGTCAAAATCCTATTTTATAGCAACTTATGTTTACCTATATTTTACTTAGTGCTTTTTGTTTGATCTTGAAAACCTACATTTGCTTCAATTGCAATATTGTACGATTGAGAAATATATTAAAATATCCTATTGAATCAAATCGTTAAAAGTTTTAAGAAATTTGAGTACACTTAAAACTCAAAGCTGATAATGCGTGTATTTTATAAGTTATTGTTTAAGAAGTTCTAATAGAACAAATATAGTTTATTATTAAATACTTTAAAACATCAAAAAAAAATAATTAATTTCAAGACGTAAAACTCTGACAAATATACAAAGTTCACATTCAAAGTTTTTATTCACAAAACATTATTAAAAACGTTTAGTTATCATATGTTATGAAGAGCATACAAATGTATGTGTTAAGCTATCCTTATTAAATAAGACATTGAAAACATAACAATTTTAAAATTTATAATTTATAATTTATAATTTATAATTTATAATTTATAATTTATAATTTATAATTTATAATTTATAATTTATAATTTATAATTTATAATTTATAATTTATAATTTATAATTTATAATTTATAATTTATAATTTATAATTTATAATTTATAATTTATAATTTATAATTTATAATTTATAATTTATAATTTATAATTTATAATTTATAATTTATAATTTATAATTTATAATTTATAATTTATAATTTATAATTTATAATTTATAATTTATAATTTATAATTTATAATTTATAATTTATAATTTATAATTTATAATTTATAATTTATAATTTATAATTTATAATTTATAATTTATAATTTATAATTTATAATTTATAATTTATAATTTATAATTTATAATTTATAATTTATAATTTATAATTTATAATTTATAATTTATAATTTATAATTTATAATTTATAATTTATAATTTATAATTTATAATTTATAATTTATAATTTATAATTTATAATTTATAATTTATAATTTATAATTTATAATTTATAATTTATAATTTATAATTTATAATTTATAATTTATAATTTATAATTTATAATTCCGTGCAAGCGCGCACTAAGGCACTGCACCACAGAGGCGATGTGATTTGAAGTGTCAATTTCTCAGTTTTTCTCAATTTCATAATTTCACATTTGTTGTTCTATTTTTGCTTTGCTTTAGTCTCTATGCTTATGTTATTATATGTAGTCCAATTGCCTGCTGGAAGTCTCATTTAGGAAAAAACTTTAATTATATAATAATAAATATTAAATTTAAATTTGAAATCAGACTAAGGCTTTTACTGCTTATTGGCACAGAAATAATTTCAGAAATAATCTTGTAAAAAGAAACAGCAAAGAACTAAACAATAATTTTCTCATAGATGTCGCAATAGCAGGCCTTGGTTTATGCTTTTCTAGTTGGATCTTTTTTTCATAACATTTTCAGAGGGCCCATATGTTGTAACCCTTCCTGCTTGAATTTGGCTCTCTACGGGTCTGCATGATGCTGTTGAGTTAACGCACTACGCTGATACAGTAAATTATGCTTAAGTTGATGTATCGGCGCAGGTTTTTTTTTTTTTGCTGAGTTGTTACCCATGTCTAAGATGGTGGGTACAATTACAAATAATATTTGATATTCATCTTTATGTTCTACTGTAAAAAATAATAAAAGCAACTTTCCTACTTAAATCTGTTTTCAATTTCAAGTCACTTTAAGGAGTATGAACAGTGTCAAGCTTTCATTAAAATTGCTTTTTTTCATAAATTATTAGAATACACCCCAACAAATATACATCTTCAGTTTCAAGTGGAAATTCGAACAATAAGTATTCGAAAAGAGGTAAACGCTGTCATGCTATTCGAGCGCTCTTAGCGCTTCCAAAATTTTAAACGCCGTTTGCTCGAAATCAGTTTTTTGACCCGGCTTACAGCATAACTACGATAGTTTTTGTCCGATCGATTAGTTCAAAATGGTTTTTATTGAGAAAATTTGCCTCTTCAGCCTAACGTAGCAGTTTTTAAAACTTTTTTAATTGTTTTATAATCAGTTTTTTTTATTGATAGATGCCGCACTCTTGCTTATGACAGCAGTATAGTCAATAATATATTTTGAGAATCTATTTCAATGACTTATCCTCAATTGATCCATGTGAACGAATTGCTTGCTATCAATGCAACTGAGACTAGATTCCAAAGGTGCCATTTTCAAAGAACAATTATGCAAAAATGTATCCTTGACATTTTAAGAACAACAAATTTAATTTTTGGAAGTTCTTATAAATGTTTTTAACCCTGCTGTTTGCTTGCAACCATTTATTTCAAATTTTAATACATTTCTCTCAATATATTTTTAACGGTAAGTGATATGGACTTGAAACTTCAGCTTATGTATTATTTTTTTCAAACAATGTGATTTTCAAAATTTCAAGTATGTAAAAAAAGAAAAGGGAGAAAACTTAAAAGTTACAAATCTTAGCTTAAGGGACCATTTGGTCCAAGGAGTATTTTTTATTGAAAAAGATACAAAACATTTCTTTTTTGTTGTTATGGACAAAAAAAAATTGTAGGTCATAGATTGAAAATTGCTCTCATTGCAGTTATTTTTACAAATGTGTAAAAAAACTGAACAGCAAAAACAGCACAAACAGTGTGAGTGTATGTGTGAGTACTTGAGCGTACACAGTAGTTTTTTTAAATAATTATTAAGTTTACGTATTTTTTTAAATCATAATAATCAAATACGTTAAGAAAATTTTTTGCTTGAATAATGCACAAAGGACCAAATGGTCTCTTAAACTAAAATTCGTAAGTTTTTAACTCAACAGTAGAGTTAAGTTGTGCATAAAGTTTGATATAAATTCCTTAAATTTATTTTTATAAAATAAACAAAAAACACTTAAAATCCATACGTTTACACTGTTCATAGTCCTTAAGCAGTAACCTATTGATTTTATTTTTTAGTGATTTTGCAAAAAACTTTACGTTTTTACATGTATGTACAACATAAACCCACCGGGAAAAAAGAATCAATTGTGTATGAAAAAAGAATCAATTCACTTTTCCAGTTATTGATTCTAGAATTGATTATTTTTAACATAGTTATGTCCTACAAATAGTAGTACATTCTTTACTGCTTTCCCCTTGAATCACTGCTGAAATCGATTCTATTATTCGCTTATAGCATGAATACTTTTAAATGAAAAAGTATGCATTTTCGAATATGAGAAAAGTACAAATCGCTAAGGAGCCCTTTTGGAATAGATATACATGAATGAATTCCATAATGCATAGGTTTCTATGGCAGAAATGAAAATCTTTTATTCTTTTTTAAATAATTAATAAAAAATTACATTACAATAATTCAAATTAATACAGATAATTATTGTGTAATTAGAAAGAATAAATAATATTTAGATAGACGACCAAACAATTATAATAATACCACATTTAATGCAAAAATATTGATGTTTATGATGTAGGCTGTTCCATCCGTTTTGCTTCAAATTTCCTTATAGTATACAGATTTTGACTTGCGTATAGCTTCCTTGATATCTTTTTGGGACTGTTCCTGGTTAACTCTTCCGTGCAAAGGCACTCTGCATTTAAAAAAAAACATTAAAAAAAGATTTAAACAAGTAAAGAGCGATATTTTTTCATAACTTACCAAACAATACATTATTAAAATTTTCTGGTCTTCTGAAGCAGTTTGTTCCTTCAACGCTGACAAATCAAACAGAAAGTAAAATTTTTAAAAAACACGTGAAAGGAGAGCAATAGAGCATTAGTTTTTCAAAAATATCTGAAAAAACAAAAATAACAACAACAAACAGAAAATATAAATCATAACAGATTGATTCTTTTTTCGCTTATAGCAGAATTTGTTTCAGAATTAATTCGTTTTTCAATTACCATAAAAGCAAGAAAAGAATCTAACAACATTTACTTTATTATATATTATTATATACGTCATAATCGATTCCTGCAGCAATAAAAACGAATCAGTAAAATTTTTGTTTATTGATTCTAATTCATAGGTTTTGCTCTAAATTAATATATTCTTTGGAATACATTCTTAAATGCAAGCACAAGAATCCATTCAATTTCCGATTTTTTTAAGAAAATATTCTCATTTTCCCGGTGGGAAAGTTTTAAATTTTCAACAAAATATATACAAGCAAGCACAAAATTCAACACAAAATTAAACAACAAAAACATAAATATAATTGAAATAACTCCAGCTGTTTAAACTAAATAAAACGACATACAAAATTACGAATTCATCAAACGTCCATCAAACTTCACCAATGATAATGCATTCACTTTGTTTTGTTTGACTGCAAGCCTTATTTACATATTTATATACAACATATAGTGCATTAGAAACAGAGAATTTAAATGGCACAAATAACTTACATGAATGTATTTTCCTTGCTCAATTTTAATATCCGGTTTAGACTTGTTAAAGAAATGTTAGCTTCTAAGCATACATTTTTTTAAAAATAAGCTTGGATGCCTTGGATTTATTTTTGTTAACCGAACCGATTGTCACCGATGACGATTGACTACTCAGTTTTTGTTATTTTTTCATTGAAAATGTTTATATTTTGTACAATAATGAAAAGCAATATATTACAAGAAAATTTCCATAAATAATTTTACATCAAATATTTAGTTTTAATTTATATTCAAACAGGTTTTAATACTTAATTTTAGATTATAATAAATTTTAAATATTTAGTTAGTAATGACTTAAATTAGTAAAGAAAAAAACTAATGACTTATGATATATAGTATATAGCAGAGGTCAACGGAAGAGACAAATGCTGCCAGAAAACATGAGTTTTATTTTAAGGAAAGCATTAAAGTTGGTTTAAAAAATGGGCGGCAATCAGTACAAATGTTCTGAAGCTGGTGTTTCTCTAAAATTGCTTGAAATTTAAAAAGTAAGAAAACGGAATGCAACGAAAAAGCATTACATAATCTTGAGAAAAATATATTTGATTTGAAAGTCATGAAGATGAAAGCCAGTTTCAAAACAAAAAAAATATTAAATTCAAGATCAAAATGATGGAAAATCAAAGGACTTAAGAAGTAACTCAAATTCTGATGAAAATAAGCTCCATCTATCTAATGCAGAGACACATATGTGACAACAACAACAAAACAAACGATGACCAAATGTTAAGCCAATAGAAAGATACACAAAACCAAAATTTCATATTTTATAGTTAAAGGACGAAGGAGGCTCGCACGCACACACACACACGTATCATAGTTTAATATTTATACAAAATAACAGAAGTGAGCAAAACAGAAGCAAATGTGTTATTTTTTGTGTAGAAGCCATTTGTTGTTTTTGTTTTACAATCCCTCGTTTTAAAAATACAATCCCAAATAAGCAGTAATACTGAAGAATTAAAAAAAACTTGCTATGCCCCAGTTTTTTCTTCTCTTTCAATAAATTATTTATACAATTCAAATTTATGCGTTCTACGTTTAAAACTACTCTCAAAGGATGTAAAAGGACAAACGTGTTGTGGCATGATAAACATGGGGAAAATTTAAAACTGAGTAGCAAATGTGGCCAAACGTAGGATAGGATTTGATCAGAGGATTTGCAAAAGGTTGGTCGCATTTGGCAAATATGAAGAATGTTCTGTTTTTTTTTTTTTTTTTGAACACTTAAAGTAACGAGGTAGCAAAGCATAGCAGAGCTGTTACACAGAGTTTATATAAGTTGAAAAAAAAACCCAAAACTGTTTGATAATATTTTAGGGCCAGTTTTTTAGTACGAGTTTAAAGTCTAGTCAAATAAAACCGAGCTTAACTCACCACAATTGACCGTTTACACTCGGTTTAGGCAAAAGTAAACACATTATATAATAATTTAAGTTAATTTAACTTCAGCGAATGCTAAACTATCTAGTTAAACCTAGTTTAAACGTCGAATTTTAAACTACTTAAGAGTTGAGTTATGTTTAAGTTGACTAAAGTGTAAACTAGCACTGAAAAATTGGCCCTTAGAGTTTTTAATCACAAGCCAAGCAGTCTGTAGGTTAGTGAACCACGCTAAAGTTTTAAGCTGACGTCTTGTCAGTGCAGTCGAATGGTCACTCACTTTTATTTATGCATGAATGCGCTCAACAAAAACAACCACTACTACTGCAACAACTACAAAAGCAAGGCAATAACTACCTTTATTCACTTTCACAAAACTCATTTTAATATTACTTATGAGCTTTCTTTCTGTGGTAAAAAAGGCCAGCGCCTTTTTATATGCTTCATTTGTTTTGCAACTCATCTTCACACACAATATTCTGAACTTCATTGGTCTCACTTGCTGCTAGTCCCTGACACTCAATAACATCTTTTACACACACATACTCACACTCAAACACATGCCCATTCTTAGATCCTTTCATCAGTCGCACCGCATCGCATCAACTACGGTTTTGGCTCACTTGGCAAAGGCAGCCAGCCACACAATCCACATGAGGTTTTATACTTTATCCTTGCGTTCTGTGTTTATTTCATTCTTCTTGTTCTTTTCTGCTTTTATGTCTTATTTCTTTATCGAACGCATTTTAAAATGCTTGATTATGTTTTGCAGCTTATTGTACAAGTGATCCATTTTATCCTTTTTATTCTGTATTTCTTCTTTTGTTCGTCTTTATTTTTCAGCTTTTTATCCTTACGCAATTTCCTCCTTTTCCTTTCAATAGTGAATCTCATTAAGATATTGGCAAACAAGGTAATGCTGGGTGTTTGTCATGCTATTGTGGCGGATTATTTTAAAGCTTATCATCAACATGCATGAAGCTTATTTTACATTTATCTTCGGGCAGTCCTTGTTTCCCGACGAACTTAAAAGAACCTGAATTTAATTTCGAAATAAACTCAGAAACATTTTATGGGCTTAAGATGAGTTGACTTAACGAAATAGTCAAGTAGAAAATCTCCGATGTTTAGGTTGGTTTTTTTTTATCATCAGTACAACAGAGTTCAAATAATTTTCTTCTAAAGAGTGAACATTTTTTTTTAAATAAACCCAACTTTTCCATTACTTTTTTTCAATACTATTCCTTTGTTCATTTTATAGAATAAGAATATTCAGCATTTTAGAACCAAGACTAAAATATTTTTGATTTTAATTTCATAAGAAAAAAGTTTCGACAGGTAATTAATACAGTATAATGAAAATTATACTAAAAAATTCACAAAAAAATAGAAAAATTTTACAATTATGCTTAGAAATTCTTGAAGGAATTTGATTTCAGCTGAAGTATAAAAGAAAATATCTAGTTTATATCATCATATATCAATAGAAAGCAATAACTTTTGTAACGGTGATCCCGTACACAATTGCACCCCGCTCACTACGCCACTGCACCACGCCGCCACTGTGAATACTCAAAGCAGCTAACAGCCAGGCATATGACAACCACACATACTCAGCAAGGCAGCCGACAAGTACCATTCACTGTTGGTGCGTGATTGTATAATTCCCACCGTGTTTTCAAAAGAGGGTGAATAAGACTGCGCGATTTGGCAAACTTAGGACACGGCCCGAAAGCATAGTGCTTAGTCCATCCACTACTTGGTGACAAGTAGACGCAATTTACCGACGATCTAGCAAACAGATCGTTACTAATACCTGTAGTTGTAGTTTTATTTAAGAAATAGTTTTTATTCGGACTTTTAAAGTCGGCTTCGGTCGGTCGAAAATCCGAAGTAGTCTTAATTATGACTTTTTACGTCGTCTTCGGTCGGTCAAAAATTCAAAGTAGCTTTAATTCGGACCTCTCACATCGGCTTCTGTCGCCGAATACCGTCTACCCTGCTAAAAATCATTGAAAATAAAACAGCAATTATAATCAGAGCATTAAAAATCATCAAGCCTTTCTTTTATTGGCGAAAGTTTGAGGGTCTTTCGTCTGGTCCTGAAGCGGCTGAGCATACATCAGTCTTTGATTAAAACCCTCTTACACTATCATTAAATATAGCAGTCGTGTTGACGTCATATATACCGATTTTTCAGAGGCTTTTGATAAATTCTCTCATAGAGTTTTGTTTAATAAACCTGTCAACCTAGGTTTTCCGTCTAGCTTCCTAAAATGGATAAAATCATATATTAGCAATTAATTTTGCTATGTTTGCATCTATATATATAAAACATGTTGTGTGTATGTATGTAACGTATGGACTTCAAAACGGCTGGGCCGATTTTGATGAAATTTTCCGGGAATCTTCAGGATATTCAGGCAGGTGACTGTAAAGTCTGATTTTTGCTTTTCTGTCTGAGGGTGGAGGGGCGTGGCAAAATCCAATTTTCATATTGTATCACCAATGACATATACATTAGAGTGGGGGCGATTAGTATGGAAGGAAAAAAGTGTTAATGGGCGATTCGCGTTTCTGATTCTTGGGATTGTACTGAACAAAAAAATCCACTAGACCATACGTCTACGGTGAAAATCGAGCTTCCAGATTTTGACTTGCGGTTTTTTCTCAGAATTTTGTCACGTTTTTTTTTTTTTTTTGATATTTTGACCTATAACAGCCAAACCATTGAGATTTTTGTCTTAGTATTGGATCGAAAATCTCAATGGTCCAAAAAAAATCCAAAAAATATCCAAAAAAAACGTGACAAAAGTCTGAGAAAAAACTGCAAGTAAAAATCTGGAAGCTCGATTTTCACCGCAGACGTATGGTCTAGTGGACTTTATTGCTCAGTACAATCCCAAGAATGAGAAACCCAAAGCGCCCATTTCGATGTTCAAATCGCCCCACCCTTATATACATATATTTATTTTTTTGGTTTTTTTTATTTTATTTTTTTTAAAGCCGTTGTTGTGTTCTTCAAAACGAAATATCAAACTCTTAAATCAGTTTAGTAGTTCCGAAGATATTTACAAAAAACCTATGTTAATAACGATCCAATATCATAATTTTAAAACTTTCAAAATGTTACATTAAAAAATCCGAGTTTTCGGTTTATTTACAAAATATTTACATCACTAAGGTGCTTACTAAGGTGCAACATTGTACAATAAATTAAAAATCTATATATATAATATGAATGTCTGTCTGTCTGTTTGTTTGTTTGCGTTTTATAAGAGGCCAAATCCTTGGACCGATCTTCCTGAAACTTTCACAGCATGTTAAGCTAAAAAACAAAAAAAAATGACAAAAAATGACGTAGAAAACTATGATTCTTGAAAAAAAGTTTAACTGAGATTCTTGAAAAAAATTTTTTTCTAAAAATGCAGTCTTGTGTATATATGCATTAGAATTGTGTGCATAAATCGTCCTTGTAGGATGTATGGTTTGGGAGTTATGTCGAAAAAACCACATGTTTTTGGTCAGCTACCACTCCAAAAATTGTTCTACAACTCTTAAACTACTAGAGATAGAGCAAAATGCATTTCGACAAAGAAGAAGCTCATTTGAATGCATGAATCGTCCTTATCTGATAGGTAGTTTGGATTTAAAAAAAAATAAAAAATAAAAATTTACAAAAAAATGACCTATGAAATTAACATGAAATCTAATTTTTAAAATTCTTCCAAGAATACAGTCTTGTGAACAGTAGCCTAACGAATTTTTTTATGCATAAATCGTCCTTTTCTGATGTATGGTTTAGGAGTTATGGCTAAAAAACCAAAAAAATCACAAAAAATGACGTAGAAAACTATGATTCTTGAAAAATATTTTAACTAAGATACTTGGAAAAAAAATCTTTCAAAAAATGCAGTCTTGTGTATATATGCATTAGAAACAATTTGGTGCATAAATCATCCCAGTAGGATGTATGGTTTGGGAGTTATGACGAAAAAACCTCATGTTCTTGGCCAGCTACCACTCCAAAAAGTGTTCTACAACTCCTAAGCTACAAGAGATAGATCAAAATGCATATTGACAAAGAATTTGCCTTCTTTAAGGTCGAAAACCTGGCACTCATTTGAATTTATGAATCTGATATGTAGTTTAAATTTTAGAAAAAAAATAAAAAAAATAAAAAATGACAAAAAAGGACATATAAAATTAACATGAAATCTAATTCTAATTTTTCCATGGACACAGTCTTGTGAACAGTAGCTTAGCAAACATTTTGATGCATAAATTGTCCTTTTATGATGTATGGTTTAGGAGTTATGACTAAACAACCAAAAAAATCACAAAAAATTGACGTAGAAAACAATGATTCTTGAAAAAAATTTAACTAAGATACTTGAAAAAAAATTTTCTAAAAATGCAATCTTGCGTATACATGCATTAGAAACAATTTGGTGCATAAATCGTCCTTGTAGAATGTATGGTTTAGGAGTTATGACGAAAAAACCACATGTTTTTTGGCCAGCTACCACTCCAAAAAGTGTTCTACAACTCCTAAACTACAAGAGATAGAGCAAAATGCACGTCGACAAATAAGTAGCCTTTTTTAAGGACGAAGACCTGGCGCTCATTTTAATGCATGAATCGTCCTTATATGATATGTAGTTTGGATTTTAGAAAAAAAATAAAAAAATAAAAATTGACAAAAAAGGACATATAAAATTAACATGAAATCTAATTCTAATTTTTCCATGGACACAGTCTTGTAAACAGTAGCTTAGCAAACATTTTGATGCATAAATTGTCCTTTTATGATGTATGGTTTAGGAGTTATGACTAAACAACCAAAAAAATCACAAAAAATTACGTAGAAAACAATGATTCTTGAAAAAAAATTTAACTAAGATACTTGAAAAAAAAATTTTCTAAAAATGCAATCTTGCGTATATATGCATTAGAAACAATTTGGTGCATAAATTGTCTTTGTAGAATGTATGGTTTGGGAGTTATGACGAAAAAACCACATGTTTTTGGCCAGCTACCACTCCAAAAAGTGTTCTACAACTCCTAAACTACAAGAGATAGAGCAAAATGCATTTCAACAAATAAATAGCCTTACTTTAGGACGAAGACCTGGCGCTCATTTTAATGCATGAATCGTCCTTATCTGATATGTAGTTTGGATTTTAGAAAAAAAATAAAAAATGACAAAAAAGGACATATGAAATTAACATGAAATCTAATTTTTAAAATTCTTCCATGGACACAATCTAGTGAACAGTATCTTAGCAACATTTTGATGCATAAATCGTTCTTTTATGATGTATGGTTTAGGAGTTATGGCTAAAAAACCAAAAAAATCACAAAAAATGACGTAGAAAACTATGATTCTTAAAAAAAAATTTTAGCTGAGATGCTTAAAAAAAATTTTTTTTTCTAAAAATGCAGTCTTGTGTATATATGCAAAAGAAACAATTTATTTAAACAAGTTTATTAGCTTTCAAACAAGTATAAATTAATGAAAATTGTTTCATTAGATTTTTAAGTACATGCAAAATACTGAAGAAGGAATTTCTTGTTTTTTCGAAATAATGAATTTTTAGCCAAAACCTCTTTAAGCCGTTTGCGCGATTATTAACCGTTAGCTAATATTAAACTGTTCCATACCAAAAGTCATGTTTGAAGAGTTAAATCTGAAATCAACGTGTCCCGGGAACTTTTTGAAAAAGTCAAAAAAAAATTTGAAGGTCTAGCGTACGCCCTTAACATATTTAATCACTTCAGGGTTAAACTATTTCTGAGTTTCACTTGTATTTAATAAGAAATTTAATCATCAAAGAATTGTGCAACAGAAAGCTTACACAACTGACTTCTCTCAGTGAAGAAGTTAAGAGCTCTCTAACACAAACGCAAAAATGGTTACGTTGTAGAATGAGCCCCACTGATCTATATTCGTTCTACTCATCGTAGAAATACTGTATACGTTATATTTAATGCTTTTAGGGCGAAAAGATTCAAAATATATTCATCTCACGAAATAAACTGTTGAAGTACAAGTATAATAAGTAAAACAAGAAATAATATGAAATGAGCACAACTTTTTAATGTGGAATGTGGTTTCAACTAATTGCAAACTAGCTCTAAATTCAAACTAGCGCATTTTCTTCAATAATTTCATAATAACTGTTATGTATAAGAATATATTGAAAACAAAATACTTAAGAGAACAAAAAAAATTCTTTGTTAAAGTGCTTCAGGTAAAAATTACCAAAAAATTGTTAAAGTGAAGTTGTTAAAGTTTTATGGGTTGAAAATATTTTCCAAAATAAAAAAAAAACATATAAAACTTTATTTCAAAGTTAAAAATAATAATTACAAACAAAAATATTTACCATTTCCAAAATTTTTGTCAAATCATGCACTCAAATGAGCCACACTCAAAACCACTCAAGAACCCCATCAAAACAAACGCCAACCAAAACTGTACAAATTCCGTTTAAAAGTAATTACTAGATATGCGTTTAACATGCTGACCAAATTTCAAAACAAATTAAGCTCAACAACTTTGAAAGCACTCAAAAGACACACATACACAAACACACAATCACTCACACAGAAGAGCACATCATAAAAAAAAGACATAAAAAAGTAGAATGAACGAATTACACGTGATTGTGATGATTCACTTAAACTTCAACCAACGAAATTACAACAAATTATAAAGTTTTTATTAACGACTTTTCAACGAGTTGCCAGAATTTGTTGCTAACTCAACACCATCAACAGCAATCTTCAGCAGCAAACACACACATACAATTGGGCCAGCGTGTCAGAAGGAGTGCGCAATAAAACATTACATCTGTGCATGTGTGGGTGTGAGCATGTGTTTGCTGGTGTGCCACTCTATGCGTGTGCTAATATTTTTACACTTAAAACGCACTTGAGAAGAATGAAAATATTACACACACCTACAAACACACATATACACAAACACTCACATAGTAGCCACATAAGTGCTAAACTTGAAGCTATGTTAAATAAAATAATTTATGATGCTTATGGCTGAAAATTGCATTTTAAGCACGTTGAACTCCAAAGACATGGAAGGAGAAAGTTTTTCGTTTCATTTTTTTTTTGCGACTACGAAAGATGCAGTAAAAGCAGCAGCAGCATGTATATGAGTAGCTTTTAAAGGTGTATATGTGAGCTTAAATAAATTGTAGCTGATTGCAGGCAGGTGGCGCATGTGTGTGAGTGCGAAGTAGCCGAAGAAGCAAGAAATTAAGAATTATATAGAGCCAAGATGAAGCACCAGCAACAGAGAACAAGCACAATACGTAGAATAAAAGCAGATAGAAGGAATATGCACAGCCTGAAAGCTAGGAGCAGCAACAGCAGCAACAACAGCAGCAGCAGCTTCATTAATTTTCATCATGAAAGCTCTGACAGCAGACAAAAGTTTTGTGAAGTATCTTCCGACATTGTTCTGTTCTATTTTTCTCTTACTTTGTCTGCGGATTAAAAAACTGCAACTATTTACATAAACATATATACAAGAATGAAGAAACATATGTGTGATTTAGAGTGGGTAGAAGCTGAAGGAGGCCTCATGTCTACATGTGCATTTTTTTCTAATTTTCGTTTTTGTCTTCACCTGTTGGGCCATGATGAAGCAAATCTTTTTTAGAAATAGAAACTTCGCAACACTAGAGGAATAAATTAGAAAAAAAAAAATAAAAAACGCATAAGCCAGTCTTTCTTCAGAGTATAAAAATGAAGGGGTTATGTTAAAATACGGATTACACCTTGTATGAAACACTGTTTTTTAAAGTTTTTTAATTAGTCAACTAATATCCGTTAAAGTTTTTGTATTTCAACCATGGAATAACTTATTGCAACTTAGATATAAAAAAATATGTTTTTAATTTTCTTTTTTCAACTTTTAGCTTCTTTTTTGCTGATGCAGTCTTAATCTCAAAAGAATTCGCTGCAATATTTCATAATGAGGTCTTACCGTGAAGCAACGAATTAGAGCTAATTAATGAATTAATTATTTTATGAAAACATACACTCAAACAGCATTTACCACTTCACACGACGACAGCAACGTTTCTTTTCACATAATATTTTTAGACACAAAGAAAACACGTAAACATTGAACAATAATTATTATTGTTTAAATTACATATTCTTATAATGTATAATTATGTTAGGAAAATTTAAAAAACTTAGTAGTTTGTATAAAAATAACACTATGCGCCACTATTTTTGTGATCGGTATGCCACTATTTTTTTCTTATAGATTTATCCCGCTGAACACGAAAATCGCAATAAAAAATTTATCTACGTAAAGGTTTTCGAAACATATATTTTTGAATTTCCGAACCGATTTTTTTGGATGTTGCTCCATACATTTTACCATATCTTCAGTTTTAATTGGCCGATTTGGTTATAATAAATATCAAATTTAAAACAAGTTAATTTACTTTACTTTTTATTCATCAATATTGCTTATCTGTTGAATAGTTTCCGCACAACAATCGAATGAAATTAAAATCAGTGAAAAATACAATCGAAAAATCCTTAAAAAAATTAGGAAAAATAGATAACACCAAAATATGCACAGTTTATCATTTTATGCATGAAGATGGCTTTTTAAGAAAAATAATTAGCTACTGATGAAGAAAATTTATGTAAGAGTAACGAAGTTAGATACAACAAGGTGAAGGTACCAAAAATGGTATATTTCCCTTTTTTTTAATTTTATTTTAAACTAGCTGAAACCCGGCGCATTGCTGCCACGCTCCCTTGCATGAGTAAATTGAGGTCGAATACTGAATTTTGATGCTGTGGACCTATAAATCCAAAGCTGCTAGATATCCCAAATTTTGGTTGTATGGGAGGTGCAACGCCCCCTTGAATAACGCCCATTATATGTGATCGTTGAAACTGAATGTGTAAATTAAGGTCGAATACGGAACTCCAACGCCGTGCAACCTATAACTCCAAAGCAATTCGATATCGCAAATTTGGGTCAAATAAGATCGGTCCCTTGGCAAACGCCCATAAAATTTAATCAATGAAATGACATGTGTACCAGAGATTTGCATGAGACCATTCGCCAATTTTTGCCACTCGAGCAACAATCGTCGACAGCCATAATCGCATACAAGAAAAAAATGCATATATACCGCTCGAGTTCGTAAACAACGATTGTTGCAAAGCACACTTTGTCACAATTGCGAATTGATGCAAAGGCAGCCTCCAGACCACGAGATCATTCGGATGCTTCGCTTAAAGCTCGAGTGTCAGCTGCTGCATGAACTTTTGTTGTTTCCATACTCTTCTCTAACCTTCTCTAGCAGCGCGTTCTTCTTTGTGCTGTTTGTTTGCTTTTAGTTTATTGTTTTCTTTTCTCTACTGTGGAGAAATCAGTATTGCCAGTAGCAAGTTTTATGGCAGTAAATTTGTAAAGTAACCTGAGCTAAAATTTGGACCAAGAGTATATGAAAGTTAATCTTGAAAGCGACCTAAATTAGTAAACAAACTATTGAAAGTTTGTCGGTAAAATAACAACAATGTTTTTCTTTCAATGAACATTCTTTATCCCTTCAAGACAAGCGTAACCGAAGCTCCAACACAATTAAAAAATGTTTGATAAAAACCAACACAAACTTGTCATTAATTTGTTTTTTTTATGAATGTGAGAAAGTGCAGGCACAGATAATATAATAGAAAGATGTGCCACCGCCATACAAGCAATTGGCACAGTAAAATTTGATAATAAATTTTTAATAAATTTATGATAAATCCACATTTTAGCTTTATGAGAGTTAGCGAGCGAACGATTTAAAGCTTTGAGAGCGAGAGAATAAGTAAGCGACAATGTGAGTAAATGTGAGCATAATATTGAAAAGCAATAGAAATGATATGTAAGGATTTGATGCACGAGACATCTGAATAAACAATGTAGCTGCCAACAAAATGTAGCAGAATTTCATTAGGTTTTACTTTAAAAATGTAGGCAATTTTTTTACTTAACTACCCTACAAACATTATATAATTTAAAGTTATAATTTTTGCATTATCTCTTATCTTTTTGTTATATAATTTCAAGAATATAATATCATAAAGATGACATAATCTAGGTATATTTTGTGTGTTGACTTGGTTTTTTTGCCGTTTTGCTACATGATATTTTTAGTGTTATATTATTGTAAAAGCGATTTCATCAGTTGAAGCTTAGCCGGGAATAATGTTGTAAACAATATTTTTTAAGTTTTTTCTTTTTGCGGACAAATTTTTTATTGAACTATTTTTATATATTTTTATTATATTATTGCAAATACATGCTTTACTATATGAAAAGTAGTCAGAAATGCAATTTTCAATTGTTCTTATTTATATAACAAAAACATTTTTTTAATCATTTTTTGAGTAAAAGTTCAATATTTTGGACCGTTTTTGAAAAAAAAAAATTAAAGAATATATTCACTGACCTAACGCTACAGCTTTCATTAAAGTTTTTATCAAAAAAATTTGAATTAAATATATTTAAAAATAGCGGATATATTTGCATCGAAAGTCAAAGTTTTGATTTTCAAGTCGTTTTTTTTTTCTCATTCTTGGGGAACGATATTTTATGAAAAAGTCGTTGTGTCAAAACTTTCTGAAATTCTGAAGATATGTGAATGTTTTTGGTATTAAAAATACTAAAATTTTTTAAATTTAATTAGCGAAAAAATTTTTTCAAGAAAGATTTTCAATATCAAAGTTTACGTAAGTGAAAATGGGTGGAATGAGCGTGATCTAAACTAAGTATGATACAATCTAATCTAGGATGCACACAATATATGTACACAAATTGGGCGAAGTCCATTGAGCCACTTAGATTTGTATAAATGTCAATTAAACAAACAAACCAGAAAATAAGTTTTATTAATATAGACTTTGTGTTAAATTCTATGAGTATTATACAATAGAACGAATGCAATTCGAAAAAAATTGAAGAATTATCAAAGATTTTTTCGATTTTTTTAAGTTTTGAAAAATATGTCCCCAGTTTGGATCCTATAACTTCAAAAGTATTTTTTCATATTACAAGATTTATACATGCTTGCAAATAAGACGTTTATATCTTTCATTTCGGCTATCATTTGTATTGTTTTAACGGTTTTTTTTTTAATTTTCTAAATACTACATTTGTGAAAGAGTTTAAAAATTATGTTTAATACTCAAAATTACCTAATATACAGGCCAAATATGCGATATCGATAAGCTTTATAATTATATTTCGAAAAGCCTTCAAAATTCGGTATTCGATCACAATTTGCAAGCAGCTTTTCCCTGAAAACATGTGATGGGCGTAAGGCAAGGGGCGTGGCACGTCCTACACCACTCAAATTTACGATATCGAATTGCTTTGGAGATATAGGCCGCATAGCCTCGGAATTCGGTATTCGACTACAATTTACACGTTTAACTGATAACATTTTATGGGCGTTACCCCTCCCATACAACTGAAATTTTTGATATTGAATAACTTTAGAGTTATAGGTGGCCGCACAGCCTCGGAATTCGGTACTAGACCTCAATCTACTGATAGCTGTTTCACTGATAGCATTATATGGGCGTTTGGCAACGGGGGCGTGGCAGCAACACACAGTGTTTACGTTATTTCTATTATTTTACTCATTTCAAAGAGTTTACAGTGTTACAAATCCTAATATAACGTAAAATTGCGGTTTAGGGATTTTTAAATTTAGCTAAAAACGCTAAGAACATTGTTTGTAAACAAAATCTTTGTTTGTAAAATTGTGTTTTTAAAGCCTGAAGAATTTGTTTAGTACGAGCTCACCACGTCGACTTTGATGCAGGTAATTTTGAGTATTTTTACTAAAACCGAAATACGTAAATATCCAACCTGCTACAATCATACTTTTTACCTTAATTTTTTCGTTGAAATTTTTTTTTTAACAACAAAGTAGAAATAAAAACAAATTATATATCAAAGTCATATTTTTGCGCACTTTAATATGGGGGAAATGTTAAATAAACGGTATATTGAAAACTCTTTCACAAATGCAGTATTTAGAAAATGTTTACAAAAATCGTATAAATAATAGCTTAAATAAAAGGTATAAATGTCTCATTTGTAAATATTTATAAAACTTGAAAATAAATGAATACTTTTGGAGTTATAGGATCATAGCTGGGGAAATATTTTTCAAAACTCAAAAAAGTAGAAAAATTCTTCTAAAAAAATTCTAAATATCCTGAAAAAGTCTTAATGATTTTTATTGTCTAGAAAAAATACTCAATCGAACTAGCAATATCGTTTTCGTCACGCAAAATTTTTTTTTCAAATTGTTTACCACTGTTATTAATTTGTTATTCACTTATAAATAAAAAATACAATGAATAAAAAATTTTGTTATTCACTACTATTTTATGAATAAGATGTTTGCCATTAATTTTTTATTCATTATTAATTTTTTTCATTATAAATTTCTTATTCATTTCGAGTTTTTCATTCACTTTTGAATAATAAATAAAATGAAAAAAAAATTCTTTTAATTCACTTTTGAATAATGAATCAAATTAATAATAAATAAAAAATTAATAATGACTATAAAATTAATAATGAATAACACATGAATCAAAAAATAATAATGTACAAAAAATAATTATTGAAAAATTTTAAATTCTTTTTGAGGCCGAGTCAATCAAAAATAGTCAATATTAATAGCAAGCAGTGAATAAGAAAAATCTGCTTCGCACAAAATAAGGAAATCATCATGAAAATAATGCGAACAAACAAAAACATTTGGTGCTGTCAAGCAGAGATCACAACTGCTTGGTTCCAACAACAACAACGGAAAAAAACAATTACAACATCAAATTTTACGACTCTCGCTAGCTATGAGAAACCATGCAGTGGTGATCAATGCTGTAAAGCATTGTGGAGTGAAGAGTGAAAGAGCATTGCAGAGAGAATGTGCATGGAAGGATTGGAAACTTTTCTCTCAAGAAAGTTTTTTCATCGCGCTCACAAAAGCTTACGTATTGAACAGAAAAATATTTGTTACTTTTTAATGTTCTACGTGGCACATCTTTATACTATATAATCTTTGGTGCAGGTTTAGCAAATGTCACGCGCTGAGCTAAGTTGTGTAAGATAGAAAGAGATCCTTCTTGTAAAAAAGTTGTAAAAAAGCGACGTGTGCTGCAAAGTTTTATTAAACAATTAAATACTTCTAATTTCGGGCGTAAGAACTGCGAAATTTCTCTAAGAACTTGGTGCCATAATATGTTTAGAAAAGTCCAAGAAAGGCGTAGAATATGAGTTGATCAAAATTGTATGTGTCTGTGATATTTAACAAAAGCGGCGAATATGGACAATTTAAAATTATGTTACATTTAAATTAAAATCGGTTATGTAGTAGATACAGTAAAACTGAAAATAAAAATTAGTTTAATGTATAAAAGAGTTTGCTTAACCCTTGATTACTAACCTATTAAAACACCCGTAAATGAAACTCACAATTATAAGGACTCAAGTGTATAAATCTTAAAAACTTTTAAATTGGAAATTAGATAAACCTTTTTTATTAGTTATAAATAGTTTTTTATTAATTTCATTCACTAATTCTATGCTTAGAATAATTTTTTAATGTAGTGCTACTAGGTGTAATCCACCCTACTTATGAAATCATACGTATACGTTAGTTTAGTCAGATTTTTCACATCACCATCCTAAAACAAATAGAAACATTATTCTGCAAACTAACTTGTTTCTTACAACAATACGTGTTTAGTATTCTTAAGGCTTTTTTTTCTTTATTTTTTATGCAATTGTTTGCGTTTTTTATGTCACTTATATCACTTTTTAAATCGTCAAAGTACGAGCCCTGGTTATTAATATATTTATTATATTTTTTTCTATGATATGCAACTGTTTTATTGTTTCCATAATAAAAATATTTTTTAATACATAATAAAAAATAATAAAATAACATTTTAGATACAATACAAATATCTTGTAAAAAAAATTATATTAAATATTTTATAAGAATACTTAATAAAATATTCGTTTCATTCGCCATATAAAAACTATATTAAATATTTTATAAGAATACTTAATAAAGTATTCGTTTCATTCGCCATATAACTCATTATATTTTATTATATATTTCATCTTTGTGCGATGAATATTAAAGGCTGTAGGTTAAGTTGTTTGTTTCAGTTCCTCAAAATAATCCTTGGTTACAATAGCATTTATGAATATTCCTCAAATATTTCGATTCTAGTGATAGCCATTCGTGTGATGGAATGGTTTGAAATAGCCTCTAAAAATAAAGTTTTTTGTCAAAATATTGGTTGGTGTAATAGTTTTAAGAAATACGCTGCCAGAAATTAAATGGCGAAAAAAATTCTTCCTATCTGCATCAGCAATTGAAATGTGTACACTCGGATAAAAGATGCTTTCTTTCATACATATTTTTGATATATTTTTATTTCAAAATATTAATACAAAACTTACTAGATCTAAAGCTCGCAATTTAATTCATGTGTTTTATACAAAACTTTCAAAATTAAAATATCTTCATAAGTTGTATTTTGTTTTTTAATTTCTTACAATATTTTTCAGTATGTACTTATTTTATAATTTATATTTTAGTTTTAATATATATCAATACACGGAATTCTGACCAGGAATCAATCAATCAATTGCAGCCACTCAAAACCTTCCCAACGATATCTTGAAAGTGGGAATAGCATTTGAAATAATTATGTTTTTTTTTTTGTATATAATTAAACATAATTACTTAGTAATTAAATAATTAAAAAATGCACGAAAAACAGCCTTTTCAGTGCAAATGCAAAAAACTAGCATTTGTTGATGCTGATTGGAAGTACTTTTTTCTTAACTATTATTTCTGACCGTTTATATTTTTTAAACTACCACACCAGCCAATATTTTTACAAAAAACTTGATTTTTAGAGGTGATTTTAAACCATTCCTGTTCACGAATGGCTATCGCTACAGCCGAAATATTTAGGGAATCATCTATACTATTATATAAAATTCCTGACTACCTTTTATATGACATAGCATTCTTTTGCATAAAATCTTCCAGTTTTGCGCAAAAATTGTTAAACTATTTTTGTCTTTTTTTTTTTTGCCCTAGGAATTTTTTGTGCGAAATTTATTTATACCAAAATGTTGTTTTTATATTTAATTTCTCAAAAATAATTTACATGAAAAAATAACCCCAACATCTCTTTCCAATCAAAGGTTATGGCTTCAAACAAATTTTTTTATATCATTGGCTATATTAATAAAAGTAATTTTCACATTAATCGTATTCAATTCCTGCTAACCACATCGCAGTCGAATTAGCATAGAAGTTGGTTGTTGACATATTTTCTCGACAACCTGTGCGATAATAACTCTAATTAAAATCTTATTTTATAATATTGCTATTTTTTTGTGTCTGGTAACAATATTCACAGAACAAAAAAAAATGCAACACTGCAACTAATATTTTTTCTTTGTGCGAATGAGCATAAAAGTATGGATTTTCCTTGCATTTAGCGATTGTTCCTCATGTTTTGCCTTGTTTGACATTCTTGTGTCGCAGACGTTCGTAATCGCTAGCGCTCACACTCTAGGCACTCGTATCAACAGCGATTGGTAACATGCATTTGCGCATTAATTTAAATGCAGGAAGTACATTCGGTGCTCGTTTATTGACGAGACAATCGAAACTGTTCTCTGATGTTCTCTGTTCTCTGATGTGTACATTTAGGTAGAATACTGAGCTCCGACGCTGTGCGACAAATAACTCAGAAGCTATTCGATATCGCAAATTTGGGTTGTATGGGAGGTGTCACTCTCCCTTGTCCAACGCCCAAAAAATGTTACCAATGAAAGTGAATGTGTAAATTCGGATCGAATACTGAATTCCGACGCTGTGCAACCTATAATTCCAAAGCTATCCGGTAGCACAAATCTGGGTTGTATGGAAGATGCCAGTCCCCCTTTCCTAGGCCCATAAAATGTTATTAATGAAACTGAATGTATGAATTGAGTTCGAATACTGAATTCTGACGCTGTGTTACCCATAACTTTAAAGCTATTCGATTTTACATGTTTGGGATGTACTTTTCCAACGCCATAAAATGTTTTCAGTAAAGCTGCGTTTACCAAGGGACCTCTTATTTGACCCAAATTTGCGATATCGAATTGCTTTCGAGTTATAGGTCACACAGCGTCGGAATTCCGTATTCGACCTTAATTTACACATTCAGTTTCATTGATCACATATAATGGACGTTGGTCAAGGGGGCGTTGCATCTTCCATACAACAACCCAAATTTGGGATATCTAGCAGCTTTGGATTTATAGGTCGCACAGCATCGAAATTCAGTATTCGACCTCAATTTATACATGCAAGGGAGCGTGGCAGCAACGCGCCGGGTTTCAGCAAGTTTTATATATTTGTGGGCGATAAAATGGGGAGTGGCAATTTTGTCTTAAACCATCTCGTACTTGAAACAAATCCACTGCCAAAATTTAAGCTCGATCGGACCAGTAATTTCGAAGTCTCTTTATCTTTTCTTAAAAGTAGGCGTAGCTAAAGTGGGACCACGCCTATTTTAAGTTTAGTTGCCGATAGTTATCATACGAACTTAATTACCAAATTTTAGTTTAATACGTCAAAAACTGTCTTATATATAGCATTTTTATTGATTTGTGGGCGGTAAAGGGGGGTGTGGCAAATTTTAAATGTGCCTATATTGTTTGCGTAAGTGCAAGCAATAAGTTGACAAAGTTTTATCGCAATCGGATGAACGATATTGCAGCGCATAGCGAACGAACAAACAAACCTTCATTTTTATATATAAGATAATTTAATTTAATTTTTTGTAAAGTCAATGTTTAGGTCAAATGTTATTAAAGTTATGGTAAATGTATATATGTAAATGTATATTATTAAAAAAAAATGAATACCTAGAGCAGGAAGACCATTCCGTAAAAATTTAGTGACACGTATGCTACCCACAGTTGATCAAGACTTGTGGGTGCCATTCCAAAGTACTGATCATATTTTTTTTTTGTAGATTATGAGTAAATATATGTTCTTTTATTAGTGAAATATTCAATGCATACGTAACAAAAATCGTCGGTATGGTTATTGCAGAAAAAAACTCGTGATCTCTTGCTTATTTTTAAAGTTTTCAGACAGTTAAATTATGCAAATCTTACTCCATACAGCATCGGACATATAAGCAAACTTCAAATTGTTTAAAGGTTTTTGTGATGTAAAAGTCATTCGCATGTTAGGTTAGTCAAAAGCTATCGACTATCGATAGCAAAAAAAATTATAAAATTATTTTTAATCGATTAAAAGTTAGTAACTATCGTATAGGGGAATTTTTTACGTTTTATGTACAACAATATTTGGAGAAAACATTGACACCTTTTTTATGATTCTGAGAATTTAAAAAAAAAGGAATAAACAAAATAATAAATAAACCCACATTTAAGGGTGCTGATTATTTGGAAAGTTTTGCACAATTTGAAACGTACAAGTGCTGAATCAGGTATATAGCCAGCCACCCTTAAAATATGCACCCATTTATAAGTACCTGGCAGTAAAATATTGAAAAATACGTAGTATTTATAGGTGTGCATTGATCGATTTTTGTCATTCAGGCCGTGCCGACGAACGCGAAAACTGTGAAAGTGATTTTTCTCCAGTTTTTTAAAAGTGAATAACAACAAAACATAAAATATATCAATGTGGAAAACAACAAGTGCCCAAATTTGGATGAATTTTGTTACGTTTGTGGTCATATTGTCCGTAAAATACAGAAAAAAGATCGAAAAAATTTGTTTACTGAGCAATTCAAAACCGCGTATTGTAATTATGTCGATGAAACAGATTTAAGTGGTGCCAATTTTACGCCAAACACAGTGTGCAACAGTTGTAATACTACCCTTCTAAAATTGATGCACGGAAAAAGTAGAAAGTTGTCTTTTATAAAGCCAGTAATTTGGGTGGAAGACCTAACTGGACATGATGAATCCAGGTGCTACGCATGCATAAATTTTCGTCCTGGATTAAACAGAAAACAATTGAAAGCAAAAGTATACACTGCTGCATTTATTGCCACACTTCCAGTGCAACGCCCTGCTGATACCGATGCACCTAAACCTCCGAGTGCGGATACTGTGTCCCTGCTAGCCGAAACCGTTTTCACCAATCTGACCAATTTGGATGATGCTGAAATCCATCCATGGATGAAATCCATCTTTCCGAAACTCAGTGATGAGAAAATTAAAAACGGTACGTATCGTACTCTGTATTTAAATATTGTCATATTTAAATTTGTTAATTTCTATACATTCGCATTACCAATAATTTGTTCGTTTTTCTTATGTATTTAAAACGGGTATTCTGAATGGACCTGATATTCGGAAATTGATCAAAAGTGATTCTTTCACAAATTTGCTTTCATAGCATCACGACCACCAACATGCATGGAAAGCATTGAAAGAAGTAATAGAAGGCGTTCTAGGAAAGAACCGTGTCCAGCGAGAAGAAATACAGCAACGAGTGGACAGGTTGCTGTATTATTTCGAAAAAATCGGTGCATCCATGACGCTGAAATTGCATTTCATGCACCACCACCTCGATACCTTTTTGGCACAATCACCTCAGGAATCAGACGAACAAGGAGAGAGGTTCCACCAGGTGACCATGCCAATTGAAAAGCGGTTCAAAAGCAAAAAATTGGATGCATTGCTTGCGGAGGTTTGTTGGTGGAGTTCCACAATTATGCAGTTTGAAGAAAGCACCGAAGATGAAGACATTGAAATTGGTGGACACAATGAAAGAAACACGCCCTTGAATAGTATGTGTATCTCGGATGAAGATACAGACTCAGACCATGAATATGAACAACCTACGAAGAAAACAAGATCATCAGAACCACAAGCGTCAACTTCTACAAGGATGGATATTGCCAATAATTGAAAAAATGTTCTAAATTTTGTTTTTATGCATATTATAATTGCGTATTAACTGCATATTATTTTATTTTCAATAAGTTTTTATAAATAAATTTTTTTTTTTGCATTATAATTTTTTAATTTTTATTTTTATTTTTATTTTAAGGGTGGTGGCTATAGCTGATTTTTTAAATTCATACCTTTACTCAATTGCGAATAAAACGCGTGCATCGATTTTCATGATCTTTGTCTCATTTTGCTCATAGGTTATGTGACTTTGCGAAAAAGTAACTAGCCTTGAAACTTATTTCCGTTTTGTATTTTTTATGAATTTAAAAAAAAACAATATTTTTTTTTCATGCGCTTATTTTTAACTTGGAAACTGTTGCTTTTATAGGAAAACAATATATGAATTGTTATTCTTAATTTTTTAAAATCTATTTCAACTAAATCGGGCTAGTGGTTGTCGAACTATGTCAAACAACAGGGCCTAAAACGTGATAAATTCCCCTATACGATAGTACTAACTTCAAATCGATATTAAAAATATTTTGGCAGGTAAGAAGGCAAAACGAATGATGCAGGAATTCTTATTTTTGGGTCTAATTTCACATACAGTTCTCAGAATTGAGTTGGCAAATCATGTGTTGTACTGTGAAAATAATTATTTTCAATTATATTAAAAGAAAACAGAAAAAATTCAATATTTTTGGTGCCTTCACTTTGTTGTCTCTAACTTATTTACTTCACTATAAATTTCTTTCATCAGTAACCCATTTTTTTCTTAAAGAGCCATTTTTGTGTATAAAATGATAAACTGTGCATATTTTGGTGTCTTCTATTTTTGCTAATTTTTTTAAGAATTTTTCGATATTATTTTTCACTGAAAATTTATATTTATCATATTTATTTCGATTGTGCGGCAACAACTAAACAGATTAGCAAAATTGATGAATTCAATTTAAAGTACATTTTTATTTACTTGCAATTTTTGTGTTCAGCGGGTTAAAATCTTTAAGAAAAATATAGTGACATACCGATCACAGAATTTTTTTTTGTCATTTTGGCGCATAGTGTAATTAATGTACTTGAGAGCCTGAGTATGGGACAGTATATAATAATTTTAATATTTAACTGTTTGTTTATTTATAGTAAAAGAATATGAATTTTGTTTAAAAAGAACGCACGATTTTTGTCAAACTTATTGTTTATTCTTCGACATAGTCCCTTATCAGCTCGATATACTTATTCCAACGATTTCTTAACATTGCTATGCCCTTTGAATAGCAAAATCTTTCAAAGTCTCCGAAATACGCTTCAATTTCCAATTCGACCTGTTGATTCGTCGCAAATCTCCTTCCCTGTAGCCACCTTTTTTAATTTGGAAATAGATAATAGTCGCTGGGGGTCAAATCTGAAAAATATTGGGAATGAGGGAGTAGTTCGAAGCCTAACTCGTGTAATTTGGCCATGGTTTCGATTGATTTGTAAGCTGGAGCATTGTCTTGCAAAAAAAATATTTTTTTCTTCGATAAATGGAGCCGTTTGCTTGCAGTTTCGTTCTTCAACCGGTCACATAGCTTACAGTAATAGTCTCTGTTGATTTTTTTTTTCCTTTTCTCAAATAGTCAATGAACAAAATGCCACTTGAATTCCAAAATACAGACGTCAACACCTTCCGACCATTTGTTGAGTCTTCGCTTGCTTTGGTGCACTTCTAATGGGGCCTACCCACTCTTTTGCTGGTTCTTTAGATTCTGGTGTATAGTTTTGGATCCGTGGTTCATCCATGGTTACTATTTTATGCAAAAAATTAGTTGGATTTTCTTTAAAACGTGTCCAAACATTGCTGGGGAGTTCGAACACGTTCATGTTTTTGTTTGATTGTAAGCGAACGTGGCAACCCTCTTACAGTCAGCTTTCTCAAACTCAAATGTTTATTTAAAATTAAAACCACTGACCCACTTGATATGCCTACGGTTGTAGCTAGGCACTTTCACCATCAGATTGTCCAATACTAAAGCGTGGATTTTTCTAACACATTCTGGAGTGGTCACTGTTTTTTGTGCTCTCCCGGCGTGTTCATCTTTTGTGCTGATTCGACCTCATTTAAACTCTGCAATCCAATACTTTACGCTTGAGTTCGATGGAACAGATTCATCATAATATTTATCGAGCTATTCTTTTGTTTCTTTTCCACTTTTTTCTACGCAAAAAGTAATGCTTAATCAAGGTACGAAATTTTTCTATATCCATTTTTATAACAATACCAAAATAGTTTAATTTAGAACACTGTAACGTCACTATTCATTGACAGATCGATCTGACATTTATGGTGTTTCCATGTTAAGGTTGCCACACGTAAAAAATTTTATGCATGTGAAGAGTGGTGGTACCAGGGGCATACTGAGGCCATTTTGATTGCGGGGGGGGGGGGGGTATCAATGTATTTAGCACTGCAAGAATCAGTAATAAACAAATTATTAAAGTTGATGAATAATTCAACACGGTACAAAATCTTAAATTAAATTCTAGTAAATCCTATTAAGACAATTACAACCTTATTACAATCCAATCAGGGGCGTACCAAGGCCATTTGAAATTGGAGGTTTTAGTGTATTTCGGCCGACTGGATGCCCTTAAGTCCCGACGATTATATCGATAAATATAAATAAATCTTAAGGGGCCTTTTTAATTTGAACGGCTAAGAAAAACACTTTGTAATTATTTTTACTAAAAACTTTTTTTAATGATGAAAAAAGAACTTGTGTACATCAGAAAACATACAATTAAGTATGTTTTGAATTTTTTTTTGGTTTGGCTTTTTATCTGCTCTCTTAAGCTTTTCGCAATTTGGACATCAGTTTTCGAATCTAAAATGGTGGCAACGATTTCTCAGCTTTAACAACAGGTAAGTGAAAATTTTTTTTAATTCATCTAAGCGATAATACTTGAAACTATAAGGTTACGTTTACTCAGCCAACTAAAACTCATAACTATTTTTGGCGCCATTTTCAAAACAAATATTGAAAAATTACCCTATATGTTTACATCTCCAATGCTCTAAAAATTCGAGTTTTAGGTTTTAATAGATGATTGAAGATAAAAATCATAGAGATTTTGCAATAATATATATAATGCCAAACCGTTTCAGCTCAAACAGGCTTTTTCGTTAATCTTTGTTAACTTTTAAGAAATCCTGAAATTTTTAACCCACATATAGTAACACAAGAAGAGCCCTTAAACCCAGTTTTCATATCGTTCCCTCTATCAATGAAAATAAAATAAAAGTATTTCAACATTATCGAATCAGCATTTAAAAAATTTATTTTAGTTTTTGTTTTTAAAATTCATAGTTTGTATGTGTTAAAAATTAACAGGGCTTTCAATTTTTTTTACATTTTTTCTTGTAATTGTTTACATTAATTAAAAAATGTAGTGTTTTAAATAAAAAATACTAACTTAATTTTTAAGTATAACATTTAAATATTAATTCTTCTTTTTTTTTAAGGTAGCCCATTGATACGCAATATTATCTAAGTTAATGAGATCAACTTTGTCCTTTTCCAATTAAAGTATTAATAAGTCATTAAGACGTGAGTCACTTTGCATGGTTCTTAAATAATTTTTAACTAATTTTAATTTGCTGAACATTCTCTCAATTCCCGAAACAGTGCACAGCAAACGCAACATTTTGTTAACTGCAGGAAGAGATTTTTTTTTATTGCATTCTGAAATATTAGCTGTACCCGATAGAGTTTTTACGCCTTCGCATAGTTCATAGAATACTTTAAATTCCGCTTTCAGTGGAAGTGAATTCAACAAATAATTTTTTGGTCACAATTTTATTGATTCTAGAATTCGCTTTTGGGTGAAGTTAGTAGAAGATAGAATTGAATTAAAGAGTTCATACAGAGGCTTTACTGTTTCTAAGCAACTGCTTAATTTATCTCGCATCAGTGAGGTTATCTTATCCAATACAATTTTAAATTCTCTTCTATAAAAACAGTTCATCGAAAAAAAAGCCACGTTGGCATTGTTATCATCCAAACGTTTCGGCGCAAGACGGTGGCGAATTGAGAATTCCTTTTCAGCATCAACATTAAAAGATTTTAACTAATTAGGTTATCCGTACCTAGAGTCCGATTTTATTTTTTCTAATGATTTAAGGGCACAAAAAATAATTTTCATAGCATTTAAAATATTCAGTTCAACGGCTTCAAGAGATTCAGTCAGGAGTTTCATTTTTACTAGCACATTATTCATAAAAAGAAGCCTTATAATAAAGTCCACAGAAATGAGTTGGTTTTATAGCGAACATGCAGCATTTCGAGTTCATTTGTCAAATTTTTCAGAGCTTTGGGAAATTTCGCTTAGAACATTAACAATGACATAAAAATGTTAAATGCAGATTTAAAAATGGTGTTCTTTTTGCCATCATCTCGAGTTTAAAAGTTAAAACGGACCTTTTTTCAATAGTTTGACTAGATTCTTTAAATTCATTATTTTTTTATTTATTATAATTGTATTTAAATTGTAATGTTAAATCCATGAAATTAAAGATTTTACATCAGAGTTCTTGAGCTAAGAAAATTTCTTTAAATATGTTGGCCGATTTCCATCATTAAATTTTTTATTACAAATGTTGGGTATTTCTGGATAAAAATTTCAATCTCAGAAAGTTGCACAAAAATGTATTAATTAGGTTTTAAAAAGTGGAATATGTGTGTCGACTGAGTAAGCCTTTGTTCGTTTCGGATTGTTTTATTCCACTTATTTTTTCAACTTTTTGACAAGGTATTTACATCAGGGACTGTTATCATTAAGCTGTATCTAAAAATTTAAGCATTAATCATAACTTTATGATTTTCAAGTGCAAATCTAATTTCGCTCAAACTAGGTACACATATTAAGTTTATCCCAACTTAAAATGTACCATACTTAGTTTTTGCCACGCCCCCTCTGAAATTTTTCAACTAACGGTAATTTTGTTATTATAAAACTTTTTTGTATAGGAGATTTTTGTGTATTTAATTTTAAAATTTTTTTGTTATGTTGACATCAAAAATACTCAAATATCTTTAAAATTGGAGAAATTTTCAGTACAACGACTTTTCATAAAACATTGTTGCCTAAGAATGAGAAAAAAACGACATGAAAATCAAAGTTTGATCTTTCGATGCAAATATCTCCGCTGTCCATTACTATATTTCATTCAAATTTTTTTTGTTCAAAAGTTCAATAAAATCACTTCACAAAAATATGTTGAACTGTACCGTCAGAACTGTAAGTCAGTGTATATACGTTTTAGGATTATGTCAAAAAAAGTCCAAAATATTGACTTTTTACTCAAAAAATGACTCAAAAATTGTTGTTGTTGTAAAAATGAAATCAATTAAAAGTTGCACATCTGGCTACCTTTCATATGACATAGCATTTATTTGCAAAAATTCTTCCAGCTAAGCGCAAAAACTATTTTACTATTTTTGTCATCAAAACAACATGGTACCCCCTTTCATTTTTTTTTTCGCGAAATTTATTTTTTCAAATTGTTGTTTTTATATTTTTTACAAAAAAGTCAAGTCTCAAAAATAATTTATGTGAAAAAATTAACCCAATAGCTCTACATCTGTACCTAGATATTGGGTACACATGTGTGCATATAAAATCTTACTTTTTGCCTCTCCACCCGCCCCCCCGCCCCCCTCCTGTTAAATTTGTTTTGTTGAGATTTATCATTTTTCTCACTATTATTTCACCGTTGTCACTCAGTCTTTTATCAATGGTACTTTAAATGTTCTATATATATCACTGTATCATCGAAAAGATGACTGTGAATAAGAATGCTGTAAAAGTTAATTTTTTTCATGTTTAATGTATAATTTGAACTATATTGTTGAAAGTCAAATTTCCACGCCAATTAAATGTACCGACATATAAAAGACAGCGTAATTTTGACATTTTATCTCTCCAATCATGGTTGTAAGCTTGGCTGCATTGAACAAATTTTTCGGTTCAATTGCGTACTAACCGAAAGTATGCTGAAAAGTATGCTGGAAAATATTATAAATTAGAAATAAGTACTGCATTACCGACACGATTCCAATATATTAGAAAATTCGTTAACTGTTATCCAATTTAGTTCTTTTCGCACACAGCGTAAACTTGCAGCAAATAACATAATGGCACTTCTTGTACTGTTCTTGCAGATCTTTCAGCTAGATTTATGTCGATCTGTTAACGTCGATAATATCGCTACAGGTTGCTGTATATACTATAATAAAAATTGAAAAGCGACTGCTTTCTTAACTTACAACTTTTTGCTAATTTACATTAAAAAACGACTGTACAATTTTTCGTATAAAATAGGAATTCAGAAGATTTAAGAAATTGCATCAACTATCAGACTCAATTTATATTAATTTTTTATTTAGAGACAATCCAATTGTTATTTTCCAACTGGAAAAACTAATAAAAAATTTTAGGAAGATTTTTATAAATTTGATTTTCATAAGCGAATTGCAAGTAACATGCCAGTAGCCAGTAAATTCAGTTAAGAACTAAAAAACAGTTTTTGATTGTGAAAAAACAGTGATAAAATTATTTTTTCGTTAAAAAAGCTTGGTTAATTTTTTAACTAATATTTTTATAGTGGTCTCAAACTTAAATTTAACATGTTTTTACAAAATTGCAAAATTTACAAAAGCATTTAATCGAAAAGTGTATATTAAAATTTTTATATAAATGACTCTCGAGTAACACCGGGTATATCAGCTAGTCTTAAATAAAAATCATTAATATTTTTTTGGTCAAACAAAAATATCATTTTCGGTTTTTATTTTTGTTCAAGGACTCGGTTGCACAATTGGACTAAAAATGGTCAATTTTTTCCATTTGGTCCGCTGCTCTCTTTTACATTACTATGCATTTTTACTACTCCATACTATGCAGAATTTATACTATTTTTCTGAACTTTTTCTGCATTTTGTCACAAAGGAACACTGGATTCGTTTACAAAAATTCAAAGCTGATCCGACTTAAAATGAGTTGGCCAACTGAAGTTTGCTTAAGGTACGACTGAAAGTAAATTGGCCAACTGAAGTTCGTTTAAGGTACAACTAAAAGTGAATTGGGTGACTAAAGATCGTTTTGGGTATGAATTTAAATGAAATAGCCGACTAAAGTTGGTTTTTGTTATGAAAAAGGCACTAAAAGGTACGACTGGCTTTCATGCGTTCATAATTTTTGTTTATAAAAATCGACATTTTAAAAAAATATAGTAAAAAAAAACAATTAGGCCGACTCTAAAAAAGTAAGGAGGGTAATCTACCCCCTTAACCCCCGCTAGTTACGACCCTGGGTGGTACCGTCACTTGGAGACCGGCAGCATCTTGTACGCCCTAGTAGATTCAGGGTGGCCCTTAACTGTATGCGAATTTATTGTACGAGTATCTGCTGACCCTGCTGCAGATCTAAGCCCAGTAGTTCGCGGCATCATTGACGAACTTTTCGTGATGATTTCCTGAAGGAAGTTTCTGCATGAGCTGCTAGACTTAAAAAAAAATTCATACAAAATATAATGCAAAGCAGCGGTTGTCAGCGCCTAACTTTTTCCACTCTATTACAACAACTTGAAGATATTAATGATTGTTGTAATTCGCCGAATCGCTCAGAGGCTAAACTGCATCAATACAGCATTTTCACTTCTTCAACGTTGCGGTATAACATTCCTTCACGAATTTTATTTTTCCATTTTAAGTTTCGATTTTAATTCCTTGACGAATTTTCTTTATAATCCTATCTACTTTTCGTAAACGAAACTTCCTCAATATTTCGATATTGGGCTCGTGCATGATAAATCCTGACTATTCTGCATTTCGTCCTGCACGAAATTGGAACATTTATATGAAATTTTCTTCAATGAAATGTATGGCCAAATCAGCATGTTTCGTCAAGGATTAAGAAATTTCGTACATGATTAATTTGAGATTTCTTCAAGACTGGAACTGCTGGGAAGGTTTTGAGCGTTATGAGCGTCTTGTTTGGTCAACCATTTTCCTTTTTCTTTGTTTTTGAAGCTTATTTGTCGTAACAACATCCTTTTCACATATTATCGTCTTTCTACATTGTCTTTGATCCAACAAGAAAGGTCTTTCTAAGATCGGAACTTTCTTTATACACCGGCAAGCAGAAAAATATACGCAATTGCAAGAACATCTATCAAAAAAATTTGCTATTGTGCTTGGATTGCCTTTTAAAACAAATTTAAAACAAATAGTTTTTGCTTATTTGTATATTTCTTCATTTTCTACATTTGCTCATGAAAGCCTTTTATTTTTGCAATGATTCTTAGCATAATTAATATTGGTAAAGATGCTTTTTGCCACATTGCTATCATTTTTTTTTTTTTTTTGGCAATATAGTAAAAATGTCCAAAAAACTTTTGTGATAGTTTGAATTTCTTCCACTTTTTTGAATTAATGGTTAGCATTTTGCTACATCGACCGTAGCCTAGTGGGTAGAGTGCGTGACCCCCAAGCTAAAGAACCGCGGTAGCCCGGGTTCAATTCCAGCTCAGACAGAAAGTTTTTTCAATTGAATTAATTTTTCTGTTCGGTCGTCACCTCTCTGCAGACAATGGCAAACCTCAGAGAGTAAAAATTGGCATGAAAAGCTTGTTGAGAACATAAGCCGTTCGGAGTCGGTATAAAACACATAGGTCCAGTTCTCGGTCATTTGTGATCAAACATTTAATAACACGCACAACACAATTGATTAAAAAGAAGCTAGGTCAAAGTCCTTTCAAGGGCTGAAATGGCCAGTTTATTTATTTATTTATTTTATTTTGCTACGTCAACGTAAGAAAGAAGTTTATTTTTGTCAAAATCAGATGCCTGCCCAAAAATTGGACAATTCAATTTATTACGCGTATTTGGCAAGTTGTGCGCAACGCTTAAGAACTCCCTCCCTGCTGCTTAAGAAATAAATTTTAATATTTAGTTAAGATTCGCAAACAAAAGAAGAGACTTGAGTCAAAAAAGTATCAACTCGCCACGTAAGTAATTTAAATGGTATATCAAATATAAGCTATAAGTACTCCAAATATTAATATTCTAGTTCTTCAGATTAAATAAAAAAATAATACTAAACTACATAAATTTGGTTTAAACAAAAAATTGGAATTTTCATATTAAAAATGGAATCCTAAGGACGTGTCGGATTGAGCTGAAACTTTTGAGAAATACTTTTTAAGCAATTTCACAACTATTGACAACTAGTCGTTTTCAAAATTAAAATATCTTTGTTTTTCTTAAGCTCAACACTCCACCCTACTGTCCAATGTCTTGAGTCAATTAATTCATTAATTTTTTTTTTCTTTTCTTACAGGCTCATTGCCTTCTTGCAACTGTCTGCCATAACATACATATTCTGTTATAATGTGCCTTTGGGCATTTATTTTCTGCCCGTCATCCATCAGCAGTAGTTTAAATCTGCTATCTTTTGTTGTGACAAACTACTTTCAGTTGCTACTTAATCTACTGCTTTTTTACTCAGACACAACTAAGTGTCGAGTTGTCCCTGCTTATTAAAGTAATTTTTGGCACGTTTTCTGACAGCATTTAAAAGCAAATCCTTAAAATTGTTCATTTTTCATCAAGACTACAACTCAAAACTTTTAGCATTTCAAAGCAAAGTGGAAAAACAGGTGAGTGCCGTGGGTGGAGTAGAAAAATATTAACCAAGAAGATGTAGAAGTTTAGGAAGAAAAAGCAACAGAAGTGTACCTCTTTACTGGTTGTTTCCATTGTTTGCTTGTTTGTTTGCATTATTTTAATATTTTTAACATGTTTGTTGCCCGCGTTGCTCGCACTTGACTAAAGTATCTCAATAAATCTTGAGCTTAACATTTTTCGCATTTGCCACACACACACACGCAAACACAAACTCAAGCACGCATGCAATCCCAAACAAACACACACATACACCCACACAAGAGCAGACAGCGTAACATGCTACGTGTTAGTGCGGCATGTTTGTGTGTTTTACTGCCAAATACGTAAGGTTTCAGCTGAAGCATTAAAGAAGCACCCACAATTGTTGGCAGCAATAGCATCCTTATCATCATCATCATCATCATCACCATAGTCATCATTAAAAAATAAAACACATACACACACCAAAACACACGTACATATAACCTTTTTATACTAAGCTCTCGGTGTATGCGTGAGTGTTTCAAGAAATAATAAATTATAGCATTACGAGAACTTTTGTTAGCAGCATTTTTACCGCTTGATGCCTCACTTCGATTCTGGGCCAAGAGCTTCGCTATGCTATGCTGCTGCCTTCAACACTTGCTGCCAACGTGGTCTCGTACTATTACCTAGTCAACTATTTCAACATAAATATACCCGATGCCGATGTGTTGCTCTACTTCGTACAGCTCGTACTTGAAAATTCTGATGTCTACATCATCCACTCGTATTTGTTGTACTTGGTCTCGGTATCGTCGTTTGCATTACCATTGTCCTCATCGTATTTCAAGATGAATGTCGGTTAAAATTTGAGAAATGATATGATGTTGAAACATTTTTCACAATAAAACTTACTACGCTGGAGAGACGAAAGCTCAATCGATCAGTCCCACAGCCAGTAGCGTACGGGAGTGGGTGTCTCTCTGACTCTGTTCACTCCAATGTTAATAAAAATGTTTACCAGGACTTGCAAGCGAAAGGGATTTTGAACTCCACACATGACTTTGACAAGTTATTTGTTGCTCGCATGTCTATCTGCATGAACTGTAGTGCTGCATGAATTCTTGCAGTGTATTTGCTTGCTTTTTTTTAACTTTCGCTGACTAGTTGAAGCAGCTTCTGCTGCATTTTATGTGCAAAATGCGCGATGAATAATAATTGCGCGACTTTGTTCGCGTTGTAGTGCAGTTCAATCAAAGCGGTACGAGTAGCAGGTTTTTTTTCTTTATTACTAAATCCATGCAAATGTTACCGATGAGTTGTGAATAGATGAGAGGCTATTGAACTTTTATGGTGTCTACTTGATTTAACATAAATTCTTGTTAGTTTTTCGACATGTCACGCTATATTGCTACGCAGCACAGTGCAACAATTCCATATAGCTTGAAACAGTAATAAAAGGAGTTCCCGTAAAATCAGTTAATGTTGCAGGAATAGTTTTAGCATAAGATATCTGTTTAATCAGCCCACTAAATGACCTATCTCTTATATTACCGAATTTTGTAATCTGTTATATTTCCCAAAAAAGTTATCCCAGACCAATTTAATTTGATGCAGATTATTGTTTACATCAAAGTCAAATGGGTGTAAAAATTAACCAAATCAGCCCACTAACACGCTCACCAGAGAACTGCATGAGTGGCTTCACTAATTCATATAAGCACTCGTTGAAAATGAGGGTACATATCGCGCTAAATATATAGTACATATTGCATTCTCTTTCAATGAATAAACAAAATGTGGACTCGCTCAAGAAGTAAACTTCGCTAAGCTTGATATTCACCACTGTATTGCTTAACCCGAATCAACCCAGAACTTTTTTTTTAATTTTTCGGAAATATTTAATATGGCATGTATGTACGTAGGTCCTTGGGATTAGAAATCGTACTTTTTTTCATTTTGCCCTTTTAGATCGGAAGATATAGGGCGTGACCATACGGTTACATTGGGTACGATTTGTGTTCGTACAACAAGAAAAAACCAGTGATTAAATTTACATGTTCGTTTTTATTAATTAGTTCGATTTAGTATGATAAGTGACAAAACATTTTACACAAAGCCCAATGTCGCATTTTGAGCATTCAGTGCGCCCGACAGATGTGCAAAACTCCCCACTACAACGTCTTCTTTTTGCACATGGACGAACAAAATGGTCCTGTCTATCATATCGTAGAGATTCTTGTGTTGTTTCTGTGAAATTCCTTTTTCGTGGGCCACATGCCTTTGGTGTTTGCCCAAAATGTTTGCAGTAATAAATGGCGATCTGTCGTCTGAACTCGAGCTGTGGCCTTTCAGGATGTGCTGAACGGTGTAACTGCCATGCGTTATGTACCGAAACGTCCACCAACAACGTGAAGATACTGCTCCACCACTTTTTTCTTCTAATTCCAATTCTATATAAGCTGACGTTTTGGTCCATGCGGTCTACACCACACATGAACTTGTTGTACTCCTTTACAGCACACGGTTGCGGAATTCTAATCCTTTTTATTTGTTCTCCGGAATACCGTTGAACATTCGCAACAGGATTGACACCATATGCACTTGATGCAATATTTACAACAGCGTTGTCGTTCCATTTGGTTAATAGTACGTTGTTCTCCTTTATTGTAATGGATTCCATATGGCCACGAGCTTTCTTCTTTATACTCTTTTTATCGGCAAGGGGACAACTTTTAGGGATTCGATTTTCTCTAATTGTACCTGTTGCAGTGTAACCACGACATTTTAGATAATGGAGTACCGGAAACCCGGTGAATAAATTATCAAAGAAGAACGAAAATGGTAGGCTTTGAACTTCTGGACAGAAGTCGTCTATCATATTTATAAGAGGTGCAGTGCATTTACCAAATCTTTCTTCATAGTTGCGATTGGATCGAGAATTTGTGCCTTGGTACATTTCGAAGTTTATTAGATACCCCCCTGGCGTACACAAGGACGATACTTTAAAGCCAAAGCGCAATGGTTTTCCTTTAATAAATTGCTTGCAACCGTGTCGTCCAAAGTAGAATATCATGCTTTCGTCATAAGATAATTGCTGCACTGGATGGAAATTTTTCAACATGTTTGCTTTTAGGTGATCTGTTATGGGGCGAAGCTTCCACATTTTGTCAGCATCGTTTACTTCTTTTCCACTATCTTCAAAATGTAAAAATTGTGATATCTGCTGAAATCGGTTTCTTCGCATAGCAGAATATATCATTTCATTTCGCAAATCATTGTCAGAACTCCAATATGACCTATAACTGGTACGACCGTCATAACCACTCACTATCAAAATACCAATGTATGTTTTTAGCTCCGCCACAGTAATATTTGGATTCGGCTTTCCAAGGAGCACGGCATATTTGTGAGATTCGTTTACAATGTGTTGAAATAATTCCTCGTCAAAAAACTTTTGAAACTGCTCATAAGGTGTGACGTTGTTGCAATCTTCAAAATTTGCTGATGGAAATAGAGGAGTCCAGGCAAATGAGTCATCTTTCACCCAGGTAATTTTAGTAGCCTTATTCGCTAGTGGAAGTTGCAATGCGGACAGGGTGGGTTTCACCTTTTGCAGGTTGTTTTCACGCGAAGAAGATGCCGACGTCGATGCTTCAGTTGAAGGTTCTGTTGATGGCTCAGCCGATATATTTGAAACCAAATGTTCACTGGAATGTGCCATGATAATATCATAAAGCTCCACATCATCTTGATCATCACTATGTTCACAATGCGCGTCATCTAAATTATTGATATGTCTGCCATTGCTCATTACGACTTCACAAGATGACTTCAGTTGACCCACACAAATGTCAACTGGAACCCCAACTTCATCCTTATCAGCATCATCTTCACCACTAAGTGCGCCACTTTCAACTTCAGGTGGAAGAATGTACAAGACAACTCATCGTCGTCTTCATCAGACAACTCATTTATGAAATCAATGGCTTCTTGTGCAGTAAGTGGCCTAAAGAATATCAAAAAAACGAAAAAAAAATACCATACAAAATAAGAGATATTTGTTTGTTTAATTTCGCCCAGCGTGACCATACGGTCACACCTGTAAACACTTTGGGAAAAAACACTAAAAAATTTTGAAAGCTGAGAAATGGAATTAAACATACACAACTTCAAATCATTCCGCAAAAAAAAATACTCGTTTGAAATATGTACAACATCATTTTATTTAAAAATATTGCATACTCACTTTTTGTAGTAACATGATTTCAGGTTTTTTGCCATTATATTTTTTTAAGTAGCTTTAGCATCCAACCGCTTCAACAAACACACAGTTGCTAGCTAAGAAACAAATTTAACAGAAGCACACACCCTTCATGAACCGAGTAAGTGCAAATTTATCGAAATCGGGGAATCACACGAATTTATGTGTTTAATTTGCTAGGCTTGTTGTGTGTGACCATATGGTAACACTGGGCTGATTCGGGTTAAGAGACTCGTTGTAACGAATAGATAAAGCTACACTCAGCGCTGCTACAAAGCTGGTGAAAATGCATCAAAGGCTGAGGAAAGACGGCGCAGCAATGAGTGTTGGCAATGTCGCTGCGAGCAGTCTCAAAACGGAAGATGGACCTTTTCCCTTATCCCAGACGTGAAAAAATGGGCTAATCGGAAGCACGGAGAAGTGGACTTCTATGTGACACAACTTCTTAGCGGTCATGGATGTTTCAAACAGTACCTCCACCGATTTAATCATGAAGAAGACCCATTTTGCACAAATTGTCCGGGTGAAATTGAAGACGCTCGGCATATCCTTTTCAATTGCCAACTCTTTAACGCAGAGCGAGCTGAACTGAAAGAAGCTTTTGGTGTGACCCCCACTTTAAGGAATATTGTTCACCACATGTGCGATACACCTCAAAAATGGAAGGTGTTTCAAGCAGCAGCAGCGAAAATTATGATCGAACTTCGCCGCATCGAACGGGTAAGATACAATGAGCTTACAAACCTACGTAACGCAGGTGAAAGCAGCCGTAATTCCGCTGTAATCCCTCTGTACCAACGACGGACGACCGGACTGAGACGATCTAATGATCACCACTGACGATTGAGCAATAATGCTCTTACGGCCTCCAGACGTAATACCCACCGGTGGTTCCTGGAGGAACCAAACGTCCGACTGAGGAGATTTTTAGCGTGTTAAAGTCGCGCACTGACTAAGGCTTTCGATGCTTTTACTCCTCGTTAAAAAAAACAAAAAAAAGCACTCAGCCTCTCAAAGCTCCCCACTCGTCCTATTCACAGAAAGTTGATAAACTATTCGCATGACTCTCAATGCTTGAGCGAATCACAGCGAGTCATCTACGCAGTTAGCTACTGCGCTGATTTTAACTACGCAGATGTTTATCAATTTCAATTTCAATTTATTTTAACATTTGTGTTGGCAAATAAGAGTTAAGTCTCTTTTAAAAGCCCAGAGAAAATTATAAAATACATTAAACGAGATTCATAAGACAAAAATAAAATTTTATAAAATTAAAAGCAATAATCATATAAAAATTTTAGATTAAAAATAACATGGAATACATTAAATGAATACATAACAACCATTAATTACTTACTTACTTACTTAGTTGGCGCTACAACCGTATGTTGGTCTTGGCCTCATCTAAGAATTTGCGCCAGCCATTTCTGTCTTTCGCTTGCTGGCGCCAGTTGGAAATTCCAAGCTTCGTCAGGTTGTCCTCTACTTGGTCTTTCCAACGAAGATGCGGTCGTCCTCTTCTGCATTCGTTACCGCCGCTGGGTACCGAATCGAATGTTTTCTTCACTGGAGCATCGTCTTTCATGCGCTGAACATGACCAAGCCAGCGAAGCCGCTCGATTTTAATGCGCTTGACTATGTCGATGTCAGCTTACAGCTCATACAGTTCATCATTCCACCGTATTCGGTACTCGCCATTGACGCAGATTGGTCCGTAGATCTTACGAAGAATCTTTCTCTCGAATGCTCCTAAGGCCTTTTCATCTAAACTGCTCAGCGTCCAGGTTTGTGATGCGTAAAGTAGGACGGGCATGATGAGCGATTTATAGAGCGTGATTTTCGTTCGTCGAGAGAGGGCTCTACTTCACAATTGCCTACTGAGCCCAAATTAACACCTGTTGGCAAGAGTTATTCTTCGTTTGATCTCAATGCTGATGTCGTTGGTTGAATTAATGCTGGATCCCAGATAAACGAAGTTCTTCACAACCTCGAAGGAAGTATTGTCAACGGTAACGGTAACAACCATTAATTAGATAAAAATAAAATTTAAAACAGAATTTATATAAAGTTAAAAGTAGTTTATATTTTATTAAGAAATATTATTTTTTGAGCAGAAATAATTTTGAGCAGCCTTAAAATAAACGACAAATAAAACGACAAAGCGAAAATAAAATTAGAGATAGAATCAAAAAAGATTAAAATCAAGAGGGATAGAATCAGTAGTTAAGAAAAGTAGTTTAAAATTAAATGCTTAAAGGTCCTATAGTTTGGATAACTTTTGAGGCTAAGTGGAAGTGAATTCCACAATCTGATCGCTTTTACGAAAAACAGTCTACTAGAAACAATGTAGTTGTATCTTGGGGCCAAAATGTTCCTACTTCTACTTGACCAGCAGAACTCAAGTTTATCAAAAAGATATCGTGGGCATCGCGAGTAGATGACTTTGTGTAAGAAAATATAGTTTCTTGCCTTAAGTTATTCGAGTAAGCCAATGCCTAAAATTTGGTTGCAATATAGCGAAATATGATCAAATCTTTTCAGATCGTAAATATAGCGGGCAGCGTTATTGAATGCAACTAAAAGCTTGTGAGAAGACTTCGAATCGTGCACAAGAAATAAAAAAATAATGATTGCAACAAGATGAATGTCTCTGGATGCAAATACGAATATCATGAACATCAGATAGAATAGATTTGCCTGCATATAATAGTTTCTTCCAAATTTTTTCCCAATAAGACATGCGGCGACTATGAAATACAGAGCACCATGCAAAATATTTTTGTTACAAGGCAAATTGCACAACTCAAAGCGTTTGGCGAGTCCCATTAACAACGTCGCTTTATCTCAAAGCAGGCAGAATTTTCACTATATTCACAATGTTTGTTCGAAGACTCTCACAACTCTTATGGTCCAGTTAGCCTCGCATGGCACAGCAGCGCATGCAACGCAGATAAGCAGCTAGCACACAGCTAAATAAATGGTGATTATGCAAAGCATAGTCACATGGTCAAAATAAAACAATAAAAAAGAAGAATACAACGATTTTATTTTAATAAATTAACCGCACTTGATCAAACAATTTTACAACTTCACATCTGTTTTGCCAAAACGTCAAATACATAGAAGAATACACAGATATTAAAATGAAATAGATCTTCCATGTTTATCTATGTAGTCAGAGATGCATTTCTGTTTTTATCTGAGCATTGCCATGCGTTGCCATGTTGTGCATAATCAGATACACACAAATCCTATTAAACAGATTTCGATGTGACGCTTGTTAAGCCATGCACTGCTATGCCATGCGAGGCTAACTGGACCATTAGCTGAATCGCGAAGCTTGCAAAATGATTACTATATTCGCTATGTTTGTTAGTTTATTCACCCAACTCTCAAAGTGAGGAGCGAAGCAAGCGCATATTGTAGAGCAGAGAGTGAGAGCATAAGTCGCACTCAGCATTAAAGAAGCGAGCGAGTCAATGCGAGTCAATGCGAGGCAAACAACATTTTTTGAGGAATGCGAATGCCTGAGAAAACAGAAAATGTAGTGAAGAAGGAGAGTGCGTTATGAAGCCAAGCGCTTGTTGCAGATCTCTGACGCTCACCTCCCATTCAACTGAAAATTTGGGTGAACAATTATCTTATCCTATGACATATTCTTACAAACTATAATTAGTCTACGGTAAGTGCTTTTAGTTTTGTCCACTCGCTATACGTACAAAACATGCTCTGCTAAAGTAGTCATTAAGTCCTTTTTTCGAGTTTCGGTAAATTTTAGAAATTTGTTGAAGTTTTTATTTTAATAAACTTACTTTATAATTTAAATATCTAAGAATTATCTTTAATTAAGTATCGTAAAGGTTATGATTTTTATTAAAAAAATGATTTTATTAAAAAAAATTTTTATTAAAAAAATCATAATACCATCATCCTTATCCTTTAATTTAATTTTATTTTATCTGATTTTATATTTATATTTATTTTCAATATTTGTAGCAATACTGTTATTCATTGGCAGTTCTGTTTCAGATTCTCATCTGATACTTTTACTATATATAAATATAATTGCATATATTTTGCGCTGCTTTTGCATATTTTTTTCTGCAAACTTAAGATTACCAGAATGATTTTTCTTAATAAATTTAGCAATTGATAACTTTGCAGGCAGTGGAAGCAACTTGTTATTAAGATATGGAAAATCAAGCAAACAAATTTTTCCTCTGAACAGATAGTTGTTTTTGACCGAAATTTTAAAGAAGATAAAAGTGACGAAAACTGCAAAATTCTTTAAATTTTCACGCTGAAAAATTTTATAAATGAGTATAAATATGATAAATAATTCCTATTTAATATAAAATAGATAGCAATCAATACCATTGTTTCTTACCTTTCTTCTTTCATAACTTTCGCGCATTATAAATATTTATATTGCTGGGATCTGACTTATTTATAGATATTTTTACTTGTTGTACTGTAAAAAAATTTAGTTCTTATTTGTACTAATGTCTTAGGAATAAATACAAATACAAATCTTTCATTCTGCGCTCGCCAAATGCCGAATTTCTACTCGCTAGAACTTTTGACTCTTGCAATAGTGGTAAGATTTTTGTATAGAACATGATACTTTGATATGTTGCGCAATATTGCTGCAGCTATTGAGATTCGCACAAGCCCTATATATTTTCAATCATAAAATTTACAAGTGTTTCTTTTGAAAATACAAAATGGTATTTGAGAACTCCACGCTTTCTTCCAGTTATTGTTGTATTTTTTTCCCTAGTATTCTTCTTTACAACTGTAACTCTTGTCTGCATTATTAATTATGATTTCTTCTTAGTTTTGTCTTATAAAAAAAATATTTTTAGTGTTTTTGAATGCTTTAAGTATGAATAGGGATTAAGTTTGGTTTTTTATTTAACCAAAAAAAAATTTGCAAATGTTTTTAGCAGGGGCCGTAACGGTTATGATTTTTTTTTTCAAAACAGTCTACAAATAATCGGCATTTTTTGACTGATTTCATTTTGATTAAATATAAAAGTTAAAATTTTACTTTTATTTTTTTCGATCAAAAATAAAAGTAAAAATTTTTCTTGTATTTCTTTTAACTCAAAATAAAATTTAAAATAAGGATTTTATTTTTTCGATCAAAAATATAAGTTAAAATTTGATTTTAATTTTTTTGATCAAAAATGAAAGTTAAAATTTGACTTATTTTTTCGATCAAAATTAACAGTTAAAATTTACTTTTATTTTTTCGATCAAAAATAAAAGTTAAAATTTATCTTGTATTTTTTGATCAAAAATAAAAGCATCTTTTATTCTTTTATACCTATACTAGCTGAACCCGGTGTGCTTCGCTACCCCCCTCGTACCAGGATTGCATTTCAAAATTGTGGCAATACCAAAATCACTTTTCACGCCATTGAATTTTCGAAATAAGTCCACCCCAGCGCCACCTACCGTGTCCATTTATACACAAATTATTTTCTTATGATTAAACAAACATACATTCTGAATTTCAGTTAAATTGGTCCATAAATTCAAATTTTCGATATAAGTCCACCCCAGCGCCACCTATCGGGTCCATTTATACACAAATTATTTTCTTATGATTAAACAAACATACATTCTGAATTTCAGTTAAATTGGTCCATAAATTCAAATTTTCGATATAAGTCCACCCCAACGCCACCTATCGGACTTTCCCGGAGGGTTTTTCCAAAATTTTCCTTCGTAAAAACCTTCTCCTGGCAATTATAAACAACTGAAAAAAAATTTTAGACAAATCGGCCCAGCCATTCTCAATTGATGTTTTACTATACATTTTTTACACCATTTTTATATATATAGATTAGTGGAACGGCGACTGCAAGCAGATGATATAGGCATTAAAATATGACATTTACTTTTGATCGAAAAAACAAAAGTCAAATTTTAACTGTTATTTTTGATCGAAAAAAGAAAAGTTAATTTTTATCTCTTATGTTATCTCTATTTTTATCTCTTATCTAATATTTTATCAAAGAAATTAAAGTCAAATTTTAACTTTTATTTTTGATCGAAATAAAATTGGTCAAAAAATTACGATTACTTATTGACTTCTTTAAAAAAAAAATCAGATAAAATCATTAAAGATTCCTTAGCTAACAAGCATCACATTGCTATATTCAAATATAGAATGAACTTTCTCTTTCCATTTGAATTTTTAACATAAATTTCGAAAATAACTGTTATTTTCGGTCCCTGGTTTTTAGAGTTATTAACGATACCTGCTTTTATTACAGCTTAATGCCATTATTTTAAAATTTTGGCATTTCGTGATCCCGAAAAATTCCAGGATCATGAATTTTAAATCCCGAAATCCTGGGATTTGTCAAAACTCTTCGGGATTGAAAACCCTAGTCCTAGCACATTTTACACTTAATTATGCCAATTAAGATGTTAGTTGGAATAATGCAAATAGCATTATTTCTTGATGCTTGCCAACGATTTAGATTTATATTTGGCTTTCTATTGAATCGTTTTTAAATAACATTTTTTGTATGAAAAAGTGAAAAATAGCTTTACTCTGAATCTGACTTCAGTGCTACAAAGTATTAAAGCATCGACTTTGTCAGCAAAGCTTCAACTCGCTCAGCTTTTCTACTTAAGTTAAATATGTATTCATTCCCCAACCAGGCTTATTTTTAGCAACAATTTAGCGAAAAAAAGCTTATCAATTTATTTAGAAGCAAAAAGTTCCATCCTATTATAATTTATCGCGTGCATTAGTAATTGCGATAAATTAACACCTATGAAAAATAATTCATTTACTACTTTAACCGCGAGTTGTAAAGTAAGTCGTGCCGTACGAACGCTATGCTTAAAAGCGTAGTGAGGTGATAAGCAGAAAGTGGAAGCGGCGAAAGTGGAAATCAGCATGTAAAGCTGGCTTTGGTTGACTTTTGTTCAATGTTGTTTGAAATTCTGGTGAATGCGATCGAAACACGCAATGAACTCAAATGCTGCTAATAAACAATAAAATTAAGCCAAATAAAATAAGCATTAAATATTTTACAACAACTCTGCATAAAAAGCTGCAGTTGCGAATAGCAGCTAATGCTTAATGCAATAAAGCTTAATGTTCTAATTTTGAGTATGTGGGCAAAAATGTTTTATTTCCGTGTGTTTGTGCGTGTGTCTTTGTTGTTAAAAAAAACTATGTGTAATATTGCAAACATTTCACAAATGCAGCTGTTTGCTATTGCCCAGATGAAAAATACAGCAGATCTGCCGATGGAAGGAATGTGGCAGGTTATAATTTTAATGCTAAGAAGCAAAAGTATCATGTTTGTTAATGGAAAATTCCGGTTAATTTTAACGCAACTCATTGACGGGTGCAACTCAGGTTGCAGCAAAACTAAAATTGCTTAATGTTTTGGTCGCAGTTGCTGTTTTTTGCTGCATTATTGCTGCGTTGCAGCGTGTATGGCAATATGGATTGCTGCAACCATCGCAGCGTGTGTATCAAATGTATTAAAGAAGTCGTAATCTGGTTGCAGTTCCACTAATGTTTTGGATGCAGTGTGTATGGGCCGCATTAGGGACAACAACTTCAAGATTTTCATGATTGTTGTAATTCGCCGAAACTTTGTGTTTTCGTAGAAGCACTTTTTATAGCAACAATGTTATGTTATGTATGTTATTTAAAAAAAAAATTAAACATTACGAATGGCTCAGTCGGCAAGGGCTTTAGTTTTTATTTATGAGGCATTCCAAGCCAAATCGGACGGTTTTAAAAATTTTTATTTTTTTATTTCCACCATTTTTTTTTTTTTTTGATATCTTTGAGCACTTATCGAAAAACCCTCCCTCCTAAATTTTGGGATTTTTTTGATCATCCGTTCCAAAGACATCGATATTTCAAAAAAGTAGCTCTTTTTGTGGTTTTTTGCCCGCAACTTATTTAAAACTCATTGAAATTAAAATTATCATCCAACATAAAATTTTAATTTTTCAATTTAATTTTCGAAAAAAAAAATTCTGTAAAAATTTCTTAAATTGTATTAGTACGTAATTTTCGATTTTTAAAATTTAGATTGCATTTTCTAAAATGATTGCATATTTTGATTTTCTTCAAAATATTTTACAGCAAACTGCTACTATTCCACAATTTTTAAGACCGGTCTGGTCGTGTGCCTTCGATAATTACTATTTTTGTCGATTTTTGAAAATTAAAAAAAAAATTTTATTTTGTTAAATTTTGTGTACTTCTCTCTTTTGATAAATTTTTGTGTATGGTGTTTTGTACTGTAGGGTTAATAAAATTGTATATTTTCGAATATTTTCTTTAAAACAATTCCAAAATCTTGAAAATAAATGTAAATTAGTTGTGCCATTAAAAAAATGCTCCTTTTTTGTTTTTAGTACAAAAGCAACATTGCTTAGTGTCATTTCCTCTGTTTGACATTGTATTCCCATGACTGACAGTCTTTAGTACTCCCATTCTGACAGGGTACTATTTATAGTACCCGGATTAATATACCTTGTTTACTACTGGACTAAATGTCCACCAATAAATTTTGTGTATTTTAACCAAGCATTGCCTTTATTAAATATTCCTCAGATAGATAAATATGCAACTAATAATCCAATTAACATGAGTGAGAAATACAATGAAATTTGTCATTTGGAGTATAATGTCCAACAGAGGAAATGACAATAAGCAATGTTGCTTTTGTACTAAAAACAAAAAAAGGGGCTCTTTATTTTTTAATGGCACAACTAATTCATATTTATTTTCAAGATTTTGGAATTGTTTTAAAGAAAATATTCAAAAATATACAATTTTATTAATCCTACAGTAAAAAACAGCCATAACAGCATGCACAAAAACTTATCAAAAGATAGAAATACACAAAATTTAATTACATAAAATTTTTTTTTTAAATTTTCAAAAATCGAAAAAATAGTGTTTATCAAAGGCCTGACCGGTCTTAAAAGTTGAAAAACTAGTAGTAGTTTGCTGTAAATATACAATCACTTTAGAAAATGCAATCTTAATTTTAAAAATCGAAAATTACGTATTAATACACTTTAAAAAAATTTTTACAATTTTTTTTCGAAAATTAAATTGAAAAACTTAACTTTTATGTTAAACAATAATTTTCATTTCAATGAGTTTGAAACAAGTTGCGGGCAAAAAACCACAAAAAAAGCTGTTTTTTTTTTTTGAAGTATCGATATCTTTGGAACGGATGATCAAAAAAATCCCAAAATTTAGGAGGGAGATTTTTTCGATAAGTACTAAAAGATATCAAAAAATGGCGGAAATCAAAAATAAAAATTTTTAAAACCATCCGATTTGGCGTAGAATGCCTTTTATGTAGCGGCTGATATCCTGGTGTTACTCGAGAGTCATTTATATAAACATTTAAATATAAACTTTTCGATTAAGTTTTTTTTTTTAAATTCTGGAATAATGGAATAAATGTTGAATTTGAAGTTTGAGCTACCGTTAAAAAGGTAATTGAGCGAACTTTAATCCAAAAAAGTTTTGAACAATTTTGGTTGTTTGGCGGTTGCATCTCTTGCGGTGAGCTAATTGAATTCAAAGAAAGGGTACGAAAAACATATTTTAAAAATTAAAAATAATTTAAATATTTACTTTATCTTAAAACTAGCAAAATTACCTTTTCAACAATATAAAAATTATGGTGGGTCTCAAAGGGTTATTGAGATATGGACATTTTATCATCTAAACAAAAATTTATATTAAAAAATATGGTAAACTTTTTAACAAAAAAGTTTTACTGAAATATAATAAAAACAGCGGAGATATTGGCATTAAAAGTAAAAACTTTGATTTTCATATAATTTTTTTCTCATTCTAAGATATCAATATTTTATGAAAAATTCGTTGTACTAAAAATGATTGTACTAAAATATATATTAGCTGCATTTTTTTCATGGGAGATCAGGGTCATATCATCCCATTTGCAAGCAGAGCAAAAACAACAAATAATTCAGCAAGTGAGCTGGACATTAAATTGATCCAATTCTATGTTTTTAAGTGTTGAGGACGCAACAGCAAAAGTAGACAACACTAAGCCATTATTGATGGCTAGATGACGCTGCGACTGAAAAAAACTGGCAGTACTGCATTATTTGACATTTTAAAAGTTTGGTAGCAATAGCATTTTTGCAAAAAATTGCGCAAAACTTATCTGCTAGCTACATAAGAACATCAGATATTCTTCTGTAAGCAGAAAATAGTGCCACCTGTCTGTAGACCCAAACGTGTGGGGTTATTTTTGAAGAAAATTTTGATAGACATCATTCGACTATTCACCGCAAGGTGTATAGTTTAAACCCACGGTACTTGCAAATGATGCGCCAACTATCTGTGAGTTTAAAGCACAGATCAAAACCAATGAAATAATTGTGCTAACCAGATGCGCATATGTTTTATTTTATCGTCATATAGCTGAAACTGATTACAGGAAAATATTAACTTTTACAGCATTCTTATTCACAGTCATCTTTTCGATGAAATGGTGATATATATACAACATTTAAAGTACCATTGATAAAGAACTGAGTGGCAACGGTGACACAATAGTGAGAAAAATTGAGCCATCACATCAAAACAAATCTAACAGGAGGGGGCAGGGGGGTGGTAAGGCAAAAAACTAAGTAAATTACTATAAGGAAGATTTTATATAAACTAAAACGTTTGTAATTTCTCTAGACACACAACTGCATTCTTAGAGATAAATGGCGACGCTCAAATTATACAGAGAATTTTAAAACAAAACTTAGTTTTATAAATAGTTTGGTATGAAAAAATAGATTTTTAGCCATAACCTTTGATTGAAAAGACTTTTTTGTCTTTTCAGTCAAAGGTAAACATGTATAGATATAAAAACATATATAGATATAGATATAGATATAAAAACAACAATTTGAAAAAACAAATTTCGAGAAAAAAAAATGAAAGGGGGTACCTTGTTGTTTTACAAAAACAGTAAAATAATTTTTGCGCTTAGCTAGACGAAAGCTATGTCATATGAAAGAACATATGAAATATGTCATTTTTACAACAAAAAATGTTGAGTAATTTTTTGAATAAAAAGTCAATATTTTGGATTTTTTTTGACATAAATATAAAACATAGTTTCACTGACTTAACGGTACAGTTCAACCTATTTTTGTGAAGTAATTTTATTGAATTTTTGAACAAAAAAAATTTGACTGAAATATATTAATGGGCAGCGGAGATGTTTGCATCGAAAGACCAAACTTTGATTCTCATGTCGTTTTTTTCTCATTCTTAGGTAACATTGTTTTATGAAAATTTGTTGTAGTGAAAATTTATACAATTTTGAATATATGTGAGCATTTTTGGATTCAAAATAACAAAAATTATTTCATTCTAAATACACAAAAAACCCCGATGGTAAAAAGTATTATAATAACAAAATTACCGTTAGTTGAATAATTTACAGGGGGCATGGCAAAAAATAAGTATGTAACATTTTAATCTAAGATGTATTTAATATGTATACCTAGTTTGAGCAACATCCATTGAGCCGTTTAGATTTGTATAAAGGCCAAACAAACAAACAGAAAATGAGTTGTATTACTATAGATTTTGGAATCTTGGTTAGTGTGTTCATATCCCATCAAAGACATCAATGTTTTTTCTTAATAACTTTAGCTTTTCTATAGTTCATTGTAGTTTGTTCTGTTTTTTTAGTGATTCCGTTTTTTTTTGCATTAAGTGCTTATAATAACAAAGCGAATGCGTTAATTTTCTTACTCTGTACTCTCGTACGTTTGTTCTTAAAGAAACAAATTAAGCGACGATTACACTTACGCTGCCGAGGTTCAAGACTCCAGATAATGATAATTTTGCAATTGCCGACAACATGGGTTAGAAATTCAGCAGACATGCTTGCCGCTCCATACCCGCTTATATCTTTTTTCTAAAGGCATGTCCTAAGACGTCATGTCTTTCAAATTAACTGCTGTAGCAGCAATGCAGCATGCATTTCATGGAATGAATGCAGCATTAATGCAGTGAGATGTATGCAGTATTGCTGCTTTGGCAGTTCATTTGGCAGGCATGTACAACTTCTGCATCCATAACATAAGATGCATGCTGCATTGCTGCTATGACAGTTCATTTGGTAGACATGCCGGCCTAGGACATGTCTATACAAAAAAGATATAAGCGTATATGAAGGCGAGCTTGTCTGCTATCCTTCCGAGGCATGTTGCTGGCAGACATACAACAGGGCTCCTTTTCCAACTGGGTGACATTGATATGCTCAACATAGATATGCTTTTTGGATGCGCTTATTTATGTCTGTGTGTGTGTGTTTTTTTTTTCTGTATGTATGTGTAGTTTTGCATATTTTTTCGTTGCTCTTTGGCAATATTAAGAAAATATGTTGCTGCTGCTATTTTTATTTGACAAACATGACTGCACAACAACTGTTTACCGAGTAACTGTTACTTGTTTCTATCTATCTATTGGTTGTTGTTGTTGCACACAATATGAATGTGTAGCGAGAGTATCTAATACATAGTTTGACTTTTCCAGCTTTATTTTTCATCTCTAAAAATGAGTTGCATTTTTTTGAGATTTTTGTGTTTGTTTTTTTTTTTCTACTACTAGCTCTGCAAATTGTACAAAATTTATTTCACACAAATTGTTTTGTGTTTGTGTCTTCTCTGTACTTGCTCCCTTGCCAGTGTTGCCACATTTATTTAGTTGTTTTTTGCTTTGCTTTCTAATTTTTAGTTGCTCTTTTTGCTAGGCAGCAGACGATTGTGAACAAAAGCCAAGCATTTTGGCAGCATAAAATGAAAATTAAACATGAAAAGTCAAAAATTTTACTTGACACTCTCTTTGTTGCTGGTGTTGTTGTTATTGCATTGTTGTCACATTTGCTATTGTCTTGTTGTGGCTTGTGAAAGTGTGTCTATGTATTTCTCTGTGTGTGTGTGTGTGTGTCTGTGTTAGTGTAACTTTATGCACGCCTTGCTGACATGTTAATTTCTTTGTGGTATCTCAGAGATAGAATATTTAAAATTTAATTTCCATTTTAAATTGTTTTCCTTTTTACTCTTTTTTTTTTCTTACTCTTGGAATGTTTTAAGTTAGAGGAATGTCCAATGTCCAGATAGTTGCAGCAACACGTTGATGTATTTGATTACTTTTTAAACTAGTTGGGAAATAATTAACTTCACATTTATTTAAGCTCAAGCTTAACTTTATTGAAATATCATATTTAAATTGAGCAATGCATATTTGTAGGCTAAAGAATGTTGCCAGCAACAACAACCTTAAGGCTTAAAGTGCAGTAAAATTTAAATTTTATGTTGTGCTTTAATAACGCTTTGCTACTGTGCTGCTAGTGTTGCAAAATAAATGCAGCCGTTGCTGCCTATAACGCCTGAAAGTATGCTATAATCTCTCGCATACAATGTGTGACACAGCCAGCATTGGTAGCGGCTTGTGTGTTGTTGCTATTATTAGAGTTGCCTGCTTGGTTAGCGGGTCCTTCGCTTGGTTTGCCTTATATGGCTCGTTGGCTTATTGCTATTCCTTCCTCGTAGTCTTCCTTCTCCTCCACCGCCGGCTGCACGTCCTGCACTCCAAATGCCTCCACAACAAAACGTTGCCATAATTTATGATGCATAATCTCTAAGCCCAGCGCCAGTAGACTAACTGCATAGCCAAAGATAAGCACTAAAAGTGCTGATGTAAACGTCTGCATGTCAACCTGTTGGTGGAAGAGTTGATGACTTTAATAGAAGGTTACTTAAATGCATTCAAAATGAAGAAGCAGCCAAAGTGCAGGATATGTAAAAAAATGCCTGCTTTGCTTAACGTAAAACCAATTTTCTGTTTTACTTTCAATCAACACATCGCCAGCAAAACTTGAAAAAATACCAAAATCTATCTCAGTCTTTGCAGTAAAAACCGTTTAAACTACAAAATTGATTTTGACTTCGTGCAATTTGCACCAGATTCTAAATATGTACCTGTATCAAAGCAAAAATATTTTTTTGTCCAAACCATCAAAGCGCATTTCCGTTTTTATCCTTTGTGCGTGTCTGTTTGATCGAACTTCAATGGGTAACAAAATAATTTCTTACCCGCGGCTTTAGAGTTGCTTTAGAGTTGCCACAAATGCAATTGCAGACAGTACAAAGTAAAGCCAAAGAAGTGGAATACTTCAAACACAACAACAACAAGAACAATTCGATGATTCGAACTGAAAATTTGTGTTTTCAAATCAGGCAGCAGTGAAAAACAAAATTTTTCACTTGCGTTAAAAAAACCAAAGAAACATATGGTCTCACTTTGTTGCAGGAATGATTGAGAGTCTCTTGTTTATTTTTTTTTTTTTCATGAACATCAGATAAAGTCAAATTTAATACAATTACACCGGTGAGTACAGGGTGTGTTAAAAATATTTATTTCTACTAGAGCTTGCTAGTAGTATAAGTAAATTTTTCTACCATTTCGCATACATTCTCTGTTGATTCGATAAAAAATTAAAGTCGCAAGCATATGTTTTGCATAAAAATTTGACATCACTTTTACTTTCCTAACGAATTAGCAATCAGTTCTCTCGCTCAAAAGACAGCGCAATGTGAGCGATAAACTGAAAATAGAAAAAGTGTAGTTTTTTGTCTCTTTCTACGCTCATCTGAGAACGTAAGCGCATTTATATTACATTGTAAAGCAAAAAAAAGCCTAATAAAACAAAGCCGAATGTTTAACTCTTCTTTTTGAGCGGATCTTTCACTTGTATATGACTCCACAATGCGTGAAATACATCATTTCACCTGTTTAAAGCAGCAAAATTTTTATAAAAAAGATTCGGTGCAATCCTACTATATCTACTTTACTCTACTCTTCTCTATATCTACTCAATCTACTCTAATTCAGTAAAAAAATTGTCACAATCGGTTGAGAAACACGGGGGGAAATGGTTCTAAATTGGTTCCTCTTTGCAATTAAAATATACGTGTTTAATGTTTGGAAGCTGATGCAATTCATTTATGGTTTTGCATGTTTTTAAGTACCTCTTCAGCTCTTTTTCTACATTATCATACAAAATGCAGTTTGCGTCTGTAAAATCGGAAAAATTTTTTAACTTAGTTTACAATTTTCAGATGTAAATTAAAATGAAAATTGAATTGAGATGAAAATTTTTAAGTTTCGAGAAGTTCTTTTTGCTCTGTTTTTTCCATTTCTTTCAAGACCAGCTTTCTAAGAGACTGCTATTCTTAAAAGTCTTGTGTAAACAAGTATTTAAAATATAGATTTGAAACAGCTACAAGTTTAGCGTCTTCACTCTGAAAAATATTATAAAATCTTTTATTTATGGCTTCTGTTGTTATAGCATTAGCAAGCTATGGTACCAAATTTAATCGTTCAGTATTTTTAATATTTTGCAACTTTCTACGAAGGGAGTACAAAACTCGAAACAATTATTTTCTCATTGCAATGTATAGTATCTAATGCTTCAGCTAATGGATGCATACTGTTTGAGAGCCATAACATATTTAGGCTAGGTACGCAAAAGGGTTTTATCTTGATTTTTATACAAATTTGGACTGTCAGACTCTCAGATGGTCAATTTTTTCAATTTTGTTTATGACATTACATTGAGAATTTCAACGCGTTTCCATGAATGATTCTTTAAAAAATGTTTTTTGAGTGATACTTTATCAATAACTTGAAAAAAAAAAATCAGAAATTAAATTTCTCAACTTCTAAGCACACCTACACTCTATTTTTAACCCTTCTGGGACTTTAAATACAACACACAAAAAATAGAAAATTAATTACTAAATTTTATTGAAATACGACCAAAACTGTCTAAAATAAAGTATTTTTATGAATATGTGGGCGGTAAAAGAGGTGCGGTAACGCTTTTTTCCTTAAACTTTTTCGTACTTGAAACAAAACGACTGTCAAAATTTCAGCTCAATTCAGGCTATACCTGGCGCACTTTGCTTAAATATGAGAATTTTTTTTGTTGCAAGGAGGATGCAATGATTTGTCACAAAAACATTCGAAATAGTTTTTGCAACAGTTTGCTGTATCGAGGTTCTTTTAAAAAAGTAAGTTAGATAAAAGAACGTTGTTTTGAAGTTATTATTTAGTTGCAAGAACATTGGAAACAATCATTGCAACCTAATGTTGTATCAAGGTTATTATTCAGTTAAAGCATTATTATGAAGGAAGCATTATTGTAATTGCTAAAATTTTCTTTATAAAATAACGATATATTGATGTTATTATTAAGTTGCAAAAACTTTGGAAAAAATCATTGCAACTAATATAATATAACTAGCTGAAACTCGGTGCGTTGCTGCCACTCTCCCTTGTAAACGCCCATAAAATGTTATCAGTTAAACAGCATGTCTAAATTGAGGTCGAATACTGAATTCCGAGACTGTGCGACTATGCGATATCCACAAAACTATTCGATATAACAAATTTGGGTTGTATAGGAAGTGCCACGCCCTCTTGATCACCGCTCATAGAATGTTATTAATTAAACTGCATGTGTACATGGAGGTTGAATACCGAATTCCAAACTGTGCGACATATAACTCCAAAACGATTCAATAGCAGAAATTTGGGTTGTTTGGGAGGTGCCACTCCCCTTTTCCCTACGCCCATACAAATTTACCAATGAAACTGCATGTGTAAATTGAGGTCAAATACTGAATTCCGATGCTGAGTTTCTTATTACTCCAAAGCTATTCGATATCGCAAATTTAAGTTAAGTTGGAGGTGTCACGCCCCCCCCCCTCCCCCGACAAACTCTAAAAAATTTTATTAGTAAATCTGTATGCGTAAATTTTGGTCGAATACTGAATTCCGACGCTGTGTGATCTTGAGCTCCAAAGCCATTTGATATCACAAATTTTCGTTGTATGGGAGGTGCCACTCCCCCCTGATCAACGCTCATAAAATGTAATCAATGAAACTGCATGTTTACTTTGAGGTCAAATACTGAATTCAAAAACTATGCGACCTATAACACCAAAGCTATTTGATATCTCTAATTTGGGTTAAATATGTGTTTTCACGCCCCCTTGTCGCACGCCCATAAAATGTAAATAATGAAACTGCATGTATAAATTGAGGTCGAATACTGAATTCTGACGCTGTGCGGCCTATAACATCAATGATATTCGATATCGCAAATGTACGTTAAATGGGAGGTGCCACGCCCCTCTTACCAATGAACACTAAATTATATGTTATACGAATACTGAATTCCGGCGTTGTGCGACCTATAACTCCAAAGCTAAATAGCACAAAGTTGTATAGGAAGTGCCACTCCCATTTGCCCTACGCCCATAAAATGTTAGTAATGAATGGGCATGTATAAATTTAGGTCGAATACCGAATTCTTAAGCTGTCCACCTATAACTGCAAAGCAATTCGATATCGCAATTTTGGGTTGTATGGTAGGTGCCCCTCCCCCTTGTCCAACTCCCATAAAATTTCATCACTGAAACGGTACCTCTAAATTGTGGTCGAATACCGAATTTCTAAGCTGTGCGACGCATAACTCTAAAGCTATTCGATAACACAAATTTTGTATATATTTGTGGGAGGTAAAAGGGATGTGGCATTACTTCTTAAACCATCTCGTACTCAAAGCAAAGCCACTTACAAAATTTGAGCTCAATCGGACTAATAATTTCGAATTATTTTGATATTTTCTTAAAAGTAGGCGTAAATTAAGTGTGACCAAGCCCGTTTTTATTAAAGTTAATCACGGTTATCATACGAGCTTATCTACCAAATTTCAATTTAATACGACCAAAACCGTCTTAAATATAGCATTTTTATTGATTTGTGGGCGATAAAAGGAGGTGTGGCATTATTTTTTCCTAAACCTTTACGTAGCAGTTACGAACAAACCCGTAGAAGGAAGTATCCAAATTGGTCCAGTCGTTTTCAAGTTTTAAGCAACCGAACAAATCTCGATTCTTTTTTATATATACAGATATTAATTTGTGGGCGGTATCCTTTATTTGGTTTGTGGTCGATAGCGCAAATTTGGCTTGTATGGGAGGTACCACGCCCCCTCGTCCAAACGTTACCAAACCTCACAGGAACACTCACTCTCCTCGGCAGACGTTGTTCTGCCACAGACCGCCTTACTGCCATATACGAAAATGTCAAGAAATGCCAAATATATTTACCATTTTCAGTATAGCTGCCGAAAGTAGCCATATGCACTAAATAACCAAATTTTAATCTAGTACGATCAAAACACTGCGAAACATAGCATTTCTGTTGTTTTGTGATCGGTAAAAAGGGGTACAGCAAAAATTTTTCCTTAAACCATCTCGTAATCGAAACAAATCAAATGCCCTAAATGCAGCTAAATTTATCTTAAGCCTGGCGCACTTTGCTTCACTCCTGACACCCCGAAAAGTGAGTTTAACGAAAGTGGGACAGGCCTATTTTTAGTGCACTTGCCGAGAGGAACCATATGAACTGAATTACAAAATTTTTGTCTAATACGACCCAAAACGTTGAAATAAAACGTTTTCATTGGTTTGTGGGCGGTAAAATGGGGGCGTGGAAACCAATTTTTAGTACAGTTGTCGACAGTAACCGTGCATACTAAATTACAATTTTTAGCCTTATACGAGCCAAACCGACTAAAATATAACATTTTTATTGATTTAGGGGTAGTAAAAGGGGGTGTGCCAAATTTTTCCTCAACCATCTCGTACCTGAAACAAATCGACTGCCAAAATTTTAGGTCAGTCGGTTCAGTAGTTTTGGAGTCTATAGACATCACACAGCCAGACACACATCGTTTTGTTTTTATATATATAGATATTGATTTGTGGGCAGTAAAAGTGGACGTGAAAACATTTATATATAGTGTTCGCCTCTTGGAGCACCTACACAGCAAGTTTCACTGTAAAAATGTGTAAAACTCCGGAACTCCGGAATGATTTCGAAAAGAGGGCGTATTTATATTACGACCACGCCCATTTTTTGTACATTTACCGACAGTATCCATCTGAGCAAATTACCAAATCTTAGTTTTTTGGGATTGAAACCGTCCGATATATCCTTTTTTGGTTTGTGATCGATAGCGCAAATTTGGCTTGTATGGGAGGTACCAAGTCCCCCTTAAAATCGTTACGAAACCTCACAGGAACACTCCCAAGATGTGGCTTCAGTTTCCCTGAAAGTTTCATAAAGATCAGTTCAGCGGTTTTGGAGTCTATACGTGATATTGCCACATACCCACATACATACATTTTTATATATATAGATTAGTTACATGAACGTTGTATTTTGGTTGCTATTCAGTTGCAAGAAGTTCTGCAATAAATTACTGTAAATTAATGCTGCATTAAAGTTATTATTCAGTTGTAAGAACTTTAAAAAATATTTGTAGCTTATGAAATTTAGTTAGTTGCAAGAACTCCGTATTTAAGTTATTATTCAGTTGCAAGAACTTTGGAAAAATATTGTCAAAAAACTCCGTACATACAAAAACTTGCCATACTAGATTTTTTTTCTACAATATCGAGTTTGATTAAAATAAATTTATGTGTGGTTTTCTTTAGAATTTCGTACTTTTTTTTAATTTTTAGTGGAAAATGAACTAGGAAAATCCATTTGGATATATTTTACAGATTATTACACTGAAATTAAAAACTGAAAATATCTCTTATTTCCAAATTATTTAAAAAAATTTTATTTATTGGATGACGCGCTAGTTTTGCAGAGGTAAAACAAAAACAGTTATCGACAAAAAGGCATTTGTTGTAGAATTTTGGTTTATAGAGCATGATGTTTAACTGCTTAATGTAAGATATTTTTATTTCAATCCAAAATGCCTTTGACTTTTAAAATACACTCCAAAAAAATATTCCTGGTTCAGCAAAACTTATATTAGGGAGTGCTTATGCAAAACGTTTTAAGACTTCTTAAGTACTTATTTTTTTTAATCACAAATATTTATGTTAACAGTACTGCTTTCTTGTTAAAAATTTGTCATTATAACAAAAATGTAACTTTAATTACACAAAATATTCGCTATATTAACGTTTAAATTATGTTTCATCTTGTGGCGTGACACTTTAGTTTGTACCAACAGGAAATGTATATCATTATTATAACACATTTTTCGCCCAATTGCGACCTAAGGCCTTTTTCACATGGAGCAATTGAAAAGTAATGCAACTGCAACAAAAGTTGCTAACCAATGTAGTTATACCGAAACCTTCACATGAAACAGCTTGTACTCAACAAGTTGGCAACACATTCGCAACCAATTCCATGCTCACGGATTGCTGCAATTTGAATCAGCGATTTGGTACGTTTGCGATATGTGTTGTGTGCTATGAAAATAGTTGATCAGTTAATAAATATGAAAAAGTACAGGAAGTGGAGAAATATCCTTTTTTATCCTCAATTTATTTTTTATATTTATTTAACAAAGTTTTCATTAAATAAGTGTTTGTGTTGTTGTGAATTTGCAACAAGAAATGTTGCGTTGCAACGTGACTTGCTCATCTGAAAGCGTAGATTGCAGTTCAGTTTAAAATTGAAGTGTTTTAAAACTTTTTAAGCTGTCGCGTTGTAGTTGCATTACTTTTCAATTGCTCCATGTGAAAAAGCCCTAAGTTGTTACAAAATAAGCGTAAAATATATGCTTTTTCAGTTACAATAACGTTACAAGTAAAATTTATATCTGTATTGGTGACTCTTTTGCGACCCTTTTGCGATTTTTTGTGCTAGCTGGGCTTGGTATCAAAACATTTTTTTCGATAAGTCGATAAGTCGAAAACGCGGCTAAATATCGATAAAATAAGCTTAACTCATTAGGAAAATATAGCTTTAAGCTTTGTACGACGCATTTTCTTTAAATTTTTTACAAAGTCACAAGTTCAATAGAGTCAAGATTCAGATAAGCTTTGAAATGTAACTTTTCCCACTAACTTTAAGTGCTGTTGTGGAGTATTTTAGATTTCTGACAGCAGTGAAAGTTATTTTTAACTTCAAATTACAACCTTCAAACACATGTTGTCTATCAAAAAAATTATACGTATTTTTCATTCGACACAAAACTGCTTGCCAGCTCTATAGGGGGAAAAAAATCACTACCTGCAATACACAGTTTTAAACAAGCGCAGCATCATTGAGAAGTAATAACAAAAATATTAAAAGAACAAAAAAAACTGCTTGTAATAAAAGGTGAGCGAAATACGTAGCTCAGACTTTAAGCTGTGCCTGAACCAGGTCTGTAGCACCTGCGGTAGCTCAAGCAGCTTTAATACTAGACACCAGTAATGCTTGTGCTTCGATACCACGCATTTGTGCTTCGAAAACAACAGCAACAAACAGCAACAGCAGCATCAGCAAAAGCAACAGCAGCAGCAACCGGAAAATCTATTGCGGAAACCGCATCTCATGGTGTTTGTCGTAGTAGTCGTCCACATCGCCATCGCCATCGCCATCGTCGCCGTCGTCTGCTCCTCCTTTACAAGATCCGTAGAACGTCCGCTGCGGATTAACACCGCAAAAATGTTTCCTGCCATTAACAGAGTTGCCATCCATCGTTCGGACATAATATCTTACGAGTAACGAGTACGCTTGCACGTTGTTGCTGCACGTGCTGTGCACGTAACGTTCACTCACTCCAAAGAGCTGAATGTGGAAAATGAAAATTGTGGAATGAACAAAAAAAATATGCGAGTTTTTTCTTTATTCTTTTTGACGATGATGCGTCTGCTGTGGCTACCAACTAGATTGAAGTAGCTTTTTTTACTACCCATTATTTTTTTTTAAACTTTGTTTTTAATGAACGCACATTGTTTTAAAGGTTGTCTGTTTTTGCTAACGTAGTGGTGGTTCTTATTACTATAGTTGATATTTAAGTACAGTCCACAAGGATTGTGTGGCTTTTTTAACAAGCTTGGTAAGAACCGTACAACATGCATTTAGAGTGGGCAACAAATAGACTTTCACACTCACTCTTTCCCTTATTTTTTATGAAGCGCCTTTTTTGTGTTCATTTTGTTACTTACTCTAAGGTCATCGGTGTGAATTTGCTTGACGCAGCGAGGTTTTGGTGAATGCCAAACTTTACGTTGATAGTCCATGAGGCCAACCTCGGTAACGCGACGCAGTCTATAATGAGGAAAAAAAAGGAGTTTTTATGCGAAAAAATTTGAAAGAGTCTCTTTAGAAGCATAGAATTAGGTGCAAACATGATGTTAATAAATGCAAGGGGAGTAAATTATGGGTTGTATTTCTAGCTACATCACTCAAACTACACAGTTAAAAATTTTGGAGTACTTTTTAATTCAAACTTTGTTTTAAAGGCATTTAGTTGTAGCCAAAAAGTATTAGTTTTTAATTCCAACTTTAGTTTAATTTAGCAGGGTCTCAAACCCACGTTAATGAAAGGAATTTATTTGCCTTCGTAATGATGAAAAATAAGCAAAACCTTGATAACAACTGAGTTGGAAGAGTGGATAAGGTGCTGGAGCAGCAAATCAGAGGATTTGTGTTCAAATCAGGAAATGGTGAGAGTAATTTTTTATTTTAAGTTTATTTATATATTACAATTAATTTTTGTAAGATTTGGCCGTAGCCAAAATAAATATTAAAAGGCCGATAACATCAATGTTTATATATATATATTGCTCTTTTTTAACTTTTTGCGGATTAAAAACTAATCTTTTTCTAGGTGTTGTCCAATATGTCAAAAGTTTAAAATTTAGTCCAAGATTTTTAACCGTGTAGAAGAGTTTGTTTGCTCTTCTTGACATTTGTATAATTATTAAAAGAAATATTTTCTATTCCTAGGGAAAATTGCTGAATTTTTTTTTTCCACAATGAAAAAAATTCCTTGAATTTATAATTGTATTACAATTCGAATTTGAATATTTCAAAATAAATATTTATTTGTATTGAACAGAATACAAGAATATAATATTATTTGACTTGAAAAGATGAATTTTTAATAACAACCAAGTAATTCAAATTAAAATGAAGCCTAAAGCATAGTACTCTGTTCAGTTTCATGTGAAGTTCCGCTCAAATCTCTATACAAGATATGACAGCTGCGAAAAAAGCGTGGAAATTTTCACAAAATTTTCGTTAGAGCAGTACTCTGTTCCGCAGCGTGAAATTATCGCAACATGTTTCTGAGCAACATTTTTTCACGACAATTTAATTGTATTGCCTATTTATTTGAAGTGAAAAGAGAGAGATCATATGAAATCTCCCAACATATTCTCTGAATCTCTTTGAGAAACGTTGCCATAAGAATTCCTTGCAACAAACTTTAAGTCAGAAGTTTCACGCAACAAATAAATAGATGTTGCCAGCGAAATTTCACGCAAACGAACAGGGTACTAGGCTTTAATTTGGAAAAAATTACATACAACATTTTTTAATGTTTATTTTTGTAACTATATATCAAGATGAAATTAAAAATTTTAAATGTTCTTTTGAAAAGGTTCATGTTTTAAGACATAAGAAACACTTCTGTGAAGAAAGCCCAAAATCTTCAGCCCAAGTTTTTGCCGAATTCGCCGCAAAACATATAAAAATATTGAATTCGCCGCAGTTACAAAAATGAGTTAAACATACATTTTTTAGCAAAAATGTATATTTAATTAATAAATTTGTCACCTCTTCTCCAAATTGCTATCAATCGTCCTTGGTATTTTTGATATGTGATAGCAGATAGCAAAATGATTATATTAGACCTTAATCCCAAAATTGCTATCTATCGTCCTTCCTACCGTAAAATGGTCTTGAAGTAAAAAAATCAGTTTAGAAAAAAAAATTAAAAGGTTCCACTCTAAATTTTTGTTCAAAAAATGCATTTTTAATTGTTTATTCGAACGGCACTATTCTCAAGTCCCGCTCTATCGTCCTTGCTACCTTAATTTGGGCTGAAGTGTAAAAAAATCGTGATTTTTTTATGAAAGTAAAAATTCCACACCCCACAACTTGCCGCAAAACAAAAAGTTCCATCTTGAATTTTTGATTTAGCTAGTTTTTGCCACTTTAAATGCGTTGCATCGAATTAAAATGTTTGGGATGAAGATTTTGGGCACCAAAAAATATTTGTGGGTTTTCACAATTTTTCAAGGTATTTTTGGAAATACCAAACAAGTTAAAAAACAAACATTTTTTGGCTAGTTCAAAAAATTTTTATATCCACACTCGTACTACTTCAAAATATATTAACTATGTAACTCCATTTGTAACGCCTAGAAATAAGTGTAGTTGGTTAAGAAAAGTATTTATATTATTGATAAGCATTAACTCTTGAGTGGATGTATCCATGACCGTCTGTTTATTTGTCCGTTTGTCGACGCGATAACAGTTTTGAACATATCGTAATGAAATTAGAAATATGATCTAAGCATTTATTTAAAAAACCAAGGTCAAGTTCGAAAATGCGCAAAATCAGATGAAAACCACGCCTACCTCCCATACGAAGTGACTTTATCAAAACGGTATGTTTTAAATGACAGAAAAAACACTTTAAATTTTACACATAAGCTTTGGTGTGAAAGACTCACCATGTGTTCGAACTTTGTCAAAACAAAAGAGAAGCCACGCCTATCTTTCAGACAAAGTGATTTTAATAGATGATTAAATCTCTTAAAATTCAAAAAAATTAATAAAATTATTCGAAATTTTACATATATGCTTAGAATTTGAAAATACACTCTGAGTTTGAAATTTGCCAAAATCATATAAAAACTCCGCCTACCTCCCACACAAAGTAACGTCATTACAGTGGCAAAGCCTTTATAAATTCCACAAAAATGTGCATAATGAGTGGATATTTAACATAAATATATTCTACCTCTGAATTTTGGGAAAATTGAATGAAAATCACGCTCATCCTTCATTCGAAGTGACGTCATCAATATCAAGCATAATTTAAATATATCTGCTGAGTACACAGTCGAATATTATTTTTAAGAACAAATTTTCAAAAACTTTTCCTTTTTTTTAATATTTTCTTTTCCAACACGAAAATTAAAAAAAAAAGTTAAAGGCCTTAATCCATTGAAAAATTTTATGAAATTACAAATTTAGTAGTTAAAAAATTATTAATTTTTCACAAAACAACGAAAATTGTGCATAAATGAATGAGCTCAAGAAAGGCTGCAATCTTACTTAAAATGAAAACCTAATTCAGATTGGAAAAATATATTCACTTTTAATTTTATTTTTTTACGATTTAAGATTTGTGCCATAATAAACTCAGTTTGTGCTGTAATGTGTCTTGCACTAAATAAAATAAATAAATAAGAAGGTTAGGAAATTTTTAATTTTTAACAGCAAAAAGTATTAAATGGAGTAAGACTCATTAGTCTGTTTTTTTTTTTTTTTGCATTGCGAACATTAGGCTGAGTGTGCTTGGATTGTGCTGCAACATAAAGATATTAAAAAAAATTAGGTATTAATAATAAAAAGCTTTGAAAAAAAAATTAGTTTTAATTTTTTAGGAAATTCAGAACTATGCTATAATGTGCTTCAATTGTGCTACAATGTGGCCTAAAATTTTATAAAAGTTAAATTTTTTTCGAATTTTAAATTCATAAATATTTTTTTCCGCCTCAATCAAATTAGATTTGCGACAGTCTACTAAATTTTGAACCATTAAACATTGACGATGATATGATTCTATGAAAAAATATTAAAATTAAGTGAAAAATGGAATTTTCAAGACATCTTTTTTAAAATCTGCACTTATTAAAAATCCTATACAAAAACATACGTCGATATAAGTTGTTTTCGTTTTTCTCTTAAAATCGATTTTAATTCATTTAAAATAACCGTCATCAGTGAAAATATGTGTGTTTACTGCAGTTCCGTTTTCTTTGTAGCGCATATGATAGATGTTCGAATCATTTACCCCGCCCTAAACCACCGCTGCCACTCCCCCACTCCAGGTTAGTGGCTGCCTGAAGTGGGGGAGTGGTTTAGGGCAAGCTAACGAAAATCCAATAAATCTTCAAATGTCACACACACACACAGAGACACACTAAAGAATATATCAGCATATTTCAGCTTAATAACTCTCTCACACACACTCAGATGCACATACAGTCACACTGAACACATGCAAAGTACAATCATGAATATGTGTTGCACACACAAGCAACTAACTTCAAATTTGAATGGCAAAATAATGCGAATAAATGAAATTATTATTAATAGCTGGCTGGCCACAAATGGTCCAGCTTGTGTAAGGCTGTGTGTATGTGAGTGTGTGTGTGGGGTGTGGACAGTGTGAGTTTCAATTTAGAGTGTTTGTGTGGGCGTACAAGCCGCTTTTGAGCGGCACAATTTTTGTCAAAAGTGTGGCAATGAACGGGCAACGCGGCAAAACTTGCACATTTACCTAAATTGTGAATTGTAATCACAGCAATAATATAGCAGCAGCAACAACAGCAACAACGATAACAACATTGAACAAAAACTAGCTTTTAAAAAGAGCCAACTTAAAGCTCAAAACTCTGCTGGCTACGCCTGGATGCTTGCAAAGGATTGTTTTATACATATTTTGCTCTTCTTTCATAACTTGTGTAGCAACAACAAGAACGACAACACAACAACAGCAACAAAGAGTTGCAGCAACCTTATCGTTTTGTTGCAATATCAAAACACAACAACAGCAACAAAAACCACAACAATTGATAATAGTTTTCGAACGATTCTTGTTTAAGTTACATGATGTGCAACCAGGCAGAATACAAAAGAAAGAAAGAAAACTTCATGTGTTTCATTTTTTTATTCCTCATTTTTTATTCCTCTTCACAGGACTACGTAATGAAAATGTTGTGAAGAGACTAGCTACGACCGGCTTCACAACAACTTCGGTACACAATTTTCATGCCGCCTCCTTCGTTGGTCTGCCTATTTTGCTTACACCAGCAATATTATTATTTTGTGACCAACTTCGGTGTGGTCCTACATTCTTTGTACATTTTGTGGTTCTTTGGTTCACTGCTTCCTGGCCATCTTGTCCTGTCCCCTATCCCCCTGCTTCACAAAAACTTATTTTCATAATTTTTAAAGCTTCCATATGCAACTTTAGTTCACTCGGCGTTGCTTTTGCTTGGTCCAGCTTCGAAAGTTAAATTTCGTGGGTTTTGTGCAAAAAAAAACACAGTGGCAACACTTTTAGACTCATACAATATTTCGCTTGGATGCAGTTTTATTCAATGGTGATCCTTTTTTTCAGCTCATATTGCTGTTTGGTTGTTTGCTGTTTGGTTGCAGTTGTTGGTAATGTTGCAACATTCATTCCACACCATTGCTATTGACTCAGGCAACTGTTGTCATTGACTCAGCCAGTTGTTCAAGGAACAAAAACATTGTGTATAAAATTGAAAACTTTCTTTTTGGTACCCCAACCAACTTAAAAATACGAAAAATAATATTGAAAAAACATATATTGTTGGGACACAGCTTCGTTTGTGTGGCGTTCTCGATCTCTAACAACGTTAACATTTTTGCTATAAATTTGTGCCTATAAATTAACATTAAAAAATATACGGGTGATTCTTAGCAAACTGATATTTTTTACTATAATTTTGACAAACAGATATCTTAAGCAGCAAAGCTGTTTGCTTTTATAAGGTATGTTATGTAAAAACAACCTTTTTACTAAAAGTGATCCATTCAAGTTGATCCATTTTTTGTATAATTGTACAGTTTTAGTGGCAAAGCTACCACATTACTAGCAATCTATCTTAATTGCTATACACAAGCTCCACTATTACCCAACAACAAAAGTGCTTCCAAAAGAAGTTAAAGAGGAAGAGAAAGTCTTGAATTCCATCCCTTCCACTTTCATAGAAAATATCCTTTTTCCCGATTATCAAAGCGTTTTGGTGTTGGAAGTAGTGAGTTGTTGGGTTTCATTGGGGGTTAAAAAAATCCCACGGGAAATATCTAAAACATATATTACACCGTGCAACAATTATAGGAAAAATTTTGCACGTTAAATTGCACGTGAAATTAAAGGCAAAGGATAGTAAAACTGCGTTCTCACTTTTTCTCGAGAATGTTAGGATTTTTTTTAAGGACCTTCAAGTTACAAAAAGTATTTGTTTGAGCAAATTTAATTTAATACTTAAAACCTTCAAAATATTGAAATATGGGTATCAAATGAAAGAGAATATTCTCTTTTATCTGAAATAAGAAGTGCCAATACATCCATACCAAATATGTAGATAAGTTTAACTGACTGATATTTTATCTGAAATTTATGGAAATAATTTTCAATTTTTTTTTAAGTAAAAAATTCTATACTTAATACCTATATCTTAATACCAAACCAAAAAAGCTTTTAAAATATATTTTTTTTTTCGTTTTGATAAAAAAAAATCTCTTCTTCATTTTTTACCCATATTGTCGTGTTTTGAAGATTTTAAGTATTTGATTAAATGGTTTTAAGCAACTACTTTTTGTAACTTGAAGGTCCTTTAAAAAAAAAATCCTAACCTTCTAGAGAAAAAGTGGAAACGCTGTTTATCTATTCTCTGTCTCTAGTTTCACATGTATATGGTTTACTTCGTGTGTGCAAAGCGCTGTCGTACGGTGTTATAATTCTATATAATTTTTGTACTTTAATTGAATTTAAATGACATTTCAATGTCTTCCAGGAGTAGTTTATAAAAATGCCTCTTGCAAGAACTTCTTTATAAGGCTAAGAAAAAGCACAGTTTTATCTCTAGAATGTCTTCTGGAAGCAGTGTCCCTAAGAATGCATGTCACATTTCCATCAAAAATTTTGTTGGTTAAATTTAGATTTTTATTTAAATAATGCATTGAACAAATAACAAAGCGCATTAACCAAATAATAATATATTTTTTATATATATTTTATATAAGACCGGAAATTTTTAACTTAAAAGGGACGCTTAAAGGGACAGTCAAAGTACGCTAACTCTTAAGACATTAAATATTAATCAGTGCCAGATGGCTTATACATTTACTATTACTGTAGTCAAGACACAATCAAACAGTTTAAAACTAATAAAAATAAAGTATGTGTCTTACAACATCCAACTCTTGATCTAGAGGTCTCATGTTCGAATCGCGGAAAACTTAAGAAAAATTTTTACAAATTCAACAAAAATCGATCGTTTTTATCTGTCAGTTTTTGCCATTTTCATCCAGGCAAACGAAATGTAAGAAAGCATCGCTTCAAAAACATTTAAGGATTGGGTATGAATAGATAATTGGGTATGGGTAGATTGAGTATTTTTATTAATTATGGGCACCCTAAATTGCAATTGAGTACTTTTTAAAATAGTTTTAGGTAGTGCTGCATGTTTGTTTGATCTCCCCGATGTAGTTATTTATGTATTTATTTACTAAGTCAATAAATGTTCACAATTCTTACTGACTGCGAATAATTAACACTAAAACACATAAAATATATTAAAATTATATAGCGGCTTGTATTATACATTTTAGAGACTCCGTTGAGGAGGCAAAATCGATATCACATATTCTACATAGAATATTGAATTCACTTAACGCTCTATTAACTAGCGAATTTATGGCATAGTTTTGCATGCATGGCAAGTGCCTAAATAAAATATATCAGAATGTCGGAAAAATCTGCATGGCACATTGAAATTTATTAGACCTAAAAAGCTTGGACAATCTACTGTGCGCCAACTACAACATCATATATTAATAATAAAGATAATAAAGTCCTTCTCTTATATAAAGGTTTCAAATGTAGAAGACCATATCTGGCATCATATGATAGAATTGGTTCCTCAAAAGTAAAGAAACGCAAAGCAAACCTTAAAAAATATTTTTGTACACGCTCCAATCACTTAATATATGAGGCATAGAACTGACGCCATATAAAAGAAGCATATTCTAATTTGGAGCGGACAAGTAAAGTAAAAAGAGTCTTAAGCACATATGGATTCGTAAAATTGAGACTATTCCGACGAATAAAGGCCAACATTTTGTAGGCTTTAGTGATAATATAATTTAAATGATTAATAAACGTAAATTTTTAATCAAATATTACTCAAAAGTCCTTAATGCATATACATAGTACTATACACGTAAATAGTTACGCTCTGTTTTGCTTTTTGTAGGGGCCACACAGTTAATCGATGTATTTGTGCCAATATATTTAAAGGCACGATATGAACATTAAAAAATAATTTTTAAACTGCAGTTAAGATTTTTTCTATCAACATTTTTATCATATCAACTTAGCTCTGCTTGCCCCAAAATTTACTGAGTGAACTTTGTTTGCATATGTACACGCATAATTGTCACTGAAATCGACATCTATTATCTATTCTTTACATAAGAATGACAAATGAAGTAACGATATCCTTAGAAGCTTAGAAACTTAAGGCGCTTAGTTTTTTGATACCACAGTAGTTATCAATTAAAAACATATTTCCAGATTTATGCAAAGGAATAATAAATTAATTTTTCCAGGTAGCAGGGAAAATAGCAGAATTTTAAAGGAGAAGTAAATAGTAATAGTAAAAAGTAAAAACACAATCTGTTCTATTTAAGCTCACTTAATCACACAAGTTTCCTGTTTCTTCCAGAGTACCTCAAGGAAGTCATCTTGGGCCTCTTATTTTTTCACTTTATATAAATGATTTGACATCGGTTATGAAAGCATTCTAGCATGTTAATATTTGCTGAAGACATCAAACTCTTCTTTTCGTTCAAAAATAATAAATAAAATAATCATAGGATGATGATGAATAAGTCGTTTTGAACATTTAATAAGCACATTTCATAAAAAAAGGATAAGAATCATTATTACTTTTTGTGTTAACAAACTTCAAGAAAAACTTTGCATCAGGTTTGATGTTCAATTTCTCTTTTGTTAAATAGATATCATAAGATGTTTTGCTTAACTGTTGGTAATCACATTTAATTGAGGTGTAACATCCAAAATCACATATGTTATATGAATGGCCCCCAAAGAATCCATTTTTTCTACTTTGAAGTTTTAAAAGTAAAAAAATAGTGTGTCATTGCCATGAATTCCTTTTTAAACCTTTCTTTTCCTGTTAAGTTTTTTATTTCATAATCGAAAATAACTTTTGCAAAACATCTTTGTTTTTTTCAATATATGTATTTTTATTACTTTATGCATGTTTTCTTGTTGTTTCGGTTGTCATTTTTGCTCTTATTATTTGAGCTCAAAAGCTGGGACAACAAACTGAGACATTCATTATAACATCGAGCTTTAAAGTATCTTTAGCGTTCTTCAGAGATATTCCTTAACTACCTGGTCATAGTTTCATCTGTTTCTCTCAGCCTTTAAGCTTGCATGTGTAAATGTGTATTACAAAAGATTTTAAATAAAATTCACTCCCAGTGGGCAATTTAGCTAGTTCTAAGCAAAAAAAGGCATGCTAGTATTGCTATTATTGGCGCCAATATACCTTGCATGATCGCTGTATTGATGAGTGAGGTTCTGAGTCTATTCATAATATTTTATATGAAAAAAATTTTAAAAAAATGCAGAACTAATATTAAATTATCAAAATAATTTAAAAAAAATCTAAATTAAAAATAAACAACTTCGAATTCTAACACATTACATATCATATTATTTGAAAACTTTTATATGGAAAAATTCTAAGTCTTTTCTTATATTTTTGTATGAAGAAATTTTCCAAAAAATTTAAAAAAAAAATTGTATGAACAGAAAAATGTATAAAAATATGTAATTTTAAAAAAATAGATATAAAAGAAATTATTTCTGTCGGAGCGAAGTCTCGAAACCGCGTTCCCGAAAGCTTGCTTTCATTTTTAATGATGCAAAATAAGCTAAAGTTTGTTAACAACTGCGGTAAATGAGTGGATAAGGTGTCAGACCGGCACATGAGAGGACGTGGGTTCAAATATGGATTTTATCAGTTTTTATTATTTCAAGTGGATATTTGTATTGCTTTTCTTTCTAACGTGCATTCTCAAAAAGATTTTCACATAAAAAAGTTAATGAGCTACGATAAGAATGCGGAAGGGCTAAAAAATCCATATGAATGCCTGATAGAAGCGCTTCGAAGACCTGCTTTTGTCTACTGAGCTCCTTCTATGCACATACACAGTTAAAAATTTTAAAGAATTAAAGTTTTTTTCTAAATGACCTCTATATTTATTATGTTGACTTTATATGATTTAAATACAAATTCTAAATGTTTGATAGTTTAAATCATACTTGATTTTAAATACAAATTCTAGTTGTTTGACAGTTTAAAATCGTTTATCGAGCTTAAGGTCAAAGTTAGAACAATTAATTGTTCTAACGAATTTTTCTAAAGAAACAACAACAACAACAAAGTTTTTTTTTTCAATATGAAAGGAAAAAAAAACCACTAGCAATTGATTTTATTGTACAATTTCTGCTCTGCTAAAAGCGTCATCAGAAATCTTTGTGATTGCCCGTGCAAGCGCGTTGACGCACTGCACCATCGGGGCGATGAGATTTTGAAGCTTCAATTTCTCATTTTTTCTCCTTAATTTCATAATGCCACCTTCGCTGTTGTATTTCTGTTTTACTTTAGTTTCTATGCTTATGTATATATGTAGTCCAACAGCCTGCTGGAATTCTGCACTAACAAAGCATGTTTACTGAAGTTGTTTTTAGAATTTTTGCTGATTTTGTTTTTCAGCTGTTTCCGTTTAGAAACTAAAGTAAAACAGAAATACAACAGCGAAGGTGGCATTATGAAATTAAGGAGAAAAAATGAGAAATTGAAGCTTCAAAATCTCATCGCCCCGATGGTGCAGTGCGTCAACGCGCTTGCACGGGCAATCACAAAGATTTCTGATGACGCTTTTAGCAGAGCAGAAATTGTACAATAAAATCAATTGCTAGTGGTTTTTTTTTTTCCTTTCATATTGAAAAAAAAACTTTGTTGTTGTTGTTGTTTCTTTAGAAAAATTCGTTAGAACAATTAATTGTTCTAACTTTGACCTTAAGCTCGATAAACGATTTTAAACTGTCAAACAACTAGAATTTGTATTTAAAATCAAGTATGATTTAAACTATCAAACATTTAGAATTTGTATTTAAATCATATAAAGTCAACATAATAAATATAGAGGTCATTTAGAAAAAAACTTTAATCAAATGGTAGAGCTCGACCAAACGGAAACAGCTGAAAAACAAAATCAGCAAAAATTCTAAAAACAACTTCAGTAAACATGCTTTGTTAGTGCAGAATTCCAGCAGGCTGTTGGACTACATATATACATAAGCATAGAAACTAAAGTAAAACAGAAATACAACAGCGAAGGTGGCATTATGAAATTAAGGAGAAAAAATGAGAAATTGAAGCTTCAAAATCTCATCGCCCCGATGGTGCAGTGCGTCAACGCGCTTGCACGGGCAATCACAAAGATTTCTGATGACGCTTTTAGCAGAGCAGAAATTGTACAATAAAATCAATTGCTAGTGGTTTTTTTTTTTCCTTTCATATTGAAAAAAAAACTTTGTTGTTGTTGTTGTTTCTTTAGAAAAATTCGTTAGAACAATTAATTGTTCTAACTTTGACCTTAAGCTCGATAAACGATTTTAAACTGTCAAACAACTAGAATTTGTATTTAAAATCAAGTATGATTTAAACTATCAAACATTTAGAATTTGTATTTAAATCATATAAAGTCAACATTTTAAAGAATTTTTACACCAATCGGTGTTCCAAGGAGTCCTACACCATTCGGTGTTAAAAAATACCGTTTCAAAGTGTTAGAATTTAGTATCCGAAAGGGCATATTTTTTCACACCGAACGATGTAAAAAAGTAGATATCAGATAGGGTGTTTGTTTTGTACCTTGTTAGGTGTTTATTTACAGTTCGCAAAATGATAATTTTTTTTTTAACACTGAATGGTGTAATTTTTAACTATTCAAAAGGATGTTTTTTACAATTTTTATTAAATTTTCATTCCATTTATTAATTGTCAAATGAAATAAGCCCCAAATAAAATTTGATTGGGGCTTATTTCATTAGACTTTATTTCATAACGAAATAAGACCCAAACAAAAAAGGAAATATTTCCCAAAATTTATGAGAAAGTCTTCGAAAATTGGGAGTTATTTTATATGAAATAACACCCAAAAAGCACTTATTTATTTTTTGTTGGTTCCCATTTCGTGGTCTTTTATCAAGATTTACAAAATTGTTAAAAGTTTTAGCGACATTATGAGCTTACAAAAGTTGTTTTGACTGCCTTGAATTGTTCCATTTGTTTTTTAGATTTTGTAAATTTATTTAAAAAATTTTTGTAACTTAAATATTTTTATTGTGTTTATTGTTTCTTCAGTTTTCCTGATGATGAATTGCAGAGTCAATTTGAAATATCTAAAATAAAAATAAACAACAAAATTAAATATCAAATAATTTTTTATATTTTGAAGACCTTAAGCCAGTCAAAACAACTTTTGATTTACAAAATTAAATTGACCAAATACAATAAAATTGAGAAATTTCAATTTTTAATTTGTTTATCGATGAGAATGTGAGTTCAATATTGCTCCTCTTCTTTGCCTTTCTTATTTTACACCAACCGGATAAGTTCGTCAGTTCACACCGAATAAGCGGTGTAAATTAACACCGTTCGGTGTAAAAAATGTCAATATCCGCTCACCGGTGTGAATCTATTTTCGAAATTTTTTAGTGCGTACTTATGTATATTTTTTTATTATTTACGTTACTTTAAAATATATTTATATCATGTTTATTTCAAGCACTTCATACTTAAGGAATTCAAACTTAAGCCGTTCTTAAAACAACGAATACTAGCCTTATTTTCGCTCTCATGTACCCAGTGGGCAATTCGGTCAGGCCTCTTGAAAAAAAGGCATGTGTTAACTGCTTCTTTTGGCGTCAACACCCCCTCACAACATCACTGCATCGATGAGGGCTTTTATAAGGCCTACCTGTTAAAAGGAAGGCAAGAAGTTTTCGATATTTTTCTGTGATGTGTATGTGAGTTGAAAGTGCTGTGTTTTTGTTTATTGATCTTACTGTTTAAATGTTATTATAGAACAAACAAACTAAAATATATATACTAAAATCTAGGTTTTTATTTTCAATATGCCTAAAAGGTTTATTGATTACTTGCATACTAAAAACTTAAAAAAAAATGTCAATGCTTAAAAGGACCCCCCCCCCCCCCCCCGTTGTCCAACTCCCATAAAATGATATTAGTGAAGCAGCACTTGCAAGTTTTGGTCGAATTCCAAGGCTGTGCGGCTTATAACCCCAAAGCTATATAAATATGTTCCCATAAAAAATACAAAATTTTCATACAAAAAGCATTTTGATTTGTTCGCGGTAAAAAGAGGTATGGAAACATTTTCTTTTTTCTAAACCTTCTCTGTTTTAGGCAGGGGTTGCAAATAAACTGTACGAAAAAACAAACTCTACATCTGCTTAATCTGTGAAAGCAAACAGTTTCACTATCTGCTTAGGTTTGGATCTTTGCTACAAACGGAAATGCGTACCAAAGCGAACAGAAAATTAAGAGCGAAAGAAAACTATTGTTTTGTGTTCTTCGAAAACAAGAAGTATTTCGTTTTTTAGATTTTGTTGTCACGATCGCAACCACAACAAGTAACAAATGTTGTGTTCGTTTTACTACGGAAGTTCGACAAAAGAATTTCGTCATGTTTTAAGCAGCATTTTTTCTGGAAGCTAAGATTTTTTAAGTCTCGTTCTGTTGATTTGCTTGCATTTAAATTTCATAAGCCGATAAGAAATTTTGAGGGGGAAAAAATTAATAGACCAGCTCATACATTTCACGCTCCTAGTCATCGAATTTTTTATATCTTTCTTATAATTAATTGTAAACGAGCAATATTTGTTTGTTTGTTTATTTGTTTATATGTTTGTAAATGAGATCAACGCATCTATATGAAACAACAAATTCAATTAAAGCAACAAAACAATGAAAAAATCCAACGCAATAACTTTTTCAACACAAAAAAAAAGTCGCATCATAAACGAAACGAGCAAACTTTGCAGATCTCTCTTCGGATTTTTGTGCTTCCAGCAACCTACAAGAGATCGCTAAAGATACTATACTTTGATTGTTTTTGTGCACGCGATTCAAAAGCATGACAGTGAGAGGAAGTTTTTTCTATTCGAAAAAAGAAACATTTCATTTTACTTTTTTCTCTCGTCTCTACTTGCTTCGGTTTGTGCTACTTTTTGAATCGGAGAGAAAAAACTAAACAAACCAAAATACTTGTTGTAATCTTAAGAAGAAACAAACAGAACAGAAAAAAAATTTTTCTTTAGAGTTTGTTTGCGAGCCCTGGTTTTAGGTGAACAAAACACAAAAAAAATATTTAAATCGGTTGAGCCATTTTCGAGCCTTACCAAGACTAACGCACAGCAATTGATTTTTATATATACAGACAGAAAGAAGATAGATGATGCTAAAGTGCAATAGCAAACATAATAAACAAAGTAGTATAATCAGGGCTTATAAGAAAGTACGATAAGAATTTTTAAAAAAGCGCTTTTAAAAGGGCTTTTTAGCAAAGCGAGTGCGAAAGTACTGACAAATTTTCCCATTTCATGCAATCAATGAAACGGTGTTTTAAAGGAGTGTGGAAGGTCTATTAAAACCTAACGCAGGCCTGATAGAATACCTTCGAACTCCTGCAATTGCCCACTGGGTAGGAACTTATTGCAAAAACACACACATTCTGGGTACTCGTATATCCTTGCCTTGAAATCCACACCAACATCTGCCAACACAGCCACACAAATGCATTTGTGCTGAATTCCTTTTATGCACATAAATATTATTTTACTCGTTTTTAATACTTTGGGCGATGGGGAGAGCATATTAACGTCACACACACACACAAACACAAACAGACACAGATACGACACTTACCCATATGTTATAATTTTTCGCAATGGCGATCCTTTCTGAACAATGCTGACCATTTTCTGTGGCGGAAAGAGTTGAATTTCAGTGAGATCGCAAATTTCCTTTTCGTTAAATGTATCCGAGATTATTTTATATGCGGTCGCAACATCAACATGAAAGGCAAATCCTTTAAATGTTTTTTTCATTTGAATATTTTTGTTTTTATTGTGTTTTATTCCATTTTTTTTCGCGTGCATTATGCGGTTAGGATGTTGGTAAGATATTATAACAGTATTTTGTTGTTGTAACAGGTAGAATCATGCATTGTTATTGGTTTGTTGGTTTAGATTTCCGAGCAAGCCGCCATTGTTCACAAATAGCATAACAAATGGCACAGAGCAAAACATAATAGAAAAAAACAGTATGAAAAATAAGAAAAATATGTACGCAAAGAAGAGGAGGAAGAAGAAGAATATCAAAAGAGAAAAATTTATTTGTATTAGTACTTAATGTCCGACAACAATACAGCACAAAAATAAGAAGAGAAAAGTACTCATTGTAAATAAATATAGAGCAATGGCATTAAATTAAATAAACATACAAACAAAGGACTAAATACAGGAACGAGTAACACGCGAACGACCAGAAGGAGCCGCAAAAAAAATTAATAACCATTAAATATTCAAAAAGAGAATAATAAGTAAAAGTGCAAAAACATAATTCCACAGCAACAAAGCGAATTATCATCGAAAAAATAATAAACATGTTTAAATGGAGCAGAAAAATTATTAGCTGTGTAGTGCAACTTTGAGATGTGATGATTTTCTAAAAACTATTGCAAAACGTTTTTAAATAAATTTGGTATTACAACAACTCTTTCGTTAATTGGAGAAAAAAGTGCATTTTGAAAAAAAACACATTATAAATAGCTATCCGCCGATTTAAACTGAAGAAAGGTTCTTCAGGAAACCATGTAAATAAAAATTTTAAATATTTACAAAAAAACTGCGTAAAAATAAAATTACCTTAAATGTTGAACTGAATTTCGAAACTAAATTAAAATAGTTTTCTGGGGCGTAGATACGATCATATTTTCAAACTATTTTAATACAAACACAGTGGCATGCTCGCACATTAACAACGATTCCATGCAGAAACCACTTAAGTTACTTGACTTATGTTGTTTTAGCAATAAACGACGATTACGAGGTATTGTTTAAGGAGAAAGGAGTACACAGAAGTGTGTGGACTGTACCCAGATTATGGGTCTACCTTTAAGGAAGCGTTTGCAACAAAAAAAAATATGTGCGAAAAAAATTGACTTGCTGTTTTTGAAATGACCGATTTTAATTAATTTTCGTGATAATCACCACCGGTCTAATTATGCTCAGAATGAACCAATTACTTCTTGCATCAAAGAAATATATTCAATTTTTCTATCTATAGGGCCAACCAAAATAGACGAGACGCGATATAACGAGTAGGTTCAAACATATGTAAACCAATGTTAATAACCAAAATGGTCGTACGTATTTGATCGAAACTGAACGAAACATTTAGACATGACGTTCTGTTCCATAAAAATTGAACTTCAAACGTCTGCTACTCGTCACAACAGCTGCTCGGTTGACAAGCTTGTAATTTTCCGAAAATAAAAATAATTCAATGACTGAATTTTGCTTCAATTAAATCGCCGCTGTGAGAGATGAGCTAAAGAACATTTGATTGTCAACTAATCAGCTGATTCAAGCGAGTTGAGCAACTCTTTTCATTTTGGGTTAGATGTCAAAACATCCGTAACGAGTACAGACGTTCGTCAAATTGCTATCGTCTATTTTGGTTGGCCCTTAAGTATTGATATCTTTAATTTGATGCCACTTTATTCCTTTAAATAAAATGTTATTGTAGTTTTAAGTCAACTTAATAATACCTGAAATACTTCATGTTGTAATTTCCTTTTCCACAATAATTTCTCTCTGTGTAAATTAGTATAGGTTTATTTATATATGTAATTGTATATTGCTATTTAAAGTAGCCTGCCTGAGTATTTACTCTATTGATGAATAAAATAAAGAAAAAAATAAATATAAGCAATATTCCATGTCAAAGCATACATTTAAGCGTATCCTTTCCAATTTCCTATTTCCTTCTTAGATCTCTCTCAATCCTTATTAAATACCTTATCTCAGTTTTACTTATATAAGACCTTCTATTTGTTTTCCTCCGTTTTCTTTTTGTTTTAAAATGATTTTTTAAATTATGTCAATCCTTCAAAACATCCAAAAATCCAATAAAAAAATTCAACAGGAGAGAAAGGAGAGAAAGGAGAGAAAGGAGAGAAAGGAGAGAAAGGAAACACTTTATTAAGCAAAACTTGTTTAGAATAGTCACTAAGCAAATCTGTTAGAATAAGTTATATATGGGCATTTCCATAGTAACGGGTGTGACAGATTTGAGCGAATTGTTTGCATTTATTGAAAACCCTGAATACCCTTCGACAATAGTTTTGCATATTTTTGAAGCTTCCAGTGTTGACATATTGATAGTATTTTAAAGAACTTCTCAACTTGAAAACCATACCTTGATAAGCAGGTAACGGGTGTGACGTTACAAAAAGACGGCTTTTATATTTTTGAGATCACTAGTGAATTCTGTTAAATATTGCAAAAAACATTGAAAAAAGGACAATTCCGAACAATTCTTACCAGAATGTTGAATAAGAATTGTGATCTATGTACAAAGTTGCGGTATTTAGAAGTTTTTATATCGATGTTTAAAGGAAACGGGTGTGACAGCAGAAAGTAACAGGTGTGACAATATTTATTTATTTATTTATTTATTTATTTATTTATTTATTTATTTATTTATTTATTTATTTATTTATTTATTTATTTATTTATTTATTTATTTACTTGATTGCTAAACCTTAACCGGTTTTATAGCAAATTTAAAATTTTAAAATAAGATATTTAATACAATTCAAAAATATAAAGTATGATTTTGATTGAAATCATGTATTATTAACAAACTAAAAAGTTTTAATAAATTGCTTAAAGTATATAATTTTATTAAAGTATAAAAAATAACAAAGAAAAAAGTTAAGTCAAAATCGATGATATCAGACATCAAAGCAGGGTTGCGTTTTCAAGACAAACAAGGTCAAGTTAGCAACAATTGTTGTATACGGCGGAGTCGTGTGACAAACAAGGTCTCATACCCAATAAAACACCACTCCAATAGGTATATATATATAATATATATCGTTCTGTCTTCCTGAAGCCGGTGAGATCCTGGCTTGACAGGGTGGTTACTCGACAAACTAGGTCAACTTCACCAAACCAATTTTCATAAAATAAAGAAAACCTGTTGCGAACGCAGGCACCAAGACAAACTAGGTCTTATCGGCCACTCATATATATTACGAATTAATATATTACGAATCGATCTAACGTAGTGTTTCAAGAGGTAAAAAGACACCAAGACACCACGGTACCGTCGACAAATGTAGTCACAATCATCATGAAGATATGAGGCAATTGAAGATCCCAGGTTTAGGTCCATTCAGATTATTTAGATGTTTATACACCAAAATTTTCCATTTTACGCTTAGGTCCATTTATCCATTTAGATTGTTATATTAATGATAATGTGTTTACAAATCACCAGATGCATCAGATATATGTTTGAAAGAACTTTACATAATCAACGTCGGTACTGCAGGTAATCTATAATTTTATGTTTGATTGAGTCCATGGATTCACTTAAGGATAAAACATCAGATACAAAATTAAAATCACCGCATGCGCTTCTAAGAGGTTCATTTTGCTAATAATTAGTTCTACAAAAGTTCATGTGGAGTAACTCAAAAGATCTTCTAGGACGAAGAGGAATATTAAAATATACTTTCTTCAATAAATATGGACTGTTGACATAACCATGTAAAAGTTTTGTAATCCAACAAGCATTTATCATAATTCTCCGATTTTTTAAAGAAGGAAGATTTAAGAGTTGTAACCGATATTCATAAGATGGTAAGTGCAAATCAGTATTACAATAAAGATAGCTTAAGCAAAACAAAACAAATTGTTTCTGCACTGATTCAATGTCGTCTATGTAACAACCGTATCGTGGGCACCAAACAACTGAAGCGTATTCTAGGATAGGCCGCACTAGGGAAGTGAATAAGGTTTTCGTTATGAAAGGATCATTAAACTCTTTTGCCCACCGTTTAATAAACCCTAAAGTACTATTTGCTCTATTTATTATTTTATTTACATGAATATTAAAGCGTAGTTTAGGATCCATTGTAACTCCAATATCATTGAAAATATCTAAGGACTCCATAACTACAAATTTTGAAGGTAGATTTAATTGGTGGTTTGCGCGAGAAAGACATATGCTTGCATTTCTTCATGTTGAGGTTCGTTTTGCACCAGTTATGAAGATGATCAATGTCGGCTTGCAAAAATACAGCGTCATTATCATTTTTAAAAGAAAGGAAGAGTTAGACGTCGTCAGCAAACATTAAGATGCTAGAATGCATTATGACAGATGGCAAATTGTTTATAAAAAGTAGAAACAGAAGGGGCCCAAGATGACTTCCTGGAGGTACTCATGAAGTAACAGGAAACTCATGTGATTTCTTGAGCTTAAAAATAACAGATCGTGTTCTATAGCTTAAGTAAGATTCAATCCACTTTACCAACGGTATAGGAAATCCAACAAGATGTAATTTTAAGATCAATACACGCAGAGAAAAAACATAGTTGCAGTAACCATGTTTTAAGAGGATCATAGTATGATTCGGATTATGATTGTTGTTAACATGTTCTTAAACATATAATGTTTTCTTTGATCATGATAAAATGATTACAACAACTATGTTTAGAAAAGGAACTTTTTTGTAGGAACTAAAATATTATTGAAACAATCATTATTCTCTTATTGGGTCAAAAATAGAATGATTGCAACAACTATGTTATGAATTTATCTTTACGATTCAGATTATTGAAAAAATAATTTTTTTTTTTTTGTTTTCATGCACTCCAAATCTCCACAGCTATTAATTAAGATATCTCGAAAGGTTAGGTTTGCCATTGACTAGGCTGAACAGAAATATTAATACAGTTGAAAAATCTTTTATTGTAGATAAAATTTTCTGTCCGAGCTGGGGTTTGAACCGCGGCTTTTTCGCTTACGAGCCACGCACACTACCAGTAAGCCTTAGCCGCTACTACCGCTCGCCTGACTAATGCCATTCATAAACATGGTACATTAAGTGCATTGTCGCAAATGGTCAGAATAGCGAAATATGTTTACAGTAAATAGAAACATCTTTGCTACAATTAAAGTCGAAAATGTCACTTTTCTGCGTGCTGATTTTAGGATAAGGCGATTTAAAACAGAACACAATAATTGAACAGTTGACAAACGAAACGGCACACAGCCAGGAATCGATAAAACTTATTGTGTGAATGAAGTGAAAGGTTTTCCTGCAAACTGTTCAGACACAATAAATTCTTTCGATTTTTGGCTATGATCTGCTTCGTTTGCCAACAAGCAAAGAATAGTTCAGACAAATATTCAAAATTTTAATATGTTTGTCTCTATAATAATATTCACATTTATCATGATTGACAGAACTACAACATTTTTGTTGCAACTAATAGTTGAGGCAATCATAGTATGTTGACGATTTCAATGATGTTATGATTTCAACTATAATGTTATTTTTGGTACCACCATTAGTAAATAATGACTTTATTAGGGCAAAAATTTGTGTTTGCAGAAATAATACAATAATTTTAGTAAAAAAATTATTATTGCAGTAATCATGTCTCAACCATATCTTTTTTCTGCGTGTAGTTTGTGATTTACAACATAAAAATCTTTTCTAAAATCCGTGTAAATAACATCAGTCTGCATGCCTTTTCCAAAGTTTTCTATAGTTTTTGATGTAAATTCGAGAAGGTTAGTAACAGAAGATTTTCCAGAAAGGAATCCATGTTGGAAAGGAGACATTAAAGATTTAACGCTATGCGATAGTCGTGATGCAACAATTACCTCTAAAAGTTTAGGCAAAGCACTTAATTTTGCGATACCACGGTAGTTATCAATTGAAGACCTATTTCCGGATTTATGCAGCGGAATGATAAATGAATGCTTCCAGGCTGCAGGAAAATAGCAGGATTTTAATGATGAAGTAAATAGTAAAGAGAGATTGGAGTTACTAATTCTCTAACTTCTATAACTAATTCTCATAACTAAGGTATGTTATCAGGACCACTTTTATATGATGTTTTAATATTTTTTAAAAATGATAAGACTGTGTTTGTGTCAATTATTGGGAAATAAATATCCCCAGATTGAATATTAAAAAATAGATAAAAATATAACGTATATAAAAAACAAGAACAAAGGAAACAAACGAAGTTGTTATTATAATGTTTTAAAAAATACATAAAAAATAATACATAAAGAATTCATGGAAGTTCTGTTAATGAATCAGCTTCTGCGACTAGAAAGCGTTTTAGCAATACCATCCTTAACTTGGAGAGGCCACTTAGCCCAAATAGAAGAGAATCATTACCAGCAAACTTGAAATAATGCATTTTCTGAATATTTTTTATTGGTGGAAGGTTTTCCCATCTTTGCTGAAGAAAAACTGTATTATTTGTAATTATATTTTTTCACCATAGAGAATATTAATTTCATTTAACTTTTTATTTTTCATAATAAAATTGTATGCTTCCAACGGAGTATTTATTGTAACTTCTCGGGCCTTTATTGCTGTCCCCAAAGTTATTTTTTTAGTCGCTCCAATTCCATCTACAGCTCCCTTTCCGTGTCCAGATGCAAAAAAAGACCAGGTGATATCTAGGCCAAAGTCTTCTTTAGCATAGCACAAGTTGGACAAATTATATCTTTTTTTAACTGTGCAGCACACCCGTCTGAAAACACATGTATGGTATCGATTTTTAGCTTAGTCTTGAGTTCTTCGATAATTCTTTTCAAGAAATATCAGACGCATGATTTAGTGTGAGTCATATCATCACTTAAGATTGCATGGGAAATCGGAGTCAGAACTTTCTTATTTTTAATCCAAGCGCATGCAGTAAAAATTGTAGCTTGAGGATGATTCCAGTGTGCGCCTTGCACTTCATCCTGATACTGTAAATAAAAATTTTCCGCAAAATCGATTTGTAGGACGGCTTCATTAGCAGTCAGAATGTCTTTCACTTGATGAAAGAACCTGCTTCGAGATTGCTGTATATAATAATGGAGCTTTAAATTATGATATTGGGACTGCTTCCAAGACATGAGTGCAGTTGGATTATATTTAAGTGGCAAAATATCATAATTATTATAGCATTTGGCACAAAAGCTTTTCATGCAGTCTTCACTTTTAAGATCGCAGCACAACTCATTCAAAAGATCTTTAATATTTTTAGTTAAAAAGGGAAGTGCTTCCGAAGCAGCTTTGAGAAGATAGGTAAAATTGGCATGATATATGCAGACGCATAGATTAGCTGGAGTTTGAGAAATAGACGTATATGCTTTGGCCTATTTTCATAAAATAATGAATTTCCTATATTTATGGCAGGATTTTCCTCTTTAAAATGCTGGTAGCACTCACCAACAGTCATTACCAGATATCTTAGCTGAATTTGTTTACCGTTTGTTCGCTTAATATCTTTTCTGTCCGGTGTTTGATATCGTTCCTAAGATTAAAAGTTTCTACTTTTTGTAGTTCTTTCCTCGAGAAAATTTCATTCCTTTTTTTAGTTTTGAGTGGAATCCCAACATCTATTGCAAGTTGGTTAACAGCTGCAATTGTTTTCGATGGACTTTTGGGAAGGTCTCGTTTGATTCTTGTGACAGCCTTTTTCAAAGAACGTTCTGATTTAAAACATCCGAGCCGTGATGACGAGACACTCAAAGAAATACGTTCTGCCATCTGTCGCTTTTTTTCACGTGACCTCCTTTGGCGTTCGTCTTCTAAATATAATAAATAAACTGGCCATTTTAGCCCTTGGAAGGACTTTGACCTAGCTTCTGTTCGTCTTCTAAGCACTCTTTATTCTTCGTTTCATGTCTCTTTCCCTCTCCTTCTGCAAGTGAGCCTGATAAATTATTGCGTCCTCTCTTAATTCTTTTCGATATTTCTGCATCTTACTTGCGACCTGTATACCTATTTCCTTCAATTACAAAAAGAAACAAGAAGTTATATTTCTAAAAAATAACTCTAGAAAATAAAGATCTAACGGGTGTGACATTGTGTTTAATAGAAAAAAAAAAACCAACTACGTCACGCCAGGTCTATTAAAGTTACACTAAATTATTATATACAATTACTGTCCGCAGCTTAAATTTTTATTAAACTCTTACGTTAAGAGATAATTAAACCTTTTCTATATAATTTGTAGCGGGTGTAACACTTTCAGATTAACTTAGGAAAAGTATGTCGGAAGTTGCAAAGATAACCTTCAGACTTCCAACTCGTTTGTACGATAGATCAAATCAGATGCTATCAGCTGATGACTGTTTTCGTTGCCAACTATTGAAATACAGGGTGTAACACATGAGTAAAAATGGGTAATATTTATGCATATGATACCGTGTAAAAAATGTCCACTTCAAAATAAATATTTAAGGAGACCGATTTTTTTTTTAATCTTACTCTGCGTGGTCTTGAGGACACTTTTATCTATAGTAATAAACCTCATTTTCTGTTTGTTTGTTTGTTTGGCCTTTATACAAATCTCAACAGATTTCGCTCAAACTAGGTACACATATTAAGTTTATCCCAACTTAAAATGTTACATACTTAGTTTTTGCCACGCCCCCTCTGAAATTTTTCAACTAACGGTAATTTTGTTATTAGGCGCGTTCTTTTGTAAACGAGTTACAAAAGAACGCTGCAACTCGGATAAAATTTGCTTTTAGTTGCTTACCAACACTGTCACAAGCATATGTTTAGTTTGATAAAAAAAATACGAAAAATCAAAACAAAATGAGTAATTTCGAGGATTCTTTGATTGGATATGCTTGGAGAATGCTTCGCATCTTGGACTCCAAGCATATCGGTGTCCTCTCTGAATCCTGAAAATGCAGTTAATTAATTTCATTCCTCGTTTATTTAATTCGTTTTGTTTATGTGTTCATAAAAACAACTGTTTTGACGTATGCATGAAATTTCCCTACGATTTTTTCATGACTCATTCACAATAGAGCAGTTTTTTAACTTTCCAGCACTGCAAATCTGGTCGGATAGCAGTTTACCGAGTTGCCTAAACTCGCATAAATATCCGACTTGGTGTTGTTGTTTTGCATGTATTAAGTTATCCTACCTAGTGTTCTTTTGTAACTCGTTTACAAAAGAACGCACCTATTATAAACCTTTTTAGTATAGGAGATTTTTGAATATTTAATTTAAAAATTTTTTGTTATTTTGACATCAAAAACACTCACATATCTTCAAAATTAGAGAAATTTTCAGTACAACGACTTTTTCATAAAACATCGTTACCTAAAAATGAGAAAAAGACGACATGAAAATCAAAGTTTGGTCTTTCAATGCAAATATCTCCGCTGTCCATTAATATATTTCATTCAAATTTTTTTTTTGTTCAAAGGTTCAATAAAATCACTTCACAAAAATAGGTTGATCTGTACCGTTAAGTAAGTGTATATATGTTTTATGATTATATCAAAAAAGGTCCAAAATATTGACTTTTTACTCAAAAAATGACTCAAAAATTGTTGTTGTTGTAAAAATTAAATCAATTAAAAACAGCAAATCTGACTACCTTTCATATGACATAGCATTTATTTGCAAAAATTCTTCCAGCTAAGCGCAAAAATTATTTTACTGTTTTTGTCATCAAAACAACAAGGGTACCCCCTTTGATTTTTTTTCGCGAAATTTATTTTTTCAACTTGTTGTTTTTATATTTGTTACACAAAAGTCAAGTCTCAAAAATAATTTATGTGAAAAAAATTACCCCAATATCTCTTTTCAATCAAAAGTTATGGCTAAAAATCTATTTTTTCATACCTGACTATTTGTAAAACTAAGTTTTGTTTCAAAATTCTCTATATAGTTTGAACGTCCCCAATTATCTCTAAGAATGCAGTTGTGTGTCTAAAGTAATTACGAACATTTTCTATTATATTATATTTTCCTTATAGTATTCTACTTATTTTGAAAATTAAAATCAAAGTTTTTATTTTTAATGCCAATAACTCCGCTGTTTTTAATATATTTCATTAAATTTTATTTTGTTAAAAAGTTCAATATGTTTTTTAATATAAATCTTTGTTTAGACGTTAAAATGTCATTAAATTAAAGGTGATTGTGCTTGCTTTAAGATTAAGTAAATATAAAAATTCTTTTTAATTTTTAAAATATGTTTTTCGTACCCCTTCTTTGAATTCAATTACAGATGGATTAATGCAAAATTTTCCAAAACTTTTTTGGATTAATGTTCGTTCAATAACTTTTCTAACGGTAGCTAACAAATAAAATACAACATGTTTTTAAATATTCCAGTTTTAAAAAAAAACATTTAATCGATAAAAGTATATTAAAATGTTTACATAAATGACTCTCGAGTAACACCGGGTATATCAGCTAGTAAATTATAAAAAAAGACCCAATATGATACGAAAGTATAAAATATTTGTACAATCGGCAGGGGTACGTTTTGGTGGAAGTGCCCATATGTAGTTAAATACGTACATATTATATACATAATAGTTAATTGTAATTTTAAGTAGTCTGCGGTAGTAATTATTCTATTGATGAATCAATAAATAAATAAATAAATTTGGATCAGTTGAAAATTAATCTGTGTATTAATATTTATTTATTGAAACTTCTACAAAAATTACAGAAAAAATCTGACAATGTCATTTTTGTTTATACCAGAGGCTTAAATGCTCAAATTAAATTTTCATTAAATTTTCCGCTAAAAATAGTTTAAAACAAAAACTGCGTGGGTTTTTAGCGTATTGACCTTTAGTTTGACAAAAACTGAAAGCGTTTCGATGAATTTGTAGACGTAGTCACTCAGTCTCTAACTGCATTATTCTGTATCACGAAGAAGCACACTAACGTTGAGAAAGACACAAGAAGCAATACAATTTTGTATGGAAGAAAGTATTGCTTCTCGTTTCATTCTCATCGTTAGTGTGCTTCTTCGTGATACAAAATAATGCAGTAAGCTTCGTACTCTAACAAATTTCTTTAGCATACTTTAGACATTGCTTGATTTTCCGAACGTCCATCATGGAATCAGCAACAACCAATATCAATTTTCTATTTTCTTGTTCTTATTTTTTAAACAATAATAAATAAATTATTCATCAACAAAATTTGATTTAAGTTTAAATTAAATAACAAAAAATTTTGGAGGAGATAGAGTCAATTTTTTTTTTTAGCCCACCTAAAAACCCTTTAACACCCATTTCTTCACTTCAGGCCTGATAAATTATGTAATCAATCTTGACTGAGATAAATTTTGGTTATCAAAATGAAGCTTCTCAAACATTTAAAATGACCATACTAACAATGTAGAGCCCCAAAACAAAATTAAATTAAATAAACTAATAAATAAATTTATTTTGCAGCAATGTTGTGTGTGTGTGTATTGTATGCATGTGTGTGTGTGTGTGTAAAAGAACGTGCATGTGGGTTAAACAACAAGTATTCAAGGTATTCTAACAACAAAATGGAACATTTTTGAATTTGAAAATAAAGCTATAAGCAAACTTTAGCTAGAATAAAGAAAACCAACATCATCATTATCAGTAAAACCATTATAAACACTATAACTATCATCATCATCATCATCATCTTGGCCACGCTTACCACAACTAGGTGAAAACCATTACAACAACGACCATGTTGCTGGCACACAATAGATGAAGGATAGAAAAGAATAAACAGGTAAGCGATATGGAGTTGAAATGCAAGCCACATAAATGGCTTTGTGTGTGCGTGAGTGTGTGTGTGTGCATTAGTAATGAATGCAACGTACGTTGTAGCTCAGAAAAGGACACAAGTTGCAATGGTAATGCAACTAAAACAACAACAACAATCAACTCAAGCGCCTCGACAAATAGCTTAAATGTTGCATTATGTTGCAGGATTTCGTTATATTTTATAATGTTTTTTAATTGAGTCTAAAGTTATTTGACTTTAAAATTTAATGATTTCTTTTAACTAAAAATATATTGAACTTTTACAGCAATTGACATTAAAAAAACATAAATATATAGAAAAGAAATCAAATAAAATATGCTCAAATAAACTCCAATAGTTTTGGGTACAAAATTAATTTCATCAATCAAAAAGTTGTAAACTAAGTGCAAACTATAAAGACAACAAGTACAAATCTTTTAGATATCAACCAAAATTAATTCAATGAGTAGAGAAACAGCTACAAAACAACTAAAAATCTTTATCAACTTACGTCCTTTCTTAATTTTGCTAACTCCATATTCCGGATCATACCAATTTGAAGCCTCATTGGTCTTGGCATGAGCACCCGTCTCGTGACTGTGCAGGATCTCACGATAGGACTTTGCCGTTGCAGCAGCCGAGGCTGATGTTGCAGTTGCTGGTTCATCCGGTGGCAGGTCAAGAAAACCTTGTTCCGAATTCACTGGCACAGCTGTCACCTTCTTGGCATACAATTCAATGGCATCGGGATCCTTAGTGCGCTGCATGATTAAATGAGAAGAAAAACACCCACTCAAGTATGACAACAACAACAATTCACAAACAGCAAACAACAAACCAGAAAATAATCACGGTTATAGACAATATCCTCAATTCCAATCTCCAGTGAGCTATGTATCAAATCGCGTAGTGTTCGTATGGTTTTCGGCTTCTCCATCAGCAGCGTTCCAACAATACTAGCCGAGTAGAACTGATAGATGGCAAAGGAAAAAAGCAAACTGGTGGTCACGATGCAGCGACCGGAAAAGAAGCTTGTCGAATATGCCAAACCTGCGTGAAAGAAGCACAGCTGCAAACATTGCTGCATTGGTGGTGGTTGAGCAAAAGGTGGTAGGGAGGACGGTGCGAGGGTGGGGCAATTGATGAAAAACTAACAGTTAAATTGAATATGGTTTACAATGGCCAGGACCAAGCTATGTTTGAGTGCGAAGGAGGAATTGTGCTGGGTTTGATTTTAATTAGTGGCGGATGAAAACCGCAATTCGATCGGAAAGCAGAGCAGAGCAGAAGAAAACTCATTAAGCGTAAAATAATCGAAGGCAGGTGATTGGCAACGCAATTAATTTTCTCATTCTGCACAGCAATGATAGTTGACAACAGAGGAGCAGCATGTGGGAGCAGTTTAAGGTTGTTTGTAACCCCAAAATAAATCAGACTTTTTGTTGAAATGAAAGCAAGGAGAAATACGTTGTTTATATTTCACACAGTTATAAATGTTTTAGAAAGTGACGTAATTTCAGAAAAATACTTTTTACCATGATATTACCCCATTTTTTGAAAAGCTGATTTTGAATTCGATTTGAAAAAAATCTAAAACAACAATGTCGATCTGATTTAGCTTCACACAGTACGAGATTTGGCCAATCTTGTACAAGAATATTCTAAATTTTAATATAATTTACCATTTGCCAATTTGCAAAACTTGATCAATATTATTACATAAAGTTTGTATTTGATAGAACTTATAACCTTTTTGGTTTTCAAATTATAGAATATAATTTTAATATACAATAGGCAAGCACGCTGCTCCGTGCCCAATATCTCTCAAACTGTTCAGCCTGAAAGTATGCACATCTTAATGCATAAAAGGAAAGCATGGTGCTCCGCACACAGTATCTCTCAAACTGTAATTATTTGTTGACATTAAAGTACTTTTACAAGACATAATGATCACAAAAATGTTCAGCCTGAAAGTATGCATCCACAATACAATATTGGGTTTTTACAATAATAGTACCTTTTTGATCTAACTATCTCCTTTTTAACGAATTTTGACGTCTTTAATCAAATTTTTTACCAAAAAATATAATTGCATCAGCCGCGAAACATCACCTGAGTTGCTTCGTATATGATAGTTGCAAGACCAGTTTGTAAAGTTGCGTATGAATATGATTGCTACCAAACTCGACTTATTGCACTTTTAAACTTGAACTAATTTTCCAATACGTCTTTTATACGTAAAGTGTTATTTAAAGTGGTACATTTGTACTTTGCAAAAATTAACTGAATAAAAAATCAAGCTTTAAAAACAGTAAAAAGTGCTTTCGGAAAACGGCTCCAAGAAGGAAGCGTGCGGAGGACCTGTCGTGGGACAGACTTTTATACTAGTACTTCATAAAATGCAAATATTTAAAAAACGACGTATTAATTTTTTGTTTTTTTTTTTTTGTTGGAACTATCTGCAAGTCTTAAACTTATTAAAAAATTCTTAATAACAGCGAAAGTATACTCTTACAAGAATTAACTACAAAATTTGCTGGCAATTGATTGCCTACATTTATTATCGTTAAATCCCAAAGAGCAAAATTATAAATAGTTCACGCTAGAAATGCGTGAATCCTCCTGAATCACCTACAATTATCTCTTTCGCGCTCTTGTAAAAACTCTCTTTTAAAATTATCTCTTTTAATCTCGACTTCGCTTATAAAAAAACGTTAGAAACACGTGAAGTCTCTCAATTAAGTTTTCAACAAGACAATAACAACAACAACAACAACTCCGTATAGAGTCAATAACTCAGCATAACGCGCTACACTTTCCAACTTCAGTAGGCTTGAGTAAATAAGCTGTGACCATGGCAGAACTAGAGAAGGTAGATGCATTTCGCACTCCGTTCTCTTTCTCATATCCAAAACTGTCAAAGTCAGCTTTTTGCGAATGAGAACAAAAGGAAATCAATGGCCGTGCTCAGCGGAGTTAACAGTTGGTAACTGACTATTGTCGTAAAATTCCTTGAGAAGCCTTTGCAATTAAATTATTTACATAATTAATTTTAATAATCAAAAATTAATAATTTTTAGCTTTTTAACGTTTAGAGTAACAACACATTTAGATAAAAACATCGCTCACTAAGGTATCGCTACTCCAACAGTTCACAAAAGTTGACTCCACTGAATGCGGCCAATTTTTCATTTCTCATCGTTTTCCAATTTTCTTTGAGCTTTCAACTTTGTTTTGGCAGTTTCGGCAGTTTGTCTCTCCGAAATGCATATACCTTCTGCCATGGCTGTGACCAATCTACTGTTTAAGTTTTATATAATTTCACACTTGTTCGAATAAACTCTTCGAAATCATATGACGTTGAAGCAGAAGTGTTTATTTAAGGTCAAGCGTAACACCCGCGCAAATAGCGTAAAATTCCGCTGCTGGAGCGTTTTTAGTACTATCTGAGCGAGAACACTCTGAAATAGCGTGAAAAGTAGAGAGAATATACATATTTTAAGACTCCCTGAGCAAAAACATGCTGAAATACCGAAAAAGTTGAGTAAATATACAAATTTTTGAAAAAGACGCTGATTTTCAGACAGCAATTTTTTGGCAGCCCACAAAATTTTTCCACAATTTAAGGTTTTTGTTTTGTTGCTATACTTTCTATGGATAACTGCAGTATATCCTTAAATTAAGCAACTTTAGTTATTGCCTTAACAAAAATGATATATTAAAAAATAAATTGAAAAATCTGAAGCTTTTTCTAAATGACCTTGTTATTTATTATGTTGATTTTATATGATTAAATTTAATAATTTTTTATGATCAAGTATGATTAAAACTATCAATCGTTTAGAATTTGTATTTAAATCATATAAAATGAACATAATTTAAAAAATTATAACTGTAAAGTTCATAGAGAAGCGTACGTGAGGCGTAAAAATAATCAAAAAACATACAAAATTTTTTTTTATATCCTCCTTGAATGTAACGATGTAAAATTCATTTGCAATTTTAAAGAAGGGCTTTCTGTGTTAGCTAGCTTAATTTTAGAGAAAAAACATTATTTTTTGCTATTATTTTCTCCAATTTCCTTACGCTGAGTGAAATTTTATTGAACTTAATATTACTCCTAAATACATATTTAAGGTTAGATCATGCTATATTGTGATTCGTTAGTGTTATATTAATAACTTTTCCACACTCATATAAAATTTTTATAATTAATATTACCTTTAACAAATAAAGACCTTCAAAACCAATTTCAAATCACTTAACTTTATTCAATTAGTTTTTTGTTTTTTCTTTTAATTGCTAGTTTTTAATGTTATCATCTGAAAGAGACTTTAGTCATAGAAAAGGGTTTCGCTCTGGATGCAAAAAGTATCTCAAAAAGCGCTTCCCTCTGACTACGGAGGTGTTTAAAAACATTACTTTACTGTTTTTTCGAAAAGTGCTTAAAAAAAGTGCTTTGCTCTTACTTCTAAAAGTAATTAAAATAGCTCTCTGCTTTTTTACACTTTGCACAAGTGCGTTTTGTTAACACTTCAACAAGTTATTAAAAAAAGCACTTTGTTTTCATTTCGGAAACTGATTATAAAAGCTTTTTGCTCTCGCTTAAAAAAGTAATTGTAAAAAACTTTGCTCTCGCTTCGAAAAGTGATTCAAAAACCGCTTTGTCTCGTTTTGAAAACTGATTCGCCCTCTCGGTCTTAAAAAAAACTCGACAGTATTTCATGTCTCCACGGCGGATATCATCAGTTATGATATCATCTCTTCGAAAAGCTTACCAATCTACATAGATAAAACTTTCATACTTTCTCTTCTACAAGGTTCGAAATTCAGGTCTTTATTTTTTCACTTAACTAAAATTTTCAAGGTTGGAAATAAAATTTTGATATATATTAAAAGTTAAACTCATTTGATATATAAACTAGTTTTAATCTAAACTATGCAATTTTTAACTAAGTAGTTCACTTTTATAACTAGAACGGATTGAAAAATCACTACAATAAATTTTTTAAATTTCACGCCACATTTAATGGCGAAAATAAGTATATTTTCTTACTTTTCACGCAATTTAGCATGTTTTCACGCAAAGAGTCTTTAAATATGTTCTCTATTCAAAATATTCTCGAGAGTATAAATATTCTCTCTACTTTTCACGAAATTTCAGCGTGTTTTCGCTCAGAGAGTTCTAAAGTATGTATATTCTCTCTATTTTTCATGCTATTTCAGCGTGTTATTGCTTAGTGTCCTAAATATGTATATTTTCTGCTTTTCACGTTATTTTCGCGTGTTTTCTCTCAAAGAGTCCTAAAAACGCTCCAGCAGCGATATTTTACAATATTGGAGAGAGTGTTACGCTTGACCTAAAGTAAACTCCTTTGCTTTAATGTCATATGACTTCGAAGAGTTTATTCGATCAATTGTCAAATTATATAAAACTTAAACAGTATAATTATTAACTTTATAACAGTATAATTACAACTTAAACAATTATATAATTGCATAAATTTTTTTTTAAATATCAAACAAGGTTTGTCTTTGACCTGAAAGGAAAGGGAAAGATTATTTAGAGGAATTGATTGGAACCATACGTTAATTATTAATTAGGCGAAACAAACGTGAAAGACAATTTTAATTGCTTTAAACCAAGGCTTATGTTATGCCTTAACCTCGGCAAGCATTTTCAGCCCTTAGTTGTGTTCCTGTCCTTTAATTTCACATTTTCCACAATTAAGTTTTAGATTTTTAGTTTTCCATAATTCTTAAATGTATGAAAGAACAAATAGAGTGAAAAGAACCATGCCCGAACCCGGATTCGAACCAGGGACCTCTGCGTTGATAGTCTAGCGCACTCTTTACTAGACTACAAAGGCCAACAAATACAATGAATTTCATTAAACTTTTCAACAATCAAAAACTTTTTTTTCTTATACTGTAAATAATTGATTTAGATAAAATTAGATAAGGGCCCATATGAATAAAAAGTAGCATCTGCAGTAATTTGTAGTAAATACCAAAAAGTGAAGTGCTACAAAAAAGATTGTATTCGGTATGAATCTTCGAAATTATATGACTTCTAACTTCGAAAGTAACATATACTAGCAGTTCGTAGCAGTTCGTAGCAGCTATTCAATTTATTATGGGTATTCACGATTCAGTGCAATTCCCAGTGCAGTTGAGGACTTGTGCTCTTTACAAAAACAAAATGTACGTATGTCTAAAATCTGCACAAGTGCTTTTCTTCTATTACCTTAAACTTGAGGACTTGAGCAGTTGTGCACTTGTGTTCATTGAGGTATTTTGACAGCTTTAAAGAAGTGATGGGTGTTTTCACGAAAACCTAACTGCACAACTGCACAAGTCCTCAACTGCACATGCAAGAGCACTGAATCGTGAAAACCCATTGATAATTTTGACAACTTTGAAAAGTGATAGTGGCGTGTTCACGAAAACTCAACTGCACAACTGCAAAAGTCCTCCAGTTGTCAACTGCACAGGCAAGTGCAGTGAATCGTGAATACCCCTAATAAAGTGAATCTGAAGAGCGCTTTAAAATTGTCCATGTCCGATTGCCATGTTTGTATCTTGCTTTCAACTTCAACAAATCTTCTTTTTGCCTGCCCAAATAAATATCAAATTAGATTAATTCCATGAATTTAATTTATATAAATAATTTACTACGAACCTGTAGTATGCCATTTTGCTTACAACTTAAAATTAGTAGCAAACATTACTTTTATTCATAGCAATCCGGCTAATTTGTAGCAAGTTCTAAACAGCTGCTTTTTGCAAGCGCGTCGGAAGCAAATTTCATCTGGGGGGCAGTACAAATGGGGGCAGTACAAATGGTGGGCAGTACAAATGGTGGTGCAAAAAAGTTCACCCAAATTTCTTCACATGAAACATGAAGAAGAGAGAAAGAAGAGGAAAATATATAATACAAAAATATTATCGTTGTAAAAAACTGATATTTTAAATAACTTTTCCTTTTAAATTGATTATCTAGCTAAAAAAGTGGGAGGGCAACTGCCCCCTTTCTTCTTGTTGTGTAGTAAAGAGCACTTTATTCATATAAACTAACTACTTTTGAGGTTTTTTTTTATTTTGAATTGTAGTAAAGTCGAATCTGCTACTTTTATTCATATGGGCCAAGACTTGACTAAAGGCTCAAACATAATCCGCTCGAGCTGGCTGCAGCTAATGTCAAAAATCAACGAAAAGCTAGCTCAAGTTTTGCCAAATACTCAATTTGACCAAAATGACTTGAGCGAGCTCGTCCTTGAGTCATTGAAAAAATTCGCCATTTGTATATCAATTCGTTTTGTTTGGTTTGTTCAGTTGAATTTGTGATAACAGGAATGAATCGTAAAAATAAGTTCATGTTAATTTCATTTAAATTTGTTTGAAAGAAAAAAACAGCTGATTCCTTACGGAACATTCGATTTGAATCGCTTTGTCTGCAGCCACATCAAGTTAACGAAACTTTACGAAAAAGCTCCCTTCAGCAATAATGGGTTGTGCGCATCATTTCTATGTATTCGTATAAAATTTGACATTAGCTTCAGCCAGTTCGAGCCTATTATGTTTGGACCTTAAGAATTTGATGTAACTTGTAAAGAAAAATCTTATGACGGATAAAGCTTTTTAATCAATCGTAGAATAGAATTTTGGCAAATATCGGATCATCGGAATCAAGACCAAATATCGTAAGAATCTCGATATATCAGACTTTTTAGCAACACTAGAATATAAAAATGTCAATCATCGAAATAGAATCTGTATCATTCTTTTTAGTTAGAATTAAGCACTTTTTGCTTGCTTTTCAATGAATGCGTGTTTTGAATTTTACGAAAGAGTTATGAGAAAAGAATATAAGAATGTTCATGTAGCTATAAAAAGAAGTAAAATTTTTCAGTTATCCAGGTGCTTCTTGAGAAGAAAAACAAGGTGAGGGACAAAAGCCCAGACCTAAAAGAAAATTGAAAGAAAAAAGGTGTTATCAAACAAACACTTGACCTAAACCTCAAAAATAGATTATTCAGCATACATTCTTCAAACCTATTTGAAGTAACAAACACAATATTTAAACTCAACTGTTTCTATTGCTGTCCACACTTGCACATTAGGTATCTCCAATAAAGTGTTGTCATACACTTTCTCACTCCTTGCCAGCCTATCAATAGACTGCTTCATAGAACTTCTCCACTGTCAACGTAAGCGCTCGAAATCAAACATTGCGATTCCACCGCGATTTACCGCCTTTCTACGCTATCAGACACCATGGCAAGGACAAACAATTGCTCAAGATACGTTGTCGTGTTCGTTGTTTTTACCTTTGTCGTCGTCGTCGTTGAAACTTTTCTCTGCAGACCCCAAAAGACACACATAAATTTTACTAGCACGCATTCCTACGCTACCCGTGGGACACCGATTGTAAAACATTGCTTTTGGTTTTCCACAAACTTACACTTGCACATCGTCGCTTACCTTGCTGACAAATTGAACCAATATAGAACAGCACCGATTCCAAGAACAAACCAACGCGACGTCGCGATGCATCATCGCCATCTTGGCCGCAAAAAATGTTGCCCCAGCTTACGAAGACCTGTTTTGAACCATGACCCGCAACAACAGCTGTTTGCTTGCTGGTAGCCAACATTTGTCGGTGGTTGTTGTTGTTGTTTTTGATGTTGCCTATTCGACCATCCACAACTAGTCTCAAGTTGTTGTTTGCCGCCCTTGAAGATAAGGATGATGGCGGCACGGCCGTTGTTATTGTTTGAATTGCATTGTGGTTGCGTTCAATTCTGCTCGTCGACACTGAATAGTTCTTCGGCAGCACCAGCGATTGAACTGAAAGTAACAATAGAATAAAATAGAGTAGCTGAAATTTTAGCAGTTAGGGGAAGAGAAGCGTGAAAAATGCAGCAAAATTATATAAATTGGTAGAAACGTTGGTAGGGGAAAAGGCAAAAGCACAACCACGAGAAATGAACATCCTGCGGGAATTTAATAGCCATGATCTGTCGTAATTCATAGCAACGAACGAAGTTTGCCTTTTGAAGTTGTTTGCGCTGCATGGAGCATGAAATGGAAGAACTGGCGTGGAGTGTCCGAGAGTTGGTTGTGAGCTTGCAGATGAAGTTGCGGGAACGTGCATAACAGAGAAATTTTTAAGTTAGCTTTGCTAAGAATTTTATTTCAACTCATAATCATTATCATCATCATTATGATCATCATCAATAGAGCTGAATTCTTGAAAATTGAAAGTTTTGATTTATAATGGCAGAAAGTTTTCACTTTTTCTATTTAACTCATAGTTTCTGCTACCGCTCACCGCTCATTTACCCACCAACTTCAGTACTATCTCTTGAATTTTTGTTTGTTTTTTTTTTCATTTTGGCATTCTGGCTATGTACTTGGAAAACTTTTACGATAGCCCTTCGATGTCGTTTTTCATGCTGAGCTGCTGCTGCTGTCTGGACTGCGTTCCTTTGGAATCGAATCTGCACTCTGCGTCTTATTACTTTTCAAGCTTCTGTGGGCAAGCTATTTGCTTTTAAATCGCTGCTGTACATTCGCAGATTTCGATTAGGTTTGGTTATTTTGGACACGGTGGTTAAGAATGTTGCAAACACAATGGCTGCGATTTTATTTATAGAAGATGGTTTAACTTTTATTTTTGGACCAACAGAAATGGTTTACTTGATGTTTGAAGTTTTGAAGGAATTCAATTTTTTTTAGGGTCAAAGTTTAATTTGAGTAAAATCAGAGGGAAAACTTTTGGTTGCGACGAAACACGGAAGCAACTGAAAAGCTTTAATTTTGTTTGGCACTCATCGTATTGGTTTATGTAAACAGCTTTTAGTTGGGGGCAAATATTTTTTTTAAATAATAGTAACACTTGCAATAAAAAATTATTGACCTTCAAGAATTTACGAAAATATGCAAAAGTTTTTTAGATTTTTATTCCGTAGAGACAAGTACTTAGTTATGTCGTACTTTGAAGGCACTGTAAATAAAGTACAGAAATCGAATTAGCTAATGTGAGGCAACTTTTTACCTGTGTAATTGTAAAGACGTTGTGACCTTTTTGTAGCAGAAAAGAGATGAATAAATAGTACTCACACGCTCAGAAATCTTGGATTAAATTCTAATACAAACTGTATTGTATATATGACCACACCAGAATTGTATTACAATCTAATACACTACATATATTACAATTGATTTTTATTCTCTCATGGGACTTAATTTTAATACATGCTTGTATTAAAATATTTTTGACAAAAAAAAAATTAACGAAACATGTGGGATTCGAACCCAGTACGTTTAGGTTATAAGTTCTTGGCTCTACCAACTGCTCTATGAAGCCACATGTATAAATAAATGATAAACATGCATAAGAGCCGAACCAAGCCGAACGCTGTTTTTAGAGACTAATCCAAACTGTATTAAAAAGTATTCCAGGTTTTATTAAAAAATGTCTGATATTTTGAAGAGTTTTAATTCTAATAGAAAAAGTATTAAAAAATGCATGATTCCAACGATTGGATTAAAATTAATTCCAAGATTTCTGAGCGTGCAGTTGCAACATCTTCAACTATTTGTATGCTAGAAACTGCATCTTTTTGCACAACCCGATCTGCACTCGCACTACTGTTTCCTTATTTGAAAAGCTACAATTTTGTAGATCAACTAGAAATCTGAATCTTTTAATCCCTACTTATAATTTTTTAAACTCTAACAGACTCTTTTATGTGAACGCCATCAGATTGTGGAATTCACTGCCTTTAGGTATAAAAAGTAATACAACTAAACGCAACTTTAAGCATGTAATTTTCCAACATTTCTCTTAAGTATCTCTCTTTCACTAATTCTATGCAATTGTATTTAAAAAAAAACCTCAATATAATTAATATTAAAAAATAAATAAACTGGCCATTTCAGCCCTTGGAAGGACTTTGACCTAGCTTCTATTGATCAATTGTGTTTTGCGTGTTATTAAATGTTTGATCACAAATGACCGGGAACTGGACCTACGTGTTTTATGCCGACTCCGAGCGGCTTATGTTCTCAAGAAGCTTTACATGTCAATTTTTACTCTCTGAGGTTTGCCATTGTCTGCAGAGAGGTGACGACCGAACAAAAAAATTTTTTCAATTGAAAAAACTTTCTGTCTGAGCTGGAATTGAACCCGGGCTACCGCGGTTCTTTAGCTTAGGGGCCACGCACTCTACCCACTAGGCTACGGTCGTAATATAATTAATATTACTTAATCTTTATTTGTTGTTATTTTTTGTTTGTTCGATTTTTGTTTTGAATTAATTATTATTTTGATTAGATCTTTCAGTTAAATGGTATTAATTGTATTAAGTTGAATTATTTATTTATTTTTTTTTTTTGTTGTTTATCACTTGTTATTTTATTATGTATTTATATTCTAACTGCATTTTAAAGACTCTGTCTTATTTGTGAACATTTTCTTTAAATAAATAAATAAATAAGAAATTTCATTTTGAAATTATTATTATTATTAAAGACTTCGGAATACAAAAAGACTAAGCCGTTTTTATAAAACAATAATACAAAAATAATAGTACAACATTAGTTTAAAAAGTTAACTCAAAATAAAAATAATAATTTTTTTTTAAAGTTAATATTTGTTTAAAGCTATTGAAATGAACAATGCGAATAGCTTCAAATGCAACATGATAAATAAATTTAAAAAAATGTATTAAAAGTACGACTATAATTAAGATGAATTATAAGATAAAAAAGAAGACAACTATATGTAAGTAAAGATAATATAAAAGCAAGGTAAACATTAAAAGAAAAATATAAAAATTTAGAATCAGTAAAAGAAGCATGGATTTTATTAGTTTAAAGAACTGCAGTACAGTGAAACCACAGAACTTAGAAGTTGCAAATTTTCGAATTATCCAGAAGTTAGAAAAAGTATATCAGAAAAACTTCTAAAGTTAGAAGATTGTAAATGTAATGCAGGGTTGACATTTTATCAGTTTTTTAACATCTGACGAATTTGCTGGAGCGATAATGACTAGTTTAGGACCCATCAATACGGCTACACAACGGTCTATGGGGAGGTTCGTTGTCACTTCGTTGTCCAGGCAACACTACAAAATTTAGTTATATAGAGTCCCTATATAAGAGATATAAAAATGTGAACGAAAAAAAATGCGGTAACTATATAATTTATAGCGAATTAACTCCTTAATATGCACCAACAGTATCGTTTAGATCGGGGTTACGATACCTGTTCTTTTATTCACCCAACCATTGATCTATTAATTTTAAAAATGATTTAATAAATCCCTTAAAGCAACTATTTCATCCCTCAACCACCAAAGGAAAAAGCAAAATTTTCTACTTAGCCATAACTAACAAAGTTTTTATTTAATCAAAAAAAAATTGTAGTTCAAACGTGGTAATATAATCATTATGATGGATTACAAATATTATTTAGCCAAATATATTTCATTTTTGTGTACGGTAAAATAGTATTTATATCTCATTTAAATTTTAATAAAATTGAAAAAAAAAAAACAAAAGAAAATACTGGCTGATAATTAAAATATTTTTTTTTGTTGTATTTGGTGTTCAAATCGTTTCTTGTGTGCATGAATTAATTAATTAAATTAAATGCTAACGTACGAAAAATATAAAAAATTACTAATATCGTATAAATTTAATACATTTGATTGAAATTAAAATTCTTGTTAACTAAAATAAATCTTTTATATGTAACATAGTGTATACAAGAATTTGTAAAGTTCAATGAACTTTAAGCAAAATCCTTATGTAAAAGTTTTTACTTTCTTTGTTTTAATCTATATAAATAAAAATCAAATGTCGTTCGTTGGTAATTGCATCAGTTGAGAACGGCTGAACTGATTTGGATAATTTTTTTTTTAAATATTCGTAATAGTCCAACTTAGGTTTTTACGGAAAGAACAATTGACCACGCCCACTTTGCGCCCACTTTTTTTGATTTATCTAAAATCGGAAAACGGCTGGACCGATTTGGATAATTTTTTTTTCAAATGTTCGTAGTAATCCAATTTAAGTGTTTACCGAAAGAAAAATTGACCACGCCCACTTTTGCGCCCACTGTTTTGATATCTATATATATATAAAATTAAGTGGCAAAACTTCCTGTTCGCATACTCCTCCTAGACGGCTTGCCCCTTTTGTCGCCCACAAATCAATAAAAATGCTGTATTTAAGACGGTTTTGGTCGTATGAAATTAAAATTTGGTAAATAAGTTCGTATGATAACTATAATTAACTTTAAAAAAATGGGCGTGGTCACAATTCATCTACGCCTACTTTAAAGAAAATATCAAAATACTTCGAAACCATTGGTCCGATTGAGCTCAAATTTTGTAAGTACGCTTTGCTTTGAGTACGAGATGGTTTAAGGGGCAATGCCGCACCCCCTTTTACGTCCCACACATAAATAAAAAATTGTTGTTATCGAATAGCTTTAGTTAGAGTTATGGGTCGCACAGCTTAGAAATTCGGTATTCGACCACAATTTAGACGTACCGTTTCTGTGATGAAATTTTATGGGAGTGGACAAGGGGGAGGGGCACCTCCGATACAACCCAAATTTGTGATATCGAATAGCTTTGAAGTCATAGGAATTCATCTTTGGAATTCAGTTTTTGACCTCAATTTACACATGCAGTTTCAATGGTTTTATTTTATGGGCGTTGGACAGGGAGGCGTGACATCTCCCTTACAACCCAAATTTGCGATATCGTATTGCTTTGAAGTTATAGGTTGACAGCGTAAGAATTCGGTATTCGACCTAAATTTATACATGCATTTTCAATACTTACATTTTGTCGTCGTAGGGCAAAGGGGAGTGGCACTTCCCATACAACCCAACTTTGTGCTATCAAATAGTTTAAGAGTTATAAGTCGTACAAGGCCGAAATTCAGTATTCGACCTCAATATACACATGCAGTTTCATTGATTCAATCTATGTTCATTGGTAAGAGGGGCGTGGCACCTCCCATTTAACGTAAATTTGCGATATTGAATATCAGCGTCAGAATTCAGTATTCGGCCCCAATTTATACATGCAGTTTCATTAATTACATTTTATGGGCGTACGACAAGGGGGCGTGAAACCTCCTATTTAACCCAAATTAGAGATATCAAATAGCATTGGGGTTATAGGTCTCACAGCTTTGGAATTCAGTATTGGACCTCAATGTACACATGCAGTTTCATTGATTACATTTTATGAGCGTTGATCAAGGGGGAGTGGCACCTCCCATACAACGAAAATTTGTGATATCGAATAGCTTTGTAGTTCAAGGTCGCACAGCGTCGGAACTCAGTATTCGACCAAAATTTACGCTTGCAGATTTACTGATAAAATTTGTTAGAGTTTGTCGGGGGGCGTGACACCTCCAATTTAACCCAAATTTGCGATATCGAATAGATTTGGAGTTATAGGTAACTCAGCCTCAAAATTCAGTATTCGACCTCAATGTACTCATGCAGTTTCATTGCTAAAATTTTATGGGCGTAGGGAAAAGGAGAGTGGCACCTCCCATACAATCAAAATTTGTGCTATCGAATAGTTTTAGAGTTATATGTCGCACAGTTTTGGAATTCGGTATTCTACCTCCACGTAGACATCCAGTTTAATTGATTACATTCTATTAGCGGTGATGAAGAGAGAGTGCCACTTCCTATACAACCCAAATTTGTTATATCGAATAGCTTTGTGGATATAGGTCGCACAGTCTCAGAATTCAGTATTTGACCTCAATTTAGACATGCTGTTTAACTGATAACATTTCATGGGCGTTTGAATAGGGAGAGTGGCAGCAACGCGCCGGGTTTCAGCTAGTTATATATAAAGAAACGTCAAAACTATGAGAGCGTGCAAACTATTGTCGTAGGTCAGTTAAAGCGTAGGTAACTAATGAAAAATGGAGAGTTGCGCTCAGAGCAAAGCTTGTGTTTTTAGCCGAGTTTCAAACCTAGCCCTCTTCAACTGATCTTCGATTAGATACACAAAAATTATTAATAAGGGTTTTGTTGTGTTGTTTTTTTATTATATTTTTTTTTTTTTTTTTAGACTTTAACTAGTATTGATGTAATGGCATAGCGTGTTTTTTTTTCTTTTTTTTTTTTCTTTTAGGTATGAATATGGATACAGGGTACTTACAGTCGTATGCAGCTGCTCGTAGAAAGGCTCTTCGAAGAGTAGATGAATCGACGATTTATATGTGGTTTCTTGTAGAACATTTTTTTTCTAAACTATCTTTTAATAAGATTTCTAAATTAATTATGTACCTTCATTTATCTTAACGCTTTATAAAGTCGAAACTATTTCAATCAATTAAATTAAAATAAAATAATGAACTTATTTAAGAACTTAATTAATGCACTTTTTAACACTTTTTACAGACAGTTTTTTTTTACTTTTTCTTTTGTTTTGCTATAATTAATTTTTTTAGCTTTATCAAAAATTAATGCTGCTTTTTATGATTTTTTTTATAAAGAATTTTTTAACGAATTTTGTATAGAATTTTATATACAAGTTGCACAGAGATTTCCGTTTTTATGCTAGTAGAAATAATTGATTGGCTTCTACGTGCCAAAACCATGCGTTTTTGGTGACTGAAAGCTTATGGCTAGTAACTATGAGTAGGAACCAGTTTTTCTTCTTTCTTTTGCTCCAAAGAACTTGCAGTGGGGCAAAGAGATTTCTTTTGGTGCCACAAAAGAGAATCTATAAAATTTTAATGTTGTTAGTATTTTGTTTAAATTTATATTAATCAAATTATAAATACCTTTGGCTTAAGTAAAATAATTAAGTATTTTATTTCGAGTCCTGGCACGGGTATAAGCGGATTATGAAAAAATCTTTTATATAAATCAATTCAATTATATTAACTATTTTATCGATTGATATATATATTTTTTTAATGGATTTTAAAGATTTTTTAAGATTTTAAATTTTTTTCATTTCAATTAATTTTCCTTATTTTTGCCGTTCTGTGCATCCACACTCAGAAAGATCTAGCCGGAAAAGAACGATTTAATAAGTTTTTCTCTTAGCAAAGCTTGGCTTAAGGCTTTTAGTACCAACTGAGAATTCTGGAATTCTGTATGTAAATGTTTGGATTTAGGGATGAATTCAAGGAGAAAAAATTTTTTTTAAATTTTCATGTAAAAATATTTAACATGAAGAAATGAATTCGAGAAAATATATTTTCAATGCAAAAAATAATAAAATGTAACCACAAAATTTTGGAAATTAAATATTTTTTTCTTTTTGATTGTATTTGCGTGTCAAACTAAACACTGGCACATTGGCTGAAATTATCGCAAAATTAAAGTTCTAATTTTTCAAAATTAACAATTTTGTTATAAGTTCTGGTGCTTGCCAAGTTGTTCATTACATAAACTTGAATAGAAGCAACTTCTATTTAACACCACACCTGTTAGCATAGATGACATCGAAAATATTTCATAATTAGTTTCACAACGTATTCACCAGAGAAGTAAGCGATGCGATCTCACTTTCAAGTTAAATTGTCTGAAACATTATTTATTGTTCATGTTTGCCAGCACTATATTGAACAAAATTGGCCATCAAAGGCTCTTTTATAGTGGTGGAATCGAACAGCTTCAAAACGAAGATAGAAATATCACTGCTTACTTACTGCCACCAAATATAACAGCAGCCATACAGCCAATTGAATCCAAATCGACTACCAAAATTTGCATACCATACAATTTTGGCATGTTGATATTAATGGTATGTATAATATATTCAAGCGCATCATAAATTAAGGTCTACAGTGGTACATTCCTGTAAAAAACAAATGACTTCTTTCAAGCATCCATGGTTTAACAAAAGGTTAGTTAACTTAATAAATGTAAAAAATAAAGCTCATTTACGTTTCAAAAACAGGTTTGTTAACTGATAAAGCTATTTTTGTTTTGCTTAGGCGGAAGTTTGACGTTTTGGCGAACTTTTTGTACAAGAAATATATCGACTCCATTGAGAGAGGCCTTTGGACGAATCCGAAGTCTTTTGGGATATTTGTAAACAATAAAAGAAAATCTTCTAGTTTTCCTACATCAATGGAATATAGAGGGGAGGTGTCTAATAGTTATGAAAGGCTTACTGAAGTTTTTGCTCTTTTTTTTGGGTCTGTTTTCAATCCTTCGAATTCTCTCAGTGAAGTTAATGGTCTTTACGAACTGCCGCATTTCGTGAGCATTGGTAGTGTAGAAATACCGGATAAGGAGGTACTTGGGGCTTTTCTGAGTATTGACTGCTCTAAAATTGTTGGCTTTGATTTGCTTCCTCCCTTGTTTTTAAAACAAGCTTCTTTTTGCTGAAGTGCGTAGTCATATTGCTTGACAACATCATGGTTTTTTTAAAGGTAGGTCCACACTTCCAACTTAACCATTTTCTCCAATTATGCTATTAACGCTGTTGAAAAAGGTTCAAAGGATGATGTATTAGACACGGATTTTTCAAAGGCTTTTGATAGCGTAAAACATCCAATTTTGTTAAAAAGTCTTGAAATCCTGGGTGTTGACCTACAGTTTCTAAATTGAATTCACTCGTATCTGTCTTATCTGTATAATGCCTATGAATCTAGTTGTCCAACAGGGCACAAGGCAAGAACAAAACATACTTCTTGGTGAAGTGCCCACGGAAACTCTGATGCAGTACAATAAAAAAATCAGAAAAGCCAAAAGTAAAAGCTTTAGAACTTTCTGCGAAGACATTTCTTCCACACCATCCGCAGCGAGGATACACAAAGCAGTGGCTTAAGACAGAGTGGAGACAACAAGATTGTCACTTCAATTTCCAGATGGAAGCTATAAGCTTAGAGAATAGCAACGAGCCCATCACCTTCTAGAAACTCATTTCCCAGGCAGCACACTAGAAACTGATTATGAGACGGCACACAGGCAGATTGCTCCAAATCGAGAAGAATAGAAACTCGCCACGAGCATTTGTACTAAGGCTCGTCTAGATTGGACACTCAGAACCTTTCAACAATTCAAATCATTAGGTGTAGACAGCATCTTTCCTGACTTTTGCAGAAAGGTGCCTTGCGCAGGGCTATATACCAAGTAAATGGAGAAGGACCATAGTCACTTTCATGCCAAAAGTAGGGAAAAAAGACTACACGCTACCATTCCATAGTCGTTTTAGCCATTAGCCATAGACCCATTAGCCTTACGTCATTTGTTCTTAGAACGTAAGACGCAAGACGTTCTTACGTCATTCTGGAGAATGGGCGCCAATGCACCCATGTCAACACGCATATAGGACGGGTAGGTCCACAGAATCTGCTGAATTCTTCCAGCTGATTCTTCCAGCCGATGAAAAACCAGCTGAATTCTTCCAACTAAACATTATGTTACTAGAAACATTCAGTCAGCTCTCAAGAACAAAGAAACCGTACTCTGTGCCTTTCTAGACATAGAGGAAGCCTTTGACAACACTTCTCACGAGGCTGTGAAGAAGTTACTACACAAAAAAGAAGTAAATGATATTCTCAGCAGATGTATATGCCAAATACTTAGCACTAGAACTGCAGAAACCGAAAACACCACCACGATAAGAATTAAAACAACAAAAAGCTGCCCACAAAACTAACCGAGAATGGCATAAAATGTCCTGGGTTCGCAGACGACATCGCCTTAATAGCGAGAGGATTGTCAGTAACAAAGGAATGGTGCAACACAGTGGGATTGAATATCAGCCCAGCGAAAACTACCATAGTATCTTTTACCAACAAAAGAAGTCTGCTAAATCTCCAAACTATGAAAATGGATGGCACGGAAATTCCCTTCAAAGGAGAAGTAAAGTACCTACGACTCACACTAGATTCAAAGCTTCTCTGGAGAAGAGGTAAGAGGAGCAGAGGTAACTATAAACAAAGCAACGCTCGCACTCATGGTATGTATAAACCTGACGGGGAAAGCTGGGGTTGTAACTCAACAATTTTTCACTAGATGTATACAATGATGGTGAGACCCCTCCTCACCTATATTGCAATAACATGGGCTAAAAAACCCAAGCTATCTACAATGAAAAATATGCTAACAATGCAGAGAAGGACCTGCGGATACGTCACAGTTGGCATGAGGACTTGCCCTACAGCAGCACTAGAAGTAATTCTGCACCCAACACCCTTACACCATGTCATAGAGGGAGTAGCTAAACGAAATCTTCTATGCATTGCTAAAACGAGGACAAGTTTAGGTAAAACTATCAGCACTAGAGAAATGGAGGATATTACAAAGCACACCCCTTACATCGATCTACCAAGAGACGATATAGCAAAAAGGTACATCTTCGAAATTAAGCTTAGTCCAAAGAAAGAGTGGGACAGCGAGATGATATCGCAAGTCAAGAAACCACACAGTATATCATGGTATACGGATGGCTCCAAAACATTGTAAGGTTAGGCGTAGTGGTGTACGAGCCAAGAATTCTTACCTATAGGGACAACACCCAGTATCTTCCAAGCGGAAATCCTAGGAATGCAAAGATCAGGATATAATTGTAATGTCAGACAGCCAAGCAGCAATTAAAGCATTAGTTTCCTGTGAGATATCATCGAAAATAGAATGGGAATGAACTCAATGAACTAGGCAAGAATAACACTGTTACTATACTTTGGGTCTCAGGACACAAAGAAAAACAGGGTAATGAAGAACCCGATGGTCTAGCGCGCTAGGGTGCAGCCACAAAATTTATAGGACCAGAACTGCAAATTCTGCGTATTCATTCTATAAAATAAAAACTAAAACCTTTCTTACCTTCAAACCTTTGGAAAAGCCTCCCAAAGCTAAGACAATCCAAATTGCTCCTCAGAGATTTTAACACTCGGAAAGCAAAATTGTGCATTAGCTTAGGTAAACCGAATTTAAGGACTCTAACGGGCTTTCTTACAGGACACTGCAAACTTAAATATCACCTGATTAAATTGGGCATAGAAACCGATAGTAACTGCCGTTTCTGTGAAGAAGCAGATGAGACTCCAATACACCTACTTACAAACTGCGACGCCGTAGCTCGAAGACGTAAACTAGCACTGGGGAACTATGAGCTGAGACTAGAGCAGGTTTCATCCCTTGAACCTAAGAATAACCTCAAATTCATAAGAGAAATGGGGCTGGTTGAAATTATGTAATTCGCCAACCGAGCGGATCTTTGAGAATTAGGTACTATAGATCTCATTTACGTCGCAGTACGCATCTCCATCAAACAAAATTAACATTACCATTATGACGATGATTTCAAGGTCTTTTAAGATTAAAGAGTGTACAGACTGTGTGAAACTCCAGTATAATATTTCATCGCTAATGTAAAGGTGTAATACTTACCAGCTAAATTTAAATTTCGAAAAATGTAAGGTCCTCACTTTTGCTCGAAAAGATAGTCGTAATATTTATTAGTATAAGTACAACTCTCTTGATATAAAGACCTTGGTATAATTTTAGACTATAAACTTTCTTTTGATACTCACTTTGAATATATTATTGCAAAAGCCAACTCCCAATTTGGGTCTCTGGAAAGAAATTCCAGTGAATTTTTTGACCCTTTAACACCAAGGACTATCTATTTTAGCCTGATAAGATCTCTTCTAGAGCATGCTTCGGTTGTGTGCGACCCCTTTTACAAGGTATCAATTACCCTATTGAGAATATTCAAAAACGGTTTACTAGATTCGCGTTGAAAAGACTTTACACTTGGGAAACAATGACTACTTATTGGGTGCGTTGCTGTCTATTAGGCCTCAGTAGTTTATCTGATTGACGAATATTTAATAATATTACGTTCATTAAGGACATAGCCGATGGTAAAACTGTTTCTTCCGAATTGTTAGCTTTAATTCCATTTAATATCCCAGCACGTAATTTGAGAGATTTAAATTTATTCTATACTCCTTACCATAGAACTAATTATGGTTCCAATGAACACCTTTCTCGATGCCTATCGAGTTGCAATAAATTTGCGAATAAATTAGATTTAAGTTTAAATAGAAATATTTTCATTAAATATCTTAAGGAAATTATTATGTGATATTGAACTGTTACTTAAGATACCATATTAACCTAGTTTTTAAATATTGTTTTAAGTAATCTGCAAGGGCATAGCTCAGTAGATGAATTCATAAGGAAAAAAGAATTGGCATAATATTGATGAAGCAGGCATGGGATGAACTGTCTAAAAGTTTCCTTCAAAAATCAGTGTGATATTGAGGATGATTTGCCCTTGTCACATTTGGTTTCAAGAAACACTGACTATGAAAACACAACAAAAGAAGCTAAAGACCCTTTTTAAAACTATTGCACCAAAATTTAGCCTAAATATCGAAGAAATCGAGCGAAGAAGAATTAACCAAAGAGGATTCTAGCGATGCTGATTTAGAATTAAAGGATGAAACTTTAAAATGTGATGAGCGCCATAATATGGGCATAAAGCCGAAAGTTTCATATTCAATGACCATCGAAAGTGTCAATAATTTAGTGCAATGGTGTGGAAAAAGTAATGTTTTCTTGACTAAACATATCTAAAACATGTTGTCTCTACGTTCTGAAATTGTTGTAAACAATTTGAAAAAATCAAAAAACAAACAACAATCATTGATTTTGTGCAGAAAAATAATTAAACATTTTTGACATTTTGCATTGTTTCCTTTGTATGTCACAATTTTCAATAAAGTATTAAACACATCATAAATTTGCAATTTTTATGTCGTTATTACTTGAGCAATATTATCATAAATTCAGCTTTTACAATTCGACTTGCGAAATAAGAAGTTTAAAGAAATTAGAAGTTTCCAATTTAAAAACTGCTTTCTATTTCCGAGGTTCCACCGTATTACAAAATGGCATGTTGAAAGCTAATTCGTGCATTTATTTGCTTATAGCAGTTATGTACTATTTAACTTTAAAACTGATAAAAAAGAACCTACTACTGTTGACATAGTTCTTGACACAACAAGTTTAGCTGACCGTTGCAACTGGAAAACTTGGAGTTCTTAGAAAAAAAATAACACTGTGCAGTAGGCTGTATTGATTTGCAAACCATGTTGCCTAGGCGATTTTCGGATCGGGCATGAAAATTTATTAAAAAAATAAGGGGTGATAGGGATGCACTTCTTAAATTTTGTGAATTTTTTCTTTAGGAATTTTTTTCCAAGAATTTTTGTATATATAACTAAAAGTTCAACATTCAAATTTTCTGCAATGTTTTGTGTTGTAAAACAAGGCATAACTACTTTTAAACTTAATTTTACGTCTTCAAAAAAATTCGTTTTCTAAGGTTTGTCAAACCCGGGTCTAGTTCCGGAATCCCAGGAATGTGTTTTTTAAACCCCGGGATTGCCGAAGCGTCCCGAAAATAGATGCCCTAAATTAATCCTTGGAGATATCCTGAAAGATGTTGCAAGCTGACGCGGTAACTATTCGCAAGAAAAAGCTGAAACACAACTATTTTATTGAGACTTCACATATTTTGTGTAGGGTTTTTTCAATAGTTTGTCAATAAGAATTGACAAACAGATAACTTTTTGTACTGTCTTGGTTTTTTTTTCTCAATATAACTACAATTTCTTGTGAAAATCTCGATCTATTTTTATTCTTGTTAAAAATTGTGACTCAAGCTTTTGAGATAGTTAGTCGCAGGCAAATAGCTTAACCTTTTAAATGTACACCTTTTCAAAAATGCCAGGGAGACCGAAAAACGATGTCAATTTTTTGTCCGATTTATTTTAAACTTAAGGTCGCACGTCTTTGCGACAGTTTGCAAGAATATTTAATTCATTTTTGTGAACGCCTAATATTTGCAAAAAAAAATCTTATCGCTCGGAAAGAGGACACTTTTTTAAAAATTTTAAAAATTTTCCTGAAAAACATATATCTTTCAAATTGCTAGCAAAATCAACACTATACTTATAACAATAGTTATTCTTTAAACTTACTTTTTTCTTTGGCCGCAACTGCATCAGGTCCGATTTTGCGCTCAATACTTGTCAAAGACCAGAGCAGCAGAATGGTTATGATGCCACACATCGCGGTCAGTATCCAAACCTCATTGGTAAAGGGTTGCAGGAAAACAATGCGATCCTTTTTAGTGCTGCGTGGATGACGAAAGATAAAGCAGGGCCTTAAAAGGAAACAAAAAGCAACATTTTAAAAGTGAATTTAGCAGATTGACAGATGTCATTGCTCATGTTGTTGACTTCTAAGATCCCTCGAGGTGGTGCCATCATCTGCTTATCTATCTATTTATTCAAACAACAACAAACTAAGTCCAGGTAATTGAAAAGCAATAAAATTAAATTGAAAAGTCATCCCAAAAGGATTTACTTTCAATTAATCTGTCAACCTTGTCAAACAAAAACAACAACAACAACAAACAACAGCTATCACAAGGGACAACAGCACGCTTAACAAGCAGAAAATTGCCGTTAACACTGACATGACCGGCCAAAGAACAACAACAACACCACAAACAACAATGACAACAATAAAATTGAAATTTATTTCTAAACAAGAAAAATGGCAATTTAATCGCCTTTGTGAATCAACAACATCCTTCAGGCGATGCAAACATACTGTGCCCCCCCCCCACTTCCCCTCAACACTCCCGCCCACTTTCCCATAGCATAATTCACTGATTTTGACGCTTAAGATTTATGGTTTATTTAAGCTGAAGCACGCCCAACAATAAATTGTATCATTTTTCATCACATTGACAGGTAACAATATGCCAAATTAAACAAAACCACAACAACGCCATCTACTCGACGAAACGTTAAACTAAGCCATGTTTTCACCGCACTACAGTGTAGTAGAAAAGTCAGCAGATTTTCTTGCAGCACAACAACTAAACCAAAAATAACCGCAAACGCAGCAGCAGCACCGACTACATTGACAGCAGAAGCAACAACAATAACAACAAAAGCAAAAACAACAACTACATTACAACAATTGTGTAAAATATACGCTTAAACGTTCACACCGCGTCATTTCCCGCTTTACACTCAAGTATTTATCACTATACAACCGCAATGAAACTCAACACCCACGACACATTCGCACACACATTTACACACACACACATTCGCACTACACTCTAACTAACTGACTGACTCACCTGGCCACCCAAGTCCTTGACGTGTAATCAATCACTTTGGCACGTTCGATGCGAAAGAAAATCGGAGAACCTCCGATATCCGCCTGTTTGCGGGTCAGCGCTCCAATCATGCCATCGAATTTTCCATTCTTAAGATAGCCCCAAGAGGAGGTCTTTGAGAGTATGAAGCTGTTTGTGAGAGCGTTGAAAAAAGCAAAGAAAATAGCAAAATAAAAAACATATTAAGGCAGAGCATGTAAAATAATTGAATTTGAGACTTTTTTCTTTTACTTCCAAAATTACAACATAATTGATGTTTTTCTAATTGGCGTATCTGGAGTTGAGAAAATTTGGAGTCGTTTTACTGATGTTTGTTTAATGAAATTTAAGATTCCACGGAACTATAAGTGAAGGTTTGGCAAAAAGTAAAAATTTTGCGAACCATTTCGGATTGATATGTTTCTTTAGTAAATAAAAACTTTTTCCTAGCGTTGTGTTAAAAAAGAAATAATACAAAAAAAAAACATAAATACCATAGAATTTTTTGTGCTCACAATTTGTAAATGATTCATTTAATGAGCAAAAAAAAAATTCTTACTACTATAAAAAACGAAGAAAAAGAGGTAAGACTTTTTAAACACATTTTAGTCTGTCGAGTTATTAGAATAGTGTTCATTTCAGAGTGCCGCAAATATATATATACTCGTTTTTTAGAAACGAGTTCCATACATAATTGGAAAATTAGCAACCAAATAAACTTTTTTTTTTAAATTTCTGTTAAATCTAACTGTTTTACTAGTTATTGTAAACAAAGTCGCAGTGCTTGCATTTAAGAACCTTAGGAAAGGAAAGAGTGAAAAGATGAAAAAATAGCTGCTCTGAGAATAAAACAATGTAAGGTGGACTTAAAGAAAATTGACCAAGGAAAAAAACAAAGTCATAAAAAATAGCTAAAAAATTGGTTGTTTCTCGAAAAAATTGCATTTATATTTTAATTGTTTAAGAAAAAAACGTATTTTTGACAAACTTATGGCAAAAAATTTAATTTCCTTTTCAAAAAGTTATTAAGTTTGGTAATCGGTGTGGTGGTATGTTACTTATGGATTAAAACGTAATGACAACTACTATTTTTTTCCCTCCTACTTCCCTAGGGGGGCATTTGCCACCACCCCACCCATACAATTTTTTGCTCGTCTCATCACAAAGAATTAACCCCCGCATTATTCTCCTCTTAGTCTGGGACACCCTGTATATCAGTGCAATAAATCGTTAAATTGATTTCTTCGGAGTAATTTGTTAGAATGTATAGAACTATTCATTCATTTATTTCTTCATGCGTACATTAAGACGTTCATGTCATTTTTACTTGTACTTGTTTATCTATTTCTTTTTGCACATGGAGTGTCTTGATTTTTCTATTAAATTTTTATTTCATCCAGAAAGTTACCGTAAATTATAAAAATTGTGAAGAGAAAAAACTCTTCTACCAAAATATCAGTGTATAAACAAGTAAAAATATTCTATGTTGCTTACTTTATAGAAATCTTTTTGTGGATAAACTTAATTCGATTATCAGGGTACATTTCTTTCGAATAGGCTAAACAATAAGTTTATAAAGCAAGAGGTAGTAGCGTCGGTTTCTGCGAAGCAAACAAGTTTTTCAACTAGTTTATTTTTCCATTTTGTTTTTAAATAAAAAAGTTATGGTGAACCTGTTGTTTTTGTGACTAAGGGTGATTACTTTGATTGCAATATTCTTCCTCCAAATTCGTCATAATGGAAGACTGAAAGCAAAACGTCTTTACGAATTACGTATGGCTTGTCGCTGCATGAACAAATTGATAAATATTCCATATTTGCTATTCTTTTATTGGGCTATTTTAAAAACACTCAATATTCTTCAAGACTCAAGCGAAATAGAAACAATAAAAAAACAGTTTAAATTAGACAGCTCCTTCAAAAACAAATTCATTGGCCCATTTTTATAGTCAAAATAAAAGTCGACTGTAAGGTGAGTATAAGCATTTTTTTAATGTAATATGTTGTCAAATTATTGCACTCAATTTAAATTCGACTTTATTTTGACTATGATAATGGGCCACTGTCTCTATAAAACCTTGACCTAGAGCAAATTTAAATTTTGTATTAAATTTGTTCCGGGCACGCTTTGAGTGCATTATTTTGTAAGCTACAAACAGCTAGAACTGCAAATCCCCGACATCCATTAAGCAACCGTCAATGAATGTAATCAACGCAACACATTACAAGGGACCACCAACAGCCAGCCACAAGTACCACCAACGAGATACGCATTACCAAAATACAAGATGAGCTCCAACAAGCAAATCGGCTCGAGCAAAACACACACACTCACACAAACACACACAGAGTCACATGAAGAGCATTCTGCTCGTAGTTGCGAAACTGCAGTCAACCAACCTGAAATTGTATAAATCCCTGACGTGAGCGAGTAGAGCGAAATTGAAGCGATTCATTGAATCCAGATGAGTATCGTAGTGTGTGGAAAGATACTCTTCCAAAGTATCCGTGCGATTTTTGTTAGTAATCTGCAAGATTCAGAATACATAAGTGTGAAAGAATGAGAAAGAAGGAAACAAGTGGCACAAAACAGTTCTTTTTAAGTGCAAAAATAATGTGTGTTTGAGTGTGTGAATTGAGGCTCCAGGGTATGGAGATGGCATTGGGTATGGAACGGTAAATGTGACAATGGCGATAAAATGAACATGTTGCAAACAATGACACGAAACAAAAACGGAAATCCACCCAAGCAATTTGTGCACAAACACATTTACACATTCACACACCCACAACCGAATTCGCAATGTTGTTGTTAGCAGTTGGAGTTGTCAGTGGAATGGAGCGTAAGAAGAGCGTGAGCACTAAAAATTTAACACTCCACCACCACCTTAAGGTGCTGATGCGGTGCCACTATTTTTGCGGGTCTGACGGGTTATCTGGTGATATTCCCTGAAGGGTATCCTTTTTATTGCGTTCGTAATTTGCGAGTGTGGGTGAATGAATGAGTGAAGGGTTGATTAAGCGACACACACACACACACGCTTATTCGCGCACGCACATAGTGACAGCCCTGAGGTTTTTGTTTTCGGACAAACTGGATCTGTTCTTGTTGGCAACTACTAAGCGCGAGCTGAGCTGACATCTTACATGACAACAACAACAAGTTCGGTTGTTTGAAAAATCATCAACCCACACCAATACGCTGACTGAGGTGGCACTCAAGTGCTCCCCTTTTCGAAGTCGCTCTCTGCGTGTGTCGCATGACGCTTGGGAAATCAAAGGCATTGTTATGCAACAACAATAAAAGCAACTACAACAACAACAACACCAAAATCGTCAACAATACAAGGAATATCAATGACAATGACAATGACAGCAAACACATACGCTCAATTGTTGACAGAACAACCGTTATCGGAAACGGATATCAATATATGTATGCGTGCGTGCGTGTGTGTGTGTGTGTGTGTGTGAAAAGCACACCATGAATTACGGATTAACTCACCACAATGAGACATCGGATGCGTGCATTTTTCATGTTCATCCTTCGAGTAATTGTGGTCGATCTCTGATACCAGGGGGCAATTTGAAGACCATCATCAAGTGTGAATCTTCCAATTTCCGAAATGTTCAATTGGCCGCCATATTGTAGACCAGGATTCCTAAAGTAAACGTATTTATGTCAATGTATTCATGTTAATATGTACATTTGTATGTGTTTGTGTGTGTTTAGACATGTATTTTGTGTGTTGTTGCACAATATGAAGGTTGAAGTGGATGATGGAGTCGATATCAATGTCGAAATATTCTGGTTTTAGAACGAACAGTGGTAAGATTTGATAAGAATTAGGATTAAATATTATATTTCTTAAATTATAATTCTTTTGTTAATTTAAATCAGTAGATTGTAAAAAGATTTAATTTCACTACAGCTTTTTGGAGAAATTCGTGTTGTTTCCACATTAAGAGCCAGGCCACAAAGAGACCTGTACCTATAACTTTTCGCGAATGATTTTCTCATATGCTTTTCTCGAACTGATGTCACGATGATGTTATTCCCGGCTGCTCTGTTTCTGCAAGTGTGGTGAGCCGTAGAACTTTAAGTGTTATTTAACTCTAGTCTATTTAACAACATGACCGTGAGCTATTTTTTGTTTCAATGTGCGTCATTTGCTGCAAACCTACTCCAAGTCCCGCTTACTATGTAAGATATCTTTTATTAGCCTTTATTAACCTTTATTTTCTTTTCGGGATCTCGGTATTTTTAAAGAAACAAATTTCTATTACAGATATTCATGTAAATGCAACCATTTAAATTTAAGTTGATATGAAAGAAGAATTAACAAAACCTTTTATTGAGGCTGAAAAAGATTGTAAGGACGATGAGTGTGAATCACTGAGCAAAGATTTAGCAAAGCTTTAGAAGAATTTACAACATCGGAAAGTCAGCTATATATTTCAAAATTGTCAGATGTTCTGACTTAGGAAATAATTTTGTTTTGTGGTGAAGGCAATTGTGATCGAAACTTACAAATTGCTTACGATTATGGTACAACTATTTCTCCAACTAGCATAGAATCAGAAATGTGCTTCTCATCAGCGGGTTATATCTGTGGTCACAAGGAATAACGACTAAACTCAAATTATCATAAAAAACGATACTTTAATTGCATGAACTACGACCCATTTTTTTGAAAACCGTTAGAAACATAATATGTGTAGACACATAAGTGATGATCAACTCTGGACAAAAAATGGATAGCTGCATACTTCCAAAAATTGGCAATATAGTAAATTCCATATCGCTTTTTTTTATTATATTTTGAGTTTAGTCATTATTCCTTGTGACCACAGATATTTGTAATAATACCCGAACAAAACTCTCTAATAAAAAATAAGACGCGTCAATCAGCTTAATGTATAATTAAAACAAAAAATTTCATTATGTTGATTTTCTATGATTTAAATACAAATTCTAAATATTTCATAGTTTAATCTTAATTGGTTCTTTGTGTTAATTTTACACACTTTTCAACTTCAAGCTTATATTTCTTTACTATAAGTTTATCAAATCGAGCTAGGATTTTGCCTCAATGTAAAAATCGTATGGAAATTTATGTTTTCGAGGTTTTTTTACGCTAGGTGTCGCTGCTACCCCACAGAAAAAATTTCCCTAATAGGTTCTAGTGTGTAAAATTTACACACCATAACCTAGGCGCACCTATGTCACTGTTCTTCTGCTTTATTGTTAATTTTTGGTTTCGATATTTTCCAAATTTTTAATTTTTTTTAAACTAGCTGAAACCCAACTCGTTACTACCATGCCCCCTTGTCCGAAGCCCATAAAATGTTATGAGTGGAACGGCACTTGTAAATTGTGATCGAATACCGAATTTCGAGGCTATGCAATTTATAATTGCAAAGCTATTCGGTTCAGCAAATTTAGGTTGTTTAGGAAGTGCTACGCCCCCCTTTATAATGCAACAGCCATCCTTGGTATGCGTTTAATAACTTCCTAAAGTTACACGAAACCGATTTCCGATGGTGTGCGACCTATTATTCCAAAGCTATTCGATAGCGAAAATGCTGGGGTATATTTAAGTTGCCACGCCCCTTTTATAAATCAGCACCAGACTTCACAAGAACATTTTGAAGACTTTGCTACCGTTTCCCTGAAAATTTCATAAAAATTGGTTCATTGGTTTCTTAGTCCTTACGTGATATACATATATTAATTTTTTTTACAAAGAAAGATAGGCGGAAAAAGTAGGCGTGGCAACATTTTTATATAAATAGTGATCGCTACCTGGACCCATTGCACCGACATACCAATTTGCACTATCAAAGCGTGAACATTTCAGGAATTAGCATGATTTCGAAAAAGTGGGCGTAGATATATTACGACCATAGTAAACATATGAACTAAACTACCAAATTTTAGTTTTATTCGATCAAAACCATCTTGTATATAGAAGTTCCATTAATTTTTTGACGTTAAAAGCGGGCGTGGCAATCAAAATTTGTACAACTCAGAACGTAGATAAAATTCGGCCACGCCCATTTTAAGTACAGTTGCCGATAGTAAACAAAATTTTAGTTTTTTTTTTCGCTTAAAACCGAGCGATGTATTGCATTTTTTATGGTTTGTGGGCGATATAAAACTCCATCAATTTGGATTATATGGGAGGTACCACGCCCCTTTGTCCAATCGACACCAAACTCTCACTCACCAGAAGCACTCTCAAGATGGTGTTTAAATTTCCCTGAAAATGTCACAAAGATCGGTTCAGCGGTTTTTGAGTCTATACGTGATATACATACATACCCACATCCACTTTTATGTATATAGATTTTATACTCGATTAATCGATTTGAAAATATCTTTTTTTAAATTGAATAAAATAATGAGTAATGAAATACTTTTAAAAAGAAGATTGCATGCATTTCATTCATCGATGTAAACTTATAATATTAATATTGCTTCTGGAAAAAGTGTGTAAAATTTACACACAAGGAACCTATTCGTTTCTTGAAATAAGGAACCGATGAAGGTAAAATCATTCTTGATTTTTAATACAAATTCTAGTTGTTTGATAGTTTAAAATTGTTTAATGAGTTTTAGGTCAGGTTAGAACAATTAATTGCTCTAACAAATTTTTTCAAAGAAACAAAAACAACATTTTTAATATGAAAAGGAAAACATCACTAGCTGATTTTATTGCAATTTCGGCCCTGCTACAGGCTTCATCAGAAATCTTTGTGATGCCAGCGGGAATCGAACCCGGACCGTGACACGCCGTGCAAGCGCATAAGCACGCTGCACCACAGAGGCGATGAGATATCAGTATCAATTTCTCAGTTTTTCTCCCTTTCATATTTTTCTCCATACAAAAACAGGAAAATATGAAAGGGAGAAAAACTGAGAAAATGATACTGAAATCTCATCGCCTCTGTGGTGCAGAGTGCTTATGCGCTTGCACGGCGCACAGTGGGATTTGTTCATACAATGTTTGGCAAAAAATATAAGGAGTGCTCATAGAATGTTGAAATTTTGCTCTGAAACTTTGGTTAGCTCAATTAAGAAAAAAATAAAGTTTTATCAAAATTGGCCACGCCCACTACCCACCGCCCATAGAACCCAAAGTTTATTTTTGACCCAAAATTTTTGAAATTTTGCACATAGCCTTTTATTACCTGAATTAAGAATAAAATAAAGTTTCATTTAAATTGGCTACGCCCACTACCCACCGCCCATACAACCCAAAGTTTATTTTTGGCCCAAAGTTTTTGAAATTTGGCACATAGCCTTTTATTACCTCAATTAAGAATAAAATAAAGTTTCATCTAAATTGGCCACTCCCACTACCCACCGCCCATGCAACCCAAATTTATTTTTGGCCCAAAGTTTTTAAAATTTGACACAGAGCCTTTATTACCTTAATAAGCGCCCATCACTCACCGCCCATAAAACCCATATTATATTTTTTCCCACAACATTTTGTTACTTTACCAAAACTAATTATTTTATAAATAAATTTCAATACATGCATTTAAATATGTTGCAACTCTATCGCACTTTCTGGAGAACCTTAATCTATAATTTCTATAATCTTTATTTCTGGCTTCTTGGGCTTCTTCAGAAAGCATGCCAATGGGAAGTATTGCCGCATTCATGATATCTTTTCCATGTATCAGTATTTTGTGTACTGTTACTGGCATATGATACCAACTATATTTTTCAACAAAAAGTTTTGCTGTATCTTGAGCAATATTCTTGGACTTCAAGGAATTAACTTTTTTGCTACAAGTTATTATTTGTAGTATAATGCGAAATCGATCAATTAGTTGCTCCTCTACACCAGCCACATCGGCAACAAGTGCGGGATTAGAAAAGAAACGCCTGGACGTATTTCCATCGTTAGTAGACCCAGTTCCTTGTTGAACTGCATCCACTCGTATACCCATCTGTTCCTTTAAGGCCTTCTGAATTTGAAGTTTATTTTCCAGTTTTAGACTTTTGTGTTCGTCCTTGAGCGCCGACCATCTTTCATATGGTTTGTTGTAGGCAATATGAAGTATGCACCCCATAAATTTAATGCGAGCATGTACGGAGGAATCGCCCATTTTGATTGCTTCACCATCAATAGCTTTGCTTGAAACTAAATTAAGATTATTCATTTCAGTAGATTTCGCTTTGCAAATGTAACAAACAGCTGCTGAAAATGTATCTGTAACCGTTTGAGCTGTCTTTCCATCTAACGTTGTAAGCACGAAATTATGCTTGATCGAAAATTGCTTCCCGCAAGCAGCAATATCTAAATTAATTTTTTCAACAAGGTTTAGCACTTTTTCTTTTGTTTCTTTGGTAAATTCAAAGGAGATAGGACGGCAGAATCTTGTTGATGACGGACTTTTATTTCGCCAATATTCTTCTTGAGAAATCGTCTGTAGACTTAACGGAACCATACATGCCAGTAACAAACTATCGCTTACATCAGCTGCTAAACTCTGATTGTACTCAACATGTCGAGAGGAACCATCGCAACCCCACTTACATGTAAACTCTAATTTATCCGTCATACCATTTAATTCTTCATCCGGAAAAGTTTGAAATAATCGGCTTAACGAATGATCCATTAAACTTTGCAAGGAAACAGACGCAGCTTTTTCAGTTATTTCAATTTCATCTGGATAGCAATGCCTTTTTTTCTCTGACGTTTGCATATGGTGGCAAAATATCGTATCCTTCATTTTTGAGAAAACTTTTGATGGCTTCATACTGACTCTTTGTAAGCTCTGCATCCATCATCATTGCTAGTACAGCCGGCGAACGAATATAACATCGAGTTGGTATATTTCCACCCATCACTTTACTTGCCATATTCAAATGTTCTTGTGAATATTTTGAAGCTAATTCAGTAGCCTTGAACCTTTTTGTGCGAACTTGACAATCTTCGAAATCTTTCGCTAGCCTTCCTAGTTTAGTTTAACAACTAGGCTCGTTATTAAGTGATACCTCAAATACAGCTAAAAACACAATAGGAAAAAACATTTACACATATAAAATTTCATAACGTACTTTTAAAACGTACTTTTTAACCAATTTTCATTTTCAAAAAAATGGGATTTTAGTTTATGCTATTCTTGCCACCGTTTTTTTAAATGACCAAGAAACCTCTTTTGAATTGCTCTTTTCACTATATCGATTTCTTCATCCTAAAGCATTGCATTTTTTGATTTAATGAAATCGGTTATTAATTCCAAACTTGCATTGCAATTAATGAGTTCGTAACTCAGTTCACTATGGCACACAGAAAATAAACTCATTTTAATGATATTTCTTTCACTTCGCTATTTGCTATTTTGACGTTGTATTTTTATAGCTGTTAAATCATATGGTTTTGTTTCTAATCCATTCCAAATAAGTTATTGTTGTAACTTTAAACGTACTTTTAAATGTCATAATAACGCACGTGCCTAAAAGTATGCCATATCTTTTTGTAATTTTTTAAAAATAAAAATTTCATGGATTTGGAGACAAATTTTATGATTTCATTCAAATTTAATGATCAAAGATTATTAATTATTTAAATTTTTTTTTTAATTGATAGTATGGAGTAATACCTTTCATTTTATTATAGCGGGAGCACCTAGCACGACCGAGCAACCTTTTTTTTCTTCCAAGGAAGTTTGCAATCACGGCACATTATAGAACAAATTTTATTCTATCATATCTTTTAAACAATAAGAACGAACTTTATAATTTTTTTTTAAATACGCAGAAAAGGCTATATTTGAAAAAAATCACTATTTAAATCAGAGCAATAAAATTATCTTACGTACATACACTATAGAAGTGCGTAAACAGTTTTCAATATTTTGGACCAAAATCTACATGTGGCTTTACTTCATTATTTCAAAGGCAAATAAACGTATTTTGGGATAGAATTTATGGATTCTTCCCACTGAATCAATTCTCTACAAAACTGCATCATTACATTTTTAAATTCAATGTGTGGAAAAAATTACTTATTGCACAAAAAATCCCACTGTGCGGCGTGTCACAAAGATTTCTGGTGAAGCCTGTAGCAGGGCCTAAATTGCAATAAAATCAGCTGGTGATGTTTTATTTTTCATGTTGAAAAAATTTTGTTGTTGTTTCTTTGGAAAAATAAGTTAGAACAATTAATTGTTCTAACCTGGCCTAAAGCTCAATAAACGATTATAAACTATCAAGCAACTAGAATTTGTACTTAAAATCAAGAAAGATTTACACTATCAAACATCTAGAATTTGTATTCAAATCATAAAAAATCATCATAATAAATAACAAGGTCATATAGAAAACTTTGAAAAAATTTAATTTTGAAAACCAACCTTATTTTATCTTAAGCACAAAAAAACATGAAAAAACAGTGTCTAAAAAAATATTTATAATTTATATTAAGGTATTAAACTGTTCTGTATTTTATTTTTTATATAATTTAGTTTTAAAGGTCACTTTTCATTTATATTAATTTTTTGAAAAAAGGCTAGTTTTTACCGACCGTTAGAAAAATAAAAATAAAAATTCAAACTAATGGAATTTTAAGTTTTTTTTTATTTATTTTTAGTTTTCCGAAGTTTCGGAGTTTTTTTGATGACTTTTTCAGGGCGCGTTTCTTAACTTAATCTTTACTAACTAAAAACAAATGAAAAAACTTAAAATTCCATAAATTTTAATTTTTATTTTTCAAACGCCGCTAAAAACTAGCCTTTTTTAAAAAAGGCTTATTTGATTCTATGCTTAAATCAAGCAACAGGTTATCAGCTTACACTTAAGCGTAAATTTCTCAATTCAAGCATTATTTTGCTAGAATTGAGAAAATTTAAAACAGATGATAATAAGAAAAAATACTCCATTCAAGCAAAATTTGCTTAAAACTCAAGAATATTTCTTCTACATTTGGAGTCTAGTATTTACTTGAAATAAGAAAATTTTGCTTGATTCAAGTAAACAATTGGCTGAAAACTAGAATAATTTGCTTGACTTGAGAAATTTATTTTCCTCGAATTGAGAACAATTTGCTTGATTCAAGTAAACAATTTACTGAAAACTGAAATAATTTACTTAATTTGAGAAATTTATTTTCCTTCAATTCAGAACATTTTGCTTGATGCAAGTAAGTTATTTACTGAAAAGTAGAACGATTCGCTCGATTTGCACAAAGCAACAACATTTGCTTTGTTGGCACACATTGGTTTTCATGATTGTTGTAATTCGCTAAATTGTTCAAAGGCCACAACTTTGATAACGTTTAGGTTAGATCAAATTCAATTTTCAAAATATATTTTTAATATTATTTATAAGCTTTTTGATCATATGTTTATATGCAATTAAAAACACAGTTTTAATTCATTTTTTTCCCAACGTTTCGTTGGCTGTTTTGCAACATTTTCAAGGGATTTTTTTAATTAAATTTCTAAAGCAAACCTTGCGTTTGCTTAAATTAAGAAAATATTTTCTTGATTCAAGTCTTGGTCCAGGTTCTAGAATCAAGGATTTTATGCTTATTTTAAGCTGTTACTTATTTTGCTCAATTTTGGAAAATAAATGCTCATATTAATTGTTTTTTTCTTAATTTTAGTTGATAATGCTTGATTTGAGCAAATGAGACTTCATTTTAAATTTTCTAATATCAAGCAAAATATTTGCTTAATATAAAAATATTATTTCCCTTCATGTATAAAATAAGCAACAAAAAAATTTTTTTGCTTTTCTTCAGAACAAAATCGAAAATCCAACTGACTTTTATGTGAAACTAGCTGAAACCAGGCACTTTGCTGCCACGCCCCCGGTTCCAAACGCCCATCAAATATAATCTTGCTTGTGTAAATTGTGGTCGAATACTTAAAAATTTGTTAAGACTCGCGAAATTCTGACGGAGCTTAAATTAAAATCTGACGGCATTTAAAATTATGTTCGTTTTTAATGTGTGACAAAAAAAATTGCTACAAAAAAAAACGTCATCAATAATGCGTCGTAAAGTAGCTCCATACAAAATGTATGGGAAAATTCATTTTCTTCATATTTTTTTTCGGGGATATTTCGGGAATTTTTTTAGATATTTTTCTTGTTTGGCCGGAGACCAGTTCGAATTTTTTTTTTTTTTTTTTTTTTTTTTAAAAAAAGATCAAAGAACCAAGGCATGCGCCTTATACAAACAAGGTTTGGTCTTTGACCTGAAAGGAAAGGGATAGATTATGTAGAGGAATTGATTGGAAACTATATGTGAATTATTGATTAGGGGAAACAACTGCGAAAGACAATTTGAATTGCTTTTTAACCGAGGCTAGTGTTATGCCTTAACCTCGGCAAGCATTTCAAGCCCTTAGTTGTTCCATTCCTTCACATTTTCCACAATTTAGTTGTGAATTTTTAGTTTTCCATAATTCTTAAATGTAGGACAAAGAAAGAACAAAGAAAGTGAAAAGAACCATGCCCGAGCCCGGATTCGAACCAGGGACCTTTGGGTTGAGAGTCTAGCGCACTCTCCACTAGACTACAAAGGCCGACAAAAGAGAATTGCTATGAATCATCGAAATCGGTCCAGCCGTTGTTGAGTTATAAGCGTAGTAACTAACGCCACTTTGTTTTATACAGGGTCCGCCATATAACGTTGTTTTTTTCAACTAGTGCTTATTTCGTGAATGGTAAGACTTAGCTCATGTTTGATTTGACACATAATTAGTACTATCCTTCCGCTGAACGAATATGATTGTTTATACGCTTGAACAACGCTGGGAAATATTGCGACATTACTTTGAAAATCATGATGCCGATTTTGCCAAAAAAAAATCATCTTTTCAGGTGAAGCTCATTTTGATCTTGGCGGGTATGTAAACAAGCAAAATTGTCGCATTTGGGGCACAGAAAACCCGCACGCAAACATTGAAAAGCCGCTGCACCCAAAACGAGTCACTGTTCGGATTTTGGTCCAGAGGCATAATTGGGCCATTTTTCTCCGAAAATGAGCAAGGAGTGGCCATTACAGTCAACGGTGATCGTTATCGGGCCATGTTGAACGAATTTTTGTTCACAAAAATTGAAGAGGAGGATATTGACAACATTTGGTTTCAACAGGACGGCGCTACGTGCCACACAGCCGGAGCTACACTCAATGTTTTGCGCCCTGTTTTCGAAGATCGCATTATCAGCCGCAGAGCTGATGTCGTTTGGCCACCTCGGAGCTGCGATTTGACACCGTTGGACTATTATTTGTGGGGTGCCCTCAAGGATAAGTATTACGCCGACAAGCCAGAGACTATTGACGCTTTAAAGGACAATATTCGTGCAGCCATTGGTGAAATACAGCTGCACACAATCGATAATGTGTGTAGGCTACTGCATGGCCAGCCGAGGCAGCCATTTGAATGAAATTATTTTCCATTAATAACCGGAAGAATTGTACTTTCAAATAAAAAAAGAAATTTGAGAAAATATCTAGTAGTTTTCTTTTTATAGAATTTTTAAAAAAAAATTATTTGGCGGACCCTGTATATAAAGTATCTCTCTAAATTTATTTTAATCATGTTTGTTCATCTTTTTTTCATAGAACCAATTGGTATGATTTAAGAAAAAATCGTTGCAAAATAAATATAAAATTACACTCTGACGTATCCAGCATATGGGCAAATCCACTGAAAGAATTAATAACCTTTTGTTAATCATAAATGATTGCTTTGTGGAATCAAGTACGTCAAAAACAGCCACCATTTTTTTACACTCTCTGCTTCACTGTGCAGAATTGATTTCGAGTGTCTATTTATTTGGTACCGAAATTCCTCGCCTTTGCAAATTTTAGATTACTTACACTCTTAACTACTGAACTATGTAAACGTTTGATTAAAGAGATTTGGAAAACAAATAACAGTTTAAATGAAATTTATTTAACTTTTTACCCTACAGCCAAGCTGACACGGCTACAGATCAGATTTAAGCAAGATTATAATAATTTTTGCAGAGAATACAGGGGCTTGTGAAATGAAAGGACTTCGCTTCAAAAGAAGAAGTTAATAACGAATCTTTTGCATTGCATTTCAAATTTAATTGCATAAACGATATTATAAAAATATTAAGAATATTAAGAAAAAATAAGATCGTATTCTAAGAAGTCTCACAAGTTCCATAGGCTGCCAAAATAGCCCAAAAAAAATAGTAGGAAAAAATAACGGTTGTCTTCTTCTACCACAAGGACAAAGCTGTTTTTTATATAAGGTGCGTTTCATATTTATAACCCACCCAATACACTTTGATGGTTTCATTTATAGAAGTGAAGAAGTTAGTTTCCTATTAATAAAGAACAAAATAAAGAAGTACTGTAAAGCTTGTCGTTTACGATGGCAGCCCTGTTTTGTCATGCTCTTTGAATAACCGTTATATCTCAAAAAAACGTTTGATTTGTTTTGTTAAGCTGGTGCAATTATCGTTTCATAATTATAGCCCATTTGCAGTTTTTTCAAATAAAAAAGAGTTTTGTATTAAGTAAATTTTTTAATCATAACAGCTAATAATGTTATATCTAAGCTAGGTATGCCGCGTGGTAAAACTTTGTCAGAGGTAGAAAACGGAAAAATTTTGGCTTGGGCTTCTCATAACATTTCAGTGAGCGAAATTTCAAAAATACTCGAACGCAGCCGATGAGTGATCGCCAATTTTCTTAAAAATACACGAGAATATGGTAAAAAGAAGCAATCCAAACGTCGAAGAGAGATATGCAAGAGGGAGGCGCGTGTAATCATACGTGAGGCAAGTAACTCGACAGCCAGTTGTTCCCATTTGGCAAGAAATTGCAACACCAAAGTTTCAAAAACAACGGTTTGGAGTATGTTAAAACGATGCCCTGATAAAACGAAGGCTCCTTAAATGGCATAAGACAGCGAGACTGGAATTTGGTGCACAAAATATGGATACTGATTGATCCTCTGTATGTCAAATAAATAACAGAAGTGTTAAACACATACAGTTTAAATTTCAAAAAAATGGAATCTTGATGGACCAGATGGCTCACACTTTTATTGGCGCGATTTGCAAAAAGAACCTCTCTACTTCTCAAAGAGTAACTTTGGTGGTGGGTCAGTAATGGTCTGGGGAGCGTTTGCAGCGCAAGGGGCGCTGGAAATCCTGTTAACTTCATATAAGATGAATAGTGCTGACTATATCACTGTGTTGCAAAGAAGTTTACTAGAATTTTTGAAACAGCATCGTGATCAAAAGTGGATTACAGTGGCCGAATACCCACTAGCGCAGAAACAAATGCATGGCTCGCGCGTAAAAATATTAAAACTTTGAAGTGACTAGCTTGCTCCTCAGACCTAAGCCCAATTGAAAACGTATGGGGAATGTCGCATTTATGCTGACAAACTCCAATACAATAACGTTGGTAAGTTTCAAAATGCCATCATCAATGCTTGGAGTAATTTGGACGCCGATATTTTACAGAACCTCTTTTCTTCCATGCGAAAAAGTGTTTTTGAAGTAATAAAGGCTAAAGGGAGCCATATAAGCTTGTAAATACTTGATTTTTATTTTTAAAAGTTTTAAAACGCAAAGATGTGAAGCATGGGTTATAAATATGAAACACTTCATAAAAACATATTTAAATTTAATTGGTCTTAATTTTAAAAATATTCGGTGAAAATGATCTAAGTACTGAACTTGGCTTTCCCCGCATCTTTTTTAATTAGAACTAGCTGATATACCCGGTGTTACTCGAGAGTCATTTATATAAACATTTTAATATACACTTTTCGATTAAATGTTTTTGTGAATTTTGGAATTTTGTAAAAACGTGTTGAATTTAAGTTTGAGACCACTCTAAACATATTAGTTAAAAAATTTACCAAGCTTTTTTAACGAAGAAATAATTTTATCACTGTTTTTTCACAATCAAAAACTGTTTTTTAGTTCTAAACTGAATTTACTGGTTACCGGTAAACAGTTACGAAGCATGTTACTTCGCTAATGAAAATCAAATTTATAAAAATCTTCCTAAAATTTTTTATTAGTTTTTCCAGTTGGAAAATAACAATTGGATTGTCTCTAAATTAAAAATTAATGTAAATTGAGTCTGATAGGAATAGGAATTCATTGAGTCTGAATTCCTATTTTATACGAAAAATTGTACAGTCGTTTTTTAATGTAAATAAGCAAAAAGGTGTAAGTTAAAAAAGCAGTCGCTTATTAATTTTTATTATAGAATATACAGCAACCTGTAACAATATTAACGACGTTAACAATTGATCGACATAAATTCAGCTGAAAAATTTGCAAGAACAGTGCAAGAAGTGTCATTATGTTATTTGCTGCAAGTTTACGCTGTGTGCGAAAAGAACTAAATTGAGTAACAGTTACTGACTTTTCTAAAATATTGGAATCGTGTCGGTAATGCAGTACTTATTTCTTATTTATAATATTTTCCAGCATACTTTCCAGCATACTTTTGGTTAGTACGCAATTGAACTGAAAAATTTGTTCAATGAAGCCAAGCTTACAACTATGATTGGAGAGTTAAAATGTCAAAATTTCGCTGTCTTTTATATGTCGGTACATTTAATTGGCGTAGAAATTTGACTTTCAACAATATTGTTCAAATAACACATTAAACATGAAAAAATTAGCTTTTACAGCATTCTTATTCACAGTCATCTTTTCGATGATATAGTGATATATATAGAACATTTAAAGTACCATTGATAACGAACTGAGTGACAACGGTGAAACAATAGTGAGAAAAATGACAAATCACAACAAAACAAATTTAACAGAAGAGGGTGGGGAGGCAAAAAGTAAGTAAGTAGTGGATAAGGAAGATTTTATATAAACCAAAATGTTTGTTATTACTTACTCTAGACACACAACTTCATTCTTAGAGATAAATAAGGACGCTCAAATTATATAGAGAATTTTAAAACAAAACTCAGTTTTATTAGAAAGTCTGGTATGAAAAAATAGATTTTAAGCCATAACTTTTGACTGGAAAGAGATATTGGGATAATTTTTTCACATAAATTATTTTTAAGACTTGACTTTTTTTTAAAAAATATAAAAACAACATTTTGGAAAAAAGTAAATTTCGCGATGACAAAAAAGTTGTTTTGATGACAAAAACAGTAAAATAATTTTTGCGCTTAGCTGGAAGAATTTTTGCAAATAAATGCTATGTCATATTAAAGTTAGCCAGATGTGCAATTTTTAATTGATTTCATTTTTACAACAACAAAAATTTTTGAGTCATATTTTGAGAAAAAAGTCAATATTTTGGACCTTTTTTGACATAATCATAAAACATATATATACTGACTTAACGGTGCAGTTCAACCTGTTTTTGTGAAGTGATTTTATTAAACTTTTGAACAAAAAACTTTGAATAAAATATATTAATGGACAGCGGAGGTATTTGCAACGAAAGACCAAACTTGGATTAGATTTGGAAGACCAAATCAAAGGATTTTCATGTCGTTTTTTTCTCATTCTTAGAAATTGAAATTGAACTGAAAATTTCTCCAATTTTGAAGATATGTGAATGTTTTTGATGTCAAAATAACAAAAAAATTTTAAAATTAAACACACAAAAATCTTCTATAGTAAAAAGTTTTATAATAACAAAATTACCGTTAGTTGAAAAATTTCAGAGGGGGCATGGCAAAAACTAAGTATGTAACATTTTAAGTTGGGATGCACCTAATATGTATACCTAGTATGAGTAAAATCCGTTGAGCCGTTTAAATTTGTATAAAGGCCAAACTATGGAAAGGAAAATGAGTTTTATTACTATAGATATAACAAATCGGAAACGTAAGAGTGAAATATATAAAAATAATGGGGGTGGATTATAAATATGAAACGCACCTTATTATAACATTATATTACAATGTTACTCGTATATCTTCACTTTCCAAACATAGCCAAGAAGTTAAGCAGTCCATCGCTATAGCTTGGGCGAACATATCTCTCGTTTCAATTCAAACGCACAGAACGATCTAACTCTCAACTCTGACCGACTGTAGTGTTTGTTATGTTGGCGTTAATAAAGCTTTTGTCCCCTGCTATTATTGATGTTCTCTTAGGTGCCTCCCGCTCAATATTGTTTGCATTTCGTTACAGTGCTTTTAGCCCGCCAGGCGCTTACTTTCTCCAAGGATTGCTTATTTCCAATTGAGTTTTTGACTTTTGATTTTTGTAATCAACTTTTTCCTTTTTTTTTTTTTTTTGTTCTCTTGTGCACTAGTTTGTTTATTTTGTTTATGTTTCTCCCTTTTTTTTTTTTTGTCTTATTTTTGTGTGTTCTAATTTTTGTTCACTTTGTAAGATTTTTATTTTAAATGAAGGTTTCAATCAACAAGTAAGAGAAAAAGAAGAAAACTTGAGCAGTTAAATGTGAAAATGTTAGAAATTGTTTCCTGGATAACAGGCAGCCGTAAGCAAGGAAATTCTTAACAGAAGGGGAAGCAAATTTTAAAGAACATTGCAAAAAAAAAACTGCCCTGATTACAAAAATCCTGGGCACATCTTAAGTTTCGCTAAATCACTGAAGAAATCCTGTCTTATTTTCCACAAATAGCAATAGCAGACCACCAACATATATAATGTATAAACGTATACAGTTATTATCCTGTGTTATTTGAAATCCCTAAGCTTCTGTAAACACACTCACACACTCTTACACACTCACACACGCAGGCATTGATGCGTTTACTGCTTGGGGTAAAGTTTATTTTTATCATGGTACAACTTACCAAACATCGTGCAACATGTAGTAATCCTTCTTTTGAAGTATCTTATTAGAAGAGTCAGTGTAGCCGAGTCCTGCCACTGGCACCGCACCTGCTTCGGCGTTGCCACCCGGTCGGATGCGCTTTGCCAATATTAGTTCAGTATTTATATTGAAGTTGATTTTTTGTAGAAACTTTTCAATAATCTCCATGTTCTCGTCATCATCTGCTGCAGTGGTGGAGGTGGAGGTGGAGGAGGCGACTACATCGTTATAGGCAAAGCGTTGTCGTTGTTGTAGCCGCTGTTGCTGCTGCTCCTTCGAGCCGTTGCCAACAACATTTTCGCTATTATATTGCAATAGCTTGGCACTGAATCGATTGGCAACAGTTTTGGAATGAATGTTCGTGGCAGCAGCAGCAATAATATTACGTTTTTTCATCTTGTTGACATTCTTGTTGTTGTCGATATCTTTGTTTTTGTTGCTGTTTTCGTCGTACTGACTTACGTTAGCAACGGGCTGTGTGTAACGAGTGTTTTGAAACTCCGCATTGTTGTTGTTATTCATTTTGCTGTTGTTATTGTTGTTGTCATTGATTGGAGTTTGTCGATTAACTGCATAATCCTCTTCAATCAGAAGCCAATGAAACGCTGTGCTAAAAAGTTCTTTGTTCGAAGCCTGCAAGTAGTTGTTGTTGAAGTTGTTGTCGTTGTTGTTGTTGTTGTTATTTTTGTAGTCGTTAAAATTGCAATCGATATGGATGTTGTTGTCACACAGAAGAGTTGTTACAAATGTCGTTGTTAGCCAGCAATCATTATGAAATAAAAACACATCCACGTTGAAGTAGTGAAATTTTCAAGGAGCAAATGGAAAAATAGGGAAAGAGATAAAAATTATCATCATTAGTAGTTTCTTTTTTTTTTTTTTGTACTTCAGGCACTTCAAAGATAATCTTTCAAAGTGAAGCGGAAAATAAAAGGCACAAACTGTTTTTCCATGTTTTATACCTTGCCAAGAAGCATGTCAAGGATTAGCATTAAATCTTTAAATTTGCATTTTCAAATATTTTTTGTTGTATGTCTTCAAAAGAAGAAAGCATAGAAGAAGATAAAAGACAACTATAATGCTTGATTCTTTGATCTCTTGGCAAAATAATAAAAAACATGTTGACATAATCATGCAACCAAAAATAAAAAAAAATTTTTACATGGAATTATTACTCGCTGCTTTTGGATGCTAGAGTCAAAATTATTATACACCAGTAAAGTCTGCTTTTATGCTCTACTCGCAAAAAAAAGACACAAGATTAATAACATCATGACGCCGCTGAGCGATCTTTTTCTAGGTAGAAGATGCATCAAGCTCGTTATGACGTTGCATGAAATTATTTCTCGATAAGAATATGTGCTGTTTCCAACTCCATGTGTGCGGCTGCTGAAGAGGAGAGGCTACCACCGCCCTCACCGAAACCAGTTGTACGACCACTGCAGAGAAAGACGCCGCCTACAAAGCCACCCTGCAGTCGGTTGTAACGCGCGCTGCTAAGGAGCGATACAAAGAAAAGAGGAGGGAAGAGAGACATATTTTCAGGCAAAAAAAAAAGAGAGGCAGAAAAGCGCGAGCAAGAGAAGATTGAGATGTATGGTGACAGGCCCGAAAATTTTTCAAAAAAATAAGACGCCTTGCCGATGGTTTTAAAGCCGGGGCCTCTTCCTGCAAGGATGAAAATGGAAATCTAGTGACAGATGTCCAGAGTACACTCACGTTATGGAGGGAACACTTTTCTAAGCTTCTAAATGGCGACGCTGACAACAATCCCGCCAATAGAGATGATATTCCGGAAACCCCAATTGCGGATGGCAGCATCGAGGTTCCGCTTCCCGACTATGATGAAGTTCTGACAGCTATAGCTCGGCTTAAAAATAACAAAGCCGCGGGAGCTGATGGCTTACCTGCTGAGCTGTTTAAGAACGGAGGCGAAGCTCTACTTAAATGCATTCACGAGCTTCTATGCAGAATATGGTCGGAAGAATGCATTCCGAACGATTGGAATCTCAGTGTGCTCTTCCCAATCCACAAAAAAGGCGATCCCACTATCTGTGCCAATTACCGTGGGATAAGCCTTCTTAATATCGCATATAAGGTCCTGTCGAGCGTTTTATGTGAAAGATTGAATCCCATTGTAAACGAACTGATCGGACCTTATCAGTGTGGCTTCAGACCTGGAAAGTCCACCATCGACCAGATTTTCACGCTACGACGAATCTTGGAGAAGAGTCAAGAAAAACAAGTCGACACCCACCATCTCTTTGTCGACTACAAAGCCGCCTTCGACAGCCCAATAAGGAAGCACCTGTACCCCACCATGTCTGAATTTGGTACTCCTGCAAAACTAATACGACTTTGCAGGATGACACTGAGCAACACCAGCAGCGCAGTTAAAAACGGTAAGGACCTCTCCCCACCATTTGTTACCAAACGAGGTTTCAGACAAGGTGATTCCTTATCGTGCGACTTTTTCAACCTAATGATGGAAAAGATCATCCGAGCTGCTGATCTGAGACGTAGTGGCACAATATTCTACAAGAGTGTTATGCTGCTTGCGTATGCTGATGATCGATATCATTGGCCATAATACGCGCGAAGTCAGTGCAGCGTTTTCCAGATTAGAAAAAGAGTCAAGTCAAATGGGTCTGGCAGTGAATGCAGAAAAGACGAAACACTTGGTGTCAACAAACAAACAGTCCCAGCGTCTTGGAACCCACGTTACCGTTGACAATACCTCCTTCGAGGTTGTGAAGGACTTCGTTTATCTGGGATCAAGCATAAGCTCAACCAACGACATCAGCATTGAGATCAAACGAAGAATAACTCTTGCCAACAGGTGTTACTTTGGGCTCAGTAGGCAATTGAGAAGCAGAGCCCTTTCTCGACGAACGAAAATCACGCTCTATAAATCGCTCATCATGCCCGTCCTACTTTATGCATCACAAACCTGGACGCTAAGCAGTTCAGATGAAAAGACTTTAGGAGCATTCGAGAGAAAGATTCTTCGTAAGATCTACGGACCAATCTGCGTCAATGGCAAGTACCGAATACGGTGGAATGATGAACTGTATGAGCTGTACGCTGACATCGACATAGTCAAGCGCATTAAAATAGAGCGGCTTCGCTGGCTTGGTCATGCTCAGCGCACGAAAGACGATGCTCCAGCGAAGAAAACATTCGATTTGGTACCCAGCGCCGGTCAACGCAGAAGAGGACGACCGCATCTTCGTTGGAAAGACCAAGTCGAGGACAACCTGACGAAGCTTGAAATTTACAACTGGCGCCAGCAAGCGAAAGACAGAAATGGCTGACGCAAATTCTTAGATGAGGCCAAGACCGACATACGGTTGTAGCGCCAACTAAGTAAGTAGATCATAAATTATTGGATAATTTTTCTAAACTATTTCACACTTCAGAAGCTCGTTCCTGTAACTCATAGCGATCGTAGTTATCGACTCATATTACCGATTTGACGTCACTCTGACGTTAAAGTGAATCGATAACAATGTGTTACTTTTCTCACTGGCTTTGCGGCAAGAATTCTACCGATTTATCAAATGTCAGTAATGTTGTGTATTATTAAGTTATAAGTACTCGAAATTAACCTTTAGAAATGGTTACTTTCATATAAGTCGAATTTTTTTCTGATTGAAATATTTTGTTATTCTTAAAAAAGTTTTAGTTTTACAGGTAATGTAATTTGTAAATAATGCCTATTTGCATAAAAATTAAAAATTTTAGCAAAACAGTATATGTTTGAGTTAGGAAAAAGTACCCGGTTGCATATATTTGCTAAGTTTTCGCAGCACAGCATTAAGTGTAAAATTATTTACATTCATAATCGTTGATTATTTCGGCAACCATTATAACAAACATCATTAAAACATATTTCATTTTCTTAAACTGCAAATATTCACTTTGCATTAACAAGACAAGCACCTATTCATTATAAAATTTTAGCGCATCTAAAATAATATATTCGAGTAAACAGCTGCTTGTCATTTGACTCAATTTCGCAACTTTTCTTCTCGATTTGCGTTCTTTTTCATCACTGTCCGAGTTTTTACCGATTTGAACGTACAGAAACTTTAGTTGTCACAAAATCGGTAACTAGGGATCGATAAAGGCTGACGTCTGAACGGCTTAATTTAACGAAAAATATTTACTTTATTTTTAGAAAATTGGCCATGGCGCTAAATGCAGCCCGATTTTCTAACGATTGGGTGCTATTTTTCTAGATTTTCTGGAAACTTTGTTCGGAGTATGAAAACAATTAATATTTGACTGAGCCAATTTTGAATCAAGCCCCACCCCCCACCCACCCTCAATCAAATAGTCTTTTATACGTAACTTCAAGCAAACCATTTCTCGATCTCGATATGCACGCAATGATGCTCTCTTATTTGGTTAAATATGCAAATTTACACAGTTATTTAGAGCACTCCGAACTAATAGAGCTATTGATATGTATATAATGAAATAATTAATAGTTTTGGGCAGAATTGAAAATTAATTCCAATCAATTTGATGCATAAAATTAACTCCAAGCATAGCAGTAGGCAGTAGCAGTGACCCTAAAAACTACAATAACAACTACAACGGAAAACAGCAATAACAATGATTTCATTGCTGCAAATTGCATTAACAATATCAATAAATGTGTGAACAATGAATGTATTCAATATAACGAAGCGCAGCAACATAATCTCTGGTGTAAGCAAACAACAGTCGGAACAACAATAACACAGTTACAACAACAATAACCAATTTCATGCGCTTGCAATTTCGTGCAATTCAAAACAATTAATATTTACAAGTGAAGCCAACATTCAATAAATGCAAACACACACACACACACAAACACATCCTTGTCGCTTGTAAGGAGCACACTCTGAATTGAACTTGGCACAACTACAGCTGAAGCAATCGATGATGCAATCATGCCCACTCACCATTTCGATGAGTTTGCGACTGGCTGCACCACATCCTAGATCCAGTACAACAATTTGACGCAAGCGATCACTGCGCAGCACACCCTCCAACCAGTTGGCATTCGAGTTGGAGTTCCTGCCACCAGGCATTGCAGCAGCACCTCGTCCATAACCGAAGCTACCAGTATTGATACCGGCTCCGGCAACGTTGACATTGCGACCATAACTCGAGGAGCTGGAGGCGCCACTTGGGCGTCTGTTGTTGTAGTTGTTTCTACGTTTATTGATTAATTGATCGATTTGCACAAGTTTAATTAAAATGCCCTTCGGGTCGGTTGGGGTGTTGATGGTAAGGAAATTGCTGCTGTTGTCGTTGTTGCTGCTCTTGGCTTTGGAGCTCATGTTGTTATTGTTATTATATTCATTGCTGCCTGATGCGCTGGACGATGTTGCTGCTGCTGCTGCTGCCTCAAAATTGTATATTCCTTGCAATAATTTCAATGTATTCATTTTTCTTTGGTTGATGTGGTTGTTGTTGTTTTTGTTGTTCTTTTTGTCGACTTGACTCGCTTTGCATGTGAAATAAGTGATCCTTGGTATCTGTTTGTATTTAATTGCAAAATCATATATTAATTTTTGCTTCAACATGACTGACATTTCCGTTTCCGTTAAAGTGTTGCCATCAGTCAGGATATCGTCAGCAACATCCTCGCCACTTGTGGGCCATGTTGCTGTTGTTATTGTTTTTGTAGTATTTATGCTTTGCTCATCATCATCAACATCATCATCATCTTCTGCATTGACAACAACTTCGTCAGCTTCAACATCAATTCCAGCGTTCAGTTGTTTTTCATTTCCTTCACCATTGTTTATCGGCGAATTGTTCGAGTTATTTGGTGCATCATTGATATTGTTTTCATCATTATTATAATTATTAGTCCATTGATCATTTAATATTGTTTGTACAGCGATGTCCTGTTTGTCGTCGTTTCTACCGTTAAGAGCACGGCTGTCGTTGCGCCCATTAATCGCATTATTCGATTTTGTAGCCTCAACAACATCATCATCATCATCATCCACCACCGTTGTCAACGCCATTGTTACGCCATAACCATCAAAATCAACATCATCATCATCATCGGCAACTTCCGCAACTTTGGCCATTTTGTGTGCAATGCAACCGCGCCGCCATATTAACGTCCATATTAAAATTAACAACAACGTTTTTATTTTGTTATTAAAAATTTTATGTTTTGTCTGTGTCATCATAAATTCAATTCAAAAGGATTTTTGTTGTACTTGTTTCCTTGCTACTAGCTGCGCCTGGCCACGAGCTTTGAGTTAAAAAACTTTTTTATGAGTTGCTTGCTTCTTACTGCGTTCCTTCAATGTTACGCAAAAACAAAAACAAATAAGAAAGTTGAAAAAAAAGCAACTTTTTAAAACTTACTCGCTTGTTTCGCTTATCTTTACGTACGCGTACACAGCAAACCGATGCGCGGTAAGTGCGTTTCCGGTTCCGTTACTTTAATGTCCGCCTTGTTGTCGCATTTGTTGCTTTTATATGTGCTTTACTCCTGCTCACTCACTTCTTCCTCGACATTCTGTTTTTATTTTAAAGCATATCTTTTGAAACGCTACGCAATTCCATAAATTTTGTGCAGCTATTTAAATAAGTTGTGGTCGTTCGTTTCTTCGTTAAATCGATTGTTGTTGTTGTTGTTGTTGTGAACGTTATTATAACTATTGTTGTTGTTTAATGTCAGTTTTGAAAAATTAATATGGCATGCTTTCAATCAAATTTTATGTTTTTCACTTAACGTTTAAAACTAACATTAAAATTTAACGAAATTTGTACGTGGTCTTAGCGTTAGTAGTGTTACACTTGCAGTAAATTGAAGAAGTAACGGTATCGAACAGGGTTTTTCGTAGTTGTGGATGAGAAACATTCAATAAAAGACTTCAATTTCAGTTCAGTTTCTTTACTTAAATATTTAAAGAAAGTCTGTCAAGAAAATTGTATTAAAAAAATCATGCCAAATATTGCGGCAAGTACCATGAAAGTAAATTATTACATTTACAAACTTTCTCGACACGAACAGTTTGACTTTTGAAAGTTTTAGGATACTCAAGAGTTACATCTTGTTTAATTTATTTACATGAATTTCTTTAATAAACTCTGCTTACAGAATATTAAAATGAAATCACATGAAGCACTTCTTGCTATAACTTTGTGCCGACAACAAATTAAATTTTATTCAAGCGCATGGATGTACGCAAAGAGAGGTCGAAAGGAGCACTTGCCTCCTAGATTTGCGCAAACGCAAAAATAATGTGCAACCGAAATAATAAAAATATACAAAAAAATATTGTGTAACCAGTTGACGACGAATGGGTAAAAAATAACCCATTTACATTTCTAAGTCGTGTGAGCACATTGTCGAGTCATTTCGAAAAGTTTTTCTTAAAGAATTAGAAATCAATTTGACTTTTAACGTGCGCCACATTTTTTGAATTCGTTTTAATTTTAAGGGAAAGAAAAACTAGCAAATCAAAAAATATTTTTTTCCATAGGTATATATTAATTCCGATTTCTCAGACTTCAGCTATAGCTGCTCGTACCACAAACGTTTTTCACATACGAGCGGATATATTTTCTCATCTTAATTATGTCAAAACCTTTATGAATCAGCTACTCCAACATAGTAAAAAATAAATTTTCGGAGAATCAAGCAAGTGTTTTGCTTAAAAGCAAATCAGGAAAATTTTGATCAATCACAATATGGTTTTAGAAAAAGATTGCTAAATTGCAATCACACTTCGTGTATTTAGGAAAAAGAAAAATTTTGATCAAATTTAAGCAAAATTTTGCTAACTTATTATAAACTGAAAAGCAAATTTTTACTTAATTCCAGCAAATATTTTGTCATAACTCCCAAGCCATACATCCTACAAGGACAATTTATGCACCAAAATGTTTCTAATACATATATACACAAGACTGCAGTTTTAGAAAAAAAAATTTTTTTTTCAAGAATTTGAGTTTTTATGTCATTTTTGGTGATTTTCTAGTTACTTTTTTAGCCATAACTCCCTAACCATACACCACAAAAAAGCGATTCATGCACCAAAATGTTCGTTAAGCCACTGCTTATAAGACTGCATCCTTGGAAGAATTTTAAAAATTAGTTTTCATGTTAATTTCATATGTCCTTTTTTGTGAATTTTTATTTTTTTTATTTTTTTCGCCATAAATTCGCCCTAAAATCCAAACTACATATCATACAAGGACAATTCATGCATCAAAATTATCACCATGGTATCGTCCTTAAGGCAGAATACTTCTTTGTCGAAATGCATTTTGCTTAGGAGTTGTAAAACACTTTTTGTAGTAGTAGTAGGCCAAAAACATGTGGTTTTTTCGTCATAACTCCCAAACCATACATCCTACAAAGACAATTTATGCACCAAAATGTTTCATATATGTACACATACATATACACATGTATACACAAGACTGCATTTTTAGAAAAAATATTTCTTTTTCAAAAATCTTACGTCAAAAACATAATTTTTGGTGATTTTCTAAGTTTTTTTTAAGCCATAACTCCCTAACCATACTTCATAAAAAAGCGATGTAAGCACCAAAATGTTCGTTAAGCTACTGCCTACAATAATGCATCCTTGGAAAAAATTTAAAAAATTAGATTTCATGTTAATTTCATATGTCCTTTTTTGTGAATTTTTATTTTTTTTATTTTTTCGCCATAAATTCGTACTAAAATCCAAACTATATATCAGACAAGGACGATTCATGCGTTAAAATTATCACCATGGTATCGTCTTTAAGGCAGAATACTTCTTTGTCCAAATGCATTTTGCTCTATCTCTTGTAGTTTAGGAGTTGTAGAACACTTTTTGTAGTAGTAGTAGGCCAAAAACATGTGGTTTTTCGTCATAACTCCCAAACCATACATCGTACAAGGACAATTTATGCACCAAAATGTTTCATATATATACACATATATACACACATATACACACAAGACTGCATTTTTAGAAAAAATATTTTTTTTTTAGTATCTTACGTCAAAAACGTAATTTTTGGTGATTTTCTAGTAGTTTTTTATTTTTTTTAGCCATAACTCCCTAACCATACATCATAAAAAAGCGATGTATGCACCAAAATTTTCGTTAAGCTACAGCCTACAAAAACGCATACTTGGAAAAATTTTAAAAATTAGATTTCATGTTAATTTCATATGTCCTTTTTTGCGAATTTTTATTTTTTTTATTTTTTCGCCATAAATTCGCCCTAAAATCCAAACTACATATCAGGCAAGGACGATTCATGCATTAAAATTATCACCATGATATCATCCTTAAGGCAGAATACTTCTTTGTCGAAATGCATTTTGCTCTAACTCTTGTAGTTAAGGAGTTGTAGAACACTTTTTGTAGTAGTAGTAGGCCAGAAACATGTGGTTTTTCGTCATAACTCCCAAACCACACATCCTACAAGGACAAAATATACACCAAAATGTTTCATATATATACACATACATAAACACATATAAACACAAGTCTGCATTTTTATAAAAAATATTTTTTTTCAAGATTCTTACGTCAAAAACGTCATTTTTGGTGATTTTCTAGTAGTTTTTTTATTATTTTTAGCCATAACTCCCTAACCATACATCATAAAAAAGCTATGTATGCACCAAAATTTTTGTTAAGCTACTGCCTACAAGAATGCATCCTTGGAAGAATTTTAAAAATTAGATTTCATGCTAATTTCATATGTCCTTTTTTGTGAATTTTTATTTTTTTTATTTTTTCGCCATAAATTCGCCCTAAAATCTAAACTACATATCAGACAAGGACAATTCATGCATTAAAATGATCACCATGGTAAATTTTTACTTAATTCCAGCAAATATTTGCTTAGTTATTATAAATTGGAATAGCAAATTTTTACTTAATTCAAGCAAATATTTGCTTAGTTATTATAAGCTCAAATAGCAAATTTTTACTCAATTCAAGCAAATTTCTTCTAAACACACGAGCACACGTTTATTCTTAATGAATAAAATTAAGCGACGATTGGTTAACAACTTCGCTGGTCGCATGGAGAAGCCCATGCACTTACACTCACGCGGCCGAGGTTTAAATCTCCAGATAGTGGTAATTTTTCAATTTAATTAAATAGTAATAATTGCACTGTTCTACACGAAAACTGCACAAGATTTCCTACATACATATTTCATAAAGTGGTAATATATAAAGACTTTCTGTATCTACAGAATTTTTGTATCACTTCGAATTTTTCCTCAAGGACCTCAGAAATGAATCACTTTATATTTTCATACCTTGCATTACTTGGTATATCATAACTTTGCTTCTGATAAACTGATTTTAAAAAATTATGTGTTGTAAGAAAGCTAAGACTTGCAGTTTTGTACTCTAATTTAGAGAATAGATACACGCCAATACGTTTTAAAACAAAAGACGTTAAAGCAATGAACTCATACTGTTTTTTTTACATTTTCTAACAATGAGAAATTAACAAAAATCTACTGACATAATTGTGTCTATTTTTTTCTTCCGAAGACAGGGGTAGTTATTTTCAAACTCATAATAAAAAATTAGACTCAGTAAAGAAATAATAAAGTTATTAACGAAAGAATGATTAAACATACCTATATTCTGTTTTTTTCTCATTAAAAAATATCGGTTTAAAAATATCGGAGTTATTTATGACAATTTGATTTAATATTTTTCTGTTTTTTTTTTTTGACATTTTATGAATATAGTTTTTACATTTATTTTAACTTTTGTATCGACCTTTGTAGTCTAGTGGAGAGTGCGCTAGACTATCAACTCAGAGATACCTGGTTCGAATCCGGGTTCGGGCATGGTTCTTTTCACTTTCTTTGTTCTTTCCTACATTTAAGAATTACGGAAAACTAAACATTCACGACTTAATTGTGGAAAATGTTGAATTAAAGGCCAGGAAAAACTAAGGGCTGGAAAGCTTGCCGAGGTTAAGGCATAACACTAGCCTCTGTTAAAAGCAATTCAAATTGTCTTTCACGGTTGCTTCGCTTAATCAATAATTCACGTAGGGCTCCAATCTTTTCCTCTTAATAATCTATACCTTTCATTTCAGGTCAAAGACCAAACGAAAGATGATAGACCAATAAGCAACCGACGTGTCCTATATGAGGGAAGAAGTTCAGGAAAAATAAAAGAGCGCAAAGCAAATTTTAAAAAATTTTTTGGAACTTTTTCCAGTCTAGCAATATGTATCGAGTAAAAAGGACTCCAAATAAATGAAGCGTAATCAAGGCTAGATCTAAAAAGGGAAGGGAAGTATATAATGTTTTTAATGTGTAAGGGTCAACAAACCCAGCACTGTTTCGCCTAAGAAACGCTAAAAGCGAATATGCTTTGGGGATAATTCTATTTAAATGAGAGCTAAAAGTTAAAATAGAATCAAAAATTACACCAAGGTCACGAATTTCTGATAACACTATGCGACCATTCAAGGGTCATGGAATCTAACGAAAAATCGACCAACAGAGATCGATGGTACTGATCTAGACCAACAAAACCCTAAAGGGGTGACCCCAAGCAAGATGCCATTCTTAATTTTTACTCAGTGTCCTGTGTGAAGGATATTCGAATCCTAAGGTACACTCGAAATAGCATAAAATAATTTTCGCCTTTTGAATTCTTCAGATATCTCCTTTAAGGTTATTACTTTTTTTTAAAACACATCTTAAAAGCAATTGTTAAATCAATTGAGACTCATCGAATGGCAGGCTCAGAGATTCAAAATTTTAGTTTATTGTTTTGGCAAATGATGAGGTGAGGTGTTTTGACGAAATAATAAATTTCATGCTAAGCAGAAAAATTTTTTTAAAAAATCGAAACACAAAAAATAATCGTGGTCTTAACCTGGTGTTTTAAAAAAATACTAACAGACAGTGTTTCGTTCAAAAATATTTTAAGAATCCAAATTCAAAAAATTATATTCGGTACCACTTCTGATGCCAAAAATATATAAAACATTATCTTAATTTTTTTGAAAAATTTATAAAATTGCATTCAAAATACATTTCTCGAAAACAAGAAAATACATTTGCGAAAAATATGCAAATATTGAATTCGCCAAATTTAAAGTAAAAGTAAACACTTCAATCAATAACACCAACATTTAGACAATCAGATAACAATCAAAAGTTCTGTGCTTTTTCGAGTGTACCTTTGGATTCAAGTATCTCTCACACAGGACAATGAGGGTAGAAATTGAGAGTTGCATTTGGTTTGGCGAGGTATTCTTAGTTAAAGTCTGTATTTAATGTTGCTTTAAGATATATGTAGTTTTTCTTACAAAAATCAAAGCATTTATAGATCGTTATTTTTTACTGTTTTTCTCAAAAAACAACTTTGTCCTTGTGTAAGAGGAAGACATCCTTTTTTTTTCTCTTTATTTTTTTTTTAGATCTTGACCACCATGTAACTCTTGACCTCTTAGAATGTGAAATTCGAAAAAATTGTAATTCGATACGCTTTAATGTGCACTTTATTTTTAAAAAATACTCTGCAAGAGGAAAACTTTTAATGCCTATATCTTTTAAAAGCGAGCTAACTTTGCAAATTCCTTTTAGGGTTTTCTTACTATACACTAGTACTATCATCCTGTGTTATCCGCCCTTCCGTTAGAAATATGTGTTGCACAGTGTAATCTGACTAACTTAGTGTTATCAAAATTATAATCAAAAATAGTTGGTGAGTGGAGCTTGTAATAAAAGAGAACATAACATTTTCCAAGGTTAAGATATAATTTGTTTTGTTTAAACCAGGAAAAGACATTATCAAGATCAGACTGGAGACGAGAAGTGTCGCAATCTTACTTACTTACTTAGTTGGCGCTACAACCGTACGTCGGTCTTGGCCTCCGACAGCTATTAAAGAATTTGCGCCAGCTATTTCTATCTTTCGCTTGCTGGCGCCAGTTGGAAATTCCAAGCTTCGTCAGGTTGTCCTCTACTTGGTCTTTCCAACGAAGATGCGGTCGTCCTCTTCTGCATTCGTTACCGCCGCTGGGTACCGAATCGAATGTTTTCTTCACTGGAGCATCGTCTTTCATGCGCTGAAAATGACCGAGCCAGCGAAGCCGCTCGATTTTAATGCGCTTGATTATGTCGATGTCAGCGTACAGCTCATACAGTTCATCATTCCACCGTATTCGGTACTCGCCATTGACGCAGATTGGTCCGTAGATCTTACGAAGAATCTTTCTCTCGAATGCTCCTAAAGTCTTTTCATCTAAACTGCTCAGCGTCCAGGTTTGTGATGCATAAAGTAGGACGGGCATGATGAGCGATTTATAGAGCGTGATTTTCGTTCGTCGAGAGAGAGCTCTGCTTCTCAATTGCCTACTGAGCAACTGTTGGCAAGAGTTATTCTTCGTTTGATCTCAATGCTGATGTCGTTGGTTGAGTTAATGCTGGATCCGAGATAAATGAAGTCCTTCACAACCTCGAAGGAGGTATTGTCAACGGTAACGTGGGTTTCAAGACGCTGGGACTGTTTGTTTGTTGACACCAAGTATTTCGTCTTATCTGCATTCACTGCCAGACCCATTCGACTTGACTCCCTTTCTAATCTGGAAAATGCTGCACTGACTTCGCGCGTATTATGGCCAATGGTCAGGTTTGTATAAGGCGCATGCCTAAGTTCTTTGATCTTTTAAAAAAAAAGCCATTTTAATTTACTGGTTTCTTTTTAAAAAATCGTTTGATGACCCTTTTTCCCTATATTTATAATTGCTAGTTTCTCGTTGAAGAGAACAATAATAATCCTATAGCATGTGAGTTTTGCTTTTTCCTTTGTAAAGTGTTTCTTTTTTCAGATACTTTCCTGGTGAAATCTTTCACCATTTTCGTCACTGAATTGACCTTAGTTTGGTGGGAAAAAATAAAAATGTGAATGCAAATAGTGAACTATGGTTGACATATTGCAGCCCCTAGCCTAAAATGCTATAAGCAATTCCTTCACAATTTTTGCATAGTTATTGCTTCGTTGATTTCCTAGAAAATTTTTACAAACTGCAACAAAACTTAACCACCCTCTTTTGTCTACAGCTCTCATCTGATTTGAAAATTCCGCACTTGTAATCAATTCACGAATCTGCGGTTCAATGAAAATGCCTTAAAAAAATTATACAAAGAATTTATTTTAAAAATTAGACTCTTAAAGAAAAATTAACCTCTTCTTATTTTTGTATTGCTTAGTTTTGAAAATTTTGTTTCTAGATATTTGAAAGTTGTTCCTTTCCTGTTTTGTCTAGTCCTTTAACAAATTGTTTGATTAATCCAAGCTTAATGTGAAGTGGCAGAATGATCTGATAAAGGCAAATAGTCAAATGTATAAAACATTTTTTGGCCTACTCTGTACAATGTGCGATTATGCCACTCTTTTTTAACATAGTGTTCTGTACATGAATGGTTTTTTATTTTCAGTAAAAAATTAATATAGGTCTAAATGAGGTACCCCCCAGGCTCTAACCAATTTCAACCATTTCTGTACACATCTATAATTCTATTTGACTACGCTTCTTACGAGTTTTTGTTAAGATCGACTAACCTTTGTTTGTATCCCCCATACAAAATTTAGTAAAAAATATATCTAGGTCCAAGGAAGGTACCAAAAAGGTCTAACCGATTTCGACCATTTTTGATTTTTTTTTTTAATTGACTTAAATTAACCAAGCATACAAAATTGCATTATAACTGGAGCGTTCCTTCTATTTTTGTCCAACTTTTGTAAGGGATGCACGCACTGTGAATAGATGAAGAAATATGAAACTCTTTGACAGCTGATACAAAATTTTTCAGAAAAACATTTGCTGTTCTGAGGCTAGAGTATTGTGCTGCTGTTCTAAAAATTGAAATAAAAAAAATTAAAAATTTCTTCAAAAAAATATGTATGTTCAATGTTGTTATAGTCCATAAATTTCATATTTGTAGACCAATTTTAGTTCCTGTACAAGTATTTAAAATCTAATACCATGCCTTTTACATTCAATAAGTCAAACTTTTCATGTCAGAAGAAATTTATGATTATTTTTAATAGCGAAAACCAAATTTTAAAAAGTAATTGGTTTGTGTCCATGTGAGCGCCTATAAGTTTACAAAAATTAAAAAAATTAAAACAAGTGAGCAACCATGGAAGACTGCAAGTCTTATCTTTGTTATAATATAAAGATTTTTAAAAATAGTTGATCAAAAGCAAAGTTATGATCACTAAGTCTGGCAAAGTACGAAAATCCGAAGTAACTTCTTAAAATGACCAAGACGAAAAAATCGAAGTGATGTAAACATTTTGAAAACGCAGGAAGCCATCATATGAATCGGCAAAATATAAAATATATGTAAGAGCTCTTGTAAATTAAAACAAATGTTTTTGTAGAACAGTACTATTTCGCTTCAAAAATATGCTAGATTTCAGCAAAAACTAGTCAAAATTTGCTATTTCAATTTATAATAGCTAAGCAAATATTTGCTTGAATTAAGTAAAAATTTGCTTTTTCAGTTTATAATAACTGAGCAAAATTTTGATTAAATTCAAGCAAATATTTGCTTAGTTATTATAAATTGCAAAAGCAAATGTTTTTTTAACTCAAGCAAATTTTTGCTTAGTTATTATAAATTGGAATAGCAAATTTGTACTCAATTCAAGCAAATATTTGCTTAGTTATTGTAAATTGAAAACGCAAAATTTGATTAGTTTTTGCTGAAATTTAGCATAATTTTGAAGTGCCTTATAATCAAGCGCAAGTTTTCCTTAACAACAATACAAATTTAGCAAACAGTTTTCTCTGTGCAGGATTCAACTCATCACAAATATTATTTACACATAAACGCCATATTTTGGATGATTTTTGAAAGAAATATAAAAAAATATGTGCACTGATTTGAACGATTCAATTCAAACTACTTCTTTTATAAAGTGGTTTTGTTGAACTTTTGAACAAAACAAATTAAATTAAATATTTTTTAAAACAGCGGATGTATTTGTGCATCAAAAGTCAAAACCCAAATTTGGAAAGTTTTTTATACTGACCAAGTATACAAAAAGCAATTTTTCCTCCTACAGAATGTCTAGCGAATATCCTTGACCTGATGCTATCCTCCAACTTATTTAACTGAGCAACGAACTGTCACGTTTCTAGTCCAAATATTATTATATGAGGCAACTAAAAAGTCTTTTATACCATAACTTCAACCTACTCCTGATTTCTTCAAGTGCTTAGGTAAAGCACTTCAAAACATTTGAATTCAATAAAACCGTCTTCAATTCGAAGCATATGTTTTGGAATCTCATGCAAATTAAACTGACTGACATATTTAACTGACTGAACTTGACAAATTATTCAATTACCGCAATCATTTCAGTGAAATAAGTCATTTGTAAGTCAACAAAGGGGTTATATTTGAAGAGCGTTTCAAAAACTTCAACTTCCACCTTCAGCTGCTGTGCTTCAACGGAAGCAGCGAGCAACCCTTTATAGTAAAAAAAAAACAAACTGACAGCTTGTCAAGTGAAGGTTGTTGTAATCAGTTATTGCCATTGATAGTCAAGACTCAATAAAAGTCAGTTAAGATGATGGCGGGAATTGAAGAGTTGAAAAATTTTTTGAAGTATTTCAATAAGTAATAAAAACTTTTTTGACGTAATAAAAAAAAACTCATTAAGCAGGGTTGAATGTAAAATTTTTTTGTTCTGTTCATACAAGCCATTAACCTCATAACCCATTCATTTTGATTAACAGGGGAGTCATTATCACGATGGGAACCTCAACAACAACAACAATATTAATTTAGCACTGCAAATGTCAGTCATGTCATTATTCAACATTTATTAGTTGACCGCATTTTGTTTTGGGCTAAACACACAACCTCATAACAACAGCAATTTTCAGTTAATCGTACTAGAATTACAATTACTACAGCAACAACAACAATAACAATAAAACAATTACCCACTCTGTCAACTTGGAAAAATCCCTTAATGTCAATTTTGGCATTTAAAGCAGGATTTTTGTGCACATTTTCCATTCCATTCTGCCCCCATTTTTTGGTAAACATTTGAGAGCATCATAAATATTTAAAGCACACACACGCAAACATGTGTCTGTATGATGAGAATCTATGCTCATGTCACTGTATGTGTGTATGTGTGTGTGTGTGTGTGTGTGTTATTTATGTATATTTAATGTAAACAATGCTTGAATATGTCGCGGGCAAAAAAAAGGGAAAAAGAGTGAGAGAAAAAAAGCAACTCAATCATTCATGCATACCAGCACGAACGACTGACTGCTGGACAAACAATTGGCATTCAGGACGAATGAAGAAGGGTTTGTGTGTGTGTGTGTGTGTGTGTGTGTGTGTGTGTGTGCGTGTGTGTGTGTGTGTGTGTGTGTGTGTGTTAGTGTCAAAGCAGGCCAAGTTTCAAAACTTTGCGATGCTGAAGCAAAAGGAAGAGAGTTGCAGCTCTTAAGTTATTCATAAATAACCTTTATAACTGTGGCGCGGGAGCGTTTAAGCAAGAGGTAGAAGCGCAATTAGTCTTCTTCTTAAAGGCCACACAACATATTTCAACAACTTACAGCAACATATTTCAATTATAAATTATTTTTATATTCATTTTTGACACATCCAATTAAGGCTTTAAGCTTCAAATACGAAGGATCCTTTAATAGAATACGGTGCCCTCCCCTTTCAACACTCTATACTTTTGTCGTCATAAATAAATAATTTTTATTTCAACAAGTCAAAAGTTTAGAGCTCTTACACATTCAAACAATGCTCAATTTAAGCTTTTAATTGCAACACGACTTGACCCGCCCACCATCTGTGCTACAACCGCCTTCCTTCATCCTATACCTGTGTCAAATAATCTTACTTTCAATTTCGACTCCAACCGGATGAAATTAAATTCGCATTTAATATTCATTTAGATTTTTCACCTTTTATCTTCATCGCACTCGCTGTTGATGAATAAAATTAAGCTGATCACCCGCTGAAACTGGCTTCGACGCGCGCAATCCACAACAGCTCCGTAACAGCACGAATTACCGACGTTGAAGATTCCAATTTCAATTTTCAGTTCAATTTCAACACCAAAACTAAGAAAAAAAAAACACGAAAACTGAGCTAGAACCGAACAGCGGAGGGAAAAAAGAACACAAATATTCAAATTAAAAATATTTTCACTTTTTTTATTGGTGTGCGGCAACACTGCCACATCTTATTCTTCACCTTGTTCTTCCTCTTCTTCTTATACCTGCCTTGGTTAGGCATGTTTTTCGCGTAATATCAAGGAAAATATAAAGGCTGAGCAGAACATAGCGAAGCCCAAAGCAGGCAGCTGGAAGGAGAATAACATGGAAAATTGAAAAGAAAAGTTGATGTCATCCAAAAGTGGAGAGTAGATAATTTAACTGATAAGCATATTTGCAAGAATTTTAAATGAAACAAAATTATCAAAAGAAAAATCAACATCTTAGGTAGAAATTATGTTTGTCTGTACTTAACGCAAGCCATTAGATTTTTTTTTTCAATAAATTATATTCTATTATATTGTTAAGTTTTTTTAAGTTGTGTTAAAAATTTCATCAAATAACTCATGTTGACATCACTGCTGTATTTTGACATTCTAGCAGTGCATTACCATTACTCCGACTGATATCGATAGCAAAAGAGTAGTTTAACGTCACTTTAAATTCACTTCCAGAACGAAAGCAGAGCAGTAAAAGAATGCATTCAATTTGATTTTATTCACAAAAAAGTGAATCTGTGAATAACGAATTTAGAATGCATTTAATGAATGCAAAATTGATTTATAAAAACACATTTTTAATTCACATTCATTTTTAAATAAAAACTTTTTAACAAAAAAAAAACCAATTTCAAAACCACTACAAAGTAAAAAATAATTTCAAATGACTTTTTACATTAATTCTTGGTCAAATTTGATAATTTAAAAATAAATAAATAAACTGGCCATTTCAGCCCTCGGAAGGACTTTGACCTAGCTTCCACTGATCAATTGTGTTGTGCGTGTTATTAAATGTTTGATCACAAATGACCGAGAACTGGACCTACGTGTTTTATGCCGACTCCGAACGGCTGGTTCTCAAGAAGCTTACATGGCAATTTTTACTCTCTGAGGTTTGCCATTGTCTGCAGAGAGGTGACTACCGAACAGAAAAATTATTTCAATTGAAAAAAACTTTCCGTCTGAGCTGGAATTGAACCCGGGCTGCCGCGGTTCTTTAGCTTAGGGTCCACACACTCTACCCACTAGCTACGACCGCCACATTTGTTACTTTATTTATATATATAATTAAATTGGAAACCGTATTATTATAATTTTTTTTCTATTTTGTATTATTATCATAAATATATTAATTTCTCCATGAATATGAAACCTTTAAAGCAGGAGCGTTAATTTTATAAAAGTCTGATATTTTAGCACCGACTTTAAAGGTTTTATATTCATAAAGAAATAAATATATTTATGATAATAATACAAAATGGAAAAAAATTATAATAACAAGATTTCCAATTTAAAACTATATATGCATAAATTATCAAATTTGACCAAGAATTAATGTGAAAAGTAATTTAAAATTATTTTTTACTTTGTAGTGGTTTTGAAGTTGGTTTTTTTTTTTTTTTTTTTTGATAAAAGGTTTTTATTTCTTCCTTTTTAGAGATTATGACAACAATTTTGCCCATTCCTGGAACGAATTTTGGTACCCAAGTGTCAATATTCGAGATACAGTGTTTTTCTTATAGTGACACGCCCTTTAAAAAAATTCCGCCTACTTTATTGATTGTGTTTTGTAATAATTCTACCTATTCTTGTACCGAATTTCCGTATCCTAGTATCAATATTATTCGAGTTTCACTGTTTTTTCAGATTTCCACGCCCTTTGTCGTTAACGCCTATTTTTTATCATTACTTGTAATAATTGTGCCTACCCCTGTACTAAATTTCAGTACCCTAGTGTCAATATTAACTGAGATGTCCTTTTATGATGTATGGTTAAGGAGTTATGGCTAAAAAACCAAAAAAAAACTAGAAAATCACCAAAAATGACAAAACTAAGATTCTTGAAAAAAAAAAAATATTTTTTTCTAAAAATGCAGTCTTGTGTGTATATGTATTAGAAACATTTTGTTGCATAAATTGTTCTTGTAGGATGTATGGTTTGGGAGTTATGACGAAAAAACCACATGTTTTTGGCCTACTACTACTTCAAAAAGTGTTCTACAACTCCTAAACTACAAGAGATAGAGCAAAATACATTTCAACAAACAAGTATTCTGCCTGAAGGACGATACCGTAGTGATCATTTTAATGCATTAATCGTCCATGTTTGATATGTAGTTTGGATTTTAGGGCGAATTTATGTCGTAAAAATAAAAATTCTCAAAAAAAGACATATAAAATTAACATGAAATCTAATTTTTAAAAATTCTTCCAAGGATGCAATCTTGTAGGCAGTAGCTTAACGAACATTTTGGTGCATAAATCTTCCTTTTGTGGTTTATGGTTAGGGAATTATGGCTAAAAAACAAAAAAAAACTAGAAAATCACCAAAAATGACAGTACTAAGATTCTTGAAAAAAAAAATATTTTTTAGAAACATTTTGGTGCATAAATTGTCCTTGTAGGATGTATGATTTGGGAGTTAAGACAAAAAACCACATTTTTTTATTCTAAAAGTGGCACGCCCTTTGTCTATTACCACCCACCAATAACGCCTACTTTCTTGACCGTCAATTTTCAAAATTATGCCTACCTCTGTACCTAATTTCACTGTCCTTTTGTCAATATTATTCGAGTTACAGCGTTTTTATAATATTGCCACGCCCTTTATCACATAACGCCTATTTTTTTGAAAATAATTTATAAAAATTGTTTCTACCCCTGTACCTAATTTCAGTATCCTAGTGCCAATATTATTCGAGTTACAGCACTTTTATATTATTGCCACGCCCCTTTGTCGAATACCGTTCCTTTTTTAGACAGGCACCTCTACGTCTAATGACACTATCTGTTGACAAAAAATTGTGGCAATCGGGCCAGTACTTTAGGAGTAATTGATGTACTTACATTTAAAAAAACAAAGAAACCAACCAACTTGAGAACCTCCTCCTTTTTGAAGTCGGTTAAAAATAGGAAAGATATTGGTTATAAGTTTCCAATTGGGGTCAGCGCTAGGACGGGAATCAGGTAATTTTTTTTCCTGATGGTTTGTAGACAAGATAAGGCAAATTAGGGTTTTCATTAAGTAAAGTATTCTTTAGATTAAAATAAGACTTAGAATAAGGGTTATAAGTATTTTTACTGGCAATTGAACAAGACACTCAAAAAATTTATTAGTAAAATTTCTGATATTTCTAAATGATAATATTGTAGTATATAAAATATTCGTACATTCTACAAATATTCGTACAATATACAAAGTATTTTTATTGTGATATCTTTACGAATGCATTCGTAATTTTTTTTTTATACCTGATGTAGTATCTATGAATATATTTGTTTTATATACTAATGATATTCGTAAACAAAAACAAATCAATTCGTATTAGTGCATTGTACGAATGATTGTGTACATATAAATAATAATATTCGTTCCTAATTTCCTAAGTTCCTAATTTCTTTCATTACATTCGTAGTATTTACTAATCCTTTCGTACTATTTACTAATGAAAAATAATATTAGGAATTATTAGTAGAGTTTAAAAAATTGAAGACCGAAATCATTCAGCCTTGTTTGTCGAACATATACAGAACATAAGGAACTGTATGATTGTAGAGTGACTGTAGCTTACTGGTAAAGTGCGTGGCCCGTAAGCTAAAGAGCCGAGGTTCAAACCCCAGCTCAGACAGAATTTTTTTTAATAAATTTGTTTTTTTAGGAATACGAATAAAATATTTGTAGTATATACTAATATGCATCAATTCTACGAATCCTATTTGTGGCTGAAAACTACGAATAAAATTCCTAGAATGGACTATATTTATGGTAATAATGAAATGGTAATATTATATATATGGTGGAATGGTAATATTTACACACAAACATTTTTGAGTGGAGTTATTGTTATGAGAATTATTATTGTTAGAATTATTATTATTAGAATTATTATTATTATAAGAATTATTATAAGAGTTAGAACTGGAATTAGGGACGGTACAAGGCTTAAAATTTAACGTAGAGTTTGAGTTTGAGTGTGAATTAGATTTAAAGTTAGAGTTGAAAGAAGAGTTGTAATTAGAATTAAAATTGGAAGCAGAATTAGCATTATTCCTAGGCTTACTGGTCGTTTTTCTTGTGTAATTATTAGACTTGGTATTAGAATTAGAAAATTTGTTATTCTCGCTGCTAGATGTACGTGTCATCGGCTTCTTATAAGGTTTCTTATAAGAAAATAAGGTTTATAATAGTTTCATTTGAAGTCTCCAATGTTTGATCATAAAACAACCTGTTATAGTGATCCTCCTCTAGCCTTTTGCTTAAACCAAATTAATAGTTCGAAAACACCTTCATATGTCCCAAAATGCACGAGGATCAAACCAAATGGCAAAGAAGCAGGTTTACTCAAATAAATTTTGAAATTTCTCGGCCATTTTGAGCGACACTTTAAAGAGTATAGACAGCTTTATTAAATCCCTGCTTAATACCAAGTCATATTTCGGAATTCTTTTAAAGAAAGAAACCAAAATTTAAAGGATATCACAAATCAAGGAAAACCCTAAAGATTGGTGTAGCTTACTACGATCCCTTTACTTTATTAAGGTAAATTTTATTTATTTATTTTATTTATTTATTAGAACTTACATTATAATACAATTATTATATAATTAATAAAATTATTGAGCACTAGCTCAATCAAATTTTAATTTTAACCCATGAAAAGAAAAATCAATTTTGCTAGAATTTGCTCTAAAACATAACATCCTTTGTAGGGGGTCAGGACCTTATTATTGGCTTATTTATTCTGACAGCCCCAGGGCCACAGAAAATCCTTATCTTTCATCGATTTGAACCGGACAGATTATTAAAGCTTGTATAAGTGACCAAATATAAGTAACCAAAACATTTAGAGAAAAAAAAATCAGATGCACAAAATAGTCCACGCGCAGAAATAATAATGAACGGACGTGTTAAAATAAGCTCGTTTAAATAAAAAAATAAAAAAAAATTGTTTATTTATATAGAAATTTGCTTGAGTTAAAGGTGATAAATTAAGTTCTGGTTAAAACGGAAAACCCAGTAACCAAAAGAGTTTAGATCCAAAAATCTTAAGTTTCTTACTCAAAAAAGTGACTAAAAAGAAAGAAAAAAAAATACAAAAAGAAATTAACCAAATGTAATGATCAAGCATTATCATTAAAGATAAAGTATAATTTCAGAAAAAATATATAAAAATTTAAAAAAAAAATACCCAAAAAGTAAGAATAAGCGAAATATATAATTTTTTATATTATCTTTAGCCCCAAATTCAGCTCTTCACTCAGCATCGACTCAGGCTTGCAGCTCGGATGTCTAAATAAGTGTCTTTTCTTCTTGATATTTTATTTAAATTATATATGTTATAATAAAGTTAATTTATGTACTTAATTTAACAACTTAATCTATCATATCTAGCACAAATTTATATTAAAGGTTATTCTTAATCATAATGCTTCATTAATCGGCAAATAAAAAAAAAACGAAGAAGAATTGATGATATTTATATTTCATTGCATTAATGGTAGCTTATGATAAAACACAGTAATAACAAAAAAATACCAGCTAGCAGGAAGTAAAAGCTTACTGCTAATTTATTTACCTTTTCGAAAAAAAAACAAAACGAATATATAAATAAATACAGTGGAATTCACTTATAACGACCTCGGATATAACAACATTTCTGCTATAACGTCGTATTCTTGAAGTCCGCATTTTCTAATTTCTCATTCCTTAGGAACTGCGTTCGCTTTTAACGTCGGTGGATATAACGACGAGTTCGCATATAACGACGCAGTTTTCATAAAATATAATAAATATTTTCACATATAGCGACGACGAAAGCAAGTTGAGACTAGATTTGCTTATTTATGAACTTTTTTTTATTTATATGTGAACAAACAATATTCACTGAACATATTTTCAATTTTTGTTTTGTTGAAAGGGAAATAACCGTATGAAATTCATTGACAACAAAGCTGCATAGCTTCATTTGCGCATGTGATTTTGCTCAGTACACATTTGTTCCTTCAAATGCATGATTGATTTTTTACTGCGTTCAAAATTCCTCCACAAACTAAACGTAACTGCAATAATCTGGCGGCTTGAAAACGGCGAGGAATTTCTTGCGTCATATTCTTCAATATCCATCATATGGAAACATAGGAAACATATAAGGATCACAAATGTAGAAAATCCAAAAATCGCGATATATTCCTCTAACCGATCATATTTTACAAGTAAAAGGCAATGATTTAGTAAAAATTTTAGGTAAAACGAATTTTTCTTGTTTAGAAAGTTTGACTTATCATTTTCGATAGCGACACTGCATTGTTAACTGCAAGGTTTCAGGTGAAGCTGGTGATGTATCCGAAGGTGACTACAGAATTTTTCCCAAAACTTCGAGATGGCTATTAGGACTCAGAAAAAATGTATAATGCTGATGAAACAAGGTTCTTCTTTAAACTCATGCCAGATAGACTTTTAAAATTTTAAGGTAAAAAGTGTATAGGAGGAAAAGTTTTGACGGTTCGTGTTACAGCTTTGGTTGCTGCAAACATGGATGGAAGTTTGAAAAGGAAAATATTTTTTATCAGAAAGTCAAAAAAACAAAAAACTTATTGTATTTATTTAACCCAAGTTCTATGTTTTTATTTTTACTATTGATAATAAATTATTTTTCTTTATAATAAATGAAAAAAAAAATTATGTGTGCATATAACGACATTCGGTTGTAACGACGAAATATTCCGGTCTCTTCAGGGTCGTTATAACCGAATTCCACTGTATATGCATTAATATAGTTGTTTCACCCATTCTCAAGGAACTACTTATTAATGATCTTACAAGTAAATCCTATTGCGCTCATATTGTATTAATATAAAATGTGTTCCGTTTTACCGCGTTCTCTAAAATTACACTCAATACTTATGCTTAAATGTGTTTCAGTTACAACGCGTCCCCATAAAAACTCTTTTGTATTCGAAAAACAAAATAATACAAAAACCAAGAAAGAATCTATACCCCGTGTTTCATTTCCATTGTTCCTCTAACAATGATTGATTATTTGACAGATCACCTGTTACTAGATTGAGCAATAGTGAAGTATATATATAGCTTTATTTTCATTATGACAAAAAAAGAAAGACCACAAATTCTTCGTAAATTATCTTAATTTCTAATCTCATGTGTTCCTTTCATATGTAAAGCGGACAAAGGTCGATGACTTTTCTACTTCACTATGTTCATGTTGTCCCTTCTGATAGATTTTTTTCTAACACACTGTTTATTAACAATCAACTTGTAACAATTGTGTAAATGAAATAAAATGTAGAAATAATTTTTAAGCCCAACTATCATTTATTATAAATTCTTTATAAAAATAAATTCTTATTGAAATTTAGAAGTTCTTGAGTCTCTTATGGCCGTGCAAATCTCAATACACATTCGAATATTGGACCTTTTATCCCCACTTCAGTCTGGATTTCGTCCAGGGCACAGCTGCTCTACAGCTATTATAAAGATTTTAGACGACATCAGAGTGTCATTTGATCTAGGCAGCATAAACTTGCTCTGTCTCTTAGATTTTTCGAAAGCATTTGATTCCGTTGATCATACAATATTGTGCCAAAAATTATATGTAAACTTTGGGTTTTCTAGCACGGCGGTCCGTCTGTTATACAGTTACCTGGTGGGAAGGTCTCAAAGAGTTAGGGTGGGAGATAGTCTGTCCGCTTTCTGTTACTTATCTTGTGGGGTTCCTCAAGGCTCAGTACTTGGTCCGTTGTTATTTTCACTGTTTATAAATGATATCTTCAGCAAATGCCGTCATGTAACCATGCATGCATATGCTGATGATCTTCAATTGTACTTGGCCAGTCCTATTGGTCTTGTTGATAATTTATGTCTCAGGATGAACGAAGATTTGACAAAATAACTAAATGGGCTAGAGCTAATAACCTTAATCTAAATCCACTGAAGTCATTTGTTTTACCGATCTTTAAATCTTGTTACTCTTTGTCTGGCTAAGATTTGTTGATAAAGTTAAAAATCTTGGATACCACATTAATTCCTCACTTTCTTGTGAGGATCACATTAATTCGGTTGTTTCTAAGATTTATTATGCCCTTCGGAACCTGAGGTGGACAGCATCATTTATACCCGTCGACACTAGGAGAAATTTGGTACTCCAGCTTATAATGCCATTCATTACGTACTCAGATGTTGTGTATAGTAAACTTGATTCGAGGTCCAAACTTAAGTTACAACAAGCTTTTAATAACGTTGTCAGATATGTTTATGGCCTCAGAAAGTTTGACCGCGTTAGTCATTTGAGCAATCAAATACTTGGTTGCAAAATGTTTAATTATCTGGACGCCAGGAACTGCATATTTTTGCATAACTTGATTTACACAAAAACACCTAAATATTTATTTGATAAGTTACAATTTTGCAGATCGAATAGAAACATGAACCTTATTATCCCGAGATACAATTTTTTAAACTCAAACAGACTTTTCTTTGTAAACGCTATCAGAATTTGGAACTCGTTACCTCTAAGAATTAAAATTATTCAAAACAAACGCAACTTTAAACATGATATTTTCGAATACTTTTCCTAATAGTACTATCTAAATAGTATCTATCTAAACTTACTATTTCTTCATCTAATAGAATAAAAGTAATTTAAGTTTTTTTCTTTTTTTTATCCAATAATGTAATAATGTTTTTTTGTTCATTCATGATTTGTTGTTATTTATGACTAGCTGTTGCTATTTATTATATTTATGATTTTTGTTAAATCACTAAATGTAATTTTTGAGTTATATTTATTTTTCTGTTTTTTATCTAGTTGTTATTCGAATCTAGTTGTTATTCTAAACTGCTTGATGCATTCAAAAGACTCTGTCTTATATGTAAACATTACTATTTTTTAAATAAATAAATAAATAAAAGAAAATATATTCTTAAATATAATTACTATTGAAAAAAAAACTATATTTTAAACTAAATTAAATTCTGCTTTAAAATTAATAATTCAAAATTAATCTGAATAAAACAATAATCTTGTACTTTAGCTATCAACAGAAGTAATGTTTTTTATAGCATATTGATTTAGGTGTAAGAATATGATGGTGTAAATTTTTTATATGACCTAACGCCGGGCATCGTTATTATTATTAAGGTTTTCAATAAAAATAAATAAAAAATAAAAAAAAATTTTTAATTATGATTAACAGATTGAAAACCATGGCTGGGCGGGTAAACAAGAAATCATAACATCTGATTCCAAAACAGTTAAGATGGGTTAAGATGGGAATTTTAAATTTTACTTTAGTTTCAGCTAGTTCCAGCTCATTTTATTTGTTGTTTGGGCGTGGCAGCTGGAATGCTTTCTTAGAAAACTTAACACTCTAATTAAATAGACTATTATAAAAATTGTGAAAGAAAAATACACCTAAATAAAAATTTAGCTCAAATATGATATTTTAAAAAAATTTTCATAAAAATTGGACCAGTACTTTTGGAGTAAATTGGTAACATTAAATTTTCACTTCAATTTTATATAATAGTATAGATTATAAAAATTGTGAAAGAAAAATAACCCTTAAAAAAAATGTAGCTCAAAGATGATATTTTAAAAATTTTTTCATAAAAATTGGACCAATACTTTTGGAGTAAAGCGGTAACATTAAATTTTCAGTTCAATTTTATATAATAGTATAGATAAAGGCATACTGTAACAAACTCCCGTTTTCCGGATTTTTATTGCTGGGGTATACTCGCCGGTGTCCAGCGTTCGTTGCAGAAATTTGTAAATAAAGGAACGTGCGATGCTTTTGAGAAGATGACGTGACGGAGCCCTATCCTTGTGACAATGTACGTAGTTCCGGAGAAAGTGATGCGATGACGACGAGCGACGCTAGCGTGTTTCCTGGGGCTGTGGCGTGGTTACGTCGACGTTACGTGGTACTTTTTGAGATTATGTCGTAGTGGGACTTGTCGATTTTGAGTGGCAAGTAGTCACATGTAGGGCGTTTGTTACGATCGGAACGTGTAGACTGGGATATTTTCCACTGAGTGGTGTTACCTGGGTGGTTATGATCTAATATGGTTTGCTACTCTTTCACCTTATTTACAAGAAGGAAGCTTAACTAACGTAATATGTCTACGGCTGTGTCTACGGCTCTGTTTACGGCGCTAAGAGTGAAGCAAAATATTAACGTTAGAAGGAGGCTTGACCAACGTAATATGTCGATGGCTATGTTCACGGTACTAAGTTAATTAAAATATTAACTCTAGAAGGAGGCTTGACCAATGTAATATGACTACTGCTATGTTTACGGTACTAAGGGTAAATCAAAATATTAACGTTAGAAGGATGCTTGATCATCGTAATATGATTACGGCTATGTTCACGGTACTAAGTAAATCAAAATATTAACGTTAGAAGGAGGCTTGATCAACGTAATACGTCTACGGCTATGTTCACGGTACTAAGTAAATCAAAATATTAACTCTAGGAGGAGGCTTGACCAACGTAATATGTCTACGGGTATGTTCACGGTACAAAGAGGAAATCAAAATATTAACGTTAGAAGGAGGCTTGACCAACGTAATATGTCTACTGTAAATCAAACAGACACTAATTCCACCAGCTAACACTCACCACTTCCCAGACACGTTTGTTGAACGTCCGATTCCTTTGACTGCACGATGATTAATCCGGTGTTACGACTCGTGTATATCCAACCACTTTGACTGCACGCTTACTACTGCTATTTCTATAGGTCCAAACACTTCGACTGCACGATGACTACTGCTAGTACTGAACGTCCGATGCCTTCAACTTCACGCTGAACAAGAGACTACAGCACATCCTTTACCTTCGACTGCACGCTGAATAAGAGCCTGAGTTAATGCCACGACTCGCCTTTTATTGCCTTGCTCGTAGCTGCTTGCCGCACTATGATGTTGAATCTGGTTCTCGCTCTCACTGTGTCGTGTGGTTGTGTATGTATGTGGCGTGATGTTAAAACTTGTTTGGCTGCGACTAGTTTGTGTTGCTGTGCCAGAATAATCTCGGTACCAGCTGTCTGTGGCGTGATGACGCTAAAACTGGTTTTGTTTTGTCTTCTGTTGCTATGTGCGTATCATCTTGGTAGTTGCTGTATGTGATGTGATCATGCTACTTTTTCCTGTTGCTATGCGTGTATGCTGTCTCGCTTCCACTGCTTTTGCTGCTCTATATATGTGTGTATGGATGAATGTGTGTGTGTAAAGCCTAGCATAGTGAAAAATATGAAACTCTATGTTGTATGGCAAAATTCGAACACCCGCGAATTTCGTCGTTACAATACATCTTATTATACCAGTTTCACTAACTGCAAGAAAATTTTTAGAAAGTAAGTTGATGAGGGAGTTCGACGTTCCGCTTGATGGGCTGGCCGCAAAGTAGTTTTATCTGGAAATTTCTGACATATGGCATTATTTGTGTTACATATTCCAATTTCCTTGAGTTTATTATAGCTTTTTTAGATGGTAGGGATGCACTGACATAAAAAATCTCTTTTTCAACAATTTAACTACAGTTGTTAATTCGTTTGTAAATTTCTTACTTTCAGCAGAATTGGGCGAGATTGGATTTCGATTCCGTTTTGTGAATGACTTGTGTTGTTTTTTCAATGCTTGTTTTATTTTTATACCAGGAAGAAGAGCTGACATTGCGGATGTGCGTACAGTTGCGTGAATATCGTATACATTTAAAAGTTTTCCAATAAATAATTTAATTTATCATCCATCCACTGTGCTTGGATACCAGAAATCCGACCAATTTATTGAAGATAGATCAATAAGTAAGGATTTTAATTCGATGTATTTATAATCAGCATATGTAAAGGTATATCAGAATCAACTGAGCTGAGGTGAATATTCAGATATATATCTGATGACGATCTTTTTTTTTGCACATTGAATATTCACCTCAGCTCAGTTGATTCTGATATACCTTTACGTATGCTGATTATAAATCCATCGAATATATACTCGTAATCCAGGTCAATAAACCATAGGCTTCTTGGAATCTCTGAAGTAAATTTTTTCAAAAATGCCTAAAAGCGGCTGAACAAGGGTAGAACATTGGTCGAATAAGGGCCGAACAAGGGCAACACAAAGTTCAAACAGCGACCTCAGGATTGAAAGATGACAGTTGCGATACTTCTTGGGTCTAACTATAGTTTGCAATTGTAATTTTTTAATCCTAAGGTCACTGTTAGAACTTTGTTTTGGCCTTGTTCATCCCATATTCGACCAATGTTCTACCCTTGCTTAACCGCTTTTAAGTATTTTTAAAAAAAAATTTAAATTTAAATCGGGACTTCTTGGCTGGAACTATAGTTCGACCCGCAATTGTTATTTTTAATCCTAAGGTCGCTGTTCGAACTTTTTTGCCTTGTTCGGCCCATTTCGTTCGAGCGCTGTTCTATCTTTTTTCAGTCGCATTTAGGCATTTTTAAAAAAAAAATTACTTGAGAGAGTCTAAAAAGCCTATGGTTTATTGACCTGGATTACGAGTGAATCAAAAGATACCTACAGAAAATAGTTCAGAGCTGCCAAATCGCACGTTCTAATGGAAGCAAATTTCCAAGTTCATACCGCAAAATTGTTAACTCTTTGAAAGAAGAATTTTTCGTTACATCTTGTTGAAATCACAGCTTGTCCACATTTACACTTTAAGATTATATGCGATTTAAATTTTATTTTAAAATAGATGACCGAATTTTGTATCAATTCTCAGCATTATCTTTTCTCAAGCATTAGTGATATCAACTATCGTACAACAATATTCATCCCGTCCAATAACGTGCACTCGCAACGTCCACTGCTTAGCATTTGTGAAAGATAAAAAATTCCTATCTCAAATGCGATTAAATACATCAACCTGCATCACGTCGTTTTTTTCGTTTTTTTTTTTCTTATTTGACTGTATTCGCACTTTAAAGGACATCCAACAATGGTACTCATACTTGTGCTTTTGTTTTTTTTTCCTATTTCGTGCGGACAGCAGGGTTGCCAAGTGTGTCCAGAGCAAGACAGAGTTTCCAAACTTAAAAGTAAGGCTAAATTAAAAAGCAAAACAACGTCTAAAATTATGTTACAGCAACAATTTAATTAAATACAAAATGCAAATGAATTAAAGGAAAACTTGGCGCTCAAAATATGCCCCAGAAAGCCACGCCTAGCATTTAAAATCGCCCACATGCTGCTCTACTTTTCAGATTAAAAATGTTTTTTTTTCGTTTTCGCTCTTTGACTTTGTTAAAAGTGAAATCAAAGTAGATAAAATTAATTAACAGCGGGGAATAGTTTTTGCTCTGGCTGCATTTAGTTGTTGTCTTTGTTTTTCGTTCATCTTTTTTATTAATGAATTCCAGCATTGCTCGTGTTGTATTTTTTGTTTTTGTAATTGTGGTTAAGTTTAGCCTGGACCATGGCGAATAAAGTGGCGGCTCGACATGCTGCGGCCAGCTTGTGGCTACGGCAGTGGTAAGCGGCACGTTGGTATGCGGTATGCGGAATTGGAATGCTATTTGAATGAAAGTGAAATTGTTTAAAGCGTTTTTGGCGAAAATGTAAAGACTTTTGAGATGCGGGTGGAGACACTGAGTATCTTGGTGGTGAAATTGAACAAGCGCCTTTTTGACTTTTTGCCTGGTGGATTGAATTTCTATAATGATTTGATTGAGGTTTCATTGAGTAGATTGCTGTTGTTGTTGTTGTATACGTATCGCTCTCCCTCTTTCTTTGATATGGAAACGCGTTGAAAAGAAAATTGAATTTTAATTACATTTATTTTGCTTAATTGAGTTATTTTAATTTGTTATGTTGCGCGAGTAGCGTACGACAAGCAACAAGCAACAACGCGCTTGTTTAATGATTTTGTTTCTTTGCCTAGGCAGTAAGGATGCTATTAAAAATCAACTGGGCATCCGGAGAACCTCTTAACATTGTTGTTTTTCCAATAATTTTTCTTCATCAAGCTCTCAATGTTGTTTGGCCTTCAAAGACTTTCAAAAGCTTAAAGTTTCAAAGTCATTTCACGCAATACAACATCAAGTGTCAATTTCTAAGTTGTTGTGTTCGAAGTTGTTATTACACGCTGCCTGTGTTGTTGGCAAATAATTGTCAGCGCAAGTTAATGAGATTTCTTTATGCATAAAATTTCCCGCAATAATTACAAGTACCTACACCTGCCAGTCGCCAGTCGCCAGTCGCCAGCGCCATTATGTCATCTTCAACGCCGCCTTGGCTTTCGCGTCGCTGCTTTACTACCTGCCTGGCTGCTTTTAATTTCACGAATGATAAAACCCTAATGATTATCTTCAGTCTTCACTTAAATTGTCGACAACAGTCGGAAGAAAGAAGTCGCAAACTTTAATGACAGCATCTTGCTGCTGAACAACATCCGCTCAAAAGGCACAACATCGATTTTGTAGCTGTAGTGAAGCGTTGTATAAATTTTGTGGAAGTTGTCATTTGAAGTACAACAAAAATAGGGAAGTTCGGGCAAAATTAAGCATGAAATTTGAGGTTTTATGTATTTAATGGTTATTTGAAGAAATTCATTGTTACGTCAGAGTTGTGCCTGTTGACACTTTTATATATTCTACAAATAGTTTTAATGAAAAAATTTCAAATCTCTACAAATCCGAAGCTTAAGTATACATTATGGCGCACAAGTTTTTGTTTTCGTCCTGGAAATATATGTTTACAAATTTCACATTAATTTCGTAGAAAAAACTCTTGAGAAATATAGCTATAAGGTTAATTTTTGTTCGCTTAAATTTCGTTTAAAAAGTTTCTTATACATAAATGTGCACCGTGGCGTATGCGTGTCATTTATTTCAAGGAATTTTATATGGAACCGTATGAAGTCATATGATAAAATTTAAATGAAATCAAATTCTTTCCACGATATTTTGCTAATTTCGATTTAGTTTTATTTACAAAAGTGCACCGTGGCGTATGAATTATATTTAAGTCTATTGGAATTTGATTTAAATTAAATGGAACTCATTAGCCACGGTAGGTACACTTTCTAATGAAATCAAATCAAAATCAGCGCAACGTCGTATAAGGAATGTAAATTAATAGGAAATTTTATTTTTTATATGATTTAATGTACATGAAAAATCAAAAAATTTCGAACACAAAACTTAATTAATTTTTTTGCGGCTGTTATATATAAAACTGCACAGAAACGAGTGAGTGTCATTTTACTCAAGGAATTCGATATAAAATGACATAAAAATTGTTCATAAAAAAATTACAGTATAGTATGTTTAAACTAACACTTTTAAAAATTAAAAATAAGAGAGATTTTTGTGTAAGAGAGAGAGAAAGAGCATCACAAAAGAAATAAAATACAAAATTTGCATAAAAAACATTTTTTTTTAATATGTAATTACACTGTAATTGGCTTCAATTGGTGATATTATACTGACTTTAATTGGTTGCGATGACTAAAATATGAGATTTATGTCCGTGTTTTGCTATTTTCGACTTGAAAAAATTGCATCTATTGAAGGTGGATCTATTGTGGGGGTTCCCACACAAAAAACACAAATAAAAAATGTTTATTAAAGGTTAGAGCTTATGTGCAAAATTTTAAGTCATTAGATTAGTTTTTGTGGAGTTGAAAGAGATTTTACCGTTTTTGTTAAGTCACTTTGTATGGGATGAAGGCGTGATTTTCATCAGATTTGGCTCATTTTCGAACTTGGCCTCCAATTTTGAATAAAAAGCGTAAACATTGAATTTCGTTAAGATAGCTAAAAAATTACGGCTGTTATCGTGACCACAGACGAGCAGACGGACATGGCTAAATCAACTCAGGACATACTGCTGATCAAGAATATATATACTTTTCTATACCGACCACGCTTCCTTATCGGCGTTTCAAAACGAAGTGACAAAGTTAATATACCCTTATTACGTTTTTTAAACGTGGGGGTATAAAAATGTCTATTATAGTTCATATCAAAACAATTCATGGGGAGATCAAATGTATGAGCTGATCCTATTAAGTATTCCCCCTTAACATTTATTCTAAGCAAACTGTCTGCTACCCTTTTGTGGGTCTTCAGACAAAAAACACAAAAAATATAAAATATCACTACTCGTGTACACAAAAAAAACGTGACGAGACTCTAAATATTTTTCATGACGAAAAATTTTTGTGACGAGACTCGAAAATTTTTACAATCAGTATTAAATCGCCGCTTAAGAAATTTCATATCAAAAATTATTTTTACGCTATTCGGCTGATTTGATTCGATTTTATTCTATAAAAATGCACCGTGACGTAAGCATTAGGACGGAGCGTCGTTGTATGGGAATTTTTTTCAGCTCTATGCAGAAATTGTGCAAATTAGTATGAAAACAGTGAATGTGAATTTTTTACAGATCAGAGGTCATCCTCAGTGTCCGCCAGACGTTCAAAAACCGTAATACAGAGTTTTGCGGGATTTAAGTACTTTTTTAAAAAATGTGTCATTTTTACATAAAATTAATAGTAATACGTTCCCAATTATTCAAAAGTTTGCTCGCTTATTATGCATAAATAAAATCTAATAAAGAAAGCATAAAGCACGTTTCTAACAGCATTTTTTTATATATATTTTTTTTATTTTTATTCGCCCGGAGGTATGGAATCTTCCAAAGATACGTATACCCGAGCTATATGCACGCACGATTTACATTCTAGATTCTGCCCGAGTCAGCTAGAATGCACCTGCGTACTAAAATATGCCCCCTTTTGGCAATTAGGATTTTCCACTAAGCACATTAATTGGCTTTTCAGCGGAATTTAAAAATTTAATATATATAAAACGCGTATTTAGTTATATTTAATTCTATATAAATAAGCAACATCGAATTTAATGATAGTGATTATCAATTTAAAGTACTTGAAAAACAATCCTGATTTCAAAAACAATCCAAAACACTATACTCATTTTAAATGGTTTGCGGCCAAGGACCTACGTTAACGATAATTTGTTCATTTTCAAAGTCAATCACGTCTCATAAAAACTTATTGTCAAAACAGCCGAGATTTGCCGAGATTTGGCAAATACATATTTTTTTCAAAATTATTTGTTCAATACATTTGAGTTTAAAAATTATTTGGTCACTCCGAACTCTCAGTTCACGCAAATCAGAAGTTAATTTTCAATACAACAATGCTCTAAGTTTTTAAAAGAAGCTTTAATTAAAACCCGGAAAATTACCCCAATCCCAGCTACCAACTTTTTCAAACGTAGCAAAATGTTACAGTTTTATTCGGAACGACCTAAAAGAATGCAAAGTAGTATAGTTTGATTATAGTTCACTTATTAGCTGTTGAAGTTTTATATCTTTGGGAAAAAGCATCAATTCCTACAATTATAAATCAATTTTCAATATACTTATACATGCCATAATAAAGTTCAAAAGACTAAAATATTAAAATCAGCTTCACAAAAGAATACTTTCGGTTGACAATTGGACAAATGCTTTTCGATATTTGTATTTGTAAATGTGGAACATTTTTCACTTGCACCTGTAAAATTAAGGTTCCTGTATTAGAAAGAGTTTTGCTATTGGACCAAAGAGATCCACGTAAAATAAGTATAGGAAGTGTAGACGTTCCCACTTCAAAACGGATTGAAAATATAACATACGTAAGCTATTTATTATAAGTTTATGGACATACGATATGGATTCTTCAGATTCGGAAACACACTCAACTCCAAATAACGTAAATGTTGCGTATTCTCCTAAACGAAAAGTTGAACCTAAAGTTAAACGTTTGAAGAATTCATCCAGAAATATTATTAAACTTTCAAATTTGGCAAAAGCTTGCGACCGTTTATGTTTTTCTGACCGTTCTTTAGTAATGATTGTAAGCTCGAAGCTAGAATATAAAGGTTTAATTTCTGTGGTTTATATGTATGCAATGGTTTATATGTATGCTTCATTTACACTAATAAACCGGAAGTGACTTTCATATCTATTGACTCAGATCTGCCTCTAATAGACTTGAAAGATCTCAGCACTGACCAAAAATACCTTTACAAGATAATTGTATCAGTTTGCACAAATAACGTATCTGTTGATCTTGGTACAAATAACGTATCTCTTGAATAAAAAACCCGGAAAGATGTCTCATTCTAGGTGGCTTACTACAGCAAGTAGAATTTTAAGACTGTGTTGCTAGCAATGATGTTTGACGAAAGACGGCATATTAGAGAACTCGGACTTCAACGTTTGCACTAGATCATAGAAAGCAGTTCCAAAACAAATTAAATTCACCTATTTAAAGTACCAACAATAAACTTTAATGCAAGAGACTACACCAAATTAATAGATTAGCAAAATACAGAAATAACAGCTCCTCCACTTTTTCAAAACCTTTCACCTCAAAATTTCAATGAGTTAGTAAATGATGTTTCCGATGAGATGCATTATTTCTGTGAAGTTTTGACAAAACAACTTAAGTCTGTCTGAAATTCATAGACAAAACAACTTAAGTCTATATGAATTTCGTATCAACTTAAAGGGTTCTGTCAATGAATTTCAGATCGACTTACGTTGTTTTGTCAAAACTCCACAGATTTGATATTTCCCTGCCACTCTCAATCGGTAGAGAAATATGTTAAGTTAGAGACTGAGGTTTCTGCTTTTGTATGTGAACAGAAAGCAAGAGATGGTTTTATCCGAACCAGGATAAAAGCAAGAAAGGTTACCCCTCATTTGAAACAAAATCTGAGTATTTACCTTTAAAAAATAAAAAAAAATTATTTTCTTAATGCGTAATAATTAAATACAAGCACATACTTTAAAAAAAAACAAAAAAATTTAAACAAAAAATAAAAAAAAATTTTTAAAAAATAATTCAAAATGGACTTCAAATTATAGCTTCCTTCTCGTGGTGGAGTCTGGGTGATCAGAATAACTCTGGATTAGAAAAATGTATGTAAAAATAACACATTTAAAAAAAAAGTATCAAAATTCGCAAAACTCGGTATTACGGTTTTTGAACGGCTGGCGAACCCTGAAGATAATCTTCGACCGATATAAATATTCACATATTTTGTTTTCATATCTATTCGCACAAATTTCGCATAGAGCCGATGTAGATATTTGGTCAAAAGATGTGAGTCAAGAACTAAAGGACACATCCGAACCATTTTAGCTATCTATTAGAATAATAAGTTTTGTTTTTATTTATTACTATCAATATTTATAGTTTTTTTAAGGTGATATTAATAGTGAAGGGAAGCAATTAACCTTATAATGAATTTTTGTTATAAAGGAAATAAATTTTAAAATATAAATAAAAGTATAAACTCCTATCAGTAATATCAGATGTGCCTTTATTCACCCCCCTTTGCCTTTTATATAAATATTTTCAATTTCAAGGCAATCGATCTTAATGAGTTAACTCCAGACGCGCGTAGTCACTGACACGCCAGTTTTGGCTAAGAATTATTTAATACACAAATAAAAAATAACACATACATTTTTATTATTAAAAAGTTTGAAAAACAAGTTTTGATTGAATTTTTATTTTCGAATAAGAATAAAAAATTTGTATTCGTTTTTTTTTTATTCATTATTCAAAAATTTTGAATAAACTTATAAATTATTTTTAACAGAAAACAAGTAGGTTTTATTTAGAGTTTTCATTTTTAACAATATGGCTTAGGCGTGATCTAAGAATTACTCTTTTTTCAAACGTTGCGTCTGATATTTTATGAAAAAGTGGAAGATTGAGTATAGTTGTATAAAAGAAAAGACGTTACACTGGTGTCGATGATGGTATTGTTGCATTGAATTTTATAAAAGTTTTTTAATAGCGGAATATTTAGATAGGCGTGGCGACCGTAGCCTAGTGGGTAGAGTGCGTGGCCCCTAAGCTAAAGAACCGCGGTAGCCCGGGTTCAATTCCAGCTCAGACAGAAAAGTTTTTTCAATTGAATTAATTTTTTTGTTCGGTCGTCACCTCTCTGCAGACAATGGCAAACCTTAGAGAGTAAAAATTGCCATGTAAAGCTTCTAGAGAACATAAGCCGTTCGGAGTCGGCATAAAACACGTAGGTCCAGTTCTCGGTCATTTGTGATCAAAAATTTAACAACACGCACAACACAATTGATCAATAGAAGCTAGGTCAAAGTCCTTCCAAGGGCTGAAATGGCCAGTTTATATATATATGTATATATATTTAGATAGGCAACCAAAGTTGTGACAGCGTTGGCAAGATATTTCAGTAACTTTAATAACCAACTTTGAATTTAAGAACTTGTTTATAAAGAAAAAGTACTTGTTACCTCGAGTTCGAGCACGTTGGTGGATAAGAAATCGAAAAACTCAACGTTGCTACGACTTTCTAAGATTAAGGATGTGGATAACAGTTTGTTTACACCTTGTTAACATCTTGTTTCAATTGGGAAACGAATTTTTAGGAAGAATTCCAAGGTCTTTTAATTCTAACTAAAAAAGGCTCACACTTAACACTAGAAGCACTCAGGTGTTGGCCATTGTCTTTTGACTTATAATTTTAAAAATGTTACCATTTAAAATGGTGGTCATCATTTGCAGGGTGGTAGAAGAAAAATTTGATAAATGCCACTCACTTAACGAGCAACTTAATTAATGATCGATATTTGATTTTCACAATATGGCGAATCAATTTGCTCAATTTTTTTATTTTTATTCGAACATAAATTCAAATAACGAATAACTAATAAAAGTTTTGAATAATTTACTTTCACGCTTTGGCTGAAGCTGGTTCATAAAGCAGTTTTGTTGAGCTTTTTTTTTTTATCATAGTGAATGCTTATTCAACGCTTCACAAAGTAGCTTTTGAGCTTATTGGTGTTTATAGTATGAGCAAACGGATAAGCGCTGAAAACCAATTAAAAAGGAGCTTTATGCTCGGAGTCAGCTTGCTTTATGAGCACTTTGAGCTTCTTCCATATGATTATACACCAAGCGTTTTTCAGCTAAACTTCTCAGCTCAGCAAAAAGCTTTTACTATGAACGCGGCCTAAGAATTAAGCGTAGAATATGAAAAATCTATGATTCCAAAATTTTTGTTTGAAAAAATTTATGCGCTCTTTTTCAACACATTTGCTCAATAAAGCTTTGCTCAACTCTGTTATTTTAAAGCAAACCTTTGACTTAAATACTCTAAACTCACTTAAGCCCTTTGACCCTGCACGTGCACACACTCTGCATAACTGCAAAATAACAAATACCATCTGCTATTTATAGTAATCCACAATTTTAAAAATTGTGCAGATGTTTTTTAAGTTTAAAAAGCTTTTGCTCAAATTTATGGCCACAAACAATTTTATTTAAATGGCGCTGTGTACTGCCAATAATGGCGCACATAAACTTTTTGTTGTTTTTTTTTTTTTGTTTTTACATACCGCCATTTTTAATGCATAACACTAAAACATACATAGCCATAGACATCAAAATATATACCAACTCGCTTACATAAACTATAAGCAAATAATTCAAAACTAAAAAAATAAAAAGGTACATAACAAGATTTGCAATTTATTTGCATTTAAAAAACACAAAAAAAAACACATAAAACACGCAAATAACGTTTATTAGAATATATATAAAAAAAAACATTAAAGCGAATGAAAGATAAACACGTTAGGCACAAACATGAACAACGCGTCGCAAACATAAAACGTATTTTACGAGTGTGTTACGTTCGTTACGTTTTGTTCTATGCTTCATTCAAAAATACATAATTTTGATGTTGCTTGCAGCTACGTGCACAGCCCTAATCTGTCTCGCCCTGCCCTGTCCGGCCCACTGCTCCGCCCTGTCTTTATTGTATATCTCTCATCGAGGAGTTTGCACAAATAAGCTTTCGTTTTGAGCCTGTCAAATAAACTTTATAAAGTGTAACAAAAAAAATTTTTAAGCGAGTAGCTATTTTTGTAAGTCATAATCGAAGCTGTTGTATTTTTTTGAGCTTGAGAATTTATGACAAATTCACATTGTTTATTGAGATGCTAGCTGAGAAGTACTACCATGAATTTTACACAAAGTTGCTGTGAGTGACATAGATTGATGTATATCATATCGTTACTATCATATCTGTATTATTGTAAAATCCATGTTTGGTGAAAAAAATAGCATAAATAATAAATAATAAATAATAAATAGCATTGAACCACTTTCGCATTAACTTTTATGAATATAAGTCAACTTTTATTTAATACTTGTGTTATGTTACTATACTTTGTAGTGATGAAAAATGGATAACGAACGTGTCATAACGAAGTACTATCAGATAAGAATAACTTTCGACTTACAGGTAAGTACAATTATCATTATTTCCTTATTGACCGAAACATTATTAAATGTTTAAATTAACTATTTTCTTTATTTTTAGTAACAACTAACCTTATTTACTCGTATTGCAACAGTTTTTCTGCTTTTCCTTTTCTCACTTATACGTACTTTAAATGTTTTTGTAAATTTCTTTGCGCTGTACATTTTGAATAATGTGAAACTCAAAAATGTAATTTAAAATTTTTTGTCTGTCTAAAACTACTGAATAGCTTACCTTAAACTTGTCATGTGAGTTCCTTACGTCTCTGATCATCTCTTCGACTACGGCGAAGCGGTATATGTGTTTGACCGTTAAGTATGTATGTTCATCTGTTACACCCTCACTTCTATATTACTTATCATAATTTGACAAATGAGGTAACGTTGGAAGCGTTTTGATCATCTGCTGGCTATAGGCTATGTGACGTCACATCAAATTTAATATATGGCCTTCAGAGGACATAAAGTCATTAACTAAAAAAATTTCAAAGTGACACTAGCTGATATACCCGGTGCTAATCGATATCAATATTTTTGACCTTTTTTGTCATCGCCAAACATACTAAGATCCTCGGATTCATCAAACACCTTAAATGTTTAAGGTAAATAATCTGCCATGCAAGAATTTTCAAATTTATATCATTGCAATTTGGAAATTGTATTTGGTAATTTTATTTTTTGGTGAAATAGAAAAAAGAAATTAATCAAAAATGAAAGTGCTTTACAAAGGATTGCATTAATTTTTTTTTTAAATTTGAATTAATGATTCATCTAATCGTGATTCAATCCTATTAATATTCGTTTCCCTTCTAATGTTTATAATTTTAAAAAATAATAAAATAATAAAAGAAAGCCTTAACGAATTTCTTTATTTCGGAAAAAGCTTTGGTAAAAATTACTTGTTTATCTATAATAAAATATTTTAAATTTTTGTTTTGTTTATTTTTATTAATTTTGTATTTTTTTTTTTTTTAAATTTTGTTTGCATAAAAAGTAATGGTTTAGTGAAAGAATCATGACAATTTCACAATTTTTCTCTGAGTTATACTCTCAAATAAACACTGCCACAGCAACAAAAGCACCACCTACCGGGTCAAACATTAGAACAAAACCATATACAGGCTCAGCCGCACACTCGCACAAAATTTTATTAAAATCGGTCCAGCCGTTTAGGAGGAGTTCAGTGACAAAGCCATGTACAGAAGAATTTTATATATAAAGATAATAAACAACTTTGCTTATAATTCGATACAAAATTTATATCCCCAAAACAATTTAAATAAAAAATTAGTAAAAAAAAAATAAAACCCTACTACTAAAAAGCACGCTCTGAAAAATATGAAGCAAGAAAATATTCTCATCTGAAATTGTTACGTACATGGTAAAATTTTTATCAGGTAGCCTGGACAACTAACTATTTTCTCACGAGCTGCGGTCAACGAACGTCAAACAAAAGAAAACATAAAACGAGCGTTCAATAACATTTTTTAAGTGAAAACTTCTTTAGGCGCGTTAAACGATTTTGGTTGAGGGTAAATCTTTGGTTTGCATCATCGTGATTTTCCGAGTAACTCTCGTCATCAATACAGACAGCAAAGATAACAAGATAGGAAACTTAGAAAACATAACCTCAAAAAATGTTTGCATGTATTTGTGCATAAAAAAATCAACCCTGATCGTCACTCTTGTTCCTAATCGGCAAGCTCACCACGAAATCAATTGGCAACTCCTGAAATTAATGCATATAATCTGTTTATAAGTATATAAATTCTTAAGTTAGGTTGCAATAAGATGTTTGCAACCAAAACTTATTATTAATTCGCTTTATATTGGTCTATATATGCTTTTAAAGTTTGGAAATTTCTTCAGTTGTTGTATTTGTCAACATTTTTGAAAAATTGGCTTATACTCAAACCCCAGCTATTCAAGTTGAGATTTAAAAATGGAACGATCTTCTTCTTTTTCTGCCTTTTTCTGCTGGAATTTCGTCTGCAAACAAGAAAAATAATGTATGGATTGAGTGTTTTAACATTTTAATCTTTAAGTTGTGATAATAGAATATGTTGAACATTCAATAAATTACATGCATGCTCTTATTTTATTATATATCGTCAAACAAAGTTTGACAATTTTCACACTTGTTGTATTTGTCAGTGGCTTTTTATTTTCACCACTGCGGCATTTTATTTTCAGAGTTGTCAACTATCATTGTTTTATTAATACATTTTTTCATAAACAACAGGTTTTTGAAGTGAAAACTTCTTTATTGAAGTGAAAACTTCTTTATTGAAGTGAAAACTTCTTTCGGCGCGTTGAACGATTTTGCTAGAGGGTAAATCTTTGGTTTGCGTCTTCGCCTGGGCTGTTCACATATCAAATCGCTCATCAAATCGATCATCAAATGATTTGACAAATGATTTGACCAACAAAATTTGTATGGATTTGATGGCGTTTTGATGAGTGTTTACACATCAATTGTGAAGTCGTGAAGACTCTTTTAATGCCTGCATTCAGCGGAAGGAACTGTTCCACAACTTTCGGGCTGAATGGTATGTGCTCACAGAACATGTTCCTTGAGCTGTCACAATTAATATAGCGAAAATATTTAATGCTACTTTTTCGGATAGAATGCAGCCAATGACTCCACTTGAGATCTTGCTACCAGGCAAACAAAAAACATAGCAAGCAAAGTGCTGTTTATTTTCTGCCGCCAATTCGGTTCATCCCCTCTAACGTTGCGCAACCGATGTAATACTGCTCTTCTCTGTTCGTCGTTGTTGTAGATTTGGTTTGTAATTGTTGTTGTAAATGTATTTTAGTTCAGCTGCAGATCTACTTATGCACTGTAAGAAAAACAGTAAATATCCTTCAAGATTATTTTATGACAGACCGATTTGTCAGCAGATAAACTTATTGATGATTGCTTGCTGCGTTTGCTGAGCGCCTGGTAGCCAAGATCTAAGAGAGTGTATTTGAGTTTCATGACCAACATATAAAACATTGGTAGTTTTATAAAGGTCGCCAGAATATTCTCTAACTGGGACCATTGTATAATAAGTAATAGGTAAGAGTGATATTTCGTATTTCGACCATCGAATGTCAAACAAAAGAAAACAAAATAGGGAGCGTGTGTCACACACATTCAGAGTAGTCACCTGTTGTGAATGGATCATTTCATTGCAAAGGTTTCTCACTTAAATTTTAAAAAAACAGTTGCCAACTATTGACTCCGCTGAAAGCTGCCAATGTGTGTGACACACGCACTTTATATTGTTTTCTTTTGGGTGAAATTCGATGGTCGCCGCTCGTGAGAAAATAAGTTGTTGTCAAGGCTACCTAATAATAATTTTATCATGACTGGGACTGCATCGTCCAAAAATTTTTTGTTTCTTAATTTAGCTACCATAAGCCTAAAGTATATTTTTTAGAATATAATGCAATGATTAATGACGCAAACAGTGAAAATAATGTAAATGAAATTCAATAAAATTTATGCAAATACAAATTCTATGTATACGTATTTTAAGTGTGTATTAATTATTTCATTAAGTTTAATTTATATTTTTTTTTATGTGTTACTCTGTTTTTTATATTAATACCCATAATTTCGAATATAATGAAATGATAAAAGACGAAAATAATGTGCATTAATGATGAACCGGATGTACGGATGAACCGAATTGGATGCAGAAAATAAGCTGCACTTTGCTTGCTATGTTTTCTGATTTCCTTGTAGCAAGATCTCAAATGCAGGCAATAAAAGAGACTTCAAGACGTATCATATATAAAAAGTAGAAAATTTATTTCATTTTATGAGGATTATTTTTCATTCAATAGTGCTCCCTGTATTTTATTTTTATGTCAACATTATTTAATTTAAATTTAATAATAAAGTTTGGTGTAATTATGAAATAAAAATACTATATGAATAAACAATATTTTGAAAGATTTATCAAAGTCTGAGGGAGTGAAAATATAAAAAGTTTTTCCGATTAGCATGGAAATTTTTGTAAAGCATTAAAGGGGCCCGTGACAGGACAAAGTCTTCCAGGGAATACTAATATTTTATATATAGGTACTTCTTTTATTTTAAACTAACATGAAATTTATTTTTTTTTTTTGTGTGACACAAAATATTTTTTTATATCTCAATTTTGTATCAGCTGCCATAGCAACCATAGCACGCTCTCGTTTTGATTTTCTTGTGTTTGACATACGTTGTGCGCAGCAAAAATTGTCGCTTCTACTTAATAATAATTATACTATGGTTACGTACAATATTTTTTTTTATAATCTAAGCAACTTACACATGGTAAATTGTATTGTGTTTAATGCTACTTCACAGCAAGGTTGCCAGTAATGTGTGAAAAATCCCATTCGTGGTAATTTTTAATTGGTCTTTTTTTTTAATTACCATGGTATTTTTTACTCCAGCGTGTTATTTTTTAATTGGCGTGGGAATTCAGCGTGGTATTTTTTATTTGCTTGGAAATTCGGTAATTTTCTTCTTAAAATTTTTTCACTTTTATTAAGCAAAAATTTAATAATGAACATATTTGATGAACATATACAGTATCTGATGAACATATACATATACAGAAGCGTAAAGCTATAAGCTGACGATGTAAATTTCCTCGAACTAACCCTTAATAAAAACGATTAAATTGGTTATTTTTTTAAGAACAAGTTGCCATCACAAATTTGCATGAAAACTAAGTAGACATTTTTCGACATATGGTAATACTATCCTGAATTTTTTTATTTTTTTGCAAAGGTGATGTTTACAAAAATTATTTAAAAATGCCAGAAATATGTGAAAAATATAATAACTACCAACACAAAAATAAAAAATATTTGCATCCATAATAATATCGAATCTATTGGTTTTCAATTATCTTTTAAAATGAAAATTATTTCACAGTTAACATTATACGCACATTTTTGTTGTTGCGTATAATATATTATATCGCTATCGATAATATATCACTCTTGCGCAATTCACGTCACAAATACGCCGTTCATTGAATACCACTATTATTTCTTTGTGGTATTTCTATTTTTATTTTTTTTATTTATATGGGATTTATTGAGGTATTTTTTAATGCGTATGGGATTTTTTGTGGAAATTTTGAATTCATATGGGATTTTTGGTGATATTTTTACAAAGAGTGGTATTTTCGTGGTAATTTTTAATGGCCGTCATTGGCGTCGGAAGCGGGGGGGCAAGGGGGCAGTTGCCCCCCCACTTTTTTAGCTAGATAAACAATTTAAAAGGAAAACTTTAAAAGTTATTTAAAATATCAGTTTTTTTTACAAAAATAATATTTTTGTATTATATATTTTCCTCTTCTTTCTCTCTTTTTCATAAGCATGCTTGCGGATAACCATTTTCTTTCTCTGTGTTTGCAAAAAAAAAGAACAAAATGTAGAGTTTCTACTGCAAACCCACCACTTCAGTTTAAAAGCACCCTTAAGTATGTAGCTTAATGCTTGTTAATTTTACAACTCTGGTAAGAAAAAATTTGACATGTTCTTAGGGGCTTTCCATATTGGACGACATGTTGTACGATAAGTTAGAGGGAAAACTAATATGACTATTTGATTGAGCGTTTGAACGATCCAACTTTTAAAGCAACATCATTAATTGCAAGCAGAACACATCCGGCTAATAGCTAAGCAACTTTTAGATGCCCTAACAATTGAGCAGTAATTTTACATAGTTGTACAATATTGTACAATCGGCAAAAAAAACCAAAAATTTCGACTATCGTTTTAGCTTACGCATGGTACTACATGTTGTACAATCTGCCATGTTGGTCCAATGTTTTGGACCATGCGAAAGCCCCTACTGTGAATTAGCTGATTAAAATCCACCTCGACGCTTTGAAGAAACATCAAATCCGGTTCTTTCAGTACAGTTGCCATTATATGATCGGCTACGAAAAGATTATTTCGAAATTTTAGATCTTCTCTCAAATGAGATAACAGCTAGATTCGATCAAACAGGTTGATATTTTACTTTTTTTTATTTTTGCAAGTTTACACCAGCTTCACTCAACCAACTCACTTTGATGTAACATTCGGTGAGTCGGTTGAGTGAAGCTAGTGTAAACTGGCACTTTGTAAATCTTATTGTACATTTAAACAGATCTTGACACTCTGGAAACGTTGGGAAATATTGTAATCGAAGCCTTCAACGGAAAAGTGCCTTCTGAACAAAATCTAAAAACAAAACTTGATCTTTATGCAGATGACTTTTTTGCAGATGAAATTGCTGAAGCAATTGCCTGGCCAAACACCTTGAAATTGTAGTGACATTGTATCCCAATTTGCGAAAAATTCGGTTACTGTAAAAAAACTATTAAATGAAGTTGAAAAACTTATTGCTTTGCTTTTGACTGTGCCTGCATCAGCAGCTTCATCTGAGCGTTCTTTTAGTGCACTAAGACGACTTAAAACGTATCTTCGAGCAACTATGAAACAGAAATGACTCACTCATGCGGCACTTATACACATTCACAAAGATAAAACCGAAGAATTCAATTCGATGGAGGTGGTGAAAGAGTTTGTTTCTCGCAAGGACAGAAAGAAATATTTTGGAATAATTTAAATTGATATAACTTTTTGTACCTTATTGCATTTAAACCATGTAAAGATATACCTAGTCTTGCTTTATAAAAGCAACCATTATTTCTTATATTTTCATATTACCATATGAAAGATCCTTTAAAGAATGATCTCTAATATTGAATTGGAAGAACTTTTAAAAATAAAAAATTTTTTTGTTCACATTCATGTTTCTTTGAAGAAATTTTGGTGAACTTTTTTTTACACCACCATTTGTACTGCCCCCCCAGATGAAATTAGCTTCCAACGCGCTTGATGGCCGTGGAATTTTTGTTTTGGTAATTTTTAATTGCAGTGGGATTTTTTTTGTTTACCTATACCATGGGAGTTTTGGTGGTATTTAATTTATGTTACTGTGGGAAAAAAACCATTTTCGTGGGAATTGTTCCGAATTTTGACTGGCAACCTTGCTACACAGTTATGCTCAGAAGATATCCGTGGTCGTATTCCAGCTACCAAAACAATAACAAAACAATACATTTTAACAGTAGTACGTAGTATCAACAGCTTTATTTATGGCAGAGTGCATCAAGCTATGCATCTAGAGAGCAACATATGACCACATTAAGGATGTCCCGCGATAGAGTGCTACTATGTAAAGAGGTGAAAGGTTGAGTTGAGCAAAAAATCGTATAGAATGGAGGGTCTATTTTCACAACCCTAGGAGTTACAGGGTGAATTAGTATTTCATGACTTTGATGCACATTATTTTTTTTTTTTTGCAGAAAAACTAACACACGGAAAACTTATTTTAAGAAATAACTTAAAAAGCAATAAATCGATCTTTCTAACAATGTATCAACGAACTCACCCAACTTATCGGTTTCTGAGCTATGCTCGTGTGAATTTGAAATAAATCTGTTTAAACTACAAAAATTCAAGTTTAAGCGCAATTTTCTCTGAATTTTTCATAATAAATCAAAATTTTTTTAGCATCAACTTTGTGATTTATTTCATTATCTTTTCAATGACCTTAAAATCATAAACATAAAGGGTGTTCCAAGAGTAGATGTGGTACTTTGTTATCGACTAAAATCTACATTATCGACCCTTGTCCATCATATTTTGTGCCATTGTCATTGTGAGAGTATAGGATTTAAGTTATTGATCGCTACACGAAAGAACAACGCATTGAAATCGTCGAATTTGGGATCTTAAATTCTAAGTCGATGGTGCAAACGCTATGATCGGCTCACCACATTAGTAAAAGAACTGTGCGCAACATTGTGAATAAATTTTATCAGAGTGCGAGCACCACGCAGTGCTGATAATATTGCTGCCGTAAGTGAAAGTGTCGTCGAGTCAGCCGAAATGTCTAGTCGCCATCGTTCGCAACAATTGGCCATTTCCGCGGTCTCCATGCATAGAATTTTGCACTTGGACTTGAAGTTACACCCATTTAAAGTCCAATTGACGCAGCAGCTGTTGTCTCATGCCCATGCACAACGCCGTACATTCGGTGATTGGGCCCTGCAAATGATTGCTGAAGATGATGATTTCTTTCCAAAAAATCATCTTTTCGAATGAGGTCTTCCTCGACTATCTTTACTTCACTGCCGTTTCATTTCTCTGACAAACACCTCGAGACATTCGAAATTTCACTTCAATAATAATCAAAGCTGTCGTCTCAATTCTCGTTCTTACAAGTATTTTACTAACATCATCCTGCTCACCAACAACAGCATCCAAAAAGCAATTTGGTAATTATTCCATACACGTTGGGTTAATCACATCATAATCAATCATTTAATTTCGAACAAAAGACAAACATTACTTCAAACTGACGGAATGAAAACATTTATTTTTTTTCCTTCTTCTACTATAACAACACACAAAAGTACACTTTGACGCCTCAGGACTCAAAACGTTCAAACGTAGGTATGACGAAGACAGCGCCAGCAACGACAACAACATAAGCATCCACTTACGTCAAGTGTGTGCTTGAGTGTTTCCAGCTTCATGAGCTCATAAGTAGCGCTTTTGTGGGGGCTTTCGACTCGACTCGATTTCAAACTCTTCAACGTTGATAACGTAATTCAAGCTAAACATTTCAACCATCCGCAACCAATCCACACTAAAGGTGAGAACGAAAAATGCCTTCAAGGAGCAATAGCAGCAGCAGCAAAAGTGAATCTTCTTGGCAAGCGGAGCCGAGGCAGACAGGCCGAACACAAGCTGTAGACTGCAGAAAGCCAAGAAATTGGTTGAACATTTTTTTTTCGCTTTTAAGTTGAGGTGTTTTCACTTAACATAATTCTTGACATGCTTTATTTCTATTCGACATAAGCTAAGAGAGAAAAGTTGTAAAGACAAAACAAACAAAAAAACTAGACTGAAAAAGTGTCGATTTCTTTGAGTTCTGTGTGTGTGTGTGTGGGTGCCGAGAACGTGAAAACTTCAACGGTTTCTAGCAATGATTTTTATGTAACGACGAAAAGCTTTGAACTTAAAGATAAGCAAATAATTTGGTAAAACTAACGCAGTGAAGTAGATAATTTCATAGACACAGGACATGATAAAGCAATAACTTCCTCTTAGAACAACGATGAGAAAATGGTTATTTAAAACATTCCAAAAATATAAATAAATTCATAAAAATAAACTTGCGTATCAAAAGGAAAAACACACGCGCTGAAGGGCAGGAGGATACGCAGAAAGTTCTTTGTGCACAGTGGTTTCGTGGTAGGTCATAGATGAGAAACTGGGATGAAAAATTTTAAATTTATTTTAAATCGAAAAATTCAAAATATAACAAAAAAAAATCATTAACTTGGCTATTTTAGCTCTCATAAAAAATAAATAAATGGGCCATTTCAGTCCTAGAAAGGTCTTTGACCGAGCTTCTATTGATCAATTGTGCTGTGCATGTTATTAAATATTTGACACAAATGAATGAGAACTGAACTTACGAGTTTTGTGCCGACTCCGAACGGCTTATGTTCTCAAGAAGCTTTTCATGGCAGTTTTTACTCTCTGAGGTTTACTATTGTCCGCAGAGAGATGACGACCGAACAGAAAAATTAATTCATTTGGAAAAACATTCTCAGTGAGTTGGGTATCGAACCTTTGATACCACGGTTTCTTAGCTTAAGGGCCAAGCACTCTATCCACTAGGCTACGGCAGCCACTTTAGCCATTTTAGCTCTCATAATTCTATTAAAAAAAATTATTGACAACTATGCAAGCATACGATAAGCAAATCGACAAATTTTAAATTCAATACGAATTCTACTAACATAAGAAAGCTTTGCTTTGACTACTGGCAGCGAACTTTCGTCGACGTACGATCTTTTTACGACACGGGTGGATACTAGGGCTTTCAATCCCGATGTGTTTTGGCAAGTCCCGGTATTTCGGAATTTGAAATTCGTGATCCTGGGATACCGAAATGCCAAAATATTAAAATAATGTCATTAATCTGTAAAAATCAGCTATCGTTAATAACTCTTTTTTCCTTCACTTCTGCGTTTTGGGAAAAAATAATTCTATATTATTTTTAATTTCTTTTCTGATTTCTAAAATAGAAATCCGTACGAAATCGTTACTCATACATAAAATACTCAAAAACACTCAAAAGTTTATAAGAAAACACTAAGACGAAATTATAATTACTAATGCAGATAAGGGTTGCAAAATAGTTGTAATGTTCGAAGAAGAATATAAGGAAAAAAAAATCCAAAAATAATTGGAAGATAAAGTCGAATTTTGAAATCCCATTGTGTATTTTTAGGGAAACACTTGTAAATTTTATGATTCAAAAAATAAACATCACCTGATTAAACCAGATCGAAAAAATATTAAATTAGAAAAAAACCATTATGATATGAAGATTTTTCTAAAAAAGTCATAATATTTACTTACGTTAGTATTTAAATAATATTTGCAAATTTTTAATTATTTAAATTATATCATAAGTTTATTTCATACAAAACTTTTTGATTTATTATATTTCAGAAAAGTTCAACATTTATTTTTTTATAAAATAAATATTTAAAAATATCTATTTAAAAATATCAAATATTATTTCACTTCATTATAAACATAAAAATGTAAAATGAAATGAGTTTAACACAACAAACAATATACATCTATATTTTAAACCAATTAATAAAAAAAACAAATAAAAAGAAACAAACAAATAAATTAGTAAGTTAAAAGTATGATGTGAATAAAATATTTTTTTCATAGGAAATATAGGAATATAGCATAGTAATAAACGGAGCTCGGATTTTGATGACCTAAAAAATTGCAAAAAATTACCTAAAATATAAGACTAATACTGCCTAAAAACTGCAGAAAATGACCAAAAAACTGACAAAAATTACCTAAGAAACGCAAACAATTACAGAAAAAAAATAAGGCTTTAAAAGTAAAACATTACTAAACTTAACATTTATTTTATATAAGTTTTATACATAGTGTTACAGTATATTAAAAGATACATTTTTAAGTTATTATAATTGAAAGAACTTCACTTGTCTGGCAAAATGTTTTTGCAAACAGAAAAACTTCTTTCTATTTCTGCACTGACGAGAGGAACATATTTAAAAGAAGATATGTCATCGCGTGTAAGTTCCTCTTCTAATTTCATAGTATTAAAATTTTTATCCCCTCATATTTCTGCAAAAGAGCATAAAAATTGAGTATGTAAAAACTAGCCTATCCTGAGATTTTATCTAGCACTTGTTGCATCTTTCTACATAAACTTTCGTCAGTTTCAACACGCTCATGTTTGAAAACTTGAGTTTTTACATTTTTTAGTAGAAAAAACGAAAAAAAAAAACTTTTAAATTACACAAAAATTACTTAAAACCCCAAATATCCCAGCAAAAAAGTGTTTCTAAAAGAAGGTAAAGTGGAAGGGAAAGTTTTGAATTCCATCCCTTCCACTTTCATACCCAGAAGGCATTCTTTTAACATATGCATGTCATGGGGAGGAATGCTTTCCTTAGTCTTCTCGAGAAGTGCTTCCAGAATTTTTTCAATGGAAGATTTCTTTGAGCCCTTAAATAAAAGGACTCTAGTAGGTGTTTTTGAGGAGAACTTTAAGAAGGCATTCCATGGAATGAAATAGTTTTTGTTGGATATGAAAATGGAATGAAAACATCCTTTTTCCCGATTTTCTCGCGATTTGAGTGTTGGAAATGAGAAGTGTTTGGGTTTTGTTGGGGGTTTAAAAAAAAATCCACTTAAAATATTCCTTTTCCCGGCTTTCACGGCATGTTGGTGTTTGAAGTAGGAAGTGGTTGCGTTTTGTTGGTGGTTTGAAAAATCCCACGGAAAATGAAAAAATACATCAAAAAAATAATTAAAATTAAATCCTATTTGAATGTCTTTGAGAAGTGGCTTATGAGAATGCTTATTGAAAGCACTTCTTGATAAGGCTTAGAAGAAGCACAATGGGATTTATAGAATGTCTTCTGGAAGCAATGTCACTAAGAATGCATGTCAAATTTGTAATAAAAATTTTGCTGGGATGCTCTAAAATTACAAATGTCCAAAAATAACAAGAAAATAACTTAAAATTAGTAAAAAAAATCAAAAAATGATTTTAACCTAGTAAAAATTACCTGAAAACTAAAACCGATAAAAAACGATGAAAAATTAGGAATTTTCGTCAACCTAAAAACTTTTCATATTTGAAATTTAGGAAACTTAGTGGACTTTTTAAATAACCAGGAAATATCTTAAAAGCAGCAGAAACAAGGATGATTTGTTATCGAAATTCTAGCCCAGGTTATAAGACTATTGCTACTTTCAAAATTCAATGAAAGTTCAACAGCCAAGTAAACAGAGTTCATAAAGATCACAACCAAAACAAACTAAAAAATATTCTTTCAAAGTGTATTGAAATATAAAAAAATAACAGTGTGATTTCGATAATAAAAAAAACCATCGTTTACAATGCAGTTGTATTTATAGTTGCTGAAAATTTTTATATTTTCTTGCAAATTAAACTCCGAGATTAAGGGTTTGGAATCCAGAGATTCTGGGTTTAGAATTTGGTTCGATCCCGAATCCAGAAATCCCGGGATTGAAAGTCCTTATAGGTACGATCAAGTGGAGAACGACATGATGCGCTTAAACATCAGCATTTTAGAAATAAGTGAGACCAAGTGACCAAGGACTTTTGACAATGCTGTGGTCTGGTGACGACGAGTCGGTAAACGGCCAAAGACGTGGTGGAGTTTGCATTATGTTAAAAAAAGGTGCAAGACGTGGTCTAATGACATGGGCACCAGTCAACAGAAGATAATTGTGTGCAAGGTTAAACCCGCCTGAGGACCTTCGGGGAATCTGCCTGTCCCAAGCCAGGAAAAAGGGTGACGGTTTGTTATTGGATGGGCAGTTCATGGGGCACGGCCTGATCTCATAATGAGTTCATTCTTGAGGCACGGCTCTCGAATGTTCATCTGATAATCTGTAAAATAAAAACGTTTACCTTGAGCCTTGGTTGTTGCTGCCAAATTCTTGGAGAAAGCATGGTTTTGATATTAAGTTATCATAACACCGTCATCTGTAATATGCTTTCGATGGACGATCAATCCAACATAACTTGAAGAGCGGGGACAGTCATCCATCAATGATGAGGAGACCTGATCTATCGTTGTTCTGCAGACCTATCTTAGAATAAAGGTTATTATGTAGGAAACATTTAATCTTCGGACCGTTGTATAAGCCAATTGGTATACAACGGCTCATGCTTCTTAGTTTTCTGAAAAAGGCTTTTAATTAAGTCTTAATTAGGATAACGACTTTGCATAAGTAGGATTGAGGTTTACCCGGTTTTACTGGGAAACCTATGGTTATTTTTTAACCTAGTCATGTACAATTCGAGTGGCTGAAGGTGTCACAGTCAAATATAAATGTTCTAAGAACTTTTGGTCTGTATGACGGGATGTTGAAGAGCCTTGTCAGGTGGAGCCTTGAGCCCAGGTATTGACTGTCGTTTGGGTTAGGCCCACGTGGGGTATTCATAACGCTCTGGCTGTGGTTAGTCCAGAAAGGCCGGTGTGAGTTACACTTAAGTTGAACTCGGGCTGGTGATTCCCTTAAATTACTAAGAGAATGATGGTAGATTGAATCTCGCTAATTTCAAACAGTAAATGTTAGGAAGGTAAGCAACTACCGGATCAATATACTGTTACCTTTGGAATTTGAGTACAGGCGACGGGGAAACCTAAATAGTCTGAGTTGTGTCCACTGAGATTGAGGAACCTGATAATATGTTGACAGGCCTATGTAGTTACCGCCTTAGTCTTCGTGTCAAGGAGTGATGACCCTTGATACGACGTGGATGATTATTGCGGTTAAAAAAGTAATGGGTTATATTATTGGTATTGATTACCGAGATAGCCCAAGGTTATTAAAATAACCAAGTCATGTACAAATTCGAGTAGCTAAAAGTGCCACGGCCATGTATTGCGTCAATCTGACGACAAGATAGATGGGGTTCTGTTGCATGTTGTTAGGGGAACCTTTCAAAGTGGTCTTTCTTGAATTCCGAAGGGGCGTTGGCCGACGCTTCATATTTGTCCCAAGCATTGCAGCACCGTTGAATTAAGCCTTCGCGGCAGGGGTCAACGTTAAAAACATAGTGGCTTTCTGTGTGCAAGGTTCAAGACAAATATAAGCAACGTCACAATCATACAATGCTATGCTTCTACCGCGGATGCAAGAGTCAAAGAAAACGCCGACTACTCAACTGAGCTCAGTATATGAAAATGCTCCCAAAGGCGATATAATAATCATCATGGGTGATATCAATGCTAAGATCGGCTCTGAAAACTCAGGCTTCGAGCGCGTTATGGAAAAACATATGCAGGGAGATAGAAAAAACAATGGTGATTTGCCAGTGGATTTCTGCAGTGCACAGCAACTGACAATTGACATGCCACAAAAGAATTTGAGTGTCTTCAAATATTCGCACCAAAAACAAAATTGATCACTTTATCATACAAATAAACATGGAGGAAGTCACAGGTCTTTGAAAAAATCTATATATATTTGGGCGTAAACCTTTTTTACTTTTTTTTTGAAATTTTGGTGGGCTAAAGCGGAATCCGGAAGTTCGTCACAAAAAACAATTTTTAAAATTTTTTCAGATTTTTTGAAAAAGGTTTAGAGTTCGCTCAAGGTCGTTTTCCCCCAAAAAATAGTTTTTCAAAATAACACTTGTTATTTTTACCCAGAAAGGGAGCCTAACTGAAAAATATACTGTTTCAAAGATCTTATTTGGAGAGAAAAATGTTAAAATTTTACTTTCGTGGGCTTGAAAGAGGAGTTACGTCTGTTTTTCTTTACAGGACAGTCACAAAAATGAATTTATTTAAAAAAAATTTGACTTTTTTTATTTCCACCTTAAATTTCTCAAAATTTTCGCTTATAATAAAATATCCTAGTATGCAGCTTCAAACAGCACTTAATTTTAAATAATTTAAAGAAAACATATCAATAATTTATCTATCCTTTTACTAAATTAATGCGCATTTAAAGTTTGGAAAAAAATTAATTTTTAAGTAAATTTATTAGTGTGAGCAAAGGTTTTGCAAATAACAGTTATAAGGGCTTTGGTATGAGGGTTACCATGTATCACGAGGTAACAAATTACAGTTTAGCCAAAAACCATTTGGAATTGATAATTTTTTTAGAAATTTTTGTACTATTTTAAATAATTTTTGAGGCCGTTCTGAACCACTTGGAGCAAATCTTGAAAGCTCTCCCCAGATTTGGTTAGATGTCGGTACCCATTTGCAGCAGCAACACCTCGTTCAGCTATACCATTCACAATGAAGAAACACTTGAGAATGTCCAAGGCTTGCAAATAAGAGGGGTTTTTTCTAAGTATCTGGGTCGCTTTCCAAAAAATCAGTGCCAATATTAGTGGAGTCAAAGAACTTTATGCTATTTGTGGTGATATAGCTGAACGTGGTGCTGCAAATGGGTACCGACATCTAACCAAATCTGAGGAGAGCTTTCAAGATTTGCTCCAAGTGGTTGAGAACGGCCGCAAAAATTATTTAAAACAGAACAAAAATTTCTAAAAAAATTATCAATTCTAAATGGTTTTTGGCTAAACTTTAATTTTTTACCTCGTGATACATGGTAACCCTCATACCAAAGCCCTTATAACTGTTTGTTTGTGAAACCTTTGCTCACACTAATAAATCTACTTAAAAATTAATTTTTTTCCAAACTTTAAATGCGCATTACTTTAGTAAAGGGATAGATAAATTATTGAAATGTTTTCTTTAAATTACTTAAAATTAAGTGTTGTTTGAACCTGCATACTAGGATTTTTTATTAAAAGCGAAAATGTTGAGAAATTTAAGGTGGAAATAAAAAAAATTTGATTATTTTAAAAAAAAAATCCTTTTTGTGACTGTACTGTCCAGAAAAAAAGTCGAAACTCCTCTTTTAAGCTCACGAAAGTAAAATTTTAACATTTTTCTTTCCAAATAAGATCTTTGAAACAGTATATTTTTCAGTTAGGCTCCCTTTCTGGGTAAAAATAACAAGTGTTATTTTGAAAAAATATTTTTGTAGGAAAACGACCTTGAGCGACCTCTTAACTTTTTTCAAAAAATCTGAAAAAATTCTCAAAATTGTTTTTCATGACGAACTTCCGGATTCCGCTTCAGCCCCCCCAAAATTTCAAAAAAAAAAGTTTACGCCCTAATATATATCTATATATTTTTTTCCCATAAAAATGTTTTTTATGGCTCATAGGTCAAAAATATATGAAACTTTTTTTTTTATTTCAATATAAAACAATGAGTTTTCAAAAAAAAATATATGTACGCTTTTAAAAACAACCTTTTTTCAATTGCTTATACTGCAACAACTGATGAAGAATGTGTCCCAAAAAAGACATGTGCTTTTAAAACAAAATTGCCACACCCCTATTACGGCCCACAAATTAATAAAAACGATATATTTCAGACAAATTTGTTTGTATTGGGGTAAAATTTTGAAATTTTATTCGTATGGTTGCTCTCTGCAACCCAATCAAAAATCATTTTTCAGAAATAATAATAATTCCTGAGTTGTGCATGTGAGACCAAGCGGTGGTCACTACACACATAATTGTTGCTACACCTACATTTACCTCCCTTCTATACATACAAAATCGGAGTGTTGGAATAAAGGCTATACAAATTACGGAAGGTTTCACAGCAGAGCTTTTTGTCGCGAAGCAACCGCACGGTAAAGAATCTGGGACTAAATTTTAAACTTCTTAGTGTTGGATTACATATAAGACAACACCAAAAACAGATTTCTTTTTATTCCAAGGAAAAGCTTAAAATTTTCTAATCCAAAAAATATAAGTTTTTAATCCTCAAAAAGTTTGGAATAAGCAATCTAAATATCAACTTAAAATAAAAAAAATGTCCGACCAGTTACTGATTTGAACATATGCCCTCTGCTGTGCTGGTCCAACACCTTACTCGTCCAACTCAGTTTTTACAATAAGAAGGTTTCGCTCATTTTGCATCATAACAAATACAAGTTAGTTCCTTTCAGGAACGTTGGTTTGAGACCTAGCTAAATTAAACTTAAGTAGGGATTAAAAAATAGAATTGGATTAAAAATTCCTTTAAATCAAACTTTGAATTGAAAAGTAGTCCAAAATTTTTAACCGCGCATGGAAGATATGTTCTATAGAGCTTTGGATAGCAGTGATCCGCTAATTTCTTTCTTATGTCTTGAGTCTAAATACAAAAAGATGAAGAAGTAAAATATTTATTTGCGATTCCTCAAACATCTTAGGAGTTTGAGCGTGCTTCTGTTGAGTTGTAAGATATTATTTAAAAATGTAATACTCTTGATAAAATGGAACTATCAGATGATGTAAATATAGATTAAAATTTAAGTTACATGAACTTGAATATGATAAATAAAAACTAAAAAAATAATAAAATAATAAAAATAAAAAATAAAAAAATAAAAAAAAATAAAAAATTTAAAAATTTTAAAATCTGATTAACAGATTAAATTTTGTCACCTCCTCATAGTGAACCCTGGAAACAACCCTAGATTTTGTAGGCTATTGGCAGGAATATTTTTACCCATTTCAATTTATATACCAAATTTCATGACTCCTTCTTACTGCTATGCAAATTTCGTATGAAAAGTATGGGAGGTTGGCGTGGCAATTTTTTTTTTAATCCACACATACATTTCATATTTTAAGTAAGTTATTTTTATAAAACTTCAATACGAAGAAAAAATAGTGTTGTACATTTTTGTTTTATATTGGAGGTAAACGTGGTTGTGGGCGGCTTTGCAAATATTTTCGTCAGTGATCTTATGTAGCCGATTTCAACTTATATACCAAATTTGAATTAGTACGTGACCAATACTTCTTAATGCTATGCAAATTTCGTTCAAAAAGCAAGGGAGGTGGACGTGGCAAAAACTTTTTATCAGTCCATAGGTATATTGCACATATATAACAGATTTTTTAGTGAGTTATTTTGATATAACTTGAATACGAAAAAATATAGTCTTTAACTTTTTAGTGTTATATAAGAGGTAGGCGTGGTCATTGCTTAATTCCGCCCATTTTAGTTCTTTAGAAGGTTTATTATTATTATTTATGCCATGTACTACTGTGTTCCGGTATGAAATCCACACTACACGGTCACGGATGCAATGAAGTCTGCTGGAGCACATGATTGTTTATTGCTGACCAAAAATTCATATTTTGTTTTTTGACGAAGCCATTAATCTAAAAATGAGCTTCATCACTTGTAACGAACCTTTTCTCTTATAGCCGAGGTATCACTCGCCGGTTCCAGGGTTCTTTGCAAAAAATGCATTTACTGACCAAGTGCTGAATCTACTTCAATCAAAACAACCTTCTAGTTTTCTTTCCAAATAAACATTCTTTATTTATTACTATAACGTTACTATTGTCTTTACATCTAACGTGCCTCGTGCCTTTCGTGATATACTATATCCCGTGTGTCGTCGCCTTTACACTAATATCAAATATCTCGTGGCCGTTCTGTACCGCCTCTTCTTCCGCCTCGTCGCAGCCTTCAAACTATGATATAGGCCCGGCCTGGCTGTGGCCCGAACAGAACTGCGTATCTTTTTCGTAGCACCTAGCGGCTAGAGAGAACCAGCGCCAATAGCACGAATGGCACTTCAGGCCCGCTGGCTCTTACTCTCTGAAGAATAACCTCTATATTCTATCGGCTAGAGAGAACTAGCGCCAATAGCACGAATGGCACTTCGGGTCCGCTGGCTCTTACTCTCTGAAGAATAACCTCTATATTCTCTAAATAAAGAGCAGTCCCAATAGCATGAATGGCACTTCTGGTCTGCTTACTATTGCTCTCTCTACAGGATTAGCTCTACTGACTACAGAGAACCAGCGCCAATAGCACGAATGGCACTTCTGGTTGACTAGCTCTTACTCTCTAAAGAATAACCTCTATATTCTCTAAAATAAAGAGCAGTCCCAATAGCACGAATAGCACTTCTGGTCTGCTGACTAGCTTCTACTTCTACTGCTAATATGACTTACTCCGGCGGTGGCCCGAACAGAACTCATTGAACTCAAGAATAGTTCTGCTTTATATAGGACAAACGTAGAACTTTTCTAACTTTAAAGTTCTTTTCTCGTTTTCTGATTGGCTGGCACAACAGCTGATCGGATGCTTTTAGCTTTTCGATGTTAATGAATGTCGGTGTACAATATGATATTTCCTTAGACTAAACTAACTAGTTTCCACTAGATGGCGTTTACCTTCGTCTTATTACCTTATTACAATAATTTGTACAGTAATTCAACTTATGTGATAATAATTAAAAACTCTAAGTCTTAGCATGTAAATTAAATATTAGTCTTGAATCTTCATTTGGCTTTGTATAAATAATATTAGCAAAGTAAATTAGCAAAAGTAATGCAGTTAAATTCATTTGTTTCAATACTTATTTGTATAGTAATTTAGCAAAAATAATTACGTAAGATAATAAATAAAATAAATTGTGTTGCGTTGTTGTGTCGCTTGCTGGGCTGCCATCACTGATGATTTTGCCAATCGTGGCCAAAATCCCGCGTGATTTTGTTCTCACACGCTGAAGATGGTTTTTTTATGAAATTACTAATGTTCTTCAAACTTTTGCAGCTCCCAATCGGAATTTAAGTGATCGAGAGACTTTGGTTCTTGAGCTAATTTAATCTTACAAGAGTGTAGGTCAGGATCTTTACACAAAAATCGCCAAAATGTGATTTAAGAAATTCCCAATTCCTGGGAACGGTGTGGAATCGTCTGATTTGGCTCATTTTGAAGCAAAGCACTTGCGGCTGCAATATTTTTGGTACTTTGGCTTCGACCTAGAACACAATAATGAACATGTTGCTTCGAATTTATCCACCAAAGCATGCCTAGTCTATCTGTTGGAACGATGATTGCGACCAAAAATTGGATTAATCTCTCGTAAAGTGGCGGCCACTGACTCAGAAATGCGGTTGTAGTTTTTAATAATTTTCCAACATTGCTCGTACGTAAACTTCACCATGAAGAACATTTAAACCTGAAGCATAAGCGAGGCGAAGAGTGCGTTCGTATTAAAATTCAAAATTTGTATGTCCCTATGGAAAAACTCTTGCCAAAATTTCATTTTAGTACATAGCTTTTTACTATATATATATAGTACTGGCTTTTTTTCTAAATCGAAACCACTGTGCTGTGGGAAAAAAATGCTAAAAATTTCTTCAAGACTTCGGTCGGAAAGAAAAACATGGAGTAGCAGAAAGAGAAACTGCTAGAAACTTTTGCTCAAGTACATAAATGCTGGACATATCCGCGACCAATTTTGTAAAACGTGACTGACTGTTAAATACGGAATACTTTATATTGAAATGAAAAAAAAAACCATAAAAACAAAGCAAAAGCATTAAGATGGAGTGACGCAGAAAATATTTTAAGTTGCAGACATTGTTTTGACGATGATGAAAATAATGATGTCGCTGACACATTCGAAGTTTTGCTGGAACAAAAAAAAATTTAAATTTTTCTTCAAGTGGTGGAAGAAGTTTTTGTCTAAAGAATTTGTTTGGATGGAATACTGAAGAGCTAGTATTTTGCTACTCAGAAAGTGTGAGTATTGCAGTCCAATCAAATCAAAATAAATATTTCAAAATAAATGTTGTCATTTAGGGCACTTAAATATTATGCAAATAAAATATATCGATGGCTTAATATAGAAAAGGCGTAACTCCATTTTTTGTTTCTTAACGGGAGAAGGAAAAAACTGAAAAAAATCTAAAAAACTTTGGATAAAACAACTTTTTAAATGCAGTTTTTATATAAAATAAGCTACAAGTTTGCAATCATAGTTCACTGATTTGTTTAAGGGAGGTGTATTTGAGAGTGATCTTCTAGAATATGTAAAAAAGGCGATTTCAAAGACAATCAAGTTACGCCTTTTCTATATTAAGCCATCGATACGTATATTTGTTATTTGTTCAGGCTTGTCTTACTTAATAATGTTTGTTCTCAATTGTGCCAATTTTGTTAAGTTAGCTTTTAAATCCTATTGTATCAATTGAGTCACTAGCTGGACGCAATTTTTTAACCACCACGCACATTAGAGCAAAACAAGCCTAATCCTTTATTCAACTTTTGAATTTTTTATTAATACTTCCAAGTATTATAATGATAAATACAAAAAAAAATTATTTCTCTAGTAAATTGTTATCAAGCACAATCAAACACGTTTTTTATGTTGAAAAAGGCGACAGGCTTTAATTCAAACAATTACACTCACATCAAAAAATACACCAAGAATCAAAAGTTGAAAAAAGACATACAAAATTACAGCTGCAGAAACTCATCAAAATATTTTGTGATAAAAACTATTTAAACGGACAAAATAATTCGGCTCAAAAGCTAAAAATAAAAAAAAAATAAAAAAACTACTAGTTGATGAACACAAGGCGCCAAAATAACATTTAAATAAATTGTCGCTGACTCTGTGTTGGAATGAATCCTTTTTTGTTTTTGTCTTATTTAAAGCGACAGCAGAGATCGCCACAGGAAAATTTGTACAACATTTCAATTTAAATATGTTGTTTGAGTGTGTGAGTGGGGCTCCTATACATGTTTATATGTTTGCGGGAATTTTTGTTGGTTTTTTTTTCTTCTACTTGCTTGTTGCAGTCTGTTTACATGTACACAGGAATACATTCAAATTGGGAAAATTGCAAAATTGCTATGAGCAAGTTTGTATGAATGTGTGTGCTTGTTGATATCTGTGTGTTTGCATAATATTTGCAATATAAATTAAACTTTCATATCATTCTATTTACTTAAGCAAATTGAGTTTTCATAGATGACATGATGAAATATTAAGAGGATTGTTTTATGCGCACTCGAGGGTTGGGTTTTTTTTTTTTTTGTGTAAGAGTTTATATTTTTTACTTCTGTCAAGTACCAAGCCATGCAATGTACTGAATTAAAAATGGTGAAGTGTATGAATGGCAACAACAAATTTATGAAATATTGTGATTTATTTCATTACGCATAGATTTAGTAAGTGCATTTGTAACCTTTTACACTATCATTCAATTCTTCGCAATCAGCTATTTTGCTAAGTTGCAAAATTTCTTTTACTATTTAATTAACATTTTTTAAAATCATACCTCTGTCAAGAAAACTGCAATCAACATACAGTTGCGGTCAAAATAATAGCAGTGCTCTTATATTCAGACATGTTTAGATCAGGGACCGAAAATAATTGTTATTCTATATTTCACAGCAGAAAAAGTTGGGCAATTTCGACACATAAAAATTTTCATTATGAATAACTTTTATTTTTAAGAAAAGTGTTCTTTGTTGCCGGATAACTTTTATTTTTGAGGAATAATTTTTTAAGTTGGCTCATAAAAGTTATTTTTTGAAATGAATTTTTTTCGGTTATTAAAGTCATAAATCAAGAAAAAAGATTACTTTTTCTTTTGGAATGGACTCACACCTCTTAGCCGTGGTCGGTATGGGGTAATCATCTAACGTCATCGTCGTGATGTTAGAATTTCAAAAAATTTTTTGACACCATGGTGGGCCCTGAAAAGGTATTTTTTATATTCGTTTCCCTTTTAAGAATCTCTCCCAGAGAAACTGGTTACCACATCGATTACCGACGACTGATTACATAACCGAATACAAATTACTGAAGCGATTATTAAGCCGAATACCGATGACCGAGCAAATACATAACCGAATACTGATTACTGAAGCGATTACCAAGTGATTACTTAGCTGTATACTGATTACTAAGCGATTACATAGCTGAAGACTGATTACTAAAGCGATTAGCAAGCGATTATTTAGCTTAATACCGATTACTAAGCGATTTCATAACCGAAGACTGATTACTGAAGTGATTACTTAGCTTAATACTGATTACTAACCGATTACAAAACTGAAAACTGATTACTGTAACGATTACCAAGTTACTAATTAGCTAAATACCGATTACTAAGTGATTACATAACCAAATACCAATTACTTAAGTTATTACCAAGCGATTACTTAGCTGAATACTGACAACTAAGCGATTACATAACCAAAAACTGATTACTGAAGTGATTACTTAGCCGAATACCAGTTACTAAGCGATTACATAACCAAATACTGATTACTGAAGTAATTACCAAACGATTACTAAGCTAAACACTGACTACTAAGCGATTACTTAGCCGAATAATGATTACTGAAGCGATTATAAAGTTATTACTTAGCTGAATACCGATGACTAACCGATTACATAGCCAAATACGGGTTACTAAAGTGATTATCAAGCTATGACTTAGACGAATACTGACTACCTAACAATTACATGACTGAAGACTGATTACTGAAGTGATTACTTAGCTGAATACTGCTTACCAAGTGATTACATAACCGAAGACTCATAATTGAAGCGAGTACTTAGCCGAACACCGGTTATTATGCAACTATGTAACCGAAGACTGATTGCTGAAGAGATTACCAAGAGATTACTAAGCTGAATACTAACTACTAAGCTGAAACCGAAACTGTTTATTCCAAGATACTGGATATGAAAATTTAAGTTTCTTGGAAATAACTTTTTCTTATTAATAGGAAACAAAAATATCATACAAATAACAAAAAAATTTAATATCAAAAAAGTATTCTTTAAACATCGAAGTTTATTATAATAAAAAAAGAGATAATTTTTTATTTTACTCCGATTATTTATTTGCGATTGAAATTTATTTTTAGCTACAGTTGCGAACGAAATAATAGCAGTACTCTTATATTCAGACATGTTTGGATAAATACTACTAGTCTACAAATTTTGTAGCCGGTAAACCCATTTTCATTTCTATATTTACTTTCAACACTGATTCTAAATCTGTACTTAGTTTCCACTTTTATTGTAAAATTTTCAAGATACAGCGTTTTTTTCTTTTTTGGCACGTGTTTAGTATTATTATCTAGAATCTAAACTACTAACTATAAAATAAAAATTAATCTCAATTGTTATTTCTTCTTAGTTTTTCTTTGATTTAATTCATTTGTATGAAAAGTTTTTTAAAGACAGACAATTTTCAAACGTTTATCTTTTAGCAATAACAGATATAATTTAAAATGCAAAGTAATACAAGTAAATATATTTCAAAAGCTAATTAGTATAAATTAGTATACTCAAAATTAGTATAGTACTAATTAGTATTCTGAAAAAAAACTAATATAATATGAAAAATTAATTTAACTATATAAAAATAATTTAAAAAATGGAACTTTTACCCAGCAACGACAGCAAATAGGTCAAGTAACTTCATATGCAGAACCACAGCTTTCACCGGATCTCATAGGTTAAGAAGTCCTTATACATATGCCTGATTAGATTCAAAAATTATAATATTAGATACCTACTGAAGTTCTCTACAGGATTTACCGATAAATCTTTAAACCAAAAGTTAAACATCATAAAAATTAGTCAAGAAACTAGACTACAAGGAAACTTGTAGAAACTGCTCCCGCCTTTCCTTCGACTTAAGCTTCTGTAAACTTTTAATGAATTGTCATTCATATTAACAAAACTAAAAAACAATGTATCGAATACTACTTTTAACACTTAATTAATAATAAAAATATTCTTCTCATTATTACAAAATGCGGATGTAAATTTCTTAGAGCATGATTTATTCTCAGACTAATCATAAAAATTTTATCTTTCCTTTACTTAACTTCCGAAACTTTTACAGACTGTTTCGGAAGGCGCTATTATCTTCAGTAGTCTTGTGAGATTGAGCTGTGATCAATCCACTGTTTAAGTTTTATATGATCAGACACTTGTTCGAATAAACTCTTCGAAATTATATGACGTTAAAGCAAAGGTTCTAAAATAGTGTGAAACATAGACAAATATACCTATTTTGAAAAAAATGCCGAATGTTTTACATAATTGAAAAAACCCACTGCATAGTGTGTTACTTTTTCAAAATCGCCAATAAATGAGTGAAATTTCACAACATTTATTTTAGTGATTGTTCAATCAGTTTTTAGAGAGTAGATAAAGGTTATAATTGATTTTCGTTAGTTTATTTTGTTGTTTTCTTTAATTTTGTGCATAATTATTTTTGTTTTCTGCTATCTTATGCATATCTACTCCCATAAGAAAAACAAAAGCAAAAGGTAACCAAATAATTAAAGACATGTTTTTTTCGATTTTAGTGGGCCTTCACTATATACTGTGTCTATGTTAAGACACAAATTATTTTTTTAATTTCAGTAATAATAGAGACAAGCTATTTTTCATTTTAGTGGCGTTTTCACATTGTGCAGGGATCATGAAGATAATTTTTAGTGGCGTTTTCACTTTGTGCAGAGATCATGAAGGGACTAATAATTTTTCATTTTAATGGCGTTTTAACTTTGTGCAGTGATCATGGAGAGACTTCACTTACTTTTCATTTCAGTGGCATTTTAACTTTGTGCATGGTTAATAGGGAGAAAAACTATTTTCTCTTTTAGTGAAGTTTTCACTTTGTGAGGGGATTATGGAGAGACAAATTATTTTCCATTTCTGTGGGGTTTTCACATTGTAAAGGAATCATAAAGAGACAATTTCTTTCATTTTAGTGGTATTTTCACTTTGTGAACGGTTCATGTAGAGACTAATTATTTTTCATTTCAGTGGCATTTTCACTTTGTTAACGGATCATGAAGAGACAATAATTTTTTAATTTTAGTGGCGTTTTCACTTTGTAAACGGTTCATGGAGAGACAAATTATTTTTCATTTTAGTGGCATTTTCGCTTTGTGAAGGGATCTTAAAAAGACAATAATTTTTTCATTTTAGTGGCGTTTTCACTTTGGAATGGTTCATTTAAAGACACATTATTTTTCATTTAAGTGGCGTTTTCACTTTGTGAATGGTTCATGGAGAGAAATTATTTTTCATTTTAGTGGCATTCTCACTTTGTGAAGGGATCATGAAGAGACAATAATTTGTTCATTTTAGTGGCATTTTCACATTGTGTATGCCTCATAGAGAGACAAACTATTTTCAATTTTAGTGGCATTTTCACTTTGTGAAAGGATCTTGGAGAAACAATAATTTTTTATTTTAGTGGCGTTTTCTCTTTGAAATCATGGATAAAAACCTTTTGATATATCATAGTAACTATATTTTAAAATGGAAAATATAAGACATGTTTTCATCATTATCAAAGATTTTTAGTTGCTTTACCTGATTAATGAACAACGTTAGTGATTCTGGTAAAAGAAAAGAAAAGAACCTGGTCAGCGCTGGCTCAAAAACAATTTCTGCACTTAAGCAACTGGTTTTTCAAGGACCTTGAAGAACTCTCAGAATTGTCGGTATACCGAATCCCAAGCTTTGTGAACAGCTCAAATTCGTTTAAATAGAGAATGGAAATCAACCCTGTGGTACCAATGGGCCTAATCGGCCTCACTATTTCTCAACTGAGGCAGCTTCTTTAACCTACCCTAACATACTTTTCAAACTTTTTCTGTAACTAAAAAAGTTAAAAGTTACTTAAATATAAGAGTACTTCTGATGCTTTGATGAAGTTTTTCATACTAAAGTGAAGCCATGTCCGAACAAATGTAATTGAGAATTGTAAACAGACTTCGGAGGCCTCGCAGATACTTTTCGTATTTAATAAATAATTGATTATGTCATGTGTCCATTTATCACTGGCAATTTAAGTTTAGTTTCGGCTTGGGAGCTGAGTGATATGAAGGCTGGAGTTAGGAAGCGGAAGCAGTTTACAAAATGTTATCTTGCTTGGCTCACGAGCGAGGCCGTAGTAAAAATGGGCATCACGTTTGTAAAATTTGTCGGTGATCACATTGTTATGTGAAACTGTAAGCGGGATGTGACAAAACAGAAAGTTTTGCTGTGAAGTATTTTTGTTAAAATTATTAATTTTTATGTTTGAACCAGAATACAGTTTTATATAAAAAATAACTAAGGTTTTATTTGTCATGAATTCTGATATTATACCGAAAATGGTATTAACTCCGTTTGTTAAGTCGTACAAATTCTTTTGAATATAATTTTTGGCATCATTTGCTTTCGTTTGTTTCTGTCGATAGAGTATTCGATACAGTGTTTTTGGCGTACGTTCTCTTCTATCTTGTGTGTCATAAGTAGCATACCTACACCCTTCGTCGCTTATTGTGTAAGATAAATGTCATCAGTGTTGCAGTGGTCATGTCCGAAGTAGATGCCCAAAAACCACGAGATATTGAAAATATTTATTTGAAAACATTTTTGTGTTTACTTGAAATATGTGTAAATAGTAAAGCCTTAAAATTTCAAAAACAATCGCTACAATTGTTTGTTTTTAAAAATTCCAGAAAATTACGGGTTTTTTACTTTCACTTAAATGGTGCCCCTTAAAATTCTTGATTTAAGTTAACCAAGATTAATTTGACATATTTTTGAATCAAAAAAGAAAAAGTTCCTCGAAACAAGCAAATTAGTTCTCTCTATGTATTAGTGAAGTATAAAAGTTAAAGCATTTTCAGCTACTGTCGTTGCACTCTACAACTCAGTTACATGCGCTTTCATCACTTGTCTTTCCTTTTTCCAAAATCCTTAAGCAGGCGCCAGACCCCGTTTTCCCACACATTCATTCATTGCTGCTTATTCTTCTACTGTCGCATTGATATGTCGTTTTACCATATGATATGTTGCTGTGATACGTTATGATATTGTGTATGTTGTGATATTTTTTATGCTCTGTAAATTCTCTCCTTCTTCTGTTTTGAAATGCTTTTTTAAATCGTCAATTCGTTGGAGTTTTAAATATTTTCACAGCTTGTAAAACACGTGCCTCATTTACTTTATTTATTTTTTGTTTCTGCGTCGATGTTGCTTTACATGTATTTTTTTATCCCTGTTTGTACATATTTAAATTTAATTTTATCGCAAACGCATTTCACGACGTGAAAGCTTAATATTGTAGTAATAAATGAAAAAAATTATTATAGGCTTAAGCTTGTCTTTAACTGTAAGGAGCTTATGTATTATTAATATAATACAAATTTTATTTATAGGAAACATGCAAAAAATCTTGCTTCCTTTTCTTCTACACCATTTGCTTGATTTTAACCACATTTTGCAAATTTTTGCTATTAAAAGCAAAATATGCATAAAAAATATATGCAAGTACGTCGACAGAGATGCACCCATAGTAGCAGGCCCTCTTTTAATATGACCAAAACAGACTTCAAACATCCTGTCATGGATGACGCTACTTATGAAATAATGGTGAAAAAACTTGGTACCGGGTAAATTTTGTCAATGCCAATTAGTATATGAGTTCATTAGTCCGCATTTCTTTTGAAACCAACGTGTATATTTTTAGTACAGAATTTTTGTCGTTCAGTTTTATAGATAGTGGCATTAGCTAAATTTTAGAGTTTTTTATATAAAACATATCAATACTACGGCTATTCACGTTTCTTGTATGTTGTGGTGATGATACCACTCACAAATATTTAGTTTAGTATATCTATTTCAATAACTTTTTAGGAAAGTAAAAAACAGATTTTTCGATAAAATTCCTTTTCCTTATGCCTTAAGTTCTATTCATCTGAATTTATATAGAACATGTAAGTAAGATTATTTTCTACAACAAAATGCAACTAAGAATAGAATATTTTTGTAACAAAATATTTTTATGCTAAATTGCATTTATATTGCTTTAAGCTTAGTCGTTTTTATACTCTTTTACATTTCATATTTAAATCATTTTTGTACTTATTAAATTTTATGCGATATTGAAATATGGTTTCATGTGTTGATGGATAATAAATAGAGCAACATATTTAGACAATAAAAACAGTTTTGTAGAAAATCGCATATTTACTTTTTAAGATACAGCGATGATATGAAAAAATGCGGTTATTACGAGTATTTTCTTGTGTTTTTTTATGTATTTGAATTAGCTGTTAAAAACCCCCAAAAAAATCTTTTTCAGTAAAAAGTCTAAAATATTAAAAGAAACAAGAGCAAAATTTGTACGAATCTTAAGAAGAACAAAAACTTTTTCTATAACATGGTGGGTGTGCGTTTGGCTGTGTGTGTGTGTGTGCTCTTAACAACTTGCAGTTTTTCTACAACTTACGCATATGGCAAAAAAGTTAAGTTAAAAAAAAGAACAAACTGCTGCATAATTTCAGGCGCATTAAATTGAGTTTTTACAAGCGCTGCTGCCACAACAACAATAAAGCCGACAATCTTCATATCACATTCAATTTGCTATTTTCAATGTTCGTAAAAGTTTCGCACACAAATCAGGTTAAATGTTCGATGGCAACAACGCACAGTGAAACGAGCCGACCATTTAGACAGTTGGCCGACAAAATATTTACTGCAATAATTAAATAAACTGTGAATGTCATTTGAAATTTAATACATAAGTCGTACTATATCAAGGATATTCATTAAACATATCATTCATTTTGTAGTGTTGTCACAAAGCTATGTCAAAGTTGAGAATTGGTATTGTTTTTATTATATTGAATATTGACACGTTTTTATTAGCTTCACTTCATGTCTGTCCCGTAAAAAACTTCCCGAAGAGCTAGAGTTTTTAATCTTAAAATGGAGCTCAGAACTGGATGGCAACACAATAATTACTTATTTTCTTGTCTGTACATTTATTTGTTTGGCCAAAATGCGATATAATGTGATACATACATACTAGGGAGTTCAATCCCGGAAGCTCTTCTTGATCCTGGGATTATCGGGATTACAAATTTCAATCCCGGGATCCCGAAATTAGTTGGGATAGAAAACTTTAAGAAGTTAATAATTCAAAACGATTTTTAATACAATCTTTTTATTATTTATTATTACTTGAAACTAAGAAACGAAATTTAATTCATTTATAAAGCAACAAAAAAACACATTAAGGGTATTCGCAGTTGCGTTGTTTTCAGTGCAGTTTAAAAAACCCCGTGGTATTGATGCCACACTTTACCGAGCGATTTTTATATTTTTTGTTGTTTTACATGAAATCTCTAAAAGCCAAAACTATGGTAATTTTAAGTAGCCCAATGATATGCTTAACGAACGTAGTTTTTTAAGTTCCATAAACAACTGATCGGTTCCCAGCTAGCACAAAAAGGTTGCAAAAGTGTCGCAAAAGAGTCGCCAATGCAGATATAAATCCTAGTTGTAACGTGATTACAACTGAAAAAGTAGATATCTTACGCTTATTTTGAAACAACTTAGGTTGCAATAAGGCGAAAAATGTAAAATAATAATGTTATAAATGTGTTGTTGGTACAAACTTAAGTTGCACGTCGCAAGAAGAAACATACCTGAAACATCCAAAAAATGTTATTCTTAGGTTACAATTCAGGTAAAATAACGTGAGTAACAAATATTTTGTTTAATTGAAGTTATTTTTTTTTTATTATAATGACAGATTTTAAACAAGGAAGGAATGGAATACTGATGACATAATATTCCTATTTGAAAAAAAAATAAGTTCTAAAAAGTTTTAAAATGTTTTGCATACACAATTTCTTAATATAATTTTCTTTAAACCAGTCATCATTTTTTGGAGTCTATTTTAAAAGTCAAAGACAAATTGGAATGTAATTAAAAGATGTGAAATTAAATTGAAAATATGAGAGATATACACTACAATTTTACAAAAAAAGCCATTTTTTCGATGAATGTTTGTGTTTTACCTCGAGAAAACTCACGCATTTCGAGTTTTTAAAATCCGCGTAATAATGTTTAATATATAACTGGATACATTTTTTAAGTTTCTAGTGTCATATTGCACTTAAATTTCTAAAAGAACATTTTAAATATTAAGGAAAATCGTATTTAAATTTATTCCAATCAAAATTCATAGTGTAGAAAAAAAAATCAAATATGGCGAGTATGAAGTTTTTAGACACTTTTTTCCAAAGTTCTTCCAACTGAATAATAGCCTCAATACATAGTTCTGCAACTAACTAAATATTAAAAGATACAAATATTTTTTTAAAGTTGTTGCAACTGAATAATAACCTGCAGCATTTACTTACAACAATTTTATTCAAAACTTCTTGCAACTGAATCATAACTCAAATGAAACTTTCATGTAACTTATTACGTTAAATAAGTTGCAATGGTTTTTCTAAAGTTCTTGCAACAGAATAATAACCTCAATGCATCGTTCTCATATCAAGCAAAATTTTGTAAGTTACAATTATGTTTTTTAAACTTGCAACAATTGAATAATAACTTTAATACAGCACAAGCTTGCAATGACTATTTCCAATGTTCTTGTAACTGAATAAAAACCTCATTTCAACCTTCTTGCAACAAAACCAATTCTCATAATTTCGCAATGACTCATTGCCAACATTCAACGAAAAATTTGTTCAATTTGGTAGTCTCATTGAATGCTGAAATAAAACAAATATGGACTACATGGTTGTAGAAGCCTACACAAAGAAGTTGACAAGCAACACAGAATTTTTTGTGAGCAATAAAATTTATATTTTGCTTATGGCATTTTAGTACGTCACAGCAAAATTGGAAACATTTAGTTGTAGTGACTTCTCTATAGCTTAATACAAACATCTTCAAACCAAAGTTTCGAACATTTAGTTGTTGTGATATTGTACATAACTTAATATAAACATATAGCAACTTAGTCACATCTAGGTTGCTAACTCGTTACTGTATTTGTTACAATTATAATATACAAACATTTTTTATAGGTAGTAATGTTGGTTTTACGTAAAAATTACTTATTTTTTCAAAGCTTTATGAAACATTTTTACAACAAGTGCATTTATTCGTTACATAATTAACAGCGTAGTTTAACTTATTTGCAACAAAACGAATGATTTGTTACAAATGACTTATTTGAAACTTTAACGCAACCCATTTGTGACTAAATTTGTATAAAAAAACTGGAGTAGCGCCGAATTATAACATATTTTTGTTACAGATCAAAATATGTGCTAGTTGGGTTGCTAGTTATGCTCTAATTGCAGAAATGAAAGCAGCTCAAAATGCAATTTAAACTTTTTATGTAATATATTAAAAATATATATCAAATTAGATAGTTAATTTATTTGCATAGTAACAGAAAGCTATAGTGGAAGGTGCCCAACCACAAATTCTATTTTAAAGGGTGCTCATAATTGTGGTTTTCAACTATGGCAAAAAAACACAATACAACGATACCACACAATTGTGAATAACCTTATTATTAATAAACACAAAAAACTTAAATAATATTAATGACTAGCAAATTGTTTTTAATTTAATGAACAACAAATATAAAAAATAAAATTCAGAAAAGTTTAAGGTATTATTATATAAATTTAGAACATTTTTTCATGTTTTTTTTTTTTTGTGTTTAAGGCAAACTGAGTTTGGAAAAGCTTTTTCAAAACTAGTTTATTTTGTTTTAAATTTTTTTTAAGTAAAACATTAAGCTGATCAAAGCGTCTTACTTTTCATTAGAGAGTTGTTTTTTTTGATATTATTACAAATATGACGAGCTGATGAGAAGCATTGTTCTGATTCTATGCTAGTTGGATAAATAGTTGTACTATAATCGTAAGCAATTTGTAAGTTTGGATCACGATTGCCTTCACCACAAAACAAAATTATTTCCTAAGTCGGAATAACTGACAATTTTGCAACACATAGCTGACTTCCCGATGTTGCAAATTCTTTTAAAATTTTGCAAAGCCCTTGCTCCAGTGATTCACACTCATCATCCTAACAATCTTTTTCAGCCTTAATAAAAGGTTTTTCTTATTCTATATTCATATCAACTAAAATTGAAATGGTTGCATTTACATTAATATTTGTAATAGAAATTTTTTATTTGAAAATCCCGGGACTTAAAGGGTCTTAAATCGTCCCTTTAAAGAAATCGAATTCAGGGATCCCGGGATTGACTTCCCTAATACATACATGCATACATATTAAAAATCAAACAAAAATACAGAAAAGCTTATTGGCATTTTTAAATTTTAAAAATTTATTACCTCACCCAAGTAGAATTTTGCGACCACAGGTTACTTAGACAAATTTTTTACACGACGACGTTGCAGCGATACTGATTTGGAAAATATTTTGTGGGAAAAGCTTGTAAAAACTCCTAGGATACTACTTTACCACTAGGTCACAGAATGTGGTAACGATTTATCAAGAGTTACCTTTAAAAAATGCATCACTCATCATTCATCAAGATTAAAAATTGTTATTAAAAATGGTGGACGCAAATTATTATTATATTTAAACATTTTTTATTAATGTATGAAATCGTTGCAATATTTTCTGAATTCAGCTTGCGCTTAAATTCTTAAGAAGTTTTGACTGTTATTTTACCGAAAATCTTCTTTCCCATCTACATTTAGCTCCAAATAATATCAAAAAACACTTAAGATTATGTTGTACTCCTATATATTATATAAATTTTAATTATAAAATAATTATATTTATGGCTGCAAAATGTAAACAAAACATTTAAACAAAATTAATTTTATTGCAATTGGCAACTCTGTAATGCATTTATATATAAATGTGTTTACTAAAATGTGATAAGTCACTTCAAAGTAATTTTCACTAACACAATGTCGGCATTGTGTTGCACCACTTTCGAATCATAGTGGTCTCTGTAACGTAACCAATACGTAACTTCATGTCAATTTTGACACAAAAATAAACGCTACGACGTCGCTGCAACCCAAATGTGGACCATCAGTTCTAGTTGGGCATTTAGAAAAAATTTTGGTGTGAGTTCTGTAGCTCATAGCGTAAAGCGATTGATTAATAACGCCAAGGTAGTGAGTTCGAGCCTCAGCAATGTAATAGACTTTTTTTGGTTTTTTTTTTTAATTTTTTATATTTATAAAACTTTTTCGGTTTCTTGATGAAATTCTTTAGTCACCATCAGTGGTGAATTTTAAAAATTCGAATTTTTTTAAGTTTTTGACAAAGACTAAAAATCAAGAAATAATTATTAATATATTACACGTTTTTAAAACGAACTAAAAAGTATAAAATAATTTCTCCTAGAGTAGGGCTGTTACCACCATTCCTAGTGGGTGCATACAATTTTGAATTTAAATTGTCGTTTTTTATTTTCAAAAATATTAAAATTAAAGTTAAAATAAATAAAAATCACACTCAATTTTTAATATTCAATATTAAATAATATCAACTTTTAGGTGGCATGAACGGTGTCAATCAGTGTCTTGCAAAGCGGATGCATTTGAAAACCATGCGCTCCTAGTGCTATTTATTTACATTTTTACACTCAGAGAGCGTAAGAAAGAGAGAGGTTGCACGTCATATAAAAATATACAGGGTGTATAGCTTTTTTTTAATTTTTTGTAATTTATCTTTTAAAATATAAAAATAATAATAATGAAAAAACTCAACTAAGCAAAAACAAAAATAATATAAAAAATTATTTGAGAGTAGTTATTATAATAATAATAAAAACTATTTATTTATCGAAAAATTTTATATTAGAATTATAATATTTATATTTTTGTTTCAGATTAATTTTGCGACGTGTGGCAAGGTTGCCTGCTCAGTTCGAGTTTTAAGCACTAGTCCACGTCGCCTCCTGGCTTGCTGCAGTATATTAATTCAATAATTATTGATTTTAATCTGAAAATTTCAAACAATATTCTTCAAAGTACACAGTTAAAAATCTTGGAATAAATTTTAGTCCAGCTAAAATACTACTGTATATTTTTTTTATCCTTGAGGTTTAAAATTTAAACTTTTACAAATACTTAACCGTAATTAAAGCTTTTTTGTACTAAAATTTAAGCCAAAGAAATATTGCAATACTGAAACTCGATATTAGGCTATTAGGTTCATATGCTTGTTTATTGCTTTTGTTTCGTATAGCGCAATAGCCCAGTGGTTAACGTTGTGAGCTTAAAAAGTAGATGTTCCTGGTTCGAATCTCACTGTGTTTGTTTTTTTTTTTTTTGTTAGATTTCAATCAAAGTTTTTACTAAATTTTAAACCAAAACCTATATTAAAACGATTTTTTAGTATTTTGCAAATACTAGATTTGAAACCAAAGCTGGTGTGGTCATATATAAAGTACAGAAAAGTTTCATTTATTCCAAGATTTTTAACCGTGTACTGTAAATATACCTAAAAAGTTTAGAGTACCTATATTATTTACTTTTTCAAAAAAGATTAATGAAAACCGCATATTTTCAACCTGTTTAACCAGACTGGACCTTTAGTGATTGCCGTTTTTTTGAACCAAAATTAATAAATAACGAAAGCAAGGCCTAAATTTTATTATTCTTTTTACTTGAAAAAATTTTGTTTTCGGCCGATTATTTCTATTTGGACGAACATTCGGGTACGGCCAAAAATCCACATTCAGTCGGACACTAGTGCTTACACTTTTAAAGAGATTTTTCGATTATCCCATCATAATTATAGTTTTAAATAATTTCTTTAGTTAAAAAACATTCCACATGTTTTTTAGTTAATTTTCCACCACACCGTTTCTTTAAAGCAATAATCTAAAAACATATTTATTACAAAATTTTACAATTACATATTTCTTAAAATAGTTATCAATAAAACTAATAACATCTGTCTTCGAACATATACGTTCTTCGAATTGACAATTTGAATCAAAACTGACTGTCAGTCGTTTCGATGATTCCAAATTACAAATACAATTTGAATAGTAGACATATGATGAAAATATGCATACGAGTCTTGCAGATCGTCCACATTGATTTCTAAGCATTAAAAAACCAATTTTTTGTGAGAGAATATTCCAGATTTTTTTCTGACAGTATAATGACTTGTCTTGCAGAGTGTCAACGTTCACTCTGAGTATGCATACTCTCTGGTCTTCGAGACGGCTTTGAAAACTTCGTTTTTGAGGATTCATATTCCGACTGAGCAGAGCTAAGAAACGTAACCTTCTAGCTTATAAAAAGCTTTAAGTTTTTTTAGAAAATGCTAATAAGTAATTGTAGAATAAGCGGCAACGATCTTTTGGAAAAATATTCCTTACTATAAGCTCAATCCAAGTGTTTCTTTACAATTGGAAATCAGATTTAAATAAGCTTTTTTCAAGTGTTTCTTCAGAATTGGAAATGCGTATTTCAATAAGTTTTTTCATATGTTTCTTTACAATTGGAAATAAGTATAAAAATAAGATATAAAGAATGACTAAAAGTTAATTCAGAGCATCGTAGCTTACGTTTTACTGAACACTCAATCTATGTGCAATCTGTTGCCTTACATCGTAGTGTTCCGAATATTGATCATTACTAAATGTACTTCTCGCAAAAGTGGACGAACATTTCTGTGTTCACAAGCAATAATCGCTTTAGTCAATTTAAAAAAGAACTGAGTTATTGTTGTAGATGTGTTTCACGCATATATTTTTATAAACACACAAAATCTGGAGCTTCTAGCATGACCATAGCCAAAGTTATGAAACAAAAACAAAGGACCATCTCATATAATGAGTGTGGCGATTGAAAACTTTGAAGCAAGATTTCTCGAAACCTTGAAATCAGACTTAAGCTGTTGTCACTTATCGATACAGATTTATCCTCAATGCTTATATCATTCTCATCAAAATCATTTTTGGAATCATCCATGAGAAAGCAATTTAAAACTTATTGTTTATTTAACAGTGGATGTTAGTCGAATCGATTAACAATGGTTACATATTTTGTGTTTTCTTTGATTGAAGTCACAACTAGTTTTGTTCAAAATAAACCAAAAATAGAAAATCATTTGTTATTTTCTCACAATTTATTAAATCACAAGTATATTCTGGTTTTACTCCTAAATTTAGATACACGCAATAAGTATCGATACTTAAGATCAATCGCAACTTTGCAAAATTATAACTGTGATTAAAATTTTTTAAGTACGATGAAAAAACTCTAACTTAAAGGAAAACTTTTCAAGTATTATTGTACGACACTACTTTTTCGTGTTTTTTGTAATAGTTCTACAAAGCAACTTGGAAATTTATTACCTACGCAAATGTTTTTCAAGCGTGCTAGGAAAAGGCTTGTTTTTTGTATTGTATATAAATTTAATTCAATCACTATTTCTAAATGGCTGATTGGGAAGTAATGGAATTTTTAAAGAGTCTTAGATAAAAAATTCTTAAAAAAACTATTAACATAGCAACATGAAATTTCTTTGAATACACAAAACAAAAAAAACAATATAAAATATTTATTTATTTTTCTCATATATATTTATCTCGCTTAGTAGGCACCACAAATAAAAACTGGTCTTTAAGAAGCGTCAAGATATGTCGAGTTCTGAGATTGAAAAACCGATTTGATTTTCATTAATATTGACTTGATTGTAAAGTCAATCACTGCAACATACTCTTAGATTTTTAAGATTTGCCAATCTTTGTCCCAACCAAGGATCTAAAGGATCTAAAAAAGTAATATTAAAATATATTTAACAAAAATGTATGTACAATTTGAACAGCTGAAGTTTTGATCCAAAAATATTTGTGTTTTTTAATGTTGACATTGCAACCTATCTATATTTGGCTGGGTCAATTTGTTGTACCAAAAAGGTTATAGCAATAACGTTATCTACGAAAAATTCTTAGAAAAGTTTAGTGACCAACCATAGATCTAAAATTAAGGCTTAGTTCGCGAATTTGAATATAATGATTTGCTTATGACTTTAGGTTTCCAAACATTGACTAAAATCTCAAAATTTCTTAAGATGAGAACAGATTCGAAAAGCTAAACAAATTTTCTTTAATACATGCTCAAAACCAAAGAAACACGTTGCTTTTATATGATACCATAGTATTTTCCTATAAAAGTACATGCACAGTTTTAGGAAAAAGTTTCATGTTCAAGTGCAAATTGTTCCGTGAAAAGGAAAAAATTATTAAACTCAAAAATATCTGCTTTCAGAATATTTTCAAAGTTTGCTTAGTTGCTTTATTAAAAAATATAATTTTTTGCTTTGGATAGTCTATTCGCATTCATTTGCCTTATACGTTCGGTCCCTTTGGGGTGGAGGGGAGTTTGAAGCTCAAAAAAATCCTTTCGTTTTATCCTTTTCATTACATTTTTATAGTTCTTTATACAGACAGAAAACTTAAAAAATTAATTTTTAGCAAATTTTTCGAGCTTAAAGACATCACTTTGTATGGGAGATGGACATGTTTTTCGATTAAGCAAATCGCTTCTCTATTATATTCTGCTGTTTCAAGTGTTTTGTGTATAAAATTGCATTGCTGTAAGACTATTTATAACAAAGTTATGACACTTTAAGAAAACAATTTTTATGGGCAGGGGAAGTGTAGACTAACTAAATTCAACCTTTCTTACATATTTTCATTCAACTGTTCTTAAATTCATAAAAACTATATTTCATCGCATTCTGATAACGTTTGCTATCATTGTCCGCATTTTGTATAAAAACGTTTCACTGTGCAACGTAACAGGGGTGGTTTGGAAGAAAGAAAAATTTATTCGAACATTCTTTCTCTTATTTTTTTTTTTTTGTACTTTTCCAATACGTACATGTAAAAGTTTGCTTGCCTTTTTAAGCAATTGTTGCAAGTTACAAATTTGTTGCACGAGTTAAAATGTAAATGCATCTTATACGTTGTTGCAATCGTCGAAAATCGGCAAGTACAACTGCAGCAGCAGCAACAACAACAGCATGATCGTCTTTTTGGCATAAACTGCGAAAAGCTCACAGATTTGCCGCACGCTTAATTTGAAAAGTTTTTCTTTTCAATTTTATTCAAAGTTTTCGCATTCAACTCGGTTGCAAGACAATTTCGGCTAGCAATAAGATGAAAAAATATACCCAACAACAACAAGAACAACAGCAGCAACAGAGCGGTATTTAAAGTTACAGTCGAAGCCAAAGTTAAGCTTCGACAACGAGGTTTCATACTTATTTAATACACTCTCTACAGGCGCACCCTGAGCACCCTGTAAGACACTTGGCGGCATCATTTTCATCATCGTTGTCGTCACATTGACAGGATGCGTCACATCGTTGAGCTCTGATCGACGCTGAAAAGTTTCATGTTTAATCAGCATTTATGCAAATGAAAATAATTCGAAAACTTTTCAATGCAACTCAATTCAATTGACACAGCGTCACAGATGCAGCTCGCTGCTGCTGCCACATGATACCACCGCGTTGCTGCCGTTGCGTAGCAGTGAGTGGAAAGAGAGTGGGGGAGTGGAGTTTGTTAAATAATTGAATTGACAGGAAATTAAATTGAACGAAGCATAAAAAATGTATACATAGTTTAAGATAAGTGCACGGTTTGGGTTGATAGAAAGAGGGTGGGGGAAGGGGGAAAGTAGGATAGACTGGGTGGAGCGATGTCGTGCATGAAATAAGCACTGTCATCACAAAGATACAGATTTATATTTCATTAAAAAGAATTGTATAATATTAATCAGCATATTCAACAATAACTGTTCAAAGCATTACGTTTCAGAAACAAGACGAAAATATCAAAATTGCTTTTAAATGTAACTTAAAAATGTTATTAACCGTTAAACGTAAAAGTTAAAGATTAATTTCTTTAATGCAAAAATGTTTTTTTTTTCTTATTACTTACATTATTCACAGCTGTAGGAGAGATTTGACATTAATTTGAATAAAAAACGACCGCATTTGGTGAAAAAACAAGTGGTCGTCCAACATGACAACTTACTGGCGTACACGTTTTCAGTCGCCATGACAAAAATGCATAAATTTGGCTACCCCTTGCTATCCGCACTATTCTACAGATTTTGCCGTCTGCAACTATTTCTTAAGAGCATTTAAAAACCTTAAAAAATAGCTATATTTGTATTTCTTTTTATGCCAAATTTTATTGGCAAAAAATTTCTCTAACGAACCCTTCAAGAAAGTGCCGGCTGGTAATAACTGCTAGGGTGTTCCTAAATTTTTAAGACGGCGCTTAGCAGAGGGGGTTCTTCCTACTATATTCTGACTCTCAATAGTCTTAGTTCGGCTTGGTAAGAATCCCTTCCATCGGTAGGGGTATGGGCTGAATCAAGGTGTAATGCAACCCGTGCTGAGGATTTACTAGGCTGGAGGCCCATGTAACAAAGTCCAGTCTTTAACGGAGTTTCTCTGGTACCTGGCAACCATAAATTGGAGTTAGGGCGCGGTGGACATCTTTTCCCCTCTCTATTTCCTGACCACTCTACGGACAGACTCTGAATCAAATCTCGGGTTGGGTCGGTGCTACACACGGGGATCTTTCGATCCCTTAATGTGGTCCTAGTCGCATTTCGAGGAGAGGCCTCAGAACCTTTAAGTTTAACACTCTTTGTCTCGATGGGGAAGGGGTGCGCGTACAGACAAGATGAGGACAATTCAAAACAGAAAACAAAAAATCTATTGTTGGCAGTCTTCAAATGCCAACCAGATTAAGCTTTCTGCTAAACCAGAATGGCAGAGCCGGGGCAGGCGTTTACTCAGAATAGTTAAGCCTATCCTGTGTAATGAGGTTAGGGAGGTTTGTGTCTGTATACCAGGCGGAAATGCTTGACGTAGTGCATGCGTTGGACCTCCTGATAGATGACTGGATCAATGGCAAGAAAATTGTCATTGCTCCCGACAATCAGTATGTGATTAGGTGTATGCAACGGACAGACACCACTTCTAGGTTGGCCATAGAATGTCATACAAAACTCAATAGGTGCGCCCAGACAAATGAGCTCACTTACCCTTACCCAGCAAAAAAGTGCTTCCAAAAGAAGCATAATTGGAAAGGAAAGTCTTGAATTTCATCCCTTCCACTTTCATACCCAGAAGGCATTCTTTAAGCATATGCATGTCATTGGAAGAAATGCTTTCCTTAATCTTCTTTAGAAGTGCTTTCAGAACTTTTTCAATGGAAGATTTCTTTGAACCCTTCAATGAAAGGATTCTAGTAGGTGTTTTCCAGAAGAACTTTAAGAAACCATGGAAGGGAATGGTTTTTGTGATTTAGAGATTAAAAAATCCCTGGGAAAATATCCCTTTTCCCGACATTCTCGCGATTTTGGTGTTGGAAATGAAAAGTGTTTGGATTTTGTTGAGGGTTTGAAAAATTTTCACGTAAATATCCCTTTTCCTGATTTCCAAAGCGTATTGGTGTCGGAAGTAGTAAGTGATTGGGTTTATTTGGGGGTTTAAAAAATCCCATGCAAAATATCTAAAACATATATTATAATTATATATAATTTTTTTACTTTAAATGAATTTAAATGAAATTTGAATGTCTTCTAGAAGCAGGTTATAAGAATGCCTTTTTAAAGAACTTTTTTTATAACGCTAAGTGAAGCACAGTTTGATCTGTAAAATGTCTTCTGGAAGCAGTGTCCCTAAGAATGCATGTCACATTTGCATCAAAAATTTTGCTGGGAATGTGGGTGAAAGAACACTCTGGCATAGAACAGAATGAGAATGCTCATTCTCTAGCAAGAGAAGGATCAGCAGAATCTGTGGACCAGAACAGCGTATCGCCATAGGCGACAACATGGTGGCAGGCCTTATTAAACAATGGACGGACTCCGAACACCAAACAAGGTGGGAAGAAGTTGTTAATTGCAGGTAATCAAAGGTGGCCGTGAAATGGTCTCGTAGTGAGGCAGCAAAAGTTATCTAATACAATCAAACGACTTTGAGCTGGTTTACTGCACTGGTCACAGGATATGGTCCCTTCATGTACCATCTCAGGAAGATGACTCTGATCGAGGACGATCCTTGTAGGTTATGCCAAGTGGAGCCGGAAACAGCAGCACACATTTTGTGCCAGTGTCTGGCTCTGGCAAGCATAAGATTGACCACTTTGGGACGTCGATTTGTTGGCGAAGCCGAGATTGGTCAACTGACCTACAAGGATATGCTTTAGGTGACAAAGGCTGCTTTTACAAGGAGCATGCTCATATATGAGTGCTCCGAGCAGTAGTATCCTTTGTCCAATAGGGACGAAAAGGGACCCACTGTGGTCTGCTTCGGCAAATCCCCGACTTATTATATATAATATAATATAAACCAGACACGCAGACTTTAAACGAGACACGAGGGTAGCCAACGGGCTACAGACGCACAGTCTTTAAATGCTCATTCTGCTACAGAAACTGGTGGCACCAGTGAAAGTTGCAAGAAGGTTTCGGCTAAAAGAGTGCTTCCCACCAAAAGAACGGACAATATTGTTCGGAAAGCAGCTTTCGGGATCGTATAGTGCAAATCCCTGAAAACCAGTGCACCCAGTAATATAAAATACCTTGGAAGTAGGTGGTGGGCATCTTGGAGGAGTCCCAGAATAACCCCTAAACCCAAACCAATGCCCCTAAGCGTCACAGGAAGAGGTCCCTCAGCCGAAGGTAAAGAAAATTTGATGTTGCACAACCACACCTTATCTGTTCAGCGAGATCGCATCTGGGCAAATTACCATTACGGTAATCGACAAAGGCAATCTGGACGGCTGCATTTCTCCTGATAAGCGGAGGAGCGTTGAGGCCCAGTTGTCCTCACTGTTCATTCCGCTCATGAAGGAATTTCCTGGTAGGGGTCCTTCTTGTTGCGACAGCGCATGGTGTCAGGACCAGATGAAGCTAATCGCATGCGCTGACAAAAGGTCTCTGGGCCTAAATATGATCCCTATTTGCCTAGTATGGCAGGGTGCGAGCCTCGTGGTCGTAGATAGGGACCAGATCCCTAACATACCAAAAGTGCGTGCTCGTGTCACTGTCGTATACTCAAATCCTTAAATAATCTTGGATACGATCAGGTGGGAAACCATGGCCTGCCAATAACGAGCTGGAAGGTGACACGGGTTGAAATGGCAAACGGAGACTTTAGATCGGTAACTTTTGTTATCAATTAGGAGTCCCAGACCTTTTTGTCATCTAAACGATACTCATCCTATTAGTAATAGGAAGGATGAGGCATCATTGGAGAAAGAGCAGGTTTTCAACCCAATTAAATATGCCTTGCCTGCTCTAACCTGCTCCCTTGCACTAGAATCTGAAAGCAGAAGCTCCATAACGGAACTGGCGCAGACTTTTGGATTATCCTCCTTAGAGAATGACCTTCTTAAATAGGATGATGAGTCCGACACGACAGTCGTGGAGGTGACAATGAATATGCTGCTAACAGCCTATATGCTGATAGCAGTTCTGATTAGCCTAAACCACTCGATTAACCTCCTCCACCGCCAGCCTGATTCTCCGTCTAAATAAGGAGAGAGAAGACATCGTCCTGATCCAGAACACATCGTCCTGATCCAGCAACCTTGGGTAGTCTGCAGCCTGGTATGTGGACTCAGGATTCTAACATACACGCTAGTGTACACAAGATTACAAGGTAAACCAAGAGCGTGTACTCTAATCAAAAAAGCCTTAGTGCATTTACTCTTTCAAATTTCAGTAATAAGGACACCGTGGCCATAAGCGTTGATATGGGCCTAAGCAGCTTGTGACTCAGCTCAGTATACCTCACGCACGACCACGAAGTCCTCCCGGATGACAATATGGCAAAACTAGTGTCCACTGCACCATCAGAAGCAAAAAGTCTTATCATTGGGTGCGATGCCAATGCTCATCACGTGATCTGGGGAAGTTCAGATACTATCGAACGGACTGAGTCTCTTTTTGATTTTATTCTTCTTAGCATAATAAATATACCAATAATACTAATCTTAGCATAAGTAATGTAGGTAATGAACTGACTTTCATTATTTGTAATAGGAAGGAAGTCTTGGATATTACCTTTGCCTCTGACAATATATCTAATAGGATAAGGAACTGGAAAATTTCAAAGGAACACTCCTTTTCAGACCATTGAAATATTCTTTTTGATGTTGATGATTTGGCTACAAACCCAAACAGCTTTCGCAATCTCAAAAAAGTTAACTGGAGTATTTACTTACTTACTTACTTACTTACTAACTTAGTTGGCGCTACAACCGTATGTCGGTCTTGGCCTCATCTTAGAATTTGCGCCAGCCATTTCTGTCTTTCGCTTGCTGGCTCCAGTTGCAAATTCCAAGCTTCGTCAGGTTGTCCTCTACTTGGTCTTTCCAACGAAGATGCGGTCGTCCTCTTCTGCGTTGACCGCCGCTGGGTACCGAATCGAATGTTTTCTTCACTGGAGCATCGTCATTCATGCGCTGAACATGACCAAGCCAGCGAAGCCGCTCGATTTTAATGCGCTTGACTATGTCGATGTCAGCGTACAGCTCATACAGTTCATCATTCCACCGTATTCGGTACTCGCCATTGACGCAGATTGGTCCGTAGATCTTACGAAGAATCTTTCTCTCGAATGCTCCTAAAGTCTTTTCATCTAAACTGCTCAGCGTCCAGGTTTGTGATGCGTAAAGTAGGACGGGCATGATGAGCGATTTATAGAGCGTGATTTTCGTTCGTCGAGAGAGGGCTCTGCTTCTCAATTGCCTACTGAGCCCAAAGTAACACCTGTTGGCAAGAGTTATTATTCGTTTGATCTCAATGCTGATGTCGTTGGTTGAATTAATGCTGGATCCCAGATAAACGAAGTTCTTCACAACCTCGAATGAAGTATTGTCAAGGGTAACGTGGGTTCCAAGACGCTGGGACTGTTTGTTTGTTGACACCAAGTATTTCATCTTATCTGCATTCACTGACAGACCCATTCGACTTGACTCTCTTTCTAATCTGGAAATTGCTGCACTGACTTCGCGATAGCCAATTATAGCCAATGATATCTATATCATCAGCATACGCAAGCAGCATAACACTCTTGTAGAATATTGCGCCACTACGTCTCAGATCAGCAGCTCGGATGATCTTTTCAATCATAAGGTTGAAAAAGTCGCACGATAAGGAATCACCTTGTCTGAAACCTCCTTTGGTAATAAATGGTGGGGAGAGGTCCTTCCCGATTTTAACTGCGCTGCTGGTGTTGCTCAGTGTCATCCTGCAAAGTCGTATTAGTTTTGCAGGAATACCATATTCAGACATGGTGGAGTACAGGTGCTTCCTTATTGGGCTGTCGAAGGCGGCTTTGTAGTCGACAAAAAGATGGTGGGTGTCGACTTGTTTTTCTTGAGTCTTCTCCAAGATTTGTCGTAGCGTGAAAATCTGGTCGATGGTGGACTTTCCAGGTCTGAATCCACACTGATAAGGTCCGATCAGTTCGTTTACAATGGGCTTCAATCTTTCACATAAAACGCTCGACAGGACCTTATATGCGATATTAAGAAGGCTTATCCCACGGTAATTGGCACAGATAGTGGCATCGCCTTTCTTGTGGATTGGGCAGAGCACACTGAGATTCCAATCGTTCGGAAATTATTCTTCCGACCATATTCTGCATAGAAGCTCGTGAATGCATTTAAGTAGAGCTTCGCCTCCGTTCTTAAACAGCTCAGCAGGTAAGCCATCAGCTCCCGCGGCTTTGTTATTTTTAAGCCGAGCTATAGCGTCAGAACTTCATCATAGTCGGGCAGCGGAACCTCGACGCTGCCATCCGCAATTGGGGTTTCCGGAATATCATCTCTATTGGCGGGATTGTTGTCAGCATCGCCATTAAGAAGCTTAGAGAAGTGTTCCCTCCATAACATCAGTGTACTCTGGACATCTGTCACTAGATTCCCGTTTTCATCCTTGCAGGAAGAGGCCCCGGTTTTAAAACCATCGGCAAGGCGTCTTATTTTTTCGAAAAATATTCGGGCCTCATTCCTGTCACCATACATCTCAATCTTCTCCTGCTCGCGCTTTTCTGCCTCTCTTTTTTCCGCCTGAAAATATGTCTCTCTTCCCTCCTCTTTTCTTTGTATCGCTCCTTAGCAGCGCGTCTTACAACCGACTGCAGGGTGGCTTTGTAGGCGGCGTCTTTCTCTGCAGTGGCATCGCGACACTCCTGGTCGTACCACTGGTTTCGGCGAGGGCGTTGGTAGCCAATCACCTCTTCAGCAGCCGCACGCATGGAGTTGGAAATGTGTGTCCACTTCGCGCATATATCATCGATTGGAGGAGTGCTTTGAAGCAGGAGTGAGAGTCGAGTGGCGAAAGCATCGGCTGTCTGTTTCGATTGCAGCTTGTTGACGTCTAGCTTTCTCTGCGTAGGGTTGCGTGTATTCTTAGCTGCGCACAGACGTGTACGGATCTTGGCTGCAACAAGATAGTGATCCGAGTCAATGTTTGCACCACGGATCGTGCGTACATCCAATACACTGGAAGAGTGCCTTCCGTCGATCAAAACGTGATCAATTTGATTTTTTGTTTTTTGATCAGGGGACATCCAGGTGGCTTTATGAATATTGAGATGCTTGAATCTAGTGCTACTTGCGACCATGTTTCGTGCTGCGGCGAAGTCAATCAGCCTCATTCCGTTATCGGAGGTGTTGTCGTGGAGACTGAACTTTCCGACTGTTGGACCAAAAATATTTTCCTTGCCCACCTTAGCGGTGAAGTCACCAAGCACAATTTTTACGTCGTGACGGGGGCAGCGCTCGTAAGCATTTTCAAGGCGCTCGTAGAAAATTTCCTTGATTTCATCGTCCTTGTCTTCTGTCGGAGCGTGTGCACATATTAGGCTTATATTGAAAAATCTAACCTTGATGCGGATTATGGCAAGTTGTTCGTTCACAGGTTTGAATCGCAGGACTTGGGGCCGGAGTCTCTTGCCAACTACAAATCCGCATCCAAACTCGTGCTTCTCCGCATGACCGCTGTAGTAGATATCACAAGGTGCATGCCGAATGCAACCCTGTCCCTTCCATCGCATTTCTTGGATAGCGGTGATATCAGCTTTGTATCTTTCCAAGACATCAGTCAGTTGGATAGAGGCACCTTCCCAATTAAGGGTTCGGACATTCCAGGTGCATATCCGTAAATCATTATCAGTTTTTCGTTTGCGGTAGTCGTCATCAGATTTGGGGATCATTTTTCTTCTTTTCTTATTTGTTTTCATTGAAATTTGTTTTAACGGGTGGGCTTCAAACCCGACGCACAACCTATTTTAAGCCTAGGGAGGCCCGCCGCTCAGATTAGCCGCCAAACTAACGGTTGTCAGTTTTGACGTTGCCCAAGAAACACCACGTGGAGGTTTGAGTCAACTTGAGGCGATTTCACAAAGATTATGCTGGCCTCGCCAGGTTGAGACAGTCAGACATGTTACATTGTTCCATCGCCCCCAGTTTCCCAGTTTCCCCAGGAGTATTTACTTAGAAACGTTAAAAAGAGATCTCTCCTACTGAACCATCAAGTTGTCCCTTCTGTAAACAATCGTTAGAGTACATAGTTGATAGTCTCACGAATTCCATCAATAAAGCTCTCGATTTGGCGTTTCCGCTACAAACACCAAGGAAGAAACAAAAGCCACCCTCTTCAATAAGGCAAAGTGGCCTTTGATCCACAGATGCGTGGACGTACTATAAAGTGGCTCCAAAAGAATACAAGAGGAGGAACTTTTGTGAAAAAGTAACTCAAACCTCAGTTTTGATTACACAGTGGTTTAATTCCATACAAAGTTTGGAAAAAATAGAAGCAGTCGCCGTAGATCGATCAAATTTCGTACATAAGTTCAAGTAACCTTAATAAGAAAATATTCGAACTCCGCCTACAACCATATAACACAAAATTTCAAAACACTACATTTTTTTCGTATTACAGTTATATCAAAATAACTTACTCAAGAATCTGAAATATACAATATATGAAAATAAGCCCTATTCGGTTCTTTTATTTCTAAAAATAAAAAAAATAAAAATTAATTGGCCATTTTAGCCCTATAAAGGACTTTGACCGAGTTTCTTTTAATCAAATGTGTTGTGCGTGCTATTAAATGTTTGAACACAAATGATCGAGAACTGGACCTATGAATTTAATGCTGACTCCAAACGGCTTATGTTCTCAAGAAGCTTTACATGGCAGTTTTTACGGTGCCGGGACATAGCCCCAAGGGACATAATCCAAAAGGCCGCTTTGAAAGAAGACATAATCCCAAATGGGGGTTCTGACCCCTTGGGACTATGTCCGCTTTTAAGAGGTTATAATTCAAAGTGATTTCAACAAATACTGATATCTGTGTCGATAAGCAATAACAGCTTAAGTCTGATTTCAAAGTATCGAGAAATCTTGCTTCAAAATCTCTTTTATTTTGAAAGGGTCTTTTAATTTTGTGTGATAACTTTGGCTAAGGTCTTGCTAAAAGCTCCAGACTATGTGTGCTTATAGTGCTATATGCGTGGCACACAGCTGCATCAATAACTCAAATCTTTTTTAAGTAGACTTAAGCTATTTTTTCTTAATACAGATATAAGAGAAAATTATTTGCCCTTATACGAAATGGTGATAACAACATCAACAAGGCCAAATCTATTTTTTATGGTTTTTTTTACGATAAAATAATTAGCCTTTGTAGACAGCGAAACTGGTGTTAAACTTATTGATTGTTGTAATCCCTTAGCAGCGGCCGCCTATTAAAAAGACTTTAGTTTAAATTTTAAAGCTGTGTGCAAATTGATCTTATTTGATCAATTGATCAAATGCGACCTTAACTAAATTGTGTTGATAAAGCAGTGTGTCCTAATTTAGGAAATTAACAATCATATTAATTTTTTTTAGATTATTTTTGTTAATGATTAAACATTGAAACATTATTTCAAAATTGGGTAATTTTTCATTTTTTTTTAAGTGATTTTTCTTTCAATTTTTGAGTCATATTTCATTTGGGTAAATTTTCATTTTCTTTAAAAAGTTTTGGGTGATTTTTCACAGAATTTTTTGGGCCATTTTTCATATCATTTTGGGTCGTTTTTCATTTGGTCGATTTTTCATTTTTGTTTTTTTTGCGATTTTTCATTGGGCGTTTTTTCATAGCGCCGTTGCTTTTTTTCTTCCATCATTTAGGTAAACTATTATAAAAATAGTTATTCAAGTTGTTATCACCATTCCGCACAAAGGCAAAAAAATTTGTTTATAGTGAAATAATTTGCTTTTGTACGGAAAGTTGTTAAATTAGGTATATCCTTACTTAAATACTAACGTAAGTATACAAATTAAACATTACATTATTTTTTAATAATAAACCAAAACAATTTGTTAATCCAATTTAAATATAAAAGTAATATATATATAACAATATATAAGCGTTCACTACTATAAATATAGACATTTAATATAAACATTTTTACTTAATATAACACTTAATATAAACATTTTTACTTAATATAACACCTGATATAAACATTTTTACAAAGAAGAATGCAAATTTGGGATTGTGTCCTCTTTTTAAGCGGTCATAATCCCAAAATCGTTTTGGGAATATGACCTCTTTTTTTGGGACTATGTCCCCTTTTTTGAGGACATAATCCCAAATTTGAATCTTTTTTTCTACAATTTTACACGTGAGCATTTTAAAGGATTGAATGAATGCGTTAAAAAGAGCAAATGAAATACTTTAACTATTTGCGTTAGCAAAAATATTTAAAACACATTAAAACATCAGCTCACATACACAAGAAATAAATTTGCAAAAGTTAAGCAAATGACAAAAACAAAAACATAACGGCTTGTTTCAAAAGTGAAAGTACTTAAATACGGCACACCACAGCAACACTTAACTTTGACTTAATTGTGTTCGTGTGCCAAATTGCCGCATACCATAATTATGAAAAGAAAGTCAACCAAGAAATGATGTAACCAAAACAACGTTGATGATGTTAAAATCAAGTCTCTGTAATAAGTTTCTGTAGCATATCCTCACATATCCTCGCTAAGGTCTCTTTGCAATCAGGTTATGTATGTTTTCTGTGAGTGTGTAGAAAAACACACACGCATGCATATTGGCGTATAGCGTGTATTTAATCACATCCGTTCTGAGTCACATACAATTCAAGCCATAATAATTAGAAACAGATTTGTTGGATATGTTTGAGAAGACTTTCGACTGTTCATGGCAGATAATGAGGCAGAGCTTTGATTAGCACAAATGTGGATAATGCAATAAATTATGAGGAGATGGGAGGAGCGCATAAGTGAGGTTAATGAATTACGGTAATTTCATTGCAGGAAGTTCATTAAATGCTTTGTTTAAATAGAAACCAGTGAAGAGAATGAAATACTGGGAGGTTAAGAAAAGTTGGCGAATAGAATCAGAACAACCAGACATGCTGGCATAATTAAAAGATAACACTTTGAAACAGTTGTGAAAATTGTTTGTATAAAATGTCGCTCGTTGAACGTTCTCTATTCCCTAAAAGCCTTGTAAAATCCTAATTAAAGTAAATCCCTGCATGCCATTTAAACGACCAAAGCAAGCAAATTTAACTAAAAAAAAAGTACCACAAAAAATGAAAGAGTCTCTTGAACAATGTAGTAAATCCGTTTTTATCATTTTCTACATGATCTGTCCGAGAGCGCAAACGTTTGATCCCAAACAGATTGAACAATCAATTCCACTAGATGGGGGCAGTCGTGCAGAGCATACGTTACAACGTAACAACCAACACACACAAACACACAAGCACATGAGCACGACGGCACATTTGCTGGCATTTTGCATGCTAGTCAAATAGGAGCAGCGTGTTCAGCCCGAGTGCTTGCTAGTCGTCGTTGCCGTTGTCGTCCTTGGTGCAACCGTGCAACCTGAGACGAAGAAAAAGTGTCACTCATGCAGTGATGTGACAGATTGAATTGACCTCACCTTGCCGCTAGCACCCATTTTCCCAGGTGTTTGTGTGTTGCACATCAATTTGCAAACACAGAGACACACACACACACACATACACTGTGATGTATGAGACAACAAAAGTTGCCATATGTAATCCACTTGAGCGCGCTCCGGTGCGGCTGACTTCCTTCATGATGACGAGGATGGTGATGGTGTTGGTGTTGGAGGTTTGCACTGCTTCCGATGGTCATGGCGCTGCATTTTTTATTTTGTGCTTAGAATTTTTAAGATTCTTCAGATTGTACAACTTTTTTTATTCGCAAATCGCTTGCATTTCAATGGTATTTTTATCATTGCTGTTGTTGAGTTTGTCATCCTTTTTTAAGATTTAGTGTTTTTTTTTTGTGTTCTGCTTTTACAAATTCATGAAATTTCTAAACACTTCAGCGAAACAGTGTATTGCACTTTCTTACATTAAATGTGTTTGCATGTTTGTAGCGGTGTGTGTGAGTGGATAGACATGTGTGTGCATTGAAAGCATCTGTGCTCGTCGTCGAGAAATTTCCAAAGTAGCAGAATTATTTATAACGTCGAAATGGTAGCGAAAACACAGGCAGCAACTAAACTAAAAACACAAAAAAAAAACAGCAAAAGCAGCAGCAGGAATAATAATGAACATGGAAAACCGCCAACGCAACACCTTAAAGTGTAGTAAATGCGAACTAAGAAAAGTTTTCATACATGCAGCCAAAATACAAGCACAAAATTTACACCAGATTAATGGCTGTCTACAGGGTTTGACGTCACACCGTCCACCGAATTTCAGAATTCAAAATTTTAAAAAAAGCAATTTTTTTCAAAATGTGGATAAACAATGCTTGCAAAAAAATGTGTTTTATAAAAATTTGTAAATCAATTCAGAATTAGAGTTACTAAAGAGCTGAAAAAACATGGGTATGACACAAATTTGCCGGCCATTGCAGTCTAGTGGAGAGTGCGCTAGTCTCTCAACCCAGAGGTCTCTGATCCGAATCCGGGCTCGGGCATGGTGCTTTCCTATATTTAAGAATTATGGAAAACTAAAAATCCACAGCTTAATTGTGGAAAATGTAGATAAAGGGAATGGGACAATTAAGGGCTGAAAATGCTTGCCGAGGTTAAGGCATAACACTACACCTAAAAAATATTTAGAATAAAATTACGAATAAAATCTTTGTAGAAATACAAACAGAGGCTATTCGTAGAATGTACAAATGTTTTGTACATAGTACAAACGTTTGTAGTGTTGGCCGCATGAAAAAAATTTTTGAATTCGTAACTTTGTACATTCTACAAACGCTAGTTTGTAAAAATCTATAATGTATAAATTTGTGAACTGAACGAACATTGTTTGATAATATACAAAGCGGTGGCAGCAGCGTACGTATATTTGTTCGTATCTTTGTAGATGAAACGAATGCGTTTGTAAAATATACAAGTATTTCTTTGTACAATGTACAAACGGTCATTTGTATTATTCACAAAGTCGTTCGTAGGCTGAAAAGAATAAACAGCTTTGTAGAATATAATAATTGTTTTGTACATAGTACGAAGCTTTTTTTTGGGTGTAGCCTCGGTTAAAAGCAATTCACATTGTCTTTCACGGTTGTTTCGCCTAATCAATAATTCACGTATTGTTCCAATCAATTCCTTTAAATAAATCTATCCCTTTCCTTTCAGGTCAAAGACTAAACCTTGTTTGTATAAGGCGCATGCCTTGTTCTTTAATCTTTTTAAAAAAAAAAGCTGAAATCACAAATTAAATATCGATTAGATTTCCACAGAGTTTAAAATATTACTAGATTATTGTCCAAATTTTATGACATTGTATTAACGCGTTATCGAGTTAATATCCTCAAAGTGGCGCTACCTCCGTGTTTTCTATTAATCATGAAAAAAGGAACCTGCTTCATCGAACTCGAGCGTAAGATTTTGGGTTGCTGAGTTTCATCGTGATCGTTAAATATAAATGAGACAGTTACTCCAGAGAACATCCTCCAGAGACCTAGTATTTAAAAAATAAAATTAAGAATACTTAAAAACTAAATGTATAAATAACAAGCCGCCTCTCGAAAGTCCATTGTAAATGTTTTGTTTGTTGCCAAGTGTTAGACGGACAAAGCACTACGATTTCGAGCCGTCCCTAAGCCTGTCGAACCTTGCACTCTTATATACCTTCTGCTATAAACTTACTGAGAAGTATAACACCATGCATCAGCGGTGAATGCAAAGTCTGTCTGTTGTACTGCTGAATTTATTTCTGATTGTTGGTGGGTGTCGATTTTGTTTAGTCAACTCGGGGACAGTGGCGTTATGAGTAGTGTGCTCTTTTGTTACGGATCACCAGATAGAGATTTTGTCGAGGAATAAAACAGTTTTTGAACTAAAAAAATCCTTTTTTACTGTCTTGCCGAAGACTTTTTAGTAATATATTTAAACCCTACGGCCAGACCCTCATCATTAGCACCCATTCGATTATGTACTAAATAAACTTGTAGTATCCATATGAGGAGTGTCTGTTCAAAAGGTCCTATTTAACATTTTTGAAAAAGCCGTTTTTGCTGTGGTTCCATTTCACTTCAAATGTTGAATCCCATCATTTTTACAAATAAAAAAATTAAGAAAATCGTAAATATTTGCAATATTTTTTGCATCAAAGTTTATGTTGCTGTTCAAAAGGGCCTATTTGCATATAATTTCATGAATACTGAAAAATTGCTGTTGAAGATATTTATTTTTAAGCAAAAAGGTCTAATATCCATACAAGCTTTTAGTTTTTGTAAAAAACTTAATCAAAAGGTTCTATTAAATTTTTTTAAAGACTTAATTACAAGTTCTCTTTAAGGGGAGGTTCTAGTAGGTTCTAGTAGAAATTAAGTGTAATTTCAGTATTTTTTTGAACGAACTTAAATCTTTATTGAAAAAATCTTTTTTGGCATTTATTAAGTGTATATTTCAAAAAACTATACAATTTTTTCAATGAATAATAATTCGAAAAGACGGCTGAAGTTCTCGCTGATCAAAGCCGTGCGCGGCAATAGCCGATGTGCGGTGTACACTAGAGAACTGCACAAGCCTACTTGAATCTCTATTTCAAGTACTTGCTTAAAATACAAGTTCAAGCTAGCTTGAGCTTGATAATTTTGAATCAAGTATAGCTTGTAATTGAATATAAATAAGCCCACGACAGCTTTCGACTTGCTAGTATGCTAGCTTGCAAGCAAACGGCACGAAGTTTCAAGTAAAGGAAGCTTGATGCCTTCGGCAAAAAGCTTGAAAAGCTTAAAATTGAAGGCAAGTATCCAATTAAAGCAAGTATCCAAAAAATTCAATGAGATTGTTTAGAGAGAGCTTAAGCGTAATAGAACTTTTAAGGATTCTGTGGACTCCGTGGTTGGAAGTTTTAGGGGTAACTTATTTCGAAGATGATGTCAATTTTTAAAATTTAAGATGGCGGATAGAGTTGCCACCTAGATTTTTTTTATTTTTGCGAATTGTTGAAATTTTGAAATTCTGACAACGGATTTGATTTCGAATATAATGTCACAGTTTTAAAATTTAGGATGGAGGTTAGGGTTCCCACCTAAATTTTTACCACAGTATTGCCACCTAATATTATGTATTTTTAAGAGTTTTATACATCATTTATCAGTGTTAAGGGGTCGCTGATTTCGAATCTAAAGTCATAATTTTAAAACTCAAGATGGTGGATAGGGTTGCCACCTTGATTTTTTGTAGTTTTATGAATTCGGGGCTGGCAAAAAAAAATGGTACACCAAAAATGGGTCGTTGAATCCGAATCCGTTGTCAGAATTTCCATATTATAAAATTTAGAAATAATAGGGTTGCCACCTAATATTATGGCAATAACAACAGAAAAAAAGTTACACGAACTCCGCATAATAAATGAAACGAACAACGAAACAAACAATCGCTTCCGACGGCAGTGCAGCCGCATAAAGTCGAAACCAGAGTTGAAAAGTAGGAAACTTGACTTTTTCCACCAACTCATGTGGGGTAGAAACAAAATAGAATCACGTCAGACATATGATTCGTTTTTTAGAAGCCAGTCGCGAATTGTAAGGAAAAAATAAATCAAGTCCCTGCATATCAACTCAAAGCTTGATATTTTTTCAAATAGCTTGATTTTCAATTTACTTGTTGCAGATCTCTGCTGAACACTCTACAGCCCTGCTAAGTGATCGGAAACGAAAAAACCAAAAAAAAAAATTTAACCTAAATGAAATTGGGGGAGCCTTGTAGATTTCCGATCTTAAAAAAAAACCTTTTTAAAAAAATGGCGCCCTTTGAAAAAACCCTCTTTTTTCTCCTTTTTCTTTTGCTTTAACGTTAAAAAATAATGATAATACATTTTTTTGGAAAAAAACACTTCCTGAAAGCCCCCTTAATTGAATTAGCTTTAATTTGAGCTGTCAAACATCGAAATCGGTCAAGTCCTTGAAGCGGAATCGTATACAGTGCGAAAAAAGGAGTTTCGACGCACTCTCTCGTCTACGACGCTATGACTCGTAAAATAAATTAAAAAAATAAATAAACTGACCATTTCAGCCCTTGGAAGGACTTTGGCCTAGCTTCTATTGATCAATTGTGTTGTGCGTGTTGTTAAATGTTTGATCACAACTGACCGAGAACTGGACCTACGTGTTTTATGCCAACTCCGAACGGCTTATGTTCTCCAGAAGCTTTACATGGCGATTTTCACTCTTTGAGGTTTGCCATTGTCTGCAGAGAGGTGACAACCGAACAGAAAAATTTATTCAATTGAAAAAACTTTTCTGTCTGAGCTGGAATTGAACCCAGGCAACCGCGGTTCTTAAGCTTAGGGCCCACGCACTCTACCCACTAGGCTACGTTCGCCACTATCATAAAATAAATTAGATAGGGAAATATCCTTTTGACTACAAATTTTCAAGATCCTTAGAATGCAAATAAAGCAAAAAACAGAAATTTTCCGTCGATTTCTACTAGAACCTCCCCTTAAGCTAAGGAACTGATTATTCAAGGAATGAAAGTCCTTAATGAATCCTTATCATTACTATGCGAAACCGAAGTCTCAGAATTGTAAGCAAAAACAAGACTTTTTTCTGTTTTCTTCAACTTCATAAAATGTCAAAATAGGCCCTTTTGAACAGATACTCCTCATGTGAATCACCAAGCTTACAACTCTTCGTATTGTGTTCTGCCTCTATATGGTTTAAAATTTTTGACTACTTTTTAATCCAAAATTTGGTTTAAAGGATAAACCTTAAAGATAAGGCTATACTTTTTAATCCAAACATTAGTTTAATTTAGCTGAGTCTCAAACCCACGTTTCAGAAAAGAACTTACTTGCATTTGTAATGATGCAAAATAAGGAAGACTATCAATCTTTTTGAAAAGACTATAATCTTTTTTTAAATTAAAAAACTTTTAACTTTTCCTTGGATTAAAATTTTTTTTTTTTGTGTTGTCTATATGTATTCCAAAAAAGTTTAAAATTTAGTCCAAGATTTTTAGCCGTGTTCTCTAGGTAGAAGACCAGTGCTAGCAATTTTTTATTGGATAATTGCTTTTCCATTTGCAGACATAAAGCTTACTATTAAGGCAATATTTTTACCTGTTGCTCGGATTCTGTTATCAACGCACCGCCCTAGTTTTGATTTGATTTTACATAGGATAAGACGAAAACCACTTCGTCCGTTTCCTACAACCATACTCATTTTTTCAGTTCATAGCTTTGATCAGGGTTCCCTGGCATAAATTGCAAGTATTGCGAAGTAAACTTCCGCATTTTGCTATTCTGATGGGTATTGATTAAAAAATAACTTTTTCTTAAATTGATTTGGAATTGAGAAATCAGAAAGATGCTCATATTGTGAAGATCTAAATTAATTTGCAGAATGTGAACGTGCACTTGTGCTTACATTTGCACTTGCATTTGTATTTCTACTTGGACGTGCATTTTAACTTTGCCTTTGCCTTTGCCTTTGCCTTTGCCTTTGCCTTTGCCTTTGCCTTTGCCTTTGCCTTTGCCTTTGCCTTTGCCTTTGCCTTTGCCTTTGCCTTTGCCTTTGCCTTTGCCTTTGCCTTTGCCTTTGCCTTTGCCTTTGCCTTTGCCTTTGCCTTTGCCTTTGCCTTTGCCTTTGCCTTTGCCTTTGCCTTTGCCTTTGCCTTTGCCTTTGCCTTTGCCTTTGCCTTTGCCTTTGCCTTTGCCTTTGCCTTTGCCTTTGCCTTTGCCTTTGCCTTTGCCTTTGCCTTTGCCTTTGCCTTTGCCTTTGCCTTTGCCTTTGCCTTTGCCTTTGCCTTTGCCTTTGCCTTTGCCTTTGCCTTTGCCTTTGCCTTTGACTCTGACTTTAATTTTTTTTTAACATCACACCCTGTGGCATTCCAATGTGAAACTAGAAACAATAAATGAGCAACTGAAACAAGTTACTCCTCTACTTTTTCTTTTCCTAACGTGTTTCACACCAAAACCAGTCGTCATTCTTTTGTAGTCAGCCATTCCCTAAAACAAGCAATTCACTTGCCAGCCAAGCAGCCAGTTCAAGCCGAACTAAATTATTTGTATTGCGTCTGTAAGAAACTCCTGAGACGTGACTGCATCTGAAGAAAAAGGATGTGCAAACAATAGTAAATCGCAAAATGGTGCTATATATATTTGTGATGTGTGTGTGTTTGTATGGATGTGTGTTGGTATGTTTATGTTGTTGCTGGAACAATATATGGAACGTAAACGTTTTTTAAGCAAACTACATAGGAAAAACAGCCATATCCACAGCTGTGAACATATGGCAGACATACACACATTACCAAAAATTTCACAGTGACGAATGCAGCACGTTTTTTATACTTCTTTTATTCTTCACAGTTTTTTCTTACTTGCTTCTGTGGTAGCATTATTTTCGTTCACTCGTTTCTCATTGCAGTCAATGTGTGAGTGCATATAAAATTCTTTTTTTTTTCAGCATTTTCTTTATCATCTCAAATTCGCTTTATATCTTTCGAGCTTTCTTGGAAGTATGTTAATCAAAGTTGCCAGAACTCAGTTTTTAAAACTGTTATAAATCTTTAGAAAAATATTTTTTACAAAAAATATTTTTAACAATAATGGTTACTTAAAATAAAATTTGTTTAAATAAGACGAATTGTTTTTACAATTTTTTTAGTACAAAATTTTGGATGGCAACTCTCTTAACTGTCTTTTTAGCACTTTTGTTGGCAAAAACCATTAAAACAAAATATATTTGGTATCTTTTGCACATTTTGTTTGGTTTTTATGGCCTTTGGCTTTAATGTTGTGTGTGTGTATGTGAGAGTGTTTTCTTTTCTATGGCTGCATGTTAGTTCTAGTGTAAGTTTATTTTTTATTAACCATGCGTTTGTATGCATTGAGTGCAGTTTTTGTTAAAATTCTTTGTTCACTCTTTTATTGCAGCTATTCTTATCCAACATATCGCCAAAATCATGTGGCAATATTATACTCCATTTAAAGTTCTCACGTTTCTAACTACTTTAAGCAAATGCTACAAAGCTCAATTGTAGCAAGGGTTTTCTTTATATTCTGCAAAGTGTCACACGTCAGTCTGTAAACCTCATTGCATTAGCTAGCGGCTGTAAAACTTTATACTTGAAATTAAATTGCCCCGAAAGCATTTAATCCGCTGCTTTATCTCGCCGCCGCTTTTCATCAGAACTCTTGATTCTGTCATGGTTTGCTTTTTTTATTTTTTTTTCTCAGCTGCTTTTATGGCAAAAAATAAATCTCAAAAAATAATTTACTCAACTTTGTTTAATCTGGAACATTTTTTTTTTTTTATATTTTGTCGTGCTTATCCTGGGGGCAACCTGCCCTATTCAAGCTGTTTTTTACGTTGTTGTTGCTGCTGTTGGTGGCGACGCTGGTAATGGAGGCAATGCTTAGTGTTGCTGCTGCTTCATTGAAACCCTCGTCCGACACTTCAAAGGATACTTCAACACATCATTGAAGCAATCCGCTGTTTTGTGTGCAATCAACGATAAAATATATATTTTTTTAATCTACTTCAGTGTCCTTTCTTTGAGTTATCAACCTGAAATGATTCTGTTTACATTTAAGATTATGGTTTTTACATTGTCTATAGTTTTTTAAGTAAGTTCTTTATTAAATACTTGAAATTTTGTGTTATATGTACTTGAAAAATAAATGAGTCATTTGGATGGGGTTGTTTGGTGCCAGGTTTCTTACCACATTTTAACCCCAAATATTTTTTCCAAGCAAAGCTGCGCTAGGGTTTCTAAAAATTCCAACCCATGTGTGAAAGTAGGAACGTGTGAGTGTGTGTGCACTGTTAAAAATCTTAAACTTGGATTACACATAGGACAACACCAAAAAAGATTACTTTTAATCCAAGGAAAAAGTTAAAAAAAGAATATAAAATAAAAAAATTTCTGACCAGTTCATGATTTGAACACACGTCCTTTGATGTGCTTGTCCAACACCTTACTCGTCCAACTCAGCTGTTAACAAGGTTTCGCTTAGTTTGCAATGTTACGAATGCAAGTAAGTTCCTTTCAGAAACGTGGGTTCAAAACCCAGCTAAATTAAACTAAAGTAGAGCTTTAAAAATTTTACTTTTGGGATTAGAAATTCCTTTAAACCAAAGTTTGGAAAAAAAGTAGCTAAAAAATGTTAATCATAAGCTTCGCCTAAAAAGTATCGTTTGGGTTCTACGAGACATTGACCACTGAAAACCCTTGAGACATTTGATGTTACTTTCAACAACCCAACAACTCCGAAATTATCACATTGTGTTATTTAAATAATACAGTATTTTACCATTATCTTCGAGATACAGCTTGAGTAATGCCCCACAAATGAGTTGAAATTTTGTGTAGCCACTTCAGGTATTTAATAGAAAAATATATGTAATGTTATACAAAAAATTATGCTGAATGCTACAACACATGATTAAATACGTGGGTACGTGTACTCACACATAGGTAAAATAATACTTGAAATAATTTGCCATTTTTTTCAAACGTACATAATTCTATTTATGTTTCAAAAGAAATACAAAACGTTTTTACACAATCACACAAAGCAAACGCTGCAACTACGGTTAACCTCACGTTTTTGGAGATGGGCGCGAGGTAGTTTTTGCGGGAAATGAAAATAAAACATTCAGAATTTCAGAGATATAATTTTTATTTTATTTGAATGCAACGTAATTTCATTAAAATTCAAACTGCAGCGCACTCCTGCTTGCGCATACTGCGGAAACTTAAAAAAATATATAGAGAAGGATGTCAAAAAAGTTGAGTGCAGGAAAAACTGCATTCATTATTATTATGAAATAAAAAAACAAATAAAAAATATAACAAAAAGAAATTGTTGACTTTGATGCACATGGCTTTGAAGTTAATAAGCTGAGATCAAGATAAAATATCTGTCGGTTGTGTATAAATATCTGTGATTTTATTTTTTAATATTTGCATTCATCGCATATGGTTGATTGGTGTTTGAAGGGGTTGCGTGCTTGGAGGAAGTTGCATTGAAGCTGCAGTAACCCCGCAGTAACCTGCCAGCGTGCTTTTTCATTGAATAGCAAAATACTTTTGCCTGCCAGCTTTAAGTTTGTTTACTTTGATATGTATTCGTAAGGATATTTGCCCCTTTTGTTGTTTATTTTTCCCTTTTTCTTCAAAAGCATAATTAAACAGAAGCTGCTATTTCCTGCTGCCAACTTCTGCAATTCTTGGCAAATATTTACATAGATTTCAAATGTGGTGAATGCTTTTACTGAATGTTGAATTAAATATGAGTTGTTACAAGAATATTTAAGGCACAGTTGGGGGAAGTGACTTCAGTTTTATTTACTTAGACTTTTGAACTTTCAATTAAATTAATATTTGTGTTAGGATTTGTGTTTAAAATTTTAAATTTTCGACAAATTTTCGAAAACGGGGCGAGGTATCAATAAAATAGTTCTATATATTAGAGTTTTCATTAGCGGTATTCACGATTCAGTGCACTTGCCTGTGCAGTTGAGGACTTGTGCAGTTAGATTTTCATGAATACACCACCATCACAATTTCAAAGGTGTCAAATTTTTCAATGCACACAAGTGCATAACTGCTCAAGTCCTCAAGTATTAGGCCTTTTCCACACTTGGTCAACGCAATTCCAACACAACTTCAACGCCACAGCGAAAAAGATGAAAAGCAATGCAACTATAAACCGAACGCATTCAGACTTGCTTTCAAAGTCATGCAACATAAAATAATTGTTATTATATAATAACTCATGTTTTTCGACTTCTTGCACTAATTTAATATTTAACACTGCTCATTCATCTTGCAAACTATTTCTTCTTCTTTTAGATTCTATTAGGAACTAATTAATTAGCTTATTCACCTTGATTAATATAAAGCCTACTGCACTACAAATACTTGAATTCACAAAACAAACAAACTGATGCAACACGTCGCCGATGAAAATTGCGGAAAGCCGCGTTGCGTTGAACAGGTTGAGAACGTGTCGAGAACTTGTTGCGTGCAAGTTGCTTAATCTGAATGTTCCGGTATAAATACACAGGCTAGCAACTTGAGTTGGAGCTGCGTTGACCAAGTGTCGAAAAGGCCTTAGGCAACAGTAGAAAAGCACTTGCGCAGATTTTTGTCGTATGTGTACACTCTCTGCTAACGGACACCCCCCTAAACGGACACCTCTCCTAATCGGACACTTTTTGATGGCCGCAAATATTTGTTTTACAATTTTTTCACTTCTCCCTTTTAGAGGGTCAACACTCCCATAACAGGACGTGGACAATACTTTAAAACTTTAGACATCTGCATAAATGCATAAAAAGCTACCCAAGAGACACTCTCTGAAATTTTTGTCATATCGTCATTCAATTCTTTCGCGATGAAAAGCAATGAGTTCATGAAAAAGAGGGATGAAGTTCATTGAGAATGAGAATAGCGAATTCTTTGTTCTCACTGTTCTCGCATCTTCCATAGATCGCACTCAGCAAAACCCACTACACATTGTTTATTGCTTGTGTGGAATGAGTGAAGGTTTTGCATAAAAATGATGGAACGGATGAGGCATGCTAGTGCCCGAGGGATGGGTGTGGTGGTTGCATTCAAATAATTTGAATTATAGAAAGAACTCAAGAACATTGAATGAAATCTTGCATGAAAATGCATGGGCATACGCATACTTTAGAATTATTTTAAATGTTTTTTTAATTTATATGATGCTTTTATTTATATGTTAATAAATATATATACATTAAGAGATAAGAGATATTTAAATTTTTTTCTAAAATACATTTACTGGCCCATTATCATAAACAAAATAAAAGTCGACTCTAAATTTTGTGCAAGATTTTTGACAACATATTGTATTAAAAAACTGTAAAAATGCTTGTACTAAATTTTGAGTCGACTTTTATTTTGTTTATTATATTAAGCCAATGAAAATAATATTAAATTAATTAAATACGCTTTATTACAACCAAATAAGTTAAGTTCCAAATTGTATGAGACATAATGTTTTATTGTTACTCAGAAACATTGAAATCATCTATACTTTTTTAAAAGAATATACTTTGTTGGAAAGATTTATTTAGGGTTTGTTGATTAAACTCTTAATAGCACAGGTCTTTTATACGAGTATATATATTTCGATGTTTATGTTTTTTAGAAATGATGCGAAGGATCAGTAGTGCTACTTGGAAAATTCTATTAATATGATACCTGCAGTAATATCACATAATTGATTAGGTATGAATAGCTTCGTTTTCTTAAGGTTACATTGCACGTTTGAAAAAAATGTTGCTCAATTTAAAACATTTATTTTGAATAGAATATAATACATAGGGACTTAATTTTTTTACGTAAATAATACAAAAAAACAGTATTGCTGCACTCAGAAAAAAAAACAACAGTAAAACGGTTAAATCTCATCCAACAGATGAGTTTTTGAAATTAACAGTCTGGACTGTTGATAAAATAACTGTTTTATAAAATGGCTGATATCAATACATATTCACATAAAAGCAAAGAAAATTCAGGTAGGAATTAAGTAAAATAGTTATTTTATTGACAGTCCAGACTGTTAATTTGAAAAAACTCATCTGTTGGATGGGATTTAACTGTTTGTTTTTTCTGTAAGTGTAAACAATTTTGTATTTGTTTTTAAAAGCTCCTTGTTCTTCGTTTTCAGCCAGTGTCATAAGGCTATTTTTCGCTACAATCTATACTAGAATTACTAAGTATATATTGTAGTAAAATTATTTTGGAATATTTTTTTTTGTATTATAAACGTAAAAAATTAAGATTCTTTCTATTATAATATATCTTAAATAAATGATATAAATGGAGTAAAAAGAAAAAAAATTCTATTGTTTTGTAGTTTTATCACAATAAATGTTTTAATTTGACCTTAAATAAATAAAACAATAAATTTTATTTTTTCCAACGTACACTGTAGAGCCTGCAATTTTGGGTTGTTTAGGCAATTTCGGGATTTTCGGAATTGCAAATTTCAATTCCGGGATGCCGGGATTAGTCCCGGGATTGAAACTGACTGAAAAAAAATGTAAATAATTTTTATAGTTGAAAGATCTTTTTTTACAATAAAACACACGCAAAAAACTTAAATCGATTTTAAACATTAAGTTAATGAAGCAACCCGAAATAATTTTTTTGAAAATCGAAATAGTGTTCTACAAATTTTAATAGCAATGAAACGCAATAAACTTCTTTTTAAAATGCTTAAAATTGAAAACTATTATAAAAAGGAACAATTAAAGTAATAGTAAAGGGAATAGTGAAATTCTAATTGTTTAAGGCAGACCGGTGGTCTAGAGATTGTCTTCTGCGAGTTTTGAAGACATTTTAAAAACAATTATAAAAAAGGAATTATTTCATTATATAATTTAAATAATACGTTACAAAAACCTAAACGTATACTTTTTTATTAATTTGGACACTCACTTTATTTTTATAATTTGTTTCGTATTGAAAAGCATTAAAAGTTAAATTTAATGCAAAATTTTTATATACTCTGTGAAAAAAGCATAACAGAATAAAAAAAAACTTACTCAATAATTAAAAAAATGTTACTTGTTTAAGCTCCAAGAAATTTTTTGGTTTTTTTTAATGGATTTAAATGGAGTTTTCTTTGATAGAAAAAAATAAATTTCTAAACATAGTTTTAAATATATCCTTCAAAGAAAAATTATTTCTTCCAAAGAAAAATTTACATCTAGAAAAATACTTCCTTGGCTAAAACAAATAAAATTTTCTTAAATATTGAGCAAATTTTATTTTAGTACGCTTTATTCTGAGTGAGTTTTTTATTATTTTTATTTATTTGTTTTTTATACATTTGTTTTTTATAGTGTTTACACAGTGTTATTTTTAAAAACAATATATAAAATAAATTAAAGAGTCTCAATTTATTTAAAAAAATGCAAGTACATTTGTTTCAAAAATAGCTTCCATTAAAACTAAAGAAATTTCATATTTTTAAAACAAAAACTTGTGTTTTTTTATTTAAAAGCTGAACTTTTTTCTGAGTGTATTAGCATTTTCTTAATATTTTGAGAAAAAAACATTAAAGTAAAAACTTATTTTGTTAACAACTGAAACATATTTCTACGAAACTATTTTTAATGTTTAATAAAACCTTTATAACGCTTTAATTATTATCTGAAATGAGCAATCCAGTTTGTCAAAACAGAATGGAAATCACATCAAATTCTGATACAAAAAGTCATCACCACAATAGCGAAACATAGTCCTCAAAACTTAATAAATTTGTTATTTCTTACAAAAATTTACTATGATATAAATTATGCAATGATTTTTAAATTTAAAAAAAAATTTAAATCAAATCCCACCAAACAAAGCAATATCATCTACTTGATTTGAGCATTACTGTGGAGAATACTTTGGCAATAATAATTCGAAAAATAAGCAATTTCAATTATATGAATTAAAACAAACCTAATAACGTAGTTTTAATATTGATTTTAAAATTTTTTGTAACATCCACAAAAATAATAATAATGAAAGTGTGAATTAGTTACACTCATTTCGTTTTCTTTTTTATATAGAAACAACGCAAAAAATTATTGACTTTATACATTTTTCTCCATTCTTTGCTCATAAAACCTAATTTTGTAAAAAACTGGTATGCACTTCGTTTTTTTTTTTTAATTGTTCCTTAAAATGAGCGTTAAAACATAAAAATGGGATAAAAAGGAAAAGAGTTGTGATATTTTACTTTACGAAAAAAATTTTATTTTCTTGTTGTATTAAAAGAAAATCGTAAAAATTCCGATTTGATCGGTGTCCTCTTTTTATTTTCTTTCCACATTCTGCCGTCTTTTCAATTTACCGGGTCAGTTTGCCAGTTCATTTTTCAAAAAAACGTGAAAAATACATCTCATTCTTGGGACCTGAAATTTAAAAATGTTAAAATCATCTTTCTGCCACCAAACACAATTGAAGCAAAAAGCATGGTAGGATGTAAGTTCGACGACAGCACAAAATTGCTTTCAATATGTCGGTTTTGGACCTTATTTGGACATACAGACCTCACTATCGACAATTGTAGTTGGACTGCAGAAGATGAACTTCCACTATCAGAAGTAGCTCAGTTTTCTAACATTGTTAATTGGTCAAGTTAGGGAGCATTACTTACTTACTTAGTTGGCGCTACAACCGTATGTCGGTCTTGGCCTCATCTAAGAATTTGCGCCAGCCATTTCTGTCTTTCGCTTGCTGGCGCCAGTTGGAAATTCCAAGCTTCGTCAGGTTGTCCTCTACTTGGTCTTTCCAACGAAGATGCGGTCGTCCTCTTCTGCGTTGACCGCTAGGGAGCATACTCAGTTAGGGAGCATACTCAGGTTAAAATTGAAGATTACATTAATTTAGCCTTGATATTGGAAGTGTATTTAACACACCAGAAGAATCAATTAATGTATCTGCAGATGAAGAAGAAGATGAGGTAGACGAGACATTAACTTCTTCTTAAAAATATGCTTATCTAGCTATAAGAAAACTTAAGCAATTTTCTTTACGTCATAATGATATCAAAGGAGTCAAATTGTTAACTGATATTGAAATCAATTGACTGGATATTGAAATGGAAAAAAAGCCATCAAGATAAGATTTCTGATTTTTTTTAATTCAATTTAAGCATTCTGAATGACAGAATTGTTCTTTAAATACATACCTACCATTGCATAAGTGCATGATACCATGGGCATAGCGAGGAGGGTAAACTTTAGAAAAATTAAATTTTTTTGGTTTTAAAGTTAGAAATTCAAAACAGTTTTTCTTATAATTTAAATAGTATTGAAGTTTTTAATATTTACTAACGCCTAATTTATTTTTTTTTACAAACATAGGTCTTTTTTTTTAGGTCTGACACAGTTATTATTTGGTAAAAAATGTTTATGAAAAGCCTTAATTGAAATTGGTATGTAACTCTGATATATATATATATATATTGCAATCTGAGCTGCTAAACTCGTTAGTCGATTTTTCACCAACACTGACGTTCGTTGTCATAACTAACGAAACAAAATCAGCTGTTCAAAATGAAATTTCTGATTGGTTTTATTTGTGCATTTTTCAATTTATATATTTTTATATAGATGGAAATATAAGAAAGTTTTTTGGTGGTATGCTTAAATTAAGTAACTGCAAATAATAAAGTCTATGTTTGTTTTCGAATCAATTTGCTTTACAGACAAGAAAATAAAATTGAGTGAAAATGAGAGCAGAATAGAAGAGAATGATGAGTTACTTGCACTCACTTGCGTGTTTTTAATTGCAAAAGAATCTATCTACGTCTGCTTTTTCTAGCACATGCAATAGTAACAGTTTCTGCGAAAACGACTTGGGTAAGTGGGTCGATGTGCTTTAACGAAAACATCTCAGAAATTGCAAATGCTCAAATACCCCTGGGTTCCTCCTCAAATCTACGGTTTTAAGGAGGGCACGATTGGACCAAAACTGAAATTTTTCACAATTTTCTACAAACTTATGCGCCGTGTTTCATATACTCAAAAAAATTAAGTGGTGCACTTTGCTTGTACTGTTCCCTCTTTCGACCTTAAAACGTTCAAGATGTTTCAGGATCACTCGTTATAAAGCTTTTCACAAAATATAAAAATGTGCGTGAGTATTGTAGAAGCCTAGTCAGTGGCACATAGAAACAGCAGAAGCAACTCACGCATTAAATACTGACCTGCTTGTTGATGTAATGATGCTGTCTGGTCACAAGAAATCACTGGAACAAAATCGAAGGATTTTGTCTTTGATTATTTCGGTTATAGTTTTCTGTGAATCTCACAAACCATCACATCATCACATCACATCATCACAACCATCACATCATCCATTTTAGTGAGTACTGCTTCACGCAAAAATTAAAAATCAGCTAACAATCAATCCAGCAACATTACCTTTCGAATATTGGAGGGTGTCGCTGTTTATACCATATCTCGACTTGTTAAAATCATCCTTACAACGGCGTTTTTATTCCTTTAAAGCTTTCACATAAATTTGATGCAAGAGAAAATGGAGAAGCTGAATGATGATTTTTTTGAATTGCTTTGCTGAAGATACGTGCCAATGAATACTTTGGTTTCCACTTTTGTTAAATCGTGTTTGATTCAATTTCGTTTTTAATTTCATTTTATTTTTTCTCAATAAAACTAATATTTAAGAAATAAATTTTTTTTATGAGCTATATGAAACAAAAAATGGCGCCCCCCTGAGTAAAATCCTGGCTACGCCCTTGTATGATACGATTAGTTCTTCATTTTTGTGGGCCAGAACAAGCGGTACAATGCCTATATATACTTTTTCGATTTTTTTTATCTTTAAGCATTTTATGGATCCAAACTGAAACTATACTCAACCTATGAACCACTCTCTACCTTATAAATATTAGATGTTGGCAAATCAAAAGCACTTAGAGTGCATTTCGAATATCGAAGTGTTTGTGTTTACTTTGAAGGCAATAAACTAATTTTTGTAGAATTTATGAAGGTTTTGCTATTATGATGACGTCACTTTGTGTGGGAGCTAGGTTCATTTTGTCAAATTACAAAAGTAAAGAGCCAGAAATGTATTTGCAAAATTTGCAAATTGTTTTTTTTTTTTTTTTGTAAGACTTAAAGAAATTTAAGCGTTTTCATATAGCAACTTTGTATGGGAGGTAGGCGTGGTTTTTCTAATTTTGATAAATTTAAGGTACTCTTACAGTATGTAGCTACAAAAAAAACCTTTTTTATTAATTTTTTTTACCTAGTATTATTAATTTTAATGATTCAAATTTTTTAAATACTCAACTAGGTTGTTGTTATTTTTCTACAAGGCGTTGAAGTTAGCATGTTTAAAAAATGTTTGCAATTGGCTTCTCGCCTCCAGCATTTACAAAGCATCTGAAAGTAGGAAATCAAAGTGCATTCGTGAGTTAAAGGTTGTAGTTGAGCACTCAACCTATGCAAATAAAAAAAATAAAAAAAGGCATGCGTTGAAAAAAAATGTACAAAAACACCTCTTTTTTGCCGAAACTTTCAGCCATACAAAAAAATTTAAAAGTTTTTTGACTGTTTATAGGTCTAGTGCTTAACAGATAAGGATCACTATAACTAACTATCACTACATATGGATAAGACATAAGTAGAACTCCAGATATCTTAGAAGCCGATTCGAAAAACCTTGTTTCGAAAAAAACGCGATTAAAGATTATAAGGTTCTTGAATATCACGCGACATATGAATAGCATATGTTATAACTTTTTTTCTATTTAATATTTTTTCTAAAATTTTGTTCTAAAAATTTGTATTTTAAGGTCTTAACACCTTAAAGAACCATATTCTAACGAAAAAAATTTAAGTTTAATTTTTTACACACTGTAATAGTACCTTAATACTCAGAATGCACTCTGGTAAAGAAAACTTAAGGTTAAAGTTTTTTTGCTACATTTAAAGTCTTCATTATATTTTTTTGTGAAATTAAAACAGATTTTATCTCCTTTATAAAGTCACTTTCTATAGGAGATAGGCGTGGTTTGAATTCTATTTGGCTCCGATCTAAATTTTTCTACCTCACGCATGCTTCGTAAGGGATATATTATTTTCTTCGTTGCGTGGCACTTACAGAAAAGTATATATTTGGGGCATTCCACGTCAAATCAGACGGCTTGGAGAATTTTTTTTTATTTGTTTTATTTTTTACTATGTTGATGTTCCTTTTCAACAGAATAACTTAGTAAATTTTCAAATTTTTTCGGCTACTGGTTACAGAGATATCGAATTTTAAAATAATCGCATTATAAGGAAACTGTGTTCAAATAAATACTCATAACTTTTTCAGTGTTAAGCGAAATACAACAATTTTTTTTTTTTGTATTTTGTGTTTTTTGTCTGCGATCTAATAAAAAATAGAAAAAATTTTTGGGATGTAATATTTTAAATATATTTTTCTCACTGTTCGATTTTTTTCATAACTTTTAATCCCCATTTGGTAGTGGGTTTCGAAAAACTACTTTTTTTTTCTGATTTTTTAAAGTTTTGTTTTTCGCTTTAAACCACTGTGTAATATTTGTAATCATAGTAGGTCTGTTCGCGTAGTCGAATGTAAACGAAATATTTCAAAAGTTTTTACTAGAAAGTGCCTGAAAAGAGTTCGTTTACTGAGAGAAATGGGTAATAGAGAGGAAATCACATTTTCTCTCCGTTCAAGTTTTTTAAAATTTACCAGAAAAATTTCATCTTGTAAAAAGATGAAAACTGTCAAATGGTAGCTGTGTGTGTATAGCAGCTGAGATTTTTTAGATTTTCTTAGGCGTATTTGACATTTTTCATTATTTTACCAGAAAGCGTTCGTTTACTTTTAAATTTGAAGTTAATTTTTCTATCAATTTTATTACTTTTGAAGTTGTCAATTTTTTTAATAGGTTCTTTAATTTGTTTCAAAAAAGCAGATTGTTCTTTTGCTATATAATCATGTGTTAAAAGACCGACAAGATGATTGCAAAATATATCAACGAACTCTGATGAGGTTTTCGCAAGCGTCTCGAGCCTGCAACGAAGGTTAGATATCCAATATTTATACGTAATATTTTCAACAGCATTGTGGTCAAATAAGTTGTCTAATATATTTTTAAAGACATTGATTCCAGGACAATCTGAACATTTTCCAAAATGCCAATCGGATGATGGAAAAGGACACAAAATCAGTTTTAAGCAGTCACTATATTGCTTATGAACAGACCTGCTATGATTACAAAAATTACACAGTGGTTTAAAGCGAAAAATATTTTCTAACAAAACTTTAAAAAATCAGAAAAAATAGTAGTTTTTCGAAACCCACTACCAAATGGGGATTAAAAGTTATGAAAAAAAAAGAAGTTTAATATAAACAAATTTCAAGAAAATCGAAGAACACTAACAGTGAGAAAAATATATTTAAAATATTACATCCCAAAAATCGCATCCAAGCCCACTGTGCAAATTTTTTTTCTATTTTTTATTAGATCGTAGAAAAAAAAACACAAAATACAAAAAAAAATTGTTCTATTTCGACTAACATTGAAAAAGTTATGAGTATTTATTTGAACACAGTTTCCTTATAATGCGATTATTTTAAAATGCAATATCTCTGAAACCAGTAGCCGAAAAAATCTGAAAATTTACTAAGTTATGCTGTTGAAAAGGAACATCAATATAGTAAAAAATAATACAAATAAAAAAAAATTCTCCAAGCCGCCCGATTTCACGTGGAATGTCCCATGTATATTTCTGATCAGCATCACTTTCTAAGTCGCTTAAGCCACGTCCATCTCGCTGCGATCACGATAAAAGCCGTGCTTTTAGAGCTATAGCGTAACGATATGCGATGTACATATAAGTTTTATATTCAAAAATACAGATCAAGTTCGGAAGTGAAACAAATCGAATGAAAACCACGCCACCTCCCATATAAACTGGCTTTACCAAAACGGTAAGATCTCTTTAAATTTAACAAAAAATAATCTTATGACTTCAAATTTTGCACATAAGCTTAAAAGGAAAATATGAAATCTGAGTATGAAATTTACGAAAAACCGGAGAATAATCACGCCTACCTCCAATGCAAAGTGACTTTATGAAAACTGTAAAATCTCTATAAATTCCACAGAAATGAGTACGATGGCTTAAAATTTTGCAAAGTAGCTTAACTCGATGTTTGGAATTTAAAAAAAAAAACGGAAATTTCCGGCGACCTCCCATACAAAGTCATCACAATAGTAAAACTTTTATAAATTAAAAAAAAAAAGTAATGTTTAAACTTGAAACTGTGTATATATGCTTTAATACATAAAAAGGACTGAGTTTCTAATGTGCAATATTTGCATTAAAACCACACCCTATAAAAGTGTTGTCATCAAAATAGTACAACTTTCAAGACGTCGAATAAACTAAAATCAGGCCATGAGGGTGTATTTTAACTTCAGTTCAGTCGAAGATGATTCTTTTTTATTCTATATGAGTTAATAATAGCTTATATATTCAGTTTTATTGTGATAGTTTTTAAAATATTTACAAAATGGGCTGTGAAATTTTTTTAAAATTAATTTTTTTTTAGCATTAACTTAAAAATCCATAGCATTAACTTATTCGAAATAATTTTTGAAATAATTGTCGAAATTGATTCTCTTTAGTTTCTTTGAATGAACCAATGTTAATATTGAAAATAATATTGTATACTTCCCATACAAAGTCTTTAATATTATTGACGCGAAATATGCAAAATGTATGTGAAATACACAATTTTTGTAAAAAAAAATTATAAAAACATATATTTTTTTAAAACCGATTATGTAATCAAGCTATCGTTAAGTGAGATATGAAACCCAACCCAAAAGAAAAATCAGTAGCTTCCCAGTCGGAAGGTAGGCTAACATGACCCTAAAGCGGTCTATCTTTTCTTACTGCCTCAAGTATTGCAATAAGGCACTTATACCTTAAAAGATGAACACGGCAGCTGCAAAACGATGTGTTGGAAAGAAATTTCGACAAATGCCAAGGTAACAAAAAAAAAACAAATCACCTTTTTGTGGAATCAGCATCTCACTGCAGTTAATGTTGTACCATTTTAGTTGTCATTAATTTATTTTGAAATGAACACGTGTTTTATTAACCGAAAAAAAGTTAAATTTTGTGCTAGTAAAGAGAATAAAAACAGGAAAATTATTTACCTAACACCAAAAATTTAATTTTTTTCAGAATAGTGTAACTAAATTACTTTGCAGCATAGTGTAAGGGGAAATAGAAAATAAAAGTGGAAAACGAAAATAAAATACAAAAAATGTATATCCACATCGACATCCATATCCTGCTTTCATTGCCAAAAGAAGGTACTCGGATTCTTGACTAATCATTTCTCACGTGCTCGGAAGTGTGACGAAGGGATTAATACCCCTTACGTAGCAGCTCCATACAAAAAAATATATGGGATTTGGAAGTGAAGGGGTATGATAGCCGAGATTTAAAGGATGTGCCAAGAGGGTATTTTGGGATGATCGCATTTCCTATTGGGTTATCAAAAATTTTTCTCAGATCAGGATCACAAGTTTAAAAACAGACTAATAAAAATTAAACTGCGGTTTCATTTAGTAAGCATTGTGTTAAGTCATTTCAAAGAATTCATCCTTATTTAAGTTAATGTGAAATGGCATTTTACTAACTTATTGCTTTCACAATCAATGTAAAGTAACATTTTACTAGATTTACTGTTGGCCTGTTTAAGAAATCGACAAAAGTTTGTTACAAAGTACGTGTATGTGTACACATGTATGCGTACTAAATGTGTGTATGTGTAGACAAAAAACAATTTCCATTCATTTAATTATAAATTTATAGCCGACACTTGGCTCTAATAAAAATGTCATTTTTTGTGAAAAATGAGAATTTAAATATTTGAACAAAACTCGCTCATATACATATTTCAAAATTCACATTTTGAATGTTGCGCAACCAACCCCCCCCCCTCCACTCCTTCATCCTAACTGGCTGCAGTTACGATTAGGACGAGAGTACATTTCATGACTGCGCCTAAGCTAGGCTGCAGTAATAAAAAGCATGTCATACATTTTCCAGCTAATCCATGGTAGCAATTCGTGCCTCAGCCAGTACGCACGTAGCAAAAGTAAAAAATTGTAGAATAAAAATCTACCAAAATAGCCTATGAAACAAACTCACATACATTTAAACAACGAGGCAAGGTAAGCGCGAGAAAAAACACGATATCGTAATGTAATGTAACGCAATTTCAATAATTCGCTCAAAAGGCAGAAAATGTTGCAAAACAAATTCACACAAAGTAGCAACAACAGCAGCAGCAGTGGCGCAAAAAGTTCCCGAAGTCGCGAAAGTAACCTCACACCACCAACAACACACACATACGCACGCACTCATACAATCGCCGAGACACATGAGCTTACTTACATTGCTTTATGCTGCTTATTTCTGTGTTCGTACATGAGTGAGTATGTGTGTGTGTGTATGAGTGTGTGTAATGTTTCAAATGTCAGTTAAAATTTAAGACTTTTGTTGTCATAAATTTTCACGAGACGACATCATGACCAGGTCGTATATATTTGATATGGGTACTTTTCCTAAAACCTCCCTCTTGCCTTTCCCTCTCCGCCTCCCCCACCCATGACTTTTTACACCGACACATTTGCAAACATTAGAAATGTGTTTGTTGAAAATTCTATACCTACGGGAAAATCAGCATCAACGGCCTGTCTAACTGTTGTGTGTATGTGTGTGTGTGTGTGTGTGTGTGTGTGTGTGTGTGTGTGTGTGTGTGCATGTGCGTGCATGCATGTAAGTGTAAGTTTTCCCTTCTGTTTGCTTGTATTTGTGGCATGTTTAAATTCGCATTTTTCCTAAGCATGTTTGATTTATTAGTTGCTGCTTAATACAAAATTCATATGTTGGAAAAAAAATCATACCTTTCAGAAAGTTTCCTTTTCTCTGGTTTTAAGCCAAATTGATGTGAAACAATCTGCTGTTGAAAATGGAAATAATATATGATCGGCACAGATGATCGATAAATGACTTTAGTTAGATTACATTTTAAAGGTCCAAATAAAATATAAAATTAAATTAACCATAAATAATTGACTGACAGTTTTTCTCGTTTTCCCACATTTATCAAAACTAAGTTAATTACGTTTCCTTAAGAACGAGAAGAACTTTTGCTATTTCGACTATCACAACAATTAAACATTATAAAACTTATTATTAACGAAGACATACAAAATATGACAAAAGTCGAAAAAGTTCGGTACTCGAAGCTATGGCAACAAAAACCAATTACATAATTACTAGAAAAAAAAACAAACAAACCACAGCAAAAACTACGCACACAATAAACAGCAAATTTAGCTAGCAACCAAACCAGCTGCATTTTCTATCACTGCTATCAACAGCTTAACCCTTTCCACCATCCTCCACCATTCAACACCATACTCCTCAAACAACACTTCCTGCTCGTTATAATCACACTCTAATTCAACTGCTCTTGGCGCTCATTCAGTGTGCCACCACTTCATGCAACTTCATTGCACTTCGTTGTTGTTGTTGTTGTTTTTTTATCTCTGTTTCCTGTGTTGGTTGGTATTTTGTCAGCGTTCCCTTTTTTTATTTTTAATTCTAGTGTTATTTTGCTTTATTTCTTTACTGTTTTTGGTTTTTGTATTTATGTGTTAGTATAGTCGCTGCTTGTGTTGAATGGTTCTAACAAGAAAACATACAAATTATGTTGCTCGCCAACCAACACATTGACAGCACAACTTAAAATGAAGGCAAGGCAAATATGAAGGCAACGCCCACAAAACTACATGCATGACAGCAAATTTTGTGGTTGTACTTGTGTGAGAGCATGTGTTTCCTTAAAAAACTTATGCAGCGAAAGCATTTTGAGGAAAGTTACTTAAAAAGCTGATGTATGATTTTCTTTTAGATGATAATAGTGCAAAATTTGTTAATCGAATTTTAAAAGTAATATTATAAGATTTTGAATGCATCATTTTTAAAAAGGAATAAAATATCTATAGTAATAAAACTCATTTTCTTTTTGTTTGTTTGTTTGACCTTCAAACAAATCTAAACGGCTCAACGGATTTCGCTCAAACTAGGTATACATATTTAGTGTAGCCTAGTTTAAATTGTTAAATACTTGCTAACTAACTAAACTAACGATAATTTTGTTATTATAATACTTTTTACTATCGGATTTTTTTGTGTATTTAGTTCTAAAAAAATGTTCTTATTTGGCATCAAAAAAGTTGCATATCTTCAAAATTATAGAAATTTTTAGTACAACTATTGCAGTTCACAGGTATAATTTAATTAAAAACACACACAAGGAAAATGCTTCTATAATGTTTGACAATTTATTTCGGAGTGAAAAATATTTTAAAATAAAATTTACAAACCAATTATGAAATATACAAAACAAATATTTATGAACAAGTAGAATTATGAAAAGTATTAATTTATTTGAACTCTAACACCCTTCCTCAATTATATTCTACTCCAGCTAGTTTTCGGAACTTTTCTAGTTTGGTTGCAGGTAAGCCTTTGGTCTTTATATCGGCCAGCATATCTTCGCTAGGACAAAACACACAGTTTATGTTTCCGTTGTAGACATGATCCTTGACAAAGTGGAATTTGGTATCACTGTGTTTGCTTCTGTTGCTAAGCTTCTCTTGTTTAATAAGACGTAAAGATCTCTGGTTGTCTTCATAAATTAGAGTTGCATTTTTCTGCTCGACCATCAAATCGCAAAGAAGTTGCCGGATCCAAATCGCTTCTTTGCACGCCTCAGAAAGTGCAACAAATTGTGCCTCTGTAGATGATTAACATTTACCGATTACCAAAGTGATTACCAACCGATTACCGATTACCAAATCGATTACCAACTGATTACCGAAGCGATTATTAACTCATTACCGGCTTTTAAAGCAATTGCCAACTGATGACCGAGTACTTAAGCGATTACCAACTGATTACTTAGCTCACAAGCGACTACCCGAAGCTGCATAATTAAGAGCTTATATAAGGATAACGTATTCAATAAAGTAACTTTGGGAATTACTGAAAACCCTGCGTCTTTTATTTTCAAAATAGTTTGTTAGAGTTAGTGGACCTTTAAACAGGACCCTGGAGCGGCTGAGTTTTACCTCCGCCTTTGATAAAACCACGTCACAAATGTCATTAAATCGCAAAGTAGTTGCTGGATCCAAATCGCTTCTTTGTACGCCTCAGAAAGTACAAAAAATTTTGCCTCTGTAGATGATAAACATTTACCAATTACCAAAGTGATTACCAAGCAATTACCAATTACCAAAGCGATTACCAACCAATTACCGATAACGAAAGTGATTACCAACCGATTACCAAAGTGAATACCAAGTGGTTACCAATTATCAAAGCGATTACCAACTGATTACCGGCTTCTGAAGCAATTGCCAACTGATGACCGAGTACTAAAGCGATTACCAACTGATTACTAAGTCCACTAGCGACTACCCGAAGCTGCATAACTAAGAGGTATAATATAATAAGTATAATATAATATTAAGGTATAATTATATTAAGGATAACGTATTCAATAAAGTAACTTTGTGAATTACTGAGAACCCTGCGTCTTTTATTATCAAAATAATTTGAAAAAGAAAGTGAACGGTTCCATAGGACGGTTCAAGTGGCTGAGTTTTACCTCCGCCTTTAATAAAACCACTTCACAATTGTCATCAAATCCCAAAGTAGTTGCTGGATCCAAATCGCTTCTTTGCATGCCTCAAAAAGTGCAACAAATTCTGCCTCTGTAGATGATAAACATTACCGATTGCCGAAGCTATTACCAACCTATTACCGATTACTGGTTAACAAAGTGATTACCAACCGATTACCGATTATTTATTATCAAAGCGATTACTAACTGATTACTGATTACCGAAGCGATTACCAACTGATTACTGGCTTCTAAAGCAATTGCCAACTGATGACCGGGTACTAAGCGATTACCAACTAATTACTAAGTCCACTAGCGACTGCCCGAAGCTATAATAATAAGGATAACGTATTCAATGAAGTAACTTTGTGAATTACTGAAAACTCTGCGGCTTTTTTTTCAAAATAATTTATGAGAGTGGACCTTTTCACAGGACCCTGGAGCGGCTGAGTTTTACCTCCGCCTTGATAAAAACACGTCACAAATGGCACGCCTCGGAAAGTGCAACAAATTCTGGCTCTGTAGATGATAACGAGACACAGGTTTGCTTTTTGCACGACCTACTGATTGAACCACCATTCATCTGAAAGACATTGCCAGAATTAGATTTTCTATCAAATCTATCTTCCGCCCAATTTGCATCAGCATATCCTATCACGATGTTAGAATTTTGGTTCTGACTAAACCGGAGAAAACAATTTTCTGTCCCCTTCAAGTACTTTAGCACTCTCTTCAGTTCTGTTCAATCCTCGTTATTGAGACAGCTCACCTTTCTTGCCAAAATAGAAATACTTGCCGCAATATCAGGTCTTGAATTGACGGTAAGATATAACAACGAACCAATAAGACGCTGATAGTTAGAGTTGTCAAGTAAAGTTCCAGATTCTGATTTTAGTATCCAAAATCTATCGGGTACTTAAAAATTTTCGCATCTTTTAAACCAAAATCAGCTAACAAATTCTTAATATATTGCTACTGACTAATGCAAAAATTTGATTGTTTATCTTTAAAATCTTCTAAGCCAAAGTGACGGTGAATATCACCTAAGTTGTTGATATCAAAATTCTTTTTCAGCAACTTTTTAAAGAATTTAATGTTGTCTTTCTTTTCCACCAAAATGTCATCAACGTAAACTAGTGCATATATCAACCCTTCCTCATTGGTGTATTTGTGTATAGGCACGAATATGCTCTGCTTTGCTGAAACCTTCCTGATATAATGACTTTATGCAGGGTCTTGTTCCAAACATTCGCAGCCTGCTTCAAGCCGTATAAACTTTTCTTAAGCTTGCACACGAATTACCATCCCCTTCCTCAAGTCCTGGACGTTGTCGCATACATTTGGTCTCTTTAAAATCACCATTGAAAAACACGGATTTAACATTCATGTGAACAACTGACATGCGCTTTACACCAGCTATTGAAAGCAGTGTTCGAAGAGTTGTTTGTCGGACGACAGGAGCAAAAACTTCGTCATAGTCACATCAGTACTTTTGCCTAAGCCCTCACGCTACCAAACGAACTTTAAATCTTTGAACTTTTCCAAAGATATTACGTTTTAATTTAAACGTCCACTTACAATTGATGATGTTAGTATTAGCCGGAGGAATGACAAGCTTTCATGTCTTATTAGATTATCTCATCTTCCATTGCTTTCGTCCACATGTCACACTGTTTTGACTTGACTGCCTCACTATACATTATAACCCAAAAGATCTGGAGGCCTACCTTTAGTTGTTCGTGTTGATCTTCTATTGGATTCTATCGTATCCTCAACCTGAGGTGCTCTTACTTCTTCTAAAATACTATCGATTTCAATATTACCGTCGAAGCTACGAAATGAACTCTCATCATCATCGTCCTCAGCTTGTTGAACTGATTCATTCTCGACAAATTCACGATTTACTCTTTAACGATTCTTACGAGTAAAAATCTCGAAGGCTACCTCACTGTTTTCCCCAAAATCGGACTTTCTCTAATGATCTCAGTATCGTCGATAAACTTAATATCTCTGCTAATCGTGACTTTGTTAGTATTGACATTAACTAATCTGTAGCCTTTCGAGTGCTCATCGTAACCTATAAACGTCAAAATTACAGTTTTCTTGTCAAACTTACGACGCTTTACCATTGGAATAAGCACATGAGCTTTTGCTCCGAAAACCCGCAAATTGCTTATATCGGGCTTTTACTTTCCCATAACTCAAAAGGAGTTGAGGCAATCGACCGCGAAACAACTCGGTTTTTTAAATAGCATGCGGTCGTAATGGTTTCTCCCCAATATAGATTAGGAAACTCACCTTCAGCCAGCAAACACCTTGCCATTTTAACAAGGTCCTATTTTTCCTTTCGGCTACCCCGTTCTGTTGAGGGGAATAAGAAACTATGTATTGGTATTGCATCAAGTAACTTGTTGGACAATATTAGAACTATATTCTCCACCGTTATCGGACCTTATAATGCTCGGATACTTTGAGAATTTATTCTTGATGAACTCTAAATAGCGTTGGAGTTTCTGGGAAACTTCGGATTTATTATTAAGCAAGTATACGACCGTATAGCGACTGTAATCGTCAATAAAAGTAAGAAAATATCTTTTTTTCCAGGCGTCATTGTTTGCATTGGACCGCAAACATCTGTGTGAACTAAGTCTAGCACAGAATTTGTTTTCGTCAGTGACTGTTTACTAAAAGGCTTTCTTGTCATTTTACATTTAGTACAAAAGTCACAGTTCTTTCTAACGCTACGATCAATCATTTTAAAATTGCTTACCATTCGGTCCTTTTGCATTTCTCGTACTGTATCAATAACTCGATATCCAAATATCTTATGCCAATAATGCTGACAGTTCTGCGATATGCACTCTGCAACCAGATGTCCAGAATTTTGACGAATAGCCCACCATAATTGTCAGCTATCCCGGTCTACTCATCCTTACTACGTATGCTACATACCGAGTTCTGAAAAAACAGGCTGTCATCAACTGAAAGACCAATAATTACCGTTGCCTCGTTGTCAAGTTTCTTCCATGATTCATCCGGCGTCGCAGGTTCCGACTGGGTTACACTTTTCCAGGCACCCTCCTTATGCAGAATCAATTCCAGTTTATACTCCCGCAGATGGTAGTTGCCCGCGTTTAATTTCGCAAATGATGACTTTAGGAAATCCATTGCGCAAAAGGTCCATAACCTATTGCAGTTCGCAGGTATAATTTAATTAAAAACACACAATTAAAATGCTTCTATAATGTGTGACAATTTCTTTCGGAGTGAAAAATATTTTAGAATAAAATGTACAAAACAAATTATAAAGTTAATGAAAACTAAATAAGTATGAACAAGTAGAATTGTGAAAAGTGTTAATTTAATTGAACTCTAACAATAACGATCTTTTCATAAAACAACGTTACCTAAGAATGAGAAAAAACGACATGAAAATCAAAGTTTAAACTTTCGATGCAAGTACCTACACTGTTCATAAATATATTTAATTCAAATTTTTCTTGTTCAAAAGTTCTACAAAATTACTTCACAAAAATGGTTTAAGCTTTACCGTTAGGTGAGTGTATATATGTTTTATGATTTTTCCTAAAAATATCCAAAATATTGACTTTTAATTCAAAAAATTAATCAAAAATTGTTTTTGTTGTAAAAATAGAATCAAGTAAAAACTGCACATATCACTACCTTTTATATGACATAGCATTTATTTATAAAAATTCTTCCAGCTAAGCGCAAAAAATATTTTACTGTTTTTGTCATCACAACAACAAGGGTACCACCCTCCTTTGGTTTTTTTTTTTTTGCGAAATTTATTTTTTCCAAAATGTTGTTTTTATATTTTTTACAAAAAAGTCAAGTCACAAAAATAATTTATGTGAAAAAATTAACCCGATAAATATTTCCAATTAAAAGTTATGGCTAAAAATCAATTTTTGCTTGCCAGACTATAAATTAATAAAAGTGATTTTTGTATTAATACATTTCCATCCTTTGAGCTCCTCTCCCCATTTTTAACAAATTTTTCTCTAAGGATGCAGTCTGGAGTAATTTTACAAATATTTTGGTTTATATAAATATCTTCCTAATATTAGTATAACTACTTATATTTTTTTTCAACATAATTCGAACACATAAATTTTAAAAATCTATTCAAAAAGACACAGTTTCGATAGTATCGTAAGTATAGACGTAGAATTCCTTTTTATATAGTAATAGAGAAAAATTCTGGTTTTTTCATTTATATCTTTCAAAACTATTTTAAAACATATCAACACATCTCAGAATGTCACTATTTTCGAATTTCTACAAATGGTTTCTGTAATTTAAGCTTTTTATTTTTTCGTAACATTGTGTCATTGTTAATATAATTAATTAAAATTAAAAGAGCAAACCCATACAATTTCTTTATTATTATTCTGTAAGAAAAAATGTGTATGGAAAAGTTACGAAAACTTTTGTTAGGCTTAACAATTTTTTTCATACATTTTATACATTTTCGATACAAGAAAAATTATGCAAAAATCGATAATGTCAAAATCGAACCGAGATAGCTTTTTTGCTTAGGTCAAGCATACAATTTTTTTTTTTGTATTTGTAAAAACATTTTCTCAAATATAAAAGGCTTTTTTTCATTTGCCAAAATAATTTGTTAACAAAATTCTATCTTATTTTCTATAATACACTAGGCATTGTTTTAATATAAAAATAAGCGTTCATTTTTTCAAATTCGTCCAACAGGCTGTAACGAACCCTTTTGCTCGTTACTGATTTTTGCTGAGGTAGGCTCAGTGAGTAAACCAGGGGTTCTTACAAAATAATTTATTTACCAATGATCCCGTTGTTTTAAATAAGAAAGCCAGCGTTTTAGTTTTAAACTGTAGTGTAATTCTTTATTATTTTCATTTGTTTTATTTATTGCTTAATGAGTACGTTACTTAGTTATTATTAATTATTAAGCATTATATAAATTAAAGTGATTTAATTAATCCTTGCTTATTCATATTTATTCCGTTATTTGCTATGATCCCTCTCACTGTGAGTGACTATGATAGAACTCAGATTAAAACTATGTTCGAAGGGTGGAGGTACCTTCGCTTAAGATAACTACGTTTTGATTTTAGAGTAAACAACGTTCGAAGGGTGAGGACACCTTCGCTTACGATAACTACGCCTGTCTTAGAGTAAACAACGTTCGAAGGGTGAGTGTCCCCTCGCTTAAGATAACTACGCCTGAGCTTAGAGTAAAACTATGTTCGAAGGGTGAGTACACCTTCGCTTAAGATAACTACGTTTTGAACTTATAGTAAACAAAGTTCGAAGGGTGAGTACACCTTCGCTTACGATAACTACGCCTGAGCTTAGAGTAAAACTATGTTCGAAGGGTGAGTACACCTTCGCTTAAAATAACTACGTTTTGAACTTATAGTAAACAAAGTTCGAAGGGTGAGTACACCTTCGCTAACGATAACTACGCCTGAGCTTAGAGTAAAACTATGTTCGAAGGGTGAGTACACCTTCGCTTAAAATAACTACGTTTTGAACTTATAGTAAACAAAGTTCGAAGGGTGAGTACACCTTCGCTTACGATAACTGCGCCTGAGCTTAGAGTAAAACTATGTTCGAAGGGTGAGTACACCTTCGCTTACGATAACTACGCCTGACTTAGAGTAAACAACGTTCGAAGAGTGAGGACACCTTCGCTTAAGATAACTACGTTTTGAACTTAGAGTAAGCAACGTTCGAAGGGTGAGTACACCTTCGCTTAAGATAACTACGTTTTGAACTTAAAGTAAGCAACGTTCGAAGAGTGAGGACACCTTCGCTTAAGATAACTACGCCTGACTTAGATTAAACACTATGTTCGAAGGGTGAGTACACTTTCGCTTAAGATAACTACGTTTTGAACTTAGAGTAAGCAACGTTCGAAGGGTGAGTACACCTTCGCTTAAGATAACTACGCCTGACTTAGAGTAAACAACGTTCGAAGGGTGAGTACACCTTCGCTTAAGATAACTACGTTTTGAACTTAGAGTAAGCAACGTTCGAAGGGTGAGTACACCTTCGCTTAAGATAACTACGCTTGACTTAGATTAAACACTATGTTCGAAGGGTGAGTACACCTTCGCTTAAGATAACTACGTTTTGAACTTAGAGTAAGCAACGTTCGAAGGGTGAGTACACCTTCGCTTAAGATAACTACGCCTGACTTAGATTAAACACTATGTTCGAAGGGTGAGTACACCTTCGCTTAAGATAACTACGCCTGACTTAGAGTAAACAACGTTCGAAGGGTGAGGACACCTTCGCTTAAGATAACTACGATTTGAACTTAGAGTAAGCAACGTTCGAAGGGTGAGTACACCTTCGCTTAAGATAACTACGCTTGACTTAGATTAAACACTATGTTCGAAGGGTGAGTACACCTTCGCTTAAGATAACTACGCTTGACTTAGATTAAACACTATGTTCGAAGGGTGAGTACACCTTCGCTTAAGATAACTACGTTTTGAACTTAGAGTAAGCAACGTTCGAAGGGTGAGTACACCTTCGCTTAAGATAACTACGCCTGACTTAGATTAAACACTATGTTCGAAGGGTGAGTACACCTTCGCTTAAGATAACTACGCCTGACTTAGAGTAAACAACGTTCGAAGGGTGAGTACACCTTCGCTTAAGATAACTACGCCTGACTTAGAGTAAACAACGTTCGAAGGGTGAGGACACCTTCGCTTAAGATAACTACGATTTGAACTTAGAGTAAACAACGTTCGAAGGGTGAGTACACCTTCGCTTAAGATAACTACGTTTTGAACTTAGAGTAAACAACGTTCGAAGGGTGAGTACACCTTCGCTTAAGATAACTACGCTTGACTTAGATTAAACACTATGTTCGAAGGGTGAGTACACCTTCGCTTAAGATAACTACGCCTGACTTAGAGTAAACAACGTTCGAAGGGTGAGGACACCTTCGCTTAAGATAACTACGATTGAACTAACTACTCAGTCTCAAAGCATGTGCATGCTACTGCGCCTGCGACAAGACTGCCTATGCTAAGCAAACGCGACTGCTTTATATTCTCCCGTTGCCTTTCTGTTCCGTGTTCACTTGTTTTGTTTTCCCTGCCTGTGTATATGTGACTGTGTGCATGGCTCTGCATGTTTGTATGTGTGCATTTATTATTTGTTTACTTATTTGTTATTCAATACATTATTATTTCCCCAATAGAATATTTATAACATTAATATTATATATTTTACCTAATAAAAGATATAATATAATATAATAATTTCTATACATCTTATTCATAATATATAATAAATCTTTAAATTTAATTAAGATAGTTTAATTTACATTTCATGTTTTGGTTGTTAACATTTTCCATATTTTAAATTCAGTTAACAATTCACTTATATACTTACTAAAACCAATTTATTTTTTAATTTATTTACCTTAACCATTAAACTTCTTCCAGCTTTCTGCTTACTGCCCAACTATGTGTACAGTACCAAAGGAATTATGTATAAACGGTTAAGAATGATAATGATGACAACAATGAATCGGTTCTTTCCTGGTTTTTTTTTTGGCATTTTTAATGCCAATTCCATTTTTTAGTTTCATAGGTTTAAGAACTCTCAGTTTTGCACCATTGATAACTCCATTCATCCAGACTGCCCTAATCCACTTTACTATTTTACATTTATATTATAATAAAACAATTAGCTTAAGTTGCATCCGGGCGTATGAGTGATTTTAACTATTATTATCCGACATTTCCTAGCGTTTTTTAAAATGCTTCCAGAGTAAAACAAAAACAAACACACACACATACACAAATGTCTGCAAAATTAGTGATTCTGTTATAAAATGTAATTATTTCTGGGAAACGAATGGATTTTCCTTTTTCTGCATAAAAGCTTAATGAATTCATTAACTCGCCTACTTGATAACGTCAGAAAAGCGCTGATTACAATGTTAAAAATGTGACACAGATTAAGTAAATCTACAAAGCAAAAGTCAACAGTACGCAAACAAACAAAAGCTTTAGCCCAGCTAACAGACACACACACACACAGACACACACATACGGATTCCAGCACATTCACGCGTAGACTTATAATAATGCCTAATTTACAGCTAGTACTTAAGAGTATAATAAGAATTAAAAAAAACACTGCAAAAATTAAACACTCCCAAAATAAGCAGAAATGCCTTATATTCAGTATGAGTATGAATGTGTATGTGTGTGTGTATGTGTTTGAACGTTTCATTACCCATCACTTTACTATTGTGATTATATTGTTGCGACACCAACGCTACAAAGACAACAAAAACAACAAGAAAAATATTAACAACAATATCAACTTCAAGTTCATTTATATGGTAATTTGGTTAAAGCTGCGTTGCTGCATACTAAAATGTAGAAAAAAGAGAGCAGAGCTGGCTGCCAGGAAAAAAAGGGAGAGAGAAAACAGCAAATATAGCATTAACGCGACTTGGTGTTGAGATTATAGAATTTAAACTTTCACCACTCTCACACACAAGCCCATAAATACAAAGGCGTCTGAGTTTTAAGTGCTCAAATAAAAACTCATTTGCATTTAACTGATTTTTTGCATTTTTTCAAGCTATTACAACTTAAAGTGATGCGAACATTATTTCTTGTCAAATTGTTTACTCTAAAAAAAAAAATACCTAGGTATATGAAACATATTTTACTTGATCGTAACTACCTTTAAGGGTATTCATGCAAAGTGGCAATCTTATAATTTGAGCAATTAGCTGTTTTTATCAGCAGGTTGTATTAACAGCCCTAAAAAACGATTGTGCATTTGCAGCATATATCTGTGGCGGCAAGGAATAACCGATAAAGTCGAGTTAAGTCAAAGTTGAGTTAATGATGCGGATGTGTTCCACGCATATAGTTCCGTACACACAAAAAATCGGGAGATTGTAGCGTGATTCCAGCCAAAATTATTACACAAAAAGTAAACTGCCTTTCATACAAGTTATATGGAGATCGAAAACTTTTAAGCCAATTTCTTGAAACATTACAATTACACTTTAGCTGTTATTCCTTGTCGACACAGATATATCAGCAGCAATATATTTTCATATGCTGCTTATGTTGCCAGTAAGTTTTTAAGTTGTAATTTTCAATTAAATATTTGTTACTTTTGCACCAATTCATCAATTCTTATCTATCTCTCTCATTGCTTTTTTGCCGGCTTTTGATAAAAAATTAATTAACTTTCGAAAAACGAAAACAGCTGATTGATCGCATAAGCTTGCCACCTCGTTTGCGCACCTAACCCTGAGTCTACAAGGGACTCAACTATACATATTGTTGTCGAAAAAATTCGAAAAAACTCTAAATTAGCTGCAAGTTGCAAGCGACTACAAGAGCAAGTTGATTAACAAGATGTCATCGAATGCGAATGTTCTCTTTACAAACGTTGCATTAATGTTGCAGTTTTATTTAATAATTATTTTTATATAATTATAAAATATTATAAATTTAATAAATAAATTACTAAAAAAGTAACTGTTTAAAATCGTTTTAAATTAGGCAAAAATAACTTTCAAGTAATTTTTACTACACGGTCCGACATTCACCTTTTATACTACGTTTACATTGAATTTCAATAGGCATTTAGAGTATTCAACATGAAATTGTACTTTAAAAAATCATTTATGTTCTATGTACTAATTCACTTATGCAAAGTTAGTCTATACAATTTAACGCTATTAGTTATATACTGCCGTCATGGTAAAAATGCTTCATATAAACTTTGGATTAAAGGAATTTTTAATCAGAAAAGTACCTACTATTTTTAATTTATTTCAATCTAAAAAATTTCAAGCAAAAAAAATCTTTTTAAAAAATGTACTGTTTTTGCCCAAAACCGGAGTAGGAAAATAAAGTCAATCCTTTTAACATTTCGTATCGTTAAGTGTTTGATGCCATTTCTATTGATCAGGGGGGATCAGTTCGATCAGTTCGATACAAGAGTTCTTTTTATTTTCTCAGATATAATCGCTCCTCCCTAATATATATGCTTTGGACATAGTTGTTGTATATACATATCTTCAGTGAAATTTTATGATAAATATTTTTATAGGTCATTTTAAAATACTTTGGAAGAGGAGTTTAAAAGTACCTTAAAAAACGTAGGTATAGTCGCAATACGTTAAACTATTCTTTCAACAAAAGTTTAACAAGTTTTTTCTAAGGCATACTTCTATAAACAAATAGCTAGTTTTTATCGAAAGCTATGTGTCAAAAATAAAGAAAAAGAATAAGCTTTCAGAGCCATGGCTAGACAAAAATCTCAAATTTTTGAAGAACCAGAGAAATAAAATTTACAAACTTCTCAAAATACCGATAATGTAACCAATGAACTGAACTTTAATGAAATTAGCAACTTATATGCGGATCATTTTAAGAAAGTATTTTGTCAACCTACTACCCAAATTGAATTTTCTTCTCCCAGCCCAACAAATATGGTTGATCTCGAAAACTGTAACTTTTCTCAGTACAACGTATTTTTGTATTAAAATTTAAGATTTTCTTAGTATAGCACATGACCTTCTTAAGGCAAGGTCAACGCCTGAGAATGAGCAAAAAACTATTGAAATTTCAAAAAGTTGGTCGAATTTCGGCCACAGGAGATACTAATTATTAACGGAATTGTTTTAATTGAAAACTACAAAATACAAAAAAATTGGGCTATATAGAAGGTAGGCGTGGTGTAGGCGGATTTGCAAAATTTTTCATAAGTGTTCTTATTTAAACTTGTATATGAAATTTTATTGGTATACGACTACCCCTTCTTAATGTTATGCAAATATCGTATAAAACGTATGCAAGGTGGGCGTGGAAAAAGGGTTGTTTTAATCTACATATACAGTCAGCAAAAAAAAAAGTTTTACACTAACCGAAATCAAATAAATTGAGATAATCTGTAAAAAGTATAGAGTAAATATATACTTATTATATATCAAAGTAAAGCATGAAACGCATACTGTAACATTAAATAAAAATTATCTTCCAATTGTCTCTATTCCAAGAGAGAAAATAACAAAAACAAAAATATGCCAATTTCACTCAGCAAAAAAAAAACTTGTACACTTGTCTCTTTCGTTATGAAAAGAGTCCCGTTATAAAATGTAAAAGCGAATATTGATAACTTTGTTTGTAAAGTTATTGGAGTTTTGTTTTGCAAACTGATCGCAGCATTCTATATTCGTTAAGTGTTAAAAGATGGCTAGAAAACAGATTTCAAAAGATTTAAAAGAACTTATCATAAAACTATGGAATGAAAAAAACTCAGTGCGAGATATTGGGAAAATAGTTGAAAAACCCCACACTACGGTTCAGTATGTAATAAAAACATTTGAAAAAAATAAGACTTTTGAAAGACTCTGTGGAAGTGGACGCCCTAAGAAGATCGATTAATACTCCCCAAATTAAACGGAAAATAGTCAAATTTGTTAAAAAAGATTCAAAAGTTTCCGCCGTTCAGATCGCAAAAGAGCTTAAAAGTAGCAATATTGTTGATGTCACTCCACAAACCATAAGAAATTTCCTGCATTCGGAAGGACTACATGCACACGCACCTAGAAAAAAACCACTTCTCTCTAAAGCAAATGTTTAAAAGCGCTTGGACTATGCTAATCAGTTTTTAGACAAAGACAATATATTCTGGGATAAAGTTATGTTTACCGATGAGTCCAAATTTAATTTATTTACCTCTGACGGACGATGTTACGTATGGAGAAATAAAGGAGAAGCTTTAAATCAGCGTAATGTTACGCATACGGTTAAACACGGAGGTGGTAATGTGATGGTCTGGGGTGCAATGGATGCAAATGGCGTTGGAAATCTCGTATTTGTTGAAGGAAACATGAGCAAAACAGACTATTTAAATATTTTAAAGAATAATTTGGCACAATCCGCCCAAAAAATGGGGTTGGAGAATGGATTTGTGTTTGTCCAAGACAATGACCCAAAGCACTCGGCCCATATTGTTAAAGGATGGTTTCTTTACAACACTAAAAAAGTGCTTCCCCACCCTCCACAGAGCCCGGACTTAAATCCAATTGAGCATCTCTGGGCATTTATGAAAACAAAATTAAAGGACTATCATATTTCTAGCAAAGAAACCCTTAAAAAGGCCTTGATATGGGATTAAATTCCTGAAGAAGTGACAAAAAATCTGGTCCACTCGATGCCAAATAGGCTCCTAGCTGTAAAAAACGCCAAAGGCCACCATACAAAATATTAATAAATCATAAAATTTCGTATTTACTTGAATATTTTTAAGTTTTTTCTTAGTGTACAAGTTTTTTTTTTTTGCTTAGTAAAATTTTAATATTTTTGCTTTTGTTATGTTTTTCGAGAAGTATAAATAATACGGAAATAATTTTTAATACATGTTATAGAATGGATCTCAAGCTTTTATATGATATATAATAAATGTACATTCACTTCATACTTTTCACATTGTTTTTAAATTTGTCTGAATTCAGTTAGTGTACAACTTTTTTTTTTTTGCTGACTGTATATTTAAGATTCTTCAGTGAGTTCTTTTAATATGCATATATTCAATGCGAAACAAAATATAGCATTTTAAAATTTTACGTTATACGGGAGGTAGGAGTGGTTATGGGTAAATTTAAACTTTTTTTAATATTTTCTAATAGAGGTAATTCCAACTTATGTACCAAATTTCATCGGTCTACGACGACTCCTTCTATTTTTGTCCCAACTTTGTATGGGATGAAACCACTGTGACACGCCTACCTCCCATACAAAGTGATTTTACTAAAACGATATAATTTGTTTAAATTCGATAAAATTTAAATAAAAACTTCAGATTAAGTCTCCTTTCACTTTCGAATGAAAAATCATGTCTATCTCCCATACAAAATGACTTTAAGAAAATCGTAAAATCTCCTTAAATTCCACTAAATTGAGTACAATGGCTTCAAATTTTGCAAATAAGTTTGAATCTTTACTGTGCATTTGATGCTAGGAAACTTGTAAAAAAAACTGCAAATTTCTCCACCTCCCATACAAAGTGACGTCGTCATAATAGTAAAACCTTTATAAATTCCAAAAAATTAATGTTAAAACCAGGAAATGGAAAAAACCGCACCTTATACGTAGCGCTACAAAAGCTCAAACTACGCAAAACTCTATCTCTTTCTATTTCGTGTGTGGCTCTTCAGTTCAAACACAAGCACAACCCCTAGAAGGCCGAAGAGAGAGACCGAAACATAATGGTAGCGTTGTGTTAAACGAGCTCATAACATTTTTTGCTTTGTTGTGATTTTTCCTCGCGGTCGTAAACAAAACCGAAACAGTATCAAATATACCCCGCTTGGGCATTTCCATCGTACTCACGCGACATGCGTACGACTTAAAGCTTCGTTTTCTCAGAAGTTTATCTTATTAATGTAAAAAATTTCTTATGTACATATGTTTTACAAGACATAGTAATGGTATGATTTACCAAATTTGTTGTTCCTGTAACTAATTATGAATGGCAGTGGAAAATACGGGCCTAACTCACGCGACAAAAAAAGGAAGTGTGTTTTACAAGCATGCTTAGATTTCCCATATAATTTGATTTTGTTTTTCATTTCTAAATAATGGTAATGGTGATTAAGTAATTAGGTAGTAAAGTAATTATGTAATTTAGTAATTAACAAACAAATTTAATACATGGACCTCCTCTTGCCTCAACTATTTTTCTATTATCTTTAGCCAATGCCTTCCATTTTTACTAAAACAAAAAGCTTACGAAATATTTACTAAACATTTACGAAAAAGGAAATTACATTTGTAAAACTGCGTCAACGTAAAGTTGTTTAAATTAAAAAAATTAAAATGTTTCTCTTAGATAAAAACATAAGATAATGGGCCTTAGTAATAAACATTTAAAAAACGACTCTAAATTCAGTGCAATTTTTTGACAGCAAATTCTATAGAAATAATTTCAGAAAAGCTCACACTAAATTTAGAGTCGACTTTAAAATGCTTATTACTAAGGCCCAATAAGTTTGTAATTAGTTTTAATTTTTTGATCGCGGTAGGCTTTTCTGTGGAAATGCCTACATGTAATTTTTTTTTCATGTATTTTTTATTTCGTGTAACGTGCACAGAATCGCATTAATATCGCAAAAAGTTGGCATTTTTAACCTTTGCCGGTTCTTTTTTTTCAACCGATGCCGATATACATAAAACCGATTCCGATTATATAATTTTGAGCCGATGCTTGAGTTTTGTGCCTATACCAGCCAATTCCGATTAATTTGTCGAGCACTACAAAAGACATTTGAAAAAAAAATGTATTGTTATAAAAAAAAGGTATGCTTGGGTTTCGACGGAAAAATTGTGCAGTTAAAGGACAAAATTTAAAGGGTATTCATGCAAATGGACAATACCCTTATAAATTGTATAAACTGCGTAAGTTTATCAGCCTTATAACTGAACTGTCAAATTTGTATGGAGAAGCCTTTGCACAAACCCAATATATTTGCTCTTCGATTTACATAGCGTCTACACGGGACAGTGCAAGTTTGAAAATTTCAATACATTTTACTAACACCTTACATTTGATTCACTGTCCACTGTCCACTGTTCACTACCAGCGCTACTGTATACGAAATTTCAAAGACAGCGGATTTTGGCACTTGACAGTAAATGTCAAAAAGAGGGATTAAAGTGTTGGTTTTGTTGTGCTTTTGGGGATATTTTTGGAGTTTTTCGGGATATCTGCTATTTTAACAATAAGCAACACTAGTAACTTGTTTATAATTGCAAACAAAAATGTAAGTGAAGCTAAACACAACGCAAATAATAAAGTAAATTAAATATGAATAATTAATAATTTATATGTAAATTTAATTTTCTTGCGGAAAATTTCCACTCTCGTCTTAACGCAGCGTTAGGTTCGCAATATGATTTAAAAAATTTTTGTTATGCTTGCAGTTCCATATCTTAGTAGTAAGTTTTAATACCAGTTCGAAAAACGAAGCAAATAATAAACCATATTTGAACACAAACCATATAAGAGAAAAGTTTCAGCCTTGCAGTTAAAAAAAAATATGTGCTTTGGCAAGAACCTAAAAATTACGAAATATGGTGCTAGTATATGCTAACTACTGGAACAGATTTATCTGCGTTTTTTGAGATAAACATAGGTTCACAACGCCATCTATCTTTTGCATTTTGCAAATTTTGCATTTTTTCACAAACGAAGTAAATTTTTTGTAAAAGGTTTTCCAAATTTGTAATAGAATATAGAATTCACAACAACTTTTTCGATGAAATAACCATATATAAGCAAAAAACGCACATTACAAATATTTCTTAAGATTGGATATTCTATGATAAGAAGGCTGGAAACAGTCTAACAAAATAAAAAAAAATGCTTGGAAGGAAATAGGAGGGGGTGGGACCATTTTAAAAAAAAATGGTTTCGTTACCTCTGTATTTTTCTTAAAAAAATAAAAAAACCAATTTTGTGTCAACATTTAAAACAAAAGTTTGCCAAGGAATTTCTAACTTTATCGTTTTTTATATATGCAATATGCAAGCTCGTTAAAACTTTTTTAATTTCAAATCCTACATATATTAAGGCTTTAATACATCTGTGGTCACAAGGATTAATGACTAAACTCAAAATATCGTAAAAACACGATATGGAATTTATTTTATTGCCAATTTTTAGAAGTATGCAGATATCCATTTTTGCCCAGAATTGATCATCACTTATGTCTGCACATATTTTGTTTGTAACGGTTCATATATTTTAAAAAAATGGGTCGTAGTTCGTGCAATTAAAATATCGTTTTTACGATACTTTGAGTTTAGTCGTTATTCCTTGTGACCACTGACATAATGGCTTGAGTGGATTAATTCGAAATTTTAACTTGAAGTAAAAATTTAAAAATTTGGTATATCGGAAGGAAATATTAAATAATGCAAAAATTTAATGAGAAATCCTTAGTCCTTTAATATTAAAGAAACACCAACATTATTGCACTCAAAGATTAAATTTACTAAAACTTCCACCAATACTTATTTCAGAAAAACTATTAATCCGTAGTTATTTTTATCGCAAAACAATTAATTTAACTGATTAAAAAATTTCTTGGCATTTTTGAAAGGAAATTTATGTTAATTTAGAAAAAAATATAGGAACACAAAAAATATTCCACTTTTTATGCTGCATTTTTTCTTTATGTGATAGTTTCGGATAATACACAGGTTAGCAAGTTGTGTTAGAGTTGCGTTGACCAAATGTGGAAAAGGCCTTAACTTAAAAATGTTAAAAGAAAATTTTTGACATTTAACTCAATTCTTCATGTCTACAGGAACATATCTGGCACCCCCCCCCCCTCCCAATTTGAGCAAGGCGTGATTTTCTCTTTTTGTGTGATCTTTTCTTTGTATGTGGCAGTCTTAGGCTCTATGTATATTCGGCCTAACAATTATAAATTTTGCAGTCTTGAATGCAATCCTTTAAACAAGTATTACAGACTTTTCTTTACACATTTCCACTCAAGTTCTTTAACACGTTTTAACACATTTACGCTGTAATCTGCCCAACAACTTCGTAACTTTTAGTTGCAATAACAGCAATGAATTTCAAGCATTTTCTTGCAATTGCTTGCAAGATTTCTACTCGCGTTCATCTAGATAAAATTTTGTTCAATGATTTCCTTTTTTTCTAAACCGTCTTTAGTTAAGCCAACATAATCAACAGTTGCAAAATAAAATCCATTTTTATCTTGACCATGAACCATTGGCGTCGGAAGCGGGGGGGGGGGGGGGGGGGGGGGCAAGGTGGGCAGTTGCCCCCCCACTTTTTTAGCTAGATAAACAATTTAAAAGGAAAAGTTATTCAAAATATCAGTTTTTTTACAACGATAATATTTTTGTATTATATATTTTCCTCTTCTTTCTCTCTTCTTCATGTTTCATGTGAAGAAATTTTGGTGAACTTTTTTTGCACCACCATTTGTACTGCCCCCCATTTGTACTGCCCCCCCAGATGAAATTCGCTTCCGACGCGATTGCCATGAACCAATGGATACGTTGAACCTTGTATCGTAGCGGTAACCAGAATAAACATCATTGCTTTCAGACCATCATCATCAAAAATCCAGGCAAACAATCAAGCAAAATAAGCAACGCTCGAAGCACTTAACGAAAGCTTAGCGAAGTACGTATTCATTATTGAGTCAGCAGAACGAAAAGCGCGTTGCAGACAAAATATCTGCTACTAAAATTCAGCCATTTTATTAAATTGGCAACATTTGAGCGAAAGCAGAGCAGTGCCTTTGTCTGTCTGTCTGACTGTCTGTAGTCGATGCGTGAGCTAGAGTGGAAAATAAGGCATGATTATAGTCACTATAGTATAGTTTATCCCGTTATTTCTTTTTATTTTTGCTTTTAGTGCCAATAATTGTACCGAAATAGAATTAAAGGCAAACAAACGCATACAAATTCAGTTTTTCGCGAAACCACTTAAGTCTGCTTGTTGCTAAAGAAACCGTTACAGGTTCAATTCAATTTCATAAAAATTTTTAATTTTTTTGTATTATCAGCTTTACTTGCTGTAGTTACTGAAAGAAGGCTTTAAAGTTAAGCCAACTTAAATAACAAACAGCTGGTGCCTGGTTCATTCCATAAATATTTATATTTATATAATTTCTTAACATATGCAAGAAATCTAGAAGGAAAACGCAAAATTTGTAGTTGTGAAAATACGCTGGCACATTTTGGAATAACTTAATATGGAGCAGTAGAGAAATGAACCTTTTGTTTGCCAGACTCATGTCAGGAGCACACGTCATAAGCTCCTAAAGGATTTGCAAAGCGTTTATTAGAACTAGCAATAGTTATGGCAGTTTTTGTGCTCGCACCAAAAACATCATCTACAGCACCACTACCACCACCACCATCGACACGGACCATAGCAACGGTTTCATTTTCAGCAGATTTGCTGAGGAAATCCCTAATAATGTGCATAAATACATTTTCCATCATCATTTGGCATGCTTGCTTTTGTTGAGGCAGCATTTTAAATATGTAGAAATAACCTTTTGCTATTTTGTGGTCTGGTGTGTGAGTGTGTGTTGTGGGTGTGTGTGTGTGTGTATGTGTTTTGTGGTAACAGTTGATATTCCTGACGTTGATAACTTCAAATACGAACAAAACGAACAAAACGAACAAAACGAACACTTCGGTAACGCTAACCGATGCACAGTGATGTGATTAGTGCACGTTAAACGGAAAAAATTCTTTTGTGGATTTGTTCTGGTACTCGTAGTTTTTCGATATATTTTTATTTTATTATATTTTTTGGTAGTACTTCGAAGGTATAAGAGAGTATACAAAAACTGTTTCACAAATCTTGGACAAGTGGGCGTGGCAGCTGTCATATAACTTCAACACATTTTGGACTATATCTTGAAAATGAGAAAAAACTACGATAACGAAATTATGGGTAGGTTTCTAATACGTGATTTCAAAAAAGTGTAAAAAGAGTTGGCGCGCTTAGACAAGTAGGCGTGGCAGCTGTTATGCAACTTAAACACATCTTGGAAACGTTAACAGCTACGCTAACTGAATTATTGGGGTATATCTTTAAAATTCTTGTAAAATGTCAATGAGATTAAACAAGTGAGCGTGGCACCTCCAATACATGTCGAATATACTTTGGTCCATAACTAAGATGAAAATGTATTTAAAATTTTAATAGAATATATTTTTCATATTTTAATAATACACAGGGCAAAATGTTAATAGTCTAGATAGACAAAAAAAGTTCTCAAAAATGATTATTTTTAACATATATTACATAAATATGTAACAGCATTACAAAAATAGTCAAAGAAGAAAGAAAAAAATAAACGACGTTGTAACAGTACCTTAATTAAAATTAATTTTTCACATCAAAGTTTAGATGATTTTCACATTGTTTTATGTGTCTCCTTAATTAATTTTAGTGTAAGTAAATACGCAACTGTTGTAACGTGACGTTTCAAATACTAAAACTACTAATACAATTTATTATTGCTGCTCTATAAACTTATTTAAATAATTTTTATATTATAACTACTATATTTATAAAAATTTAATGAAATGTAATGTAATAGTATTATATTACTCTGTATACTTATTTAAATAATTTTTATAACTATATCTATATAATTATCATTAAACATTTATTATTATAACTATATAAATAGCATTAAATAGTATATTGTAGCTATTGAACATACCGACACACATTACTTACTTATGACAAAATAACAGCGACAACAAATACCCCACAACTGCACCAGTCACTAAACCATGTATATATACAGACACACGCTACATACCTATTCATGACACCATAAAACAAATCGACAACACACAACCGCACTACTACATAAGCCTCTAAACAATATACACAAACACACATACTTACTTAAGACAAAATAACACAAAAGAGTAGCGACAACAAATACACTACAGCAATACACGCGGCAAGTAACAAACGTATAATTCCTAACTGGTTTTCACGCCATATAATATAAAAAGGCGACATAAAACCAACCAAGTCAGCATTCTTTTTAGGTAAGCTCACGGAGTTGGACTCAGGTTCTGTGCGCAGAGCTCTGGAGCGAATCAAGTCCTGAACACCTTCAGCACAACAAGCGACGAGCGACATGTCTCCATTCTATTGTTGTAGAGATATGTTGAGCGACTTGATTTTAATCAACGCGACAGCAACACAAACTTCAGCAGCAAAGGTTTTTGATATTTACAATCAATTATTTTTGTGAATTTGTGCTCATTTAATATATGTACGTCATTCTATAAATTTAATTTGTAACATTTGTAGAACGAAACAATGACAAATGTATACAATGGAAGAAAATTCCTTTTGTCGCGTGTTAATAGCCGATACACATTAACTGCGACTAGCGACGAACGCCAATTGTCAAAAAATAGAACGCATGTTTTCTTATGAAGATGTATTTTTTGAAGACGGCACGACAAAGAGAGAACACGACCACAATTGTTGCTGCCGCAGACTTTAATCTATTTCTAATTTGATAGACGACAAAAGCGAACATAGCAGAGTTTGTTTATGTTTTGTATGAAATACAGATTGTTGCTGTTGCGTTCATTATAATCAAGTCGTCGAGAATACTGCGAAATTTCTCTCTGACGGCAAGTTTTCGTTTTGTCGGTGAACGACTGTTGCAGTCAATGTGTATCGGCTATAAATTGGAATTAAATTGAAGCTGGCGGCAACGGCATTCGATGCCGCGCGACAACGTCGTCGTAAAAGTCTCCAAGAATTCTTCCACAAAAAATACATGTAAATGAAAAGTGACATTTGGCGCTCGTCGTCCGTCGCGAGCTATGTGTTCAATGCTTCACTCTGGTTCGCATCTACCAGAGGTGGCGTACGTTTATTTTTTGCATGCCTTCTTTCTTTTGGAGCAAACCAGTTCTGGTTCGCATCTACCAGAGGCGGCATACGTTTAATTTTTGCGTGCCTTCTCTCCTCTGGAGCAAACCAATTTTGATTCGCATCCACCAGAGGCGGCATACGTTTCATTTTTTTCGTACCTTCTCTCCTCTGGAGCAAACTAGTTTTTATTCGCATCCACCAGAGGCGGCACACTTTTTATTTTTGCGTGTCTTCTCTCCTCTGGAGCAAACCAATTCTGATTCGCATCCACCAGAGGTGGCACACTTTTAATTACTCTCTTGGTTTTGTTATTTTAATCATATTAAAGAAGCATTCCTTTTAGCGTTATTTTCAGACTTCTTGTTGACGTATGGAACAGATTACCGACAGCGATTACCTATTACCCTTCACCGATACCGTTTTTCATTTGCTAAAACCCTCTCTCTCGGCTACCGATATACAACAGTAGTCTTCGACCGTCATCGACGAAAACTCACTCCGACTTACACGACACTGCACTGCAATAAGTATCCCAAGTTTATATTGTAATAAGGCAAAGTTATAAATAAAGAACTTAAATACAATTGGAAAACTGCGTTGTTTTTTATGTTTCATTGGACCAATTATAATTTCATTTGAAATAAACGTTGCTGGCTTTTTTGGTATTTGGTGAAATGCAAATAGAAAAATTTTATTTCATCTTTTCCCGACGTTTCGGTAGTTATTTTCTACCTTCTTCAGGGTTTATTGAATCTTAAAAAATAGAGATAGTTTTTTATAAATTTATGTATAAAACAACAAACTTTACATGACATTTCTCTAATTAATAAACTTACTGTAGCTTTTGAATTTACATTGCACAATTATTGCAACGGCCCGACAATACAAAATATTGATTATTAAATAAATAAATAAATAAATAAATTGTGTTACACGCACGAACAGAAAATTGTAAAATAAATAATGAGCAGTTTTTTATTTGCGTTGTTTTTATTTGTGAAAGTTTGTGGTCCTTTCATTTGACCCTGGCACGGCTGAGCTGACCTGTGAAAATTTTGAAAAGTGGAAAGCTATTTTGTGCTATATTGCAACAAATTGACATAAAAAGTCTACCTTCAAAAGTTTTACTTAAGGTATAGTGCAGCATAAAACATGTGACTGTTTTTTGGCAAGTTTTTTTTTAACTTTGAAATAAGAGTAAGAAAGTTAATTCTTCCTCATTACTTTGATTTCAGCTGCATGTGAATTTGATGATAATTTTATTGTCTTTTAGATAAAATAAAAAGTGTTTTGCCCAAATTGGTTTTTTTTACGGTTGACACAAAATGTCACCAATACGGTTATCAGAGTTCATTCTGCGCATATCTTACGGACTATTAACCAAGTCTTGGCAGGCACAAGGCCAAAAAAAGAAGAAAGGTGTTGCTCAAAAAAGGAACTTCTCTTACTTCATAGAATCAGGCATGATCAAAACTTTATCATTTTTTACGAAAATTTGAGTTAATTTGTTATGACTTGTGATCAAAGAAATATGTTTTTATATGAATTGTATTTAATATTGTACCATTTGGGGTACATATAGAAATATTTATTTTCATCTAGATTGTTAAAATTTCGCAATGTGCAATATAAAGAATGCGATTCTTAACTAAAATACGATGATGAAGAATCACTCTCGGGATTGGACCACTCTTCACTAGTTGAGTCATAATTTATCTATACATAAATAGGCGTAGGCGCAACAGTTCGGTACCATTTGCTCCCGTGTTTCTCACACCATTTTGATAATTTTTAAACTAATTAGTGTAGGGAGAAGAAGTGCACTGAATATTTTTGTGACCTTTGACCTGAAATATGGGCATTTATGGAAAATTTTTCAATTAAAACCTAAAACCTTTCTCTCTATCTATTACGGATATCCTGCAATAAGGATTTTTATGTAAGATGTGCGAATATACATATTGTGATGGTAAAATTTCTTAAAAATTAGAAATAGTCACTGTAGCTTTTCTCAGTACAACGTTTTTTATATAAAAAGTCTTTGCACTGAGTACCTTAAGAAAAACCTTAAGTATTTTTTACGGACAGAATGTTAAATTCGATATTTTCTATTGTTTTCCAAAAATATTAAATTTGTGGTCAAAAATAAGTCAAGCCTTGTTTTTGTTTTAAATTTCAGCAATTCCATTTTAAAAGTACCGGAATAATAAAAATTACGGAATGACCATCGAAAAATTTAGATCGTAGTCTAAGAGGTCTCAAAAGTTGCATTGGGTGGTGAAGATCTCCCAAAAAAAAATTTAGAAAAAATAAGGATTTCTTCCTCTCCTGCAAGGACAAAGTTGTTTTTTAAGCAAAACAGTAAAAAATCACGATCTCAAAGTGCTTTTATTTTTGTAAGAAAAACTATAAATGTCTTAAAGCAAAAGTAAATATAGACTTAAGCTAACACTATTTTGGCAAACACGATGCTACTCTCGATTTTTACCCACAAGGTCATGTGTGAAGGATATTCGAATCTTAAGGTACACTCAAGATACACTCAAGGTACACTCACAGAAATTTTCCTTAAATTTGGCAAATTAATAATTTGCATATTTTTTGCATTTACATTTCTCAAAAACAAAAAAATTTTAAAAATCAATTTTCAACGTTTTTGCCGATTGCCGATGCACTCTGTAACTCCGCAAAAAATCACGCCAAACTTTTTCCTCCAAAATAAATTTTTTATGATGCTCCATGCAAAATTTCATCTAAATAGGAGATGGACATTCGGTAAGTTCGGTACGTTCAAAATGGAATTGCTGATTTATTTTTTCTATTTTTTTCCATTTTCTTTCATATGATACATCATCTCCTAATTCAATAAACAGTTTCTATCATCGAAAATCATGAGCTGCCATACTTCCTATTATTTTTTTGATAGAATTTAATTTATTTCAAAATATCGTTTTTATATTTTTTACAAAGTTTTACAGATTAATAAATGAATTCTGTGAAAAAATTTTAAAATATTTCAAACCACTCCAAGGTTTTATACACGAATCTTTGTTTAGAGCCATGTCCTTATCGATATATAAACAGGCGTAGGCGAAACAGTTCGGTACAATTTTCTTCCTTTTTTCTCAACCGGTTAAATTTAGTTAAAATTTTATGAAAAACATATGATTTTGACATTTATTTTTTATTGAATCAGCAAAGAATGTATGCGAAAAGGTCGGATTTCAACCGCTGGCGAACTCTAGTAAAAAGAAAGCGATAAAAACTAATATGTCCGGATGCAATTTTCGAACATTAATTATGGGCTTATCTCGGTAGGAGGAACTCTTAACAGAGAAAAATTCTCTCAGGAAAATCGGAACTGACAAGAAACTTATTCAATTACTCCGTATTCGTATTTACTTTTAAGCTTTCGTCATACAAAAACCTCTTCAGTCCTTGTTACGAGCCTCTTATGTCTCTTCACGGTTCATTTGGATAAACCTAAATGAAAATGTTCATTACTTCCAAGTTTTTTTCGTATTTTGTTTTCTTATAGCGAGAAGATATGTTTCCAAGTAAAATTAAAATCCAAAAGTTAGCGCTTTTTTATTACAAAAAACTTTATTTCGTATGTTTTACGATTATCGATTTTTTTGCTTTCTTTCTATCGTAGAAGCACATGTGTGTTTTTGTGTTACACAAGTAACGGGACAATCATCTCAAGCCTCAAGTCCCGCTCTATCGTTCTTGGTTCTTAAATTTGAGCTGAAGTGAAAAAAAACGTGATATTTGTATGAAAGAAAGAATTCCACACCCCAAAAATTGCCCAAAAACAAAACGTTCTATCCTGAATTTTAGATATATGATAACTGATGGCAAACTGATGATTTTAGACCCTAATCCCAAAATGCTATCTATCGTCCTTCATAAAAAACTTTTGTTTTTTTTTTCTGAACTGAGTATGTTACTTCAAGACCATTTACGGTATCCCATCAGTTTTGGGATTAAGATCTAAAATTATCAGTTTTCCATCAGCTATCATATATTTCAAATCAAGGATGGAATCATTTGTTTTGGGTTGGTTGGAAGTTTAAGCGTGTGAAATTCTTACTTTCAAGCAAAAATCACGAATTTTTGCACTTCAGCCCAAATTTAGGTACCAAGGACGATAGAGCGGGACTTAAGCATTGTGCCGTTCGATTAAGCAAATTAAAATAAATTTTTGCACAAAAATGTAGATTGGAACCTCTTAATTTTCTATACTTTTTTTCGTTTTAAAAATACATTTTTTTTCTGAACTGGTTATTTTACTTCAAGACCATTTTACGATATGAAGGAGGATAGAAAGCAATTTTGGTATTAAGGACTAAAATCATCAGTTTGCCATCAGCTATCATATATCTCAAATCAAGGATGGAGTCATTTATGATGGGACAAGTTTAAGGGTGTGAAATTCTTACTTTCAAGCAAAAATCACGATTTTTTGCACTTCAGCCCAAATTTAGGTACCAAAGACGATAGAGCGAGACTTGAGCATAGTGCAAACAAATAAAAATAAATTTTCACACAAAAATGTAGATTGGAACCTTTTCATCTTCTACAGTTTCTTTCGCTTTAAAAAGAAAATTTATTTTTTCTGAACTGGTTGTTTTACTTCAAGACCATTTTACGATATGAAGAAGGATAGAAAGCAATTTTGGGATTAAGTACTAAAATCTTCAGTTTGTAATCAGCTATCATATATCTGAAATCCAGGATGGAATTATTTGTTTTGGCACAAGTTTTGTTGTGTGGAATTCTTACTTTCATACAAAAATCATGATTTTTTGCACTTCAGCCCAAATTTAGGTTCCAAGGACGATAAAGCGGGACCTGAGCATAGTGCTATCTGATAAAACATATTAAAATACATTTTTGAACAAAAATGTAAAATGGAACCTTTTTAGTCTCTATAATTTTTTTCGTTTATAAAAAAAAAATTTGTTTGAACTGAGTATTTTGCTTCAAGACAATTTTACGGTAAAAGGACGATAGATGTCAATTTTTAGATTAGGGACTAAAGTCATTTGTTTGGCATAAACTTTTACATATTCAAAATTCAGAAAGGAACGGTATGTTTTGGGGCAAGTTTTGGGGTATGGAATTCTTACTTTCATACAAATATCACGATTTTTTCCACTTCAGCCCAAATTTAGGTACCAAGGACGATAGAGCGGGACTTGAGATGATTGTCCCGTTACTTGTGTAACACAAGAACACACATGCGCTTATACGATAGAAAGAAAGCAAGAAAATCTAAAATCGTAAAATATAGAAAATAAAGGTACAATTTTTTTCTTGCAATAAAAAAAGCGCTAACTTTTGAATTTTAATTTTACTTGGAAATATAATATCACTATTATAAAATTAAATTCAAACCAAACTTGGAGGTAATAGACATTTTCATTTAATTTTATCCAATAAATTTAAAATAAGTTTAATAATATAAATTGCTTCTATCTTATTAAGATCAAGTTTTAAAATTAGTCAAATCGGCTGAAAAACACGTCCATCTGCCATATAAAGTGACTTTATTTAACTGTAAAATCTTTTTACATTCTACAAAAAAAAATTACGTCACTTGAAATTTCGCACAAAGGCGTTGACTTAAATAACGCACTTTAAGTTTGAAAATTAGCCAAATCAGATCAAAACCACGCATACCTCCCATACAAAGTGACTTTATGAAAAAGGAAAAATTTCACAAAAATTTATTGAATTACTTAAATTATTGGTAAAATTATTACCAGTATTAGAGTTTAAAGACCTCAAATTATCTAAATGTCACATTTAAAAAAAAACAGTAGAAAACTGGGTTTGAAACTAAAGTAAATAGCATTTTAAGAATCATCAAAGAGGTTAAAAAAGGCAACCGGTAGTTTGCGCAACTTAGCACTCTTAGGCCTTTTTCACATGGAACAATTGAATAGTAGTGCAACTGCAACAAGAGTTGCTAGCCAATGTATTTATACCGAAACATTCACATGAAACAACTTGTACTCAACAAGTTGGCAACACATTCGCAACCAGTTCCATGCAACACGGCTTGCTGCAATTTGAATCGGCGATTTGTTACGTTTGCGATATGTGTTGTGTGCTACGAAAATAATCAGTTAATAAATATGAAATAAGTGCAGGAAGTGGAGAAATATCCTCTTTTATCCTCAATTTATTTTGTATATCTATTTAACAAAGCTTCTATTAAATAAGTGTTTGAGTTGTTGTGAGTTTTTCAATGTTGCTTGCGACGTGACTTGCTCATCTGAAAGCGTGGGTTGCAGTTCAGTTTAAAATCGAAGTGTTTTGAAACTTTTTAAGCTGTTGCATTGCAGTTGCATTAATTTTCAATTACTCCATGTGGAAAAGGCCTTAGAGCTTAAAGTAGACATAATAGTGATTAAATAACAAAGGTATGGTGACAATGTGGGGTATCCATTTTTTTACTTTACAAAATATTTTATAAAATTTCACTAAAATATGTTGTTTATTTTTATTTTCTTAATATTGAATTTTTTAGCGTAAAAATATTGTATGATGTGTTTCAGAATATTTAAACTCCGCATTCTGTCTCAGGACAACCATATGGATTAAACAAAAAATGCAAAAAATTTTGCACCTAGCAATGTAGACATAAGAGTGATTAAATAAAAAAATACTTTGCAAATATGAGGTATAAATTTTTTACAGAATGTTGCATTTTTAAACATACATATTCTTAAATACTGTTTTATATTGGCAACATTTTAAGACATACGTTATTGAATTTATGTTATGTTTTCTTAATACATATCTAAGTCATGAAGTATGCTGATTTTCAACTCTTTTGAATATTGGGAAATATTCCAAAAATAAATTCAAATATAACAAGGAAATTCATGAACAAAAATTTTAAAAATATCACTTTTTGCGCCAACTTTCAAGAATTTTTGTATTTTTTGTAAAAAGCTAAGGGAAACAAAAAATTATTCCTGCAAACAGTAGATATTCCCTGACAGTTCTACACGTTCGGAATGTAAAAATTATATGCCGAATTTTTTCCCGTTTAGCATGCCCTTTCGCATCACTGTGCGATGCTGTCTTGTTTTCATGTTCACAATTTATACAAATGTATGTTGAAATTGTTTTTTTTTTTTTTTGTGAAAACCAAGAGCATTCAAAGATGCTACGCTCTTGTTTCTCAAGCTATATGATGGATATTGAAAAACATATATAATTCTGCTGCTGAAGGTTGCAGAAAGGACCACATGTTGTGCTTTCGTTTGGCTTGGGTATAGTTTTGTGTAGGATTCGTGTTTAAATATTTTTAATCCCTTTTAAGGTTCCTTGTCAAAGAGTTAGGAGACTGAGTTATTCGCAGCTGGATGTTGATTTTCATTACGCAGGTGTTATGTCACAAAATCTATGTTCCAGACACCATCTCAAACTTTTCAAACTATGTTTTGTTTAATAGTTTAATTATTTAAAACTAAACTGAATGGTGAACTTTATCTTTAATAGCGCCAAGATTGACGGTGATCATTTTAGTGTTAATTGACAGAAAACGAAGCACAAAAATCTAGTTTATTCGCCTAACTTATCGCTTGAAATATATCCTTGTTAATCGACTTCAAAAAGGAGGAGGTTTTCAAGTTCGTTGGTTTCAGTTTTTTTTTTCTTTTAAAGTATGTACATCGATAACTCCTAAAGCAATTGCCCGATTGCCGTAATTTTTCGTCAACATTAAACACGAAGGTGCCCGTCTAAAAAAGTGGGTGCATCTAAAACGGGCGTGGCAATATTAAAAACATACAAAAAATAAACTGGCCATTTCAGCCCTTGGAAGGACTTTGACCTGCTTCTATTTATCAATTGTGTTGTGCGTATTATTAAATGTTTGATCACAAATGATCGAGAACTGGACCTACGAGTTTTATGCCGACTCCGAACGGCTTATGTTCTCAAGAAGCTTTACATGGCAATTTTTACTCTCTGAGGTTTGCCATTGTCTGCAGAGAGGTGACGACCGAACAGAAAAATTAATTCAATTGAAAAAACTTTCTGTCTGAGCTGGAATTGAACCCGGGCTACCAAGGTTCTTTAGCTTAGGAGCCACGCACTCTACCCACTAGGCTACGGCCGCCTATTAGAAACACACTGTATCTCTAATAATATTGACACTAGGGTATTGAAATTTAGTACAGTGGTAGGAATAATTATTACAAATTACTTTCACGAAAGTGGGCGTTATTCAACAAAGGAGCGCTGCAATATTATAAAAACACTGAATCATATATCAAATAATATTGACTCTTTGGTACTGAAATTTAGTACAGGGCTAGGCACAATAATGACAAATTACTTTCAATTAAGTGAGCGTTATTCAACAAATGGGTGTGGCAATATTAAAAACACTGTATTTCGTTTAAGACTGACACTAGGGTACTGAAATTTGATGCAAGAGTGATGTACAAAATACGATCAAGAAAGGAGGCGGAATTCTGCAAAGAAAAACACGATATCTCGAATAATATTGACACAAGAGTACTAAAATTCGTTACATGAATGGATAGAACTATTTCGAAAATATATCATATTCTCTATAAAGGAAGAAATTAACTTTTTAACTAAAAAAAACCGACTTCAAAATCACTACAAAGTAAAAAATAATTTTAAATTACTTTTCCTATTCATTTTTCGGTCAAATTTGATAATTTATTTATGTACATATATTATTTTATTTGAAATCTTATTATTTTAATCTTTTTATAATACGTTTTATTATAGCGTACTAGCAAACGAAAAAAATTTACTACCTTTTCGCTATCAAAAAAGCAATGTATTTCTTACGGAAGATTTATTTTCGCTTAACCCAAAATGAAACGATTTGCTCAACTCGTCTGAAACATCTGATCAATTTCGCACAGAGTGTCTTTTATTTATAAGTTAATGAGCAATTACAACTTTGTTAATTATTAAATAAAAATTTGTGTACTATGAGTGAAAATAAAAATGTCGCACACTTTCAACAGCTGTTGTTGACGAGTTGAGACGCTAAATGTTCGGTAAAGCTAAGTATGCTGTAGAAGCGAAAAGAAATCTTCCGTTAGAAATGCATTGTGTTTTTGACAGCTAAAAGGTAGCGAAATTTTTTTTTCGTGTTAGTACGCTGTTGAATGAAAAATTTGTTCAATACAGCTAAGTTCACAACCACGATTGGAGAGTTAAAATGTCAAAATTTCGCTGCCTTTTATATGTCCGTACATTTAATTGGCGTGGAAATTTGACATTCAAAAATAATGTTCAACTAATACATTCAAGAAACAGGTTATAGTAAGCATGTTTTAGTGTGAGTCTACATTAAAATTTCGAGTGTAGAATTAATTGCCTCAAAATTTTCGTTCCTACAGCATATTAAGCTAAACGAAACAAAACGTTTTGTCAAACCGTTTCGTTCAGTTTTGATGAGTAGACGTGTGTCTATTTTGGTCTATTCAATAGGGCTGTTCACATTTTAAACCGATCATCAAATCATTTATCAAATCGTTTGACCACAAAACTGTTCAGACTCATCAAATTTTTCGTCAAATTTAATTTTATCTTGAACACCGAAGTAAGCACATCGCGATGACAGAAAATTTTTAATACCACTTGTTATTAAAATTGTATTGGAAGAAGAAGAAATTATTTTATAAATTATTAAAAATTATTTGCAACAGTTATTTATTATTATTTTGCTATTATTTTTTTTCGCTCCCTCTTTTGCCGCAATGTGCTCAGGTTAAAAACTTTTTTGAACTGACAAAATTGTACTACACAATTTAACGAGTGTTCACACTCGTCAAATCATTCGTCAAATCAGCAGAAAAATCAAAAAATTTTGATTTTCATCAAACGATTTAACCAACGATTTGATGAGTGTTCACAATCTTCAATTCGCCATCAAATTCATACAAATTCTGTTGGTCAAATCATTTGTCAAATCAGTTGATCGATTTGATGAGGGATTTGAAATGTGAACAGCCCTAATTGCATTCAAGGGAACATTTTCGTCTTCACTTGTTACGAGCGACTCGTCTATTTTGGTTAGGTCTATAGGCAAATGTCAAACAATTGTTAATTTGAGTATATTGAAAGCCAAACAGCAAAGAGTACTCTTGTTTATTTGAGATTTAAGTAAATTATATTGTTTTGCATATTTATTTTGAAAAAAAAAAACTTACAAATATCCACAAATAAATACAAACTATTTTGTGTCACTTCTCAAAGTCAGTGTATGGCAATTATGTGCATTTTTTATTTTAACAACAGCAAAGGATCCATGGAATTTGGATTTATACGATACTTTACATTACTTCTTGTCAAAGAGCAACTGAACATTGAGGTTAGATTCAATTATTGCGCTTTTTTATATTGTTGAACTACACTTTTTGTTGAGTTATCGTTATTATGTGATAGTTCTATAAATCCACAGCTATGGAAGACGAAGTTTTAATTGAACTTGTACAGGAACGTACAATTATTTACGACAAACAACTGCCTGGCTACTGCCTATTATAATTGCTATAACGTTTTGTTACATTACGTCCCATTACGTTGACAGTTGACAACATTTCGTAACTTTACATTACGTCTATTATAATTTGACCTTTATGGAATAATACGTTTTGTCAAACTGTTTCGTTAAATCGAATATACATTAAAATGTATATAATCGAACACTTACGTTTTTAATCGTTACGGAGCAACTCGTCTAATTTGGTTGGGCCTTTATGCCTTGAACACATTCACGTCTACACGACATTACGACTCGTCATGAAGAAAACGTCAACAATCTCGAAAAAACCATACAATTGTTTCATTTAAGCATACACAAACCCTTATATTTGTGCTGTTTTCGCTCGTCAAATTAGAAATGACTCTATACCGACGACAGCAACATTGTCATGTCACTGCTACATTTTCACCAAATTTACCTCCACAAGAAAACCATGTAAAAATAATTTGACATTAGTCGCTAATTTGACATTTGTCAATAAGCTAGGGTAAGTAGCTTTGACAAGATCTATCGTTAAGGCTGGATTACCCAAGCGTAAGGTAACGTAGTGCGACGTTGCCAATTGTCAAGCTAAAATCTGTTTAATGATAAATGTGTACAAGTCGTTACCGAAATCGTAACGTGGCGTGACGCAGCGTAGAAGTCTGTAGAAAATAGATTTCTACGCAACGTTACGATTTTTGGCAGTTCGACAGCTGTGTTACAAGCGAAAAATTTTGTTTAACTTCACATTTTTGTAAATTTTAATACTATATAAGAAAGGATGCAATCATTTGTTGACGAGGAGAAGTAAATAAGCCAACTAGAATAAAATGAGTGCCCTGCACTACGGCGCCTGCACTACGTTGGATTACGATTTCGGTAATCGCTTATCCTTGAGGCAACGTCGCACTACGCTACATCCCGCTGCGCCACCTCACGTTACGCTTGGGTAATCAAGCCTTTACTGTCAAAGTGTGTTTTAGAGATGCCAGTTTTCTTTATTCTTATATATATTACGCAAACGCAAATTTTGTACGGCATTAGGCTTTTTAAGTACAAGTCCAATCTTAATAAATTCAGTATGGTTTGGTAGGTTTAGACCTGTATATGTGCAAACTTTACTTTTTATTTCTTAAAAACTTATATTTTTTAAGTTATAGCGAGTTAAAGTTTGCATATCATTGTTGTTGTTATGTTTCTTTTTCTCTTCTTAATTTCAGCAAATGCCTAAAAATATGTGAGGTATCTAGCGCCACCTCTATGAGACTGTTATACTGACTAATAATTTATTATAAGGTCTGTTCGCGTACTTTTCTGATAAAAAAATTAAAAACGTCAAAAGTAATAAAATTGAGAGAGAATTAACTTTAACTTTAAAAAGTAAAGGAACGCTTTCTGGTAAAATAATGAAAAATGTCAAAAACGTCTAAGAAAAACTAAAAAAACTCAGCTACTACACACACAAAGCTACCATTTGACAGTTTTCATCTTTTTACAAGATGAAATTCTTCTTGTAAAAACTTTAAAAAACTTGAACAGAGAGAAAATGTGGATTCCTCTCTATTACCTAATTCTCTCAGTAAACGAACGCTTTTCAGGCACTTTCTAGTAAAAACTTTTGAAATATTTCGTTTGCATTCGACTACGCGAACAGACCTATAATTTCACAGCTAAAATCAGTGATGCCAACCAAAGAGAATTAAAATCCACAAATGCGGCACGAAAAAATCCGTGTTAGCAAATTTATATATATTTTTTTCCAATTTAAAACTAACAGCTAATAAAAGTACAAAATATTTTGTACATTTTATATTTTTTAAAAAATTTTCTTTTATCTTATAAAAATTACAAACAACGTAAAACATAACTAAAAGTTAAAATTGTTGACAACTTATTCTTTACGTTAAATTTTTAAATTTTTAATTTTAGTTAAACTAAAATTTAAAAACATAACATAAAACGTAACTTTTATACATTTTAAAGAAATATTCGATTTTTTAAATCCGTAATCATTATAAATACAATAACATAAGATACATTTTACAGGCACTTTAAGTTTGTTTTAACCCATTAATGACAACGTATGATATGTCATACGCGATGAAAGCATTTTTCAAAAATTCGCAGCCACTGTAAAGCTTTTTTTTAAGAAAAGTGAAAAATTTCACTCAGGTGAGTTGTTTATTTTTTATAAACATCATGAAGAAAGAAAATTTAATTTAAAAAATGCATTAGGTTAGAGTTGAACGGCTGCGCTACGAAATGAAATTTTTCCAATTTCTATTTTTCTCTACTTTTTTAAGTTTTTTTTATTTCTTAACTTACCTCTTATACGTTTTGTAGCGTGTGCCTTTGAAAGACACTTTTGATGTGATGCCATACGCGCACAAGGAATTTGTCGGCTTAACTTTTAACCCTTGCGTGAACTCAAAAAAAAAAAAAAAAAAAACTTGTTTTATCTTTCCTTCCAGTAATTGCTTTCTATGATATAACACTTTTTATGTACCAGCTATTTTGCATTAAAATTTTAGATGCATTTCAGATTCAAATAAAAAAACGACAAAGACAAAAGGGATTGTTATTGAAAATCGCAGCAATTTTTAATAACAGTTTTTCGCCTGCTGCGCCTTACTTATCCAGCGTTTATTTAACAGTTCCTAAATATTTCAAAATTTCTTACAGAATTAATAATATTTGATATATTTTAACTGTATAACTTAATCTGTAAATGCTTTAAAAATTTTTCGAGTGTGGCCCTGTCTTGCTCGAGAGTTCATGTGACTACATATTTAATTTACTTCAAAAATATTCCTCCATCATATATGTTGCATCGTATATGTGACTAGTTATACCTTAGTTACGTAAAATTCAAATTCTTTTTTTTTCGACTTCCAGCTTAATAGTGTTGTACGGAATATTGTGTGTAACACCACAAAACGAAAATATTTAATTATAAAGGAAGTTATATCTTGAAAGGTTTTGCATGGATTTTAGTGTTTGATTCCTCGTTGAATGTGTGCTCGTATTGCCTTTATTTTGATACCCATAAGGCTTACTTTTCTTGGAAAGTTGAAAAAACTACATCATGTTTTTAAGGCCATTTTTCCTAGCTTTGGACCCCTATAGATTTTAGGCGTCTTGGGAGTGACCATAATTTGGTCACTATTCGTTTTTTTTTCATTTCAACGTCTTTTTTTTGTTTTTTCAGTTTCATACACATTTTGAAAAAAAAGGGGTAAAAAGGGTCCATTTTGGTTGAAGGTAAAATGTTCCTTGAAAACCACTTACCTTTTATCCACGGCATCTTTGGTGTGTGTAGGCTGAGGTTCCATGTAGGTTGCTGGTTAGAATGATCTTGTGCTGAGGTTGCGGTTGGTGTTCCTGCTGGGGAAGCGATTGCACTTGGGGTAGTCGTTGCGGCACGGCACCTGTAATGAACAAAAGAAGGTATAAAAGGTGCTCCAGTAGTAATGGTATGATACTATATAATTTCCATATTCGTAGCTATTTACCAGGTTCTATCCGCTGCGTAGGGCTACCGATCGATCCACAGAGATCTCCGCACTGAAGCTCGAAAACCTGAAAGTAAAAGAAAAAATTTGTATAGAAATTTGATTTGTACCGGAATTTGTTTAACAGCCCAACTGTATCAGAATCTGGGGTGTGAAAACGCAACCTGCAACAAAAATGTTGGTTAATCATCCATTCATATCAAGAAAAAGCTTAAGCCATCGCCCGAATAAACAATACCCTGCTAGTTAACGAATTAAGCTACCTAGAATACTCTAGACATTTCGGCGCTGAACTACTCTACAAAAATTTTAGAAATTTGCTAATTAGAAAACAAAACACTTACACATTCCTCTTGTTCACCGGTAGAGACCATTTGCAACTTTCTTTTCGATAATTAATTTATTTAACGAATAGTCCAGGGCTGCAGGACAATCGATTAAGGATACCATAACACTAGGATTCCCATACTACGATCATATACTACGTTTACACGAACCGGAAAAAGGCTATTGAGACGAAGAAGACTGGGCAGATTTTTAATTACAACTAGCTGAAACCCAGCGCGTTGCTGCCACTCTCCCTTGTCAAACGCCCATAAAATGTTATCAGTTAAACAGCATGTCTAAATTGAGGTAGAATACTGAATTCCGAGACTGTGCGACCTATATCCACAAAGCCATTCGATCTAACAAATTAGGGTTGTATAGGAAGTGCCACGCCCTCTTGATCACCGCTCATAGAATGTAATCAATTAAACTGCATGTGTACATGGAGGTTGAATACCGAATTCCAAAACTGTGCGACATATATCTCCAAAACTATTCGATAGCACAAATTTGGGTTGTATGGGAGGTGCCACTCCCCCTTGATCAACGCTCATAAAATGTAATTAATAAAACTGCATGTATAAATTGGGGCCGAATACTGAATTCTGACGCTGATATTCGATATCACAAATTTACGTTAAATGCGAGGTGCCACGCCCCTCTTACCAATGAACATAAAATTGAATCAATGAAACTGCATGTGTACATTGAGGTCGAATACTGAATTCCGGCGTTGTGTGACCTATAACTCCAAAGCTATTTGATAGCACAAAGTTGGGTTGTATGGGAAGTGCCACTCCCTTTTGCCCTACGCTCATAAAATGTAGAGAAATGAAAGTGCATGCATAAATGCAGGTCGAATACCGAATTCTTACGCTGTCAACCTATAACTTCAAAGCAATTCGATATCGCAAATTTGGGTTGAAAGGGAGATGTCACGCCTCCCTGTCCAACGCCCATAAAATAAAACCATTGAAACTGCATGTGTAAATTGAGGTCAAAAACTGAATTCCAAAGCTGAATTCCTATAATTTCAAAGCTATTCGATATCGCAAATTTGGGTTGTATGGGAGGTGCCCCTCCCCCTTGTCCACTCCCATAAAATTTCATCACTGAAACGGTACGTCTAAATTGTGGTCGAATACCGAATTTCTAAGCTGTGCGACCAATAACTCTAAAGCTATTCGATAACAACAATTTTTTATATATATGTGGGAGGTAAAAGGGGGTGTGGCATTTTCTCTTAAACCATCTCGTACTCAAAGCAAAGCGTACTTACAAAATTTGTGCTCAATCGGACCAATAGTTTCGAAGTATTTTGATATCTTCTTAAAAGTAAGCGTAGATGAAGTGTGACCACGCCCATTTTTATCAAAGTTAATGATAGTTATCATACGAACTTATTTACCAAATTTTAATTTAATACGACCAAAACCGTCTTAAATACAGCATTTTTATTGATTTGTGGGCGACAAAAGGGGGTGTGGCATTATATTTTTCCTAAACCAGTAGAAAGAAGTATCCAATTTGGTTCAGTCGTTTTCAAGTTTTAAGCATCCGAACAAATCACGATTCATTTTTATATATACAGATATTGATTTGTGGGCGGTAAAAGTGGGCTTGAAAACATTTATGTATCGTGACTGCCTCTTGGAGCACCTACACAGCAAGTTTCACTATAAAAATGTGTAGAACTCCGGAATTGCCATGATTTCGAAAAAGTGGGCGTATATATATTGCGACCACGCACATTTTTTGTACAGTTACTGACAGTAACCATCTGAACAAAATTACTAAATCTTAGTTTTTACGATCGAAACCGTCTGATATATATCCTTTATTTGGTTTGTGGTCGATAGCGCAAATTTGGCTTGTATGGGAGGTACCACGCCCCCTCGTCCAAACGTTACCAAACCTCACAGGAATACTTACTCTCCTCGGCAGACGTTGTTCTGCCATAGACCGCCTTACTGCCATATACGAAAATGTCGAATAGCTGCCGAAAGTAACCATATGAACCAAATAACCAAATTTTCGCCTAATACGATCAAAACCGTGCGAAATATAACATTTTTGTTGTTTTGCAAGCGGTAAAAAGGGGTGCGGTAAAATATTTCCCTTGAGCCATCTCGTAATCGAAAAAAATCGACTGCCCAAATTTCAGCTGAATTCATGTTAAGCCTGGCGCACTTTACTTCACTCGATGCTAACTCCCCGAAAACTAAAGTGGGACAGGTCTATTTTTAGTGCACTTGCCGAGAGTAACCATATGATCTGAATTACAAAATTTTTGTCTAATACGACCGAAACATTTGAAATAAAACGTTTTCATTGGTTTGTGGGCGGTAAAAGGGGGGCGTGGAAACCAATTTTTAGTACAGTTGCTGACAGTAACCGTACAAACTAAGCCAACATTTTAGCTCAATCGACCCAGTAGTCAATTTCAATGATTTCTCAAAAAGTGGGTGTGGCTATATATCGATGACGCCCTGTTTTAGTACAGTTGCCGAAAGTAGCCATACAAACTTAGGTATCACATATTAGTCTCGTACGGCCAAAACTGCTTGAAATATAGTACTTTCACTGATTTGTGGGCGTAAAAAGGGGGCGTGGAAACCAATTTTTCGTACAGTTACTGTCAGTGACTACTTAAACCAAAGTACCAAATTTAAGTCTTATACGACTAAAACCGTCTGAAATATACCATTTTCATTTTATTTGTGGGCGGTAAAAGGGGGCGTGGAAACTATTTTTAGTACAGCTGTCGACAGTAACCGTACATACTAAATTACAAAATTTTAGCCTTATACGACCCTAACCGACTGAAATATAACATTTTTATTGATTTGAGGGCGGTAAAAGGGGGGTGTGGCAAATTTTTTTCATAACCATCTCGTACCTGAAACAAATCGACTGCCAAAATTTCAAGTCAATCGGTTCAGTAGTTTTGGAGTCTATAGGCATCACAGCCAGACACACATCGTTTTGCTTTTTATATACATATATAGATATTGATTTGTGGGCGGTAAAAGTGGGCGTGAAAACATTTACATATAGTGACCGCCTCTTAGATCACCTACACAGCAAGTTTCACTGTAAAAGTGTATAGAACTCTGGAATTGCCATGATTTCGAAAAAGTGGGCGTATTTATATTACGACCACGCCCATATTTTGAACAGTTACCGACAGTAACCATCTGAACAAAATCACCAAATCTTAGTTTTTTACGATTGAAACCGCCTGATATCTATCCTTTTTTTGTTTGTGATCGATGGAGCAAATTTGGCTTGTATGGGAGGTACCACGCTCCCTTCTCCAATCGTTACGAAACCTCACAGGAACACTCTCAAGATGTGGCTTTATTTTCCCTGAAAATTTCATAAAGATCAGTTCAGCGGTTTTGGAGTCTATTCGTGAGCCACATACCCACCCACATACCCACATACCCACATACCCACATACCCACATACCCACATACATACATCCATTTTTATATATATAGATGAACTGGGCTGATAGGCCCAAGAAGAAAAAAAAAACACAGCAAAATAAAAAGGGAAAACAACATTTGCTGAAATTCCTGAATATAAGATAAACGAAATAATAAAAAAATTTTTGGTTAGTAGTAAGCGTCAAGATAAATTAATCTTTGGTTTTAAAAGATGAATGTCGAAATTAACGTGCTAAATAAGTGCAGGAAAGAAAATAAAAAAGGAGTATGTTTACACTGGACGTGAAGAGCAGATAATAAATGTCGTTCTCTTAGTTTTTTTTAATGAGGGGAAAAGCGTTGCTATTCGTATACGTCTTCATCAAGCTATGAAAGTGTGCGTGTTGGCTATCTGTCTGTATAAATGTCGTAGTAACCATGTGATGAGTGCAGAGCTTGGAGAGCTCGTTTGCTTATTGGCCCTACAGATGGTTCGATCTTCACCAAATAAGGTTACATATTTTTTTTACACGTACATGTGCAGTGCCAAAGTAGTCAACGGCAAAATCCGGTTTTATAAGCATGAACAAAGAGCCACTTGAAGATTAGATTAGAAAAGGCTAAAGATCAGTCGTGAGAAAAGGTCATCAAGATCTGTCGAAATTGTGGTCGTAAAATAAATATTTTTGTGAAAACGCAAGGAATAGTTTAAAAAAAAAACAGGAAATATTTCTCTGAGAAAACTAAAGGAAAGGAATTCGAGGATTAGGGTACAGGAACTTACCGACCAAGACATATCATCCCAGGTAAAACAAAAAATAAATAAAAAAATAAAAATGTGTAATTAGGGAAACGAAACAAACCTAACAGGATTCTATTTTTTTTATTAGTAATTACAGATAATTGCAGTCGTCACCTTCAGGAAGGGCAATGAAAGAACTTTCGTGACGACTGCGCTATACTTACCGCTCCACAACTGCGCTATACTTACCGCTTCACGACTGCGCTATACTTACCGCTCCACAACTGCGCTATACTTACCGCTCCACAACTGCTCTATACTTACCGCTCCACAACTGCGCTATACTTACCGCTTCACGACTGCGCTATACTTACCGCTTCACGACTGCGCTATACTTACCGCTCCACAACTGCGCTATACTTACCGCTTCACGACTGCGCTATACTTACCTCGTCAATATAACAACACCTGCTGCAAAATAAAGAAAAATACAAAAAAAAGGAGGGAAAAGGCTGCTCCATCTCGAATCTAATTTTTCTTGCAATTGTGCTTCGACCGTGTTTTACGCTGACAACTACCGGACCAGCGGCAGTCTTTCTCGTCTGGTGCACCGAAAGAATTCAGGATGGAATACATAGTTATCTGAAGTCCCGATCCAGGAGCAGAATGTCAGGTTTTTTTAATAGTATTAAGGAATAATTATATAGGTGCATTAACAGTCAGTTATTATAAAAAAACTATTGAAAAGGGTATAAAAGAACCTGCTCTTTTAATCCATTATTTTGTTTGCGCATTAAGAAAGGGTTAAAACCGAAACTTGAATGGCAATCTTAATCATTCAGTGGTTCAGTATGCACTTCGCTTAATATTTACTTACCGTAATAAACGATTTGAATGTTTAAAATTTTTTTTTGTGGAAAAGTTATATACTTACCTTAAAATTGTAGGCTAAATTTAAAAAAAAAAAATATATTTATTTATTTATTTATTTATTGGCCAAACAAGGCAATGCAATTAACTTATTCTAACTTATTCTAACAGGTTTTGTTTACTTATTACTAAGTTTTTTGTTTTTCTTCTCCCTTTCCTTGTTTTTATTTTATTTTTTATTTGGTGCTCTTAGTGGGCATACTCCGCCCACCGGATTGACATGATTTCAAAAACCATGTCAAAACTAAGAGAAGAGGAGGAAAACAAGAAAGACTATATACACACTTAAGATACGATGTATATATATTATTCTTAAAGACTATAAGGACAAAAGGATGTAAATGGGAGATTTGGAGAGGGATGTTAAAAAATTTTGATTTATTAAACTAAATGCTTATACATATAAATCAATACATGTATGTAGTTTATCTGAGGCCTGTGTTAATTCTGATTTCTGAGTGATTTATATAGGGTTTGCTTGAAAGAGGATTTGGACATAGAAGGTGAGTAGTATATAGAGATATTATTAAATTCTCTGCAACAACGACTGATGGGTTCATTATTTGCATATGTAGTTTGGTGCTGATATTCAGTTAACAATCGAGTATGCCTAGTGCGCCTAATTGGATCGTTAAAGGAAATCATATTAGAAATATATTCGCTGTGAATAGCACCATTAATTACATCAAATGTGAAGCATGAGCCCAATAACGATCTTCTTGTTGATAGTGGCATCAAATTTAAAAGGCTGAGTCTATGTTCATATGATGGAAGGCTACAATAATCATGGGGGTTGTACATATCTCTAAGCGCGTATAGTAAGAACTGCTTTTGAATAGACTCAATTCTTTCTCTATGGGAATCGAAAGATGGATTCCAAATTATGCATGCATATTCAAGTATTGGGCGCACTAATGCACGGTACAAGGATGTAGTGACCCATATATTCTTGAATTCATTTGCACGTCTTTTTATAAAACCGAGCTGTTTGCTGGCCCTGGACACAATTTTATCATAGTGCAGATTAAAGCGCATCTTGCAATCTAAGACAACTCCAAGATCCACTATATGGTTGACCCTTTTTAGTTCGATACTATTGAGGTGGTAGGTATGTAATGTTACGTTGTTTTTACGAGAAAAGCTAATAACATTGCATTTATTGACATTAAGATGTAGTTTATTTTGAAAACACCATTGCTCAAGAGACAACAATTTTGATTGCAAAAAATTTACATCTACATCTGATTGAATTGAATAGTACATTTTTAAATCATCTGCATACATAAGATGTGGGATATCGTTTAGAACTTCTGACAGATCGGATATGAATATGTTGAAAAGAAGAGGACCAAGATGACTACCTTGCGGAACTCCCGAGGAGACTGCAATTTTTTTCGATAGAACTCCCTGGAATTTAACAAACTGGGATCTGCCGTTTAAATATGATTTTAGCCAACTTAGTATGGACCCTGCAACACCAAACTTTTCTAACTTATATATAAGAATGTTGTGATCAACTCGATCAAAAGCTTTACTGAAATCAGTATAAACAGCATCTATTTGGTGCCCTTTTTCCATTTTGACTAAAACATCTGATACCATAATCATGAGATTAGTGGTGGTAGATCGCCCTTTTCGGAACCCGTGTTGCTGCTCATTTAGACGTGGGTTAATGAAACTTGTTAGCTTTTCACAAATAAGTTTTTCAAAAAGTTTTGGAATGGCTGACAAGATTGCTATGCCTCTATAATTTTCAACTGATCTTTTATCACCATTCTTGTAAATTGGCGTAAGATGGGATGATTTCCAATATGAAGGAAATTTCCCACAAACCAGTGATTCGTTAAAGATTATGTGTAATGGCAATAGCAGTTGGTCTAAACATCGCACCAAAAAGCTTGTAGGTATTAAGTCTGGTCCAGGTCCCTTTAATATATCCAGTTCTTTTATTGCATTAGAAATCTCTTCCTGGGTTAAATATAAACTATCAACTATAATAGTGGAGCTAGGAGAAGTTTCAGATAAGGTGTTAGGAAGACAAAAGACCTCCTTAAAGTGATCGGCATACAAGTTGCTTATTTCAAGAGAATTGGACGAAGTGACATTACCTTTAAACATAGACGATGGATAGCCGCTAGATTTGCGCTTCATGTTAACAAAGTCAAAGAATTTTCTCGGCTCTTGGACAATTTTTTCTCCGATGATGTTCGTGTACAACTTGTACGCTTCTTCTGACTTGATAGAGAACTCTCTTGATAGCTCGTCATATCTAAGCTTCAGTTCATCGCTTATATTATCAGTGTTTTTGAGAAGTTTGTAGATTTTATTTCTTTGATTCCTCAAAAATCTGAGATTGTTGTCTAGCCATGGTTCTGTGAGCTTATTCTTTTTCTTTATTATTGGCACATAACTTTCGATAGCGGTAAAAATGTGCTGATAAAATATAGAGACAGCACTGTCTAAATCTAAATTGAATAGAATATGATTCCAATTTAGAGAACTAAGATAACATTTTATTCTTTCATAATCGGCGTTGAGGTAATCGTACGCAATGGTGTTATTATAAGACTGGGTAAAGTTGATGTTATTAGCAGAGAAAACAACTTTTAAGGCTGTATGATGAACAGTGTTGGTTAATAAATTTTCTGCTCCCATGCATGGACTAACCTTCACTTCTTCATACGAGTTAGTAAAAATTAGGTCCAACCATCTGCCGTTCTGATTTTGTACAGAAGAGACTTGCTGCAAGTCACTGCCATAAAAGGTGCTAAGTAAGTTGAAGTCTATGGCATTAGAAAGATTTACAGGAAGAAGAAAGTTGTCGTTTTCGTCGGTGACAAAAGATATATTTGGGCGATTGAAGTCACCAAGAATAACAACTTTATCTTCCTCTTTTAGGGAGGAGGTAAAGGTGGTCAGTGTTTCACATAGCTCGTTGTATGTTGTTTCACTTGAGCCGGGAGGAATGTAAACGACGCCTATGTACACATTGAGACTTTTACCTGAACAAACTCTAATAATTCGGTGATCGAACAGTTTATGGTTAGGTGTGTCTATTAGCTCACTTGAAAGGGAATTGTGAGATGCTACAAGGACACCACCTCCTCGAGAAAGACCTGTTGAGGAGTAGTCCCGATCCTTCCTGAAGACAGTCCAATTGCTATCAAGAATTTCCTCATTATTAAAGGTTTCGTTTAGCCATGTCTCAGTGAATACTAGGACATTGAAGTGGCATGATTTAGCGTCAACATAAAGTTTGTTTAATTTGCTTCTCATGCCGCCACAGTTATGGTAGAATATATTTAAGAAAGAAGAGTTAGGAACGATAATATTGCTGTTGCTCTTTACGAGATTTTTGAAGAAGAGAAACATGTTTAGCTCTGACATGAGCGCCATAGGTTTCCAGATCCACCTTGACTTGATCAACCGTTACACCGAGGTGCTCGTGAAAGCGGACAAATAAATTACGCAAGTCTTCAACACCGGTAGGAAGACCTTCTTGCTGAATTAGTACTCTAAGATTAGTTTTGGTCTTGCCTTCAATGCATGTTGAATCAGGGGCTTTATACATATAAGCGAGATACAGGCGAACATTGTTATAAACGTTGTTCTCCCTGAGGCGAGAAAGGGCATATCTGCTCTCAGTGCCTTCGCAAGAGTTTAGTGTCAATTTCACTTTTGGAGGAAGTAGGGGGTCTAAAAATGACGTAGGACTACCAGGTTGATTGCAAAGCTCATTTGAAACAGAAGATGGTTTTGGTAAACCACTTCCGGTTGGTGGTGAAGGATTAAGAGTATGAGAATGGATAAAATTTGGATATTTCTCACAATTGGTTTCATTATTGTTAAGATTAAATGAAACCCGTATACGTGTTTGATGAGTTGGCGGTTTAGGTGCTAGATTGCTTCCAGTAATCATCTTATAAGATGAAGCCGTATTCTGGTTAATTATGGGAGAAAATATGGGGAAAATGCTAGTTTTCATATTCCAATTAGAATCTGAATTATGGTGGGACTTAGGTTGCACAAACTTGTTTGATGAATAAGGTTTGGATTCAAGAACAGGTAGGTTTACATTTCTTTTATATAGAGGATTCTTAGAATTATGATTAGAATTAGAATAAGAATTTAACTTAGATTTAGAATTAGGACGGGAATTTATATATGTAAAAGAGTTAGAGCAAGAACTATAATTACTTTTAGATAATGGATTCTTGTTAATGTTAGGATTCCTTTCAGAAGATTTGATTCTTGAACTGCCAGAACTTTGTAAAGATCTTGATGTTTTAGACTTTTTCCCAGGCTTATTCGTCCATTCGGTTATTAACCATTCGCCGTGTCTCTCACCGCTGTTGTTCAAGAACATCCACGCATATTGACTTGGGATGTTTAGTTTGAAACTGCAGAATTTTTTTGCTTTATTGGATATCTTTGAACAGTTTGTAATAGATATGCCAAATTTATTACGAAAGTAAGTGCTCATCCAGGATATAGTTGTTTTAACTGATGGGCCCTTAATGAACAGAGTGGTCTTGTCAATTTCATTAGAATCATGGAGTTTCTTTATTCTATTCTGCCATTGAGTTGAAGTCCATGACGTTCCAAACTTATGGATTAAGTTGTTACGAGGGGCTGCAATTGGTGGTGAGTCACGAGGTGAAGTGGCAGAGGGAGATCCAGGTTGTGAGTTATTGGTATTTTTGTTTTGTTTTGGAGAAATTGTTGATGAACGAATAGAATGAGCTATTGTGGGTACTGTTGATGGTGGAGATCCGATTTGGGGTGGATTCATTGCAATATTTTGAGGAGTAGCAATCGGTGTTATATGTTCCGTAGTGTCATAGGCAGTTAAAGATTTCAGATTAGCTGGTAAAGAGGTGACCTGTGGCAAACGAATAGATGCTTCCATTATTTCCTCGAAAATAGAGGAAGAGTTATGATGAGAGGCTTGTGGATAACTTATTTCAGCTCTATTGGGTGCAGATCTTATTTCATCCACTACATCTGCAAGCGTCACTCGAAACACTTCAAGATCATCACTGATATCACTTATTTTTTGATGTAATATTTCCAGCATTGGATCTGATTGCGGAGGTGATGGTTGGGGTTTGCCTGACTGAAGTGCGATATCCACATCATAGCGCAAAGATGTTAGCATGCTCAGTATATTTTTGGCTGTATTATCGTTTTTTAAAACGTCGAGGCTTTTTTTTACTTCTATATTAAGCTCGCTTATGGCCGTTTTCCAAATAAAATTTTTTTCGCTATCTTTGACTAAATCTGTTAGAATTCTCAAGTTTTTAGAAACATTTGAGATATCCGAGTTATTTGCTTTGCAGATGGACTCTACCCTTGCAAGATCATCGGATACGTGAGTCATTATTTCAAAATTTGGTATTTTACTGATGACTTGCTTATTAGCCGAATGCATCACGTTCAAGGAGTCGCTAAGACATTTTATGGCGAGCATAACATGGGATAGTGATAGATCCATGCACTCATCACAGAAGAATTTAAAATGTGATGTGTATTCTTGAAAGTAGTTTAAACTTCTTTTAGTCATTCCCACACAAGTGCCGTGGTAAGATTTTCCGCAAAGACCATTGCAACTTAGCTTAATTGCACCTTTGTCCTCAATAGAGCAGTTAATTTTGGCACAAGCAGGTTCCATTGTTTATTGTTTACTTTATTTGGTTGTTTATAAAAAGTTTTTTTTTTACTTTTGATATTTGCACTTATTTCAGGTGCACTTAAAAGTTGGAGTGGGCTGTTTCTCTTATTGTTATTGTTTTTGCTTAATTGCAATATTCACACTTTTTCTTATTGTTAATGTTGTTGCTTTATTGCGATATTCACACTTTTTCGCGGCACACTTATATGCAACTGCACATATATATAGGTCAGAGAACAAATAGAATAGCACAATGAACTATTGATCCAGTGAAATGTGTGTGTGTTTTTTTTTACTTTATTTAATTTTTTACAAAGGTCTTTTGGATAATTTTTATTGTTTTTTTTTTATTGAATTTTAGGTGATTAAAATTGCAAGCCGAAAGAAACAAGCACAAATTCTTGAAAGTTAAATGTAAGAGCGGGTTAAAAACGACTGAACTGTTTGCGGTTACAATTGCAATATATATATATATATTTTTTTTTTTGTATAACAAAAGTTTCTTACTAAACTCTTTGTGCGGACCATATCGCGATCGGCTAGCTATTTAAGAAAAAAAAATACACATACATATATATATAGGTATCAAAGGAATCACTCCCAAAACCCCTTTATAGAGCTCTATCGAGGTAGGATAGCAGGGCGCGATAATAATAAGAGAGAACGGTCTCTTTCAAAAGCATGAAGTCGCGGCGATATGGCCCTATAATATTAAGTTTTTTGTAAGTAATTCGAGTAAACTGTTCACAATAACTTGTTGAAGTGACGTATTTAAATTTAAGCTAGTTCGAACATTGTTAGGTGATGCTGTTATTTTAATCGAATTAAGAAAAAGAGAAAAAACACAAATAATCATATATGCTAAGATTTTCTGTTTCAATATAAATCGTCAAATCCCAACCTTTGTGTCTCAATCAAGAGGGTATACACATATGAATGGTTTAAGTGGGAGTTAGGTTCTTTAGGCCAGTAGACAATCGGTTTGACCAGCTTCGAGAGGAGCGGGTAGAAGTGCTCCGATAAAATAATCGATAAAACTTTATAAATGTGTCGCTCCGGCTAGAACGTGATATAAGGGGGTAACTGTGGTGGAAATGGAATGGCAAGGTAATGGATATGTGTAAGTGATCGTCTTATTACAGAATATTGGGGTTGCCTAGAAAGCGCAAACGGGGCAACCAGGTAGGGAGGGCATGCATGCGGAGACATAACATCCAGTCTCCACGTCCATGTACGTTAAGTGTCCGAGTTGTTGTATGTTCGTGGGATTTATGTAGGGATTTTTTTTTTGGGGTAAACTTATTCCGTTTCCTTTTCTTTTCGCTTGAGTTTATGATAACGTTTTATTTTTTTCTTCAGCATATTTTTTTCCTTGCTTTGTTTTTAGGACTGAATACAAGTCGACAAGATCGATTACCTCTTTATGATTGTTTGTCCCTCGACCGGAAGCGGCGGGTCGAACCAAGCCTTAACCATCCTGAGCTAGCTGGAAGACCGCGTTCGGTACGATACCCAGGGAACACAACAGTTTATGATCTTATACGTTTACACTCTTCGCAACACCCAAATCCTTTGAATTTTTTCTTAAACTTTTTCTATGTTGTTGTTGTTGCCTTCTTAAAAACTTACTTACTCTAAAGCTGGCAATTTAATTCATATAATTTTTTCTTAAACTTCATAGTTTTCCGACCAACATTTAAAAAAATTTCCGTCAAAATTTCTAAAAATAAACTCAACGATTTCTGGTGGTGAGCATTAATGGGTTTAGCTATATACACTCGCCTCAAATGAGGCAAAGTTTTAAAAAAATTATGTAAATAAATTTTTAGTGATAAGTACATTTTTTACCATTCCAAAATTTTTGACGAAATTTACGAAATCTACGAAAATTCTGCGTAAAATTCTAAGAATCCGTAGATATACCTTATTTTACCACTGTTGTTCGTTTATCTGTGCAAGGCTTTAATAACCGTAGAAATCAGTAATTTCCGTGTAGTTAGCACCACTGGCAAAGTGATACTGGAATGATTTCTTACAGTTGAAAAAAGATTTATAAACTGTTGATCAGACAGTCTTTTAATTTTTAAAAATTTATTCAAAAATTTGATGAGAAATATCGCGATACAGAAAAAAGGCCAAAATATCATTTCATTTCAATTTTTATCAGTTGAAAATCTACTTAAAAGCTTAAAATAAAATCTAGGTATGTTTGATTTCAGCGTTTTAACGCCACACGGGCTTACTAGTTAATGTTATTTCTGAGATAAACACTTTTATAAAGGATAATTGGACATATTCTGCGAAATCTTTTATAAAAAAATTCTGTTATTCTGTTATGATTTCCCATACAAATTTTTCAGCTGTCAAAAAATCTGTTACGAGACCAGAATTGGTATTCTGCACGACAATCTTTTATGAAATCTGTTATACATCACAGCAGATTTTTCGAACTGTCAACAAATCTTTTACAAAATCTTTTATTTGGTATTCTGCATGACAAAATCTGCTATGAAATCTGTTATGAAACACAACAGAATAACAGATAAATTTTTCTGCCTTTTATCATAACGAATTTCAATAAATTTAATAAGTCAAGCTAAATCTGATTGTTTTGTGTTTCGTTATGTTTAATTTATGAAACAAAGACTTGGAAGACTAAAAAAATATCTTTAATAAGTGTAGTTTTTTTTAAATTGCATATAAAATTTATTTTCTATTTTTGTACAATCATAACAATTTTTATAATAGGTATTTCTAAATAAAAAATTATTAATATTTGTATGTGTAAAAAATGCAGCATAAAAAATTATATAAATGTCAAGCTGTCGTTTGGTAGGATGAGCTACTTTTATCGCTACCGTGCAGCATCTTTGATGTTTCCTTTGGAATTTCCAGATATGGTTACCACCTTTGTATCCTTATCTAAATCAATGCTTACATTATAATCAGATTGCATTGTCTGAATATTAGATCCTGCACATCCAATAATTATACATACACAATCAGAACGCTCATCTAGTTGTTCGGTAAAGTCATAATTGTGTTCACCACCACCATTTCTTTGACTACGACGATCGCGATCATCATGCTCGTCTCCCCGTTGTTCCTTACGTTTGAAACTTGCACGGGCACCTCTGTCCCTTTCGCTACCACCTTCACAATAACTGCGTCCGTCACGACTTATATTTTAAACTTGAGCTTCTGCTATCATTGTTAACGGGCTCTGGGTCGTCCTCTTAGTCCAACATTGTTTTGAAACAAGCAATTTAATCAAAACGGACTAGCTAGTTTGTAATGCTAATGTACGACACTTCTTTAATGCTCATTTTGCAAAAATATTGGCAATTCACACGTTAAAAGTGACAACTTCAACTTGCGTTGTTTTCTTCATTTTATTGACAGCAATCAGCTGTTTCATAACAGAAGTTAACGTAATTGTAATAGATTTTTGTTTTCGAAGATTGATAACAAGGTACCATAAAAGATCGAAAGGCAGAATACCAATTTTAACAGATCTTTTATGGTCGGCATCTTTTATGATTCATAACAGAAAATTTATAACAGAATAACAGATTTGGCAGAATAGGCCCAAATGTCCTTTATAATAAATACCTTTATTCCTCGTTGTCCGACAAATTGCATAACCTCTTTTTGCCATTTTATAATTTTAAAAGTTATTAAAATATATGTAACTTCACACAAAATTCTCTATGAAAACCACAAATACACCCTTATAAAACCAAGAATAAATATGAATTAGAAGGCTCAAGCTGGATTATAACATACAAAAATATTTCCCAGAATAAGTCCGCTTCAGGCTTGCCTAAAAAAAACCTGTACGTCCCCGTTTTGAAGTATTGCTAGTAAAGGATTTTATCAGAAGCGCCAATATAATGTATCGTTTTTTCATTGGATTTTAATTTGTGATATGGCAGCACTATATTTTTTTATTTTGACATTAACGATAGTTTTTGTAAAGCCATGGTATAATTATTTCACAAGGTAGCCGTGACAGTTTTTTGGCAATTGGTAGTTGCAAAAACAGCTAAAGAAGTTTTAGTTTGCTGCTGTTGACTAGCTATGTGCTTATTTTTAACTTTGCTTTGATTCATTAAATTTATTCGCGAAGTTTATTGAAATGTTTTTAGTTTGCTGCGGTTGACTAGCTATGTTTAAGTCGTCACTTTTTTTCACTTGTCTTTGATTAATTGCATGAACAGCTTATTTTAACAACTACCCATCGCCGCTCGTGAGATAAAAGCTAGTCTACGCTACTATCTTGTCAGTAATTGTGCCATGGTCAAAGCTACTTACCCTACCTCATTATTCTGCCATGGTTTGGCACATCACTACAATTTGTTATTGTGAATACCATTCTTTGGTTGAAAATTATTTCGTGTCAACTGAACACAGCCACTTTTTTGACATTTTTCAATCACTTTTGCTACAAAATTGCAAACTTTTAGCATCTGTGTGTAATTTGTGCTTAAATTCTAAAAATTTAATCAATAAATTGAAAAAAATGGCAGCAAAAGTAGCATCGGGCAACAATAAAGTTTTCCAAGCGGTAAGTTAATTAATCGAAGTTAACTGACAAAAGATCTTAGGTCAAAATCTAGCATTAACCTCACTTTTGCGGTTGCAAAGCAGGCAAGTAGAATAAATAACTAATGAATAAGCTTTCTTGCAGGACGATGTGCACATTTCGTTCGAGGATCAACAGAAAATCAATCGCTTTGCCAAGCACAATGCGCGCATGGATGACCTCAAGGCTGAGCTGGAAATGAAAAAGAATGACTTGAAGAGTGTAGAAGAAGCCGTCGATGAAATCGAGCTCTTCGATGAGGATGAAGATATTCCATTTCTATTTGGCGAAGTATTCTTGTCACACAAGTTGTCAAAAACACAGGTAAACACATTTACAGCAAATGACGAAATTCAACAAATAACAAATATTTATTACAGGAACTGCTGGCTGAAGTTAAGGAACAAACGTTGAAGGATATCGCAGTCATTGAGGCCAAAGCAAATGTGATAAAGGCCGAGATGAATGATCTGAAAGCACATTTGTATCAACGCTTTGGCAGCAACATATCGCTGGAAAGCGATGATTAATTTAAATGAAGTCACGATAATAAGGCATAAAACTCATTTTGTATACCATGAAATAACCAAGCATTTATTCAAGCACAGCGCTTAGATTAAAAAAAAAACAAAAGATACGACAAATTTAACAGTTGGAAAATTACTTCTATGTAGATAATTTAGATTTAACAAAGTTGAGTTTGTTGTGAGAAGATGTAAAGAATATTTTCGCTACATTCTTGCAGACACGCAGTCTGGAGTTGGGAGAAAAAAAAACATTGTTGAATATATGGAAGGATATAATTGCAATGCAACTTACCTTCAGGAACTCTTTCTGAAATGGACTGCCATAATGTTCCCACTGCATGAGTTCATTAATTTGCCTACCGCCTTCGGTGTCAGCTGCTTGCCTACGAGAATTCTATAGAAACAGATACAATTTAAACACCTGTATAGCTAAATTAATAAACTAAAACCTTTCCATCACCCCTGCACGCGCAGTTGAGGCACTCATGGGTCTGACAAGTAGAAAAATCTGCTTGCAGTGTAAACAGATCGGCTAGCTCTTCGATTGAAAATTTCATGTTTTCCGAAGACCCGGTCAAACAACTTCCTAGCGACATTTTGGCAACTTGACGCTGAAAAATCTTCTCCTCAATCGTGCCAGCCGTAACGAGACGATATATCTGAACATCGCGCAACTGTCCATCACGCCAGATCCGCGACAAGGCTTGTGCGTCAGTAGCAGGATTCCAATCGTTATCGAAAAGTATAAGACGTGAGGCGCCACACAGATTCAAACCCATGCCACCAGCCTTAGCGCTGATTAGGAAAACCAGCTCGGCATCTATGACTGCGGTTTTATTGAACCTCTGCACATTTGCATTGCGTTCTGCGGCTGGCGTTGAGCCATCCAGGCGCAAGCATTTGATATTTAAGTGGTCGCATAGGCCTTGCAGCATGTTGAGTGTTTTGGTATGATTCGACACAATGACGACTTTTTCTTTAGCTTTCACGGCGGTAGAAGTAAGAAAATTCTGCACTAGTTCCAGTTTGGCTGAATCAAAGGGACCCATTTCAGACCAGTCAGGTAGGTAACGCTCCAGATTACGTGTCAGCAAATTGGGAGTCTTGGTTCGGGCTATTAAGGAGGGATGGTTGCAAATCTTTTTCAGAATCGTTATGATTTGTAGCGGTGTTAGATCCTGTATAAATAATTACAATTAAAAAACCATCTGCAAAGAATCAAGAAGGAAAACTTTTCACCTTCAAAATAGTTTCTTTGCGTCGCTGGTACAGTTCCAAAACTTTCTGCAACATTAATTGCTGCAGCTCGGATGGTTTGACGAAGACCACGTATTCACGTTTCTTCGGTAGATACTGCCTGTTTATTTCTTGCGTACGACGCAGCAGAAAAGTTGCAGCTTTGACATTCAACTCCTGCGAACGCTCTGCAGCCAACTGAAGCACCTCATCATCGGCCTCGGGACACTGGCTCTGCACAATAGGCTGTTCATAGTATTTGCGAAAGTCGGCATAGGAACCAAAGATGCCAGGATTCACAAAATCCGCTAAGGTGAAAAATTCCTGCAAATCATTTTGCACCGGAGTGCCCGTGAGCAGTATACGGCGCTGAATTTGCAATTCACGTAGGGCGCTGCCAATCTTGGTCGCGTGGTTCTTCAGCCGATGGCCCTCGTCGCAGATAAGCATATCGAATTCCAACTGTTGAAAGTCACCAACATGAGCTAAGAATGTCTCGTACGATACGATGACGAACGGAATGTGCTGCTGCTGTAAGTATTGCTGCAGTTTGTGTTTGCCATCTACAACAAAGGCAAACATGCGTTCGCTGCTCAACCACTTGTTGATCTCATTGTTCCATGTGGCGGTCAGACTGCTGGGTGTGACAATCAGCACGCGTTGCAATACACGCTCTCCGGCGTAGGGACCTTGACGCAGCAACGTGTGCGCCACCGCAAGACACTGCAATGTCTTGCCCAAACCCATTTCATCCGCCAGAATAACACCATTTTGTGGCGGTTCTTTGAAGCCCATCACGCAGTCGTATACAAAACGGATGCCCTCGCGTTGATGAGGACGTAGATGTTGCACTAAAGCCGCGGCAACGCGTACCTCATGCACCGGACGATCTAGCTTATTGTGCTTGTAGTCTGATGTGTCAGCTGGTGTGGGTAGTATTAGTGGCTCTACGTTAACACTGATACCACTTGTTGACGGTTGCTCCGACCGACTGGACGTTGTAGTTTTAGCGCTCGTCTGTTTAGCAGCAACAGGCATTGGAAGCACTAAGCTGGGTTGAAACACAAAGTGACCTTTAGGTTTTTTCTCTAACGGTTCCTCCGGCTGCCACTCCTCCTCGCCCCATTCACGATTGGCAACCTGCAGCTTGCGTTGGGCAAAAACTTCGCGTACATCTGCTATTTGTTCCTGCAACTCAATTTCTTTTCCACCGACAGATAGCTGAAAGCCTTCAACCAAGTCACTCAGCTTGAAGCTGGTGGTGCAGCCCATATACTTTCCCTTTTCATCCTTAAGCACTGCTTTCTTTCCATCCGTTTGCACCTCCAACGTACCATCACCTTTCCAGGTTTTGTGCTTCTTCGTTGTGACGTCGCGCCAAACAATATTAAAGAAAATTTTATTTGCTGCGAAATCGTGGCTGAAGCTACGTTTGTTACTATTCCTATCCCAGGATGTACTTGGTGCATCAGCAGCTGTAGAGGTTGTATGCAACGCGCGCCAGTCGCTGCTGGAGGAAACCTCATTTTCTATATTTTCAGAGGCTGCACTGTTTTTCAGGCGATGCACAGACGGTGCACAAGAACGACGCATTGTATTGCTTTGTTTATATCAATAAAAAACTCAAATATTTAACAATTTAACACAGTTTTGTAAAATTCAAGAATTTAAATGCATTTTCGAAACACCATCCTTGAATGACAGCTTTAAAGTGAAGCACATTCACAATGAATGGTAAACAGTGCTTTTCAAACTGTTTGAAATTATCAACCATTGCAGAATTAGAGAAGGTATATGCATTTTGGAGAGGGAGACTGCCGCAACTGTCAAAACGAAGTTGACAGCTCATACAAAATCTGAAAACGATGAGAATGCGATAAGAAAGCGAAAATAGGCAAGAATACCAAAATGCTTGAGTTTGACAATTCTGGCTATGAGAAAGAGAGCGCAGTCTGAAATGCATATACCTTATCTAATTCTGCCATGTTATCAACGCTGTTTGTGAGCAGTGTGGCCAGGTTCTTATTTTTGAGGCTTAATTCAGGGCTCTCACCACGTATGACGAGAATCGTTTGAAGATATCGTTTCAACGATACTTTAACATCACGTAACCTTTAATTTTATGTATTTTTTTGCTTGCTTCATGTCTGGCAAACAACTGTCAAATGTTATCTTCGAAACGACTGCTTGGCGCGATAGATTATTTATTATCGTTGGCTATTTTTCTGGCTGGAAATAATAATAAAAATAGTTTTAAAATGTTTTGGGCGCTTTTTTGTTAAAGTGGTCCATAGCAAATTAATGGAATGTCGTTTCTGCACTGTGTTTGCGACTAAATTTTGTAAAAGAGTAGCAATATTTCCATTTACTTAGGTGTTGCTGCCGAATAATATATTTTAAAAACATTATCATCAAAATAACTAATTAAATATTCTTATATTTTTGCTTAAATTTTCACTTTTGAAGCAAACAAACCAAAAAACAAATAAAACATAAAAGTAAATGTCACTTTTGGCACTGAATATATGTTTTGCAGTGGCTTTTAAACTGTAGAAAACTCAACCATAGACGAGACAATAGCGATGAACTTATATGAAGGAAACTAAAAACGATATCGTCTGATAGTATTGTTCAAACGATAGTCGTTATAAATGTTACGTGATGAGAGCCCAGCTCTTAAACACTCTCGCACTTAGATGCCAATTTATATTCCTGCACAAACTCTCTTTCTTCCACAGCAATTTAAAAAATTTCCATGGCGAATATTTATTAAAAAAAATCCTACATCAATTATAGTTCCCACTAAAAATCCCACAGCCATTAAAAAATCCTACCAAAAATCTCAGTCATAGAAGATCCCACAAATTAAAATAAATATTTATTTGTTTATTTTTTGATAATTACTTGTTCTAACACACTGTAAAACGCAGTTTAAATACAAAAACACGATAACGCAATTCTAACACATTGGAACTAATTTAAGGTTATATATCAAACGTTCGCAATTTTAAATGTTGTATTTTCGCTCATTTTCTTCTCTGGGTGTGTTAATTTGAGCACTCGCAATATATGCATATTTACTAAAGTTAACTCAGCAATCCAAAGAGATGACACTTATACTACGTTTACATTGGGAAAAATGACTCATTTCAAATGAGCCATTCACAAGTGCTTACATTGGGTTCTTATGCGAAAGTATCTTGTTTCATAGAACTGTTTAATTCAAACAAAATAAACAAAAATTTTTTCTTTAAAGCTATTAAAATATTAATTATAAAATAAACACTAAACAAATACTGTAGGAAATTAAAAACAAAATTAAAAGTAGTGAAGTTATTTGAATTTTCAAAGTTTTTTTATAAAAGTAAAACAAAAACATCAATAATATATATGAAAAACAACATTATCTTTAATCAGATCAGATTGAAAGAGCTTTTTGTGGCTTTAATTGTTTTTTTACAACTATAACACCAAGCAATATATTTACAAAAAACATGATTATTTGAGGTTTCAGCTCACTGACGGTTATTGTAATATCCAAAATACTTTGGAAATCATCATAAAATAGACCAAGGTTCGTATACCTTAGTATATATATAATAATATTGTATTTATTTTAGCTGAGCTATGATTTATGATTGAAGCTGAATAAATTTGTAATTCAAAATGAGTTAAAAATCTGGTACTAAATCTATTTAGTTCAAATTTATTGAGATTATTTTTTTAATCAATTACAGCGAAAACTCAACGAAACACAAAATTTAATTGGTAAATGTACAATACTACAGGCAAAGTGATGCCAATCAGTTCTTTTAAAGAATTTCAATCTTTCAACTCATTACAAGAAAAATTTTTACTGAGCTTTCCAATTTGATTTTTAGAGAGCACCGCTTCCCAATGCTGAGGTTGAAAGACTTTTTAGCGCCATGATAATTGAAAAAATTACTAAAACTAATCGTATCAAAGTCAATGACCCATTATCATAGTCAAAATAAAGTCGACTTTAAATGTAGTGCAGGCTTTTTGACAACATATTATATTGAAATACTGTTAAAAATGCTTATACTTAATTTAAAGTCGACTTTATTTTGGCTATCATAATGGGCCAATATGTTTAGCTCTCGGCTTAGTATTCGATGTTCACTTAAAAGACTACAGAAATGTTGTCAGAATTTTTAAGTAAATAAGTTAAACGTACGTGATATTTATGTTATCTCCAGCTCATCGGATTCATTTAATGAAGAGGAATTTCTTAAAATTGTTTACTCGAAAACTATGCCAAGGATAGCGTTCAAATTGTATGAACTTGTTAAGTCAATACAATTGGTACTTTTAATAGTTACATTTTTTTTTTTTAAAACTTTTATAGCCTAAAACAAATCTATTTTTAGACATTTTCAGTGATATGCAATACAAATATCATTGTAAGAATATTTTAAATTTTATAAGCAAATTTACATCATATTAGACATTATTTTAAATTAAAATAACAGTTATTTTCTATTAAATTTCAGTTATTAAGGTACTAAAAATATAGTTTTATAAAATTTATATTTTAGACTTTTGTTTTATATACTAAAATATACATATTTGAGGCAGAATAAAAACTTTCTTTATAAGAAAGCAAAAAAAAACTAACGGCCGATTTCTTCACGGAGTTTTAATGCTAGACCGAGTATTAGACCTATTTTTAGTTCTCTCCCGAGTACTAACTCATTTCTTCACGGTGATCTAAGGCAGAAAAACTTCAATTTGAAACTCGGTTCTAACTGATACTGAGTTTTAGCTGGAACCCCGAAATCGGAAGTCTAGCAATCTTAAAACTCGGTTTAACGCTCTTTTTATTTCTTTACATCAAAAACTAGAACTTTGTTTTGATAATTTGAGTAGAAGTGTCAAATTTTTATTTATAATTGTAAAAAACAAAACATAAATTTTTAAGAAGTCTTATATATTTTGATTTGGATTATTCGTTAGAAGACTGAAGAAACTGTAGAAGGCTGCTAAAAAAATGCCATGCAACAGTTGCGTGTCCTCAAATTAAGTGTTGGGCTAAAAGACAACTGATACACTCGTTTATTTCGACGGCTTCTTGTTAGCAGTCGATATTCCTGGAGCTAAACTATTATGGAACTTCAGCTAAGGATAGGCCAATTGTGCTTATACCTACGACTCAGAAGGATTTGGTTTGAAAAATAAAGAGTTGTATCATATGCGAGGTGATAAGACGAAAGCGGCAGAAGTCGTGACAACGTATCGCTTTATATAGCAGTCTAATGTTATTCTGAGCAAAAAGAGCGTTTGTTGAAAATATAGTAATTAAATGCATAAACGTTTAAGGTTGCATACTGTCTTTTTACAAATTCTAAAATCATTTGGCAGAAGATTAAGCACGCAAGAATGCACACGGACTATCGTGTTGGACGGTTCTGCTTGTATTGGTACTTTATCTAATATTTGCTAATTTCACTGATGATCAGAATAACATAACTGGAAGATATGACCGACCATGTAAAACAACTGGTTTCTTTGAGAAAATTTCTACTATGTGTCAAGTAGATACATTTTGTTAATTAAAAAAAATCTAGAATAACTGATGAGTAGCAATTTTTACCTCTTTTCAAGTCCACCACTATATTTTAATGCTAGACCGATGTATTTTATTAATATACAAATTAAATATATAAAAATATATAAATATATAAACTAAATCATGGCTTAATTATTTTCTATTAAAAAATTTCGGACGCAATAATGCTGGGTCCAATTTTGTCCGATCAATTAGTTGACATAGTCATCTCAACTCGACCAGGCGAAGTACCTTTAGCAATAGTTCCTCGGAATTGTAATGCCCACTCGTAGAGAGAGCTCTGGATTGTGTTGTGGCAGCTCAATGGCTTCTAAATTCTAGTAATATCGTAAGTCATATAGTAGTGCATAACAAAAAACGCCATCATTCAATTTCGGTTTTGTTCAGCTGACGGCGGCAGCTAGCTATGGTGGCAGCTAAGCACGGTCCATATGTAGTTTTTACAATAAAAGGAAATATATATAATATCAACAACTCCAATATTCTACATTATAGCTTACTCTTGTCCTTATTTAGCAGCATCAGCATCTTGCCGACAATCTAAACAACGCTTTTTTATGCCTCTAAGTTATTTTTTGTTTTGCTTTTAATTATAAAAACAAATTATTTAACAATTTTTTTTGACAAAGCTTTCATATAAAGTGGCGTAAAATTGGTATAAAATTTATCCGAGTATTAATGACCAACACTCTCTTTTGAAAATAATCCGAGTACCAAATAAGTGAAGAAATGACTGCGTACCAATTTTTTTGAACCGAGAATTAGTTTGAAACTGAGTTCTAAGCAGAACTCGGACTAGCTCGATTTGATACTCGATCAAGAAATCGGCAGTAAGGCAAATATGCTTGAACTAACAACTTTCCGTGCAAGGGCGAATCATTTAATCATAAAAATACCATAAACAAATCAAATTAATAATATGGTTTATATATTAAAATAGAGATAAGTTTTACAGCTTCAATAATATCATTTCCATAATCCATAGTAGTGACGGTAGTTTTTGAGAAAAAAAGTTTTTATGCAAGCAAATATTTTACTTTTACATACAAAGAGCTTTAAATTATTTAACACTCAACAGATTTGATTAATATAAAATTATTGTAAAAGCTTCATACATTACCTTTACAAAAAACGTTATCAATATCGGTTATACTCTAAGAAAAATAATGCCAGTTTTCTTAAAAGATCTATCGATTATTTGAAAATAACTCGATAAATCGATTTTTTCTTCGGCCAATATTTTTTTATTGAAAGTACTTTTCAATTTAATTTTTAAATCGCGGTGTCACGAAAATCGTCGTCTCCTTAGAGAGAAGACCAACTAATGTAAACATGCTTTTCGTACACGGGCAAATAATGTCATCATAAAAACAACAATAAAAAATCAAATAAATCATATTTATTATATACCAAATGCAAGATATATTTTCAAGCTTCAATAATTTTGTTTACATAACCCATAATAATAATGATAGTTTTTGAGGTTTTATGCAAGCAAATATTTTACTTTTACATACAAATAGCAATAATATATGAAATTTTCAACGGATTGTATTTATTTTAAATTTAGGTGAAAGTTGCATATACTACCTTTTAAATAATACCTTAACCATCAATTTCAGCTGTAAGCTAATAAGGACCTTACACGGTCAATCATTTGACATCATTATTTATATGTGTTAGTAAATATTTATTTGTATGCGTTACACAGACTCGTTGATGGCTTGATTGACCAAATAACCGTTAGTCAAGCGGTTAATGTGTGTAAGGGCTTGATTGATCAATCTTTCGTCAGTTTGTTTGTTTTCGTCGTGCAATAAACATGACTGCAGGAAAAAAAATTTAAGCAAAAAATTTAGGAGGATTCATGCCCACTGCTAAACCGTTTAACAAAACTTTATTCCGTAAGAACCGAACTTTTAGCGTCTCAAATCGCCAACAAGACTCATAGTTCACAAATGTTTGTTTAATGATTAACAAATTATAATTGCACATTAATTAGTTACTAAAAGACAACATGTTTGCAATTAATTAGCTGTTTCAGACGAGTTGAGCAAATCGTTTTATTCTGGGTTATATGTCAAAGCAGACGAAACGATTGCAGACATTCGCCAAGTTACAATCGTCTCATTCTGGATTGCTGGGTTCTCATTCCTATTTGACTGTCGGAATTTACAATGAAAGCTTTACATATCTTCAAACGCGACAAAATATCCAATTTCATAAAAATTTTAGTGACATATTTCTCAAAAATTTCCAATTTTATCAAAATTTTTATGAAACATCAAATTGGCAATTGAAAACTTTTGTCGGCATATAATTGTCGTTGACAATTGTCAACGAATTTGTATGAAAAAACCTGTGTTCTGTTGAGAAAAGATGAGAAAAAATAAATTATGTTGTGTTAACTGCCCTGATGTTTATTTTTAAGCAAATTAAAAATTTTTCGACTTGAATTTATAGTAAACTTTAATGAATCGTATTTTCATGTACTTATATTTGGCACTAAACTCAAATATAATTCTAAAAAAATTAAACTGAGATAATATATAAAAAATTATATTTTTTTAGAATTATAAAATAAATATTAATTAAATTATGCCGTCATTCATTTTTCATGTGAATTATTTAATTTATAAATAACTTTAGAATATCTGTATTCGTACGAGTCAAGTTGTTGTGGCACAGGCAAAATAAACAAGACTTGGTCAATACCAAGACAAATTGTAAGTGGTGTTGGCCAAAAGTAGTTTATTTTTCTGAAAGTTTACATTTTAAGTAATAATGAAATATATTACATAAGAAATTAAAGTATATCAAATTCTTACATTCTGTGCAGCATCAGTTAAATTGTGTATATTTATTAGTGATGAGAAAATTTTAAAGGTTTAAATTTATCGAACAAGTAAAGTATTGCCATTGGGCTTTAAAAATTTAATTCACACGATACGATAAAAATATATAAATACTTATGCCACCACCGAGCCTTAATAAGATTCAATACATTTTTAAAGTTTTTATAGTAAAAACATTTTTAAAGTTTAGTAAGTAAATCTAACTAATTAACTTACTATTTAACTTCTAAATATCATCAATCGACATCTAAAAATGAGTTACAAATGCTCAGATTGGTTATTAAGTTGAAATTTTTCCCGTTACGAGGAAAAATGTGGCGGTCGTTTTTCCGACCAGCAGCGTAAAAAGGGATCAAATATAGTGAAACAAAATTCCCAAAATAAAATTCAATTATTGTTTAGAAAAATGTTGAGATTTTTCAGTATTTTTTCATCACTACATTTGCATTATATGATTTCTAAAAAATTTTCTCATACAGCCAATAAAGGTAAAAAAAAATCATGATTTTTCTTTCCAGCCCCGAACAACTTAGTTTAAAAATATTTTAAAATTGTTCAATAGACCCTTAAGAAAGTACAACATTAAGACTTTATTTTAGATAAAAGTGATAAAATTCCATGTATAGAAGCGGAGATATGAGCGCAAGTATGATTGGTCCTTTCTCTGGTCGGATAGTCGACCAGCAGTAGAAAATGGGTTAAAAAAAATTAATTTTAAAATACATATAAAATTAATTTATCAACTACAACAAAAATATGAAGTGATTGTTAAAGTATTAATTATAAATTATCATTTCTCAAAATATGTCGCAATTAATTTAAATTTTTGCAAATCAAGAAAAGCAGAAAAACGCTTAAAAACCACATGCAATTTATTGTAAAATATACAGAAATATGCTCAATAAATATGCAAAATCATGCATTTCTTGTAAAATATGAAAAACCATGGATTTATTTCAAAATATGCAAAAATATGCACTAACGATTGAATGCCATTTTAAAGGAAATGTCATGATTCGTATAGATAACTTAACAATTTTCATTTTAGGATGCCAAGTAAAAACATGTATTTGCATGAGATTACTAGCCCTAATTATCAATATTGGCACATTCTGCAGAGGAGCTCAAACTATATCGAATTAACAAACTTATACATTTTTTTTACCAAATAATGTTGCTACCAAAAATTCTGCATATTTTTCCTTCTGAGATCAACATTTGTGAATTAGTACACGATGCATTTTCATTGGCATTGAAAAATGTACAATTCTGAAAGAGTGCGAAAAACAACGAATTTTTTCGAGAAAATAAAATGCCATAAATTAACACGTTCACATATATGTGAGACAGCAATTTGTGTGTAAGACCATCATCACATATGTGTGGCATAGACATCTAATGATATCTAATGAATGTATTGCAGTTTGTTTATTTTTTAGTTCTTATTTTTTATATATTTGTTGGCTTACTTTACTTTTAGCAAAAAATAATTTTGTTCACTTTTTTTTGTGGAACATATGTATTTAGGGTTTATAGTTCCAAATCTGAAAAAATTAATGGCCACTGTCATCTGGTTTAGATGATTTACTGGTTATAGGGGTCCAAAATTGTAAAAGTTGGCCTGAAAAACTTGTGATTTTTTTTTATTTTCCAACAAATTTTTATTTTATGGGTATTAAAAGAAAAGTTATGCTGTTACCTATTAAACGAGCTATCTATCTTAAAAATGCATGCATTACTTTTGAAGATATAACATTTTAAGCATTATGCACACTTGATGATTCGCCTTTAAATGAAATATATATATAAACTGTTATATCTACAAAAGCAATGCATGGATTTTCAAGATATATGGCTCGTTGAATAGGTAAGAGTATAATCTTTCTTTCGGTACCCATAATAACTAGTTTTGTAGGAAAACAAAAAATATTACAAGATTTTCAGGCCAATTTTTACAATTTTGGACCGTTATAACTTCTCAACGACTTAAGAACGGCCCTTAATTTTTTCACTATTAGCTTTATAACTCCAAATTCACATTTCAACCAATAAAAAAGTCCATTTTTGCTAAAGGTAAAATGTACCATTCTTTTTAATATTATTTTATTATTACGAATTTATTCGTTTTTAACAAAGTAATGCATGGTCTGAACGGAACAACCTTAATTTACCCACTGGTATCGAACGTGTTAAATAAAATAAAATATCTTTTGATATCTAATGCCCTGTTTAGGTAAAACAAACGATGCGTCTATTTCACGAACGCATCGTCCAACAGGCGGCAATCAGCTGTTTTCGATCCATGTATGAAGAATGTCAGACACAAACGAACACAGCTGACTCAGTAACAAACGAAGACGTAACCTCAGTATAAAATTGGGTCTTTGTATGCAAAAAAATCCGAACGAGACGTCACAATTTGACGACAGCAAAATTATTATCGTTCTGAAAATGGAAGATGCTACTAACAGATTCGGAGCTAGTAAAGCAAAAGCAGATGAAAAATGAAACGCCCATCTGCTAAAGTAAACTTCTACGGTCCTCCTCAAAGAAGTGCACACAATCTATTTAAGAACAGAAGCTATCACAATCAATTAAAAAACAGTTTCATTTCTTCCAAAAGTTAACAATTCAATAACCAAAACAGCTGATGCAAATGTATTGCCACCTATTAAAAAATGCTAGTAATATGTATACAATTTTCAAGATTTTTGTCTGTTTTACGCTAAATGCTGAACTTTTACAATCTGGCAATAATGTTTTTGACAAGTACTGACGTTGGAGTATTTCAAAAACGTAAGCAACGTAATGTTGGACGACGACGCAAGAAAAAAATTACAAAGACCCAATTTAGGACGATCACGTCGGAAAACGAACGAAGCTTGTCACGAAGGCTTCGATTTACCTAAACAGGGCATAACTGTGCGTTTAGACCGCCTGAACGAACGAAATAAACCTCGTTCGTTCGCTCGGTTTAAACACTTTGCCCGAACGAACAGTGTTCGCTATAAATTTATCGCGAACGATGTTTGCCCGGTGTAAACAGTAAATTAGGGCGAACGAACGAAGATTCCTTCGTTCGCTCTGATCGAACAAGCTTCGATCTTTCTGGGCGAATCCGGTATTGCACTGTGTTTAAAAACAGAAAAGTAGTAAAGAGGAGTAGCTTAGGAGAATTATTTATGAAAAGTACTAAAATATGTAGTAATATATGTTTTATGTTTTTTAAAGTGTTCTGTTAACTTTCGCTGCAATATGATTATGTTGTGCCCAATTAAATACACATAAGGGCCAATTAAAGTTTTTTAAGCGAAAGAACCCTGTATTTAAAGTTTCATTTTAAAGCGACTGTTTATTTGAGGTAATTTTTTTTTTAATAGTAACTATAACTTTTAATGCAAATTTTTAAGTTTATGAATAGCAAATATTATTTGATATAGCAGGAATCCGCAAAAGAGCTAGTTCAAATAAAATAAAAAAAATATTTTAGGTTCTGCTGAATTTTTTTGAATTTTTATCGAAGATTTTAGAAAAATGTGCATATTAACTAAAATGAAAGTTGAAAAATCGATTTGTGACTAAACGTAATTCCTTAAAGTTATAACATAAAAAGTATTTCTCTAAAATAAAAATCGAACGATTAAAAGTACCAATTGTATTTGCTTAACAAGTGCATACAATTTCGTATCAATTTTTATTTAATTGACTTAAAATTTACGAAATTTATTGATATACGTAAAATGTGAGAACATTTAATATCTGTTCGTTGAAAAACTTAAATGTGCCCTTAAGTTAAACATAAGTCTTTTTTATAATAACTAATACTAGTAATATATTGTTATGGAGTGACAAACCATTTGTTGTTGAGAAACGGAGTCTAAGTTTTGGTACTAATATAAAAATAAGGAGTAATCAACCCTGTATTTATTGATCTAATAAATCGGTCTAAGCCCACAGTAATATATGTGCCTTTTTATGCACATCATCCCTGACCTTACTGTGCACCAACAGGGGCTTTCAGACCATCGTAAATGTGCGATGACTTGGGCATGCTCGACGACATGTACGATCATTCGAAAGCAAATGAGACCGTCGGACCGACATGTCGGACGAAAATCAAAAATTTTTGATTTTTCTGCCGGTCGGACCGACATGTACGATGTTATGAACGCAAGTCGGTCCGACTCGCTGCATTTTTTCATTTCATTAAAAGCGTCAGCGGGTGAACAGCAACGAAGCGGAAAAAATATTAGAGAAAATTAATATGAAAAACGTTTGAAACATTTTATAATTGTTTATAATTAATTAAAATTGATAAACAATTCTCTATATATGAAAAATGACTGCTAAATCATAAGGTCATAAAAAAATTGTTTAGCCATTACGCCGATGTGTTCTATTTGAGAGGCAGCAATGAAATGAAGTCGTCGCACATGTACGATTGTTTGAAAGCTCAACAAAATATTCCCGTTAGTTTGTCGTCGTACATGTCAGCGTACAAGTACGTTCGTCTGAAACCCCCTAACGAAAATAACTTTTTAGGTGGCAGCTCTACTATACTTACGGCCGCTTTTTTCAGATGTCAAAAATTGGTGAAAGCGAAAAGTTGATTTTGGTGCATAGCTCTCAGCTTAATTTTTTTTCAAAAAATACTATAAAGTTATAAAAAACACATAAATTCTCTGAAAATACATAAAAAAAAGACTGGTTCAGTGGAAATAAAAATTTTGATTTGTGCAAAAAAGTTCATAAAAGTTGGCCTTGAACTGTGTATTGCTGCTACTACCGCTGCCCTTGCGTTTTGTTTAACCCTGTATTATAATACTCATCTTGTGTCTGGCGCCACTAGTCGTCAAATTTTTATCAACAGCGCCCCAGCTAATAGAAAAATACCTCTTTTTCATCGTAAATAGAATAAAAAGACTATTAAAATCTAAGCAGAATGTCACAACTAAACTCACCCGAAAAAGTTCCGACCGGCAAACCACCAATGTATGGTCATCATAACAGCAGTCCGAATGCCACTCTACAGCTGCCGAGTCCAATTATCACAAAACGCACGAGGACAGCCTCAACGTGAGTTATACATTCTTGCGCTTTCTTGTGCTAGCTTTGGTTTTGTATTCTTTGCACTCTTTTTAATTGAATAAATACTTATTTTTCAAATTCTGTTTGGGTGCACAGCTCGGCACGCGCTTTGGAAAATCCAATAGTTACGGGCATTGTGAAGTCCTTTAGTCGTGGGAAGGGTCATGGTTTTATTACTCCCAATACCGGGGGTGAGGATCTTTTTTGTCACATTTCTGAGTAAGTACTTAAGTTTACTTTATTCGTCTGGGCTATATGACAAACTTCATCAAAGTTGTTGTGTTTGAGCTAAATTTGTTTTTTGTTTGGTCTTTGCTGTATTAAAAGTTTTTAACATGAACCTGTTAATGAGGTTGATGAGTTTTTTGTTGTTCTTTTGTTTTGACTTAAAGCAAAGCACACAAATTTTTATTTTGCAACAATTGAAAAATAAAATGTCTACACAGAAAACTTTATTTCAGCTTAACTGCTGCTCATCAACATATATTTGGCTCGTATTAAGAATACCAAAAACCTTTTAAATTTCAGTATAGAAGGAGAATACGTTCCATTGCCAGGTGACGAAGTTAAATACCGTTTGTGCGCCATTCCACCCAAATTTGAGAAACATCAGGCAGTTCATGTGCAAATCATCAACCTAACACCTGAAGTACATCACAAGTGGGACGACACCTACCTGGAATCGCCAGCACATTAAAAAGTTTAGTAGTTTTTACAAAAGCAAGCTTTTCGGATAATGGGATTAAAAACAATTTAACAGATCATAAAGCGCTAAAAGTTAACGAAATTTTTTTTACCGCAGCTACTACTACGGGAACAAAAAATCGCCAACATCAATTCAAAATTGAATCGGATTTTTTTATTTACTTAATATCAAATTTTTTAATCAAATTTATCAAAATATTCTTAAAGCTAAGAAAAGTATTTAAAGAAACTCCAGCCATTTTTTATTAACAGAATAAGCGCACAAAAAATACATATATTTTCGGCCAACGAAAAATGTTAAAATTACTGAGTTAGACATCAACATTCTTATGAAAAAATTACTAATAACAATGTAACTTCTGGCGGGACATTACTTATTTTAAACAAATAAATAACGAAATTTAATTTCAGAAAACTATGTCACAATTCACTTTGAGCTTAATTTTTTTTATAGTATTCACTGACTAGTATTTGGTACTTTTGGTTTTTTTTTTTTGGGTGAAAATTGTTAAATTTACGCACTTATTTTTATACGATAAATCTTTAAATTCATTAATGAAATGCAAATATACAGAAATGCGCGTTGAATAAATCCGTTCTTTAATTTAATAGCAACAAACTCTAGCATGTTACATAGAAATAAAATAAAAATAATAAATTAACACATACATAAATGTTGTTTTTTTATGATTTGTTTTGGTAATACTTTGTAACACAACGTTTTGTTTTGCGTTATCTCTTTGAAAAGATAAAGTTAACAAACAACTTTTGGTTTACGCTGATTATAAATTCAATAAGAATGTCGATATGAAACAATTTACCACACGATAAGAAAAAAATATGGAACAGTTGGAAAATATTTATATTGCATTGTGCATATAATTTTGCTTACTGATTTATTATTTTGGACAGCATTTCGATGTTTTCAAAGCATTTCGAAGTTAACGCTGAAAAGGATTTACTGCATTTTTATGTATACCGAAATGACACTATCGTTCGTTGGATACACATTAAGCAATATTTTTTCCAACCAAATATGTTATTTGACATATTAATTGATCAAGTATAAAATTCAGTTTTATTTATTTGTTAAATAGGATTTGGCCGTAAATAAAAAGATATTTATCTCTTAATATTTGTTATTATTAACAGCATTTCGACTCTCGCTGAGAGTCATCATCAGGCTAGGAACAAAATACATAACTTAGTATCATAATTACTAATTACCAGATTTCGGATTTCGATGACTGCAAAAAATTACCTAAAAAAAGCACAAAAATGTCCTAAAAACTGCAGAAAATTACCTAAAAACTGACAAAAATTACCTAAAAAATGCAAACAATTACATAAAAAATAAAGCTTTAAAAATAAAGCATTGCTAAACTTAAAATTTATTATATATAATTTTTATACATAGCGTTACAGTATATACAAGGCACATTTTTAAGTCATTAAAATTGAGTGAACGTCGATTGTCTGGAAATTTTTTTTTGTAAAATTAAAAACTTCTTTCTATTTCTGCACTGACGAGAGGAACATATATAACGAAACGATATATCATCGGATGTAAGTTCCTCTCCTAATTTCATAGTATTAAAGTTGTAATACCCTGATCAGTGTGACCAGAGTGGAATATTATATTCCACTTTGGCATATTTTAGCTTCGGGAAGCATATTTTTTTTTATAAAAATATGCAGCATAAAAAGTGGAATATTTTTCGTATGATTATATTTTTCAAAATTCACAAAAATTGCAATTAAAAATGTCTATTTGGTTACTAAATGGGTTTTTTTTGGCTATCGACATTTTTTTTTTTTTTTATCTCTGAACCACTTTGTAAAACGCAATATAAGGAATTCATTTTGTGGTTAACTTCTTCGTTGTCAATTTTATTGCAATTCATGTAATAACTTCACGCAGCTTAAAAAGTGAAGTAAATTTGCTTATATGTTTGTTTGGTTAGATTTTTTTATGGATTATGTTACAGCAGTAAGTAATTTACTTAAGAAAACATTAGGGGTATTCACGATGTGTTGTATTTTCCCTTGTATTGTGTATTTTTGATAAATCTGATATATGTAGTAGATTTTTTAATATAACAAAAAGAAAATTCAGTTTTCAAAATACAATCCTGTGGAAAATATACAAGTTGTGTATTAGATCAGCTGATTGTACAAGCATTTCTACTCAGCATGGAGCAAGCTAAAGGCTACGCTGTGAGTTTATTTAATAAAAATGAATATAATTGATTTTAAAAATACAATATGTACTTTACTGAAGGTTCGATCACAATAAGTTGTAAGTATTGTAAATTTTGCAAAAATTTATCACAAATGCACCACATCGTGAATACCACTATTATTGCTAACAATAGCTATTTCTTTTAACTATTTTAAAATGTGGATTCAAAACAATAAAGCAGAAAAAAAAGTTATTGATCAAAGTTCGGAATCTGAAGATTTATCAAAATTTTTGCTTTTCTCGCTTAGCTTACCATTTAGCAATGCTGAGGTTAAGAACATTTTTAGTTATATGAATCTTTCTTATTTAAACGAAAATTCGAAATAGAATGCAAGAAAAACTCTTAAATAATTTGTTGAATGTAAAAACATGGCTGCATGCTCAAAAAAAGTGTTGTAATGCCTATCAAATACCAGATAGCTTAATAAAAAAATTTAGAAATGGGAATTTCTATGATAATAATACAAGCAACAATTTAAGAATTGACCTCGAAGATGTACAGTGACACATATTCGTATAAACGCACTCTTAATTTTAAATTTGCTACCTTCTCTCTCTTTTATTAATGCATTATTCAAAACAAATTCAAACTCATATTGTTCACTAAACTAACGGAAATTTGTACTGAGTGCAAAAAGCTGTTTTCGTTGTTGTTGTTTTATATAAATCAGTTCAGTTTAAATATTTTACTAAAAACAAGTACACATTCCTTTAAACGCACCTGAATAAGGAGGTCGAAAATATATTAGTGGTTTAAAGAAATAAGTATTTGCTTGTATTTAATTAACAATTGGTAAGTTTTGTTTAATTTAAATGTAAAAATATTTTCTTAATGATATTTTTTTAAGATTTTATCAAAATGCCAAAGGGAAAATACCTCAATGACACAGAAAAAGTCCAAATCAACCTGTAACATAAAGAGGGTTATTCAAATCGGGAAATTGGGCGGAGACTAGGAAGATCAGAAGCTGTCGTCCGCTCTTTTTTAAAAAACGGTGTTAATTATGGAGTAAAAAAATCCACGAAAGGCAATCGAAAACTGAGTATTCGCCAAGTTAATCAAATTAGGAAGGAAGCCACCACAAGTTTTTTGAACTCAACTCAAATAAAAGAAAAATTAGATCTTCCAGTGACAACGAGGCACATTGCACACATTTTACGTAACTCAGATAACGTTAAATGGAAAAAAACCGGTGAGCAAGCCTGTGTTGAAGCCGCATCACAAAAAGGCGCGCTTAGACTTCGCCCAAAAACACATGCAATGGTCAACTGAGTGGGACAATGTTGTGTTTTCCGACGAAAAAAAAATTTAACTTAGATGGCCCAGACTCTTACAGCTGTTATTGGCATGATTTGCGAAACAATGACATACGTATGTCAAAAAGAAACTTTGGTGGTGGCAGCGTTATGGTGTGGGCGGCATTTTCATCTAGAGGTAAAGCAAATATCTGCTTTGTGCCGCCCAAAATGAATTCTAAAAAATACACGGAATTGTTGGATGATGCTCTCATTTCATTTTTGGATGATAAAATGGATGAAGACAGTATTTTTCAACAGGGTAATGCTGCCATTCACGTTTCTAAAGAGGCATTAAAGTGGTTTGAAGAGCACAACATCCCACTTATGAAATGGCCTGCATGCAGTCCCGATTTGAATCCGGTGCAGAATCTTTGGGGATGCATATCACGCAAAATCTATGGACAAAAAGCCCAAGGACACCTTTACAAAACCGTGCTAGAGCTCAAGTTGGCCATTAGAGCTCAAGTTGGCCAAGCTTGGGAAGATTTAGATCGTCAGTTGCTGGAAAATTTAGTGAAGTCGATGCCGAATCGTATATTTGAAGTTATAAATAAAAATGGTGGACCAATTAATTATTGAAAATTAAATAAATACCCATTCCTATTGAAAATTAAGTTGATGCGTTTAAACGAATATGTACTTGTTTTAAGTAAAATATTTAAACTGAAATGATTTATATAAAACAACAACAACGAAAACAGGTTTTTGCACTCAGTACAAATTTCCGTTAGTTTAGTAAACAATATGAGTTGGAATTTGTTTTGAGTAATGCATTAATAAAATAGAGAGAAGGTAGCAAATTTAAAATTAAGAGTGCGTTTATACGAATATGTGTCACTGTACCTGAACTTTTGTATATTGTATATCGTTACTTAAAATTCAAAAAGCCATAACAATGTTTATAATTTTTTATAGGCGAAGAAAATAAATTTAAGTGCGATTGTAATAAAATAAATAAATGTTTTTAAACTTGCTTCTGTGTTTTTTTTTATATGCATATTTAGACTTATTTAGATATATATCTTTGAAATTGAAAGTGGAATATAAAAATTGAAAGTGGAATATTTAGCATATTTTTTTTAACAAAAAGCATATTTTTTCAAAAATATTCTGGTCACACTGACCCTGATATTTCAGCAATAGAGCATAAAAATAGAGTTACTTAGTTAAATAGAGCACTTATTGCATCTTTCTACATAACCTTGCGTCAGTTTCACCACTATCAGAGTTTTTTTCATCGAGGTTTATAAATAGGATACTCCTTTTTCGAGAGGTAATATTTTTGATTCAAGAGGCACTATTGGTAAAGGAATATGTTTAAAAATTTGCATTTTTACATTTTTTAGTACGAAAACAATAAGAAAAAAAAAATTATTTTAAAATTACACTAAAATGAAATAAAAACCCGAAAAATATTGTAAAAATTAAAAATGTCCAAAAATGACAATAAAATAACTTCAAAATCGATAAAAATTACCAAAAAATGCTCTAAATCTAGTAAAAATAACCTAAAAACTAAAACCGATGAAAAAAATTACCTAAAAACTTTACCTAAACGAAAAAAGATGACATGTCATCGAAATCCTACACCTGCTAATTACTAATTGACCTACGAATAGCGTTGCCATCATATCTCTTTTAAAGATGACTTGGTCTCTTTTTTTCTCGAGATGTGTCCACTATGACGATTTCGTCCTAGACCCCTTTAGAGACATCGGTTAACCCTAAATTTGTTTTGAAGGTTTAGTTTTAGGTTTAAATGAAAGAAAAAAAATTAGGTTTTGTTTAAAAACATTGTACAGTATTGCGCAATGAATTTTGGAGCAGTCAAAAACGATAATTTTGTACATTTTAATAAAAAATTTATATTTCTGGCCCTAACTAATATTAAGAAAAAACGTTCCAGGGAAGTTTACTTAAAATATAGATCTTTCAAAAAACCTGCCCAAACCAGCACAAAGCATCTTATGATTATTTAAAAGCATGGTCCAAAGAATTTAAAAATTTGTCAGTTTTTGAATGGATAAATTTAAATAAAGTACTTAACAAATTTAATTTGCCTACCAAAAATTGGTTATATACTTTCAAAGTTTAACAAATTTGTCAGTTCTATTTTTTGATACCTGCCCGAAACACTAACGTCGAAAGATTTTTTCATAAATGGGCTTGATGTGGCCAAATGAAAGAAACAGACTGAAAATATCAACGGTTCGAGCTTTTTAACAAAATATTATATTTTCAAAAATGTGTTATATAATTATATTTTCAAAGTGTAAAATGTTTTTTATTTACATTTATATTTTTTTTATAAGAAATGTAAATGGATAACTGCGCTCACATTTACAAATACCTAATAAAACAGAAAAATAGTCGACGATGATGGACACTCTTATAAACTCGGCTTCAAAAATAAATTCGTTTAATAAATGTTTTTATAAATAAATTTTGTAGAATATTTTTGTAGTGATTAATATATTTTTTTTAAAGATCAAAGAACCAAGGCATGCGCCTTATGCAAACATGGTTTGGTCTTTGACCTGAAAGGAAAAGGATAGATTATTTAGAGGAACTGATTGGAACCATACGTGAATTATTGATTAGGTGAAACAAACGTGAAAGACAATTTTATAGAGGCTTTTAAGCGAGGCTAGTGTTATGCCTTAACCTCGGCAAGCATTTCTAGCCCCTAGTTGTTCCTGTACTTTAATTCCACATTTTCCACAATTTAGTTGTTGGTTTTTAGTTTTTCCATAATTCTTAATTGTAGGAAAGAACAAAAAAGTGTAAAGAACCATGCCAGAGCCCGGGTTCGAACCAGGGACCTCTGGGTTGCTAGTCTGGCGCTCTCTCCACTAGACTACAAAGACCGAAAATATAAATATAATTGTAACTATGGTAAGTTAATATAAATTTTCGTGTACAAATTATGTTACTAAGTTATGTATTTTGTTCCTAGCTTGATGATGACTCTCTGCGAGAGTCCAAATATTTTGGGATGAAAATAAAAATCATTAAAAGATAAATATCTTCTTATTTACGTCCAAAGCTCATCTAACAAATACATACAACATAAAAGGCCGATTAACTTTCTTACATTCCGTTTTATCTATAAATCATTTATCAATACAACTGTATAGTAAAATTAGTTCGAATGATCAGAGCTGTAAAATCGGCATTCATATTCAGAATTTTAAGTACAACTGAATAATGACATAAGAATGCATTCAATGAATGCCAAATTTATTTATAAATAAAATTTTTAACTCACATTCATTTAAAAAAATGATTAATTATTCATTTCAATTATTAATTTTCGTTATTGAGAATAATGAATCAATTTTTTTTTTTATTTGAATGCTATTCACAAAGATTGCAATTCGCAAAGAATTTCAGAATTTCCAATAATTAATTTTTTATTCATTATTCATTTTTAATTCGTTACTAATTGTTGGATTTTGTGCCCAACGGCCGTGAATAAACTTTCCCTTGTAGGCTGAATTCAATTCTAGTGCAAGTGGCAGTAAAACACAGTGACTTTACAAAGTTTAAATTAGTTAAAGAAATATCTAATAAATTAGTTAAAGAAATAATGACATAATATAGAATATAGTATAATAAAAATATAGTGTTAAGACTCTCACTTGATTCCTTGGCTGCTGGACTTAAAAGACTTTAACAACATTTAGAAAATTCCTAACAGCCAAATTTAAAATACAAATACATTAACATCAATAATAATTATATAACATATTCTACTAATACGAAATAATAGATACGGTATAACCAAACATATAAAGAAATACTTTTACTAATACAAATGGCAGATACCTTACTTTAACAAGATACTGAGTGAAAACAATAAATTATATAATGTTAATTTTGACTGCTTTATCGAGCAGTTAAGGCTTCAAACTTCGACACTAATTTTTTATTAATTTGTTATTCATTATTAATTTTGTATTAAGTTTTTATTCATTATTCATTATTAATTTTTTCATTATTAATTTTTTATTCATTATTCATTTGTTATTCATTATTAATTTTTTTTCATGTTAGTAATAAGCCATAAATAAAAAATTAATATCAAATGAATAATGAATAAAAAATTAATAATGAATAAAAAATTAATATTGAATAACAAATGAATAATGAATAAAAAACTAATAACGAATAAAAAATGAATAAAAAATGAATAATGAATAAAAAAGTAATATTGAATAACAAATGAATAATGAATAAAAAATGAATAACGAATAAAAAATGAATAAAGAAAGAATAACTGAAAATTCTGAAATTCTTTGTGAATTGCATTCCTTGTGTTATAATAATTCACTATTGTGAATAACGAAAATGAATAATTGAAATTATTAATTAATAATTTTTTTAAAAATGAATGGTCATTAAAAGTTTTATTTATAAATCAATTTTGCATTTATTGAATGCATTCTTATTTCGATATTCATTGATTCACTTTTTTGTGGATAAAATGAAATTGAATGCATTCTTTTACAGCTCTGGAAATGATGTTGCTAATTGTCTTCATAAATGTAAATGTTATAATTTACTCGATTTCAAAACAGTTTTGTTTCAGCCAAAGATTTGTTCAGCCCTATCATGAATATTTTTTAACGCGGAATCGTAAAAGGGAGTTTTAATTTTTAAGATAATGCTCAAAAACATTTTAGAAATTTTCAATGCAAATCTTTTGATAAACCGTTGATGAATAAATTTGCATTAATGCTTTTGAGCTTTATCTTAAAAACAAAAACTCCCTTTTCCGATTCCGTGTGAAAAATTATTCATGATAGGTCTGATTATATCTGGATCCCAAGGTTTTTTACTAATTACCGTTTAAAATAATTTTGGCCGGCTAAATCAGTCAAATGCCTCAATGTGCGCTGCTAAACGATTTTTTTTTTGCAGTGTCGAATATGTCTCAATGGTCGTTCAGGGCTAAAATCAAATAACAGACATGAATAGATCGACCCACTTAAATCGATCAAATACCTCAATGTGCGCTACGAATTTTTTTTTTTGCAATGTTGACTAGTGTTGAATATGTCCCAATGGTCATACAGGGTTAAAATCATATAACAGATATGAATAGAAACTACTTATCGAATAAAATAATTTTGCCCACCTAAATCGGTCAAATACAATCGGTCAAATGTGCGCTGCTTAACGAATTTTCTCAGAAATGAGACTTAACTTGATCGATTTTTCACCTCCGTAAACTTCTATATTTCGAAAATTTCTTCGAAATCGCTTGGGTCATTTTCGAAAACTCATTTACAAACAAACAAGTATTGGTAGTTTAATAGTAGTGCTATTCATGTCACTCCGTAACTGCTACGTAAGCTCGTCTTTCGTAAAAACTTACTTTTAATAAACTATTTAAGTTTAACGAGCATGGACGAATTGCCAAAAATAAGGGATTGCGCATTAAGGGCATGTTTTTAAAATTGGTTTAAAACAGACAGTTGAGTCAAAGGGCAAAGTTATTAATTTATAAAGTATGCATCCGTTCGGCTTTGCTATATGGCTTTCCCATATGGTTCTCGATCTCTCCTACGGTAATGATGGAATTGGAGATTTTAGAACGGAGTTGTTTGAGACTTTGCGTTAACGCCAACTATGAAAATTTTGTTAAAAGGTTTTCAAATACAGTTATTTATAAAAAAGCCGAAATGCAACCTCTTTCTTCGTATGCTTTAGTCCTTCTAAACGGTTTTATTAAACGTCTTGATTATCACGAGAACAGGTTAATGACAAGTGCTCTTCATTCTCAACTTGGGTTTGATTGGTCGCACAGTTTATATATCTCTCCAGTTGGAGTTTTGCAAGAGAACATAAATTCTTTGTTAAACTTAAATGAATACCGTCTACCAGAGTTTTATTCTCATTCACTTCCATTTTCCAATAGGGGATAGATTTTTTTTCTCTTTTTTGTATATATGTTGTGGCGGCCGTAGCCTAGTGGGTAGAGTGCGTGGCTCCTAAGCTAACGAACTGCGGTAGCCCGGGTTCAATTCCAGCTCAGACAGAAAGTTTTTCAATTGAATTAATTTTTCTGTTCGGTCGTCACCTCTCTGCAGACAATGGCAAACCTTAGAGAGTAAAAATTGCCATGTAAAGCTTCTTGAGAACATAAGCACGTAGGTCCAGCAGTCATTATAAACTTTTATTATATTATTGAGCAATATAATTTCAATGTTAATATATAATGCTTTTTTCTTTCACACTTAATTCAAGCGAGTAGCTTAAAAATGTATTTTTTATTAGAATAATACTAATAGTTCTAAGTTTTTATGTTTAAGAGTAAGACACACATTGTTCATTTGTTATGTTTTTTCTGAAGTCTCAATAAAGTACTTATGTATTGTACTTACTTAATTTTTATATGAACATCGATGTACGAAGTAAGCCAAACAAAACAGCTGTTTTGTGTTTCTAATTTTTTTAAGCGTGTCTCTTGCAAATGAAAAAAATTACAAATAAACGCAGCTAACAATAATATTCTGACTAACTAAAATTCACACTAACGACAATCAAGACACGAGAAGCAACAGTATAGACAAAAGTATTGCTTCTCGTGACTTGCTTGCCGTTGGTGTTAATTTTCGTTATACAAAATAAAGCGGTTAATTTCAGATGTGAATTTAAAAACTTCATTCCAGCCATACTGTCTACTGGGCATAAGCAAATACAGCACAGCCTAAATGACTGCAACACTATTTGTCGCCAATTCGCTTGTTCATTTGAAATCACATCCAGATGTCGCCACCAGCCAAATGCAAATGTCATCAAAGCAGTCTTTTGTGGTCTTTTGGAAAGTAAAAAAAGAAAATTTCAATTCATTTGACTTCTTCAGCATTTGAAAAGTATCAGCAAATTGTGCATAAAAAATTCAAGTAATTTATAAGAAAAACAACAAAAATAATAAAGCATTGGATAACTTTGAATCTGGGTTTTAAAATATAAATGAACGATTAAAATTAAAGAGAGTAATATAAAGGAACAGCATACAACAACAAAAATAAGCTAAGCCAACAAAAATACATAGTTAGAAACTCGCATGTTTAACTGGCGCTGCTGCTGTTGGGCATATCTACTGACGTGTCGTTTCAAGAACCAAATGGTGAAAATACACTTGAGAATATAAGCGAAATACAACAAATGCACGCCTCACAGAAGACCAACGTAAGAAATATCAAAGAGAACAATTAAATTATTAAACGATGTCACTGCGACGTAGACAAGATGCGCCAGCTAGTGGCTCATCGAGTAATGACAGGCTGCTGCTGTCCATGGAGCCGCCGGAGCATCCGGAAGAAGTACATCTCAAGACAGACATACGCGGCGATCGCAGCAATGTGGCGATACTCTTCTTCCTCTACTTGCTGCAAGGCATTCCCCTGGGCCTGATAGCTGCCATACCAATGATGCTGCAGAATCGTGGTGCCAGCTATAAACAGCAGGCCGAATTCTCTTTCGCCTACTGGCCCTTCAGCATGAAATTGTTGTGGGCGCCTATCGTAGACTCGTGTTATGTGCGACGTTTTGGACGTCGCAAATCGTGGCTTATTCCATCGCAGTATCTGATCGGCATTTTTATGTTGTTCCTCTCGTGGCAAGTTGATCGCTGGCTGGGTGGTAATGGTATCGAACCAAATGTACCGCTGCTGACGATGCTTTTCTTTTTGCTTAATTTTCTGGCAGCCACACAGGACATCGCAGTCGATGGTTGGGCATTGACGATGTTAAAACGTTGCAATGTGGGCTACGCGTCAACCTGCAACAGCGTGGGCCAAACGGCGGGCTACTTTTTGGGCTACGTTGCATTTATCGCCTTAGAATCGAAAGACTTTTGCAACACATATTTGCGTAACGAACCTAAAGAGGTTGGCTTGGTGACGTTGTCAGAGTTTTTCTGGTTCTGGGGCATATGCTTCCTTGTGGCCACGACGCTGGTGGCACTGTTCAAGAAAGAAAACGATGTCCAAGATGCACATACAGCAGCACGCTACACCGAAGAACATGAGCTGAACATTCGCGATAGCTACAAGATTCTATTGGATATGGTGCGCATGCGACCCATACAGATACTGGCAGGTATTTTGCTAACCGTGAAGGTGACTTTTGCAGCGTGCGATGGTGTAACTTCACTCAAGTTAATTGATGCTGGTGTGCCAAAGGAAAAATTAGCTTTGCTTATTATACCCATCATACCGCTGCAAATTGTGCTGCCTTTGGTAGTGAGCCGTTATACCAATGGACCACGGCCCATGGAGGTGTACCTAAGGGCCATACCGTACCGTATTGTTTTTGCTTCATTGGCGGCCGTCATTGCTTACATGACGCCCTACCTCATCTCTGACGGCCAGGTGCCGATTTATTACTACGTATTGCTCGTCATAAACTATGGCATTTATCAGATATTCCTGTACTCCATGTTTGTGGCGATTATGGCATTCTTTGCCAAGATCTCTGACCCTGCAGTGGGCGGCACTTATATGACATTCCTTAATACGCTGTCCAACTTGGGTGGCAACTGGCCAAATACCGTTATACTTTGGCTTGTCGATGTGCTAACGTGGAAGGAATGCTTAAATGCTAGCACAGAGATGTCTGAGCAAAATTATTGCCTGACCAAAAAACAGAAGGAGGTATTTAGAGAAGTGTGAAGTCAGCTAATTGTTTCATTTAATTTAACTCGTTATTTTCTTAGGAATGCATTGCCGCTGGCGGCGAGTGTAAAATTGTTTTCGATGGCTACTACATTGAGGCCATAATCTGTGTGTTCTATGGCATAATTTGGCTGTACTTTGTGCGCAGATGGATAACATATTTGCAGGATTTGCCTACGAGCAAGTGGATGGTGGTGAAGAAAGGCAAATACAAGACCACAGATAAATATAGTTAGCAATTCGTTGTATGATAAACCGACTGATGCACAGCGGCAGTACATAAGTGCAGAGGCATTTTATATTCCAAGTCAAGAGGCACGCATGCTTGCCTTGCTGTTTATTTCTGTACACAGTGCAATTAATTGGCTTCATTATATGTAAAGGTTTAGTTTAAAAATTGACTGTTTACTTTGTTTCCAGGCTATTATTTATTTAGATTAAATTGTATCCTTGTGACTAATATATTCCGCGACACATTCAACAGACATGAAGGCAGTTATAAAAATATTTAATTTGTACAAATTTAGTTGGTTGCATTTAAATTGATGAGTTTTTTATTAAAATACAACAAAAATAATGCTTAAAAGGAGTCTTTATATTTAAGAAGCAGCAGGTTCAGTTAGTCAATTGGGAGATGGTGAAAACCATAAGCATACAGTAAACTTTGATTAAGCTTTTTATAACTAATTTTTAGTTTAGTTTTATAACTAATAATTATTAAAATGTTATGGTATTTTTGCGTTGTTATGTTAGTTTTTTAGTGAAGTTAGCTCAGCAATTTTTTTTCAGAGATTCGGTAATTGTGTTATGTGCTCTAGTTGTGGTGTAATATGCCGTTGTCAGATTGAAAGATTTACCTATTTTAATAAGTGAATATCGACTTTTTAAATATCTTTTTTTCGTTTTTCCGATGCTCCAAATACAAAAACGGTATCAAATACGTGAAATCTTCCTTACTTAAATATATCTAAATCTTAACAGCTTTAAATAAGGCCCCACGAATAAAAGGCAAAAAGTGATGAAATAACGCCTCAAAACTAAACCGGAGTTTGTTTTACTTAAAGATTTTGGGCCTTATTTATTTATGGAAAAATCCCTAATTTTAAAAACAAATAAAGACAAAACATGAAATAACAACACAATCATTATTATTATTCAGCCTAATTGTGAATAATCTTTCACGCGGAATCGAAAAGGGAGAATAAAAGGAGTGGTTTAAAGCTCAAGAACACTTTAGAACCGAAAAAATTTGGGTCTGTGAAATAAAGCTTTTAAAGAAATTCGAAATAAGATCCCTAAATTGGGACTTCGGTTCAATATTATTGAAATTAATTTACAAGTAATTTAATCAATGCTTTCCAAAATAAAATTTTCTTTTTCATTGGAATTATACAATTAATGTAACTTATTTACAACTAGAAATCTGTTTATTGTTTAATATATGTTTAAGTAGTCTGTAAGAGTTATTGTCTCTGATTGACGAAATAAATAAATAAATTAAAAAAAAAAATATTTGATTTTGTTGGTCATTATTAATTGAAGTCCTACTTTCCAGAATTCAATATAGGGATCAGGCTGATTGCTTGAATGTCAAAATCTAGAAAAAATTAATCTTGGAAAAAAATTTAAAATATAAACAATTTTGAAATTTAAAAAAGGGTCTTACTTCGAAAAAAGTGGCAAATTTCGAAAAAGTGTCGTATAAAAAATATAAAGAAATAATTCACTTTAGGGGCCACGTTTGAATTGTTTTCATATTTTTATCAGGTTTGAAATACAAACCTTGAATGTTATCTCCTCAGCCGCTCGCGAGCGGGCTTTTTAAAATATTACATTTTTCGAAACTTAACACTTGAAATTGAATTATTTTTTCGAAATTCCGACACTTATTCGAAATTTTGGAATTTTTCCAAATAATTTTACATTTTTTAAAATTTTACACTTTTAAAAATTATAAATTTTGTAGAGTTGTTAATCGACCTCTGTATTTGCTTGTGGATTTATTTAATACATTCAGGCTACAGGTCCAAGTTTTCAAAAATATATAAACAAACTTAACTTATTATAAACTATTTTTATTTTCCACTAATATTTCAAATTCCTTCGGAAGTCATCTTTAGGTTACATTAAACAAAATTTAAAAAACTTTAACAAACAAAAACATAACTGACATAACATTTAAACACCGCAGACTTAAATTAAGGAGTTAATTGAAGAGTTATGTTTTTATTGTTTGTTGAAGTTTTTTAAATTTTGTTTAATGCAACCTAAAATTTATATTTTTTAATATACCCTGAAGATGACTTCCGAAGGAAGTTGAAATATTGGTGGAAAATAAAAATAGTTTATAATTAATTAAATAAGTTTATAATTATTAAGTTTTTTATATATTTTTAAAATTTGGACCTGTAAGTTGAATATATTAAATAAAGCTACAATGCTAAACTTTTTATGTCTTAAAAACTAATGCTAAACTTATGTTTTTATGCTAAACTTAAAATTTCTAACTTTTTCCTAAATTTTACATTTTTCGAAAACTTTACACTTTCGAAATTTTACATATTTCGAAACTTGTCGTTTTTAGAGATAGATATCACAAAGAGCTAATAGCCTGTGTTGGAATGTTATTTTGGAGTGAAGAGAGACAGAGGGAGAAAAATTAAAGGTCATAAGGAAATTGGAGATGAAATAAGAATCAAATTTTTTTCTTACAACGAACGGCACCTTGTAACCACAACCCGAATAAATCATAGCACAACAAAATTTCCCAACTTTCAAAAATATCCAAGCTAGCTCTTCTTAAAATACACCACCTCCTTAAAATTGTTCCACACGATTATATTTGTTTTTAAATTTTAATAAAGATTTCCGCGGAGATGACTTGAGAAACTACATCAAAAATACGCTGAAATAAAAATTCTTGCTCCGAGTTGCTTTGCTTCGAATAATGATGGAATTTTATTCTAGCTTTTAAATTTGTGGTGTTTATAAAAAAATTCATATACTTGTTGATTGGGACTTTTTTTTTGGGGCGAAGAGATACAGAGTAAGCAAAGAAATTATCCGTATGCGTTATTTACGAAACGTTTTTCCTTTTTTTATTTTAATAGCTTTTCCTTTAAATGTTTCTAAAGTATTCTTCTCTAATAAAACTTCCACGAATCGGACTCTTGATTTTTTTGCTTACTCTTACGCTCAATTAAACCGGCCAAATGCTCCGAACGCATCGACAAAGAGTCGATCTTCTCCACCAACTGTTGATAGGGACTTAACGGTTGTGTGCCCATCACAACGTGTCCCAACTTGGAATCGATTTTGGCATTCAAACGTGCATTACGTATCAGATTGACAATCCAGCATTCAGCCTCACTGGGCTTCATGTTAAGCTTCTCTGCCAACATGCTGATCGTGATGCACTGATGAATGCGACAGAATGTCTCGAAGATCATAAGGCGAGCATCTTCAACGAACTCATTCAAGCAGGCCACAATAAAGAAATCATTCAAGATGACCGTCTGGCATTCGTGCAGCTTCAGACGAGCGCCCTCGAAGTCAAAGTTCACATACAGGCATTCGAGAAATTCGGTGATGGGATCACGATAAGTGTAAGATTCTTGCTGAATCACCTTGATGAGATCCTTGAGCGCATTACGACGTGTGCGATTTATAATTACCGCAGTGGCCAAGTAACGCATGATGTGTGGACACATGGTCTGGATGGCATTCAGATACAGAGGCTTATAGAGGAACATCTCAATAATGAGATCACGTCCTTTGGGATGATTGAAAAAGACCAAAACAGACCAGTGAATGAGCCAGGTGCGTTGCTGTAGCGCTTGAATAGTGGAGAAATTGGCATTATCAATATAGTCGCGCAGACGCGTCAGATCCTCCAGAGCAGTGTTCCAGTTGAGTGTCAAGATTTCTGCAGCCAGCTTGCCCCACAAGACATTCAAGTAGTTCTGCAAAAATCGAAAAATTCCAACATTTTCAAGTTTTATTGATAAGCTATAATTTTTTATTTACCTTGTCATTTGGCGACATCACGATGAGGCAGAAGTACAAATACGAGGTAGACTCCAGATAGTTTCCACACTCATACAGATACTTGGCCAGCTTGTAGGCACTTTCCAGATGCTCCACCTTGAAGTTGTAGTCCTTTTGTAAGGCATTGACGAATGTCTTGGAATCCTTCATGCTCTCGCCGTTCTTCAAAATGTCGGTGGCCTTCATGATGGGAGCCACTTCATGCTGCAGCTGCTTCAATGTGGCGAGCACAACAGCTTTGCGCTGCACCAACTCTTCGGGCATCTCCTCGCTTTGATAGATTCGCTTGCGTGTGTCCATAGTATAATCAATCATGTTGGTTTTGTTCACTGTCTCCAGAATGTATTCGAGCAGCTCTTGTTGATCATAGATCTAAGAAAACAAAATAAAATATAAGCAATTCTTGGTATCTTCAGACGGCAGAGGCAGCGCAGCGCCACGGCGTTTCTAACCTCTTTGCCACATAGAAACTCCATGAGCGGAAAAGTCAAATGTCTGTCCAGAAATTGACAATTTATTCTAGTCAAATCGAATTGCGCCATGTTGTTGAACTAATTTTTACACTTTTCTGCAATAAATGCACAATTTAATAAGGTTTTAAATTAAAAATACGCGTGCTAACTTGAATTGTCAGAAAATTTCACGACGTCGCCTTTTGGCGAAAAAGAATAAGGAGAAACAATGAAAAATTATGACAGCGCCTCTTGGCGTTTGGAGGTATGTTTAATAGGCACAATTTGAGAACTCACAAAAAGTGATGCCAGGGAGCTTCAAAAATTAGAGGCTAAAGCCTGAAGTACAATAGAACGAGTGCGATGCGAGAATGCAATGCGATTATGTTACGAAATCTTGCACGCATTGCCCTAGCATATTATGTACAATGAGAAATGCCAGCTTTGAAGGCACCAGAGTTGCGTCGGATAAAAATATAATGTTGCTAAAAGTAAACATTAAATGAATAAATTTCGAAGAATTGCCGGCATAAGTGTAGTTTACGGGCGATAGCTTACAATAGATTACAACATTTCTTCAATGTTGAACCACTATATCTTATAAACCACTTCAGATAGACCTTTTCTTTTTTCACCATTCCCTATTTTACCTCCAAATACACATTACAAAAAAAAATTTTAAAAATGTCATGTTTGGTATTGTTTACATGTACCCATTTTGCACTTTTTTCAAAACTTTGGGGATTTTAAAAAAAAAAACTAGAAGAGTCAGGGCTTTTTTTCTTACGTATTCCTTTTTAGGGGGTAAAACCCCATTTTTCTAAAAAAAAAAATCGGTGCGTAGCCCGTAAAGTAAACTTGTTCCTAATAATCAATTAAAAAAATAAAAATATGAAGAATTAATTCTTTTGATTTTTCAAAATATTTAAATACTATGTGCCTACTGTTTGTAACAAAGAACTACAAGAAGCTGCCATAGCATAAATATAATAAAGAAATCCATGTTTTCAGTACATTCTTTAATTCAAAGCTTAAAATATACGCTTGCAAGGAGTATTCATTTTCTATGTACTGTGTAGTGCATACATTACTTTTATTCTTTTATTACTTTTTTGACAACAAAAACGAGGTTATTATAATTTTTAAAACTCATAATATAATTTTGAGTCAAAACAAATGAGTAATAGAAAATTTAGTATAAAACGTAGTAGTCAAATGTACCTTTGGATATTTCGTAAAATGAAAAAGTTTCATATTCATGCAACCAAGTGCTTGTTCTGCTATAAAAAAAATTGCTCTTTTGCTCTCCTCGCATTATTAGGTTATCAAATTGCGTTTTCTTTTCTCGAAAAAATTCTGCATTTTTTCTGCCCTTTTTGAGAATTCTGCATTTTTTCCGTTTTTTTTTTCGAAAAATTCTGACCTCTAAGATGGAATCGTGTTCTTTTCTTGAAAATGTTGACCTCCGAAGTAGAAAAAGTGCAGCATTTTTGCTTTCTTAAGATCGATGGTTTTAAAATTCTGCCCTCAAATGCTACCAACTGAATGAACAAAAAAGTGACATGTTAGAAAAACATTAATGGTATTCACTACATTTGTTAAGCTCTGCTAACTTGCTAAACTTAACAAATTTGTTAACTCCTGTCAAAATTTTGTTTGGGAAAAGACTTAGCAGCTTGTTAGCAAGTTAACAAGCTCAGCACCGTGTTTTTGTTTAGCAGATACCATTTGTTAAGTCTGAAACGTCAAAGTTACTGAGTGTAGTGATGAATCGTTTTGTGAATGAGTTTTAACAAGTACCAAATTATTTATGATTTGCAGCTTCAAAGTCTAAAAACTTCCCTTTTTTAATAAAAAAGTGAAAACTTTCTAAAGATGTTGGTAGAGATTTAAGACATTTCAAAGTTTCTGAATAGCAAATGTATCACAAGTGTTAACGCACTGTAATATAAAAACAAATTTTTGGTTACTGAGTACTGGTTACACTAGTTATTAAAACCACAGATCTATTGCTACATTGAAAGTTGTCAAACTAACATTTGCAAACAATTTTTGCAAAATATTTGCAATTTATTTATTTATAAATGGTTAAAGTAAGAAAGTTATATTTCTATTTAATTTAGCTTTATTATTTATTTATTAGCCAAGTATAAATAAACGCCGTCGTTTGATTTTGTAATAATACAGTTTTTTCAATTTTAAGCTGTAGAAGTCTTCCAGCTGATTTTGACATATCAGTTTAGCACTTGATTGCAAAATGTCTTAGCAGGTACGTTCACATCAACAGCTGCTAACTTTAACAATTAAGCAATTTAGCAGGATTTAGCATTATTTATTTTTGTTTTTGCTTTGTATGTACAAAAAAGTAATCTGGATTATTTTGAAGCGCATGGAACGCAGCTATTATAGTAAATCTCAATAATCCTATTTGTTATAGGATTATTATTTTTGTTTTTGCTTTGTATGTACAAAAAAATAATCTGGATTATTTTGTAGCGAATGGAACGCAGCTATTATAGTAATCTCAAAAGTAAACAACAGTGCAGCCAACACAATATCATTGAAAAAAATTATGCATTTTTTCTGATTTTTCTTGACTAATAACAGGCCAACATTTTTTGAGTTCAGGTTAAAATTTACAAAATTTTGCCAAAATGAAAACGCCATAATTAGTTCATTCTTGTGAGTAAACGTCTAATGGCTGCATAACCTATATGATTGAATCATGGTTCAGACGAAGTTTCTTCGACTGTCTGAGCGTACGGTTAATACCGCGAGCACAGACATAAACTGTTTCCAAACACTTCCCAACAGCTGTTGGCTTCTTAAGAAAATCATGTCAAAAACAAATGCCGCAGTTAACCAAAATTTTTAATTCTTTTGTAGTTTTGTTAATATTACCGTGCAGAAAATATAAATCAATTTCATAACAATATTCTTCAGATATTCTGCTGTTGAACCACAAAAAAATTTACAATAAAACTGCATGCCAACGAGAATTAATGAAATTATACACATTCTAAACAATGCTAAGTCCTGACATTCCACAGGAAGGACGTGAAGATCATGATTACCACTTACCACGCGACGAGAATGAGAGTGAGGACTCGTCGGAAGACTTTGTACTGCCGAGACTAAGACGAAGAGCGCTAAGACTTCCCCATAGTCACGAAAACACAGACCACGACTACTTGGCACCCGCGGAAAATGCTGAAGAAGAAGATGACACTGTAGAAGTTTTGGTTATACAAAACGAAGAAGCAGAGGATGTGGTTGTGGAGCATGCAGCAGAAGAAGTTGAACCAGTTGCAGATGAAGTTGATCAAGTCGCCGAGGATGTTGAACCACCCAATGAAATTAGTGAGCAGGAAGCAGGCGATTGTAAGTTAAATAAAGTGTAAAATATATAGGTATAAATAGGTATACAAATAAAAAATATTTTCAGCAAATGATCCAGAAGCTTCTGTATCAGGGGTAGCGCACGCTATGCACAACCCAACCATTGAAGGTGAAAATGTTATAAATCTAACTTCGCCTTCGCCACCAAAGAAACGCAAACGTCTATCGATGCGCACTCCTAAGTCTAATACGCCCAAAGTAAGAGCACCAAATGGTGACGAAGCGGATGAAGAGGACGATGGACTTACGTGTCCCATTTGTCTTGACTGCTGGGAGATGAGCGGTGAGCATCGCTTAGTGTCGCTCAAATGCGGTCATCTTTTTGGAGATTCGTGCATACGTCGTTGGTTACTCGAGTCTGCTCGACAGACGGGCATTAAAGCATGTCCACAGTGTAAGACAAAAGCTCTACCTAAGGACATTCGCTGTTTGTATGCCAAACGCCTACGTGCCATTGATCGCAGTGAGGAACATCGTTTACGCGATCAACTGGAGCATGAGCGAGGACGTGGTCATAATCTTCAAACAGAACTGGCCACACTGAAGATGTCTTACACAATGGTTACAAATAAAATACAAACCCTAGAAGCTGATAATGAGCGCATGAAGCAGATTCTGCGAAACGGAGGTGCAGCTGGTGGTGGCTACAGTTACGATGCTGATGCAAAATTACAGATGCGTTTACAAACCTACAAGCTGTTCATGGAGAAAAACATTGAAATATCCAAAGAGCCCGGCTGCCGCGTCATGATTTATGCAGAGAAACAATCCAGTATGATTGTCTCACAGAAGAGCTCGCAAAGTTTATTTCCCGGTTATGGGTTACGCTTTATTGATACACCTACATTTAGGCCTTCAAACTTTCTGCACGCTTCCGCTAAACTACTGCGCGACATCAGCTTAAGTGGCGACCACAACCATATAGTGGTGGCTTCCATGGAAACACGCACAAAACTATTTGATCTACGAACGCGTCAAGTTTCTTCGGTATTCACACCAAGTGATAAGGCACTCTGGGCCTGTGCGCTGGATCGAAATGAGCGTGAAGATATTTTGTACCTGGGTGCGCAACATGGCAGCACGTATGTCTATGATATTCGATTTCCGGAGACTGTTGTGGAAGAGTTTAAGACTGAAGGTAGCGCGCAGAAGCAAAGCATTTCAATTAGTTGTAAAACGTAAGACAAACTGTTATTTTTCCTTTTCAGGCGACCTGAGTCCTGTGATCAATGTTGCGCCAGTATCAATTTCCAGACAATTTTCATGCGGTGGTTTTCTTGTCTGCAAATTGCAATCCTTGTGGTTCTATGAATACTCCTCGGCGACTGGCAGCGCCATGCCATATCGTCTCAGCATTGAAGGACCATTTATTTCAATGAACTACGATGCTGTGCATGAGACTTTGCTAGTTTCGGCACGCAGCAATCAACGCTATCCACAGTCTCGCTACGTGCTGGGCAAACTGGAGAAAATCGATGATCTACCTGTGTTCAATGTCAAGGTGTCGTTTTTCGGTTCCAAGGTGACGCCGGTCATGACACGCTGTTCGCAGATACCAGTGGAGGCCAACACACTGATAGCTGGCTACATACAGGATGTTAAATTGTTGGCCCTCTTCGATGTGCGACGTGAACAGCGGCTGCAATCAATGCCAGTGCAGGAAGTGGTTTACGATACATGCCCCGTTTATGTGCCAAATGCCACGTTCCTAGCGGCGCTAACCGAAACCAAATGTCGTATTTATAAGTTGACGCCGACCTCATAGTTTTTGTATATGAACATTTTATATATATGTAAGGAAATTATTAGTTTTAAATGGACTTTCTTTTCAATATTGGTTGCTTGCATATTATTAAGAAAGTGGTTTCTTTTTATTCACGACTACTCGGAAAGGAGTGTCGGAAAACACGCTTAGACAATATGTGAACAACCTCTAAACTTTATTATGTTAAAAAAATTAAACTAAGTGACTTTACTGTTAAGAAGTTGGGCATAAATGCAGTTTACGGTCCACGCGTAAATTATTCTAACCATCCTTTCATTCTTGCCTCCTTAGTCCAAAAGTGCAAAAATAAAATTTGTATCAAATGGTTTAGGAGATAAAATTCGCGATGTTTCAAAATTTAGTGCAAAATTTTACGTGTGTGGATGCTAATCTAACCTTTAATATTTTACTTTTAGCTAAAATTAATGTTTGTAATTTTTTTTTTGTGGAACTTATGTATTAAAGGCTTCTAATTCCAAATCTTATCCAAGTCTCATTCCAAAATTAATGGTCACTCTCATCTGGTTTAAAAGTTATAGGGGTCCAAAGTTGAAAAAATGGTCTCGAAAAACTTGCTATATTTATGCTATATAAAAACAAAACTAAGCAAAATGGGTATTCAAAGAAAGGCTATGGTATTACCAATTCAAGAAGCTATTAATCATAAAAGTCCATGCATTAGTTTCTATGATATAACTATTTTAATGTCGCAACTTTTTCAAGAAAGCTTATTTTCAGGAATTAATTTTTGTTTTTTTGTTTTATTTGGACTTTCAGCTTAATATATCAAAACTTGAAAAATTTCTATAAAAAATCGCGCGATTAACATTACGTATGTGAATAACTACTTTGAAAAATTTTTTAAAATATCGCGCGATTGTAAACAGCACAACATTACATTTCTTCTGAGGAGCTTATTTTCTTTAATCATTACAACATTACGTGTGTATGTACCAACATTAAAAATTGTTCCAAAACATTTATTTTCTCAATCACAACAACGTTATTTATACACTAACCCTTTTTAATGTAAAAACTTTGGTTCTGCATCAATTTGGTAACATTTCAAGGACAAAAATTTCTTATAACAAAAACATTTGCAAACGTAAAATTTTCTAAGTCCAAAAAGAGTTATATCTTCAAGAGATATGCATGAACTTTCCTTTGATATCCATAAAGCTAAGCTTTGTTAGAAAATTGAAAGCACGTTTTAAGGCCGTTTTTTTAAATTTGGACCCCAATAACTTCTAAACAACTTGAGAGCGGCCTTTAAATTTTTCACTAATAGCTTTTTAGCTCAAAATACACATTTTGAGAAAAAAAAATTAAATTTTTAGCTAAAAGTAAAATGCTGCGATTTTTTGTATACAAAAAAATACAAATTTTTCCAAACTTTCACGAGTTTTATCTTCTAAACCATTTTTTGTTTGCGGATTTGGATTTAGGGGCTCTAAAGAGTGTGGGCCGTAAAGTGCAATTATTCCAGAAGTTGTTGCAAGATTATGTTTAAATATACCCATAAAATTGGCCGAAGAATCATCCTTCAGAATCTGTTGCTGTTTTTATATTTGCTGTCGCTTAAGGGCTTAGGCCCTTGGAATTTTCGAAAAATCGCTATTCTTTTTAAATATGGAATTTTCGTACAAGGCCGCTGTACAAGTAACTGGTCAAAAGCTATATGCTCCAAACGCGTTTATCTCAAAAGTGCATTTTTTAAGTTGGCCGGAAACACAACTCAGACAATTTTTAACCGATTCACTTGAAACTTTTAATAAAACTTGAAAAATATATTGTGTATGGAAGTACGTAAGATTTTTTTTTATATTGAGTTCATTTGTTATTGACAATAATGTGATGATTTTTTGGCTCAAATTTTCACTTTCCACTTTAGAAGTTCGCCATTTGGCCGGAAATCAATATATCAAAAATATCTTACATTCTTCTATAGCAGATATATAATCGAAAAAAATTCATTGGCTTATTATAATTTAATAATTGCAGGAGCTGTTTGTTCGGATGTGGACATTGAAAAAACGGAGACGTCAGTAGTTTGAGCCCATAAAAAAGTTGGGCAAACAAATTTAAAATAATTTTGTTTCTAACATAATAAAATTAAGGTTTGACGCATACATTTTTAAGTTTTTTAAGAATTATTGACATACTTAAAATTTATAAGTTTTAATTTTATTTAAAATTGGTAAAATAAATGCTTTATTTTCATTAAAAATAAAGTTTTTTTAACTGTGTTTTGAGGTTTTAAGGATATAGGTCAATATTTTTGTAAGAGTATTTTTGCACTAAAATATGTTGGTAACACTTATATAACTTTAATACAGTAGCGTTTACTCCTTATTGAAAGTTATTTGCTTTGAATATTAAAATGAAAATATTTTAAATAATTATTTATTTTTATATTATTTATAAAAGTGTTTTTAATCTTCATCATTGCTTTCATTATTTATTGAAAAATTGATATAACGATCTTCCTCAGTTACCATTTTAACACTTTTTCTTTGAGAAGATAAAAAAGGATCTGAAGAGATCTATGCGAATATGTTATAAAAATCTGTATTTGTATTTTATCTTTTGTCTATTCTGAAACAACACTCCTTTTAATTCGCTTGAAGTTTATAAAAAAACGCGTACTTTTTGTTTTACTTCATTTTCATCAAATGTTTTTTACCAATTACAAACAAATAAATAGTTTGTACAGAATATTTTCTTGTTTCATACTTTTTAGAGCGAGTTCTAGTTTTATGAAGTAAGATTTTATTGAAAATATTTTGGGAATATAAATTTTATATAATCGAAAGTAATAACTACTAATCAATTTTTTGATGATCAAATTATAAACAGATGTTTATTATGTCACTAAATTGCTTTTTTATTATTTCATGACTTTATATCTTATAGAGGGTGCCATATTCAATTTAATGTGACGTCACCTATCCTATAACAAACGTACGAGGAAAACGCTTTCAACGATACCTCATTCGTCAAATTATGACAAGTAGCTTAGAAGAGAGGGCTTTAGCTGACTTTCTGTCCTCTAGAGGGCGCCATATTAAATTTAATGTGACGTCACATGGCCTATAGCCAGCGGATGATCAAGACGCTTCCAACGAAACCTCATTTGTCAAATTATGACAAGTAGTTTAGAAGTTAGGGATTCAGTTGACTTTTTGTCCTCTAGAGGGCGCTATATTACACTTAAGTAACGTCAATTAACGTTTCTTCAGCGGAAGATCAAAACGCTTCTTACAATACCTCATTTACTAAAATTTTTTTTTTGGTTCATGACTTTATGTCCTCTAGAGGGTGCTTTATTAAATTTAATGTGACGTCACATGGCCAATAACCAGCAGACGATCAAAACGCGTCAAACGATATCTCATTTATCAGATCATGATACGTAGTTTAGAAGTGAGACTGGAACAGATGAACATACATACATACCGGTCAAACACATATACCGCTCCTTTTGCTTTGCAGTGGTAGGGTAAACAAGTTTAAAAATATCAAAAACTTTCGTCGATTTTTAAACACAAATATTTGGTACAACATGTTGGTTGCAAACTCAATTCCACATCACTAACTGTCAAAGCACTTTCATTAGATTTTGTCTGTGTGTGAGGTGTGCTCACAGTTTGGTACAACATGTCGGTTGCAAACTCAATTCCACATCACTAACTATCAAAGCACTTTCATTAGATTTTGTCTGTGTGTGAGGTGTGCTCACAGTTTGGTATAAATATTTGGTACAACATGTTGGTTGCAAACTCAATTCCACATCACTAACTATCAAAGCACTTTCATTAGATTTTGTCTGTGTGTGAGGTGTGCTCACAGTTTGTAGTTCTTTTTTTAAATTTTGCAAATGATCTTCGCAAAGAGCTCCGGATCGTGAATACCTCTATTATTTATTAAGTTTAACGTATAGCGCCCAAATTCTTAAAATGTCTCCGCTTATTTAAAAAATGAATTAAGTTTTTTTTCAGTATTTTATATTTCTTGTTTAAGTAGATATGTTTTAATAGATTTGAGATTATATTAAAAAAAAAGAAATTCTAAAAAACAAAGACTTGGCTCATTTTTAATAAAAGACCTAAGAAACAAGTTTGCTTACATTTTTAATGCTGTTAAAACAAAAACAATTTTTTGCGAAGTTGCAAAAAATGAAAAATTGCAATTTGGGACTATTTTTAAAAATAGGCTATCTCAAAGAATCGATAAAGTTCGCTGATTTTTTTTTTACAAATTCTTAAAGATAATAAACCATACTTACGATATTTGTTAGTAGCAAGGCCGAACTCAGCGAAACTTGAAGGAAGTTATCTAATAAAGTTAAAAAACATTTTCAACTTTACCCTAGCCTTATAAATTTTTGAAAGGTCGTTACCAATTCAATTTTATTTTTTTCTTCCTAATAACAAAACCAATTTTTTAACAATATTTTTACTCAAAAAAAAAAAATTAATAATAATTTAATATCTTAAAAAATGAGTAAAAAAAAATTTACTAAGTGCTCGAAAACAAAAATTGCACCATAAAAAACATGTAAAAAGTGACGAATTTAAATTCTGCCTGCGGTTAAAAAATTTTTTCGATTTTTTTTATAAATGTCTTTAAGAAAGTCCTTCAAAAATAATGCCTTGAAAGGATTTTTTAAAATTCGAATTATTTTTGGAGTTACAAAGCTATATATTTATTTATACACCAGAGATCTACAACGAATCACATATTCGAATCAATGAGTCGCTTACTCAAAAACACAGTGCAACAAAAAAGTAAAGAATTAATTAAGGGAACAGTACACACCTGAATTTTAAAAAAATCAAATTTTTTTTATGATTGATTTTTATTCAAAAGACCTCAAAGAATCTATTTTTAATGATAAAAAATTAGAAATTAATTTCTATGTTAAATAGAGAAGGTTTCAAACGCAGCCCTTTAAAAACTTTAAAGCCCTTTTTCTAGAAATCACATTTTTTGAGTTTGCGGGCGTGGTAAAAAAAACTGCTGCACTGATCGCTCTGAAATTTTAGTATGTTATTGTACACATATATAGATTGAACTACGGAAAGAAAGATCGGTAAAGTATTTTTGGTTTTCAAGGGATTTTTTGGTCCAAAAAATCGGCTAATTTCGAAAAAAGCCGCCATTTTGTCAATTTTTGCCAAAAAATTATTTTAGTTCAATCTATAGCGGCTTTGATGCTGATTAAAACCCCGTTGTTATTTTTTTTTTCAGACGTTCCAGTGAGCCAAAATCACGCCCGCCGTGATTTTTTGATATTATTTTGAAAAACCTGCAGCAGCCAAAAAACACGCTGGAAAAACCAAAAAAATATTTTTTGTATACTCTATTTTTAAAAATAAATATGCAAAGTATCAATAAGATATCTTGTTCCTTTCTTAAAAAAATTTGCATTTTAAAAATTTCACTTTTGAACAATCCAGGTGTGTACTGTCACCTTAAATATTAAGGGCTGCCACCTAATAATATGTATTTTTAAGAGTTTTAAAAATCATTTAACAGTGTTAGGGGGTCGCTGATTTCGAATCTGAAGTAAGAATTTTAAAATTCAATATGGTTAATTTTTTATAACAGGGTGGCCACCTAATAATATGTATTTTAAGAGTCTTAAGCCTCATTTAGGTTTTAGGGTGTTAGGGGGTCGCTGATTTCGAATCTGATTTTAAAAGTCAATATGGTAGATTAAAATGGCCACCTATTTTTTATTATTACGAATTCGGTACTGGCGCGAACACTAGGTAAAAATGAGTCGCTGAATTCGAATCCGTTGCCAGAATTTAAAAATTATGTAATTTTTTATAATAGGGCTGCCACCTATTAACCATATCGATTTTTAAATTTCTGACTTCAGATTCGAAATCAGCGACTCCTAACACTGTTAAATAATGTTTAAAACCCTTAAAAATACATATTATTAGGTGGCAGCCCTATTATAAAAAATGTAATTATCTTTGTAAATTCTGACAACGATTCGGATTCAGCGACCCATTTTTACCTAGTGTTTGCGCCAGCACCGAATTCGTACAAATAAATTAGGTGACAACCCTATCCACCATGTTGAATTTTAAAATCCTGAATTCAGATTCGAAATCAGCGACCCCCTAACACTGATAAATGATGTTTAAAACTCTTAAAAAATACATTTTACTAGGTGGCAATACTTTGGTAAAAATCTAGGTGGCAACCCTAACCTCCATCTTAAATTTTAAAACTGTGACATTAGATTCTTAATCAAATCCGTTGTCAGAATTTCAAAATTACAAGAATTCGCCAAAATACAAAAAAATTTAGTTGGAAACTCTATCCGGCATCTTGAATTTTAAGTTTTGACATCAATTCCAAAATCAGCTACCCCCTAAAACTGCCAACCACGGAGTCCACAGAACCCTTAAAAGTCCTATTACGCCTAAGCTTCCTCTACACAAGCTCATTGAATTTTTTTGGATACTTCCCAGTAGTTCCAGTCTTGAATAAATCTCAAATGAATCATGTACGATTTTTCTTGACCCTTGACGAAACATGCTGATTTGGCCATACATTTCATTGACGAAAATTTCATATAAATGTTCCAAATTCGTGCAAGACGCAATGCAGAAATTTCGGGATTTATCATGCACAAACCCAATATCGAAATATTGAGGAAGTTTCGTTAACGAAAAGTAGACAGATACAGTACGACAACCGCTATTTTGCATTACATTTTGTATGATTTTTTTTAAAGTCCAGATGCTCATGCGAAAACTTCCTTTAAGAAATCATCACGAAAAGTTTGTCAATGATATTGCGAACTACTGGGTTGCTTTAAATTCAATTAATTGGATACTTGCGAGCTTACAAGCTTTTGCCGATCGTTTCAAGCTTTTCAGCTTTCTGCCAGATAAAGTAAGTCTAAACAAGCCAAGCCAACGAGCAAGCATGGATATAACTTGAATCTGCTTGTTATTTTTGCAAGCTGGCTAAAGCTTGCTTTTTCAAGTTTGGATACATATGTTCTTGACTTCAAGTACTTGAAAAGGCTTGAACTTCAAGTAAGCTTGTGCAGTTGACCGTATCGAAAAAATAAATTTCGCCGCACACCAGCTAATCTGAAGCATTGTTGAAAGAAAGTTTCGAAAAGTTTTTTTTAGATCGGACGGTAAATACCGAAGTTATGAAGAAATATGTGAATGCGACCCCTACGTTCGGTCAAAAAAAATTTTTTTTCGAAACTTTATTTCAATAATGCTTCAGATTAGCTGGTGTGCGGTGACTTTTTTTTGCCTGTAAGGCGAGGCGGTCTATTGTGCAGTTCTCTGATTCATGTCATTAAAAACGTATTGTTCAAAATAAAATAGTTTCGGAATAAAATTGCAATATAATTGCTTTTTAGTAAGGAGAAAAATAAGACAACATTAAAATTACATTACTTTCACATAAACATTTTTTTTTCAAACGTGATATAACTTACATAGTAAGTAATTAAATTACAAAAAACATGATTACGATTACAGTAATTTTAATTGTCAATTTCATTGATTACGAATACTGTAATTGTAATCAATAGATTTTTCTATTACAATTACAATAATCGTAATTATAATTTGCATGTATACCGATGACAGTAATCGTAATAATACTTTTCTTAAATTAAAATTACAGTAATACTTACTTACTTACTTACTTTTACTTACTTACTTTACTAATTAACGATTACGATTACAGTAATTGTAAACGTAAATTTGTAAAAAAATTAACGATTACGATAACTGTAATTGTAATGTAAGAAAAGTATTATTACGATGACTGTAATCGGTATGCACGAAAATGACAATTAATGTAGTTGTAATAGAAAAATCTATTGATTACAATTAAAGTAATCGTAATCAATGAAAATGACAATTAAAATTACTGTAATCGATAATGGCGTTTCAAAAAAAAAAAAAAGTTTATGTGAAAGTAAAGTAATTAAAATGTTGTCTTATTTTTCTCCTTACTAAAAAGCAATTTTATTCCGAAACTATTTTATTTATTATCCGGCGTCTTGAATTTTAAGTTTTGACATCAAGCTTACAAGCTTTTACCGATCGTTTCAAGCTTTTGAACTTTCTGCCAGACAAAGTAAGTCTAAACAAGCCAAGCCAACGAGCAAGCATGGATATAACTTGAATCTGCTTGTTATTTTTGCTTGCTTTTTCAAGTTTGGATACATATGTACTTGAAAAGTCTTGAACTTCAAGTGAGCTTGTGCAGTAGACCGTATCGAAAAAAATAAATTTTGCCGCACACCAGCTAATCTGAAGCATTATTTAAAGAAAGTTTAAAAAAATTTTTTTTTGACCGAACGTAGGGGTCGCTCATCGACATATTTCTTTATAACTTCGGTATTTACCGTCCGATCTAAAAGAATGATATGTCCATGTTGTTGTTTCAGAGAGACCTATTTTTGTCTTTAGGATTTATTGACCTCAGTTGACCCTTTATAAGGTACCATTTTGATTTCAGAATTAAAATTACTAATGGTATTCCCTTAAAAATTTAAATTTTCCATTTCGTAAATATGCAAACTTCAGAGCTCTTGTTAAGGGAATGCACCCATTGTCATTCTGTTTAATTTTCCGCGCATATGTCAATAACAGCTGATGTTATAAATTAAACAATATCAAATTTAAACATTTATGATGCCTAAGCAAAGTGAAAAGAAAAAATTAATGAAATATTTAAAACAATCTGCATTTCAGCAGTTATTAATTGAGCATATAATAGAATCGTTTTAAGTTTGACAGCTGATAGTTTAAGCAAACATGTTTACATAATTTACGCATAGAAATTGTAGCTTAAACCTTGTAAAAAATGTCCCATACAAAATTTGCTTCAAATTCCCCAATTGCTTAAAATTAAGCAGTGTAAGAGGTTTAAGCAGTTTAAGAAGCGTTAAAGGAATACCATTACTGTAATCGATAATGGCGTTAAAAAAAAGTGTTTATGTGAAAGTAATGTAATTTAAATGTTGTCTTATTTTTCTCCTTACTAAAAAGCAATTATATTGCAATTTTATTCCGAAACTATTTTATTTTGAACAATACGTTTTTAATGACATAAATCAGAGAACTGCACAATAGACCGCCTCGCCTTATAGGCAAAAAAAAAAAGTCACCGCACACCAGCTATTCTGAAGCATTATTGAAATAAAGTTTCGAAAAAAATTTTTTTTGACCGAACGTAGGGTTCGCGCATTGACATATTTCTTCATAACTAAGTAATTGTAATTGAAAAGTAATTGTAATCGCAAAATACCCAGCTCCAGTATATACACGCTCCGAAGTGCAATAATAAAACTTTAAATACGTTTTTCTCGAAATCACTTTTTTCAAACTGGGGTGTCGTTTTTCTCGAGAACCAGAAATCTGATGAAGATTTGTAGGTAATCACGTCAGGCAGGCCCAGAACTGGGATAATTGGGATAACTCTACTACCGGGGGAGGGGTGGGGCAAAAACAAAAAAAAAACCTGCTAATTTTTGAACTTTTTTAAAAAATCGCGATATTATGTCAATTTTTTATATTTTGGAAATATCCTAGTTTTGGACCGTTCTGACGTGATTACCAACAAAATTCCGCCCGCAGAATTTCGATACGACATCTGGTTATCAAGAAAAACAACACCCGTTTGCTAATTTTTATATACGTTTTTACGTACCCATTTCCATCACTCTGGGAGGGGGGGGATAATAAAACATGAAAACATAAAAAAGTACGAAAAAAGAAAATTACGTCTGCTTTCACGTAAGCTACAGCAATTTTAAAAAACAGCAACTGAAAATTTGAATTTTTCTTAGTTGAAGTACTTCCTTTACAATGATACCCATTTTGCATGATTTTTTGGCATCAAAATTTTTGATATGTTTTTCCACTAGACAAAGTACAGTACGTCATCGCAAATACGCTGCACAGCCACAATTTTGAAACTAATCGCTTCAAAAAAATTATTGTATACAGCCACTGATATCTATAATAAACAAACACCCTTTTTTGAAATATCGATATCGTCTAGAGTGGCCTTACTCCTTAATGTTGGGGACAAGGAAACTTTTTCTTAAGATAATTTAAAATAAAACACATTTAACTTAAGATTTCCAATTACACTTTTATTTCTTTTTCTATTCATCAATTTCAAGTTAATTTTGCTGCTGCACCTGTTCTTCTGTTATTTTGCTTAGTTATATACTATATATATATATATATATGCAAAGTTTTGATTTCTTTTATTTAGTTCATTGAATGTTCTTTTAAAAGTTTATGCGTATGAGAAACATTTAAATACAGAATGTTTGCTTGTTATGCGAATGTATGTGAAGAAGAAATGCATTTCATGTTTAATACAATATATTTGTTTACATCTTTTAAATAGACTATAAATGCTTTTACTTATAGGATATTTTTTTATTTATTTTGTTTGTTTTAAATTTTATGCATTTGCAATAAGTTAATACATCAAAATTCTTACATGAAAACGAAGTTTTTTTTTTAACATTTATAAGCTTTTGCGTTTTGTTTTGTTTGTTTTTTGTTTGTTTGCTGGGATTCTTGTTTGTTGCTACGATCTGAATTTGCATATGTATATTTATAAGTTTATGATTTAAATAAAATATTGTTTAAACAATCAGGACAATTTTAGCAAATTTAAAGGCTTAACCATTAGGTCAATAAATAAAAAAAAATTTTCAATTACTTAACATGCAAGACGACAGCAGCTGCAGCCTGCCTCCACTCCAAGCTTTTATTTTGTGGGCAAGTTGTTTATATATAACTTATTTTATTATTTTATTTTCTTGACTGCTGCTACTTTAAATGAAATAACTACATATATAAATATATACTATATGTATATATTTCAATAAAAATTCATGTACAAAAAGTTTAATATTTTTTAATATTTTTATTTGTTATTTGCCTTGCCTTAATTTTTACATTTTAAGATCATGATATACTTGCCTCCGCTTAAATTAATATTTATCAATATGATGAGAAAACTTAGAATTAAGCTGTAATATCATATAACTTTTCTTCTCTTCTATGACATTATTTGTGTAAAATTAAATGTATATTTAACACTATTTCCACCACGTTTAAAAGGACATCTTTGTGTTATTTTGAAGGAACAAAATAAATATGTACTAATTTAAAAAGTTATGGTAAGAAAAGTCAAAAATCAATTGTGGAGAAATGCTTGAACGTATAGCGCAATTTTATGCTAAAATTTGAAAAGTGTCTTTTGACACAACTCTTGGTAAAAATAGTGTTAATTGAGTAAAAATACAGATTCTGAATAGAACTGGAAGTGAAGGGAGGTGTGAAAACAATTGTTTAAATGGAAATGCGTTTGCTTACATATACCTAAATATGTTTGTATGTAGTACGTACGAGAGTATGTATATAAAAAATTGTTCCTTGATATTTTGTGTTTTGTTTTTAAATTTAATTTTTAAAACAGTCTTAAATGGATTTGTTAATATTTTTTGTTTTGATTTTCTTAACATCCTTTTTTTTTGTTTGTTTTGGTTTTTGTTTAAATTTAATTTATTTATTGCTAAATGCATGTATATTAAATATTTCCAAAATTTTTTACTATACGTTATTATATAAAGTGTTTCAAAACGTTTATCAAAACCAATTGGATTATACTAAAATAACATGATTTGAAGCATGCGCATTTGAAAACAAAAAAAAAAAATTCAAATAACTTGTGTTCGCAAGCTTTTAATGTTAATGTGATGGTAATGTTTTTGTTGCAAGGACCTTCACTGATAGCAAAGTAAGGTCACTAAAACATCTGCCAATAACTTCAATTTTAACTTTCCTCAATCAACCACAAATCAAACAATTTCATTAAAGCAATTAATAGATTTAAGCAATATTGCCAACAGTGAAACCAAGTAGTTTTTTTCATGCTTTTTTAAAGCATTTATTTTATTTCGTGTTTTTTTTGTCATATTTTTTTGTTTAAATTTTTCTTACATAAAAAATACGTATTAAATTACTTACATTTTCAACGCTAAACACTACCTTAAAGTTCATAAATAACGTTTAGAAATATTTTCAGAATATCAAGCAATATTCTAAGAAAAACCGAACACAAGAGAAGAAAACCCCGAAACGGTCCTCCCCTAAACTCCTCAAAACAAACGTCATCATCATTTATGAACAGCACGCACGCACACGCACTTTACACTAAAAGCTAAATTTGTAAAAAATGCATAAATTTATAATTTCGTACAAAGGGTAGCAACTAACTAGTTTAAATTTGGAAATAATTTGCCAGCAATTAACGGCCTGCCAGCCAGCTCTGTCCAACCCTTCTCCTCCTCTAGTTCTTGTGCACCCCCAGCTTAGCCCCTACCAACATCATCTATCCGCCGCCGCCTCAGCTTTTCGGCCGAACGCTCTGCGCACTTGCTTAATCGACACGTGCATAACGCGGCACGATGTCGTTGCTTATCCAGAAATTGCAATTGGGGTGATCCTCTTGCGCCACCGCCTCTTGAGACACATTCAATACTCGTCTGCGTGGATCAAATTGTGGTACACTGCCGTGCGCCACGTAGTGATAGAATATCTGCTGCATCGAGGTGGCAAATCGCCGCTGCTCTGGGGTCTCTGGCTTGTAGTGTCCTAGTATGGCCAATACATCGGTGTTTACGTAGGCCAGCTTGTCCTCGCCCACACCCTGCGAGACCACATAGAATGGCACAGAGGGCTGGAGACGTGCGTTTGTCAGCAGTGGACAGATGGTGCGTATGTCAGTTATCATGGCTACAAGTGCATGATAGTTGGTGGCGTTGTAGCGTTCTATGGCTGCTTCAGTTAGATTAAGTGCTCCTATTTTGGACGATTCAATGAATGTGCGCACCTCAGCGGCCGTCCAGTTGGTGTAACGCTGACGCAACTTGTCGGTGTGTGATTCATGTGCCGTGGTACCCATGACCAGTTTGGGCTTCTCGACACTTGTCTCTGCCTTCCAGCTGTCAGCAGGGTGTTGCTGTAGAACGACACCGTCCAATACAAGCCATTCGTGATGCGCCGATGTGGTATTCTCTTCGGTAGTGGGAATATCAACGGGGAAATACAGCCAGGTATCGGGTGTGGCAGCCCAGATTTGCTCAGTTGAGGAGCTACGCAAGCAATCAACATCTTGGCATTCGAGCACATTCATTAACTCCTGGTTGCGTTTCTCGGACTCTTGCAAGGGTTTACCTGGGAAGATAGCCGACGATGATGATACCCATGCGCGTGCATATAAGTCTTTGGCTTTCTTAGAAGTCACCAATGCAGAGACAAGAGTGCCACCAGCACGATGACCAAGAATTGTCACCGACTTGGGATCACCGCCGAAGTGTGCAATGTTCAAGTTGATCCAAGTGAGCGCCGCCAGAATGTCGGAGAGCGCATAATTGCCAGAAGTGCGTGGATAGGCGTCCTGGGTAAGCTTGTCCAAGGCGAGAAAGCCGAAGGCACCTAAACGGAAATTGGGGCGTACAAAAATGACATCGTGCGCTCTGGCTTGCTGGGCTGATGGACGGAGAACACCTGGCGATGGACCGGTCAAACTTTCGGCACCAATAAGCACAACAACTGGCAAAGGACTGTCGTAACGCACATGCGGAGTAATGACATCGAGGTAGAGACAATCTTCATCGCCTACAACAGTTCCGTTGCCCAGCATTTGGCTGCAAATAGCGCTGTCGTTGTGTGCCTTTAATGTGCCATTCCAGCAATCGTCGATTCCCTCAATTAGCTGGGCACTCTTCCAACGATTATCACCGATGGGCGGTAGAGCATACGGTATGCCACGGAATGCAAATGCACCATCTTCCTTGAGACCTTCAACCATGCCACAACCGGTGACCGCATCCATAAAACGACCCTCACGTACCGGTGGTGAGGTAAGGGATTCGTGTGAGAGCGCATAGACAATGACGCCGATCAACAGCACGAAGAGCAAAATACCCAAAGCAATGAGAGAATCATCTACGGAGCAGCGATAGGAGCGCAGGCGCTCAAGAAAGGACTGCGGCCGGGGTTCCTCGGGTGATTTCTAAAAATAAAAAATAAAAAAAAAATTAGTAGCTGGTTCAGTGAAATAACTCTCAAAATTGAAGTAAAGCTAAATTTATTTTGAAATAAATTTGAAATAAAGCACAAATAAAATTAAATAACGCCCAAATCGAAAAATAAATATCGCCCAAAATATTTCAAAGGAAATGATCCCCAATATTTTGGCTCTTCTTTCATAATGAAATACGGTTCAGCGAAACAACGCCCAAGATAAAATATTAAATAAAACCCAAAACATTTTGGTCATAAAAATTAAATAACGCCCAAAATAAAAATGAAGTAAAGCTCCAAAAAATTAATTAACGCCCAAACAGAAAATGAAATAAGACCCAAAATATGTTGGGCTTACAAAAATAAAATAGTGCCCAAAATAAAAAATGAAATAAAGCCCAAACCGAAAATAAAATAAGACCCAATTTTTGACGGGTTATGGCCAGTTTCAAAAAGATCATAAGACCAAAAAACTTGCTGGTCGTAAGCCGTAATCGGTTTTGTAAAGAAAGCAGATCCATACAAGGGAAAATAATTTTATTGTAAAAATCACCATAAAAAACTTGATTTGCCCTTATACGGAATGGTGATAACAACATTTCGTACAAGGGCAAATTATTTTTTAATATGCATCTTTCACAGAAAAAAATTATGCCAAAAATGATAAAACATACAAAATGCGAAATAATTTTTTATTAAAGTTTTAAATCTACCCACTTCTACCGTGTGTAATTGGTTTCATAACAAAATAAAACCCAAACAAAAAAATGAAATATTTCCCAAAATTTATGAAATAGCCCCCAAAAATGGGGGAAGTAATACCCAAAAATGTATAAATTTTTTTGGGGTTTACTTAATTTTTTTTCGGGTTTACTTCGATTGGGGTCTATTTCGTGGTGCTAAGTCCAACAACGACTTCGCTGTCTGCAATACTTCTGAATTGAATTTGAAATTCATCTAACATTTTGATGCCAAATAGAAAAATTAAATAAAGCTCAATAACGCCCAAATTTGTATGGACAATTTTTAGGCTTTATTTAATTTTTAATTTTCATAATGAAATAACGCCTAAAATAGAAAAATGAAATAAAGCCCAATTTCAATGAAATAACGCCCAAATTTTTATGGAAAAATTTTGGGCATTATTTCATTTTTATTTTGGGCATTATTTCATTGGGCGTTATTTCACTGAACCATGAAATACAGAGGTTCAGGGAAATAACGCCCCAACGAAATAACACCCAAAATAAAAAATTTAATAAAGTCAGAAATATTTTAGGCTTACAAAACTAAAATAACGAGAACAAAATGGGACCCATAATCTTTTTGGGGAAAAAATAGTTCAGAAAAATAACGTACAATGGAATAATGCCCAAAATAAAAAAGAAATAAAGATAAAAAATTGTACATACAAATTCAGACGTTATTTCATAATGAAATATGCCCAAAATTTTGGGCTTAGTTTAATTTTAATTAGGCTTTATTTCATTTTTCTATTTTGGGCGTTATTTCATTATGAAACCAAGCCCAGAAATAGAAAAATAAAATAAAGCCCAAAATTTTTCAAACAACTTGGTTGCTATTTCATAATGAAATAAGACCAAAAATTTTGAGCTTTATTTCATTTTCTATTTTGAGCATTTTTTATATTTTTTGGATTTGTTTCATATACAATTGACACATTGTATATTTTTTCTCAAAAATATTTTGGCGCTTATTTAATTTTTGGTCTCTGCGTTACTTATTTTTTGGCTTTATTCAATTTTTGTCAGACCAACATATTTTGGACCTTATTTAATTTTTAGGCATTATTTCATTGGGCGTTATTTCCCCGAACAAAGCCAAAAAATATGAAAAACGTTCAAAAAAGAAAGTGGTATGAAGCCCAAAATTTTTGGTCTTATTTAATTACGAAATAACGCCCAAGTTTGTATGAACAATTTGGTTCAGGGAAATAACGCCAAAATAAAAAATTAAATAAATCTCAAACATTTCCATACAAATTCGTGTGTTATTTCATTATGAAATAAGGCCCAAAATTTTGGGCTTTATTTCATTGTATTTGGGCTTTATTTAATTTTTCTATTTGGGGTGTTATTTCATAATGATTTATGGTAAGAAAACAAACAAAAAAATTAAAATACTACGATTGCCAATATAATAATATAAATAAAAAAATTATGAAATTTGACCAAAAAATTAATGGGAAAAGTAATTTAAAATTATTCTCTGTACTGATTGTGAAGTCGGTTTTTTTTTTGTTAAAAAGTTTTTATTTTTTTTACACGGCTTTATTTTACTAAGCCCATTTTGAAAAAAAAATTTTTTGGAAAAAAAACTGTTTTTTCAATTATTGATTTTTAGAACAAAAAGGTATACTGGAAAATATTTTGCAGACTAAAAAAAGCAGGGACAGTAAATAACAGTTATCAAAAAAAATTTTATCTTTTTCTTTATTAATTATTTTATCTTTATTTTTCTTTTTGAAGTCTTTATTATGATCACATTGAAATATCTCTTCGAAATCGTTATGATATTCAAAAAAGTCCTAAAATCAAACTTTAACTGTTATTTTTCAACAGAAAAAGGAAATTTAACTTTTAGAAGCGATTGTAGGGGAAAAAATAACAACAATTTCGGACTTTTATTTTTTCCGGCTAATTTAACTGTTATATTTCAATTTTTAGTTTTCAGTCAAAAATAAAAATTAGTCTAGGACTTTTATTTTTTCTGTCTCTTAAAAAAACCAGTAACGGACTTTTACTTTTTCTGTTAAAAATAAAAATCCTTTTTGTGTAATTTGTTTAATATGGTAGCTAAATTATTTTTTAAAATTTGTGTAAATTATGTTGTCCCCTCGTATTGCAAAACGAAGTGCCTTATTTATTAACAATTTGATTTTTCTGCATTTTTGCCTGGAGATAAATGTCCTTTATTCGAAATGAGCACAACTTTAAATATTGAAGACACACTTTAATTACATGCGTAAGCATATACAGTAAAAAGATTTCGTACAAGAGAAATACTGATTCTTGAAATGAAATAACTCCCAATGCCCAAAAAAAAATATGAAATAAATCCTAAATAAAATTCCGCTGGGTGCTATTTTAGTTTCCAAATTTATATTATCAAGCAACTATGGAGTCGAAATTAATAAATAAGTTCCAACCCAGCAAACCATATCTTGGTAGAAAAATGTTGTGATAGTCTGACGATATCGCTACGATATCGCGTATTTGTGTGTTAAGATATCGTAAATACGTACTCGATATCATTACGATAGTATAAATACGATAGCACTGCGATATCGCAACAATATCTAAATTAGAAAAAAATGCTCGATATAATTTCGCTGGTACCGATATATAGATATAATACACTTCACTAGGACTTACCTATTTACGAACGCTTATATTATTGTCATGAGTAACCAAGAAATAAATATTTCAAAATTTTTATATAAAAAAGTGTTTTTACATAATTTTGTATGGATGTAAACATTTTTTTTAAAAACATTTTTAAAACTAATCATTTTTTTAAGTTCGCTGTTATTATTACATATTTTAAGCAAAAAATTTTTTAATCTATAAAATAAAAAAAAATTTATAAAAAAAAAAATAACATTTCGAACTTTCGTAAAAAATATTGTATAAAAAAAACCTGTTTTAAAACAGCACAACAAAAAATTTGTTGTCCCGGTTTGGAATTTGAAACCACTACCAAAGGCTAGCTTTCATTCGTGGGGCCAGTTTTTCAGTGCGAGCTTAAACTCTAGTCAAATTAAACTGAGGTTAACTCAACAAAATTGGACGTTTAAACTTGGTTCAACTAGATATTTTATCATTCTCTGAAGTTAAATTGACTTTTATTATCATATAATGTGTTTCTTTTTTGTTTAAACCGAGTTTTAACGTCCAATTTTGGTGAGTTAACCTCAGTTTAATTTGACTAGAGTTTAAGCTCACACAGAAAAATTGGCCCTTAATGAAGCAAATTAAGCGACGATTAGTTAACAATTGCGATGGTCGATTGGACAAGCTGATGGACTTACTCGCACGCGGCCGAGGTTCAAGTCTTCGGATGGTTATTATTTGCAATATCGTTTCGATATCTAGGATTAATATGCTTTCGATATCGTTATTGATATGTCTATTTTTATAGAGAACTGCCTTTTTTCGATAGCATAGCGTTATCGTCTCGTGAAGCGTTAACAATAAAAGTTATCACCTTTACGATATCATCGCGATATCGAAACGACATTGAAATTTTGATATCGCAATTAATATCTGTGGTCACAAGGAATAACGACTAAAAACAAATTATCGTAAAAAACGATATTTAAATTGCTCGAACTACGACCCATTTTTTAAATATATGAACCATTACAAACAAAATATGTGCAGACATAAATGATGATCAATTCAGGGTAAAAAATGGATATCTGCATGCTTCCAAAAATTGGCAATAAAGTAAATTCTATATCGCTTTTTTACGATATTTTGAGTTTAGTCATTATTCCTTGTAACCACAGATATGTTTTCTGTATCGTTTACGATATGTCAATTTGTGTCGAAAACAGTAATTTTTCGATATCATAACGATTGTTATTGACAGAAATTATCACATTAACTATACCATCTCGATGTCGAAATGTTATCGTTTGGTTTTCTGGGAATTTCTTGTGAGTTATTTCATAACTGCTTTGGGACTTAATTTGTATGGAAAATTCTTTTATAATTATTTATTATTTTTGTTAAGAGTTATTTCATTTGGGAGTTATTTCACTGCACCTATTAAAATATTATTAAATTCTTGATGTACAAAAAAAAAATACATTGTTGTAGGTTCTATAATTTATTCACATAAAGAGGGGGATTGTGTTTAATTACTTTAATTTACTAGAAAGATTGTTATAGAAAGAATACATTAAAAATGTTTGTAAAAGGTTTGTTTTATGCATAAGCAAAGTTGTGTAATTTTGGATTGCAAAAAATCAGCTGAGAAGTATAATGAATTTTGTTAGCTACAACAAGTATAGGTATTTTGTGGAACAAAACGTAGTGTATAAATTGTCTAAAATGTATAGAAATAGTGTACACAAAAAAAAAATGTGCTGTATTTCGAGCAGACGTAATATAAAAATTAAGTTTATTTTAATATTTTGGTGTATTGGAAAAATAGTGCATTATTAGTGTATATATTATATAAATATTATATAAAATAGTGTATTTTTTACATGTCTATGCAAAGTAGTAAAGTCTTAAAAAATGTCGTTTGTTTCGAGCTAAAAATTTGCTTTGTTGAAGTAAGGGGGCACACTAGTTGAAAAGAAAAGAAAAGGCGTAAAAGAAAAGGTCTTGCTTAGGATTTTTTTGGCCACACATTAAAATAATAACAACATTTTTTTACGTTTTGACAAAATTTTGGATTATTATTAAAAAAAAAAATAAAAAACAAGTGTTTTAAAAACAAGTGTTTTGCCGTTATCACTGCTGCTAATCACTGGATAATCCGAAATAAAAAAAGGGATCATAACATAAATAAATAATGCTCCTGATGACCGAAGGAATTTGAAAAATTTTGATTTTTTGGAAAATGGGAGATGTTGAAATTCAAAGTTGCTTATTTGACCAAAATTTCTCTCATATTTTCGGCAAAAAAAAAAAAAATCGACCAAAAAAAATTCAACGTTTATCAGGAGGATAACTATGTATAGAATAAGTGAACAAATTTCAAATTGATCAGTAAAGCCGTTCTAAAGATACAGTGATCACCGGCTTCGAAAACATGGTTTTGAGCAAGGTTCATTTATAAGGTTGTGGCACTTGAGAGAAATGCACTCTTTTTCGGCCTTTGCTTGAAATGTCTCTGTGCTTTTCTTTGTTCTATGCATTCATTTTCTTGCCTTCTTTTCATCCATTTTGACAGTTTGACCGAGCTCGCTCTCAAGTGCCTTATAAATGAGTCTTGGTTTTGAGAAAAACACGTTTAAAGTTTTGACTACGAAGTCCATGCAGATAAGAAACTCCTGTTAAAAGTTATTTACTTCAATAAATAATAATCCGATTAGTCTGAAAATTTTAGAATACTTCTGAAGTAATCTACTTTTAGAAAATGGAAAAATATTTTGTTCCCCCTAAATTCTAAGTTGTGCGCCATCATAATTAACATATACACGAGTTAATAAAATCGAGTTAATAATTTGATAACTAATATTATTTTTCGTGAATAATAAACACAGTGTGATAAAACCATAAATAAACAAACACATCCAAACTTTATAGAAATTCTTAAAGGACATGTTGAGAGTCCATTGCATCTGATTTGACCAAGGTCATTTCAAGGTCATCACATTTTTTTTCAACCTATTTTAAAGTTGAAGTGTTCGAATTTTGTTGTGCCAACATTGATTGCATTTTTACAGCCATTTCGACTATTGGAAATGAAAAATAAAATGCCCCTTTTTTCAATAGAATTTGACGTAAAATAAGGCTATGTGAAAAGATTTGATGAAATAGGAGCGTTTGTATGGTAGCAAACATTAATTAAATAGGAATCAGTTTTTGACAAAAAAAAAAACGTTAAAATTGCCGCTATTTAGCAAATTCTTAACCGATTTTGATATTCTTAAGTTAAATGGAAAGGCATTTTTACGTGTAATTAATTTTTGTGAAAATGCAAATGGCATTAATGGAATATTATTTAATAAAAATTTATAGAAACACCATTTTTCTTAAGTTAAAAAAAAGTACAAGAAATTGCTTCACGCTACAAGCTTCATTTTGTATTTTACTGAATATCTTTTTACATAGCCTTATTTTAGGTCGAATATTATTGAAAAAAGTCAATTTTATTTTTCATTTGGCCGACAATTAATGTCGGCACAACAAAATTCGAACACTTCAACTTTAAAAATAAGTTGAAAAATTGTGATGATCTTAAGATGTCAAATCAGGTGCGGTGGACTCTAAACATGTCCTTCTTTAAGAATTTCTATAAAGTTTGGATGGGCTTGTTTATTTGTGGTGTTGGCGCACTGTGTTCTAATTCAAGAAAAATAATATTAGTTACAAATTATTAACTCGGCTTTTTTTGACACCGAGTGTACAATTAAATAGTTTCCTGTCTAGAATTGAGTAAATTTTAAGTAAATAAACTAACCTCATCGGCTGCTTCCTGCTTGATTTCGCCACTGGGAGTCTTCTTGAGCTTGCTGATTTCATCAGTGCCGTTATTTTTGTTAACAGCCTTGTCCACACAATCTTGATCCTTAAGAGAATCGTCCAAAGTCTCCATTGACGCCAAACCAGCCTTGCCCAAGCCCAGCTCAACATCATCATCGGATTTTTTCTTTGGAATCATGTTAGCGATGGGTAACTTAATAGCATTAAGCAAACCGCGCTTCTGTGGAGGTGCATCACTAGCTGTAGCTGCGGGTACTTCGGCACCTTCGGCTGGCGAGGCTTCAGCAGTAGCTTCTATAAAAATACAGAGAAAATAAGGCTTAAGTATGTCAGCAAACATTGACAAATGCTTCGAAAAAATTACCGCTCTTAGCATCTGCATCACCACCAGCAGCAGCTGCTGCAGCTGCAGCCTGTTTTTGCTTCTCAGCAGTGGTTTTGCGAACGAAAAAATTGCGCAAGCGTTCTCCAAAATTAGCACGCGGCTTTTCATCCTTTTTGGCGCTCTTGCCACCTTCAGTTGCTGCAACAGGCTCATCTTGTTTTTCCTTTTCTAATAGCTCACCATCAGCACCATCACCATCGGCGCGTGGTTTGGTCTTCATAAAGAAACCGGGTAGTTTTAGTCCACCGATTGGTATTTTTTTCGGCTTAACCTCACGTTCTTCTTTGGAGATTTTCTTTTCATCTGCCTCATCATCGTTGCTTTTGGCACCAACTACTTCGGGTATATCAATTATTTCTTCTTCACCATTTGCTTTCTTTGTTTCATCGCCGATGGGCGAGGAAGGAGCAGACTTTTTATCGCCCACTGGTGTGGTAGGCTTCGAAGCATTTGATTTCTTATCGGCGCTGGGGCTGGGATTTTTATCCTTTGCTGTTGTGGTGGTCGAAGCCTCTGTCGATGACTTGGTTTCGTCTTTTTTATCCAACATTTTGTCGGTTTCTTTGGGTTCTTCAACTACGTCCTGGTGATCGGTTGTTGTCTCGGCTGGTGGAGTCTCTTTTTCTTCAAGCTCACCCATTACTTTTTTATATTCCTGGGCTTATTCACTTAATTTGCTTTGGCTTTTATCTAAGTCTTTTGGGTTAATTTGTTTTATATCAATATCTGAAAAAACACAAGACAAAATGCCTTCATTAGAGTCAATGTAAAAAGGTTGTGGAAAAAAAAATATACTAAAGAGAACAGTAGTTTTGGAAATTTTTAAAGCACCTTAAAACTACTTTTCATAAACAACTATGTTTCAGGATCTTAGATCTATCACTTGTAAGGGATCAACTATGTATGGCTTGCCAAGCAATAGCTTTGCCGCTATTTATAATAAACTGCAAGGAGACGCAAGCAATTTTTGATCCTTTTGATTCCTAACACACACTACCGTGCTGATTGTTTCAATCGCTTGTGCAAGAGTATGCATGACCAGGTAGGAAAAGGAATAAGAAAACCATTGAGCCAGGCATTAGTAATGAGACCAAGCGCATGATTCCAGGTAAAAAACATCTTAACGTTCGCATATAAGTTGTTGCGGATAAACGGCGAAATTCCTTTTCAAGGAATAACGTTGACAAGGCTGGGTTTTTCACATTCTTAGGCGGAAAGACCACAAATAATCACGAGCATGAAATTCCGCAAATCAGCTGCTGTTGTTTTCAAGAAACAGAAACGTGATGGAAAACTTTGAAAAGACTGTTTTTGTTAAACGAATGCGTAGTTTCGAGTTTCACAAATTTTATGCACGATTGTTAATTTAAAAGAAGGAGATTACCGTTTTATTGCAGTGGTTTTAAAGCACGAAGGTTGGTTAACAGTAAAAATATTTTATGTCGTGCTAAAAATAAAAACATAGCTGTTCAATAATGATTACTAATTGTAATCATTAGTAATTTGATCATTTTTTTCAAAAAGGTGAAATAATTGATTAAGTACGATTCTTTTCTGTATGTAATCGTAATCTAATAATTACGACTACAAATAATCAAAAAATAATTACGATTACTTCAGATTACAAAAATAATCAAAAAGAATCAAAAGTAAGCAAGAAAAAATAATTCGACTACTTTTAGAATTTATTTTTGATTTTTTTTAATATTTAAATAATTCCCAAAAGTAGTCGGATTATTTTTCTGGATTACTTTTGATTATTTCCGTAATTTCAAGTGCATGATCGTAATTATTTTTTGATTATTTGTGGTCGTAATCAATTAATAATCATAAACTTCACCCTCAAGGATTATATAATTATTACAATTCTTTTTAAAATATATTAGATTACTTATAGTAATCGCAATTTAACAGCTATGGATAAAAATAATAATTTCAGCAAATTTTTAAAAAACCATTTATAAAATTCGTATTTATTTCGCAATCGCCATTGAATTAGCAACACCAAAAATAGAGCACAAAAATTTTAGGAAAATCTATTGTAAGGAAAATTGCTTGCTTGAATGCTTAGGAATTCCTTTCCAAAAATTTTCATTACAAATACGATCAAGAGATATCGTTGTTACTTATTGCAAAATTAACGCAAGTGCGTTAAATTCTTACACCAGAGTATTTTTCAAAGTTTGTCTATGAGTGTAGGTCTTATATTTAAAATCGATCAAATCAAATGATGTGAAAATCATTTTAACATTCACATCATTTCACACACTTATCTTACTAAAGTGTAAGAAACCACTTCAAACTAAGAAGAAAGTTTTATCCTTATATTTGCGTAGACATGAAGTACTAAGTTAGGTTAGGTAAGTTTAGGTTAGGTTAGGTCCCGTCCCCGACCCCCTAAAAATATGCGAATAGTTGAGAAATGATGAAATATAAAACTTCAAAATCATTTGAATATGGATAGTCGCTCAAGTAAGTGTTGAATATACGAAAAATATGTTTTTTTTATTTTTAAAAAAATCTCCACAATTCAAATATGACAGTATTTCAATAGAATGTAGTGGAAATATTTTCTAAAACTATAACTAATATTGACACAAAAAATTATGCGATTACGTCAAATAACCTGGGCGCTATAAAAGTTTTTCCTAGAAGTGTAGCGTTTTGAAAATTTCGAGTATGAGTATTTTTACGAAAAAATTCTTAAAAATCCAAAAATGCAATATTTTAAAAACAACATATAGGGTTGGGGCATAGTCTTGAGCTATTTTGTGCGAAAAATTTGAAAAACCAAAATTCGGAAAAAATAGCTGCATTTCAATTTGCATTTCAAAAAATTTTGGGGTTTAGGTTTACCATATCTTATCAGTCCCTGGTTTTAGGTTAAAAAAATGTTTAATTCAAGAAACATTTGCTTAAAATATTTGAATATTTTTTCTAGATTCAAGTCTGATATTTGCTTCAAGTGAGACAAATTTGCTGAATTCATGTAAACAATTTACTGAAATTTAGAACAATTTGCTTGATTTGAGAAATTTATTTTCCTTGAATTAAGAAAAATGTGCTTGATTCAAGTGAACATTTAACTAAATTTTATTTTTTATTTGTTATATTGTTTTAATAATTCTATAAAAATTATAACGTTTTTAGGATTATATTTGAGCTTAATGCCAAATAAGTTCACGAAGCAACAGCTTGCAACAACAACAAGTTTTTTGAAGAATAAACCACCAAGCATACTAGAGTTTTTTTCGTTGATCGCTACATTAAATATTCAGTAGTCTTTTGTGGTTTCTGCAGTCCATCTACTTTGTTAATCTTATAACTACGCACAACATCTGTTTAATCAAAACAGAATTATCTGTGCATTTTTGTTTGTCTTTCAAAGTAATGTTTTTCTACTATTTTGCAAAAAGGAAAAGTTCGAAAAAGTGATTGCTTCCTTGAGTTGATAACAATTTGGTTGATTCAAGTAAACAATTTTCTTGATACTGAAATGCTTTCAATTAAGTTATTAATTCAATACTATTTTTTAAAACCAACCCTGCGTTTGCTTAATTTAAGAAAATATTTTCTCAATTTAAGTCTTATTCTAGACTTGTTCTAGAATCAAGTATCTTATTCTTGCTTAAACAATCATTTATTTTACTCAATTTTAAAAAAAAGTTATCATTGCAAAATATTTTTTGTCTTCACTTTATTTTTAACCCATTAACCGCGCGGTTGGGTATTTTTTAACCCATGAAAATGCTTTTAAGTGTTTAATTTTTTGTTTGTTGCTTCAAGAAAACATAGAGCTATAAATTGTTTTTGGAATGTGTCAAGAAATTTTCACGTTAATTTCTAGAATTTCAAAGTCAAAAGTGATTAACATTAAAAATCTGAAAAATTTGTGCTATTATTTGCAAAAAATTTTATATTTAAAAAAAATGTAAAAGCTCTCTTAGCCAATTAACCAACCATACCTGCTCTTGATAGAAAATTCCTGATATAAAACTGTGCTGTCGTTGCAGAAGGAAACAAGGTTGGGTATTTTTATACCAAACTTATATCTCGACTACGGTGAAAGATACAAAGTTGAAATTTGATGTGGTAGTTCCTATGATGTGGTAGTTCAATATAAGAAATTACATAAGATTTAAAAAACAATTGTACGAAGCGTTAGGGAGCAGCGGTAAATGGGTTAATGCTTGATTTAAGCAAATAAATCAAATTAAATTTCTTAAATCAAACCAAACATTTACTTAATACAAGAATATTATTTCTATCCGTGTAATAAAATCTTAAAAAATGTATTTTCCCTTAATTTTACAGGCTTATCTTACCTATAATCTGATTTACTTTTAATTAAGTACTTTTTTAGGTTTATAAGGTTAATAAGATTCAGTTTTACTTTAAAAAGCTTCACAAAAATAAATCTTGTTATATCAATAAAATTTCCTAATTAAGCATCAAGAAAATAGTTTTTAAGATCAATAAGAAAATCACATATTTTTAATAAGACTTTCTTATAGTCTTAAAGAGTTTTCCTATAAAAAATAATAAGATTCTTCTTAAAACTATGCGTTTTAACTAATAAAAAATGACAGGGTTTAAAAAATTTTTCTCTATGATTTAAATAAGACTGTCTTTTTGGATGAAAAATATAAGGAAATCTTATTGATTTTGTTATCGATTTTATTTAAATCTTATCGATTTTGTTCCATTTTATATTAGGTCGTTTTGGCTCTGTGTACTTAAGCAGTCAGGCGAATTCTGTAAAACCAGAATTAAAATATATGTCACAGTAATATTAACATGGGTATTTCAATATGAGAACGCGAATGCGTATTGCGTGTAATTTGAGCACCATCGGCTTGGCACCATGTAATCGCTGTCGCTCGGTCGCTCGCATTTGTCTGAAATTGGTAATAATGGAAAAGCGACATGGAAAATGTATGCGTTGTTTGAGTTGAAAGTTCAAAATATGGTGTTTTAATCCATGCTCAGTAAAACAGCGAAAGTAACTATTTTTTTACTCATTATGAAAATGTGTTTGGTTTGTTTAGTTCTTTTAGTAGAGATGTCGCGTTGAAATAAAAGTGTCACTAAGAACGCATTATAAAATTCATTAGAATACGATTGTAAAGTACAGGAAACAAAGAAAGTATCGGAAAGAAAGGGATATAATTGAAAAATGCATCATGCGTAAGAATCGATGGGGAGCAGATTAGGGGGGGGGGGTAGCGGGGGTATAAATACAATGAAAACGACTGATGCAATATGGCTCTATAAAATTTTTTTGAAAAACATACACAAAATGTCACTAGCAAAATAATTTACTGCAAAATTTAAGGGCATTGAAATTGCATAAGTTTTTTTTTTAATTTTTACAAATTCGATGTAAAAATATTCTAGAAAACTTTAAAAACTTAGCACGGTATAAAGCAATAAGCAAGTTCTAAAGTGGTTACTTAAATATTACTTTATACTAAGTGTCAGCATCCGAGTTTCAGAATTTATAAAAATAACAACAAAAATATCAATTATTTTTTATTTATGCTGCCACCATGACTTTAAATTTAAAATTCTGCAGAACAGCAGCAAAAGAATTTGTTGACGCATACCACAATTTGTTTTGTCTTAACCCTTTGTAACTTTTGTACACAATTGTGTACATCATATTTGAAAATCGATTGTAACGTAACGACTTGTTAAATTTTAACGATTTGTGGCTGCAGTGATGTATATGGCTTTCCTTTTCACACAATTTGTGAGAAACAACTGATCGTCTATAAATTTTGGTGTAAGAAGCTTAGTTTCTAAAGCACTCTCATCACTTTCATCACAAGTTGCGCAGCGTTACTAAGTTTTACTTTGTTTTTTTTTATATTTTTTAGCAGCTAATTCAGGTAAGTAAATATATTTGACTTTATAAAACGTTTATTTATAAAATAATACTACAAATAAAATTTGTAAAAAAAAACATATTTATCTGCAACCCTTAAGTTCGTTTGTACACAGTTGTAGGTAACCAAAGTCCTTTGAGGACTTCCGTTTAGGATATTAATACAAAATTTTTTATGTGCTCAGACAACCACAGATACAGAATTTCAACTCCAAAAAAATTTTGTATGTTAAAAAGGGTTAAGACGCTGCACAGCAGCAATAACAATCGGTGAAACAGGGTATATTTGTTACTGTTTCGGTTTTTGTTTACGACCGCGAGGAAAAATCACAACAAAGCAAATAATGTTATGAGCTCTGTTAACACAACGCTACCATTATGTTTAGGTCTCTCTCTTCGGCCTGCTAGGGGTTGTGCTTGTGTTTGAATCGAAGAGCCACACACGGAATAGAAAGAGAAAGAGTTTCGCGTAGTTTGAGCTTTTGTAGCGCTACGTATAAGGTACGGTTTTTTTCCATTTCCTGGTTTTAACATTAATTTTTTTGGAATTTATAAAGGTTTTACTATTATGACGACGTCACTTTGTATGGGAGGTGGAGGAATTTTAATTTTTTTCACCAATTTCCTAGCATCAAATGCACAGTAAAGATTTAAACTTATTTGCAAAATTTGAAGCCATTGTACTCAATTTAGTGGAATTTAAGGAGATTTTACGATTTTCTTAAAGTCATTTTGTATGGGAGATAGACATGGTTTTTCATTCGAAAGTGAAAGGGCACTTAATCTGAAGTCTTTATTTTAGTTTTATCGAATTTAAAGAGATCGAATTTAAAGGAAAAAATAAAAGGAGTCGTCGTAGATCGATGAAATTTGGTACATAAGTTGGAATTACCTCTATTAGAAGATATTAAAAAAAATGTTAAATCTGCCCAAAACCACGCCTACCTTTCATATAACGCTAAATTTTAAAACGCTATATTTTGTTTCGTATTTAATATATGTATATTAAAAAAACCTCACTCAAGAATCTTTAAAATATATGTAGAATAAGAAATCATTGCCACGCCCACATTTCATACGTTTTATACGATATTTGCATAGCATTAAGAAAGAGTAGTTGTATACCAATAAAATTTAGTATAAAAGTGGAAATGGTTTATATATGAGATCACTTACGAAAAATTTTGCAAATCCGCCTACAACCTCGCCGACCTCCCATAAAGACCAATTATTTTATGTTCGAAGATTTCAATTAAAACAATTCCCTTAAGAACTAGTATCCCCTGTGTCCGAAATTCGACCAACTTTCTAAAATTTGAATAGTTTTTTTCTCATTCTCGGGTGTTGACCTTGCCTTAAGAAAATGTGCTGTACTAAGAAAATCTTAAGTTTTAATACAAAAAAACGTTGTACGGAGAAAAGTTACAGTTTTCGAGATCAATCATAATAATTGGGCTGGGAGAAGAAAATTCAATTTGGCTAGTAGGTTAAAATGATCCGCATATAAGTTGCTGATTTCATTAAAGTTGAAGGAATTGACATTACCTCTATGCATAGAAGATTGAATACAACATTTCAAGAGTATTTTGTAAATACTAATTTCAAGTAAATCGTGCTAAAACTAACAACGATACAGCGTTTCAAGTGAGCGGACCTCATGCTCGTTTTTTATACATACTTGCCTGACAATGTTGATTCCGAATCGATTTTCTGGAAAACAACATTTTTGAAGTCGGTGAACACGATCCCGCAAAATCTACTTGACCGATCGTTTTGAAATTTTTTACACTATTTCTATAAATCAACAGGTAATATCAAGTGTTTTTTTCTTTTTTTTTAAATTTTAAAATAATATAATAACCTCAATTTTTCAGCGAAAATCGCGATTTTGATTTCAGGTTTTATTTGAATGTTTTTAGTTTGCTGCGATTGACTGGCTCTGTTTAAGTCGTTGCTTCTTTTTTGACATTTCTTTGATTAATTGCATGAACAGCTAATTTTGAGAACTACCCATCGCCGCTCGTGAGAAAGAAGCCAATCTACGCTACTACCTTGTCAAATAATTATACCATGCCGCAAATCAACTTTTCTTCTAGGCGCCTCCGGAGAATCGCTGCCACGGATTAATTTATTGATAATTTTTATTTTTTTTTCCCCAAATATACTTAAGACATTTTTCATGTCTCAAAAAAAAATCATGAAACATGCCTTTTTTCGGCTTTAAAACAGTACCATCCCCTTTAAAACTCTTATTTCGTTCATACAACCGTATATATCTTAAGATCTAATAAAGATAAAAAAAATTTCGGAATCAGCGGTCATAAATCTATTGAAATTGACTATAATATTGAAATAAAATAAAAATTTTTCTTGAACACCGTTATTATAAGCTTTTATTTAACTTGCTTCGTTCGTATGTATGTATGTCTTCAAAACTTGCAAGCCATTTTTCTACAATTTGTTGGTATACGATTAAGATAAAATTTAGCATACATATGTAAGTTCGGTGACAATGCAATATTATGATAAAATTTTTTGCCACACCCCCTTTTACCGCTCACAAATCAATAAAAATGCTATATCTCTAAAACTACTGGGTCGATTCAGCTGCAATTTTAGTAGTAAATTTCCTCATAGTAGAAGATAGTTAAAGAAAAAATTTTGACACTCCCCCTTTTACCGCCCACAAATCCATAAAATGCTATATCTCTAAAACTACTTTACCGATTAAGCTGAAATTTTGGCAGTAAATTTCCTTCGAGTAGCGGATAAAAAAGGAAATTTTTTTGCCACTCCCACTTTTACCGCTCACAAATCCATAAAAATGATATATCTCTAAAACTACGGGGCTGATTCAGCTGAAATTTAAACAGTAAAGTTTCATCAAATAAAGCGTGGGTTTATGAAAAACATTTGGTTACACCCCCTTTTACCGCCCACAAATCAATAAAAATGCTATATCTCTAAAACTACGGGGCTGATTCAGCTAAAATTTTGGCAGTTAATTTCCTTTAAGTAGAGGATGGTTCAGGAAAAATTGTGCCACGCCCTCTTTTACCGCCCAAAAATCAATAAAAATGCCATATCTCCATAAGTTTTGAAAATAAAAGATGTTAATATTAAACCTTTAAGGCTAAAAAGTAAAAAATAAATAAAAGTTAAAAAAATTTTAAAAAATAACCTTTTATTTAAAAAGACGGGAAATAAAAAGAAAAAAATAAATTTAAGTAACATTTGCCATATATGTATACAGAAGGTATATTCTAGGTGCAGAAGAACCCCTCTCTTGGTTACTCATCATCATAGTATAAACGTGCGTAAATTGGTAAGTTCTAAGGACTTATATAAATTTAGAATTTTTCAAGTACATTTATATTTAAAAGCTTAAGGCACTGATATTGTGCAGTAAACCTGTATAACGGATCACGATCACCGGTGCCTCAAGCTTTTATATATAAATGTATTTGAAAAATTCTAAATTTATATAAGTCCTTAGAACTTACCAATTTGCGCACGTTTATACTATGATGATGAGTAACCAAGAGAGAGGGGTTCTTTTGCACCTAGAATATACCTACTGTATACATGTATGACAGATGTCACTTAAATTTATTTTTTTTAGTTCACGTCTTTTTAAATAAAAGCTTATTTTTTAAAAATTTTTTTACTTTTTATTTATGAATAATGATATTTTGGAAAAGGAAGATAATATTATATCGAGATCAAATTTTGAATATGCACTTTTCAATCTCATAATTATTGATCCTTATCATGTTTACTGCGATATAAATAATTTTTGGATATATCTTATTTTCAAGGACACTCTGAAGTAGGCATTTGGGGTCAGATTATAATAAAATTTTGTGTGTGCTTTGTCCTATTATCAGCTGATATGGCCTAATTTTTAACGGTTTTTATGATTTTAAAATATATTCCATTCTCAAGGACATTCTTGAATAAGAAGATGACGTTGTATTGGAAAAATATTTCATATAAACAATATTTGGAAAATATAAACAAATTTCATATAACCTATAACTTCATCTAAAAATCTTTGCAATATAATTTTTTTTTATAATTTATCATTTTTAAGGATATTTAAGAGCCGGAAGATGTGATCAGAATAGGACGAAATTTTGTGTACCTCCATTTCATGTTTGTATTAACCGAACCACTTCTTAAAAATTTTAATACCATTAGTTTTTAAAAACTTTCCTGATTTTAAGGACAAACCGCAGCAGGAAGATGCAATCAGATTAAAATGAAATTTTGTAGTTTACATGCTTGTTACAATACCTGTCGAGTGTACCTTGAGGCAAATCGATCTATGTACTTTTGAAATTCGCTCTGGCCTAATATATTTACATATTTAGAAGTTTTCTTTCTTTTTATGTTAGTAAGTTGCCAATGAAAAAATTTGGAGTATATTTAAAACCAATATGAAAAAGTACTCAGACGTAAACTTTAAAAATGCCGATATTCGTATAATTTTTTGTGTCTCCTCCACCAGAATCCGTTAAAAGGACTCTGTAATGTTGGAAAAAGTTTAAAATTTTCCAACAGTGCTATTAACATAATTCATAATTAAAGACGCTTAGAATAATCTAAACTTAAACAAAAAACAATTTTATATTTCTGTAAAAGAAAACAAACAAACAAAACAACAGAAGAGAAAACACATTCGAATAATGACAACTTACTGCAACATTTTCCACATAAATAATCAATTGCACAAAAAGCAAAATGTTGGAATTTACAAACAAAAACCTACATTTCAAAGTATGTATGCATGTATATTTTTTATAGATGTACTACTTATATATTAAGCGTTGTTACAATAGCATAGATAGATTGAAAAACTATGTTAATTACAACAACTTTGGTGTAATTACGCAAAGGTAAACAGACAGCAACAACAACGGAAACCATGCGCAGCGCACCATAACGCAGTGAAGAGCATCACATCACAGCAAAAACAACAACAACAACAACAAAAGCAACGCAATGGATGTTGTTAAAATGACAAAAACAGCAGAGACCAGCAACGGCAACAGCAACAGAACAATAGTTTGTAATTACTTTTCGCATGGTGTGCAATATTTTAGTTCGTTTTTTTTTAATTTATACATTGCTATAAAGCTGCAATATAGAAAATTGTTTTTAGTTTTTGTTGTATAATGCGTTGTTTTTGTTGTTGGCGCTCTAGCTGAATACCATGGAAAATTCATTGTGGCTTAAAACAAAAACAAACAAAAGTTTAAATCAATTTAAGTGGCGCGACTAAAACAAATCTGCATCTTTATCACTCAATATGTCTGTGTGTTCGTGTTAGGAAAGTCAATCCCGGGATCCCGGAAGATTTAAGCCCCTTTACATCCCGGGATTTTCTTTCCGTGATCCCGGGATTTTTAAATAAAAAAATTTCTATTACAAATATTCATGTAAATGCAACCATTTCAATTTAGAATTGAATATAGAATTACAAAAACCTTTTATTGAGACTGAAAAAGATTGTAAGGACGATGAGTGTGAATCACTGGAGCAAAGACTTTGCAAAGTTTTAGAAGAATTTGCAACATCGGGAAGTCAGTTATGAATTTCAAAATTAACAGATATTCTGATTTAGGAAATAATTTTGTTTTGTGGTGAAGGCAATCCTGATCGAAACTTACAAATTGCTGACGATTATCGTACAACTATTTCTCGAACTAGCATAGAATCAGATTTAGCATAGGTGCTTCTCATCAGCAGCTTATAATTGTAATAATATCCGAACAAAACTCTCTAATGAAAAATAAGACGCGTTGATCAGCTTAATGTTTTACTTGAAAAATAATGAAAACAAAAAAATTTAATTTTGATAAGTCTTTTCCAACCTTAATATGCCTTAAACACAAATAAAAAACATGAAGACGGCATTTTTTGTTCTTTAAATTATTACAATCTGCTAGTCATTAATATTATTTAATTTTTTTTTTGTTTTTTAACAATAAGGGTATTCACAATTGTGTGGTATCGTGGTTTTTTACCATAGTTGAAAACCACAATTATTAGCACCCTTTAAAATAGAAGTTGTGGTTGGGAGCCTCCCACAATAGATTTTTGTTACTACACTCAAAAAAATTAGTAAAATTTCTACGAATGATATTAGTAAACAAAATATTCGTACATTCTACAAATATTCAATATTCGTACAATATACAAAGTATTTTTATTGTGGTAACTTTACGAATTCATGATGTAGTATCTACGAACATATTTGTTTTATATACTAATGATATTCGTAAACAAAAATAAATCAATTCGTATTAGTGCATTGTACGAATGATTGTGTACATATAAATAACTAGCTGAAACCCGGCGCGTTGCTGCCACTCTCCCTATTCAAACGCCCATAAAATGTTATCAGTTAAACAGCATGTCTAAATTGAGGTCAAATACTGAATTCTGAGACTGTGCGACCTATATCCACAAAGCTATTCGATATAACAAATTTGGGTTGTATAGGAAGTGCCACAACCTCTTCATCACCGCTAATAGAATGTAATCAATTAAATTGGATGTCTACATGGAGGTCGAATACCGCATTCCAAAACTTTGCGACATATAACTCCAAAACTATTCGATAGCACAAATTTTGATTGTATGGGAGGTGCCACTCTCCTTTTCCCTACGCCCATAAAATTTTAGCAATGAAACTGCATGAGTACATTGAGGTCGAATACTGAATTTTGAGGCTGAGTTACCTATAACTCCAAATCTATTCGATATCGCAAATTTGGGTTAAATTGGAGGTGTCACGCCCCCCCGACAAACTCTAAAAAATTTTATCAGTAAATCTGCAAGCGTAAATTTTGGTCGAATACTGAGTTCCGACGCTGTGCGACCTTGAACTACAAAGCTATTCGATATCACAAATTTTCGTTGTATGGGAGGTGCCACTCCCCCTTGATCAACGCTCATAAAAAGTAATCAATGAAACTACATGTGTACATTGAGGTCCAATACTGAATTCAAAAGCTGTGAGACCTATAACCCTAATGCTATTTGATATCTCTAATTTGGGTTAAATAGGAGGTTTCACGCCCCCTTGTCGTACGCCCATAAAATGTAATTAATGAAACTGCATGTATAAATTGGGGCCGAATACTGAATTCTGACGCTGATATTCAATATCGCAAATTTACGTTAAATGGGAGGTGCCACGCCCCTCTTACCAATGAACATACATTGAATCAATGAAACTGCATGTGTATATTGAGGTCGAATACTGAATTTCGGCGTTGTACGACTTATAACTCTAAAACTATTTGATAGCACAAAGTTGGGTTGTATGGGAAGTGCCACTCCCCTTTGCCCTACGACGACAAAATGTAAGTATTGAAAATGCATGTAAAAATTTAGGTCGAATACCGAATTCTTACGCTGTCAACCTATAACTTCAAAGCAATACGATATCGCAAATTTGGGTTGTAAGGGAGATGTCACGCCTCCCTGTCCAACGCCCATAAAATAAAACCATTGAAACTGCATGTGTAAATTGAGGTCAAAAACTGAATTCCAAAGATGAATTCCTATAACTTCAAAGCTATTCGATATCACAAATTTGGGTTGTATCGGAGGTGCCCCTCCCCCTTGTCCACTCCCATAAAATTTCATCACAGAAACGGTACGTCTAAATTGTGGTCGAATACCGAATTTCTAAGCTGTGCGACCCATAACTCTAACTAAAGCTATTCGATAACAACAATTTTTTATTTATATGTGGGAGGTAAAAGGGGGTGTGGCATTGCTCCTTAAACCATCTCGTACTCAAAGCAAAGTGTACTTACAAAATTTGAGCTTAATCGGACCAATGGTTTCGAAGTATTTTGATATTTTCTTTAAAGTAGGCGTAGATGAATTGTGACCACGCTCATTTTTTCAAAGTTAATTATAGTTATCATACGAACTTATTTACCAAATTTTAATTTAATACGACCAAAACCGTCTTAAATACAGCACATTTATTGATTTGTGGGCGACAAAAGGGGGTGTGGCACAAAACGTGCAAAGATACACACATGCAATTTCTTATGTGCACCCTCCACACAGACCCCAATCACCCCTGAAAATTTCATTGAAATCGGGCAAGCCGTCTAGGAGGAGTATGCGAACAGGAAGTTTTGCCACTTAATTTTATATATATAGATATCAAAACAGTGGGCGCAAAATTGGGCGTGGTCAATTTTTCTTTCAGTAAACACTTAAATTGGATTACTACGAACATTTGAAAAAAAAATTATCCAAATCGGTCCAGCCGTTTTCCGATTTTAGATAAATCGAAAAAAGTGGGCGCAAAAGTGGGCGTGGTCAATTTTTCTTTCCTTAAAAACCTAACTTGGACTAAAACGAACATTTTAAAAAAAAATTTATCCAAATCGGTCCAGCCGTTCTGAAGTGATGCGATTTCAACCAAACGTACACTTCTTTTTATATACATATATAGATAATATTCTTATTTCTTTCATTACATTCGTAGTATTTACTAATGCTTTCGCACTATTTACGAATGAAAAATAATATTAGTAGAAACAATTCATTCGTAGGCTGACCGTACGAATTATTAGTAAAATGTATGAATTATTAGTGGAGCCTAAAAAATTGAAAACCGAAATCGTTCAGTCTTGTTTGTCGAATATCTATAGAACATAAAGAACTGTATGACTGTAAAGTGACTGTAGCGTACTGGTAGAGTGCGTGGCCCGTAAACTAAAGAGCCGAGGTTCAAACCCCATCTCAGACAGACTTTTTTTTAGAAGACGAATAAAATATTCGTAATATGTACTAAAATACGTCGATTCTACGAATCCTATTCGTGGCTGAAAACTACGAATAAAATTCGTAGAATGGACGCAGTTGTTAGTAATATTTACACACAAATATTTTTGAGTGTATGCAAATAAATGAACAATCCAATTTGATACTTTTTATTAATATATGGCACAAAAATGTTTAACCTGCATTTTGAGCTTCTTCCATTTTTGCAATTAGAAAATAACTGGCAACCGATCAGTTGTTTATGGAACTTTAAAAACCACGTTCGTTCATTGGGCTACTAAAAATTACCACACTTTTGGTTTTTAGAGAATTCATGTGAAATAACAAAAAATATAAAAACCGCTCGGTAAAATGTGGTATAAATATCACGGGGTTTGTTAACTACACTGAAAACAACAACGGATTGTGAATACCCTTAATGTGAGTATTCCCCCTGTAGGGGGAGGGTTAGGCAAAAAACTAAGTAGATTATCATAAGGAAGATTTTATATAATCCAAAATGTTGGTAATGACTCTTGACAAACAACTGCATTCTTAGAGATAAATGGGGACGTTCAGACTATATAGAGAATTTTAAAACAAAACTCAGTTTTATTAATATTCTGGTATGAAAAATAAATTTTTAGACATAACTTTTGATTGGAAAGAGATATTGGAGTAATTTTTTCACATAAATTATTTTTGAGACTTGATTTTTTTGTAAAAAATATAAAAACAACATTTTGGAAAAAATAAATTTCACGAAAAAATCAAAGGAATACGGCCCCTTGTTGTTTTGATGACAAAAACAGTAAGATAATTTTTGCGCTTAGCTGGGAAATTTTTTGCAAATAAATGTCAAATGAAAGGTAGCCAGATGTGCAATTTTTAATTGATTTAGTTTTTACAACAAAAACCATTTTTGAGTCATTTTTTGAGTAAAAAGTAAATATTTTGGACCTTTTTTGACATAATCATAAAACATATATACACTGACTTAACGGTACAGTTCAACCTATTTTTGTGAAGTGATTTTATTAAACTTTGGAACAAAAAAAATTGGAATGAAATATTTTTGATGTCAAAATAACAGAAATTTTTTAAAATTAAATACACAAAAAACTCTGATAGTAGGAAGTATTATAACAACAAAACAACCGTTAGTTGAAAAATTGCGGAGGGGGTGTGGCAAAAACTAAGTATGTAAGATTTTAAGTTAGGATACACTTAATATACACTGCGCGTCACATGAATAGGTACAGAGTTTTTCAAATATACCAAAGCTAATCTCCCTGCTCCAAGCTTCTTAAAAAGCTTTTTTTTTGTTTTTGTTTCAAAGTTTGTTAAATTTTGAAGAAATCTGGTGAAAGAGAGGACTGAGATTTGTACCGTTAACTTGTAATAATTAGTTTTAAAAACAAGTAGAAAAAATATGCTCAATTTTTCGCGTCACTTGAATAGGTACAGCTACTTAAATAGAAAAAAAAAACAATGAAATAAAGTATCAAAACCAATTTTTTTTTATAACATTTTTTTTTAGTAATGGGTTGGTCCCCCTTTATTCAAAATTACTTCGAACATTCTGTTTGGTAGGCTATCATATAGGCTTTTTAAATAATTTAATGAAATTTCATTCTATGCCACCCTTATCGCTGCAATGAGTGACTCTCGATCATCAAATTGCCGGCCTGATTCATAAACCTTGCGGCACAACCATCCCCAGACATTTTCTATTATGTTAAGATCCGGTGAGTATGGAGGCCACGGCAACAATTGAACATTTTGGTCATTTATCCAGCTTTTGACCACTCTTGCGGTGTGTATCGGGGCATTATCTTGCTGGAATGTCCATGGAATTGGTCCAAAAAGGTTTGAAAATTTCGGAAAAGCCGTTACTAGTATTTGCTTGTATGAGCTTGCGTTCATTTGAAACTCGAGATCAACAGTACCGTAAAAAGAAACCGCGCCCCAGACCATCACTCCTCCTTCGCGACTATGGTGGCGGGACAGAAAACGCTCCTCCTTCCGTAAATCGTGAAAGTAATAGTTGAACCCATCAGGGCCATCCAAATTAAACTTTTTCTCATCTGAGAAAGCCACGAATTTCCACTGCTCCTTCCATGACATGTGTGTTTTACAAAATTCTAGGCGTGCTATCTTTCTTTGCTGGTTCAGTGGTGGTTTCTTTTGAAGTTTTTTAAGTTTTAGATGTTCGGCACCATTTATTATTCTCCTAACTGTAGAAACACTAGCATTCACACTACTTTTCGCCCTTATTTTGGCCGCAGAATCACTGGAATTGGAAGCTAACCTCAATATTACTCTTCTGTCAGCAGCGGTTGTAGCCCGTTTTTGCCTTCCTTTCATGTTTTTCCCGTAAAAATTTGGGTCTCGCAAAAAGCTACACACAACATTAGCACTTCTATTAATTTTGTTGGCAATTGCACGACCTGAAAGTCCCAGCTCGGAATATGCTTCAATTTTTGCCTTCTCGGCGACAGTTAACGGATTCGCACGTCCCATATTCACTGTGTAAAAATTGGAATTCAAAGAAAAATATTCTTACTATGATTAAAGACACTTTTAAAAAATTTTGGATCACCCACCTGATTCAACAGCAATGCTTCGACTAATGTACCTATTCAAGTGACGCGAAAAATTGAGCATATTTTTTCTACTTGTTTTTAAAACTAATTATTACAAGTTAACGGTACAAATCTCAGTCCTCTCTTTCACCAGATTTCTTCAAAATTTAACAAACTTTGAAACAAAAACAAAAAAAAGATTTTTAAGAAGCTTGGAGCAGGGAGATTAGCTTTGGTATATTTGAAAAACTCTGTACCTATTCATGTGACGCGCAGTGTATATACCTAATTTGAGCGAAATCCGTTGAGCCGTTTAGATTTGTATAAAGGCCAAACAAACAAACAAACAAACAAACAAACAAACAGAAATTGAGTTTTATTACTATAGATAAACCTTAAGTTATAAATAGATTTACTTTGCCACTTCGTTTATAACGCCTACCTATAAAGAGGTGTGACAGATATAGAAAAGTATATATATTCTTAATCAGCATCACCTCCTGAATCGATTTAGCTATTTTCCATCTGTCCGTCTGTCTGTTTGTGATTCTGATTACAGCCGCAATCGTAATGAAATTCCATATACATATGTATAATAGGTCGTGGGTCGGTCTAAATAAAAAAAGTGTTTAATAAACTTGGATTAAAATATTCTTTGGCTCATTGTAGTACCTTCCTTTCAAAAAAGTGCCTTTTTTGGGCAAAACCCGACTGTTTGTATGGGCTAGTTTTTGCTTTTATGATTTGTCAAAAACAAAAAAAATTAAAAATGAAACTAAAAAACTGATAACAAGCAAATATGATAAAAATGAGCCAAGATAAATGACAAAAAGTTTGGTAAATTTTTACTATTTTGTTGATTTAGCCATGTAATGCATGTTTTTTTTATCCATACAAATTTTTGCATGCGCTCCGCTCTCTTTCACAAGGCAAACTGACTGTAATTAAAAAATGTGCTCAGTTAGAAAAAAATATATGTTTCAAAGAATGTTACCCGAAGTACATAGAATATAAGGGTTTGACTTCTGAATTTAGAAAAAGTTTTGAGTTCTTAAACGTAAGTGTACCTAAATGCATTGTTAGGTGCCGTGATATAACCCCAAGTAACACAATCCCAATTCTTAATTTTGGGATTATGTCACTTCTCATACAGTGACATAAACCCATTTTTTTTTACTTGAGATTATGTCACTAATCATATGTCAGACATATTCCCAAATAAAAATAAGTCAAAATTCCAAATTTTTTTTGGGATTATGTCACCCGTGTAAAAAATACAGTTTTTCTAGAATTTTAGAATTTCTAGAATATAGTTTTTCTATAAATTGCGCGTTTTTTTATAAAAAATTGTTATGTTTTGATATATTATATATGAGCCCATTTATTTGGACTATTTCTTTTATTTGGACGCCTATAACTTCTAAGACACATGAGAGCGGCCATTAGTTTATACAGATTTGGAATTTAGAGCTTTTAATACATACATACGTTCCACGAAAAAATAGTAAAAAAAATTAATTTTGGCTTAAAACAAAATATTTCAAAATGTCTATCCAAATTTTCTCATTTTTAGGCTCAAAAGTGACATTATCCCAATTGGGGTTATGACACTTTGCAAGCAGTGACATTGCCAAGTAAAAAATTTGGGTTTATGTCACTGTATAAGGAGTGACATAATCCCAAAATTAAAAATTGGGATTGTGCCACTTGGGGTTATGTCAGGATAGCCATTGTTATGAAACAGAGGGTTAAACAAAGATGGCCCAATATTGACAAGATTTAATTTTTTGGAAAGGCATTCAGAGGCTACTGAATAGACACTAGGGTGGTCCCTTACAATTTGTTGTTTTTGTTTTATACACTAGGTTGGACCCTAAATAGGTGTTTTTTATATTATTTGTATATGTGCTTGCAGTATGAAAGAACGCTGATTTCGAACATGACGTTAAAATTTCAAAAAATTTTTTGACTTTAGGGTGAACCCTAAAAATGTGTTATTTTGTTTTATACTCTTTATATATGTGCTTTGCTGCCATTATGAAGTCGCTTATTTCGAACTTGATTTCAAAAAGTCAGAATTTAAAAAAGTTTTTAGCACTAGGGTGAACCCTAAAAATGTGTTTTTTGGCTTCCTACTTTTTGTAGATGCGCTGGTCGCTGATTTCGAATCTATCTGATGTTAGCATTTTAAAAAGTATTTTTGACACTAGGGTGATCCCTAAAAATGTTTTTATTTTTGCTTTATACATTTTGTGTAGGTGTAACAGTATTGTGCTTACAGTATTAAGGGGTCGCTGATTTCGAATCTTTATAAGAATTTAAAAAATTTGTTGACCCTAGTGTAAGCTATAAATCTTTATTTTTTGTTTTCGACTCCTTGCAGAAGCGCTGATATTTGATTTAGAATCTGATGTTAGAATTTCAAAAATTTTTTTACCAATAGGGTGAACCCTAAATATTTGTTTTTTTATACTCTTTGTAGATGCGCTGGTCGCTTATTTTGAGTCTGATGTAAGAATTTCAAAAAGTTTTTGGCACTAGGGTGTTTCTGGCTTCATACTTTTTGTTAATGCACTGGTGACTGATTTCAAAACTTATGTTAGAATTTCAAAAAATATTTTTAACACCAGGACGGTCTCTAAAAATGTGTTTTTTTTTTTCTTTATACCTTTTGTGTATTTAAAATCTTATCTAAAAATTAAACATTTTTTTTACACTAGGGTGGACTATAAAATTTTGTTTTTTGTTGTAGACTCTTTGTAGATGCGCTGGTCGCTGATTGAAAAAATGTCTGTTGCAAGAATTTCAAAAAGTTTTTGGCACCAGGGTGCTTTTTTGTTTCATACATTTTGTAGATGCGCTGGTCGCTGATTTCGAATCTGATGTTAGAATTTTAATAAGTATTTCTTAACACTAGGGTAGTCCCTAAAAATGTGTTTTTTTGCTTTATTGTTTATTTATTAACACATTATTTACCTTTAAAAAAATTATATCAAATAAAAAATAATACAAAAAATTAAAATATACAGATTTTATTTCGAATTACATTAGGAGTTAAAAAAAAAAGTGTAAGGAACTTTGTTTCTGACGATGTTCCCCCGACCGCACCACTTTTTTGTCACTTTGATGGGACAACGCCTTCCCTTAATTTATTGTTTTTTTTTTTTAAATAATGTGCGCGCACTTAACTGTGTATTAAAAGCTACCTACCTACATACGTTAGAATCCTTGATGCTGTTCTTGCTCTAGGCGCCAAAATAATAGCTGCCAATCAAAAAACGGCTTTTCGACACAGTGAACAGATATTTCTTAATTTATGCTAAATATTTCAATGTTCTAGGAACATAAGTTAGCAAAACGCGGTCTAGTTAGAGTGCGCTTATATACTTAATGACTCATTCTGCATGATTCACCCACCAAAAGTTTTTAGTACTCACCTAAAATTTTGTGCAACTTTGTATAGCGAATTAAAAAAAAAACAGCATGACCTAAGCACTTGGTAGCTGACCCCAAATTAATGTAAAGCTGATTATGCTTCCGCTGCTGGCACTTTTTTGCCCAAATCTAGAGTAATTAATTAAGGCAATCAAGCCGCAAATGATGTGTACAAAGAGACACTTAAAACCAAGAGCAAAAGCAATTAAGCACAACAAAACACCGCTATTTGTCAAGCCCCGATTATATACAAAACTGGAACGCATAGAACAAAAAATACAAACAAAAAACACAAGTTTTTTAAAAAAAGTAACACAAGCTTGACATGCAATTTTAAAAACATATTCGAAAGCGCACGCAATGGTCACTATTTAACGCTCTAATTTTCAATGTGTGTGCATATGCGTGCATGTGTATGCATTATCATTCCTTCCCAATAAAGGCTTTACCAAAATAAACGAGAAGAGACAATAGCAACGAGTTGAGGAGGCGTCATAAGTTCGGTTTGTAAGAAACAAAACGTCCTGTCAACATGTTGCGTTAAGTTTCGGTAAGTTGAGTTTCGGTGGGACCTTGAGCGAAACAAATCGAATGAGCAGATTTTTCAAAATTTTTCTTTCTGATAGTAATAATTTTTGGAACTTATATTTAAAATTTCTTGGTTTTTGACAATTCTGAGAAACAAAAAAATTGCCCATACGAAATGTGGGTTTTTGCCGAAAAAAGGTGTTTTTTTAAAAAAATTGCAGCAATCCTAAAGGTTAACACATCGCAAATTTGCTTCGTTAAGACACCACAATGCACCAAGAAATATTTTAGACCTAGTTAATCAAATATTTAGGGTATTCATAAGGTGCGCTATCATGTCATATTGTCCTAAAATTTTGCAATGCTTTAAAAATGTTGTTGCCTTTCATATAAAAAAGTACTAAAATACAATAATCCTGAATTATGTTTATTATAGCGTCGTAATAAATCGGCCATTAAAATGTCTTAAATATGTTTTTCGAACAAACCGCCTATTATATTATCCTTTTCGCTTTCGTTTGGCATTGAGATTATGAATATTTATATTCTCTAGCTTTGTATTAGCTGATTTAGAGTTCACATAACACATTAAATTATGAGGGGTTGTTCACACTAGTTGTATATTTTTATGATTACAACTTAAGACATATGACTTTATGATACTTTGTGAATACCCTAATTGTTTTTTTGCGACCCGGCCTTATTAGGTATAGATATATATCTATCTTGATTTTGTATAGATATATATTTTTTATCTTAGTATCTTTGAGATAAATCTTATTTTATTAAAAATCAATTTTATTCAAAAAATGTTTCTAATTATGTTTAATGTTTCAAAAATCGTCAAAACGACGATAAATCTTCAAAGTTCGCAACACTGAGAACACTGAGCACAGTACTAGAAATGCTCTAAAAAAATTTGTTTTTTTGCTCTCCTGAAAAGTTACTGAAATAACTGTTTTTGTTGGCGCAGCGACGATATCTACCTAGTTTTGTAAAAAAATACTAAAAATTCAATTTATAATTAAAAATTTAAGTATTTTGTACTTAAGAAATGTTTAGTCAGTTTTTGAAAATTTCGTTAAAAATAGTAAACATTGCTTTTCCAAAATCAAATTTTGAGAATGCATTAAGAATGAATGCTTCAATACGATAATATTTTCAAAGTGCCAAAAAAAATAGTGGTGTTAACTAGAGTTCGCAAACTATCGATGGTCGCGACTAAATTTTTACTAACCATCGATAAACTATCGATAATGTTTATGTTAGTACGTAGTTAAAGTCGTCTTGACTTAAAGATTAATATTTTATTTTTCTTATAAAAAGTCTTATACACAGCAAAATATGAATGAATTTTTTCAACTCAATTATTTTTTTCACTAACAATAAAATCATGAACAATAAACTCAATAAATATTAATTTACACAATTCAAAAAATAGTAAGTAAAAATGATGTAAGGTATTTATGACATTAAAATGATATTAATAATAACATTACAAATAATAACCACAATAGTAGTATTTACATATCTGAACAATATATGCTCGTTTATTGAAAAAGTATGATTTGTTCTCTAAATGAACACGAGATTAAACAAAAGACTTAAACAGAACTGAGTTATCGATGTAGCTGTGTTCCACGCAAATATAACTATTAATACACAAAATCTTCTAGCATGCCATTAGCCAAAGTTATGACACAAAAACAAACATCCTTTTATAGCATTTATATGAGGATTGAAACCTTTGAAGCAAATTGATCATATCCTCGATATGCCGAAGGAACCGGCCAAGTGCCTAGGTTTTTTAAAAAGGTGCAAAAATATTTCACTCTAGCTTATCTTCGCATGATCTACACCTCATGCATCAAACCAAAAATGGAGTACAATTTGTACTGGCAGGAGCTTCAAGATCTTATTTGGAGATTCTGGACCGAATTCACCATCAAGTAAATGAAAACATTTCATCCTCTCTCAACTCTATTAGGCTTCGACGTAATGTTGGTTGCATCAGCCTTCTGTATAAGTACTACAGTGGGAAGTGTTCAAAGATATCTTGACGCCACCAGCTCGTGTGTTTTCTAGGTTTATTCTTTACAAGCCTTTTCCTTTACCATTGCCTTGATGCCCAACAGAACATCGCATTACCGTGATAATTCGTTCGTTAGTCGCACGGTTAAGTTTTTCACTGCGAGCGTATTTCTCGCACTTTTGAGCTGTGCAAATTTAAAACAAATCTTCACCAACACTATTCCATCTATCCACCCTCCAACGAACTATCACCCATCTTCCGAATCAACCCTGCAGTTAATGGCACTAGTACAAAACTAGTGATTTCACTAGCCCCTTGGTAGCCAGTACTAGTTCCACTTCAATCTACCTTCTTTGTATTCAACTGGCGAATTTTACACGAGCTTGTCATAGACAGGGGTCAATTGCTACCTTTTACACACCCATTCCCTAGTTATTTTACTAGTCATGAAGAGCTTGCTTTTTCGCGAGTTGATATTGACACAACAAAAAAAAAAACAAGGCAGAGTGACTGATATTCTTTATTCAATATATTTATACCTTTTCATAACGATATTTTATTTATGTTGCTCAACGCAACTGAAAAGCTTTATATTCATGTTTTCTTGAAAAAGTCTCTTCGAAGTATGAGTTCGTCAGAATAAATTTTACGAGTCAGTCAAGATATTAAAAGCATCAACAAGAAACAATTGAGATGGATGTTGATTGAACTGACCCATTTATGCATTATCTTGGGTCAAAAAAGTATCTTGTGCGTATACAACTATCGAAGTAGCTAGTGTGAATGGGCCAATTGATTCTTTCGATACTGGCGGGAACACAATGCTTATACATGTATAAGGGGGCATCCCCTAAGCGTTAGTTTAGTTTAAAAAAAAATGCCAAACTGTCAAAATCAAATTAATTTTACAGCAATGGCAATGACACCTAAATAGTAGTGTCAATGAAAAAAATATTTAAATACTATCGAAAACCATCGATAGTCAGTTCAAAACTATCGATAGCCACGATAGTATCGATAGTGCCATCAATAGTTTGAGAACTCTAGTGCTGACTATGATAAATATGAATGAAATTTTTAGTGGTCAAAAAATTTAAAATTTTTACGAAAGTGTTTGTAAAAAAGGACACCACAATAAGGACCAATTCAAGATCTTTAAAATATGTCTGATACTTTTCTTATGAGACTAACAGTTTAGAAGATATAAGGTAAGTTACCCAAATAAGGCCAACCTAATGGTTTTTACCAGACAGAAGAGAAACGGGTTTTTTTAAACTTATTTTTGCAATTTTGTATTTTTGTTTATTCAATTCTTTTTTCAAAAACATAAAAATAAAGCATGAAAAAGTAAAAATATATCCAGCTCCATGTCCTGGAGCCTGGTCCTGGATATATTAGGACCACCATGTCTAAATAAGGCCCAATCTATAATGGTTTAAGAAACATAACAAAACAATCAGAAAATTATAAAATAAGAACACATATTGCTATTACAAGTGTTTGTTTACATTAATACTAAACATAAATGGTATTCATAGCTTTTTTTTATAAAAACTTTTTCGAAAAAATACTTTTATTGCCAAAAGCTTATTTTGAAAATTAAAATTAAAAATAAATTGACTCTGGCTTTATTAAAGAGAATTTTAGTAATTTGCTGGCCTTTATAGTGGAGGGCTTTCTTTCTGGTAGTTTTTTCTGCCTGGTAGATTTACGTGTGAAGATCGGAAAAAGTAAGCCGGAAAGAAAAAATTTGTTGGGCCTTTTTAGGCGCTCTCAATATCATTTCATTAATCAAGTTTTTCTCGGAATACACCACAGTTAGATTTGATCAATTAACCTTTTTGTTTTCGTTAAAATACCTCTATTGATTTTTAATTCAAAGCTGGACATAGGCAATAGTTAATTCGTAGAATAAAGGACTTTTACTGCGAGCACAATATTACATCAACTACGTTGTTGACGCTACCGCTGACTTCGTTTGACTCTTCACAGATGCGCAATCGAAGTAATTTTTTTTTGCATCGTGATGCAGATATGAACATGTTTAAACGTGCAAAAAATCATTTTGCAGGGAATGCAATAAATGTGCGTATTAGAAATCGGGCCTTATTAAGGCTTGGGCCTTATTTGGCGAAGGGACCTTAGTTGTTTGAGTACATGTCCGAATGACAATTTTTGTTTTACTTTATAATTTTTCACTGTGTAAAAATATATTGAAAATTAAAAAAAAAATGTTCAAATATTTTTCTTTTTTAAAGTACTATCCACGTGCAAAGTACCAAATTTTTACAGATATGTGAGTTTCGAAAAGCGTTCGATTTGACATGGAATGACCGATATGTATTTGTATATGACGTGATTTTATTTAAATTTGTCCTCTTCTATTGGATTATTTTATATTTAGATTTATATTATTATACATTATCGCTCGTAATGTTTAAGTTTTTCATATACAAACGAAATAGCGAAAAATTCTCGAATTATCGCCGACCATGGCGAATCCGACGTTTTTTTCGTCCTTACTGGGATTTTATGCTCTATTTTTCGATGTGTTTGCATGTGTGGCCGTTATCATCCCTTCACATCAATAATCACCACCACCACCACGACCCCCAAGATATTTGCTAAAGGCCGCTGCTACACGAAGTTTATGCAAATGTACAGCAGTCGCTGCTATCAAATTGTAACTTCAAATCATGTGGACTGAATTAAGACAACGTTTGTTGCCACAGTGAGCAAAATACAGATAGCAACTATAACAACAGTAACTACACAAACCACTTGGCTTAGCATTTTAATCACTGATCACTATGCGTGCATGTTACTAAAACGGATGTTATCCTAAAAGTTTAAATATGCCTTAATTTATTTGAGTTCTGCCAAAAGATAAATTCCACACATGTAGAAATTTCTAGTTGAGTAAAATGCACGCATTTTTATTTGTATTGCTGGGTGAGTGAGTGAGAAAGTTAGTGAGGTACTAGGAGCAGTGATTAGGAACTGTATAAACCACCCTCTTTTAAAAGTTGCCACATTTTTCATCACTACTGTGCTTAAGCCATCTTACCCTCTTTTCTTTTTTTATAAGCTTTACCAACCTGTGCACTTTTTCTGCACTCATGCATGAAATGAACTAAAGTATGTGAGTTACAAAGCATTGAATTATGATTTATGTTGGTTTTGTGCTTGTTCTAGTGGTGGTTTGATGACGAAGTCCATACATATGTGTGCGGTAACATGAAAAAGTGTGGACACAACAACAACAACAACAACAACAACAGCAGCGGCACCAACAATGCCGACTGTCATGTCAACACGCAACAGAGACAATAAAAAACAAAGATCCTTTCAATATGTTGCGGTTAGTTGAGCTTATGATATATATGTATTTCATATAACGGAACTTTAGACTAAAAAATATCCATTGAAAAATTAGATAGATAAAAATAGATAGATTTTTATTTATAGTACCCGGTGGTAGCCGGTTTTGGTGTCCTGTTTAAAGTTTATCTAAACAACAAGGGCAGCTGTTAATAGTAGATCTTCTTTAATTTTTTTTTAAGTGCTCATTAAATTAAACAAAATTCATATGCGTACCACATCTCGGTAAAGTGAAAAGAATATGCTTATTTAGACATAGACTGCATATTGAAGGTTTCCTAATAAATATACTACTGTGTTCACATGAAAATCGAACTGGCCACCTTACCTTAAACTAGGCGCGCCTTATAGGTGAGGCATATTTTTTTTTTAAGTTGGTAGCATATTTTTTTACATCTGTGTCAAATTTCATGACAGTGGTATACCATTTAATGCTCGTTTTCGTGAATAAAAAAGATAAGTTTTCGATTTTTGCAATGTGTGATTCAGTTGGTCAAAGAAATAGCATTTTTTTTGCTATTGCGGAGCTGTTCAAAACGTTTTAAAAGGACATTTCGATCATTTATTGTTAAAAAACACTAAATTTATATGGTATTAAACGGATCTCAACATAGTCAGAGTAAAAAAAAACACAAAATTTTTCTCACACTGCACTCATTTTTCGCGCATTTTTGGCCAAAAAGTCGCCACCTTTCGTTTCGATACCACCCCCACGGAGAAAAGAACAAGTTCTGAACCAAGAGAGAGGGACCTATCACAATTCTGCCACCAACATTATAAACTGACCGGTCACTTTTACATGGCTTTGTCATTAACAGGGGTCAATTGCTACCTGCTGCATTACCTAAGACCTGTCTAGTGAGCGGCCTCGAAAAACAGAAAATTAAATCTGTCCCGTAACAGGCACAAAAACCTTTTCCGTGACGAGTTATATCAGACCTTTCCTGTGATAGCTGTCCATTGGAGCTGTCACGGGACCAGTCATTTAAGGACAATCGACTCTGTTTTCTCCGTAGGGGCCGTATTTGCCCCTGATTTAGCTCCGTGTGATTTTAAGATATTCAGAAATCTCAAAAGAACGCTTCGGGGACACCGTTTTAGATCGATCGAAGAGCTAGAAGCCGAATTGAAAAACTACTCCATTTTGTTCACAAAAAGCTCAAAACATTTTTGAAATTTTTAATGCGAATTTGTTCATCAATGGATAAGCAACCAATTTGCATTAAATAATTCTAAAATGATCTTGAGCTGTATCTTAAAAATCCTTTTCGGATTCCGTGTGAGAAATTATACATGATAAGGCTGATTAATTTTTTATTTACTATTCATTCATTATTCACTTGTTATTCATTGTTAATTTTTTATTCATTATTAATTTTTTATTCATTATTCGTTTTTTATTCATTTTTCATTCGTTATTCATTATTCGTTTTTTATTCATTTTTCATTCGTTATTCATTATTCATTTTGTATTCATTATTCAATTGTTATTGATTTTGTATTTATGGATTAGGACTAAAATGAATAAAAAATGAACAATGAATAACAAATGAATAATGAATAACAAATGAATAATGAATAAAAAATTAATAAAATAATAATTGAAAATTCTGAAATTTTTTGTGATTTGCATTCTTTGTGAATAGCATTGAAATGAATAAAAAAATTTATTCATTATTCTGAATAACGAAAATGAATAATTGAAATGAATTTATAATAATTTTTTTTTAAAAATGAGTGTGAATTAAAAATTTTATTTATAAATCAGTTTTGAATTCATTGAAAGCTTTCTTATTTCGTTATTCACTTTTTTGTAAACAAAATCAAATTGAATGCATCCTTTTACAGATCTGATGGATATGAGAAAAAGTGGGCAGGTCTGAAGTAAATAACTTACATTGGGAATGGTATCGAAATAAAAACTTCGTTAATAACTAGTGGACATTTTTGGACAAATAATTTAAAGTAAGTCCTTCATACAAGTTAAAAAAACACTTTTTAAAACAAACTATTTTTAAAAAATATATAAAACTTTATTTATAGAAAATCTGATAGTCTATATTTATTAGTTCATGGTTCAAGGTGAACATAGCAAAAAAGAAAAATTATAAATTGATTCCATATCAAAAGTATAAATTTTTGAAAAATTTATAACAAGAAAATATATACATTAATTTTACTTTACGAAGCTGTAAATGGAGAACGATTTCATTAAATATAATAGCTCACATACATAGCTTAAATATATCTAAAAAAAATTGGCATTATTACATTTTCTTAAATCTGAGTTTTAAAAATTTTGTCTTTTGGCCAAAGAATGAATTTCGTTGCCCAGTGTGCATTGTACTCAATATTGTGGAAATTTTACTCAATACAAGGAAATTTTACAGTATTCATAAAGCCACTTTGCATGGGAGGTAGACAATGTTTAAATTCGATTTTTCATATTTAACAGTCAAAGAGCATATTAAGGGTTAAATCTTATGTGCAAAATTTTAAGTAATTAGATGAATTTTTGTGGAATTTAAAGAGGTTAAAGCGTTTTGGTAAAGTTACTTTTTATGGGAAATAGGCGTGGTTCTCATCCGATTTGGCTTATTTTCGATCTTGATTTGTATTTTTGCATTTTGTTACAAAAGCTCTAAAATTACGACTGTTATCGTGATCACAGACAGACGGGTATGGTTAAATCGACTCAAGAGGTGATGCTGATCAAGAATATATATATTTTTCTATTTCTGCCACGCCTCCTTATCGACGTTAAAAACGGAGTGACAAAGTTAACAAACTTACGCATTTTTTTATGCATGGGGGTATAAAAATGGTGATCCAAAATAGATCAGTATTCTTATATGAAAAATTGGAGTATAGCTTAGAAATTTCCTTACGTCATCTTAGATCGGTCAAATAGTACCACTTATTTGTTATCAACGACCATGAAGTAAACTGAGTAACAGTTGTCACCAGATTGTAAGGGAAAAATGTGCCGCAAAGGAGTATGTGGAAAGTAACGCCGTCATTCTTGAATTGGATTTGGATTGAACCATATTGGATTTTATGGCTTATGCATAGTTGCTAGTAACTTAAGTTGACAGGTAATGTTGCAATTTAAAAAAATTGACTCATTGCTTCTGTTTGTATCACTAATAAGCACACTGCGAGTTTTTTGATTTTAGGATGATAAAAGTTTTTTTTTAAATTTAACAAAAATATATTTTTTTCGACAGATAATTGATGAAATATTATGGAAATGATATTATAAAATTGATGCTCTCTTCTGATATTTTTATGGAATTTTTGAAAATTGAAACTTTTTTCGAACAAAAAGTAGCGAATTCCAAGCTAAAAAAGTAAGGCAATTTGAAACATTTTTTACTTAGAAAAGAAGCATATATTTAAATTTGGTGTTTTTTTGTACTTTTTATTGACTTAATTACCATTGAATTTGTAACAAACTAAATAAAAATATTAAAACAACAAAAATTAGAAAAAACTTGCGAATGACTCTAAATTTATTAAGTAGTTTTTATTTTACTAAAATTTAGTGGAAAAAATCTAAATAGTTCAACCGAATTACAATCGGATAATTATACTTTCATAAAATATAGTATATCTGCCTTATATTTCTTAAAAAAAAGATTGCGCAAAGTTGCGCAAGAAGGAAAAACATTTCATTTAAAAAAAAAAACGCTTAAAAACAGGTACCGAAAATAACAGTTATTTTCGAAATTTCAATTCAAAAAGTCAGATGAAAAGAATTAGTCTATTCGATATTTGAATATAGCAATGCTATGCTTGTTAGCTTAGGAATAATAAATAATCTTTAATTTTTATTTTTTTGAAAAAATCAATGTATGTAGTTATTTTTTGACCAATTTTATTTCGATCAAAAATAAAAGTTAACATTTGACTTATATTTTTTTGATTGAAAAGTTGAAATTTGGATTTTATTTTCTTGATCAAAAATAAAAGTTAAAATTTTACTTTTATTTATTTGATCAAAAATATAAGTTAAAATTTGACTTTTATTTTTTGATCAAATATAAAAGTCAAAAGTTGACTTATATTTTTTTCGATCAAAAATAACAGTTAAATTTTTACTTTTATTTTTTCGATCTTTAACTTTCTTCAAATTTGAAGTTTTAAGTTTGAATTGAAAAAATAAAAGTCAAACTTTAACTTTTATTTTTGATCAAAAAATTAAATTTTAACTTTTAAATTTGAATTGAAAAAATAAAAGTCAAACTTTAACTTTTATTTTTGATCAAAAAATTAAAAGTTAAAATTTGAAGAAAGTTAAAGATTTTCATCAAAAATAAAAGATAAATTTAAAATTTTTTGTTTTTGATCGAAATAAAATCAGTCAAAAAATAACGATTATTTGTTGACTTTTTTAAAAAAAATCATAGCCGTAACGGTCCCTGCTTAAAAATCATAATTTGCCTTAAAATGCACTGATTTCCAAGACAATTTGTAGGTACACTTAAATTTAAAGAAAAATAAAATAGAAATCATAATTTAAAACCAGTTGTGACCTAATTTTGTATTAGCAACTAATTTTTAAAAAATTTTTTTTTTAAAACTTCGTTAATTTGGTAATATTGTTTTACATGAGATATATCTAAAAATTAACCGATTTAAAATATTTTCAGCATGACGTTTAAATGAAGTTAAATAAATTAAATTTAGTCTTTAAAAACACAAATAAGCAATATTATGCAGGTTTTTTTTTATTAAAAAAAATATGGTTTGTATGGGAGGTGGGCGATGCAGTTGACCTTGAATTCTAATTTTTTGTGCTGTTACTAAACTTATTTGAACAAAATTTCATGACCCTAGCTTTTATAGTTTCTGAGATAACGCAAATTTCATCCTAAAATCGATAACAGCGCACTGTGCAACGATAAGAAAGACACGAAAAAGCATTGCTTTGCCTATTTCAAGGCCGCTAGGTGGCCTTAAGACAACAAAAACTCGTCTTCAAGAATCGTCAAGATATGTATCTTGATCTCTACGCAACAAATTTGACCGTAGTTACTCTTGATTTGATCGTTAAGTGAATCACAACATATTCTAAGGTTTTTAGTTTGGCAAAAATTCGCACAGCACCCTCTCCAGGGGTCTAAGGATTGCAAAAATCGAGTTTTTTTCAACAAATATCTCGACAAATTTCCTAGAGTTGAGAAAAGTTTATTTATACATAAATGCTCTCCGATTTTTGTTTAAGATAATGTGCGGTCAAAATATCTTGACGCTTCTTGCAAATCACTGTGTTTTCGCGCCACCTAGAGGTTAGTATTTTAATTAAAAAAATTACTTTAGAATATACATTTTTGCATTGTCTGTAAAAAAACCTAGTTGCTATGTATTAAAGTTTTTTTATAATAAATCTTTCAACTGAAGTCAATTTTTAAAATTGCAACGCTACATGTCCCTTCAAATTGCCTGCCTATAATATTTAAATACCATTTAAATCAGTTAAAGTACATGATTTAAAAATTCCACGATAAATAAAACTAAAATCTGAGTATTTTAACACCACCAAAAAAATGTCTAGAAAAAGGACATTAGACATACTTAGAAATAGTCAGAAATAGGTTTTTTATAATTTGAGTATCAAGGTATCATTCTGCTATCAAGATGGTAGAACTATTAATTTTTAGGAAGTGTATAAGAATAATTAGGAAGAATAATTAGTTCGCACAACTTAATAGGAGTAAAATATTAGTATTATAGTACTCTCGGCAGAGCTTAAACCCAGCAGTTGGTGAATCAAAGTGATCATTTTCGGTAGTTATGAGAAAACAATACACCCAAACTTAATTTCAAGACTTAAAAGATAGAGGATTACAATTATAAATGGTTTAAAAAATATCAGTTGCAGTCTACAATGTATAGGCAGTAACCCTCCCACGCTACTCCCACGCCCTCTTGCAGCTGCAACTGAGTATAACTTCGATTAATTGCAGTGATTAAATTAATTGTTGCAACATTAACGGCAGCCTGCCGCTGAAGTCTAGACTCTAGACAAATGTTGCATGAGTTTCAGTTTTATGAAGAGGGACCGCCACGTATATAAGTGTAATTTTTCTGGATGGCAGACGTATGCGTGTGTGAATGCTATCAAAATGGTGTCATAACTAACATAACTTAAAAGAGGAAAAATGTAGTGAATTTCGAAAAAAGCTTTAAAAAATATATATTGCCTGCGGTAAAAACGTGTGGCGCCGCCTCATGGAAAAACAATTGACTTTTATTCCAGCCACCAAAGAATAGAGTGTGCCTAAGCAAACACCCTTAAAGTGCAATTTTATTCATTACCTGACTGTGTGGCACACGTTGACGTTGCAACGAGTCCTCGAAAGTGTAGAAAAGTTAAAAGAAGTAAAAACCTTGACGTTGTTTTAAGGTAACAAAAGAATTTATAAACGACAACTAGCATGAACTAGAATTGACAATAAAAATAAAATTTTAATATGTTAACACATATATTTTTTTTTCATTCTTTTGCCATCCTGTTACTGGAGGACAATGACTTTGTCTGGCGCCTGACTTTGTGTGTGGCTTGATTTATAACAGTGCAGTTTTACGAAATATAAGCATTCTGCAAAAATTATGTCTGCATAATGTTAACTATTTAGTTGCAAATAAATTTCTAGTAGCTTATTGAGCCGAGTCATAAATCAGTGTATCTCGGAAATTGTAGCCGCCAAGTTAATCTTGTGTCTGCCACTGGAATTGCTTTCTATATCCTCAGTCGAAGGATTAGACAAAATCCATTGCATTGAAATAATGCAATCTTTCTGCTCTTCCTCTCGCTTGCAAGCTTAATTGAGTATGTCTGCCAGCCTTCTTTCAAGATGTTTTCATTTTGCACTAATGAAGTCAATTTGCTTGTGGGCTAAGAGCAAATTTTAACCGCACCAACCGCAGTTGTCATAATAAAAGTATGGTTATAATACGATAATCCTGCGGCAGTCAACGATAACTAGACTCGTTATTGCGACATAGTTAAACTTTTTTTATATCTTTTATTTTTCGAGTATCTACTCTAGTCAGGCCCATTGACAGGATTTTCAATGGAGTTTGGGTTTTGGTTAAAGAAATGTATTGGTACTTAAATATATGATATGTGACTTTTGCATGCAAAATTGATTACAATACTATTCTTTATATTTTGCTTTTATTTTTATTTATAAATATCATTACTTCTTTTTTATTTTTTTAGAGTAATTTTTCAATTCTATTTAACTTAAAATCTGCAATGATTTTAAAAACGCATGGATTGCTTTGGTTGATATATTTCTAATGCATCCACTCAAGAAAAAATATCAAAAAAAGCCTGGAATTGTGGCTTCTTCGACAATAATGAGGTAGAGAAAATGCCACATATCTATTTTTCAGATCAATAATTTTTCAATTGAATATAATAACAATAATTACATATATGCAACATAATATTTTAATTATTTTGATACATTAATTATTTTTATGCATCATTTATAAAAACCTCCTTACTAACAAAAAAAAAAAAATTGTACTAAAGGAAGATAGTAGAGTAGAGATAGTCGTCTATCTATATTGCAGATTTAAGAACACAAATGAATTTTGAAATTCTTTATTAAAAAAAACTTGAACTATCTAAAAATCTTAGAAAAAAAATTACGGTCACAATCTTACAACAATTAACAATTATTTTCAATTTTTTGAAGAAACTACAAAAATAATTTTTATCAATGTTAATTAGTTAATTAGTTTTATGATCTATGAAATTATTACATGAATTAAATTGTGAGCTTTAGATCAAGTAAGTTTTTAAGTAATAAAGAATCAAGTAATAAAGAAGCAACTAGAACAGATGGCAACCCTTGATAGAGTTGATCTATAAATAGTGGTGATCTATAAATAGCCTACTGCTTTAAAATGTCATATGATTAGCAGCCATACAATTCAAAAGAATGAATTCCAAAATCTGCGCACTCATATACTAGTTTAAACAGTGAGTTGATCACAGCTTAATCACTCAAAGACTACTGAAGAGGAATATGTAGAGATTTCCGAAACAGACTGTCTAGTCAGCTTAGTGATTGACTCTATACAGAGTTGTTGTTGTTGTTGTTGTTGTTGCCTTTTTTAAAAACTTACTTGATCTAAAGCTCACAATTTAATTCATGTAATTCATGTAATTTTTATCAATAATTTATTTTATACCTCATTGTTTTTTTATACAATTTTATAAAAACCTTCTTACATAAAATAAAAAAATTTTCTTAATAATTTGCCTATATATAGGGGAGTACCTCGTATTGTGGGACACCCTTCGTATTTTTTGGCAGAAAGAAAACTTGTAGAAAAATAATATTTCTGGCAAAATATGTTTATCATACAGTTTTGTATTGTATGGTGAACATATGTTTTCAAAAACGATGATATTTGACAGTTAGTAGTCGAACGCATACTTTAAATGAAAAAAACAAGGTGTCCCACAACCAGTTACATGATGTGTCCCACAACTGGAAATGGTAGCCATTTCGAAAGTGACTGGCAAAATATGTTATCATTCAGTTTTGTATGGTATGGTACATATGTTTTCAGAAACGATGATATTTGACAGTTTGTAGTCGAACGCATACTTTAAATGCAAAAAACAAGGTGTCCCACAAACATGGTAGCCATTTCGAAAGTGGCTGGCAAAACATGCTCATCATACAGTTTTGTATTGTATGGTGAACATATTTTGCAGGTCACTTTCGAAATTGCTACCATTTCCAGTTGTGGGACACTTCATGTAACCGGTTGTGGGACACCTTGTTTTTTGCATTTAAAGTATGCGTTCGACTACAAACTGTGAAATATCATCGTTTTTGTCAACATAGCATATTTATGTTGTGTTTTCTTGTGAGAAAAGTCAACCAAATTGGATTTAAATTCCCTTGTTACCATAACGCTTGTTAAGCTTGTTATTTTGTTTGTCTAGGCATAGAATTAGAAATTCTAAATGGCCCTGTTTGTAAGACGCTCGATCTGGCCTTGACAAAAAAAACCAATCAATCGGCCTTCGGAGCAACGGGAATTTGCCCATACGGCCGATATATCTTCTCCGATGCTGACTTTGTTCAAGCGGTTCAGCAGGATCGGGTTGAAGCTGCCACTAAAGCTCATTTTGATGAAGAAGATAAGAGCCACAACGTCGTCATGGATGTTGGAAGTGAGGAGGAAGTGGTCTCAACACCAACACCTTCCACATCTAGAGGTTCCACATTTAGATCTTTTTCGGTTAATTGTCTTTTTGATGAAATTGGCCCTTTACACCAAATAAGCCATTGATAACATGAACAAAGTGTCATTTTTTGTTCTTGTTGGTGGCATTGAAGGCTTCTAAAATCAATAAATTTTGTTATTTTTCGTGTTTTTGGTGGTTTTTCCTCATATTTTCCCATTTAAAGTTGATTTTTCAAGGTGTCCCACAACTAGGTACAAATTTTATTTCGGTAAAAAATTAACCTTTCTTAAAATTAGTCGTACAATTTTTCTGATTGACTTAATCAATTTAGCTACTTCAGCAAAAGTTTGCATAGCCGAAAAAGCTATAAAGTGTATAAAAGCTATGTCGCCATATTATACACTCGATCAAAAGTTATGAGCCAGAAACTGAACGTGTCCCATAACCGGAGACACTCCCCTACATATATTCTTGTTAATCAAACACAAACATTTTTTTAATAACTAAGGACTTTAATTGATTTTGAAGCTTATTTTATTGAAATTGGTCAAATTACGACTCTGTCTAAGTACAAATGTTTTAAGTTAATACTTCGAAAATTATTTTTAAAGTATTAAACATTATTTTCCACTTTATTTTAAGAAAGTGTTTATATCTTTTGATATAAAGAGCAAGAGATTGTTAATTTAAATATACAAATTCTGTCATGGTTTAAGTTCGATCCCTTACATTTTGCTCGCATATATACTCAGCTTTTCTTATGCAAACAGTTCGATGAAGTATGGAGAACCAGTGAAGTTTATTTATACAAAATATGAATATAATTTGTTTACAAGCCACGCGCCTGCGATCGAAAACGGTCTCATTACAAATTTTCAACCGATAAGGATCTTTATTTCAAAGGTTGCGACAAGTTTGGGATCAAACATATGTCGCACATGCCTAAAAACACACAGGCAGACAGAGTGATAGTTAGACAAAGTAAATTTAACGTCTAGGTGCAATCGATAAACATAATTAAAAAAGGTATGCAAAATAAACAAACTTCAAAAATGACACTGAAAATTGAACAAACGGTTTAGCCGAAGCAATTTTTAGATTCAAAGGCTTCAATATTTACACTGTCTTTGGATGATGAGTTGATATAAAAGAGGACAAACATTATTTTTTTAGATGTGTCGCTGCGGCAGCAATACCCTGGAGAGAAAGTCAGCACGTTTTTACAAGGGACAAAATAAAAAGGAACGATGTTTCAACTACTTTTTTTTGCTGCTTATCAGAGATGAAAATCTAGAACGTGATTTTTGTGACTACAGACGAGGACATACTTTATTTCGTTAGATTTAGAGATACTGACGATGTTGATGGTGAAAATAATAGCAAGAAACGTACAGTAATAAAAATCAATAGAGTGAAAAGATGTAGACAGGATAGATAAACAAAAAAGAACAATAATAAAAAAAAACATATCTGAAGGATATTCAGGAAAAGCTAGACTATAAAATGCAGAAAAGGCCATAAATTATCACAACGTCTATAGAGCAAAGATATGAGGAATTGAAGGAAAAACAAAATGTTAAAACTTAAGGACTACAAAGGAAGAATTTGAGGCTTAAAGAAATACACAAACTATTGCAATACCATAGTTAACGATAACTAGAAAAAAAAATTATTTAGTGGACAACGAAATTGAATTTGTTCAAATTGATAATACCATAAGGATTTTGTTAGCAATTATACAAAATTCGAAATACGAACCAACTCTTTAATGTATTTTTTGATTTACTGGGTGTTTTAAAAATTAATTTATTTTTTTTTAGAATTAAGTTCAATTGGCTGTTATAAACATATACGGAAAACTCTTCTTGTTTACATCGTGCATGGAACCAGATAAAGCACGACGCTGCCAGAGGTTTTAAGTGAAGTTTGAAATTTATTACAATACAAAATAGAACGATAGCAATGTATGATGCGATATCAAGTCGCTGCATATCGTTTATCAGTGTCGTCAACATTTACAGCATCCACAGCACATAAACAAGCGCTACACTTTCAATTTATAATTTGTTCCATTTTTTACCAGCTAAGCACCATAACTTTCAAACATTGAAAGTGTTTAAAAAAATAAATATATAGCGGAAATTAAGTGAAATGAAACATTTGACCAAGACCCAGACCCAGAACACGCTTGTCTGCCCTTAAGAGCTAATTTCATATAAATCATTGCCTCTGGTTTTTGTTGTGGCTTGATGTTTTCCATGTTTACCATTTTTTGTGTTATACTCAAAGTGTTGATCTATCGTTTAGTAAACAAGCTGCATTGATTGAGCATGGAATGCTTTTTAAAGAGCGCAAAAATGAAGGGCGTCAATTTGTTGCAACACCAAAAATGATACTACGTAATTTTTTAAACAGACAAAAGAGGAATGAATATGTTTACATTTATGTTAAATAAAGAAAAGTATGTGGAAAACTCTTGACGCCTTTGATTTCATTTGTTATCTTGAGCTAGCTAAGTTTATAGATGCTTATTATACTACAGCATTCGCAGCGTTTTCATGGGCTCATTAATTGTTTGTGTGTGTGTGTGTGCATGAGCAATCTTAACAATATTAATTTTTCTCACACATCAGCCTAAAGTTAAATGTAAACACAATAAATTGAGTTACAAAATATTAAACGTTTGCAAGCGAAAAAAAAAATGAAGTGATGAATGTTAGCTATAAATACTACAAATGAAAATGCGTAGAAGAAGTGAGAAGAAACCGGAAATAGATGCGTCAGATGCTGCTTTTAATGGAAAGAGTTTTCTCTTTTTTACCTTGGCCGCTATATTATTAGTGTAAATGAGATAATTCGCTATGGATTTAAGACAACCTCTGATGTAATTTTAATTTGTCCGAAAGTTAAGAGAATAATTAAAAAAGATATTAATTCGTTTAAAGCTATATTTGGATTTGCTCGTTCATTTGATTTGATCGTTCATAAGAACTTATTGATTTCAAAGTAATCGAATTCAAAGATTTTTTTAGGGTTTGGCTATGGATTTTGTGTTTTCAACTATAATTCATATTAGCAACGGAGTGTTTCCAGATATGGGACACGTTAGGTTTTTGGCTCATAGCTTTTGATCAAGTGTATAATATGTGGGCACATTCATAGCTATGGAAAGTTTATCAAATAAGTTAAATTTGTGCTGAAGTAACTATATTGATTTAGTCAACCAGAATTTTATGAAGGGTGCATTTTTTGGCAAAAAAAATGTGTACCTGGCTGTGAGACATCTTGAAAAATCCATTAAAAATGGGAAAATATGAAGAAAAATCACCAAAAATACGAAAAATAACAATATATATTCATTTAAGAAGCCTCCATGAACAAAAAACAACATAAAATGGTACATCTTTCATGTTTTTAATCATCCTCTAAATGCGGAAAAATGCAAGAAAACACGATTTAAATATGATATGCTGACAAAAAGGATATTTGACAGTTGGTAAGTAAAACGCATACCTTAAATGCAACAAACAAGGTGTACCACAACCAGTTACATAAGGTGTCCCACAACTGGGAATGGTAGCCATTTCGAAAGTGACTGACAAAATTGTATGTGAGCATCTTATGACAGAAATTTATGTTTCATCTATATCTTTACTATTATATAAAATTTAAGTGAACATTTAAAGTTATAACTTTAATCCAAAAGTACTGGGATGATTTTTATGAAAAAAATTTTAAAATATCATCTTTGTACTACAGAATTATTTGGGGGTATTTTTCTTTCGAAATTTTAATAATAAGTATATTTAATTAAGGTTGTTTTTTAATAAATCGTCCCAGCTGTCACGCATTGCTTATTCGTTGTCTTTTGACGCGTTTGTGTTGAGAGTTGTTGAGACTTGACTTTTTTGTAAAAAATATAAAAACAATATTTTGGAAAAAATCAATTTCGCGAAAAAAATCAAAGGGTTGATTGTTTTGATGACAAAAACAGTAAAATAATTTTCGCGCTTAGGTGGAAGAATTTTGCAAATAAATGCTATGTCATATGAAAGGTAGCCAGATGTGCAATTTTTAATTGATTTAATTTTTTGAGTAAAAAGTCAATATTTTGAAACTTTTTTGACATAATTATAAAACATAGTTACACTGACGCAACGGTATAGTTCAACCTATTTTTGTGAAGTGATTTTATTGAACTTTTGAACAAAAAAAAAAAAATTGAATGAAATATATTAATGGACAGCGGAGATATTTGCATCGAAAGACCAAACTTTGCTTTTCATGTCGTTTTTTCTCATTCTTAGGTAACGATGTTTTATGAAAAAATTGTTAAACTGAAAATTTCTGAAAAATTTTGAATATATGTGAGTGTTTTTGATATCAAAATAACAGAAATTTTTTTAAATTAAATGCACAAAAAACTCAAATGGTAAAAGGTATTATAATAACAAAATTACCGTTAGTTGAAAAATTTCGGAGGGGGCGTGGCAAAAACTAAGTATGTTACATTTTAAGTGGGAACGCTCTTAATAAGTGTACTTAGTTTGAGCGAAATCCGTTGAGCAGTTTAGATTTGTGTAAAGGCCAAACAAACAAACAAACAAACAGAAAATGAGTATTATTACTATAGTCAATTGTATGAAAAAATAGATTTAAGCCATAATTTTTGATTGGAAACAGATATTGGGGTATTTTTTTCACATAAATTATTTTTGAGACTTGACTTTTTTGTAAAAAAAATATAAAAAAACGTTTTGGAAAAAATATTCACTTTATATTTGAAATTTTTTTAAAAAAGTATAAAAACCACGTCTACCTCCCATAGAAAGTAACTCTATGAAAACGGTTAAATTTCTAAAAATTTCGCAAAAATTAATTTAATAAATTAAAATTATGCACATTCACAACAAATTAATTTGCTTGAATCAAGCAAATGTTTTGCTTAAAAGCAAATCAGCAAAACTTTGCTCAATCACAATGTGATTTTAGAAAAAGATTGCTAAAATGCACTCACTCCTCGTGCATTTAGGTAAAAGCAAAATTTTGATTGAATTCAAGCAAGTATTTGCTTAGTTATTATAAACTACAAAAGCAAATTTTTACTTAATTCAGGCAAATATTTACTTAGTTATTATAAATTGGAATAGCAAATTTTTTCTTAATTCAAGCAAATATTTCCTAAGTTATTTTACAAACTCAAATAGCAAATTTTTACTCAATTCAATCAAATTTTTTCTAAACACACAAGCACACGTTTATTCTTTATGAAGAAAATCAGGCGACGATTGGTTAACAACTCCGATGGTCGAATGGATAAGCCCATGCACTAACACTCACGCGGCCGAGGTTCAAATCTCCAGGTGGTGGTAATTTTTCAATTTAATTAAATGTTATTAATTATTTCACTTCAAAAATATGCTAGATTTCAGCAAAAACTAATCAAAATTTGCTCTTTCAATTTATAATAATTAAGCCAATACTTGCTTGAATTAAGTAGAATATTTGCTTGTGCAGTTTATAATAACTAAGCAAAATTTTGATTAAATTCCAGCAAATATTAGTACTTAATTCAAGCAAATATTTGCTTAGCTATTATAAACTGCAAAAGCAAATTTTTTCTTAATTCAAGCAATTTTGATAAGTTGTTGCTGAAATTTAGCATAATTTTGAAGTGGCTGAGGATCAAGCGCAAGTTTTGCTTAACCACAATACAAATTTAGCAACAGTTTTCTCCCTGTATGCTAAACATATTAAAATTCTCTTTGGGTTTGAAATTTGGCGAAATCGTATGAGAACTCGGCCAATCGCCCATACAAAGTGACGTCATAAAAGTAGCATAACTTTTATAATATCTTAAACGTGTTCCGCATTTGAGTTTTTTTTACAAAATGGTATGAACACCACTTCCATCTTCTATACGAAGTGACGTCATCAAACTTTTAAAACATACATAACTTAGAATATACTGTGGGGGTATTTTTACTTCGACCCAGTCGAAGATAATTCCTAACTAGTTTTTGAAGTGAAACTTCTTAGGCGGCGATTGGCTGTGAAATTTTTCGAGTCTCGTCACGAAAATTTTTTCACCTATTGTCACTTTTTTGTGTACACGAGCAATGCAATTTTCTATTTATACTGTTATTTGTAAGGGGACTCCCAAAAGGGTGGCAAATAGAGAGGTGTTTTTAAAAGAAATGTTGAGGGGCAAAAATAAATAGGGCCAGTTCATACATTTGACCCCCTAGGCCTCTTAGGTATTTTGATATGAACTTTTATAGAAATTGTTTTCTATATTTTGTGTTTTTTTATGGTGCCCAGAAGAGTCGCAAATATAAAATAAAAAATTAAAAGTTTTTAAAAAATAGTTAAATAATATTTTTGTGACTGTTAAATATATTTGCAAAATTAAAATTTTTAATTTTGGAATTTGTTGGTTGCCCTTTATAAAAAGTCAAAATAAATAATGAAAGTTATTTATTTATGAAAACTTCCTGAAAATATCGTAACAGGAACTTATTCTGAAAATTTGTGAGCAAAACTCCACGAAAGCTCTTAAACACATAGAACGTTAAAATTTCACACAAATAAACTTAACAATTTAAATATTTTAATATTTTTGAATGAGACAAATAGAAAATAGAAGTTCTTTATTTGTAATATTAATTATTTAAAGTTAATTTTTTAAATGACACAAGTGCTAATTGTGCATTTATATATTTAAATTGAGCTTACTTTTTAATGCTGTCTAAATGAACTTATTTCCTTTAGTTAAAAAAATCAGTGCATCACATTTTGTTCTTATAAAATTTGTTGTTAAAGTTAAATTCGTAGAGCTTACACTTTATTTTATTTTATTTATTATAAATGAATTCATACACTTTTCAGTAATTTTTTAAAGCATTTCTGCCACACTTAATCCTTGTTTAATAATTTTTTTTTCTTCGTTCTGCAGAGACTACAGTATTTAAGCGCCACTGTACACAAGATTTTTCAAATTTTCTTATATTCTTCAATACAAAAAGAATGAAACGAGTAACCGTCCGTAACGTTCGCACCCGTAAAGAGAGTTTTTCCGACTAGTCCCTGGCTGTATGGTAGCGTATCGAAGCAATACTACCAAGCAAAAAGCAAAACTTCATCATTGCGTGCTACTCGTTCTGGCTCGGCACACTCAGTCTCTGCCTCTCTTTCTTTGTTCCACACCCGGTTGGTGCCGCACAAACAAGGGTGGTTCGATGGATGAGCCGCCATCAAGCAAGCCATCAAGAGTTCGCTTCATGTGTGCGCTTGGAATGCATTCCCGGCTTTTGCTCTGTATTGTTGCTTTGAACTGCAGGATGCCAAACCGGGAAGTTGTTAAGCATAACGAAAAATACACACACAAGAGATGAAAAATATAAATAATTTCGGAGAGACAAAATCGATGGAGAGAGAAAGACTAACTAACGAATTCATTTGTTAGCGCTTAAATGAGTGGAACGTTATTGTTTGTTTAAAATATCTGATATTAAAACTAAAATTAATTATTAGTTTATTTATTAAGAGTTTGCAAAAATGTGCAAATTATTTTGCAACATGTGGAGAAAGTAAGCTACAACAAAAAGTAGTGTTGCATGGAAGGTATTTGTAAAATATAGGTTCAAAGTATCTACCGGAGTGAACAACATACAAACACTCACAAGATATACTCTTGTGCAAAATGTGTATCTTGCTCACCCGGTCGAACTTTGTGCTACTGCGTGACTCTTTGATGACATCTGTCCCAGTTGTGCTGGATTTTTTTGGTTTTATTTTTATTCCTTTTTTGTTTTTTGCTTTTTGTTTTAAGCGCATATTAAAGCATCACACGAAGTTTTTCGTTTCGAGTTAACCGTTTGTTGAACCCTTGGCCAAAATATTTTGTTCCCTGCATCCCTACTTTTTATTTTGGCACTTATTCGTGCAATGGTGTGTGTGTGTGTCTCAGCTTCACTAGTCTGTTTTTCTATATTTTCACAGTTTTTCATTTTTCCACAGTCACGGACAAGCAACGAAATTTTCGCTTCACAGACCAGTGATGTGATTTGGCAGGATTTTGCATTTCTTGTGGAATTTTTTAAGCCCGGATTTTAGGCAGAGAGGAATTTTAGATTTTAAACATTTGTATAGAAACATGGACTCTTTCAAGGAATTAGTAGATAATCGTTGTAATATTTTCAGTGCATGTGACATATAATATATGTAGTATGGTATGGTATCAAGTTTTAGAAATATTATATATCATAATACCAAGTTTAGAATTCTTATGGCTTAGTGTTTTTGCCACCTCCGAGTATTACAGTGGCGGAACAAAATAATAGAATAAGTTTCTATTGAACCACCTAGACTTAGGATTATTAATAGAAACATAGGCTAAAGAAAAATAACCACTACTGTATGGTATGGCCACTACAAGGAACTTTATATTATTTATCTCATTTGCATCATATTTCTTACCGTTATAATGCCAAGTGTAAGTGGAATGAAATTATTACAGAATTGCATGGAAAACATAGAAACAATTTGCAATCGTGTTAATATAATTATTAAAGTAAAAACAAATTTTTAATATAACACGCTTTTAGAACGAACTAAAAAGTATAAAAAAATGTCTCCTAGAGTGGGGCTTTTAGTTCTCCTAAAAACGTGAGGCGCATGCTGTAGAGCAGCGATGCCCAGCGCCTAACTCTTTCCACTCTTTTACAACAACTTCAATAATTTCATGATTGTTGTAATTCTCCGAATTCAGTTGCAATATCAGCCTTGCTTCTTTATGTTATTGGCCGCATTCAGTGCAGACAACTGTTGTGAACAATAATGGTAGCGCTATCTTAGTGCGCGATGTTTTTCTCTGAATGTGTTGCTACTCAACACGTCAGAAGTTGGATTCAATTTAATTATATTTAATTTTTATGTAAATTTAATTCAATTGCAAAGGTTTCTCACTTAAATTTGCTGCGTCCTTTATGTGTTTATTAACTTAATAGCGTCAGTAGCAGCATCTGACAGTTAACCAAACAGTTGTGTTCATGTAGCATAGAATTTGTTCGCTCGATTAAAAGGCATCCGCTACCTAATCAGTTTTAGTTAGCGCTCCCAAAATTTGACCGTTCAGCGAATTTTCACACAACAGTTGCCAACTGTTGTCTGCGCTGAATGCGGCCATTGTTTATGTTCTTTCGAACTATCGATAGCTGTTCTGCGTTTGCATATTGTTGTTTTTGTTCTTTGGCACCATGGTTCGCGGCTGTTTTGAACTGTTTTTGGCATTCGCATTGTAGACGTTAACAGCTCGTATTCTTTATATTTTTTGTTGTTGTGCTAATACACATTGAGAAAAAGTTATTAAATACTTGCAGGTGGGTTCTTTTTTATATTGCGTCAGAATAAATTATTTTTATAAGTTTTATTTATTATACCCTTCAAAAATGGCAAGAAAAGACTTTTCGAAAAACTGGGAGTTTGCCATTAATAATAAAAGATTAAAAAGATTTTAGTCTTAAAAATATAACAGCTTAGTTAAAAATAAAAGAGTAAGGGCCAATTTTTCAGTGCGAGCTTAAACTCTAGTCAAATAAAACCAAGCTTAACTCACCTAAATTGGACGTTTAAATTCCATTTAGGCAAAAAGAAAGACATTATATGATAATTTAAGTCAATTTCACTTCAACGAATGCTAAAATATCTAGTTAAACCGAGTTTAAACGTCTAATTTTTGTGAGTTAAGCTAGTTTTAATTTGACTAGTGTTTAAACTCGCACTGAGAAATTGGCCCTAATCTAATAAAAAATATAAGAAATGAAGTTAAAAGCAAATAAAAATAGTTATAAGATTAAAAAATAAAAAAAAATTATAATAAAAATTTACAAAAAAAAAAAACATAAAAAGAAAGTAAAAAAATTAAAACTATAAAACAAAAAATAAAGATTATAATCTTAATAATATAACAGTTTTGTTTATAATAAACAGTAAGATAATAAAATATATAAACAATTAAGGTAAAAGGAAATAAAAATATTATAAGATTAAAAATTAAAACGAATGTATAATAATAAAAAACTCACAAAAAAAAAATAAAAAAGAAAGTAAAAAAATTAAAAACTATAAAACAAAAAATAAAAAAAGGATATCTGAAAACTTCTAGAAAAAAAAACTAGAAAAAAACTGAAATATTTGTAATCACTTGATTCATTATTTTTACGGTGTACATTAGGGTGTCCCAAAAGATAATTTTTTTTCGAACTTCATAGCTGCTCAAAATTTGTTCGAAGGCTTATGAGGTCAAGTGTTTTTGAGATTTTTTTAGATTTTTTGGAAGAGGTTTAGAGGTGACGCTAATCGGGTTTTCTAATCGGGTTTCGGAGATTTTTCGAAATCGAAGCAAAAGTTGGACAATAACAAACTTTTGTCTTTGAATAACTGTCTTTGAATAGTCATTTCGAAAGAAAATGTTTCAAACTTCACTTTAATGTACATAAATCAGAAGTTTTGTGAAATTTTTTCGTCATTTGGGTGTCATATATTTAATTTTTTCGTAAAATTATCGTAAATTGTTTAAAAAACGCTTCATAACTTTTAAAACTTCCATCAAAATAAAGAAATGTAATGATGCAGTTTGAATAATAGTGAAATTCTAAGCAATTTAAAACATAATGTTTTTGATATTACTCTTGCCGTTTCAAAGTTAAAGCCTTTAAAGCTTTTTCCGTTGCCTGAAAACTTTTTGAATTTTAACAAGGCATTGTGTCGTTGCGCGTGCAATACCGCCTATCCGCCACTTGCACATACACACTGACGATGATAGTAAAATTTTACAGAAATGCAGAAAAACTGATTTTATTTTAAGCCATTGAATGGATTTTCAACTGAACTAAACATTTATTGAAATTGCATATTTGCTTTGTTCTCAAATAAGCATTAAATGAAAAATAAAAATGAATCAATCAATCAGGAATGAACAAAATTTAAATTAAATTCATTTTGGCCTATTTGCAATATACGCGGTATTGCAAGTGGCGGATACGTGGTAATTAAAAAAATTATTTGGGACCTTCATTTTACAGTAGATTTGCCTTTTTTCAATTTTTAGTGCAGTATTGAGCATTTGTGTCGAACACGTAAATCTGCCGCGAAGGCCCTATGTTTCTCGATTGTCACCGTTATCTGTTTAGATTTGTTCTTTTGTAAATGTTTCCACTTTGCGTGCAGTTTAAATATAAACCGTGCAATGTTGCGGGCCTCTTGACTTGTATTACGGTTAAAATTAAAGTCCTCTGCTGCTTTTCGAAATGGTGTATTTGTCTGTTTTATGTAACTTGAAAAATCTTTGAAGAACCTGCTGTTTTGTCGACGACTGCGCAGAGCTAAAGCCATCAATCATTTTTCCCACAAGCGATACACTTACTATATTTTTAACGAAGTAAAATCTACTGTAAAATGAAGGTCCCAAATCAATTTTTGAACTAGTTAAAACAGCGGTATAATGTTAAATTACCATTGCTTAAAAATTTTCACAATATTTTGTTGAATGAAATACAATGCTTTGTTGAAATTCAAAAAGTTTTCAGGCAACGAAAAAAGCTTTAAAGGCTTTAACTTTGAAACGGCAAGAGTAACATAAAAAATATTTTTTTTAAATTGCTTAGAATTTACCATTATTCAAATTTCATTAAAACATTTTTTAATTTTGATGGAATTTTTAAAAGCTATGAAGCGATTTTTTAAAATTTACGATAATTTTACGAACAAATTAAATACATGACACTTAAATGAAGAAAAAATTTGACAAAACTTCTGATTTATGTACATTAAAGTGAAGTTTGAACAATCGTCTTTGGAAATGACAACTCAAAGACTTAGAAATCGACTGTTATTGACCAACTTTTGCTTCGACTTCAAAAAATTTTCGAAAAACATTATTTTTAGGGAAAACCCGATTAGCGCCACTACTGAACCTCTTCCAAAAAATCTGAAAAAAATATCAAAAACACATTACCTCATAAGCTTTCAAAAAAAGCTTAAGCAAAAAAAATTTTTTTGGTACACCCTAGTGTACATATATATAAGTTCGCTGCCAGCACTCGTGTTATTGGTAATTCGTCATTGCATTCAGATTTTAAAATTTTTTGATGTTGTTGCTTTTTGTTGTTGTTGTTTTTGCACTCTTCAAATAATTTTCGTGGGCATCGCTGCTATAGAGAATAGTAAGGAATGTTATAATCAATTGTCGTACGTTAAGCCTAGTACTCTGTTCAATTGCGTGAAATTTCGCTTGCAACATCTATTTATTTGTTGCGTTAAATTTCTGACTTAAAATTTGTTGCGAGTAATTTCTATGGAAACGTTTTTCAGAGAGACTCAGAGAATAAGTTGGGAGATTTAATATGATATCTCTCTTTTCACCTCAAAATAAATATGCCGTACAATTAAATTGTCGTGAAAAAATGTTGCTCAGAAACATGTTGCTATAATTTCACGCAGCGAAACAGAGTACTGCTCTGACGAACATGTTGTGAAAATTTCCACGCTTGTTTCACTGCTGTCAATTTTTGTATGGAGATTTGAGTGAAATTTCACATGGAACTGAACAGAGTACTATGCTTAAGTGTACAAATAATTTCTTAACCCAGGTCTCTTGACTGTCAGGATAGAAATCCTTGCATGGATGGAAGATTCAAGTTTGCTATGGTTAGTGATGCAGTGTTAAAATTCTCTTAGCATGCACCCCACGTTTTTATGAGAACTAAAAGCCCCACTCTAAAAGAAATTTTTGTAATCTTTTTAGTTCGTTTTAAGAACGTGTTATATTAAAAATTTGTTTTTACTTTAATAATTATTTTCTGATTTTTAGTCTTTGTCAAAAACTTTAAAAATTCGAATTTTAAAAAATTCACCACTGAAAGTGACAAAAGAATTTGTTCCAGAAACCGAAATAGTTCTATAAACATTAAAAACTTAACAAAAAAAAAAACCTCGAAAAAAGCTCGAACTCACAACCTCACGATTATAAAAACATATTCTTAATAGCAATAAATAAAACTACTTTCTTATAAAATAAATAAAAAATTTTATTAAATCTACTTTTTTACAATTTTTTTTTTCACCCTCAAATTCAAAAGTGGTGAATTTTTCAAAATTGAGCATAGTACATAGCTCAGTTTCATGTGAAATTCCACTCAAATCTCTAAACAAAATATGACAGCTGCGAAACAAGCGTGGAAATTTTCACAACATTTTCGTCAGAGCAGTACTCTGTTCCGTAGCGTGAAGTTATCGCAACATGTTTCTGAGCAACATTTTTTCACGACAATTTAATTGAACTGCCTATTTATTTTGAAGTGAAAAGAGAGAGATCATATGAAATCTCCCAACATATTCTCTGAATCTCTCTGAGAAACGTTGCCATAGGAATTCCTTGCAACAAACTTTAAGTCAGAAATTTCATACAACAAATAAATAGATGTTGCCAGCGAAATTTCACGCAAACGAACAGAGTACTAGTTTTTTAATAATTCTAAAAAATATATATTTTTTCGAATTATTAAAAAACAATATTGTAATGAAAATATGCCATCATTAACTTTTCATGTGAACAGAGTACTAGGTTTTAGAATTTGTTTCATAAAGCCTAGTACTCTATTCATTTGCGTGAAATTTCGCTGGCAACATCTAATTATTTGTTGCGTGAAATTTCTGACTTAAAGTTTGTTGCGAGGAATTCCTATGGCAACGTTTCTCAGAGAAACTCAGAAAAAAAGTTGGGAGATTTCATATGATCTCTCTCTTTTCACTTCAAAATAAATAGGCAGTACAATTAAATTGTCGTGAAAAAGTGTTACTCAGAAACATGTTGCTTTAATTTTACTCTGCGGAACAGAGTACTGCTCTGACGAAAATGTTGTGAAAATTTCCACACTTGTTTCGCAGCTGTCATATTTTGTATAGATATTTAAGTGAAATTTCACATGAAACTGAACAGAGTACTATGCTTTAAAACGAAAATCCGCCCAAATTGTTGAGGCTTGAACTCTACTATATTTTCGGTGGTTGATTTTTTTTGACGCTTCACAACAAATCGCTGAGGAACCCTAAAAGCGGTTCGCTTGCCACTCTTGTAGGGAAATTGCTTAGGACTTCTCTTGGCGATTCGTTTGAGACTCTTCCCAGCGAATCGCGTAAGACACCTCTCGGCGGTTCGTTAGCGTCTCTTCCCAGCGAATCACTTACGAACAACCCTTTAGGCAATTCGTTCGAGAAACTTCCTGGCGAATCACTTAAGACCCCTCTCGGCGATTCGTTCGCGAATTTTCCGGGCGAATCGCTTTTATGGCCTCAGCTGCTTACAGTCGGCGATACCCGGATGACTCCCAACTGAGCTGGCCGGCGATTGTCTCATGTTCCAAGCGATATGCTGGTGATTCTGAGGCTATTGAAAATGTTTGCAAGGGAAGTTTGATTTCTTTTGCTTTTGATTTCTTTTTAACTAATTATTTTCAATATAATTTCAAAATTACAAAAATTAAAAAAAACTAGTAAGGAAGTAAATTTGACTGAATCGAAGTTAAAATACCTCCACGCACATTTTTTAGTTTATTCGAAGTCTTGAATGTTGTGTGATTTTGGTGACGTCACTTTTATAAGGCGGGGTTTTTATCCAAATATATCACATTTGAAACACAGAATTTTTTCATTTATTAAAGCAGCTGATGTTACAAATATGAAGTTTAAATATTAATGTTTTTGGAATTTGTCAATATTTGACTATAATGATGACGTCACTTTGTATGGGAGGTGGAGGCGGAATTTTAAATTTTCTGTTTTAAAATGCAAAACATCGAGTGCATAGTTAAGATAAAAACAAATTTGCAAAGTTTTAAGTCATTTTACTAATTTTTGTGGAATTTAAGGAGATTTAACTGGTTTCATTAAGTCCTTTGTATGGGAGATAGACGTAGTTTTAATTGGATTTGTACAAATTTCATACTTAAAGTGCATATTACTGGTTGAGGCATAGTGCAAAATTTAAAGACATTAAATCAGTTCTTGTGGAATTTAAAGCGATTTTACCGTTTTGATAAAGTCACTTTGTATGGGAGGTAGGTGTGGTTTTCATCCGATTTTCTCAATTTCGAACTTGATCTTTATTTTTGAACAAAATGTTTAAATATTGAATTTCGTAACGATAGCTCTAAAATTACGGCTGTTATCGTGATCTCAGACAGACAGCCGGACAGACGGACATGGCTAAATCGAATGAGGAAGTGTTATATACTTTTATACCTGCCACGTCTTCTTATCGGAGAGACGGATATGGTTAAATCGACTCAAGTGGTGATGCTGATCGAGAATATATATACTTTTCTTTACCTGCCACGCCTTTTTATCGGAATTACAAACGGAGTGACAAAGTTAATATACCCGATACGCATTTTTATATGCGTGAGGTATAATAAACAACTTGAAATTTTTTCCTAAACATATTTTGGTGGTATTTTTTGCAACAAATATTGATTTATACACACACAGAGAAAACAACATTTTCAAAAGTGGCAGAAACGAGCTACTTTTAAAAACGTTTAACCCAGATTTTGCACTTCTAACGTTTATTTTAATTTTAAAAACGAACATTTTAAAATTAAATAGTAAAACGTTTATTTTCATTTTAAAAACTTACATTTTCAAATGAGATTCTAAAATGTTGGTTTGATTTTTAACAATGGATATTTTAAAATGCTGTAGTAAAACGTTTATTTTCATTTTAAAAACGAAAATTTTAAATCGAGATTCTAAAATGTTCGTTTGATTTTTAATAATAAATTTTCTCAAATGTAAAATGTTTATTTTCATTTTAAAAACGAAAATTTTAAAATTAGATTCTAAAATGTTCGTTGGATTTATAACAATAAACATTTTTAAATGCTATAGTGCAACAATTATTTATACTGTAAGAACGAAAATGTTAATTATTTCCCATTAATTCATAAATTTACAGAAATTCGCATTTCCTCTATTAATTAAAAAAGCTTTATTGTTTTTAAAATTACAGTTTTACAGTTTTTAGGCCAACTGCAGATTGATGAAATCGAGATTGGAAAATATTTAATTTTCTGAACAAATATCAAAAACATAAGTCAAGGAAACATATATAACAAACAATTCGTTATAACAAATGTTTTGAAACAAAGTATGTGAATTTTACTATGTCATGGTAAAACGTTCGTAGTTGTTTCAAAAACGTTTCGTTTCACTTTTCTATTTAAAAATGTTTTCATTTTTGTATGGCGTAAAATGTTTCTAAAAATATTAATTTTAACCTACTATATTATAGTAAAACATTCGTAGTTGTTTTAAAAACGTTTCGTTTTACTTTTCTATTTAAAAATGTGCGTTTTCATTTTTGTATGGCGTAAAATGTTTTTAAAAATATTAATTTTATCCTAACATATCATAGTAAAATATTCGTGGTTGTTTTAAAAACGTTTCGTTTTACTTTTCTATTTAAAAATGTGCGTTTTCATTTTTGTATGGCGTAAAAAATTTTTAAAAATATTAATTTTACTAAACGATTTTAAAATGTGCGCTTTTGATTTTTTGTTTTCTCAGTGCATGATTCGGGATTTCAAATTAAATTAAAATCACATCACTGTCACAGATGCGGTAGCTTATTGCCTTATGTGATTATCCTGTAACAACGCCATTTTAATCCTCTAAGCACTTTTCTAGCACGTACTTTTGTATGCTCTTGTAAACATTTTAACTATTTTCTTTGAAAAAATTTTGCTAGTTTGTGTTGCGTGCTTGACAACGTGACTTTTTGTCAAATCGCAAAGTTAAGAGACTGTTACAGAGTCTGGAAAGACATTTAGCAAGAGCCACATTATATATAACAAGAAGAGATTTTGTAAAACTTACTTTATTAAATTCAATTCAATTGAATTCTTTGAAATTTTTAAAGTATTAAATTGAGTAGTTTTCAGAAAGGTAAAATAATAATAAAGGATACTTATACTTTCGAACATGAATAGGACATAAACCCTAGTGCAGGTAAGAAATTTTTACGACGATTTTTTTAAATGATGATAAATTTAAATGCAATTTTCTCTAGCTTTTCCATCGTTTGCATAAATTTCTACCTATTTAAACATAGTTTTTGTAAGAAGAAAACTCTAATTGCGCATGGAAATTTATGCAAATGAGTGCTATAAAAATCAGGAGCCAACAAACTCTTGAGTATGGATAACAGCTAAGGAGGAGAAATAAAGAATTGCTATAGAAAACGTTAGACAGAAGCAGCAGAAAGTCAAAGCAAAAGGATAAATGTGCAAAAAAAAAAACAACAATTATTAAGTAAATATATGTTAGATAGACTGAAAACTATTCAACCCCATTTCAAACTAACATATCGATATTTGCTGTATATATATTTGTTTTGTATATATTTGTATGCATACATATATAACGTTTCATGGAATCACGACGACAGTCACAGACATTTCTGAATCCTTTTTGTGCCAGAAGACAGACAGGAATTGTGTTTCGACATGAATTTAGAACACTTGAGAACGTGACTCAGAAACTTTAGCGTGTATAAATTTATGACTTGTGCAAAAAAAAAACAAAAAAAAAAACAAAATTATAATAAATAGGATGTGTGGTAAGAGAATCAAGCGAACTTTATCTAAAGCGCAATGTTAGGAAAACAAAGTTAGATACTGGCTTGTTTGAAGTTTACCAAATTCGAAAAAAATACATCCTTAAGAACCACCTACAACCAATAAAAGCAAACAACAATGTGAAAGGCATAGCTGAAATGAAGAACGATTAAATTACGTTCTTCAAATTTAAAGAAACGAAGACGTTGTCGCGAGCTCAACTTCCGTAAGTTAATTATGGTTAAAAAAAAGTCGGCAACATTTATTTCACTTCCGCCGCGTGGAATCGAAATGAAACATGAGCACCAATTCAAGCAAAAAAATATAGCTCTTTATTTCGTTCTCTCAAAGGACAGGATTCTAGATGTTAAGCGGTTATGTTCGAACCATCAATAAAGACCTTGATAATTAAACCAAGCCAAACACATGTTTTTATGTGGGTTTTCGGCATATAAATTAACAGCTTGGATTTTTTTTGTTGCATGCCTACGAATGCATTATTTTCAAAATTTCGGCAACTCCTTAAAAACATGATATGAATCCATCATCTTGTCTGTCGTCAGTTGGACGATATGTTATAAAACTAGCTGATGATTTCTTTGCTTTCTATAAAATCGCGTGTGTAACTGAATATGTGAATGAGAAGAGTTTGCTGACAACAACAACAACAGCAACAACAACAACAACAAAAACAACAACACCAAAAACAGCAGTAGCAATCATTCAGGAAGGAATTAATTTTCAATAAAAATGTTCCAATCAGCCATCAGCATAGAGGTCCATTCTTTCGATGTGCGTGAATTGGAAAACAACAGCTGTCTGCTGCTGCATAGAAGCAAGGCGGTAGTCGACGTGCGACAAAAAAATTGTGACAAATTCGGCTGTGGAAAAAGTGAAAATACTATAAAACGCCCTTATTTTAGGTGATTTTTTTTCTTGTTTATGGTTTTATAACGTAATACAAGTCGACATTGTAGCATATGCTTAGATGAGGGCACCCAAGACTCTGATTTGGGAAGTGATGCTCTTTAAATTATGATTTGTTATTGTTAAATTATTCTAAAGAATGTTTTAAGTACGGTGACCATATTTCCTAGATGAAAAAAAAAAAAAAATTAAAATGACCTTTCAAATGACAATAGCATTAAAATAAAACTATTCATATAAATATTTCTATATTCTTACTTTAACTGTAGTTTAGACCGTACCAGAAAAAATGTGCACTCTACATCATCAAATCCGAAGCATCTTTGGTAGGCAATTTCGAACAAAATTTTTTGGCCGAACGTAGGGGTCACTCTTATTAATTTTTCGTCATATCTTCGGCATTTATAGTGTGATTTTAAAGTTTGATTTATCGATGTTTTTATCTCAAGGAGGTCAATTTTATTGCTCCAAAAGTCATTGACCTCAAGTACCCCGTTCTAGTACTTATTCACCAGATCTCAGCTTTTAAAATCCTAATGTACCAATGTAATGTTTGAAAAGTAAAGCTCGCAATAAATCATTAAATTTGTTCCAAGGAAGTCGACTGTTTCAGTAGATCTACTTTAACCCTTTCGCCCTGGAGTTTGATATGTAGGATATGTAAGTTTTAGCTTCAGTTATCGATATATGACAAATATGGGTTTGTTCGGAAATGCATCATGGTTTGCAGTATGCGCACGGTTGCCACCTTTGTGGGAAAAATCCCATTTGTGGTTATTTTTAATTGTCGTGGGAAAGGGGAATTCCCATGGGATTTTTGAAGCGAACCTTTTTACGCCTCGTTTTGTGATTTGCTTGAGTGAAATCTGAAAAACGACACTTTTTTTGTTGTTGTTTTTTTAATTGTGTCTATTGCAACAAGAGGATATAAAATTAAAAATATTTCTTTGCAAGCGTGAGGATCGAACTCGCTCCTTCCGATCGATAGATCGACACACTAACCACTACTCCAAACCAACCATTTCTAATATGGTGTGATATATTCAATATTAACTGAAGCTATGTAGATGACAGAGATTTATTAAAGGGATTGTTCATTAGCTGCCCTACATATTCTATTGTGAATGCGTGAAGCTATAATGCAGCAGACAAGGTTGCCAGTAATGCGGGAAAAATCCCATTCCTGGTAATTTTTAATTGGTCTTGGGAATTTTTTTTTGGAAATTCCCATGGTATTTTTTAATCCAGCGTGGTATTTTTTAATTGGCGTGGGAATTCGGCGTGGTATTTTTTAATTGCATGGGAATTCTTCTTCTTAAAAATTCTTTTTCACTTTTATTAAAATTTAATAATGGTATTGGATGAACGACGTAAGCGTAACGCTATAAGTTTACGCTGTACATTTCCTCGAACCTATTTTTAAGAAAAACGATTAAATTACTTATTTGTTTTAATAACAAGTTTCCATCACAAAATTGCATGAAAACTTAGTAGACATTTTTTGACATATAGCAATACTATCTTGATTATTATTTTTTGCAAGCGTAAAGTTTACAAAAATTATTTTAAAGTGACTAAAATACCATGCCGAAAAAAGTAGTTTCGAGATAAATGAGTATAAAGAGAATGAATGTAGATGAAAGACTGTGGCTCGACACCTACTAAAAATTCTGGAAAGTGAAAATACAAGGTTCAGTTGCTTTTTGACAAGACGTAATGTAAAGTAACATAGAAATCTAAAATCCACGGATCTATACGTCCCGTCACGTTGCGTTTATTATAACCACTTGTATGAGAAAGCATTGTTTCAAACTATAAGTAAAAGAACGCTCTGCTCAACTGATATTAGATCACATTACGTTACTTCTATTATAATTGGAAGTTAACGTCAGAAAGACTGTACTTTTGAAATATAAAATTCTAAGCCTTAAACAATGCTGTTTTGCTAATTATAATTTGCGAATGACAAGCGATCCAAATATTTGCACAACAAGATAAGGACAAATATTGATGTAATATTTGCTAGAAATATCGATGACATTACATCTATCTTATATAAGTTTGATATTTTAGATATTAAAACCCAATTATTTCATTAACATTTACAAAAATAATTCAAAATTAATGTAAAATAATAATGTAAGGTGATAAAATTTACTGGTGGGAAATTATTCGTTTAGTAACATTAGGTATTTAAAATTTTTCAATTTAAAAATTTTTTTATTAAAAAACCATTAAATTATGAAACATATAAAACTGCGAAAAAGCTTCGCTTCTCTCGTGTGTCCAGCGACGCATCTGTTTTTTTTTTAATTAAGTGTGTTTTTTTTAATTCACGTGGGATTTTTTTTGTTTTGTGGGATTTTTTCTGTTTTGAAGGATTTATTTTTATTTTTCAGTTAAAATATGTATAAATATATACTTAAAAGTGTATATTTTTCATATTTTGTGCATTGTCAAAATTGTCTCAACCCATCTATATGGTTTTTTAGCAACGAATTCTTTAAGATTTCGGTTACTTTGGTTTGGTGGGAAGTTCTTTCACTCTTGACATCCATTGCGAAAATATGTTTCAGTGAATTTTTTCTTTTTTTATTAATATACAAAATTGGTTATCTTTGAATTGATTTGTGATTGGTTCTTATTACGAGTTGCTTTCGACGTAATCTTCGCTGGTGATCGAACAACGAGTATCGAACGTCAAACCCTGTTGAAATGTTCATCGAATTTTTAGTCGAATAGAATTTTGATGCGGTGTGTGCTGAGCAATAATTGTTAAAAAGATAAGAATTTGGGGATTCTGTTCTGCTTTTTAAAGACTAAAAACTAATTTGGAACTCTTTTTGTAAATTTTATGCAGGTCTAAGGTGGATTAAAAAAATATTTTTTATTGAATATTCTTACTAAAAGACTAATTTATACACAGACGACAAAATATTCTAGTTGTTCTTTTAAATTTTTTTGTTTCAGTTTTGAAAATTTTTTATTTCTGTATTATTTGCTGTGGTAGTTTTTAATAGAAGAGAGGTTTTTGGTGGTTTTTTTTTAATACAAATGGGTTATCGTGGTTCTTTTAAATAAAAATGGGATTTTTCGTGGTTTTTTTATTTGCGTGGGTATTTTGAATGTCCATGGAATTTTTTGAGGTTTTTTTTAATTGCGATGGGATTTTTTTTTTCAATTTTATATCATGGGAATTTTTGTGGTTATTAACTTTTGCTATTGTGGGAAAAAGGTTTTTTTCGTGGGAATTTGAGGTGGCAACCGTGAGTATGCGCACAACTGGCATTCTTTAAGCATCGAACTTGCAGCGTGAATTTTTTTATGCGAGTGATGAGTGGCCCTTAAGAGAAAAATTAAATTTTCATATGTTTAATGTTTGCAGAGCTGCAAAATAGGCGTTTCTCGAAAAGTTTGCTTATGTTGTAAAAACAGTTGGCGCATCATGATGCATTCCGATTTTCATATTAGATGTTTGGCATACTTGAGAATTCTTAAACTCTATTCTATGTTCTGTCTTCTAGAGCGCTTCATATTTATTTTAATGTGAAGTCACATCGTCTATAACCAACAAACGATGTAAACGCTTCCTACGATACCTCATTTGTCAAATTACGATAAGTAGTTTAGAAATTAGGGTGGAACAAATACTTGCGAGTTGCACTCAAAAATGACAATATTATACTTAAAAAAGTCCACACTACACGTAGTGACGCACGATTTTTTTTGAAAACTGTGTACTTGAGTGCAGAAAACCACAGACGAGGCATAGAACTATTATTGGAACAGTTTAAAAATTATTTTTTAATGTAAAAATTCTAAGATATAGCCTGTCAAATTTGCTGGGACATATAATCCCAGTAGAGGCGAGAGGATTCACAAATATTTTTATTTTTTTTTTGCCGAAAGTAGAGTCCCCTTTGTAAATTTTTTGTCATACCCTTCGGTTTTTAGAGTCAGTACATATAGCATACTAAAAAACTTGCCAGGTGGCATGGCGGCCATCGATGAACATCACATCGGCTTTTAATATAAAATAGAGAGCCATGAAATAAAAAAGTCAGAAATAAAACCAACTTGAATCACCTCGCAATATGATTGATTAAAACTAGATGTTTTTATATTGAATTCGATGTTACTGAAAAAGTACCTAAAAAGGTAACAACGCCAGCCCTGCTGACAAGCAATCGATTTTTTAGTAAGTCATTTGTCCAGCTTAGATAAATGTGCAAGTGAAAATGTGCAGTAGAAAGTAGCTTAATATATTAATAAAAGTAGATTTTTTAACATAAGTTTTTCCATTATAAAAGATATGTGGTTTAGTGTAACGATAAGTGCGAATTAAACTGCTTTACCATATGGTAAAGACCTTAGAGATGCTGGACAACGGCTTCAAAGCCCTAGATTTGATTTTACCTTTATTTGTTTAATTCATTTTGTAGAAGTTGATTTCTGGTGGGTAAGTTCTTAAACGGGGTACTTAAGGTTATGACTATTGGAGCGAAAAGATTTGTGACCTCGAGACAAAAAATTCGATATATCGAGAGCTTATATTCAATATGACCTATCTACCAAAAAAACTTTTTTCAGGAGAGCAAAAAACCGTTTAAATCTTACAATGTACAAATATTCACCAACTTAAGTACCGGAATATTGTATTAAAAGAATAGCTTGCCATAAAAAAAAAAACAATAGTGAAATCACGTACTTTTCGTTTAAGTGTAGATAAGTTGTTTTGTACTTCAAATATTTTTTTTCTTAAATGAAATCAGAAGATAAGTCTTTTTGTTTAATAGGAAAAGTAAGTTCTTCATGAATTCATTGACGATTTTATTCAGATTTTAAGAAAAAATTGTTGATAATAATATTAACAAAAACAAGAGAAAAATATCAAAATAGTAATAAAGTATGATATTGGTGTATTAATTTAATCGCCTACATTTTTTCAATATTATCATAAAAATATTGATATTTTTAAAAAATTACAGACTTTAATTCTTGGAAATGGTTGCACTTTTTTGATTAATAGGCAGCGGAGCAGTATGCAAATTAGAGCCATGATTTCTCTTCCTTCTGCGGATAAGGCCCATTGCCGAGTTATTAATATTCTAAGAGAATTTCATTCGATTACAAAAGCATCTGTTATTTGTCCAATATCTTCCTCTGCTGATGATGTAAACGCAAATTTTTTTAAATTTTCTTGAATTTTTTCGAAAAATTGTGTAGATAAGTCCTTTTGTATTCACAAACAAACAAAAAAATTTTATTGTAGATAAGTCAAACATTTAAGGGGGGAAAACTTTGCTAAGCTCTGTTTTTTTGTATTAAAATAAATCTCATATGGTGGCGACTTCTTTGCCATACAAAACTCAGTTTTGTGGAAAATGTAGGTAGGTCATATTGAATATTAGCTCTGGATATCATACTTTTAGATCAGACTGTAAATGCCGAAGATATGATGAGAAACTTTAAAGGAAGACATACAATAAATAAAAAAAAATTTTGGAACGAAGTTCCTTTACGCGTCTTGCGGGTGGTGTGATTTGGTAGAAACCGTCACGTAACAATGAGACTGCTGTGTGTGTATGCGTGCGAGTAACACGCATCCCTGCAAACATTTGGAAGACGAACTTACGATTCGCCCAAGGGTTATTTGGAAGATGGATCGCTTTTCGATCGCCCAAGCGATGAATGCGCGATTCAAGAAAAATCTTCAAAATCTTCCTACGCTCATTTCGCCGATCGTTGGAAGATGAATTGCTTTCCGATCGTCTAAGCGATGAATGCGCGTTTCAAGAAAAATTTTAAAAATCTTCCCTTGCGCATTGCGGCAATCGTTGGAAGATAACTTTTTTAAAAACTTTAAAAATCAATCGTTGGAATATGAAGCAGACTATTCAATACACTTCTCCTCTAAAAAATAATTATCGAAAAATTTTAAAAAATTATTTTTTGTATTGAATTGCCGTATGGAAACTGAAAATATTCATATCAGCACGATTTTCGGTGGTCGATTTTTTTTATGAAAAAAATAGATAATTTTTTTCAAATGTAACCACAAGTACGCTTTATATGATCTATATACCAAGCATAATGTATGTACAATAACTTAATTTTACATTTTTATTAACACAACAATTATTTATAGTAAATATGGAATATACTGTATACTTTTGAAAAACATTGAAATATTTACTTTTGCTAGCGCTTTAAAAAAAGTTCCACAATATTCTACTATATTTCTTTATAAGTTTGAACAAATAACATATAATTAGTGTAAAAAAGTCAAGTGTTGGTCCCCTATTTCCCCCGCTTTATTAATAGAATAGGTTTCCTCAGACCACACAACCAAAAAAAGGCTAAAAATATTCTTAAAAATATGCTTGGGGTGCCACTTTCTGAGGTATTGAAAAATATGATTGCGAAAATGAGTTTGATGATGAAGTTAAAGACAATTAAAACTCTGCAAAATATCTATAATTTGCATTTTGCTCAATTTTCATCTTGTCAAACAAAATTTTTCGTTTCTGTTTTTTCATTTATGTTTATGACCACAATAGCCACATTGGATCCGACATTTTAAATTTTGAAAATCTAATGCTGAAATCATAATCAGCGACCTCACAAACTGCTAGGTACCAAGTTTCATTAAAATCTATTAAGTCCATATAAAAACTAGTGTTAAGTTAAAATACTCCCAAAACCGTATTTTAGTATGTTCCAAGTTTTCAATGTTGTATAATTTTGATGACGTCACTTTTATAGTACGTGGTTTTTATATTAAAATATTTCAAATTTGAAAATCAGGGTGTGCTTCTTTTGTGTAAAAGCTTTTACTATTGTTAAGCTTATGTGTAAAATATCAAATTTAAACCACTATAATTTTTTTATTTTTTTGGAATGAAAAGTTTTGCTATAATGATGACGTGGGAGATAGGAGATAGGCGAAGTTTTCAGTTTATTTAACAAATTTCAAACATCAAGTGCATAATTAAGATTTAAACTAATTTGCTAAATTTTAAGTCATTGCATTGTATTTTTGTTGAATTTATAGAGATTTTACTGATTTCATAAAGTAACTTTGTATGGGAGGTAGCTTTGGTTTTCATGTGGTTTATAAAAATTTCATAATCAAAGTGTAAGTTAAGGGTTTCTACCCTTATAAATAAGCTTCTGCTTATTTGCAAAATTTGAAGTCATTGGATTAATATTTGTGCAATTTAAAGAGATTTTATAGTTTTGATATATTCACTTTGTATGGGAGGTAGGCGTAGTTTTTATCCGATTTGGCTCATTTTTTAACTTGATCTCTATTTTTTAATAAAAAGCTCTTATGTCGAATGTCGTTACGATAGCCTTTAAATGAAGGCTGTTAGCGCTATCACAGACGGACATAGGGACAGACAGGAGGTGATGCTGATCAAAATTATATTATTTTCTATGCCTGGCACGCCTCACCATCGGCAGTATGCGTGGGGGTATAAAATAATTTTGTCCTCGTAATTTGGCTATAAGTCCCTGTGTGCGCCGTTTTAACCCAGTTCCTGCCTTCAGTACGAAGCAATGCAAAACAAAACGTTCCGCTTTAACGCACCTCCTTAAAGCCGAGCAGAGGTCTAACAGCGCTTAACTTCGAACATGGCACCCACTTCATTGGAAGTAAAAAAAAGTAAAATGCACCAAATGCCCTCTCGAAAAAGTGCAAAAAAAAAGAGATAAAAGAAGAATGGACACAAAAGCAGCCAGATTTTGACATTGATGTAGACATGCATACAAAAGTGAGTAGTGAGTGCATCATCGTACATTGTATCTCCTTGCCTAAGTAGGTTCTTATTATGCATGTATTATCTGCATGTTCTTCACCTTTATTGCATTGTGTAGGCGGCTGATTTTGAGCAGGCAGAAGTATATGTGGACTATCTTGGCTGAATGGCTGATGTGTTTTTTTGTTGTTGTTTTACTAAATTGTGGTGTACTGAAGGGGCTTGAGCCTCGCATATCATCCTCATAATGTCGTCATTATTCAATACAATTGAGTGGAAGACGAAGAAAAGATTGTGGAAGAAGACGACAGACACAGCATTGAATTCACAAGAGTAGAAAAGAAATTCAAAATGTCATCTTCCGGCAATCAGCAGCAGACATAATGTGTTGGATAAATGCTTTAAAATGTTCAGACTGACTTCTAAGGCTGCTCTTGCTGCTTGGCTGCCACCTTAGCAAGTAGAGCTGCAAAGGAACAAGGTTAAACATGGGTGATGCTTCATCTTTCAGGATGAAGTGAAAACATGTGAAAATCCTAAAAAGGCGTTTTTAATTGATTAACAATGCTGAGTAAGTTAAGAAAAAACTTTATGTGACTAATAGTTCTTGAAGATCTTACAAACACGAAAGATGTTGCGACACGAATTCTATATTAAAAGTGATTATCAACAACTTAAATATCTTCAAGTTGTTTTCATCTACGAAAAGAAAAAAACTTTATGTGGTTGTAGAGTTCATGCTTCAAAATTCACTGACTATTTATTTGCACACATGTCTGTCCGTTTAGTCGGAAGACTGACCTGCTGAACGTTAACCCCTTTACTTTGCCATCAACAGAACTACAGCTCGAAGAGCAGCAGCAGCTATGAAGAACAATGATTTCCGTTTCTTTGTGTATAAATTCTTTGTTGCTGTCGCTGCTGCTGCTGCTGCTTTTCTTAGCATTAACTACTACTAACTAGCTATTGATTTTATACTTTAAAAAGCGAGCAAAGAAATAAAACCATTTCATGCTTACTACTTTTCAAGGAAACCCTTCAAATTTTTACTTATTTTCATTTTCTGCAAATGTGGCAGAATTTTTTTGAAAAACTAGTTAGAACTTGGTGTATCGCACATGTGCGTCTTGCGTCTTAGTTGTCCGCTTCAAAATTGGCATCGAAAATTTAGTCGAAACCTTTAGCTGCTGGCAACACTGGTTGTTACAAAAAAAAATAAAGGTAAAAACCGCTGAAAGCTTAAACATGTCTGCACCAGTTGCATGTAAGCGGTTTTGCCTTGTAAGCTGCATCTTGCAGCTCACACAAGAGAATGTATGACAAATTTTATTGCATTTTAATTGGTTTTAACATAATTTCTTTATCATCTTATGAAATGGTGTAAATAAGTGGATGGTTGGGCACTTAGAAGTCATTGTACTCGGCTTGTGGCCTGAGTGTGTGTGCTTCCTTTAATAAAGATCTTAGCTATGCTACTAGATTTGCTGCACTGAAAAAAATTAACATATGAGACGTCTAGACTCAAAAAGTAGTCAATTTCATCTGAAACAAAAATAATTGAAATTCTAATACAATATTTTGGAAAAACATTTATTTCAACATTTTCTATGTGTCTACAAAATTTAAGGCCAAACAAAAATTATATTATTAAAAATTCCTTGATTTTAAAACCAGTAAAATTTGTATACCATTTGGGTTGAAAACTGGTCAAGTCCAACAAAGCTTCAAGGCATGACGCACAGTGCGCTTTTTCCGATTTTAGGATGATATTTGCATTTGAGGAGCTATAATAAATAGGGTCATGAAATGATTTTTAGCCCTATTTACAGTAACAACTGCAACGCCTACCTCCCATACAAACCAAATTTCTTCAAGAAAAAACTGCATAAAATTGCTTTTATGTTTTTAAAGAATAAATATAGTTTATTTAACTCCACTTTAACGTCGTGCAACATATTATTAACCCTTAATGGCCATACTTCGCTCCCGTAACATAGCGGCCACACTGCACATTGGGCCAGAAATTTGCAAAAGTGGCCAAAAATCATATCTTGGCGTTGAATAGACAGCATTTAATAAAACTTGATGCGGGATACTTCGAATACAGCATATTTTCTAAGCATAATAGGAAAAATGGGCGGGATTCAACAAAGGGGCATGGCTTTATCAATAAAATACTGTCTCTCATCTAATATTGGCACCAGCTTATTGAAATTGGGTATAAGGGTGGGTAGGATCGTTTCCGAGCATGTTATAAAAAGTGGCCTTCCACAAAAGGCGTGACACTATTAAATAAACACTTTAGTTTGATTATTATTGATTCTGGGGCATTAAAAGTTAGGCGGGATACGAGAGAAAATAAAAGGACGCTTTTACCGAATATGACCTCTGATGTGTGAACTAAATAAAATATACAATTTATTAAAAGGGTTTGAGAAAATAGCACTTTTAGAACGATAAATATGTTATTAAATCAAGAAACAAAAAACCCGCAACTAGCCTACATAAATAACATATACAGCCCAATTCTGAATGATTTTTCTCGGGGAATTGGTAAAGAGAGTTTTAATTTTTATGACAGAAGATAAAGATATCATATTTTTTTTACACTCATGAATATTGACGGTTGATGAACAAATCGGCATTAAAAATTTCAAGAATGTTTCTGAACTTTATCTAAAAATTAAAACTCCCTTTTCCGATTCTCCGGGAAAAATCATTCAAAACTGGGCTGATATAGTTTCCAGGGTCACCACGTGGAGTTTGCGGGGAGAGCCCCATGTTTTTACTCTTTTATTTTTAATTTTTTCTGCTGTTTTGTTTTTTATAAGTATTTATTTTTAAATTTTTTTTTATTTTTTGCTTTAATATTTATTGTTTTTGTTTTTTATATATTTTTTAATTTTTAGCTTTAATTTTTTTTGCTTGTAATTTTTTTTTATTTTTTTCTCCTTTTTTGCTTTTAAAATTTTTTTATATATTGCTCGAAATTTTTTTATTTCTTGCTTTTCTTTGTTTTTGTTTTTGTTTTTATAAATTTTTTTATTTTTTGCTTTAAATATTTTTTATTTTTAGTTTTTTATATATATTTTTTTTTTGTTTTAATATTTTAATAAACTTTTGATCGTTTGATTTAGTAGCCTTTGCAGTAGTTTTACTGTCTACTATCTGTTCCTTGATTTAGGTTGTCTTTTTTCGATTTGAGAGTACTGCACGACATTCGTTTTTTATAAATTTCTAGAAAGTTATTAAAAACGTGCAAAAGTGTGCATATCCCTCTTCAAGTAAACATTTTAAAGAAATTAATAGCATGTAAATTATTTCACCAAAATACTCAATGCATGCATAAAGTTAAAATATGTACCATGCTATTGGAAAGTGGCTGAGGTTATAATGATAGGTAAAAAATCCACATGAGGTCTCAGCCTACAGACCCATATCTCTTTTGCCTATTATGTCGAAACTGTTCGAGAAAGTCCTGCTTGAAAGACTTAAGCCAATCATTGACCGCAACAGCTTAGTACCAGATCACCAGTTTGGCTTTCGAAATAAACACTCCACCATTGACCAAGTCCATAGAATTACAGAAATAATAGAAAAATCACTAGAAGACAAAACCGTGTGTTCTGCAGTGTTCTTGGATGTTGCCCAAGCCTTTGATAAGGTTTGGCATGAAGGGCTTTTATATAAATTGAAAAATGTTTTTCCATCACAATACACAGCTATACTAGAATCATATCTCACACACCGATTTTTTCGAATAAAACAAGAGAACTCTTATTCAGAGCTAGTGCCAATCAACGCGGGCGTTCCACAAGGAAGTGTCCTGGGCCCAAGATTCCAAAAACAAGGTGTTACGATGCATAGTAAATGCGCCTTGGTACTCGAGGAACAGCGACATCCTACGAGATATACGGATGGACACTGTTGCAGAAACTACAGCCAAGTTCGCAAGCGCCACAACACCAGACTTTGGCAGCACGTCAACGATGAAGCAGCCATGCTTGCAGTCAACACTGGTCCAACTCGAAGACTTAACCGTATCAAGCCAATCGATATTCTTGGCACCTAGGCTAGGAAATATTTCATTATTCCTTTTTTCATTTAAATTAATGTTATGTCGTTAAAAAATCCTTAAATCAAATTTAAATTGCTCGTTAGTATTTTTTACTAGTTGCAGTATAAGGAAATGTTAGTGTATAAATATATTTTATAACGTTTCAATAAAAAAAAAAATGTAAAGTATTTCAATTACCAGCGGAATCTCGCGGAATCTTCTTTAGGCATTTTTTTAAACCTCTTTTTTGTGTATTTAGTATGAGGAAAAATGGATTGAAAATAAAAGAAAATATGTATATATATTTTTTTTCAATATTGTATTCAATACCTTTAATAAAGTGCTAAACATTTAAAAAAACTTTAAGAAATAGTTATACTGTCGATGATTTAAAATTTTTGGTGTAAACAAAAATAAATTGCTTTTTTCGACTTTAAATCTGTCCTCAATACGATCGGACAAAACGATATCGCAAATTTTAGTGACCAATTCTGGTGTGGTGACCTCATTTGGGCCTCCAGAACGTTCGGCGTCACTTGTGCTTGTAAGACCGCATCGGAATGCAATAAACCACTTGTGAATTATTCCAATCGATGGTGCAGAGTCCACATAGAATTTGTCAATCCTTTCCCCTTGGTTTGGCTGATGGTTTTTTTTGCGCAAAAAACAGCACTTGATGAGCACACGAAATTCAATTTTTTCCATTTACGCCAAAATTCACAAGATCGTCTGCTGTCAATGACTGTCAGACACAAACTAAGCGTCGCACAGTGCGTTTTTTTTCGATTTGAGGATGACATTTGCATCATCTCAGAAACTATAAAAGCTAGGGCCACGAAATTTTGTACAAATAAGTTTAAGCCTAAATTAAGTAACAGCACAAGAATGATAGGTCAACTGCATCGCCTACCTCCCATACAAACCATATTTTTTTTTAATAAAAAAAAACCCACATAAAATTGCTTATTTATGTTTTTTAAGAATAAATTTAGTTTATTTAACTTCATTTAAACGTCATGCTAAAAATATTTCAAATCGCATAACTCTTAGATATATCTCCAATAAAACAATATTACCAAAATTTAAATATTTTTTTTAAAAAATGGTTGCTAATACAAAATAAGGTCACAACGTGTTTTACATTATGTATTCCATTATATTTTTCTATAAATTTAAGAGTACCTACAAATTGTCTCGCAATTCAGTGCATTTTAAGGCAACATTTTTTTTAAGACTTTTCTCATATTAAGTGGTTTCTCTTAATAGCAGCTGGATGCAGCAGGTTTTTACAGAAACAGAAGGTAGAGGTACGATATTTTATATTAGTTACAGCCTTCGACTTAAATAATGCTTAATTTGCTAGATATTTTCATATCGTAAAATAAAATGCACAAATTGATATTAATTTTCGCGGAAATCGCAAATTTTTTCTATTTCATAACTACTCGTGACATCTTGTTTTGATTTCAATAGACATAAGAAAGTCCAAAAAACAAAACCTTGAAATATAGTTTGTGCTCGAAGTTATTATTGTTTACACTTGACTTTATTTTTTGGGTTTTATTGAGCTTATTTTTATTAAAAAGTTTCCACTTTGACGAATTTTATAAAAAAAACCATAGTTCTTAATACCACATTCATAATACACGTTTTATAATCTGACGATAAAAAATATTTTTTAATAAAATTGAAAAAAAAAATCCAAATGTCATCCTAAATTAAAAAAAGCGTACTGTGCGTCGCAGCGAAATTTTGACAGAAGTCTATTAACAGATGGTAGTTGACAGGATCAGTGTTGCATTTAAAGTTACTACTCGGGAAATTAAAAAATTCAATAACTTTTCAAATTACCCTCGAATACTCAATAGGTATATGACACTACTAAAATAAGTAAATATATTTAATTGAGTTAAGTTCTGATATTAAAATTAGTTATTTACCTAAAACTGTAAAAATAATACTGGCGTCGGCCTCACAGACCGATTAATGTCATAAAGTATTACACGTCTACTCGGCACTTGCACTCGCGCTGCACTAAACAATCCTTAACAAAAATAGAAGAAGCTACTAAATACCGTAAAGTCCCACTAACATAAATTTTTGAAAAAAACATTGAATTATTGATTTGTCGGTCTGAGAGACCAATGCGCGAGTATACGAAGGTTAGACTAACCAATCATAAAAAATTGCATCATAGGAGCACTACTTCGATTTTTGTCCAACTTTTGTACGGGATCAACACACTGCGCTATGATGTTCCATAGCGTATAGAGAAACATAGCACTCAGGCGACAATAAGGCATCATCGGGTAACAGTTACATCAGCAGCAGAAAAATACGGCTTAAACACAACAACTAACAAACCATTACTTTACATTGGCGAAGTCATGGAGATATATGGTGTTTCTACCTATAGTATAGTATTATCTGCGAAGGCTATAGCCAACAACAAGATCTTTATAAAACCGGATGTAGAAGACATATCTATAATTCTAAGGAGCGAAATTGAGCTTAAACTTTCGTCTTCAAACATCCTGGCCTCAACATCTTGCAGCCACACGAAGTGTTTGTTTGTTATAAAGTTTGGATACGCACTATATAATGTTTTACTTATATTAAATTTTAACGTAGATGAAAACAGCTATAGACTTATTCTTATAATCTTATCAGAGATCATGGTACATATATTTAAGATCAAGATATTTATCAGAAGATAGCTTGAATAATTTTATCAACAAAAGATTGCTGCAAGCTAAAAGGTATTTGAAGCATTATAAAATTCTCCATTCAGATCATTTGTCTATTTCAACACCTCTCAAAGCCCCCATTTGCAATAACAAACCTCTTCATTACTTATAATATTAGAGTGCGATTATAAGTAATGAAGAGCTGCTATTCTACAAGATGAACGTTAAATGAATTGTAGAAAATTCTCATTTTCACTGCTGCCCAAGCAACTTCTTCTTAATCAACGAAGATGCATTCTGCTACACTATAATTGATAAATAGAAATAAGCAAGAAACTAGCTGCTTTTGCTGCTGTCTGCTTAATAAATTTCTATTTATAGCTCGAAACTACAAAGAATGATTTTCCAGCATATGAAAATATTACTGCATTTGTTCTCAAGACTTGAAGACTTTTCTATGGTCCGATCGAAGTTTTGCTGCAGTTGGACGTCGCAGTAGGAATAACGTAGGAATGAACGTACGAACTATTGTTGGGTTCAACGCTCGCTATTGCACAAGCTGTGCACAAGTATTCTTTAATTATTTTCGACATTATATCAATTTGTTCCTCTTATGTTGCAAGCGAAGTCGCTTTTCATGGTATTGATTTGTTTTTTTTCCTCTTAAGTACCTTCTTCGTTACTGGCACCAGAACGTAGTTAATGTTGCAGTTGGTCAACATATTTTTGTTGTCATCCTTCCTGCCCCCACTAATGCTAATCCAATTGATTAATTTAAGGTTTTCTCTTCTTTGTTTTGCTGTTTTTGTTAATTGTTGTTTAGTTTTCACATGTTTAAATTGGCATTTAGCTGAACGTGTTGAAGCGTGGCACTCTGCTGAAGTATGTTCCTTCTGTCAACGCCCAATGTATTATACAGTTATTGGACACGAGGCCAAAGAAACTGACTAATCTGAGTCGAATGCTCTCATGGTGATGATGATGACGATGATAGTGTTGGTGATCATTTTACAGTCTCTTAAGTCATTACAAAAATATTTAGGTTAACACATTTAGGCATTTGTTGACATTTTTTTGCTATGATGTGTGCAAAATTTTATTATACACTGGAACCTATTTGGTTGTGTCATAAATAATTCCGTTTATTTATTTAAAAAGAAAATAAACTCTCTCAAAAACGGGTTAAGTTTTAGTGAAGGGCAATGATTATGTTAACTTCCTTCTTCTTTTCTTCATTCTTTTGAAAAAAATGTTTTTTCAAAATAACTTCGTTTGTTTGCGAAACCTTTTTGTTTTTTTATATTTAACTACTATGAAGCTAATAATATTTTACTTCTTAGAAATGATTTAAAAACTTCTTAAAATTCATATGCAAGTTGATCAGTACAAATTGTGTTTTCTCAGAAAGTGAGTATTGAATATAAGCCCTGGTTATGTTGATGTACACAAAAACGATGTGTAAATATTTACAAAAATTAAATTCTTTCTTCCAAACAAAACGGTTTGTTATAATTATTTTTTTGTTTTGGAATAGGTGCTTTTGGATGAAATTGTATAAAAACCTTAGCGTATAAAAACAATAAAATTTAAGAAAAATTTTATTTTGTTATTATTCCATGTTACAAAAATCAGTAATTTTATGAGAGCTGGCTTGTAATGATTCCTTTTCAATTTAATTCTATCTCAATTCCAATTCCTTGGAATTTGGAATTGGTTATAGTAAATTTCAATTCCTCAGGAATGTAATAAGAAAATCTTCTCAATTACATTATAGGAATTGTAATGTGTAATTGACCACTTCAATTCCTCAGGAATGGAATTGAAAAAAATTGTAAATTCCATTACGGGAATTGTAATTGGTAACTGAACACCTCAATTCCTTAGGAATAGAATTGGAAAACATCGCTTTGTTAGCAGATCAATGAAATTTTATACAGGGGTGTGGATGTTGTGTATCAAGCACCTTGCAAAAAGTCGGCGGGATTATACCAGGTAGCGTAGCAGCTATATATTTTGTTCTAACTCAAAATGTGGTATTAAATGAAAAATTGGCATCTTCGATAATACATATATTTGTAAATATTTCATAACCGACTAACATTGGGAGTCAAATAAAGTTTTCTAATACGTAATTAGAGTAGTTTGTTATTAGTAGTTACGTATAATACGTAATTAGAGTAGAGTTAATGAAAAAGTAATTGAAATTTTAACTTAAAATTAAATTTCTTTAATAGAATTGACGGTTTTTCCAATTCCATTAATGAGGAATTGATGTGATCAATTACCAATTACAATTTCTGTAATGGAATTGAAGATTTTTTCAATTCCATTCCAAGGAATTGAGGTGTTCAATTACCAATTACAATTCCTGTAATGGAATTGGCGATTTTTTCCACTTACATTTATGAGGAATTGATGTGTTCAATTACCAAATACAATTCCTGTAATGAAATTGACAATTTTTTCTATTACATTCCTCAGGAATTGAGAGGAATTAACTTCAAATTACAATTCCTGTAATAGATTTGACGGTTTTTCAAATTACATTTATGAGGAATTGATGTATTCAATTACCAATTACAATCCCTGTAATGGAATTGACAATTTTTTCTAATTCCATTCCTAAGGAATTGATGTATTCAATTACCATTCCTGTAATGAAATTGATGATTTTTTCAATTACATTCCTTAGGAATTGAGAGGAATAACCTTCAAATTACAATTCCTGTAATAGAATTGACGGTTTTTTCCAACTCCATTTATGAGGAATTGATGTGTTCAATTACCAATTACAATTTCTATAATGAAATTGACGATTTTTTAAATTCCCGTCTAAGGAATTGAGGTGTTCAATTACCAATTACAATTCCTGTAATGGTATTGACGATTTCTTCCAATTCCATTCCTGAGGAACTGATGTGTTCAATTACCAATTACAATTCCTGTAATTGACGATATTTTCAGTTCCCTTCCAAGGAATTGAGGTGTTCAATTACCAATTACAATTCCTGTAATGAAATTGACGATTTTTTCCAATTACATTCCTTAGGAATTGAGAGGAATTAACTTCAAATTACATTTCCTGTAATAGAATTGACGGTTTTTCCAATTACATTTATGAGGAATTGATGTGTTCAATTACCAATTCCAGTAATGGAACTGACGATTTTTTCCAATTCCATTCCTGAGGAATTGATGTGTTCAATTACCATTCCTGTAATGAAATTGACGATTTTTTCCAATTACATTCCTTAGGAACTGAGTGGAATTAACTTCAAATTAGAATTCCTGTAATAGAATTGACGGTTTTTTCCAATTCCATTTATGAGGAATTGATGTGTACAATACCAATTACAATTTCTGTAATTAAATTGAAGATTTTTCAATTCCCTTCCAAGGAATTGAGGTCTTGAATTAACAATTACAATTCTTGTAATAGAATTGACAATTTTTTCCAATTCCATTCCTGAGAAATTGATGTATTAATTACCAATTACAATTCCTGTGATGAAATTAACGATTTTTTTCCAATTACATTAATTAGGAATTGAGAGGAATTAACTTAAAATTACAATTCCTGTAATAGAATTGTTAGTTTTTTCAATTCCATTTACGAAGAATTGACGTGTTCAATTAACAATTACAATTCCTGTAATGGTATTGACGATTTATTTTCAATTCTATTCCTGAGGAACTGATGTGTTCAATTAATAGTAATGAAATTGACGATTCTTTCCAATTATATTCCTTAGGAATTGAGAGGAATTTACTTAAAATTACAATTCCATTTATGAGGAATTGATGTGTTCAATTACAATTCCTGTAATGGAATAGACGATATTTCAGTTCCCTTCCAAGGAATTGAGGTGTTCAATTACCAATTAAAATTCCTATAATGAAATTGACGATTTTTTTCCAATTACATTCTTTAGGAATTGAGAGGAATTAACTTATAATTACAATTCCTGTAATAGAATTAACGGTTTTTTCAATTCCATTTATGAGGAATTGATGTGTTCAATTATTAATTACAATTCCTGTAATGAAATTGACGATTTTTTCCAATTACATTCCTTAGGAATTGAGAGGAATTAACTTAAAATTACAATTCGTATAATAGAATTGACGGTTTTTTCTAATTCCATATATGAGTAATTGATGTGTTCAATTACTAATTACAATTCGTGCAATGGAATTGACAATTTTTGCAAGTCCCCTTTAAGGAATTGGGGTGTTCAATTGCCAATTACAATTTCTATAATGGCATTGACCATTTTTTCCAATTCCATTCCAAGGAATTAAGATGCTCAATTACCAATTACAATTCCTGTAATGAAATTGGTGATTTTTTCCAATACATTCCTTAGGAATTGGAGGACCAATTACCGATTCCTAATTTCAAGGAATTGGAATTGAATTGTAATGAGCACTTTTGACCCAGCTCTAAATTTTATAACCTTCAAAAATAGTTTTTTATTTTTTATTATTTACTAGCTGAACCCGGTGTGCTTCGCTACTCCCCTCGTTATAAAATAAAATTAAAAGTATTTATATATTTTTCACGCCATCGAATTTTCGATATAAGTTCACCCCAGCGCCACCTATCGGGTCCATTTATACACAAATTATTTTCTTATGATCAAACAAACATACATTCTGAATTTCAGTTAAATTGGTCCATAAATTCAAATTTTCGATATAAGTCCACCCCAGCGCCACCTATCGGGTCCAAATATAGCCTATGTTACCCACCGTACCAAGATGAACATTACCTGATAATTTCATCAAAATCGGCCCAGCCGTTTTGGAGTCCATACGTTACATACATACACACATCCTATTTTATATATATAGATTTATCATAAAAAAATGTTTCTTCGAAATAACTTCGTTTGTTTGCGAAACCTTTTTTAAAAGTTAAACCAACGAATAAGCCGCTTAAAAAGAAAAGCCGCTTTCAATCTTTCTCAAATGTCAGCATCTTTAAAACGTTGTTTCCATAATCGTATGAAAAACTTGCGCATCAATCAAAAATTTGAAAATATAGTAGTTTGTAGTTTTCTAAGGTTACAACAAATATCTTAAACAATTCTTAATTAGCAATTGACTAACTAACATGTTTAAAAAAGGCTTGATTTGATATAAACGAAATTAATTTTAATGAAAGAAGTGCTGTTGTCAAAAACAATCCTTAACCTTTAAGTAGGGCGTGAAGTTTTATCTATTTATTATTTTTTTTTATTATATTAATTATTATTTTTTTATTATTTACTTACCAATCTATTGACCGCTCAACCTTGTCTCTTCACGATCGTTTAGCAACTAGAAGTACTGTATTCTGTACTACTTATCCAAGTAGGTAGGGGAAAACCATGTGATTCTCAGAAATTGCGAACATTTAGAGGCCTCTGAGACCCCACGTCCATAGTTAAAGGTTAAGGGTTCTAGTCTGGTTAGTTCATATTAATATGGCTTATCAATCGTCAAGTTATTCCGCTCGCGTTAGAAGAGTTGCATTTAGCAATAATTTTTTTGTTAATTTAAAAGGCTCCCGGAAGTTTTTTGAAGTACTCAAGAAAGACACTTCTTTAAAATTTTTTTTGTTTAAACTTTATTTTATTTTGGATCAAAATTTGTTTTACATTATTAAGGTATAACTAACTATTCAAGATTTACATCTTGGGCATTTAACCTTCATCGGTCCCTTATTTCTAAAAACGAATAGGTTCCTTGTGTATAAATTTTACACACTCTTTTCAGGAGCAATATTTTTATTGATAAATTAAATGCATGCGATCTTCTTGTTAAAAGTAACTAACTATTCATAATTTTGTTTAATTTAAAGAAAAAACGATTTTCAAATCGATTAATCGAGTAAAAAAATCTATATATATTAAAGTGGATGTATGTATGTATGTGGGTATGTATTTATGTATATCACGTATAGACTCAAAAAACGCTGAACCGATGTTTATGAAATTTTCAACGAAATTGAAACAACAATAAGAGAGTTTGCCTGGCAATAAGTTTCGTGTCGATTGGACAAAGGGGCGTGGTACCTCCCATACAACCCAAATTTACGCTATCATATACAAACAATAAAATGTGCTATATATCAAACGGTTTTGATCATAAAAAACTACAATTATGTTTAGATGGTAGCTGTCGGATACTGTACTAAAAATGGGCGTGGTCACATTTATCTACGCCTACTTTTTCGAAATCCTGCTAATTCCCGAGTTGTACAAGTTTTGATAGTGAACCATATGTATAACTGTTGCCACTCCCATTTTTACCGCCCACAAATAAATGGAATTTCTATATATCAAACAGTTTTGATTGAATCAAACTAAACTTTGGTAGTTTAATTCATATATTAACTATGGTTACAATATATCTAGGCATATTTTCGAAATCAAGCTAAATCCTTAGATGTTCACTTGAAAATTTGTGTGTAGGTGCAATGGGATCAAGTTGCGGTCTCTATATAGATATCAATGTTGCCACGACTACTTTTTCTGCTTCTATCTTTATAAAAAAATTAATATATGTATGTGTGTATATCACGTAAAGACTCCGAAACCGCTGAACCAATTTTTATGAAATTTTTGAAAGGTAGCAAAGTCTTCAGAATATTCTTGTGAAGTTTGGTGCTGATTGTAAAAAGGGGCGTGGCACCTCACATATACCCCAACATTTTCGATATCGCATAGCTTAAGAATTGAATAGCCAGGACAGTACCGGAATTCGGCTTCGAGAAACTTTAAGAAGTTATTAAACACACACTAAGGATGGTTTTTGCATTGGAAAATGGGCGTGTCACCTCCCATAAAACTAAAATTTTCTATATCGAATAGCTTTACAATTACAGATTGCACAGCCTCGGAATTCGGTATTCGAACACAATTTATACGTGCCGTTTCACCGATTAAATTTAATAGGCGTCAGACAAAGGGGCGTAGTAGTAACGCGCCGGGTTTCAGCTGGTTGAAAAAAAATGAAAAATTGGGAAAATATCGAAACAAAATTGAACAATATAGCAGAAGAACAGTGACATATGCGCACCAAGTTATGGAGTATAAATTTTACACACCAGAACCTTTTAGAGACATTTTTTCTGTAGTTTAGCAGCGACACTTAGCGTAAAAAACGTTGAAAACATAAATTTTGAAGCAAAAATCCTTCCTCGATTTGATGAACTTATATTAAAGAAATATCATATATTTGCCATTCACTTGCAGACAGACGAAAAATGCAATTTAATTGACACTTGCACACACATTTTACGCCGGAATTAGTTTTAATAAAATCCATTTCTTGCAGCCACCCACGCAGTTGCACATTAAATCTGGACCACCAGCTAAGTGTTTAGCAAAGTCTTGAGTTACAATTTCAAGATTTTTCATAAATAATTGTATGACTTGCAAAAGCAGCATTTTGAAAATAGCAGATAACGAAAAAGCAAATATAACATCGCTATGATAAGCATTTTTATAATGCTAATTTGACTCCTTCAGGCTTTAAAGGCAAAATTATAAGCTTTAAATTCATTAGCTTTGAGTTTAATAGCTTCATTGATTGTGATATCAAATTTAATTTTACTGCCAAGCAGTTCACTTCCGCACCAGCAAAAACTAAAACCACAGCATCCTATTTAACGATCGTTCTTCACCATAAATTTGCCCTGCAGACATTTGAACTCGTGCTCACTGTGTTAACCTTCTCAGACGAACTGCTGTTACTTAGTTTGAGAGTTTGTTCTCTCCTCTTCCTTCAACTCTGTGGCCTCTTATTTACTATGGCCAATCGCAAAAACATAATTTTTGTTGAGCAGTGTAGCATATTAATTTTTGCAGCTTGCTAGAACTGCATCGACTGTCCGAGACACGAGACTGCTTACTTAGGCGCATAGGACAAGCAGCAGCTGGCTTCCTAGCAAATCTTTGGACTGCGCTGGAGGCTCGGCGCATTGCCTTTATCTAACCTTCTTCCGCTAAAAATAAGACAAACCAACAAGTCCACAGAATAAACTGTTGTTATTGCCCATCTTTGGAAGAGATCAGAGCCAGTGAATAGCGGTTAGGGGGCGTTTGACTGTCTCAGAACCAACGCAAATGCCGCTGCTGTTGCGCTTTGTGGTTTGCCTCTTTTGTTGTGGTGCGCATGTGTAGCGTTGTCATAAAACCAATCATCCACATTGGTTTTATCTCTTCTCGAGAGAGCAACTAACTAACACTTTGCCTATCTTTATCATAATCGTGGTGGTGATCATCCCGATTGTGGTGATCATGTTGCGGATTTTCAGTTTATTTTTTTATTCATCCTTCTATCTTCATCTATTCCTTCTTGCGGTGACTTTCCACAGTTTGATGGTGAACTCCATATTTTACGATAATTTGTGTTAATTTAATGAATGTGCTTTTAATTTGTGGTTAATTGTTGCGATTTAAGTTGAGCACAACGCGATCTTCATGTTGAGCTTCGTCTTTTTCTTCCGGCTGGCTGTTTAGGGCGGTTCTTGCAGCATGTAAATAATGGATTTTATATAGCGTTGCTATTTGGTGCGAATAAGTTTAAAATTAAGGACACACGCTTTGAAATTTAACGATTTTTTTGTTATTGCACTTAAATTGAGTTCATATGCAAGTTATTAAACTTATTTCATAATAAGCTAGAATTCGAATTTTAATAGTTAAAAAAAAAGTGGCTGGGAAAACAACTTCATAGTTGAATTAGGAGTTTTGCTAAATATATACAATAGTGAATTTTAGCTCAAAAATACTCTTTACTTAATTTGTTGGGTGCGGCAGCACTTTTTTACTTAAACCATTTCGTACTCGAAACAAATCAACTGCCAAAATTTCAGCTCAATTCAGGTTATACCTGGCGCACTTTGCTTCACTTCACTATTATTCTTTGAAAAGTGACCACGCTCATTTTTAGTACAGTGTCCGAAAGTAAGCATAAGAACTAAATTTCCAAAATTTAGTCTAATACGATCAAAACCGTCCGAAATATAGCATTTTTATTGATTTGTGGGCAGTAAAAGGGGTGTGGCAAAACATTTTTCTAAACTCTCTCGTACACACCAACACCTACACTCTACACCGTCACAATTCTGGGGGTATAAAATATAAACATAAAAAAATATATAAATTGAAATATTTTACTATTTTGTCTACCTTCTTGGCAACTGTCTGGACACTTATTCACATCAGCGCCGTCTTAAGGTTTTAAGACGCCCGGAAACAATTTTTCTCTGGGGCCCATTTACCAAAAATGTTTCAAAACTACCCTATCGTATTGCATCATGACAAACGAATGAAATTCACGTGGAGCCCACTCGATTCTTCTTCACGCGTCTCTTCGTCTTTCACAATCTTACCCTGCGTTCACACATGCAAGTAATAATTTGCAAGTAGAGATTACAATACATGTAATCTACAAAAATTTCGAAAATGGGCTGCAAGCAGAAAAAATCAATGCGTGACCACACTTGCAAGTGAAAATTTCTACTTGCATATTCTTAGGATATCCAGAAAACTAACATTATGTTGATCTCCTGTTTGATTATCAGGTCGATAAGCGATTGCAGTTGCAAATTTTGTATGATCAAACGTGTCCTGCAGCGCTTATACACAGAGGGGACTTACTACACATATAAATTTATGTACTCATGACATAAATTTCTGCACACATAAATTCTTGTACTGAATACATGTCGAATTCTGTATTGACTATATAAAGCTTTTAAGCAGTGCTGCATATAGTCAATAAAGAATCTTATGTACTCATCACATAGTTATGTGTCGTGAATACATAGTTGTATATAGTGGGTACATACGCACTGTACGCATCACAAAATTATTGTCAATAAGTTTATGTAATGAGTACAGTTCCGATGTATGTAGTACATAGATTATTGACCCATTACATAAAATATTAATTAACTGTATGTATTGAGTACATTGATTGTTGACCCGTTACATAAAACAATAAATAATTGTATGTATTGTAATAAAGAAATTAGAAAAATCTATGTACAGCATATCTGTGATGAGTACAGTTTCTGAGAAATATTTTCATGTACTCAGTACATACATTATTTACTCATTACATATTTGTAGTACTAAATTTCATTTGATGAGTACATACATAAGTTAGAAATATTTTCATGTACTCAGTACAAACATTATTTACTCATTATATATTTGTAGTACTAAATTTCATTTAATGAGTACATACATAATTTACTCATTTTATATTTTTGTTGTACATAATTTTATGTGATAAGTACATACATAATCTACTCATTTCATATTTTTTAGTACATAATTTAATGCAATGAGTACAAACTCTGTTAGTTTTTATGCCTAAATCACCAATGAATCTCAATCAAAGAATGAATCTCAAATGCAATTAATAAATTCATAAAGGTAGGTCTAAGATTCCACAAAATAATAGACAATTACTTCTACAAACCCAGCCATTTCTTTCCAATCCATTCGTTGCCTTTATTCGAGAGTACAATGAAATAACTCACTTCAGCTCTGCTTTTTTACTGGTTTGTGACAGTCACATATACAATGCGGCAGCATTAAAAATGGGTTGATCCAATAGTCTGATCGAGACGTACTTTTAATTTGTTCTAAAAAAATTTTGTTTGTTCTAAAAACGACAAATGCCTGTGAAAAAAAGAAGATATATAAATAAAGCATAAATCTGTGGTCACAAGGAATAATGACTAAACTCAAAATATCGTAAAAAAGCGATATGGAATTTACTTTATTGCCAATTTTTGGAAGTATGCAGATATCCATTTTTTGCTCAGCATTGATCATCACTTATGTATGCATGTATTTTCTTTGTAACGGTTCATATATTTCAAAAAAATGGGTCGTAATTCGTGCAATTAAAATATCGTTTTTTACGATACTTTGAGTTTAGTCGTTATTCCTTGTGACACAGAAATATTTTTTTACGGATGCTATAAAATATATGCGTAAATCAAAAAATAGAAAACGCGCTGTCAATTTTGATACCATTTGCAGTAAAGTTGCAAAAACATTGTCAATAGCGACGACATTGATCATTTTGTTTCGTCCATTATTGGTGGCAACTAAGAGTGGCTTGTAAAATCACATCTCAATGAACGTACAGATTTTGCGGCAATCGTACGGATATTTCATATTTAGTACATGGAACACGTTGAAACATATATCACTGGCTACTTTAGCAATATCTAGCAATATATATTACATTTGTTACTCTAAATTATAAATCTGTGTCGATTCAGTAAAAAATTTGCTAAGCCATTGTTTGCACAACTTTCGGGCTGAATGGTATGCTACATAAAGCGGTCACATAACATGTTTCCTGAGCGGATGAGCAAAAATATTTTATGCTACTTCGCAACCTGAGCGCTTTTTCGGATTAAATGCGACCAAGGTTTCGAGAAATCTTAAAAAGTTTTAATGGCCATATACGTTCTTTGAAAGGTTCTTTGGTTTTTGTGTCATAAATTTGGCTAGAATCTCGCACGAAGCTGCAGATTGTGTGTGTTTATGGAGCGTGGAGCACAGCTACGTATACGGAGTCCATACTTTATGTATTGAATACGAGTCTCACTTTAATAACATTAGCGAGACGTGCACTGAGTACATTTTTTTTGTATTGAGTACAATTCTTGAAAAAGATTACAAGAGATATTGAATGAGTGCACGTTGCTTGTATTTATTAAAGTCTGCAATGTATTGAACACATGATTCAATGTATTGAATACATTTTCTATTTATTTTTTCTAAATGAATAAATTGATGTGTAAGCAGTACACGCTCACTTTACCCAGTACATTTAGCTCTCGTTGCGTTCTCATACAAGATGCAGTACATAGATTTTACATAGATATATCTGTACAGACTAGATAATTTTTTTCCCTTAGTGCAGCAGTTAGTTTAAATTTTATAATTTTATGTTGGTAAAAATTAAACAGACATACGAATTTTCCGTGCTTGTGAAGAGTTTCAAAGATTTGAATTTGATTTTCAAACTGATTTCAGGCAAGCTTTAAATTTTATCAGCGCGTTATCTGTGAGAGTGTTGAGAATTTTTGAAGCAATTTATTGAACGATATTTAGTAGTGATTTCACAACACATTGAACTTGGCTTGGCAGCGGAAATATTGCAGTGGTGCCCAAAAACGGAAAAACGTGGCAGAAAAGCGAGGAAAATAGGAAAATCTGCTGAAAGAGGTTCCAAAATTATCAAATCTTTGAGGTTCTCGTTCTTAGCAGCAAGATGCAAAAAAAGAAAATCAAAGTAAAAAGAAAAATTATGAATCTGATGAAGGTCTTTCCTTGGCATCATCACCTTCAACTTCTCTACAGGATATAATAAAAATGATGCAGGTTTATGGAATATTCAATAAAATTTATCAAGTTTACAGAAATATTGGTCCAAGAATTGTACATTTTTGAGCATTTTTGTACAAAAGAAATATGAAAGAAATAGACTTTTAACATATACTTTCTTCTTTTGGTACAGAAATCAGAGTTCAGTGAAAATACTTTTATTTCCTTTTGTTGTTTTTGACTCCAATTTAACTATCAAATTTAAATGGATTGTAGGTCCGTTGAAATGTCAAAATTTCGACAAGCAGTGCTTAAAAAATATTGATGGACGACATTTCTGCAGCATACGAAACGATTTCTTGAGAATGATGCGATAGTTATACTTAGCTTTTATTTTCACAAGTCGTTTTCTGCTTCGTATGTCATTTTTTTGGTAACCAAAATGCATCTGATGTGTTCAGTACATCTTGAACTCAGCGTTAGCGCGAAACTTGGCAATATCAATACTAAATACGATCTATATACTAGCGATCGAATTGTTTAAAAGAGTGCTTTTACTGATATTAGACACTTTGGTTACTAATTTAAATAAACGTTGTGCTGTCTACAATCGTGTGAATGATAATTTCGCTTTTCTCACATAATTAAATCGCATAACTGATGAACAAGTTTTTGGTGCATGAAACGAAATTGCATCAATTTAATCAAAAGACATTGATGAAACTGAATTGATTGGTGAATTGATTGATATAACTTACTTTTCTTTGAGATGAATCAAAACAATCTCATAAGTTAATGTATCAGACAATCATTGATGAAGAATTATTGTCAGCTTTTCTAAACATCAAAATAATTTGCAGAATCTACTTATGTTTATTTGTTACTTAACGTTTCTGATGAACGGTCTTTCTCAAAACAATAGTATCTAATAAAAAATTAGTTGCGAAATTCAATGTCTGAAGATAAATTAAATGCACTTTCTCTCTTTTCAATTGAAACTGATGTTTTGGATAGCTTGGATTTTCACGATATTATTGAAACATATTCTCACGCTAAATGGTATGTTAAACATAAAATCTGGACAATTTTGAACTGTGTCGACTTTTCAGTTTTATATTTAATAGGCCCATTGTTTTCTATATAGAAATTCATTCTTTTCCCCGAAATTTCTGGGACACCATGAAGCTCGGGGTCCGATAACTCGCCTCACTCACCTCTCTGTTAAGACGACGCTGATTCATTCCATTTCATTCATTGTGTGATTCATTTCATTGTGTGCAGCCTCACACAAAGTCTATCTCAATCGTATCTGCAGAGGCAGAAAAATTTTCCACCCCGCCCTACCCCCCTCCTATGTGTTGCTCTTGATAAGAACTCTCAATTGCTTATCTCTACTTTTCAGCGTTGTCACTCAGTTCTTTTGTCAATGTAAAGGTTGATGGTAGTACTTATATTACCGTATCAGCTAGAAGATGACCGTGAATAAAATGGTGTAAGGACATGAATTGTCCTTATCTGATATGTAGTTTGAATTTTAGAAAAAAATAAAAATTGACAAAAAAGGACATACGAAATTAACATGAAATCTAATTTTTTTAAATTCTTCCAAGGATACAGTCTTGTGGGCAGTAGCTTAACAAACATTTTGATGCATAAATCGTCCTTTTATGCTGTATGGTTTAGGAGTTATGGCTAAAAAACCAAAAAAATCACAAAAAATGACGTAGAAAACTATGATTCTTGAAAAAAAATTTTAACTGAGATTCTTGAAAAAAATTTTTTTTTTCTAAAAATGCAGTTTGTGTATATATGTATTAGAAAAAATTTGGTGCATAAATCGTCCCTGTATGATGTATGGTTTGGGAGTTATGACGAAAAAACCACATGCTTATGGTCAGCTACCACTCCAAAAAGTGTTCTACAACTCCTAAACTACAAGAGATAGAGCAAAATGCCTTTCGACAAAGAAGAAGCCTTCCTTAAGGCCGAAGACCTGGCGCTAATTTTAATGCATAAATCGTTCTTATATGATATGTAGTTTGGATTTTAGAAAAAAAAATATAAAAATAAAAATTAAAAAAAGGGACATATGAAATTAATATGAAATCTAATTTTTACAATTCTTCCAAGGATACAGTCTTGTGGGCAGTAGCTTAATGAACATTTAAATGCATAAATCGTCCTTTTATGATGTATGGTTTAGGAGTTATGGCTAAACAACCAAAAAAATCACAAAAAAATGACGTAGAAAACTATGATACTTGAAAAAATTTTTAATCGAGATTCTTGAAAAAAATTTTTTTCTAAAAATGCAGTTTGTGTATATATGCATTAGAAACAATTTGGTGCATAAATCGTTCTTGTAGGATGTATGGTTTGGGAGTTATGACGATAAAACCACATGTTTTTGCCCAGCTACCTACCCCTTAACTACAAGAGTTAAAGCAAAATGCATTTCGACAAAGAAGTAGCCTTCCTTAAAGCCGAAGACCAGGCGCTCATTTTAATGTATGAATTGCCCTTATCTGATATGTAGTTTGAATTTTGGAAAAAAATAAAAAAATAAAAATTGACAAAAAAGGACATATGGAATTAACATGAAATCTAATTTTTAAAATTTTTCCAAGGATACAGTCTTGTGAACAGTAGCTTAAAGAACATTTTGATGCATAAATTGTCCTTTTATGATGTATGGTTTAGGAGTTATGGCTAAAAAATATCAAAAAAATCACAAAAAATTATGATTCTTGAAAAAAATTTTAACTGAGATTCTTGGAAAATTTTTTTTTCCCCTAAAAATGCAGTTTGTGTCTATATGTGTATTAGAAACAATTTGGTGTATATATCGTCCTTGTAAGATGTATGGTTTGGGAGTTATAACGAAAAACCACATGATTTATATTTAATAGGCCCATTGTTTTCTATATATTGTAAAAATTCATCATTTCTCCCGAAATTTCTGGGGCACCCTGAAGCTCATGGTCCGAATAACTCGACTCACTCACCTCTCTGTTAAGACGACGCTGATTCATTCCATTTCATTCATTGTTAGGCTTGGGCATTTTAGTTCACTAAAAAGATCGCTCTTTTTAGTTCAGTTGAGTTTAATGAACTAGTTCGTTCATATAGTTCTTTTAGTTCATTTAGTTCAATTAGTTCGTTCGCTCTTTTAGTTCTTTTCGTGCACTCGTTCATGTTGTTAGTTCGTTAGGTCTTATAGTTCGTTTGGTGTTTTAGATCGTTAGGTATGTTAGCTCGTTGTATTTTTTAGTTCAATAGGTCTTTTAGTTTGTTTTGTTTGCTCGTTCATGATCAGATCTAAAAAATGAAACGAACTATATGACCGAATCAATCATTAACTGCGGACATAGTAGAAATTTACATAAAAATCTACGTATGGGGCATTCCACACAACATTTGCCACAAAAATTTGTTTATGCAAAAAGTTTTTTTTTTACCGTTCATTAGTGAAAAACTGTATTAGCACGGAATCAAACCGTTGTTGAGTGAAACCAAATTTTTTTTTAATTCATTTTGATCTGACTCGCTGCAAAATCGATTGAACTAAAAGAACTAAAAGAACGAGAATCAACGAACTAGTTCACATAGTTCATGAGTGCGAATAGTTCAATTGAACTAGTTCGTTCGTGAGCTACCCAAGCCTATTCATTGTGTGATTCATTTCATTGTGTGCAGCCTCACACAAAGTCTATCTCAATCGTATCTGCAGAGGCAGAAAAATTTTTTGTGCCGAGGCTCGAATTATGACTAAATTAGAAAATTTTTCGTTACGAGACTCGAAAAATCTGAACAATAGGTTAGGTTAGGTAAATAGAATTGTGCACCGTTACCGGCGAAAAAATCGGAACAATAGGTTAGGTTAGGTTAGATAAATAGGGTTGTGCACCGTTACCGGCGCTTCCGCGGGGCCTACAGGTCCATTGCGAATCCCTTTTTTATTTTCATCGTAGTACCATAATAACCATAATTATTTCGATTATTCCTCAAACCAGCCTGTGCTTTTTATGAAACTCCAGAAGGCTTTCGGATTTCCATTCATTTAGCTCCGGCCAGAGCCTTCGAGATATGTTGCAGTCACCTCTGGAGGCCCAGTTAGTGTTAGCATTATCTCTGGCTTTAAGGTCTATACTCCTTTTGACGACGCCTATTGGAATGTTCACATCTGTATTAGCTCTGTTTGCACTTGCGGATACTCCACGCCTAGCCAGTTCATCCGATGCGTCATTCCTTTCGATCCGGGAACCTAGCAGAGAGTGACGTTGTGGGTATTGCAGATACTGTTCAGTGACAGTTTACAGTTTTTTACCGTTTGAGCTTTCGTCGTTTTACTACTCAGCGCTTTGATGGCAGCTTGGCTTTCCACAAAAATAACTACCCTTGTGGGGGTAAGATTTTTCCTATGAATGACCTGTGTAGCTTTTTCAATAGCATATATTTCCACTTGAAGAACGCTGCAGTAGTCGGAGAGTTTGTAGGACTCTTTGATTTGTAGCGTTTTGCAATATACACCTGATCCAGTTCCGTTTTCCATTTTGGAACCATCAGTATATAATTGGAGATTGCCATTGAATTCTACGACCGTTTCTTCCCATTCTTGTCGGTTGGGGATGGATGTGGTGTATTCTGTGTGGCATCTCACACTGGGTATGATATAGTCAGTTGCTCTTTTTGATTCTTCGGTTCCAAAGAGATTCAGAATAGATGCATGTCCGAAAGTGTTGTTTCTCCACGTTTGTGATTCGTTGAGGCGAATCGCGCTTTTTGTTGCCGAACACTTAAGAACCTCTTCTATGGCGAGAAGATTTAGCATCATTTCTAGACCCGCTTGTGACGTTGATCTCATGGCTCCAGGTCGCAGACCCCATTTCCTGCCAAAGACTTTTTGACATGCGTAAGGAGCGCATAGTGCTTTTTTTCTTCTTTATTCTGTGTTGAATTTCCAGCTCAGCTTGTTATCTAGGATAATTCCAAGGTATTTAGCCTGCGTGGAAAGCTTCAGAGTTACTGCGTTCAGTTTCGGTAATGTGAAACTTTCTATTTTCCTTCTTCTTGTGAACAGAACGAGTTCGGTCTTTGTTGAGTTTACACCCAGTCCATTCGATTCAACTGTGTGCAGGTATTTCCCGCATATTAGGATGGCGACGTCAGCCAAAGCAGGGGGGATATGACTCCTCCCTGCGGTGTGCCTCTTGTGACCTCTTTCCTCACAAAAAAAAAAATAAATAAACTGGCCATTTCAGCCCTTGGAAGGACTTTGACCTAGCTTCTATTGATCAATTGTGTTGTGCGTGTTATTAAATGTCTGATCACAAATGACCGAGAACTGGACCTACGTGTTAAATGCCGACTCCGAACGGCTTATGTTCTCAAGAAGCTTTACATGGCAATTTTTACTCTCTGAGGTTTGTCTGCAGAGAGGTGATGACCGAACAGAAAAATTAATTCAATTGAAAAAACTTTCTGTCTGAGCTGGAATTGAACCCTGGCGACCGTGGTTCTTTAGCTTAGGGGCCACGCACTCTACCCACTAGGCTACGGTCGCCACATTCCCATTTCCCTCACCACACTCATTCCCATTTGTGAGCTTATACGTCTGCTGTTGAGCATTTTATAAATAAACTGGGTTATTTCACTGTTGACTCCTTTGTCTACTAAAGCATTCTTTATGGAATCTGTATTCACATTGTTGAATGCGCCTTCGATGTCCAAAAAAGTAGCTAAAGTTTATTCTTTGTGATGAAGTGTTCTTTCTATGACTGAAACCACCTCATGCAGTGCTGTTTCCACTGATTTACCTTTAAGGTAGGCGTGTTGCACACTGCAGAGATTCAAAGATCGTTCAAGGATTCTCTTATATGGAGATCTATTATTCTCTCTAGCGTTTTCATAATGAACGATGAGAGACTAATAGGCCTGTAATCCTTTGGCGCTGAGTGTATCGGTTTCCCAGCTTTAGGAATGTAGACAACTCGCACTTCTCTCCAGATTTTTGGAGCATATCTTGTCTTGAGACAACCGGTGAAGATTGCTATAAGCCAGTGCATGATTCTGGAAAAGGCATGTTGCATCATGGCCGGCATTATTCCATCAGGCCCTGCAGATTTATAGGTCTTGAAGGACTTAATCAACCATTCTACATTTGATGTGAACAATAAAAACATGAAAGATTTTAAATAGAGTGTCTTTACTTGTGGTAGCCGAATCAAAATATTAACGGGCGAACAGCGGTCGAACATGGGACGCACTCTCATACAAGAGTCCAACATGGTCTAAAAATAGTTCAAAAGTCTAGTGGTCGAATGTTGGGTGAACAACGGCCGTACAAGGCATAAATTAAGTTTTACGGCCGTACAGCGGCTATTTTTTTAGCTTTTATTCACTCAAATTTTTTTAAGCTCTTATTCACCGGAAAATGTATGCGTAACAACAAAGCCACAAAAACTTGTGTGTGGCGCAAAAAAAGCTGTTAATTTTCATTGCAGAGTTATCACCGTTCGGCCAATGTATGAACGCTGTACGACCCTTATACGGCTGAGAAAAATATTTAAAATTAGGCTTTGTTCGGCCGCTGTTTGGCCTTAGCTTAAAAAAATTTAAATTTTTACTCGAGTATGAATGGATAGTTTAATGCGATTTGCTAGTTAGCTAGCTGCCCAATAACGTAGCACAAGGACTATACTCTAAAAATTGATAATCACTCTGATGCTCTTTAAGTCACAATTTCATGATTTCATAGTAAAATTGTGCACATCATTTATTAGAGAAAATCGTGCAATTACATATATGTATTTGTCAAATCGTTGCGAGGACAAACATATCTTTGCTTAGAAAACAAGTATAACTACTTACGTTTTATAGCTTTGGATAAGGTTAACAGATGTAAAACAAAACCAGCAAACTTACCTGCAATAGAAAAAAGAGAAAAATACATTAGACTATAACAAAGTACAGCATAAAAAATTTAAGAATGCACTTAAAAATTATCAACGTTTTAAACATTATTTGAGTTTTCCTTAATGTCTCGTATGCGCGTAAGATTACACCCACGCATGGAATACGGCTAAATTTTCCACATCATGTATCTGTTTACATTATTATTATTTTTTTTTTTTGCTTCAAAGCAATTTCATTGCTAATGGCATTCACAAAGAAAACTTAAACAAGAGTTCGTTCAGCTCCTGAAATGCTTGGGTGGTCAGGTTCAAAAGAGATGATTATATTTCTATAAATGAAAGTTCATTACTGACAAGTAATCAATTTAAAATCAAAATGCGAAAACTTTTATTAGGTCAGAATTTCAAAAATAAGCCAGAGATTGCACCATATTGATGCTTGATTTTGACCAAAATATATAATTAAGTAAAAAAAGAAAAAGGAAAACAAAAATAGCATCAACGGAATTCACTGATGTTGCACGTACCATACACTAATTTTCAAAACAATCAAATAAGTGCTCGAATTTCAAGATATACAAATTGCTACGCCTGAGGCACAACATACTGAAACACAAATTGGCAGCATAGTGAAAAGTATGCAACATTGTTGCGATAATTGCCTGGCCAAAAGTGACGTAAAGAAGGTTTCGAGAACGTGGCACATACAATAAATGTGTCGACAATAATTGAAGAAGATCAAAAAAATTACATGAAAATTAAAACTGATTTAAATAAAGCAGTAAAAGAAGAAAACATTCTTTTTGAAAAAAGGCAACAACAATTAAATAGATACTTTCTCCACAACTCAAAAGGCAAACTGCTGTTAAGTGATTTATGTTTGGATTTGAATCCACATGAAACCAAAACTTAATTACGGACGACGACTCCATTGCTGGCCGCCATGAAATGGACTACCCACCAACATTAACACGTCTTTAGCACCTTTAGTATTTAAATTAAAATTGATTAAAGTCAGCCTCATTTTACTTTAAACAAACATTTCGAGGCTTAAATTAAAAACATACTATACATTAAAATGTCTGCACGATGCCAACAAAGAAGCCATATATACATAAGCTGGAACGGGTCGAGAGATTAAAAACTCAATTCAAACTTTCAAACTAGCGAGTTCAAACGTGCTGTTTAATTGCCGGAAATAGCACTTGGCGCACGGTACCCCAAAGCGACGGACCACACTTTGGGTAACATTTTTAACAGCGAGGTGTAAGCAGGCACAAAAACAACAACAAGAGCAGCACCTGAGAGAAGGTTGGCGGTCGTTGTAGTTCTAGAAAAGTACAAAAGTCGAAATTCATTGGTGCAGCCACATTGTCTGCTGTGTGCATTGTTTGTCTTTAATGTTATCAATGATTTTTGTTGTTTGTTGACTTTTAATTGTGGTCACAAACAAAAAAAATCAGCGTTAATGTGTTTATTTAAGGCGTTTAACGACGGTTCGACAACTGTACAAATCACACCAAAATTTTCCAAAAATAGCGTTTGAAATTAATGTTATATTTATGAGCTATTAAACTGAAATGAAGCATTTGTAATTTTAAAAAAGGTTCAATTTTATTTAATTTAACCCTGTATAATAAGGCAGAGAGAATATTTTCCCACCAGTTTAAGTGGTACATTTCTCCTTTACAATATAAATAACATCTTTTTACAGCGTATTTCACCGAAAATTTTTGTGGTAAAATATCAGCTCTGTCTGTTACTATAAAGGGTTAAGCTCAGGGTTAATACACAATATATTAATCTAACTTTTTCCCTTGAAATTTATTCAAAATATACATATGTACCTAAAGTATGCTATTATTTACTATAAACATAGTGTACACCCAAAAATGTACAAAGATGTGTTTCCGCACATGTGGTAGCAGCAAGAATGATAGAATACAAAGATTGCGCCGAAGACAAGAAAATGTGTACAACAAAATTGTCGTTCTGCGCATGTACGTCATAATATCAATGCTGTTTTGGAGAGCGTTCACTCTGCATACGATTTCTACACAGAAATGAAAATTGCATACATTTTAGTTTGTATAATTAAAATAAAAGAATTAAGAAGCAATTTATTGGAACGAGAAGAAGGTAAATTTATTAAGTACTCCTTTGCAAACTTTATTTTTACTAATATTTTATTACAGCCAGTAAGCAGCTAAGTAAAAAAAATTTGTTTGAGAAACCAACTTCAGTTAGCATTATTTTTGGACTTGGATTTTATAAAAATGTTCATTACGAGTTTAATTGATGTACTTTAAACATTCCCAGATATTTTATTTCCATTAATTTACCTGTGAATTGAAAAGACAAATAAATGATAGTTCCAAGTTTTTAAAAAATGAAACAAATTTTGTTAAGTTAAGATATTTTTGTATTTTTGTTTTCGTTTTTGTGCTTTTTCTACAATTTCTTGGTTTAATTTTTGTATTTATTGCAAACATCAGGTTTTTGAAAAATATTTGTTTGCTATTGTTACCACAATTAGCAACTGCTCACTTAATTTTTTAAATTTTAAGTTAAAAACTCGCAAATGTACTTCGATAAAAACACAATTAAATAAAACACAACCGATTGCAGTACGTTTCTCAAAGAAATAAAATATTGTGACGTAGTCAACTGAACAGATGGTTGTCAAACTCGATTAGCAGAAGTAACGGACCTGCGCAAAGCGTAATCTCTTATTCTATCATTCTTGTGGTAGCAGTACACTGAGAGAGGGGAGCATGGCTCACTTGGTCATAAAAACAGGAATGTTAACAGAAAAGCAAATTCACAATAAATATTTAGGACAAAGAATAATTTATTTGATAATAACCAAAGAATTTTAAACTGACGTAAAAGGTAACAAATAAAGCATTAAATTGGAAATTGAAATGGAGGAAAACATTTAAAAATTACAATGAAAATTATACCCAAAAACTATTAAATAAACAGCAAGTCACAACCAGGAACTGAAATTATACTTATTTGATTTATTTTTTTAAGCAAAAACTTCGTTAGGCGCGTGGAGTGATTTTTGGTAGAAGAAAACCTTTGCTTTCGCGACACCTGTACTCACGACACACGATTGGTAGGTGAAAGGTCTGGGTTGTGAACCGGGTTTTTTTTTGGCTCTAACTATTCACAGATTAAAGATATCGAATAATCACACAGAAAAAAATATATTGTAAAATCAACTAGAAACATAATGATTTTACATGTTTCCCCTATGATTTTGCTTCATAGAGATTTATAGTAAAATCATTGTGATTTTCATGTAAAAATCGCAACAAATTTTCATGTTGAATCATTATGAAATTATGTAAAATCATTATGATGGTCATGTCGAATCATTATAAATCATTATAAAATGCAGCTGAATCCTATGCTCAGTTTGAAATAAAAAGAACTTCAAGTTGGTTTTTTTAAGTTTTTTTATATTGAAAAATAAAATAAATTCGACTTATAATTACAAAACATTCCTCAATTTTTCTCCAACTAAATAGTTTTTCTCGATAACGTGCACGAAGTCCTATGGGTGGTATAGCTTCCTGTTTATTCTTTCCTAGTCAACTGAAGCTTCTGTTTCTATTGAAAAGTAATACAGCATTTTGATATTATTTTGTTATAGCAACATAAGTCACATATCACATTACCTCGTTCATCTGCGTCGAAGTTTATGGATTCGACTACTTCCACTTGTATTTACTTTTCATTCCACTTGTTTTACTTTTTCAGCTATTACAAACTATTTTAATTTTCACGAAGCTACTTCTCGCTCTAATGAGCTAGAAACAACAGAACTTCTTTAGCACGTAAAATTTTTTTTTACATGATGCAATAATGATTCAACATGATGTCATAATGATTCTACATGAAATCATAATGATTCTACATGAAATCATAATGATTCTACATGAAATCATAATGATTTTACATGAAATCGTGTTGATTAACTTTTTACATGATGCAATAATGGTTTTACTGGTTTTCATAATAATTCTACATGATCACAATGATTTTACACGAAATCATAATGATTTTTATGTCGCTGCCACCATGAAATATAAAATCATGTTAAATGAAATCAACTATGCATCACAATGATTTTACTATGCAAAATTTTTCTGTGTGATCCAAGATACCGTTGGAAAGGTGAACATAAAAAGCCTTTTTTATGTTCAGACCGATAAGCGTTTTGAATAAAATTGATCTCTCTATCGCCCAATTTTCTAAGGAAGTGATTTTTGACTCTACCAAAAAAGTGGCTGGGTTGCGAACCATCTGGCAAATCCCAATAAAATTCGGAAAATATGGAGTAAAACACCCATTATTTTATAATAAGTTGAGATTTTATTTATTCGGAAGGCCTTAAGAGGAAAAACAAGTTACAATGCCGCCACTTAGGCTAAAAAAATAGTAATGAGTGGAAGTTCAAATCATAATTTTACTCATCTTCAACCAAAACGGTGTCGCAATGTTTGCATGTGAAATACGAACGCGTTCCCGTATTGGCGCTCTTCAAGTGAACAGGCCGGCCCGTTCGATGGAGTTATTGGTGGTCACTTCTTTAGGCAAAAACCTCAAACAAATGGTGCAAAATCAATGTCCTCATCAGATGGTTTTTATGATTATTTTGCCTTGGGACGCTTAGGACGCTAGGGTGGTGCTGATTGTGCCTTCTTCGGTGCTGCTTTTGCTGGTGATTCTGATTTTGTTGCTGTTTTCTTCTGCTTCAGATTATCAATTTTGTCTGGAGAAGTCAGCTCGTAGCTCTCCATTGCTTTTCGGCCACGTTTCGATGGTTTCTTTGTAGTGGCTGCTTGAAATAGCCCAATTTTATCCAGAAGTGACAAAACACTGGTGCTTCCTGACACTATTTGACAGTTCTAGTACAAATCTAGTCTAATCACCACAGTGGTTCACAACCCAGCCATGACACCATTTTAGAAACGTCAAAAAAACGACATTTTCAATCACATTTCGATATAACCCAATATTGGTTCGTAAAAACGAACCAAAACACTAAATAAATATGCATTAAACTCACCTTTTTGAAATAACTTCACTCACTTGGATAGCTCTTTGAAAAAAATCAAAAAAGTTTTTGCAATCGATTTTCAAACAGGATGGTTATAGCTGCAACAAGCAATACATCTGTACACTAAGGTGTTACTGCAGAAACTGAGCTATGTCAAAAGACAAATTTGACAGTTGAAAGGCTGGCGGTATATCAATTAGGGAAAGAAAAAAATAATTAAGGGTTCAGAACCTAGCCCTTTCCCCTACAAATTGGAGGAAAAAATTATTTTCTTGAGTTTTATGGCCGTTTTTGGTATTTTAGGCATAGCAAAGTGCAAAAAACGGTTTTAAAGATCTTTGGACAAGTGGGCAGGGCATCTCCAATACAACTGGAACACATTTTTTGCAATATCTGGAGAACCAGTAGAGATATAAGAAAACTAAACAATGCCCCAACCGAAAATCGCCCAGGCAACATCAGTTTTTTGAACTCCATACAAAGCGACCCAGCCTAATTTATTTATTTACATTCAATATACTCCTAAGTATAATAACAACAGTTCAGTGAAGAAACTTAAGAAAAGACACAATATATGTTAATGTAATCTTATATATAACGCAAACGCAAATTTTGTCCGGCGTAAGGCTTTTTAAGTACAAGTCAATCTTAATAAGCTTAGTATGGTTTGGTAGATTTAGACCTGCAGATGTGCAAACTGGAGTTTTTATTTCTTAAAAGTTTATATTTTTTAAGTTATAGCGAGTTAAAGTTTGCATATAATTGTTGTTATGTTGCTTTTTCTCTTCTTCATTTCAGCATATGCCTAAAAATATGTAAGGTATTTAGCGCCACCTGAAACTGTTATACTGACGAATAATCTTATAATTTTACAGCAAAAACTATGAACTGATATATTCAATATCAAAGTGATACTGGAATGATTTCTTACAGTTGAAAAAGATTTCTAAACTGTTGGTCGGAAAATTTTTTAATTTTTAAAAAAGAGGAATATCACCGAAAATGACGTAGAAAACTAAGATTCTTGAAAAAAAGGACGATGCTATGGCTATCATTTTCATGCATGAATCGTTCTTGTCAGATGTGTAGTTGGGATTTTAAGACGAATTTTATGGCTAAAAAACGAAAAAAAAATTCACCAAAAAAAATATATGAAAATATGATGTTGTATTATTTTTACAATTTTCCCAAGAATGCAGTCTTGTGGCAGAGGCTTGACAAACATTTTGGTGCATAATTCGTCCTTTTATGATGTATGGTTTGGAAGTTATGCCAAAAAAACCAAAAAAGTGGATAATCACCAAAAATGACGTAGAAAACTAAGATTCTTGAAAAAAATATCTTTTGTAAGAATGCAGTCGTGTGGGTATTTTAATAATAAGCATTTTGGTGCATAAATCGTCCTTGTAGGATGTATAGTTTGGGAGTTATGACGAAAAAACCAGATTTTTTGGCCAGCTACAACTCCAAAATGTGTTCTATAACTCCTAAACTAGAGGAGATATAGCAAAAGTAATTTCAACAAAGAAAGAACCCGCCTAAAGGATGAATCGTCCTTGTCAGATGTGTAGTTTGAATTTTAAGTTGAATTTTATGGCGAAAAGACAAAAAAGAAATTCACCAAACAGGATATATTAAATTATGATGTAATATTATTTTTTACAATTTTTTTTCAAGAATGCAGTCTTGTAGGCAGAGGTTTAACAAACATTTTGGTGCATAATTCGTTCTTTTCTGATGCATAATTTGGAAGTTATGGCCAAAAAAAAGGAAATTACCAAAAATGACGTAGAAAATTTTGATTTAAGAAAAATATATTTTTTCTAAGAATGCAGTCGTGTGGGTATTTTAAAAACAAACATTTTGGTGCATAAATCGTTTTTGTAGGATGTATGGTTTAGGAGTTTTAAAATTTTACATTTTTAAAATTAAGCTAGACAAAATGGAGTCACATAACAATCTCTACATGCACCTACCAAAAATCGGTTTTTGACCACAAATCCAGCTTTTGAGGGTATATCAAAAAAATTAAGTATGCAGTTATCTTATGCTATATCAGTGGCAACATGTTGTAACTTCGAATGTTTCGAAGCTGTCGAATTTATCGAAAGTCGGTATGTTGTAACACTTTCGACAGGCGATATTTGCGGTAAAATATCACTTTATTTTGGTGGCAGTGATCGAGAAGCGAAGTAAATATAAATGTAAATATTTATCCGTTTAAGCATGGTTTTATTTATTATATATTATTTATTTACCATAGAAGTGTTAAATAATGATTTTAAGTTAGTGAAATGATAAAAGAAGTGTCTTTAATAAAAGTATATATATGATTACCTTAGAACTGTTTGTTCAAATTAAGTTGACTTTATTTTATCCAAACAATGTTTTTTGTTGAAAATAACTAATTTATAATTTTTGGTTTAAATGACATTTTTTACTAATAAAACAATTTTTAAAAATATTGATTCACGTTATTTAGCTTGCGAAAAGAGAAAAAAGCTTGCGTGCAGCTGTTAAATGTTCGCACATAACTTCGAAACAAACCAAATCGCCTGTCGAACGAAAATATTACAACATACTGCCAGATCGAAAACTTCGCTTCGATGTTCGCTTCGACAGTGAAGTTACAACATGTCGCCACAGGTTTACAACATCCACTTCTTTTATGCAAAGTTTTTCGATTCGTACTCATTTTGTTATATCGTGTATTATACAACAAACATTTAAAAAGACAACTGTTTCTCTAGTCTAAAATCTACGACCATAAAATCAATTCGGGTAGAACGGTTGTGTATTGTTCCACTGTGTGTCGATATGTGACGATTCGGGACTCCGTAAAACTTAAAATTCTTTGTGACATATACGACAAAGACTTACGTAAAAAATTTTTTAACAAAACCAAATAAAGTTCGGGCAAATAAGGGTGAAAAAATTAACAAGGTATATGGTGAACACAACATATCTTTGCTCTCAAACTGCCTAGGGATTTGACGAATGATAATTTTTGTCCATTTATTGAATATACTTATGGCAATAAATAAAATTATAAAAAACCCACCAATGTAAATAATGCAAAAGAGATGGGTCACAAACAAGAAATCTATTTATGGATATGTATTTTCAAACAAGAGAGTTCATATTACGTTACAAACTCGACATAATTAAATTGATTTTGACATTAAAACTTTTTCCAGTGGCAAATTGTCAGCGAGCGCTCCCTAGAAAGTCTTTATAATTTCTGCCCCCCAAAGTGTTGGAAAGCAACACAAACACATAAACCAAAATCAAGTATCATCACAACAATGTGTCAGCAGAGTGCAATCAAGTGAAAAAATAATTTCAAGTTCATGACGATGATAAACAACGTTTTTGCAAAAGCAGCAACAACCATGGCAGCAGCAAGCAACAGAAATAAAACAACCAAAGTCGGGGAAAATTGCTGCAATTGATTATTAAGAACAAGCCAAGCGTTTAAAAATAGATGTAGCAACAACAGCAGAAAAACCTGGAATAAAGTGGTAGCCGCCGACAAGGCAACAACACCGACAACGACATGAATAACAAAGCAGTAGCTGCTGCTGCTGCCAGCAAATTGCGCAAAAAACTTTTGATTCTGCGCTGCTGATTAGATGGTTTGAGGCGGGCAAAGGCAAAAATTGTGCTCCCAACGGATCGTATACGTATGTGACAGTGAATAAAAAGGAAGCAAACATAAAAAAAAAACAGAAAAATATTGCAGCTGAGCTGGCGCAAAAGATTGCAACTGATGTGATGTGATGAGAAGTAAAACTGGGTGAGTGGGGGCGGCAGCACCGCGTGCGTGATGCGCATGAGTTGCCTGTCGTTCTGCCGTAAATGGGTGCAAAAATCGGCAACCAACAGCAGGAATATTGTTGTCATTGTCAACAGCAGTTGCGCACAAACAATGCAATGCATCCGCCGTTCAGCCATCCATCGAATGATTGTGTTGCTGTGCACATCAGATGCGCAATTTTAAAAAATTTGTAATTATATTTATTTCATCCTTTTTCATAGGGTGTTGTTGCCCTTTTTTGGCTCATCGAAGCGTTTTATGGAAAAACTTTAGAGGGGGGAGCAGCAGCAACGGCAGTGTCAGCAAAAAACAACATTGTTTGCCAGAAAGTGCCAACGCATCATGCAAAAAAAAAACAAACCATAAATTTTAAAAAATAACAGAACTGCTTTTAAAATAAACAAACTTCTTTATGCAGAGCAACAATACCAAGCATGAACCCAGTGAAGCGATCATTTGAATCATAAGAATTCAATCGAAAGACGAAAAGGGGGAAAGTGGAAAGGGTTTGGTTAGGGAAGGTTGCAAGAAGACGTAGCAGCAGTGACAATATAATCGCGAAAGAGCAATTATAACTTCCGACAGCAGCAGCGAAAAGAAACAGTTACTGATCTTGCTGCTGAGGAACAATAAAATTCTTCGAAAGCTAAACGACATGGTTTGGGGAAGAGATAAGATCTGCTTTTACGAAATACGTGCCATTAAATCGCATTTGCACTACAAACACAGTAAGGCTATTCACAGTTTAATCGTAAATATAACAAATCGTATTTATAGCATTTGTTATTGTTGAAACTGTGAGCATCCCGCTATGTGAGTGTCAATAATTTTATGCAACCCTATTTTAGAACAATAAACACGAATTTGGCAACTGTAGACAGAGCATAAAAATACAAGGTGCAAAAAACAGAGCTGTAAAGTCAGCATTCATATTCAGCATTTTAAGTTCAACTGATTTAATTCACATTAATTTATACAAAATTTTTATTAAATTATTTATTTAAATTATTCATTTTCGTTATTCAGAATAATGAATAATTTTTTTATTCATTTAAGTGATATTCACAAAGAATGCAATTCAAAAAGAATTTTAGAATTTTGAGTTAGTCTTTTTTTTTTGTTCTTTTTTCATTATTCATTTTTTATTCGTAATTAATTTTTTATTCATTATTTATTTCTTACTCATTATTCACTTTTTATTCATAATTCAAATTTTATTCATTGTTCATTTAATTCGTTATTCATTTTTTATTCATTTTGTATTCAATATTCATTTGTTACTCATTATTAATTTTTTATTCATTTATCATTTGTTATTCATTATTCACTTTTCATTCATTATTCATGTTTTATTCATTGTTCATTTATTATTCATTATTAATTTTTTATTCATTTTTCATTTGTTACCCATTAATTTTTTATTCATTTATAATTTGTCATTCATTATTCACTATTTGTTATGCATTATTCACTTGTTATTCCTTATTAATTTTTTTATTCTTTAATCCATTTTTATTTTTTATTTATTTTTATTAGTTATTCATTATTTGGATTTTATTCATTATTCATTTGTTATTCATTATTCAGTTTGTATTCATTATTAATTTTTTATTCAGAATTAATTTTTTATTCATTATTTATTTGTCATTCATTATTCATTTGACATTTATTACTCATTTTTTATTCATTATTCATTTGTTATTAATTATTAAATTTTTATTCATTATTAATTTATTATTCATTACAAATTTTTTATTCATTAATCATTTGTTGTTCATCATTTATTTGTTTTTCATTACTCATTATTAATTTGTTATTTATTATTCACTTTTTATTCATTATTCACTTAGTATTCATTATTAATATTTTATTCATGCTTCATTTTTCATTCACTATTCATTTTTTATTCATTAATCATTTGTTGTTCATTATTTATTTGTTTTTCATTACTCATTTGTTATTCATTTGTTATTCATTATTCAGTTTTTATTCATTATTCATCTGTTAATCATTATTAATTTTTTATTCATTATTCACTTTTATTCATCATTAATATTTTATTCATTATTCACTTGTTATTCATTATTCATTTTTTATTCATTATTAATATTTTATTTATTATTAATTTTTTATTCATTATTCATTTGTGTTTCATTATTCACTTTTTATTCGTTTCTCGTTTTTTATTCATTATTCAGCTTTTATTTATTATTCAGTTGTTATTCATTATTAATTTTTTATTCATTACTCACTTGTTATTCATTATTAATTTTTTTATTCTTTATTCATTTTTTATTAATTATTTATTTGTTATTCATTATTTGGTTTTTATTCATTATTCATTTGTTATTCAATATTCATTTGTTATTCATTATTCAGATTTTATTCATTATTGATTTTGTATTTATATTAATTTTTTTTTTCAGAATTCATTTTTTATTCATTATTTATTTGTCATTCATTATTCATTCGACATTTATTACTCATTTTTTATTCATTATTCATTTGTTATTCATTATTAAATTTTTATTCATTATTAATTTGTTATTCATTACTAATTTTTTATTCATTAATCATTTGTTGTTCATTATTTATTTGTTTTTCATTAATCATTATTAATTTGTTATTCATTATTCACTTTTTATTCATTGTTCACTTAGTATGCATTATAGATATTTTATTCATGATTCATTCTTCATTCACTAGTCATTTTTTATTCATTAATCATTTGTTGTTCATTATTTATTTGTTTTTCATTACTCATTTGTTATTCATTATTCATTTGTTATTCATTATTCAGTTTTTATGCATTATTCATCTGTTATTCATCATTAATATTTTATTCATTATTCACTTGTTATTCATTATTAATTTTTTATTCTTTATTAATATTTTATTCATGATTCATTTTTTATTCATTTGTCATTTTTTATTTATTAATCATTTGTTATCCATTATTTATTTATTTTTCATTATTCATTTGTTATACATTATTCATTTGTTATTCATTATTCAGTTTTTATTCATTATTCATCTGTTATTCATTATTAATTTTTTATTCATTATTCACTTGTTTTTCATTATTAATTTTTTATTCATTATTCACTTGTTATTCATTATTAAGATTTTATTCATTATTAATTTTTTATCAACTTTTTATTCATTATTCATTTGTTGTTCATTATTCATTTTTTATTCATTAATCTTTTTTATTCATTATGCATTTGTTATTCATTTGTTATTCATTATTCATTTTTTATTCATTATTTTTTTGTCGTTCATTATTAATTTTTTATTCATTATTCATTCGTTATTAATTTTTTACCTATGCCTTAGGACTTAAATGAATAAAAAATGAATAATGAATAACAAATGAATAATAAATAAAAATTTAATAATGAATACAAAATGAAAAATTTATAAAAACTGAATAATGAATAAAAAATTAATAATGAATAAAAATGAATAATGAATTAAAAATGAATAATGAAAAACATATGAATAAAAATAAATAGTGAATGATAAACAGAATAATTGAAAATTCTGAAATTCTTTGTGAATTGCATTCTTTGTGAATATCATTCAAATTAATAAAAAAAATTATTCATTATTCTTACCAACGAAAATGAACAGTTGAAATGAATTAATTTTTTAAAAAATGAATGTGAATTAAAAATTTTATTTATAAATCAATTCTGCATTCATTGAATGCATTCTTATTTCGTTATTGCCTGTTTAACTTTTTTGGAAATAAAAATCAAATTGAACGCATTCTTTTACAGCTCTGAAACAACACGTCCAAGGGCTACTTTGAATTTGAATTGAATGGAGTTAATTTGAAAATGAAAAAAAAAGTGAATTTCGTTTACACTGAAAAAACTGAGTGTTACTTCAATGGCCTTAATTTCATCGTAGTCTTTCTATTAAGTTTAAGGAAGCTTAAATTCAAAATTTTAATGCGTGCCTGTCGAAAATAATGCAGTCTTACTCTTATATTCAGCAAAGCTCACATTAATTTAACGCAAGGGTTAAATTGTTGATTTCAAGAATTTGATAATGCCGAAATTGACAATGAAGCGAATTGAATTCAGCGAAGCTCCTGCTGTTTTTACTGTTTAACTTGCCTTTAAGTCAGTATTGGATGCTGCTTTACAGTATATAAAGGCAAAAGTAATATCAGCGAAAGCTGTCTTAAGGGCAGGTTCTCATCTAGAGGTACAAAAACACGGTGTTGTTCTTGATTTTTTTTTTTTTTGTAAGTGAAACTTCTCAGGCGGCAATTTGATATTGAGGGTAACATTTTTCTAGTCTCGTCATGAACAATTTTCGTTATGAAAAATATTTCGAGTCTCGTCACGTTTTTGTGTACATGAGAAATGATATTTTCTAATGTTGGTGTTTTTTGTTTGGGAGGCTTAGAAGGGTGGCAAATAGCGTGTAGGTGTGTTCACAAGAAATGATAACGGGAAAAATTAAGAGGACCGGCTCATGCATTTGACCCTCCTAGAGGTCATCGTTTTTTATATGAACTATAATATAAATTTTTTATATTTTTTTGGTGTTTTTTGTATGGGGATCACCAGAAGGGTGGCAGATAGAGTGTGGGCGTGTTTAGAAGAAAATTCTGAAGAAAAAAAATCAGTAGCACCAGTTCATAGGACCCATCTAGAGCGTCATAAATTTTTAAATAGAAGTTATTATAGATATTTTTTTCTATATTTTGTAATGTTTGATTTGGGACTCAAAGAAAGGGTGGCAAATAGAGTATAGGTGTGTTCAAAAGAAATGTTCATGGGGAAAAATTAATAGGACCAGCTCATACACGTGACCCCGCTAGGGATCATAGATTTTTAGATATTAACTATAACAGACATTTTTTTAAATTTTTTATGTTTTTGGATGAGGACCCGCAGAAGGGTGGCAAATAGAGTATAGGTGTGTTAAAAATTTTTAAAAATTAAAATTTTGTACTGTATTTCTTTTGAAATGATCTCCCTCTCTCTCTTTTTCTCTGTCTCTTCAACAAAAATTTATATTCGTAATTTTAAGAAGTTTCACTTCTGTACTGTATATTGTATTTTTTCTTCTATATTGGTTTTTTTCTTCATAAAATTAAGTATATGAACACCTTGAGTTTTCTGGCAATTTTGATTCTTAAAGTGCAGGAAAATATTTTTTTAGTCATTTGTGTTCAAACATTTAATAACACGCACAGTGTGACTAGAAGATTTTTGAAAAAATATGCTTTTTGTTAAAAAAAAATATGCTAAATATTCCACTTTCAATTTTTATATTCCAAGAAAATATTCACCTTTCAATTTCAAAGATATATATCTAAATAAGTCTAAATAGGCATATAAAAAAACACAGAAGCAAGTTTAAAAACATTTATTTATTTGATTACTATCGCACTTAAATTTATATTCTTCTCCTATAAAAAATTATAAACATTGTTATGGTTTTTTGAATTTTAAGTAACGATATACAATATACAAAACTAAAATTCAGGCACATCTTCGAGGTCAATTCTTAAATTGTTGCTTGTATTATTATCATAGAAATTTGCATTTCTAAATTTTTTATTAAGCTATCTGGTATTTGATAGGCATTTCAACACTTTTTTTGAACATGCAGCCATGTATTTACATTCAACAAATTATTTAAGAGTTTTTCTTGCATTCTATTTCGACCAATAACTTTTTTCTGCTTTATTGTTTTGAATCCACATTTTAAAATAGTTAAAAGAAATAGCTATTGTTGGCAATAATAGTGGTATTCACGATGTGGTGCATTTGTCATAAATTTACAATACTTACAATTATTGTGATCGAACCTTCAGTAAACTACATATTGTATTTTTAAAATCAATTATATTAATTTTTATTAGTAAAATTAAAAAAATTTACTACAAATATCAAATTTATCAAAAATACACAATACAAGGGAAAATACAACACATCGTGAATACCCCGAATGTTTTCTTAAGTAAATTACTTACTGCTGTAACATAATCCATAAAAAAATCTTACCAAACAAACATATAAGCAAATTTACTTCACTTTTTAAGCTGCGTGAAGTTATTAAATGAATTGCAATAAAATTGACAACGAAGAAGTTAACCACAAAATGAATTCCTTATATTGCGTTTTACAAGGTGGTTCAGAGATAAAAAAAAATGTCAATAGCCAAAAAACAACCATTTAGTAACCAAATAGACATTTTTTTTATTGCATTTTTGTGAATTTTGAAAAATATAATCATACGAAAAATATTCCACTTTTTATGCTGCATATTTTTATAAAAAAAAAATATGCTTTCCGAAGCTAAAATATGCCAAAGTGGAATATAATATTCCACTCTGGTCACACTGAGCACGCACAACACAATTAATCAATAGAAGTTCGGTAAAAGTTCTTTCTAGGGCTGAAATGGCCAATTTTTATTTATTTATTTATTGTTGGGATTCGCATTATGACCTTAAGATCTATTGTGCCCCTTCATGGAACTAAAGAATTTCCAATCTCTGAGACAAAAACTAGTATATGTCCTATATCTCTTGATTTCAATGAATTATCTGGTTTTACGTGGTAACCCAGATAGTTCTGTCGAGCTTGCACATGTGTGGAACACTGTCCCAGAATGTGCATCGCAGATTCTTCGTCTTCCATGCAATACCTACATGTGGTATCACTTAGAATTCCTAGTTTTGTGGGGGTGGTAATTTAGCCTACAGTGACCTGTAAGCAACTTTGTGCTGATTTTTAGATCATTCTTTGTTAGTTTCATGCATTTTTTAAATATCTTTAAGTCGTGTGTTCCTAAGATAAGTTTAGAGTGCTCTAACCCAGATTTTCCTTGTATGTTCCACCGTGTTTTTCTTCATCTTTCCTTATCGAAAGGAAGAGGGTCGCTTTACCTATTCCACAGAATGGTTCCGAACCAATCAAAGGAGTTGATGCTCTTTTCTTTGCCAATTCGTCGGCGATTTCGTTTCCTTTTATACCTTTGTGTCCCGGAACCCACGATTTTGTTCCCCAAATGTATTAAGTTTTTCAAGACACTTCGTCACCAGTTTTGAGGTTACCTGATGCGATTTCAGTGCCTTGATAGACGTTTGACTATCGTTTAGGATGGCTATGTTTTGGTTTCGGTATTTACATTCCAGGTATATTATATTTCCGCTTGGAATATGCTGCTGTTTTCCATGGGTTCGAAGAATTTAGTTCCTGTTCCATAGACTCCTGCTCCGGTCCCTTCTTCGGTAAAAAGCCGTCAATGTACTGGTTTATCTTATAAGTTTCGGGTAGACCTTCCTATTTATTTTTACTATTTGGTTCAGTTTGAAATCTTTTACTGAAACTGAATATCCGATGCATGCTGTCCCTCGGTATTGTTATTTCAGGATATTGTCTCATACAATATCAAACTTCTTTCGAGTTACGTAATCCTTTTGCCCGATATCTTCACTAGCCCTCTTCGCCTGGGATTGATTGTAAATGTGAAGAGGTGTTAGTTCCAGTACAACCTTCATAGATGCTGTTGGACATATTCGCATGGCTGTTGGACATATTCCAATGATGCACACGCAGACCAATCTCTTCAACTTGTTTAGCTACAGCTTTTCGTTAAACCAAAAGACGAAGACATGACGATCAAGCATTATAGGCCAAAACACAGAGAAAGCATGCATGCCTCAAGCATGCATCATGTCTGTGAAGCATGCTTCATTAAAACATATAGCAAGCATACATCGAATATGTAAAATATGAGCAAAATGTTGAAACTAAACAAAAATGTTTAACAATAAGTCGAGGAAATACATTGAATTAAATTTATATTAATTCACGCAATCAAAAAATGCAATTGAATGCGTTAATATAGCTCTTTCAAGCAAAGCTAACTGATGATTATGTTTGTCAAAGCTTTGATGCCTGAAAAAAGTTAGAAGTTCAGCAACTTCAGGCATGCCTCAAGCATCATGCATGCATGCATGCTTTTGATGTGGGCTTCATAAAAATATGTATATGCATTCTCAAATGTCAGATGCTTGAAGCATGCATGCCTCTTATGTGTTTTGGCCTATATCAGTTCGCGCACAACATAAATGTTTTGTGGCACAACATATTTTGGACGCCCTTCACTAGATTCGTCACTGAGCGAAGTACGGCCCCGCTTGAATTCTGTGTACCACCGATAAACAGAGTTTTTTGATGGTACTCCATTGGGTCAAAAGTCGAATTGAGTTCATCGATTCGCTCTTGTTGAAATAATTCAAATCGAAACTTCTAAAAAATAATAGCACAAAAATGTTCACGTGTTCTTTCCATTTTTTTCGTACAATTTTTTGAAATACAATTGCAAAAGCACGGTAAGCAACACAATAAGCGCACGTACACCAAAACTTTGTTAGTACGGATAAGCTCAAAAATGTCTAAATTTTGAATGGAATTGTCAGTTTGACTGGAATGACGTAAGCATTGCTAGATCCCGAAATATATGTAGCAGCCTGCGTATTATGCGCGAGTAATGGTTAAAAATTTTGTTGTAATCTCAACATGTAGATCTTTGACATTGTAATGTAGTAGGCTTTTTTTCAACTTCTAGAACATTTCAAAAATTGATTTAAGTTCGGCTCGATTGCAGTAACTCTGCTTTGCACCAGCGTTTAATGTCATTTGTTTTGAAGAAGTTTTTGACCACCACCATGACTTTGTTTTTAACTGTCTCAATCTTAAAACACGCCTGTCCCGTACCATCGGGATGTCTGCCTGTCCACAGCCAGGAAAAAGAGTGATGGTTGGATGTTGGGTGGAATATTCATGGGACACGGCCCATAAATTGATCTCCAAATGAGTTCATTCTTGGGGCACAGCTCTTGAATGATTCATCTGATTTCTGTAAAACAAAAGGTCCACCATGAACCTTGGTTGTTGGTGCCAAATCTTGGAGAAGGCATGGTTATGGTATTAAGTTATCATAACATATAGAATTGTAATGCTTTCGATGGACAATCAATCCAATATAACTTGAAGTACGGGGCAGTCATCCATCAAGACGAGGAGACCTGATCTATCGTTGGCTGCAGACCTTTGTTTTAGAATTAGGGTTCTATGTAAGAGACATAGTAATCCTTGACCTAGTATAGGCCAATGATATGCTACGGCACGCTTACTAGTTTTCCGAAAGAGGGCTTAAGAATCCTTAATTAGGCTAACGAAGTTGCGTAAGTAGAATTGTGTTTCTCTTGTGGTATTAAATTATCGCGAAAAATATGGTTATATTATTGACCTAGTCATGAAAAGCTCTAGTGACTGAATGTGCTACAGTCAAATATAAATGTTCTAAGATCTTTTGGTCTGTAGACAGGATGTTGAAGAGCCTTGTCTGATGGAACCTTTTGCCCGGGTATTGACTGTCATGGGCTGTGGCTCTTCGGAGTTTCATTTGTACTGCTTGTGGTTGGAGACCAAAAAGGTCGGTGCGAGTTAAACCAACTCGGGTTTGTAACTCCCGTAAATTACTAAGAGAGTGATGGTAGATAGAATTCTCAATAATTTCAAACAGTAAATATTAGGAAGGTAAGCAACTACCGAATCAATATACTGTTACTTTTGGAATTTAAGGACAGGTGACGGGGAAACCTAAGCAATCTGAGTAGTGTCCATCAATTGATGGGGAAACCTGATTACATATGCGACAGTACCATACATAGGTCTTCAAGTATGGTATCGCCTATCAGTTTTTCATGACAAAGATCTGCCAAATCTTTGATCATGATAGCGAAGTTGTGTGCTAAAAAAAATGGGTTATATTATCGGTATTTATACTCGATATTACCCATGGTTATTTTTTAAATACCCTAGTCATGTAAAATTTTAGTGGCTGAAGGTGTGATGGTCATATACATAGTTCAAAAATATCTTTTAATGTTGGTATGTTCTGTGAAATTAGGGGAATCTTTCGGTGGATCCTTTGAATTCCTATGCGGTCCCAGGCGATGGAATGCCGTAGAATTAAGCCTACACGGCAGGGGTCTACCTAAAACACAAAGTGGATTTCTGTCTCAATCTTAATGATACTCGTAACGATGTAGTTTTATGTGACAATCATTTATTTTTTTTCTTGAGAATTTGAACTGCATTTATCTGCACTGCTGAAAAGTTTAGCAGTATTGGTCTGTATTTCTAAAAGGTTAGTCACAATTACGAATCATAATAGTGTAGAAATGCAATTTCTTAACTAACAACCGAGTGTCTTAAAGATCAAAGAGCACCTTAGGAACTAACACAAATGTGTCTTAATTTAAAAATCGTAAAAATTTTATAGTCTTTCTCTACTCAAGGAAACAAAACTGTAAAAAGTTTGAGCCTTCAACTTAACTTTTGCAATACTGTCAATCAGCTAGTCAATTACTGTTCAATGGCAATGAGGCATAAAGGCCACGACAACAACAACTATAGGAAGAAAACTTTAAGCCTTATTTTCACGCCTTGCAGAAACTTCCCGCTCCCTCTAGATTGTAATGGTTTTCCATCTAAGAGGCTGTTTTTTTATATCATAATGTGATTCTTCGACATTCTGCACTAAAAAGTCGTTGTTATAGTTTAAAGCACAGTGTTGGCGTGTTTAGGTTTGTGTGGTTGTTGTTGTTGTTGTTGTTGCTGTTGTTGTTGCTGTTGTTGTTTACAACGACTTATTCAGGTAGGGCAAGGTTCCCGTTCGTGCAAAGTTGTCTTCAGTGCTGTCTCTAGGAAGCTAGTTAAACGATAGTTAAACGTTACTAAAAACTTTACGTCATGTTATATTTAATGGATTTTTTTGAAGGATTGCGTGCAGATGGTATTTTTATGATTCCTTCCTGATTTTATACTATCGAGGTTTTTACTGGAAAGGTGATTGATTGACTATGTGAAGTTCATATAAGATACTGTGAATTTCATATGAAATATGTACTGTTAAACATTGTTTTGGCAAAATCCGCTGCGTGTCTAAAATAAATGCGTTCCCTACATTCATTCCAGAAATTATCGTGCTTTTGCTTTGCTCCCATTTCGATGTCTATAAATGGCTTTAAAAAAAAATAAATTAATGCTTGTTTTTGCCATTATTTCGTGGAATTAAAGACAACATTTAAATAAATGTGGGGAGCAAAAAGCAAAAATTGCAGCCATGTACAGTGAAACTTCCCTAACTCGAAGTTTTAAGGGACCCGAATTTAACTTTGTGTTGCGGAAAATTTGAGTTATAGAATAAAATATTATGTAAATAATTTAATTTTTTCTGCGAAGTGATTTCTTTAGAAAATAGTTGGCGGTGGAATATCTTCAACTTCATCATCATCAAATTTATCACTTTCATATAGCCATTAAGTCAATAAGCATCTTCTTGAATACCGTAAAATAAGCTAAACTAACATTGCAAATTCAAAAACTCTCTTTACCCAATAAGCCAAACGAATTCGAAACGAATCCGCATTCTCGGGCATTTTAATCGTTAACGATTATCGTTTTCGAATCGTTTTCGAATACACGAAAGGGAGAAAATCACCTCTCCGAAATTCGAGAATACGATTCGTTAACGTCCGAAAAAACGATTCGCTAACGAGTCCGAGAAAATGATTCGTTAACGAGTCCAAAAAAAAAACGATTCGTTAACGAGTCCGAGAAAACGATTCGTTAACGAGTCCAAGAAAACGATTCGTTAACGAGTCCGAGAATACGATTAGTTAACGAGTCCGAGAATGCGATTCGAGAACGATTCGTTAATTAAAAATATCGAATCCTTCTCGACATAAGATATTTGCCAACAACTTTTTTTGCAAAAAAAAATCCAATTTTTTAAGATTTTATACAGCATCTTATGAGAATTATGATTTTTATACTGGCAAAAACTGTAAACATTATTATTATTAACATGAAATTAAATCGAAAAATTACCAACATATGGAGATTTGAACCTCGGCCGCGTGATTGTAAGTCCATGAGATTATTCTCTCGACCATCGCAGTTGTTAAGTAATCGTCGCTTAATTTGCATCATTAAGAATGGTCGTGGGTTCAAACCACAACCGGGACAAAACAATTTTTTTGTTGTGCTGTTTTCAAATAAAGGTTTTTTATTCAAACATTTTTTTTAGGAAAGTTCGAAATGCTACTTGTTATAAATTTTTTTATAAAATTTTTTTATTTTATATCTTAAAATTTTTTTTGCTTAAAACATTTAATAATAACAGCGAACTACAAATAAATAATTTATTTTTAAAAATGTTTTTAAAAAAAATTTTTACACGGAAATGAAAAACCGAACACAAGATCTCGGATCCATACGAAATTAAATCAAAACACTTAGAGAATTTTTTCATATAAATTTCTTCATAGAGAATTTTATAAAAAACTTTGAAGTTTTTCATATAAAAATTATGACATTTTTTTTTTTTTTGATTTGAATTTAACGTAATTTTAACGTATTTTTAGCAGCTAACCATGAAAAAATACTTTTAATTCAAAAAATTATATATTTTCATATAAAAAAGTCCGACTCGTAAAAGAGCTCGAAACAAGCACGAGATCTCGGATCCATACAAAATTATATTAAAACACTAGAATTTTTTCATATAAATTTCTTCATTGAGCATTCTATAAAAAGACTTAGAATTTTTTCAAATAAAAATTATGAAAATTTTTTTAATTTTAATTGAAGTATTTTTAGCAGCTAAGAATGAAAAAATACTTTTTATTAAAAAAATTCTATATTTTTATATAAAAAAGTTGAACTCGTAAACTAACACGGGATCTCGAATTCATACAAAATTATTTGTATTGATTTTAATTAACGTATTGCTAACAATGAAAAAATTCTTTTTATTCAAAAAATTTTATATTTTCATATAAAAAGTCGAACTCGTAAAGAGCTCGAAACGAACACGAGATCTCGTATCTATACGAAATGATATCAAAACACTTAGAATTTTTTCATATAAATTTCTTCGCAGAGAATTTTATAAAAAGCTTTTAATTTTTTTATATAAAAATTATGAAAATTTTTTTGATTTTAATTAAAGTATAACAATGAAAAAACTGAACCATAAGCGAAGGTTTTGCGTAAGGTGAGAGTTTCGCGAACGTTTTTGGTAGAATTTTTTTTTATTTTGTCGCTTAAAAGTGATTGATACAGAAGATTTAATTCGTGAAAACTTTTCCCATACTTAAAAACTATACTTCTTTTGCAAAATTCATAAAAAACCTTATTTTAAGTCGAAAAAGAATCATTTAAGAAGATAAAAACTCCTCGTAAATGAACTTTTGTTCATTTCTATGAGTTTCAACGGTTCATTTTTTAACTCATTTCCAAAGAAAAAAAGGTTTGTTTCTGAAAAGCATTTTCGTACGGCGATTGATTCAAAAAGGGCTCATTTCCGAGTGCCGAAAAATAACTTTTCTATGGTTCATTTTTTAACTCATTTCCGAAGAAAATAAGGTTCGTTTCTGAGAGGCATTGTCGTCCGGCGATAAATAATAAAAGGGTTCATTTTTGAGTGCCGAAAAATAACTTTGCTATGGTTCTTTTTTTAACTCATTTTTGAACAAAAAAAGCACAATTTATGGTTATTTTTTAACTCATTTCTAAACAAAATAAGGTTAGTTTTTGAGAGGCATTTTAGTCCGACGAATTATACAAAAAGAGTTCATTTATGAGTGCCGAAAATGAACGTTTTTACCCAAAAAGGTTCATAAATGAATTCAAAAACGGTAGTTTTGGTTCACTGGGTACTTTTTATTCAAAAACCTATATATTTTCATATAAAAAAGTCCGACTCGTAAACGAGCTCGAAACAAACACGAGATCTCGGATCTATACAAAATTATGCAAAAAGACTTAAAATTTTTTATATAAAATTCTACATAGAAAATTTTATGAAATGACTGAGAAATACAAAGGGAATATAATTAGTTAATTCTTTTATAATTTTATTTTTAGAAAATAACAACTTTCATATGAAAATTTCTATAAATGAAGCATAATCGCGAATAACGTTGTAAACGACATTTTTTAGTGTTTTTTTTTGCGAATACCTGCTAGAATCACTCTCTTGTATTATACACAAACAGAACTGAGTAAGCAGTTGAGCAGTTTGGGGTATTTTTATCGCATACACAAAAAAAAAAATTAATACAAATTAATAAAAGTGCTTGTAAAATGAATAAAAGTGAACAATTACATTTTTGTCGTTTACAACGTTATTTGCGAGAGCTCTTCAAATATTTAAATGAAATCTTGGTCAATATTTCTTTGTGTCTTTTAATTTATTTTGTTTTTTTTTTATTTAAAATAAAACCGAGATCTCGTGTTCGTTTCGATTTGAAAGCAAAGCCGACATTTTTATATGAAAATATTTTATTTAAAAATATATAAAAAATTTTTTTATTGTTAGCTGCTAAAAATACGTCAATTAAAATAAAGAAAAAATTTCTACTTTTAAATAAAAAAACTCTTAAGTATTTTCATATAATTTTACATGAATAAATTTATGGATCTGTTCAAAATATAAGATAGGGCGTTTTTTTTTTAAAAAAACTTTTGCATTGTATTTAGTTTATATGAATCTTAAACTGTATCCCAGATCTCGTGTTTGTTTCGAATTCATAACAAAGCCGAGTTTTTCAAATGGACATTTTTAATTTTCATAAAAACTATTTTATCATTGTAAGCTGCTAAAAATACATCAGTTAATATAGAAAAAATTGAAAGTCTTTTCATATAATTTTTTTTAAGGAAATTTATATAAAAAAAATTCAAAGTCTTTTCATATAATTTTAAAAATATTTGAATATAACCTTTTTTTATTTTTAGCTGCAAAAAAATATGTTAATACAAATAAAAAAAATTTCCACATTTTTATATGCAAAATTCCAAGTCTTTTTGCATAATTTTGTATGGATTCGAGTGTTTGCTTTGAGCTCGTTTACGAGTCCGACTTTTTTTATATGAAAATATATCATTTTTTGAATAAAAAGTATTTTCTCATTGTTAGCTGCTAAAATACGTTAATTAAAATCAAAAAATATTTTTATATGAAAAATTTCAGTCTATTTATGTAATTTTCTATGAAGAAATTCACATGAAAAGTCTTTTTGTATACTTTTGTATGGATCCAAGATATCGTGTTCGTTTACGAGTTCGGTTTTTTTATATGATAATATAAAATATTTTGAATTAAAGATATATTTTTCATTGTTATCTTCTAAAATACGTCAATTTAATCAAAAAAATTTTCAAAATTTCATTATGTATAATTTCTATAAAGAAATTTTTATGAAAAAATTCGGAGTCTTTTTATTTAATTTTGTATAAAAAAATTTATGAAAACTTTTTTTTTTATATCATTTTATTTAATGTTTATTATTTTCACTGAAAAATTTTTCAAGTTTTTCTTAGGAAAAGTCACTTAGAAAAATTTATGGATCCGAGATCGCGTGTTCGTTTCGAGCTCGTTAACGAGTCCGAGAATGCGAGTCCGAGATCTCGGATTCGTTAACGAGCTCGTTTATGAATCGTTGAAACATTGCACTTGTTGCAAGTGAGACAAATTCGAGTTATGGAGATGAATATGCATTAAACTCTTTATAATACAAATGAGATTTCGGTTCGAGTTGAAGAAAAATTCGAGTTAGGGAAATTCGACTTATAGATATTAAAATATAAGGAAAATGTCTTGAGAAAGCCAAAAGCACAAATACTACTCGTACTTCGATTTAAAGAGAATTTCGAGTTACTGAAGTTTGAGTTAGGGGAAGCTTCACTGTACTTGTTATTAGCTTCAGAGAATTTTCTACAAACAAAACAAGACACGGAGTTGCATCAAACGCTTATAACAATTCCCCCAGTTTTTGTGTCGAGTAACTTCAATGTAATTCAGTGCTTCTGTACTTGCGTGCTCAAAGTGCGTTTTCAAAAATAAAAATAGGCCAGCCCTACACAAAAAAAAAAGGAGATAATCCTATTTAAAAGGGGAGAAATTATTTAAAATTATGGTAATTATGACAATTTAAAGTCTCTTATTAAAGCAATATCATGAGCCCTTTTTTCTTTTCATGACAGCATTCAAAAGTATTGTGTTGGAAATGTGGCATGATGCCGGGACTGCTGCCTCAACATAGCAGTAGTAACATTATCACCTTCATTATCATCACTTTGACAAAAGAAAATCAACGCTTTAAGATTGCGTTGGCTGTCATTGAGCATAATTATTTGGAAGACAGACATTTTTTTCCTCACTATCTTTCTAAAAATTATAAGCTCCATGCTCACAACTATCTTTTGCCTTTAGAAAATGTCTCCAAAATGGAAAGAAAAAAGAAGCAAGCTGTTGCTTGACTATCACCAGCCAGTAACACGAACAATAAACTTGAATATCTCGAGCTCAGCTCAACACAATACAACATTAAAGTGCATTAGCGCAGCGTTTCCCCTTTAAATTTTTGGCTTTTTTTAATGGCTTTTAAATAGCTGCTGCCTTGACTCCTACACGTTGTTGCTGCTGCTGCTGCCTGCTGCGCCTAATACGGTATTTTATGCCCCAAAATAATTGAAGTTGCTCTGAATTTATGTGTCGCTCGCTTAGCACGATACGGTTCCGAATTGTGTCAGTGTCTTGTGGCATACTGCGCTATGACTGGCCTACCACTCAACCATCCAGCCAGTCTGCTTTGCCTTGCTGCTGCAACTATAATTTAGTTGCCGATAAGAAATTTTAAAAATCCCGTCACATTCGTTATTGATGACATTTTTTTTTTGCTGGAATTTTATGCTTTGGTTTTATATTATTTTATGACGATAATGAGTGCGATCATTTAAAATATATTTGCGGAGAAAGTTTAAACAAATGTTAAGTGGAGGAGTTAACAAGATTGTGGGTGTGAAATTGCTTCAATAATCCTTTGCTATAATATGTGAGTGTATACTAAATTGCTAATAAACAAATCGAGCAGCTTGTTTTTTCGCGCGGAAGATGCCCCTAAGTTTAGAAGCGATGGTGTAATGCTGCTAAGCCTTTATGAGTGCTTTCAGTTAGCCGAAGCCTGAATTTGCTTCGCATTCGCACCTGAGCAACGGCCGAGATAAGAAGCGAAGTGGTAATGGCACCAAATAACTTTGGGAAATAAAAATAGAAATCTAGCAATGCGAAGTAGTTGACGCATATTTTTTCATTCTTAAAAATTTGAAAAAAAGAGAACGTTAAAAAAATTATAAGAATGATTTGAATGCAAAATTTATAAATGAAATAATATTCTATACATTATGTATGCATATTAAATTATATTATCTTCTATATATATAAAATGGAATGTGTGTTTGTTTATTTGTTTGTTTGTACCTTATAGGAGACCAAACCTCTGGACTGATCATCCTGAAATTTTCACAGCATTTAACTGGGACTCTGGCATGATTAATAGGGTACTTTTTTCGACCACGCCCTCTTTTACGCCCACTTTTTTTAAAATTATGTAATTGCTCCCATATAGTTTTTAACAGATTTACTTCAAATTGTATACACATCATACTCCAGGCGAGGTAGAAATAAACATTTCTTACGCCACGCCCCCTTTCACGCCCCTTTTCACGCCAAATTTAAGTTTTAAACTTTTTGTTCTCTGTACAAATTTGTTCCTTCCAACGGATTATTTTTTATTTGGTAGTATATTGCTCTTAATACTGTTAACGTCGCCATATTACTATGAACCACGCCCACTTCACCGCCCCTTTTTTTAATTCAGATACTTACTTATACCACTTACAATGTTTGCAATACAAAATACTTTTTTTGTAATATGTATTTACCTAAAGTTTTATATACTTTTTATCTACAGGTAAGGTAGCCATAGATTTTTTTATTACCAAATCCTCCTTTTTCGCCCCATTTTACTTTAATTATAATTAATCTGCTTTCAATCTATATATATATAAAAATGAATGTCTGTCTGTCTGTTTGTTTGTTTGTTTGTGCTTCATAGGAGGCCAAACTCTTGGACCGATCTTCCTGAAACTTTCACAGCATTTTACTATGACTCTGGAAAGAATAATAGGCTATATGAAGTTTTTATTAGACAAAGGGCGTGGCACTGCCCATATAACCCAAAAATTTAAATCGCCATATTTTGGGCATTTTTTGACCTACGTTGATGCTATTTGGTACATATGGTATTGGCATAATTAGGAATACGTACCAGGAGAAAAGTGGGTGGGACCACGCCCCTTTTTAGGAAAATTAAAAATCGCAATATAGTCTTAACTACTGGACCGATCGTCATTAAATTTTCACAATAGGATATTCTTACGAAATAATAAATTCTTGACTTTATAAAGTTGTGAGTGGACGAAAGGTCGTGGCCTCGCCCATATAACCCAAAATTTGAAACCGTCATATCTTGGGCATTTTTTGACCAACTGCGGCAGTATTTGCTATATATGGTATTGGCATGAATAGAAATACGTACCAAAAGAAAAGTGGGCGGAGCACGCCCCTTTGTTTTCGATATATTGGAGGCTGGACCTGATAACCGATCTTAAATTTTCACAGCGTTCAGCTTTGACTCAGGAATACTTATTACATGATAATATTTTTTGACCATGCACACTTCTGCACCTACTTTTTTACTACGTTTATTAACGGCTTTATCACAAATTTAAAATATATATTAATTAAAATAGTGGGGTAGCCCCATTCTCTTTCTTCCACCACTGTCTTCAAAACAGCTGATTTTATAATACGTGTTAATTAAAATAGAGAGTGGGGTAACCCCATTCTCATTCTCCCACAACTGACTGCGAAACAGCTGATTGTGTAATTGCTGCTTTTTGATTGGTCTAAAAATAAAAAGGGGGAGCATGAAGCAAATTACATGCGATTCAGTGCTGAATTCTAATTGGTTTTCAACAAAAAAAGAGGCGAAGCATTGCAATAATTAAATCAAATAAATAAATTTTTGTAAATATATAAATACTTTTAATTTTATTTTATACGAGGGGGGTAGCGAAGCACACCGGGTTCAGCTAGTTATATAAATATAATAGATGACTTTAAAAAGAAAAATAGGCTTACTTGCTTTTTCGTTTGAATATTTACTCCAGAGTATTCACTACCTGATAGGAGGCCTGATTTATTCCCTGATGCCTGAATTTTCTGCGGAATATTCTTGGGGACATTCAGGCCTGAGTGTACGCTATACGATAGTAGGTGTTACGTAAGTTTGACATCTTAATGGGAAAGGAAATCAAGTGGTGTGTTGAATACTCAGGCCTTATCATTACCCCTCATGCCTAAGGGAATGTATTGTTTCAGGCGTATTTTAGCCGTTGGGGTGTTACGTAAGTATGACATCTTAATGAAAAAAGGAAATCAAGTGGTGTGTTGAATACTAAGGCCTTACCATTACCGCTCAGGCTTGAGAGAATGTATTGTTTCAGGCCTATTTTAATCGCTGGGTATCTCTTATACCCTAAGCCTGAGCGGTAATGGTAAGGCTTTAGTATTCAACACACCACTTGATTTCCTGTTTTCATTAAGATGTAATATTTACGAAACACCTGCTACCGCATAGCGTACACTCAGGCCTGAATATCCCTAAGAATATTCCTCCGGAAATTCAGGTCTCAAGGAACGCTAAAAAATTAGGCTTTCTATCAGGTATTGAATACTCTGGAGTTAATATTTAAATAAAAAAGCAGGTAATAAATATATAATATACCATTATATAATATAACACATTATTGTATACATATAATATAATTTAATATAATACATATACAATATTTTCTCCATTTAAATATTTTTTATTAAAATATTGTATATAATTTTTTCAACGTTCTCCCTTTTTTTATTTTTCAGAATGAAAAATTACGCGTCCACTACTTCGCATTGTTAGATTTTTATTTAAATTTCCCAAAGTTATTTGTTGGGATTACGACTTCGCTTCTAGTCTCAACCGTAGCTCAGGTGCGAATACGTAGCAAATTCAGTCTCGGGCTAACTAAAAACTAATAAACGTTTGGCGCATTACACCTTCACTTCTAAACTCAGGGGCATCTTCCAGTCTGAGATTGAAACAAAACAAAATTTTCACAGAATGCACAATTTCAGGGAAATTTTCAGAAAGCTTGAACGGAAATGGTTATTCTAAAATCAGTATGATATCATTCCTAAATTTTCAAGCAAAATAGATCTTGTTTCACACCAGATTTCATCCGGCACTGCAAATACTGACCGCTGAGTATGGTAGAGATAATTTAAAATTATTTTTTACTTTGTAGTGGTTTTGAAGTCAGGTTTTTTTTTTAAAAAAGTTTTTTACAATAAATGCATATTTTTGGTTTTTTTTTTGATTTGCAACCAATTAATTTTAGTGCGACATATTTTGGAAACAGATAATTTTTAATTATTAATTTTATGTTCACTTTATATTTTTTCCGTTTTTTATAAATAAATTTTATATGCATATTAAAATTAATTGTTTTTTTTTGTTAATAACAAACACTAGTTTACAAAATCCAGAAAAATCTCTGTGACCAAGACTTCTTTATAAAATTCATATACGGTATGGTCCCTAGATCTAAAATAAAAAATAAAAAAAAACTATCTATGGATAGATTTCTGAGATATCGACCAAAGAATTTGTTTACTTTTTTTGAAAAAGGTGACTTGTCATTATTCGTAATAAATTCTGTTTGAACTGACTGACTGATTTGACCAATACTATATTTTTACAAAAGGCAATTAAATCCGCGATAACTTTTTGATACCTCATCTGAAGAATAATTACGGAGATATGATTAATATTAAAATTTTTTTTTCTTAGAAATCTGTGGTCGAAAACACATTTAAGCACCAAAAAAGTAAAAAATTTGGCAACTGAACACAACATTTTTATACATTTTTGTTGACAAGTGGAGCATCATTTCACTCTCATTTGAACTTCTTTCCACCAAAACTTGGACATGTGAGTGATGAACATGTGAAAGATTTCATCAACAAATAAAAAATATTGATAAAAGATGCCAAGGATATTGGGATGAAGCAATGATGGGAGACTACAACTGGTTTCTTATGAAAGAATTTCAGAAGGATGACAACTAGGAATATAGTATAACTCTAAGCCATTTTTAAAAATAAAGATGATAAAATGATGAGATGATTAGATGCAGATAAAATGATAAATTTTAAAGAAAATTAAAAATGGGTGATCTCACTTTAATGTCTGTAACTTTTTTACTAGTCCATGGATCTTGTTCATTTTAGGCTTTTGTTAAAAAAAATTTTTGCAAAAGTTTTTGCTGTACAAAAAAAAAAATAAAAATGTTGTGGTCAGTTGCCAAATTCATTACTTTTCAGGTGATTATATGAGTTTTCGACCACAGATTTTCACGAAAAAATAAAATAAATTTTGTAAATAAGATTTCATAGCTCCATAACTTTTCTTCAAATGAGGTCAATATGTATAAAAAAGTTATTGCGAATTTAATTGTCTTTTATAAAAACGTAATTTTGGTCATATCCGTTAATCCAAACAGAATTTATTACAAATAATGACAGGTCAACTTTTTCGAAAAAACGCAAAAAAATTCTTTGGTCGATATTTCAGAAACCTATCCATAGATAATATATTTTATTTTTTTAACTTAGGAAAGTATAAGGAATAGGAATTTCACTTTCCTGGTCATTTTCGGACTGTAAACTAGTGTTACATGCAATATTTATTTTTGAACCGATAGCAAAATATTAGAGAAATGTTTTTAATTGCATATTTTACCTATTTTTATCGCATATTTTAGAGTTTTAAGTGCATTAAGAGATTCCTAGCCCTAATCATACATCTGAGATATGACACATATAGTATAAGTACATCTGCGTTCCTAACTTAACTGAAGCTTCTTGCATACTAATCGGATGTTGGCAAGTGGCCATTCTCCTCTTCTTGCAAATAGTCAACATTCATACAATCGTTATCTTAATGCTAAAGCCAAAAGCTTCCTCTATAACTAGTGCTTGCTAATATTCTAGAGATACTTATTGATAGTTTTCATTGGAGAATGCATCATCATTGCATATAAATATTGGAGAAAGCACTGTGGAGAAAGCATTTTCATACAATTGTTGTTTTTTTTTAATATCTTTCTTTACAAATTTACAAAATAATTACAAATTTGCAAGCACTTTACAGCAAGTTTGGTAGCCATGATCTTTTTTAAAGCTTTTCCTAACGAATCAGCAGTCCCCTTAGAAGTTAAACGTGAAAAAGTAGTAATTATTTTCTACATGTGAACACTTCATTAGCCATAAAGTTTATAATGGCAATTCAAGAAAAAACGTTTTAATAACTGTTAGCAGGAGGAAGGAAGCACGAAGAGAGCGCAATATTAATTTGCTAACAACATGGGTTGGGTTAAAATAAGCAACATTGTACAAGAGCATTGGACATGCGCTGCGGTGATTCGTGATTTTCTTTTAACCGCACAAAAAAGGACAATTTCCTATCTAGCGGTTGTTGCCTGTGGTTGTTGCTGCTGTTTTTGAACTGCATCATAAGCTTCAGCTGTAGCTATTTTCCAACAAAAAACACTGGTTGCTTCGTTCGCTTTAATCTATTATATTATTTACCCTCAAGCCGTTTTTTTTTCCTGGACGTCCAAATGAGATGAAAACAAGTTTTTTGCCTACTCTCTGCAGAACTTAATAAGCACAAGTTCAAATTGTAGGTCGAAAGTGGCCGTGGCGTCCAGTAGTTGTAGAGTTGGTACTAAGTTGGACTTGGACTCACATCTGGTGCATGTTTCGTAAGAGTATCTACTTGTTATGAGCTGGTTGCTGTTGCAGCATGCATTCAAATTCTGCAGAAGCTGTTAACATTCGAGATTTTAACATAGCGATACCATGCATTCGACCGACCAGCCAGCATTTAGCTTAAGAATTCAAAATTATAGCCAAGTTTTCTTAAATAAATTCAAGTGATTATCTTAGCTGAAAGCTGAATGAGCGCTGCAGTTGCTGCAGAAAATCGATCGAGCACGGTGAAATGAGAAAAAAAGTTCATCTGCTCAAGTGGAACAAATTTATTTAAAAATAACAAAAACTTCAACGTTATTAGCAATTTATTTTGTCTAAAATCTAAGAGTGGATAGTGGAAAAAGCAACTACTGTTATAGCGCAAATAACGCAAAAATCGGAACAGAAGGCAAACCTTTAGTAAAGATGACAAACGAGGCAGCGCTAAAGTAATGAAAAAGCATTTCAAATCGGAAAAAATCGATTTGTTTGCGATGTAGAAAAGTTGCTGATTATAAGCGAGTCAAAGAAAAATGCTGTTGAAGGTGCAGCAAAAGCAGTAGAAGTAAAAGCTAAGAGATTGCTGCTGCAGCTATCATTTTTCACATGAGCATGGAATGGGCAATAAAACTGTCCAAAAAACTTGTTAACTTTTTAATTCCAAGTCAAGGCAGGTTAATTGAGAAATCGAGGTGGATAAAAAGGTTGGTAGCGATAAACTTGGCCAAGAGATTCAATCTATTTTGATGGGTTGCTCTATATTGTATCTATGTACATGTCTAAGTTCAACACTCCCAATTATAACAATCATTTACAACTTTAGCTCAATTAATTTTAGAGAATTTTCAATTTAAACTAAATTTAGCAAATTTTTAGCATTAATTCTAAGCTAAAATATTTATAAAGCTATAATAACATCGTTTGATACTGTCCATTTTTAAATGGCACTGGAAAGAGATACGCCGCTCAGCACGAGTCTTGACGCTACTTCCTCCGCTTTGCTTTTGTTCTTCATTAATATGTTAATATCAAAGAACGAATATTTCAATGAAACTAACGAGCGTAAATTTTGTAATAAATAACTTCTTCCCCACTACGAGTCAAAATGTAACACAGGCTAGCCGCTACCAAATACGTAAGTTGGCGAAATGATACAAAATTAAAATAGCAACAAATAAGTCAGCCAGTGAAGAGGAAGCGATGAGTGGAGTTGAGGCTGGGTGCCCATCGTTTTGTGAGTCATCGTTTGATGTTGATGGAAATAAAATCTGAGCCTGGAAACGGCACTGAAGAAATAAATTTAAAGCAGACAAAAATGGAAGAAGAATTTTTGGGAAAAATATTGAAATTCTTTTTAAAGGTAACAAAAGAAAGAATAGAAAAAAATTCTACCGCTGACTTTTAGAATTTCTGTGCTATTTTTATTCAAGTAACTAGCTGATATACCCGGTGCTACTCGTGAGTCATTTATATAAACATTTTAATACACACTTCTCGATTAAATTTTTTTTTTAATTTTGTAATTTTTAAAAACATGTTGAATTTTAAGTTTGAGACCACTTTAAAAATATTAAAAAATTTACCGCGCTTTTTTTAACGAAGGAATAATTTTATCTCTGTTTTTCAATCAAAAATTGTTTTTTAGTTTTAAACTAAATTTACTGGTTACTGGTTACTGGTAAAAATTTTACTTGCACTTTGCATATGGAAATCAAATTTGTAAAATAAAGGAAAATGGACAACAAACTTCCTAAATTTTCTAGTAGTTTTTCCAGTTGGAAAATGACAATTGGTTTGTGTCTAAAATAAAAAAATTCAATAAACTGAGTCTGATAGTTGATGCAATTTCTTAAATCTTCAGAATTAATATTTTATGCGAAAAATTGTACAGTCGTTTCCTAGTGCAAATAAGCAAAAAGGTGTAAGTTAAGAAAGCAGTCACTTTTTAATTTCCAACTATAGTAAAGGGTGGTTAAATTTTAAGGGCCGATGTTGAATGTGAACCACACCTAAACGTCAAGTTTTTTCTGCATTTCATTTGACATTTCTCAATTTCAGACTAATTGAATTTGAATCATGGAAAGATACACAATCGAGCAACGCGTACAAGTTATTCAGGCTTATTATGAAAATGGACGTTTAAATCAAAATGCATATCGTCCACTTCGTGATTTTTTCGATCAATTTAATCGTACAAATGTGCTTACAATCGGAAAAATCGTGCAAAAATTTGAACAAACCGGGTCTGTAGGAGATGTGAAAACACCAGTGCATGCTCGTACAGCTCGTACTGCAGAAAGAAAATATTGCTGCTGTTCGCGATAGTGTGGATGAAGAGCCGTCCACCTTAACTCGTCATCGTGCCCAACAATTGCACCTCTCACGCTCGTCGTTGCTGAACATCATGCATAAAGACTTGCATTTACACGCTTACAAGGTGCAATTGACTTAAGAACTAAAGCCTCTTGACCATTTCAAGCGTCGTCAATGGTCAGAATGGTGGCAAGAAATGGCAACAGTGGATGATCAATTTTCGAAGAAAATCATCTTCAGTGATGAGGCACATTTTCACCTCATTGGATTCGTCAATAAGCAGAATTTCCGTATTTGGGCGAATGATAATCCAAGAGTGATTGTCGAAAAACCAATGCACCCACAAAGAGTGACTGTTTGGTGCGGTTTATGGGCTGGCGGCATCATCGGGCCGTATTTATTCCAAAATGACGCCGGTCAGGCAGTTACTGTGAATGGTGTTTGCTATTGGTGTTAACGAACTTTTTATGGCCCGAATTGCAAGATATGGATGTGGACGATATGTGGTTTTAACAGGACGGTGCCACGTGCCACACAGCTAATGAAACAATGGCTCTTTTGCGCGACAAATTTAATGGCCGTGTTATCTCACGTGGTGGCGATGGCAATTGGCCGCCAAGATCATGTGATTTGACACCGTTGGATTTCTTTCTTTGGGGTTATTTGAAAGAAAAGGTGTACGTCAATAAGCCAGCAACAATTCAAGAGCTAAGGGATGAGATAATTTGGCACATTAACGGAATAGAACCTCAATTATGCCTCAGCGTCATCGAAAATTTGGACCATCGAATGGAGGTGTGCCGCCGAGGGCGCGGCGGCCATTTGGCCAATATTTTGTTCCATGCATAATTGAACCATACCAGTATTATCATAATTAAAAGAAATGGCAATAATTTCATAAATAACACAGGTCTGCAATGGTTTTCCCCTTTCAGTTTTGCTGATTGATTTAAATAGATTATGGGGTGCTGTATTCTCATTTATGCTGACAACATTGTGGTATGTACTGAGCAAAGTCACAAATCGGTACCGGCGAGGAACATATGAAAACATTACTGCTTGCAATTTATGTTCATATACAATTTCTGTATGATAAATTGGCTTTTGACACATGTCGAGTAGAACTGAAGGTATTTTAGTCCTATTTTTCCTTATTGTTCCCAAAATGGTCGTGCGATTCTTATGTTAATCTTCTGCCAATTCATACGATGTGAAAAAGTTGTCACACGTTACATTTCAGTCAGAAAGTCCTTCCACCAAATCCAAAACAACACGGCATTACGATTCCGACCAACATAAATTTGTGTGTAGTATGCATACCAGCTTTTTGAGTCGCATATTACCCCAATTTTGATGCCTTATTTCGCCGGCTTGGATGGAATATACTGACGAAATGGACATCGCCCACGATACGGAACTAACTGTTCATCTACGGTAATGTTTTTTCTGGTGTGTATACAACTTTCAAATTATGATTCCATTTATCGTATACATTCCGAATCGGTGCCAATTTGTCACGTACAGAAGTACTTGTAGATGCAGTGTTGGCCATACTTTGATCGCGGTCATCAAATCGAATGCAACCATGGATACGCTTGAACATTTTCAAAGACATTGTTGCTCTAAATATTGGCCGACCAGTTTCGTCATTCCACAGTTTAGTGACACATTCACCGTATGACCGATACACACCAGAAAGCAGCAACAATCCAAAGTATGCGTGCAGAGTGTACAAATCAATGTTTTCCCAATCGTCTTTGTACTTTCGCACACCATATAAATTCGTCATGTTCAAAATAATATTCTCAACCGGTTCAAGGAACCGGTTCAAGGAACATGTGAAATGCAGACGAAACATCAACTATAGTAGCAGCTGCTAATGCTTTTGGACCTGAATCATAACAAAAATGAAACATATAATGAACATGAACCAATAACAAAGAGGGTAGGTTTTCACCTGAAGTGAAATTTTCTGTACGTCGAAATTAATTTCTTCGATTTATTTCAAATGGTTGCGATGAATATTCAATTTTTTTATTTTTTGAAAAATATTTATTTTCAGGATTTGCTCAATGTCGTCTTGATCCGAATGCACGCAAACTTCACTTTCATCATTCTCCTCATCTGATAATGCAAAATCGTCGTCACTATTGCACGGAGATTCGCCCGCTTCGCTTTCCAAATCAAAATCCATTTCTAGTTCATCTCGCTGCCTTCTTTCACGTAAAACTCTATCCATTTTTTATCAAATACTTCGAAACACAACCAAAATTCAAATAAATGTGCAAACAAACTTCACTTATGTGTGTTCCAGAACAAACTGAATTTCATAAAACGAAAAAATAAGAGCGTGCTATAAATCCACACACAAAAATAAGCGGCAATTCCAGGTACCTGCTTATGTGTATGCGCGCACATACACAGGGACCGATTCGTAAATATAACTGCACCGGCAAATACAGTAAGGGTACGAATTCAAAAACGGGTTTTCTTGGTTGTTCAGACAAAATAATTCTACTTTGCAAAATACAAGGTAGTTCCGCTGAACTGTTTTTATTTTATTCAAGTTCAAAGATCAAAATTGTATGCGTGCGCATACAGGGGACCGATGAGGGTTAAAAAAGAGTCTTGCAAAATAAATACATATAAAAATTACTTTCTGACCTGTCCAATATATTGGGCAAATCCACTGAAAGGGTTAAATTAATACAATGTGCTAGTCACTAATATTATTTAAGTTCTTTGTTTCTTAACAATAAGGGTGTTCACAATTTTGTGTTATAGTAGTATCGTATTTTTTTGTCATAGTTGAAAATCACAATTATGAGCACCCTTTAAAATAGAATTAGTGGTTGGGAACCTCCAACTATAGCTTTTTGTTACCATGCAAATAAGTTAACTATCCAAATTGATATATTTTATTATTATTTTTTATTATTATTATTTATTGTTCTTTATTCTAATTCTTCAAAGTTTACATTAGTGGTATCAATATAATCCAAAATAATACAATATAGTTACAAGAATAGTATTTGACATTTATTATATTCATAAGAGAAGAAAGTGTTAAACGTAAATTCAAAATTGTGTTTATCGTGTTGATTGAGTTATGGGGTGGATTTATTAATATATAGCATAAAAAAGTTTAACTTGCATTTTGAGCTTCTTCCATTTTTGCAATTAGAAAATAACTGGCAACCGATCAGTTGTTTATGGAACTTTAGAAACCACGTTCGTTAAACATATTATTGGGCTATTTAAAATTACCACACTGGGTTTTTAGAAATTTCATGTAAAACAATAAAAAATATAAAAACCCTCGGTAAAGTGTGGTATCAATACCACGGGGATTTCAAAATACTCTGAAAACAACGCAATTCTGAATACCTTTAGTGTGTTTTGTTTTTGTTACATTATAAATTAATTAATTTATTATGTATATAGATTTTATACTCGATTAATCGATTTGAAAATATTTTTTTTAAATTTAATAAAATAATAAAATAATTAATTACTTTTAACGAGAAGATGGGATTCATTTCATTCATCGATGAAAATATTGCTCCTGGAAACAGTGTGTGAAATTTACACACCTATTCGTTTCTAGAAATATGGCACTGATGAAGGTTAAACTGCTTATAAAATGTTGTTTCTTCCAATTGTTTTAAGGAAAAATAATTTTTTTTTAAATAAAATAATAGTACATAAAATATAAAAACAATTATAATTCAGCAATTCCCTTTTAAACGTACCGGCCTGACGGAATGACCACATCCAATTTGGGTCAAATTTAGCATGGAGCATCACCGATGGAAATAAAAAACTTCATATTGAGGAAAAAGTTTGGCGTGATTTTTGGCGATGCACAAAATTGATAAAAATCGGCAAAACATCGAAAATTTATTTTTACGAAAGTTCATATTTCAAACACTTCATAACCGAGTGTTAAAATTGAACTTAACATTAAGTTGGAGAGGAAATTAAGCGCACTTTAATCTTAAAATAATTTAAAGGCCCAAACAAAGCACCTCAATAAACTCTGCAATGTTAAGACTAAAGACCTAAATTACTATTATGCATATTTTATTTGTTCTCCATGTCTCAAACATCTGGTAACTCACTTTGAGTCTGATTTTCTTTGTCCAAGCCACATCTGTTTTTAAATCGAAGAGCAAAAACAAGCAAAATAATAAAATTCCATCCAGTTGCAGCAGAGTATATAAAATACCATCTATAAACATACGGTCTACAATTTATACCGTTATTTCTTGATGGTCCACAGTGCATTTTGAACTTGAAGCTGCTATAAGACATGATTTAGTTATTACAACGCTTTACTTGACTGGTTTCTACAACTCATGCTGCTACAACTTGAACTTAATGGTGTATACACCACGTAGTAGATAACTAAGAAAGAAAAAAAAGTAAAAGAAATTGTTGCTGCTACCAACAATATATTGCTGCCTCCCCTGCAATTACTGCACAACTTTTGCTAAGGGGAAACCCAGCTACAGCAACATCACAAAACAAAAACAAAATATTGCACTTAAGTGCTTTTGTATGAATGCTTGAAAAAAAAAAACTTACAAAAGAAATACAATTCTTGCACAGTTAGAAGAAAACAAAGTGCGTTAAAATAAAAGAATGCCAAGAAAGATGAGACAGCGAAGAAATGTTGCTGGTTGCCTGCAACTTTATCTGCAATATTTAGAGCACTAAAAAAAAATCTATAAATTATTGTTGTTTTAGAAAATGTGGCATTGTTCAGTGTATTTTAGCGTATACTTTGTTCATTGTGTATAATAAATAACAAGGGCGCGAAAAAATATTTAAAAGAATATCATGTCAGAAAATCACGTTTTCAACAATAATTTCAACAATTTTTCGAAAAACTTGCAACAAAGTGCAGCAGAGAAATGGTTTGGTTAGCGTTGCCTGGTGTACTTCCAGGCGCACAATTAAAATGGCTTTAATCTTCATCTCTAGAAGCCTGTGGGTTGGTCGTTCGGTCTGTCTATCTATCAGTCTGTCGCTATGGCATGCCAGAAAAGACGAACAACAACTTCCGAAAAAAAAACTGAATCAATTTAGTTGATAGAGAAATAATTGGAATGCCAGATGAAATACCAGGGTGCTATGGTTGTTGTTGTTGTTGTTGTGTGACCACAAGAAATCGTTGATTGTTTCCTCAAATTGCGTTTCACGCACGTTCAAATGCAGCAAACGACAAACGGGGGCTGCAGCGACGACATCAAAGAAGCGCTACTGATAGTTTTTCCGTTTAACTGAAAATTCCATTAAAAGGCGTGTGAAGAAAATCATAAAAGGAAGGCGTCATCAGCTGAGCATGAAAGTATAGTTTAGCAAAAACTTAACTTTAACTGCTTTAAAGTATTGCATTGCTCTGTAAAGATTATGATACACTTAAGGCCGCGTTCATAGTGGACGCTTTGGCTGAAGCTGATACATAAAGCTGCTTTGACAAGCTTTTTTTGATCATAGTGAACGCTTATTCAACGCTGCATAAAGTAGCTTATTGAGCTTATTGGTGTTCATAGTGCTCGCTTTATGCTTGTGGCTGATATGCTTTGTTTTCATTTGTCTCTTTGGAAAATAATGCCCTCATTGCGTTTTGCAAAGTGAATTTTTTTGTTTAATGAGTATGTAGATTCGCGATGATCACCAATGAGAGATCAAACCAATAACAAACAAAAGTTCAAAGGAACTTGAAAACACAAAGCATAACAACGGTGGAAAGTTCAGCACAAAAAGTGCCCAAGAAGTAAACAAACGAGATAGTATATACAAGTGCATACAACTGAAAAGCACCACAAAAGGACCACAACGCAACAACAACACAACAACACAACAACAACACAACAACAACACAACAACGATTAATACTTCACCACAAAAAAAATCAACGAAAATATTGTTAACAGGCAAAATAGATAAACATGTGCCGAATAGCATTTTAAAAATGCTCTACAACAAAGCATAAAAAACAAAATTATTTTTCTGTGTGAGCAAGCGAGATGGAAATATAAGCGCTGAAAAGCATTTGAAATTAAGCTTTATGCTAGCTTTATGCTGGCACCATGAACACTTTGAGCTTTTTCCATATGATTATACACAAAGCGTTTTTCAGCTAAACCTCTCGGCTAAGCAAAAAGCGTTTACTATGAACGCGGTCTAAGAAATTTCATAAATAAAAATAAGGGTTGAAATAAAGTCATTTTATTTTGCTATGAATAAAAAAAAAATCAGCGTAATAGAGGTTAAAAAACTGCTATTTGTACAAAAATTTGTTTGTGGAATATACATTAGAGTGGTCCTTTTATCTTAAATTTAACATTTTTACAGTTGGGGCTTTCCATTGTGACTGGTGGGACAGTTTACTCCAGAATCCCTAATGTTTAGACCTGTAACTTTGTATTTTGATGTAATATAATTATCAAATAGATATTTTACCATAGATTTGTGAACCGACATATAAAATTTTACCAAAAAAAAAAAAATAACTCTTACAAATATTTTGGTGAAATTTCATTGATTAGAGGAGTGTGACTAGTGGGACAGTCAAAAATACCTAACCTCCGCCTTCTGCAACGTCAATCGAGACTTTAGCCTTAAAACTATACATAGTATGAAATGATCATTAATATCAAATGATTAAATAGACTTTAACAGAAACTAAAAATTACGCAGATTTTGTTAATCTGATTAAGACCAATTCAAAATGCATAAACGAAGTCAGCCTTACTAAAGCTAACTAAAGCAGACCTTAGAATTCTAACCAGCTATTTCTCAGGCCACCTTAAAAAGATGGGCCTATCGGAATTAGATGTCTGTAGACTATGCGAGGAAGAGGAAGAAACTCCTGAGCACGTTCTATGTTAATATCCGGCAATTTGCAGTCTTAGAGTTTTTCATTTCAAAGAGGCATTAGTGCCTCCATCAACAATTTGGGGCACAAGAAACAGTGCTAAAATTTATAAAAAGCTTAAAGCTGGAGAATTAATCAAGGGCATGCACAATAGATCGTATGGGTCGCGGTGCCCAAGGACCCACCACAAACTAACGAACTACTAGAGATAAAGTGTTTCAGTTCGGCATTTTAATGGTTGGAGCACATCTGACTGGGAAGGTTTTTTTGGAAATTGGAACCATAAACTACCGCCCCGAATATCCGTTTTGGCCCATCATTATACCATATCTGTGATCCGTTTTCAATGTACCATAACTATTTTATAGATTAAATACCCTGTAATACTTATCAACATAGGATTTAGTTTCCGATTTCTCGATCATATTTATAAGATTCTCAAAAGATCTCTAATTTTTGATTTCACAAAGTTTACAACATGCCAACTCAGCAGAAGCAGTAAGATTTTTAAGGGTTTAGGGGTAGTCAGATACATGAAAAAAAGAGAATTTTTGAATAAATTTTTTTGCCACTTAATCATATTATTTTATAAAAGTAATAATATGACGTCATTGCACAATGTTTCGACTTGACGTCACGAAAAATTTTTAAAAAAATTAATAATTTTTAAAGATATGGCTGTTTGCGTTAATCCAGTTCCAACAGAAGTTCCTTGCGGTGACCATCACAAATCCTTGGAGATTTATCTAAAATCAATCAGACCAAAAAATTTGAAAATTTCAAAATTTCAAGAGTTTTAAAAGATATATTATTAGGTGGCAACCCTATGTTTCAAAATTTTATAATTTTGAAATTCTGACGACGGATTCGGATTCAGCGACCCATTTTTGGTGTACCATTTTTTGCCAGCCCCGAATTTATAGAACTAAAAAAATGAAGGTGGCAACCCTATCCACCATCTTGAATTTTAAAATTCTGACTTTAGATTCGAAATCAGCAATTTCTTAACACTAATAAATGACGTTTAAAACTCTTGAAAAGATATATTATTAGGTGGCAACCCTATTATTTCAAAATTTTATAATTTTGAAATTCTGACGACGGATTCGGATTCAGCGACCCATTTTTGGTGCACCATTTTTTTTTGCCAGCCCCGAATTTATAAAACTAAAAAAATTAAGGTGGCAACCCTATCCACCATCTTGAATTTTAAAATTATGACTTTAGATTCGAAATCAGCGACCTCTTAACACTAATAAATGACGTTTAAAACTCTTGAAAAGATATATTATTAGGTGGCAACCCTATTATTTCAAAATTTTATAATTTTGAAATTCTGACGACGGATTCGGATTCAGCGACCCATTTTTGGTGCACCATTTTTTTTGCCAGCCCCAAATTTATAAAACTAAAAAAATAAAGGTGGCAATCCTATCCACCATCTTGAATTTTAAAATTCTGACTTAAGATTCGAAATCAGCGACCCCTTAACACTGATAAGTGATGTTTAAAACTTTTAGAAATACATATTATTAGGTGGCAATACTGTGGTAAAATTTAAGTGGCAACCCTAACCTCCATCTTAAATTTTAAAACTGTGACAATATATTCGAAATCAAATTCGTTGTCAGAATTTCAAAATTATAAGAATTTGCAAAAATAAAAAAAAATCTAGGTGGCAGCTCTATCCGCCATCTTAAATTTTAAAGTTTGACAGCATCTTCGAAATCATTTACCCTAAAACTTCACACCACGGAGTCCACAGAATCCTTAAAAGTCCTATTACGCTTAAGCTCTCTCTAAAGAAGCTCATTGAATTTTTTGGATACTTGCTTTTATTCAATAATTTGGATACTTGCGAGCTTACAAGCTTTTGCCGAAGGCATCAAGCTATCCTTTACTTGAAACTTCGTGCCGTTCGCTTGTAACCTAGAACATTTGCAAGCTGTGCGTGGGCTTATTTATATTCAATTACAAGCTATACTTGATTCAAAATTATCAAGCTCAAGCTAGCTTGAACTTGTATTTTAAGCAAGCGCTTGAAATAGACTTCAAGTAGGCTTGTGCAGTCCTCTGTTACTTACATCAAGTCATCTATTCCTGGGCCATATAAAAGTTCTTCAGCCGTGGTAAAAGCTTCCAAAATATTGATTTATGTAAACACCACAGGCATACTGGCGACAAACAAATAATAAACCGGTTGCTTGCAGCTAGCAGCAGCTTCTCTCAAGCGTTCTGGAGCGCCCGAGTGCCCTTTGTTAACTGTCGAAGAATAACTCCAAAAGTATTTGTCGGATTCACTTCAAATTTTCAGAGAATATTTTAAAAATATAATACTTCAAGAAAATGTAAAAAAAAGAAAATTTCATGTGTAAAAAATTCTGACTACCCCTAACCCAATAAAGATAAGGAACTCCGACTTAACTTAAACGAACTGTGTGCCTTCCCACGAAAATTGATTTTTTAAGATCGTAGTTATTAAAACAACCTCATTTCTGGTAAGTAAGCTGAAACAAAAACGATTAAGTTTTGTGTACATTTTAGTTTAGGTATTATTCCAGGATTTTTTTCTCAGCCAAGCTTGTCCTATTTGAAACTTATAGTAGTGTAGCAAAGTTAGTCAGAGTTAATTTCGTCATGTTATTGAATAGCTTTCATAGTGAAGGATGATTTCATCTTGTCTCAACTGAGAATGCTTTGTCTTCTTGGCTTCAAAAACCTCTTGAACTTTAACCCCTCTTATTGCAAAGACGTAGCAACGTAGATTTTGTTTTTTTTAGAGCACTTCCTCAAGTAGAAAGCTAAATTTGAAGTTGTTCATAATGATGAAAAACTGCTTAGTCGAGGTTTTGTGCTTGTTATGAAGCCATCACGGTTATGTAAACAGAACAGAAAGATTCAACAGCGTCAAAACTAAACGACGGGATGTCGAAGACGTGGAGAAGAAGAGAAAAGAAAAAAAAATAAACTAATAACAAAAAAACTACAATAACAAAAAAGTTGTACTCAACAAAACCAAACAACAACATAAACAACGAAAGAACAAGAACGGAAAAAAAAATTAAAATTGACAGCAAAAAATTAAAGTAAAATAAGACAGGTAAACAAAGCAAAAAAAGCAAAAAAAAGCAAAAAAAAGCAAAAAAAAAACAAAGAACAAAAAGTGAAAAACTAGGAAAAGTTTGCCAAACGAGAGAGCAACGAACTACAGCATAGAAAACCCATCCTCCAGCCACAAGGAGCTGCAGGAGCAGGCGAGGAAGGCGCACAGAATACAAAAACAGCGGAACTACAACGTGATGCAATTGAAGCAGCAACAGAAATGGATGCGCTGCTGTGCTGAGCTTCATGATAATCAGGATGATAATGATGATGATATTAATAATGATATTGATAATGATGATGTTGCTGTATCTGCTGCTGATGATGACGATGTTGGCGTTGATGTGTTGCAGGCAACAACTTTTAGACGCTATTGAAGACATCAATTGTAGGCAACATGGAGGCTGCTGTTTCTGACTGACTGACTGACTGACTGTTCCTTCAATAAGAATGAGAAGTCTATTTCAGACAGCTACAGCAGGAAACAGATAGATGGTAGTAGTAGTAGTAGTTGTTGTTGTCTGATTTGCCTGCAATACAAAAACGCATGCTTCTGGGGCAGAAAAATTAAAACTACTCCAAACACTAACCACAACAACAATCATTTTAAAAACTAGACTGAAAAAAAACACACAACTACAACTCTTTAAGCACAAGAAAGCATCTACGTTTCCGCTACTTTGGTTAAATTGATGATGAACACTCCCCAACAAGCAATTCTAACCTCCCCCCATGCTAGCAGATAGCGTGTTAAATAGCCAGAAGCGAGAGAACGAACAACTTTAGCTATTTTGTTTTTTATTTTTTTTATTTGTAGTTGTGGCTAATAAGTAAATCGCAATATTCTACACAAACACTTGAGCTGGAACGAAGCTGCCATGAACGAAAGAAAAATCTGTTCACTACACCATCAACTAACTAAGTAGTAGTAAAACTGGATGCGATTCAAGTAGTCATCATCAACATCAGCATCAACATCAACATCACCATCACCATCTTCTTGCGAACTGAGAGCAAAAATTATCAATTTGCTTTAATCTAATTCTGTCAGTTCGTCCAAAGACTATGTTGGCTAAAATTGCTGTCTTGGCTGTCTCTGGCTGGTGGACCAGCATTTGTCATAATGATAGGGATAAAAAAGGAGTTCCTAGCGCAGAATTGGTTGGAGAGCTAACTCAAAGGTGATTAAGTTAGCAGAGCTGAAATTGCAATTTTGTAGGAGAGTGTGAAGTGAAATAATAATAACCCAGTAATTAGACCCATCCGTGATAATTTCATTCGCCAGAAATGTTGCTCGCAACAGCAGAAAATGTTGATTGCTGAGCTGGAAAAACTATTCTAGCAGAAGTTTTAATATTTTTTTTTTGTCTGAACCGACGGATTTTATAATTTATTTTTTTTCTATTAATTTAATTTATTCACAGAAAGGGTCACGTGGTGATAAGTTAATCAACGCTGCATCATTTCCTATTGTAAGTCAGAATGATCAACTGAAATTCAGATAGGATGAATTGAAATTAAAAAAAACAATTAAAATTCATAAATTTAATTTGGAGTTAGAAAAAAAAATTGGAAATTCAAAACCTACAACTGAAAGGCTTATTGCAATAACGTTATAAGCTACATGATCTAAAAAAAAGTATAGCAGTGAGGGGACTGCCGACCAAAGCGAAAACCTATAAATAAAATATTAGTATTTCCTGGAAGACGTTGTCCTGCCACGGACCGTCTTACTGCTATATAAGAATTTTCATGCTAATAGGGGGTTTCGGACTATCCTGCATGGATGGATTTGACAGGTCGGACGGACATGTAGGATGTGCAAAAGCTCATACAGCAGTCCGTCCTACAAGTAGGATGAAATTCAAAAAACTCAAAAAGTTCCGCTATGATCTTGTTCTTCTCTGTGCGTCCTTGTTTGTAGATTTCCTTGGTAATTGTTGTTGGCGCAGTTACCAGGAAATTTTTTGTAGACTTTGTGAATTCTATTTGTGTAGCTACAGTCTGCATATGAAATTACAATTATTTTTTTAAGAGCTTATAGCAATTTATTAAATTTTTTTTATATTACTGAAACTATTTATTTTAAGCAAAAGTGTTGCCATATCAGAAATACATATAATTAAAGTAATTTATTTAAATTATTTCATTATTGAATTATTGTAAAAATTAAAGCTTATTTATATCTATTTAGGTAGGATAAGCAGACTTAGTTATCCAATTACAACTAAACATATTAACTTATTTTGCAGGTTTATTACGTAATTGCTATTATATAAATATACATAAATACTCTTTAAATTTCCTCAATTGTCCTACGACAGGTCCTCCGCACAATTCCTTTTTGGAGCCATTTGCCGAAAGCAATGTTTTTCTCTTTTTAAGGTTTGATTTTTTACTCACTTGATTTTTGCAAAATACAAATGTACCACTTTAAATAACACTTTACGTATTGAAGCAGTGTTGAAAAATTAGTTCAAGTGTAAAAGTGCAAAAAGTCGAGTTTGGTAACAATCACAGTCATACAAAACTTTAAAAACTGGCCTTGCAATCTTCATATACGTAGCAACTCAGGTGGCCGGTACAATATTTTTTGGTACAATCGACTCAAATCGACTCAAAAGAATTTTATTAAATTCGTCATAACTTTTTCATAAAAGGATGAATAAAAGAGGAAGTTAGATCAAAAACGTACTATGGTGAAAACCCAATATTGTCACTGATAAGTATCAAATATATTTCTGTGCATACTTTTAGGCTGAACAGTTTGAAAGATATTGGACACGGAGCAGCGTGCTTGCCTTTTATATATTAAGATATATGTATTTCCGATACGGTAACACTTTTACTAAAACAAATAGTTTTACCAATATTATATATACACTTTAATTCATATGTATAAACTATTTTCTAAAATAGTTCGATGTCATATGCTGACTGTAGCTAAAAATAAACATCTACAAAAAAATTTTAGCTTAAATTAATTTAAACAACAATAACTACCAAGCAAATCTACAACAACAACGCAAAGAGAATGACAAGATCCCAGTGGTTGCGCAGCGTTAAAGGGGATGAACCGAATTGGCAGCGGAAAATATACAGCACTTTGCTTGCTATTTTTTCTGTTTGCCTGCTAGCAAGATCTTCCTACATTTGCTGAGCGCCTGTTAGTCAAGATCCAAGAGCGTCATTCAAAAACCTATTCGCTTCCTGTATTGATGACGAGAGTTACTCGCAAAATGACGATGACGCGTACCAAAGATTAACCCTCTACCAAAATCGTTCAACGCGCCTAAAGAAGTTTTCACTTCTAAAAAATACCGAAAGTGCTAGAGTTTGTGTGTGTGGGCCAACGATCTCCCGGTGCATCAGCAAGTGCAGCAAAGTTAAATTGGCTTCCTTCCACTGACAAGCAAGTGCAGTGCAAAATTTGTTGGAGCCAACATCCTCCAAGTGCCACCAGCAGCAGTACAAGCACGTGCAGCGCAAATTTCTTGCTAGCCAACATCCTCCAAATGCCATCACCAGCATTTGCACAAGCAAATGAAGCGCAAATTCTCCGCTTTCACTTTATTTAATTCACGCCGGAGTATAATGGCAGAAATTTGCCTCTGCGCTTGAGACACGCTGAAATGGTGCTTCTGAAATATTGGAGAGTTGACCAGTCATGTGAATTGTGCTGCACTTGCTGGTGCTGGTCGTGGCGACTCTCGGAAAACGTTGGCAAGCAAAAGAATCAGGAAATTTGCGCTGCACTTGCTTGTGCTGCTGGTGATGGCACTTGGAGGATGTTGGCTAGCAACAAATTTTGCACTGCACTTGCTGGTGGTGGCACTTGGAGGACGTACGCCAGCAAAGAAAGTCAATTTAACTTTGCTACACTTGCTGATGCACCGGGAGATCGTTGGCCCACTCACACGCACACACAAACTCAAGTACTTTCGTTATATTTTTTATTATTTTATTTTTTTCAAGTTTTTTAATTTCACAATATTACAAGTTTACGAAATAAGTTGCAAGTACAAGCTCTCGAATTAAATATGTCGCGAATTTAATAAAATGCAAATTAAACTAAATATTTGCGCTAAAACACGATCGCAATGTGAAACGTCAAAATATGTAATTGTCAAAATTTCATCGTCCATATGACACAGCAAAAAAGACAAATTTAGTTCAACACGCACAAATTTTATTCAACTTGATATTTTCTATCCTACCACGACTGAAAACTTTCCGATTTACACACAGCCATAGTTGACAACTCTGAATATAAAATGCCGCAGTGGTGAAAATAAAAAGCCACTGACAAATACAACAAGTGTGAAAATTTTCAAACTTTGTTTGACGATATGTAATAAAATAAGAGCATGCATGTAATTATTTGAATGTTCGACATATTTCTTTATCACAACTTAAAGATTAAAATGTTAAAACACTTAATCCATACATTATTTTTTCTTGTTTGCAAACGAAGTTCCAGCAGAAAAAAGCAGATAATGAAGAAGATTGTTCTATTTTTAAATCTCACCATGAATAGCGGCTGTTTGATTAAAAGCTAATTTTTCAAAAATGTTGACAAATACAAGAACTGAAGAAATTGCCAAACTTTAAAAGCATATAAAGACCAATATAGAGCGAATTAATAATAAGTTTTGGTTGCAAACATCTTATTGCAACCTAACTTAAGTATATATATATACTAACAAACAGATTATATGCATTAATATCAGGAGTGGCCACGTGATTTCTTTGTAAGCTTGCGGCCGATTAAGAACAAGAGTGACGATCATTGTTGATTTTTTTTTATGCACAAATACATGCAAACATTTTTTGAGGTTATGTTTTCTATGTCTCCTATAGCGTTATCTTTGCTGTCTGTATTATGACGAGAGTTCTTCGGAAAACACGATGACGCAAACCAAAGATTTACCCTCTACCAAAATCGTTCAACGCTCCTAAATAAGTTTTCACTTCAAAATTAAATTTTTAGGCTGAATACAATACTCAATGCCTTTCCAACAACCACTGCAGAGATTTTGGCTATTTCTTATTAATTTTCTAACACCTGTTTGTAAAAATTTCCGTGTTCAATTACATTTCTTTTCTTCATACAAAAATACATTTTTTCAAAACTTTAGAGTCGATTATTTTAAAATATTTTTTATGTGACTTATCATGTTTTTGCAATAATCCCTTCAATTGAACTTAAGAAAAAAGTCAATTGGTATTTAAACAATATCAATTGAATATTAGAAAATATTAATTAAAAATCAAAAAGTATCAATTAAAATTTAAAAAAGATCGATTGGTATGTAACACGTTAAATGACACCGTAGAAAAAAAATATCAGGTCCTCCGGGCCATTTTTCTACAGTAGGGTATTTTGGTATCAGAAAATAAAATAATAAAAAGAAAAAAAAGACTAATAAGAAGAAAAAGAATGCGCTTAAGATAGGTTTAGGTATGCCAGGATATGCGGAATTGAACTACGTTTACAGATTTGCATTTCGAGGTACTAATCTTAGACCAACAAACTCCATCGAATTTAGTGTTGCTCTATCGTTGTTGGACCAACGATTCACTGTCTACAGTGTATAACGAACATGCTAGCTGGACAAAATTATTTTCTTGAATTTTTTAATTGCTACATGCATAACTCTCTCTCATTTGAAGATGTATAATATTAGATGTATAAACATTGTTATAATTTAGATGTATAAACTGGAGATTTTAACCTGCCAAACGTTTCTTGGAACTGCTGTTCTGAAATTCCTGAAATATTTTTACCATCGTCTGAATGTTCATCTGATAATTATTTTTTAAACGAGCTCTCAATCCAAGGCCTGTTCCAACTTAACTGCATCTTTAACAAAAATAATCGTTTGCTTGATCTGGTGTTTTTTGATGGCAGCAATATCGCTTCTGTGTCTAAATCAGATCCTCTGGTTACAACCGAAGATTCTCATCATCCAACATTAGAAATTATTTTAAATTTTCCAAAACCATCTGTGCAGTACTATGATTCTCAACCGCCTGTTGAGTTTAACTTTCAAAAAACAAACTACGTGGTTTTGAAGAATAACTTGTCTAATATAAACTGGAATTGTATTCTAAATATTTATACAAAAAGTTTATCTTCTCAGAGTCTTGATGATGCGGTATATGCGTTTAATAGAACGCTCAATGATTGTTTTCTTAAGGCTGTTCCGCAAAGGAAAGCCTCTTTGACATCGGGTCCGATATGGTACACAAATGAATTAAGAAAAATGAGAAACTTGAAATCTAAATACTATAAAAAATATCAAAAAACACATAACATATGCGATTTTGGATGCTATACCTCGATTAAATACAGTTACCAACAGTTATGCAAACAATCCTATAATATCTACTTAACAAAAGTAAAATTAAACATAAAATGTGATGCTAAATCCTTCTGGAACTTTGCTGACACAAAACGTTAGATTGATTCCTATCCTTCTTTTATGAAGTATAATTCTGTTGAGTCTGATAATGATAATAGCATTTGCAATCTTTTTGCTGACTTTTTCAAGACGACTTATTCATCATCGTCCTATGATTCTTTAAGTTATTTTTTATAATATACAATCTGGGGATATTTATTTCACAATAATTGACACAAACACAGTCTTATCATTTTTAAAAAATATTAAAACATCATATAAAAGTGGTCCTGATAACATACCTTCATGTATATTAAAATACTGCTGTGAAGAATTAGTATCTCCAACCTCTTTACTATTTACTTCATCATTAAAATCCTGCTATTTTCCTGCAGCCTGGAAGCATTCATTTATCATTCCGCTGCATAAATCCGGAAATAGGTCTTTAATTGATAACTACCGTGGCATCGCAAAATTAAGCGCTTTGCCTAAACTTTGAGAGGCAATTGTTACATCACGACTATCGCATAGCGTTAAATCTTTAATGTCTTCTTTCCAACATGGATTCCTTTCTGGAAAATCTACTGTTACTAACCTTCTCGAATTTACATCAAAAACTATAGAAAACTTTGGAAAAGGCATGCAGACTGATGTTATTTACACGGATTTTAGCAAAGCTTTTGACGTTGTAAATCACAAACTATTGATCTTAAAATTACATCTTGTTGGATTTCCTACACCGTTGGTAAAATGGATTGAATCTTACTTAAGCAATAGAACACAATCTGTTATTTTTAAGCTCAAGAAATCACATGAGTTTCCTGTTACTTCAGGAGTACCTCAAGGAAGTCATCTTGGGCCCCTTCTGTTTCTACTTTTTATAAACGATTTGCCATCTGTCATAATGCATTCTAGCATCTTAATGTTTGCTGACGACGTCAAACTCTTCCATTCTTTTAAAAATGATAATGACGCTGTATTTTTGCAAGCCGACATTGATCATCTTCATAACTGGTGCAAAACGAACCGTATGAACCTCAACATGAAGAAATGCAAGCATATGTCTTTCTCGCGCAAACCACCAATTAAACGTACCTTCAAAATTTGTGGTTATCCATTGGAGTCCTTAGATATTTTCAATGATCTTGGAGTTACAATGGATCCTAAACTACGTTTTAATATTCATGTAAATAAAATAATAAATAGAGCAAATAGTACTTTAGGATTTATTAAACGTTGGGCAAAAGAGTTTAATGATCCATTCATAACGAAAACCCTATTCACTTCCCTAGTGCGGCCTATCTTCGAATACGCTTCAGTTGTTTCGTGCCCACGATACGGTTGTTACATAGACGACATTGAATCAGTGCAAAAACAATTTCTTTTGTTTTGCTTAAGCTATCTTTATTGTATATGTATATGTCAACAGTCCATATTTATTGAGTAAAGTATATTTTAATATTCCTCTTCGTCCTAGGAGATCTTTTGAGTTACTCCACATGAACTTTTGTAGAACTAATTATTTGCAAAATGAACCTCTTAGAAGCGCTTGCGGTGATTTTAATTTTGTATCTGATGGATGTTATATCCTTAAGTGAATCCATGGACTCAATCAAACATAGAATTATAGATTACCTGCAGTACCGACGTTGATTATCTGATGCATCTGGTGATTTGTAAACACATTGAGTGTATTTCTTTATTCATTCCGGATAAAGAAGAGAACGAATAGAAAACATTGTTGTTTATCCAGAACAGAATGAATAAAGAAACAGTATTGGAAAAGAAAGAATTTGTTTTTGTTAAAACCAGAGACATATTTTTCGTATTTAAATTAAGACAACAAATACACCAGATAAAATTTTAAAAACAAAAATGCAACAAAGCAATCTAAAACATTTAAACTAAAAAGTTTTTCCATTTTCACTTAGCGACATTTTACTTCAAACAATCGAATATAACCTCACACACAAGGAATATTCTTTTTATTCTACCTTAGCTGATAGTATCAAAAAAACGCGTTTGGAATATTCCGTAAGAATAAAGAAATACAAAAAGAATATTCCGGATAATCAAAACTGAATAAAGAAACAAAAACAATCATTCCGAACGTCTGGAATGAATAAAGAAATACAGACATTATTATAACAATCTAAGTGGATAAATGGACCTAAGCGTAAAATGGAAAATTTTGGTGTATAAACATCTAAATAATCTGAGTGGACCTAAACCTGGGATCTTCAATTGGCTCATATCTTCATGATGATTGTGACTACATTTGTCGACGGTACCGTGGTGTCTTGGTGTCTTTTTACCTCTTGAAACACTACGTTAGATCGATTTGTAATATATTAATATGAGTGGCCGTTAAGACCTAGTTTGTCTTGGTGCCTGCGTTCGCAACTGGTTTTCTTTATTTTATGAAAATTGGTTTGGTGAAGTTGACCTAGTTTGTCGAGTAACCACCCTGTCAAGCCAGGATCTCACCGGCTTCAGGAAGACAGAACGATATATATTATATGTATACTTATTGGAGTGGTGTTTTGGGTATGAGACCTTGTTTGTCACACGACTCCGCCGGATACAAAAATTGTTGCTAACTTGACCTTGTTTGTCTTGAAAATGCAACCCTGCCTTGCTTTCTGATATTAGCGATTTTGACTTAACTTTTTTTTTTTTTGTTATTTTTTATACTATAATAAAATTATATACTTTAAGCAATTTATTAAAACTTTTTAGTTTGTTAATAATACATGATTTCAATCAAAATCATACTTTATATTTTTGAATTGTATTAAATATCTTATTTTATAATTTTAAATTTGCTATAAAACCTGTTAAGGTTTAGCAATCAAGTAAATAAATAAATAAATAAATAAATTGTATATAATCGAATAATGACATGCCGCGATGATAATTCAAAAGTTGAAAACTAAGGACCACCCTAATAGTCATAAATATAAGGGTTTTTAATTTGAATGTATTAAAAAGAGTAATTCTTTTTGTTATAAAAGAGTCTATTATAATTCTATGAAGGCTTACAATATAGTCTTTTATATGAGTCTTAAAAGAGTCTTTAATAGTAGTCTTAAAAGAGTCTTTAACATGAGTCCTTAAAGAGTCACTTATATGAATCTTAAAAGAGTATTTAATGTGAGGGTTTAATGAGGGTTTTTAAGGGTCAAAAAATAGTCTTCAATATGAGTCTTAAAAGATTATTAAATTAGAGTCATAAATGAGTCTTTTTTTGCGTCATAAAAGAATCACTAAAAGGAGTCATATCGGGGTGCCCTCAACCTAGGAAAAAAGATTAAAATAAAAAGTCTTTTTTGAGCACATAATGATGAAAAGCCTCATAAATAAGAGTCTAAAAAGAGTCTTAAAAGTCTTAATGTTTGCTGGGAAAGTATAATTGAACATATGTTTTCTAAAAAAGTTTATTATTTATAATAAAAAATTTTTTTGCATGTTAATTTTTAATCATCAGTGTAAGTAAAACAAATTTTTTATGTTGTTCGAAAATGGACACTTCAATGCACATTTTTTACCAAAATTGAATGAAAATATGGAAAATTATGAAGCGTTGAAAAAAAAAAGACCAAAAATTTACGTTATTTTTTACCATATTGTTGCGTGTAAAAACTAGCAAAATTTTACAAAGACGCTCATTTTGGTAAAAGATGTGAAGAATTACATTATAAACAGATTAAAAAAAAGTAAATTAAAATTGGTCGATTAGTTTGTTTGCAGTAGTGTGGTCCGTTTTGAAAAAGTATATTTCGAGAAAAACATGTTTAAAGACACTCTGGTTAGTTAAAGGTGCTCTAGCGCAGCGGATTTTAAGCGCCGAACCGCAGAATCTGTATTATAAGCGGGGTCGATTTGATATTTTTTTACAACAATAATCAATTAAAAAAAATTTTTTTTTTTTAAAAAATTGTTTGCCTTAACATATTTTGCTCATTTACCATATAAAACATTGTTACACGAAGTGTTAACAAAAAAAAAGAAGTAAACTAATTCATTTTGTTTTTCTATAACACAGTACGACAGTGGTTGGTACACATGAGAAATGTTATCAGAATATGAAAATAGGCTTAAAATAAAGAAATACGTGTCTCGACGTTTTGCTGTAGCAAGTCAGAATTTTGAGAAAATCGATTTTTAAGCTTCGAAGGACCGTGGAGGTTCACTTGTAATGTAATATTATTATAAAAATTTCTATAAAAACAGAATGGGTGAACCGATTTCAATGCTTGAGCTTGTTTTTACTAAAAAACAATTTTTTTCTCCGCTAGATGGCGCTTTAATTTTCATGTAAAGTTAAAAAATAACGAAAAATGTAATGTAAATGTAATGTAAAAATACTAAAATTAATATGAAATCTTAACTTTTATTTTGTGTTAAAAATTAACAACATTGTATTTTTAATGAACTTCGTACATTTTTGGTTATTTTTTAATTCAACATGAAAATTAAAGCGCCATCTAGCGTAGAAAAAAATTGTTTTTTTAATGAGAAAAAATCCAAATTTCATTAACTTTTCAAAACTGGCCCAAGCATTAAAATCGGTTCACCTATTCTGTTTTTATAGAAATTTTTATACTAATATTACATTACAAGTGAATCTCCACGATCCTTCGAAGCTTAAAAATCGATTTTCTCAAAATTCTGACGGGCTACAGCAAAACGCCGAAACAGGTATTTCTTTATTCATATTCTATTCATATCCTATTTTCATATTCTGTTAACATTTCTCATGTGTACTCAAAAAATTTGATTTTAACGTACTGTGTAATACTTTACAATATTAAAATTAAGCTCATAAAATAAAAACAAAAACTATATCAAGCAATGCAGATTACTTCTGCCTTCAAAAGTTCCGAAAATTGTTCTATCAAATGTTCCTTCTTCCTTCCTGTTCCCACAAGCGCGCCACTTTATTAGTATTTTGCTAGAAAAACTTGTGAGTTTATTTTGAATGGATCTTAAAGACTCCTTATCAGCAACGACAAGATATAATTTTCATTCAACGAGCTTAAATAGATTATCGTTTCTTTCGTTCTTTGAAAATTTGCACCACATTTCATACAATTCTCATTTAGTGATAGAGAATGTGTACTCTAAAAAAAACAGGAAAATTAAATAGAAGCATGCGTGTGCGCAACCCAAAATCAAGTTGAAAATAATGAATAAACACATATTGAACATGTACAGAAAAATCAGCCCGGTGTCAAGAGGTGTCAAATAAGTCCCACCTTCTGGAAGTTTAAAAATAAAAGCAGATAGCGCAGAAAAAGCGCTTGACAGTTTTGAAAATTCTCAAAATATGTTTCCATACTTGTTTTCACACTTGTTTTAATAAGATTATAAAAATCATACCTTCCACTCGAAGTTCTATTGCAAAATTTTAAAATAAATATTGTAGAAAAATACACTTGCGTCTTAAAAACTTCACTAATTTCAACTGATAATCAAAATACAATTATTAAAACAAAATGCCTGCTTTACACTGCTAATTACTCAATACTTATCTTCCAGTGACAAAAAAAATTCTTAATACCATCTCTTTTAGATCATTACTCAACAACTTGTAGAGTTATTTTCTCAAAGTGAGATATCAATTTTGTCCAGCTAACATGTTCTACACGATTAACTGTGCAACGATTTGAAGAAAAATTTGATAATGTGAACCCTGTTTTTCTTTACTGGACGTTCCCTTTAAGTATGTTGTACTTTTTCTCCATGATACAATTTCAAGGTAAGCTAGATGTCAAAGCTAGATGTCAAAGTCAGCTGTTCGAATTGTAGTTTTTTTTGTTTCCAACTAGTTTTTTTAGTTTCTAGTAACTTGAAATTAATTATTTCTTTTTGTGTGTAACAAAAATATAAGGGCACATCGCACCCTATAAGCAAAAGAGCCCAAACTGTAAATTTTTAAATTTTAAGGAGAAGCAAAACAATTTTGTTTTTCAAGGCACTCCACACAAAACAAAGAGACAAAACACCCTTTTTAATTATTAAAGAGAAAGAAGTTGTATTCAAAACGTTAAGAGTCGATGGAGATAATCACTACGAATAGTTTCTAGTTTTTGTAGTGTTTTTGAAAGACTGTTACTTTTTGCAAAACCATCGTATGGCTATTTTAAAAAAAGCATTATAAAGGTTAAAGCTTCTTGTTTAACGGCGGAAAAAATTTCGAAATTTCTGATGAAAAATTTTAAGAAAATTAATAAATTTTTTTTCTTTCAATCATTAATCATTGATGTTTAAAAAGCAATACGCGTGCTCCTTATTCAAAGTTTGATGATTCAGACAGAAAAAACGGCTAAACTGATCCGGACTAAAACTAGTCAGGACTTTTAGGGTATGGAAAGAGCTAAAAAACCTATAAACATTAGGACTTTTAGACAATAATTGCAAAATAAGGGTTGGTTTTGAAAACACCCGAAAACGTAATTTTTTTGCACTTTTTCAAACTGAAATCAAGGATTCAAAAATGAAAAATCAAAAACGAATAAATAGCTTTTGTAGGAAATGTACTTTGGTCTTAAAAACGTACTATATTTTTCTGTGCGATCATTAGTTGCTGTGATATCCATGATCAAAGGCAAAGTAGTTATCCTTTTCCATTCAAAGTCCGATATCTCAGCGAAAAATTGACGTAGTAAGATAAAAAATAAATCAAATTTAAACTAAATGAAAAACCTAATTTACATTGTTGCGTGTTTTTTCTTATGATTATGTCATAATATGACTTTTTAAATCCCCGTACGATAATTTTTTAAGAAGTTACATCTTTTCCAAAATAACAAAAAAACAAAATTACAAATTTTTCTGCTCACTTACTTTTTTGGCTGAGTTAATTAAAATTTGATTAGGTTTTTTCTTTATTTGAAATTACGGTGTGGCTCTTTGGAAAATCTTAATGTGTCTCCTATTGGTCTCACTCGTGCCCATCCCTGCCATAGACTATAATGTGTGATCAAATACTGAGGCACATACGCTGTTCCTCAGAGCCTACGCGAACATTTTATTCAGGCACAACGTATGTGCCTCATGGCAGTTAACGTGTTAAAAAGTGAAATTTACCTTATAACAAAATGATTCATGATCCCTTACTTTATTAATTGCCTTTTATAACCATCACCGTTACCAACTTGTTACCATACCATTACCATTATCATACCACCCAGTTTGCCATACGGGTTCATTTCGAATTCGATATGGACCTGCTCCTTAATATTTTTTATCCAAAACTGATCCGTTTTCATATGAAATTTCTCTCAAAAACGCAAATTGCTTTTTCCACTTTTTCGGATTTGTCTCTGGCTCTATTTTCGATTCCAGGCAGACTCTTTTTTTAAATAAAGCGAATTCCGAGGGACATTTTTTTTAAAATAGTTCAGACTCAAAACGGAACAGTAAGGTTTATGCTAGATTCATATGGTTTGGGGTGCTGTTTCCAAAAAGGGTAAGCTTCCCCTACTTTTCATCGAAAAAGGGTTCAAAATAAACACCAAAAATTACTTGGAAAATGTACTCATTGAGCCGTTTGCTAAGAAAATGTACGGAAAAAAGGATTTCTGTTTTCTGAAAAAGACTCGTTCGAGAATGGTACCATAAAAATGTACCATAGGGGTATTCACGATTCAGTGCACTTTACAAATACAAAATACACGTACGTCAAAAATCTGCACAAGTACTTTTCTACTATTGCCTTAAACTTGAGGACTTAAACAGAAGAATAGGCCTATTACGGTTCACAACACAACATTAATTTCTGTTTTTATTGTGTACATTGCTAATACTTAATATAAGACACAGCAGTGTATTGCTGTGAACCATAATAGGCCTAGAAATCTCGTGCAGCTACAGACTATTTTATAAGAAACTAGCTCAACCCGGTGTGCTTCGCTACCCCCCTCGTATAAAATAAAATTAAAAGTATTTATATATTTACAAAAATTTATTTATTTAATTTAATTATTGCAATGCTTCGCCTCTTTTTTGTTGTAAACCAATTAGAATTCAGCACTGAATCGCATGTAATTTGCTTCATGCTCCCCCTTTTTATTTTTAGACCAATCAAAAAGCAGCAATTACACAATCAGCTGTTTCGCAGTCAGTTGTGGGAGAATGAGAATGGGGTTACCCCACTCTCTATTTTAATTAACACGTATTATAAAATCAGCTGTTTTGAAGACAGTGGTAGAAGAAAGAGAATGGGGCTACCCCACTATTTTAATTAATATATATTTTAAATTTGTGATAAAGCCGTTAATAAACGTAGTAAAAAAGTAGGTGCAGAAGTGTGCATGGTCAAAAAATATTATCATGTAATAAGTATTCCTGAGTCAAAGCTGAACGCTGTGAAAATTTAAGATCGGTTATCAGGTCCAGCCTCCAATATATCGCCCACTTTTCTTTTGGTACGTATTTCTATTCATGCCAATACCATATATAGCAAATACTGCCGCAGTTGGTCAAAAAATGCCCAAGATATGACGGTTTCAAATTTTGGGTTATATGCGCGAGGCCACGCCCTTTCGTCCACTCACAACTTTATAAAGTCAAGAATTTATTATTTCGTAAGAATATCCTATTGTGAAAATTTAATGACGATCGGTCCAGTAGTTAAGACTATATTGCGATTTTTAATTTTCCTAAAAAGGGGCGTGGTCCCACCCACTTTTCTCCTGGTACGTATTCCTAATTATGCCAATGCCATAGCATCAACGTCAAAAAGGTCAAAAAATGCCCAAAATATGGCGATTTAAATTTTTGGGTTATATGGGCAGTGCCACGCCCCTTTGTCCAATAAAAACTTCATATAGGCTATTATTCTTTCCAGAGTCATAGTAAAACGCTGTGAAAGTTTCAGGAAGATCGGTCCAAGGGTTTGGCATCCTATAAAGCACAAACAAACAAACAGACAGACATTCATTTTTATATATATAGATTGAAAGCAGTTTAATTATAATTAAAGTAAAATGGGGCGAAAAAGGGGGATTTGGTAATAAAAAAATCTATGGCTACCTTACCTGTAGATAAAAAGTATATAAAACTTTAGGTAAATACATATGACAAAAAAGTATTTTGTATAGCAAACATTGTTAGTGGTTTAACTAAGTGTCTGAATTAAAAAAAGGGGCGGTGAAGTGGGCGTGGTTCATAGTAATATGGCGACGTTAACAGTATTAAGAGCAATATACTACCAAATAAAAAATAATCCGTTGGAAGGAACCAATTTGTACAGAGAACAAAAAGTTTAAAACTTAAATTTGGCATGAAAAGGGGCGTGAAAGGGGGCGTGGCGTAAGAAATGTTTATTTCTACCTCGCCTGGAGTATAATGTGTATACAATTTGAAGTAAATCTATTAAAAACTATATGGGAGCAAATACATAATTTTAAAAAAGTGGGCGTAAAAGTGGGCGTGGTCAAAAAAAGTACCCTATTAATCATGCCAGAATCCCAGTTAAATGCTGTGAAAATTTCAGGAAGATCGGTCCAGAGGTTTGGTTTCCTATAAGGTACAAACAAACAAATAAACAAACACACATTCCATTTTATATATATAGATTAAGAAATCTTTTTAAATAAATTTAAGAAGATTTTTTATGAAAATATAAGAAGTGTTCTTCTTAAAAAATACCTCTCTTCCTGCATCTTTCATACCTCTTGTTCTAAATACATTTTAAGAAGAAATCTTATTGAAAATATGTGGCACTATTTTTCTCTATGAAAGAAAAACCAAAAACATCACTCAGAAATCTTTTAAAGTTTGGTCAGAAAATGGCTCAAAATTGTAATATTAATGAGTTTTGAGAATATCACTTGTTTTTATTACCTGCAGTTGTAAGTGTTATACTTTTTTGTTTTTAAGAGAATGGAACAATTCCATGAAGCAATAATAAAAATATGATATTTAATGTTTCTTAAACTGTAGTTTTTTTTTTTGTTATTAAAACAAAAATATTTTTCGTGATTTTTTAAAAATAAGCATTTTTAATGCATAAAAGTTAAAAACTTGGAAAACTTTGCCTTCTTTCATAACTGACTCAAACTCAAGCTCTAAATTATAACCTTGTCAGATCATCAGAGGTCACAAATCTAATTACATAAATCTAAAAATTTCGTAGTTTTCAACAAAGAATAGTCTTTGTTACAAGTTAATTTGTAAAAAGTGATTAGCAGTTGCGAATTCGATGTCTTCGAGAGACATTTACTAATTTTGATCAACACATTTTTCTGTGATTTTTCTTCAAACTAAACACATTTCACCTGCTAAAATAAACTCGTACAACACGAAAAGAGGAGATGGCTTTAATTACTGTAGCAATTTAATTTTCAAATAAATTCTTATCTTTACGTGCAGCTGTTTGTGTACAAAAAGGCGTGAATACCGGCAACACTTAACTAAAGACATACCGAACAAGATGCAAGAGCAGAACAAAAACTAGTTGCACAACCTGGCTAACAAATTATGAATAGTTAATAATCTAGGTAACATAATGAATCCGTAATTATATAATATTTTCTACAACGGATACACATGACAGGCCCGACTCATCAGATAAATTCACACGCAAGATAGATGATAGTTGGTTTTAGTATGAGTTTGAGTTGGCATAAAAGGCGATTTAGATTGTTATGGGGAAAAAAACAATTGAAAAATAACAGTGAGTCACTTACGACCAAATTAAACAACAAAAGCAACAAATGAAGGCTATTGTCAAGAATAATTTGGATATTTTTTGTTTATCTAGTGGTCACTTGAGAAAAACATAAAGCATCAAATGATCTGAAGTGATAATGCGGTATTTGTGTTTATTTCAAATGTGATATGCATATTGCATTTAGATATAATTTTAATTATCTGATTGTGGTCTTTTGTGCTGAAAAATTTAACAGAAAAAATATCATGATAATCACTCAATTTGCAGAAATATGTAAGTAGAAATTGATGATCAATCATTAATTATAGTGAAGTACTCAAAATCATGATAACATCAAATTAATCATTCAACAAGCACTATGTTACATGAAGACAGACTCGTAGCCAGCATTTTCCATAAAGGGGGGGGCTTTTGATTTCAAAATTTATTGATAACAATAAGGTATTCAGGAATTGTTTCTGTAAACTAATGATTACGTACATTGAAAATTATTTTTGAATTTGGCATCATTATTTTTTATAGAATAAAAGTTTTCAGTATTGATAATTTTATTTTTATTCTAGAAAAATCTTATACTTTAGCAATTCCATTTTGAATGTACCGGCCTTACGGAATGGCCATAACCGATTTGGGTAAAATTTTGCATGGAGCATCACTGGCCGAAATAAAAAACTTAATTTGAAAAAATTACCTTTTGGCAGCTTTCAGAAAAAAATTATTTTTAAATAGTGTTCTTCGAATTCCTTCTTCGAAATCAATTACCTTATCGCAAGGGATGGAACACACAACCACCAAAAATTCCCAAAATAATTCCGTTTAATTACCTTTCCAACGCTACACATTGGGGTATTTCATACCGATTTGTGTGATTAATTAAAAAAATCAAATCGAAGCTACCCAACCATGATTGGTATCGTTCGAAAGAGAATAGAATTCTACATCACTATGTGAAAGAAAAATTGAAAAAAGTCAACGGTATCCGTGCACTGCGATTGCAAATTTGACGTTTTCTTTACTTTTGGTCCGCGCATAGAAAAAACACAAAAATTTTTATATATCCAAGTGGTTTTTCTTGAAACATTAAATAAGTAAAATTCTTTGAGCAATGGAACCTTCTACCTCAGGTATTTTTGGAACGTCAAATGAAATATATTAGTACAAAAAGTGTCTGTTCGTATTTTTAATGTTTTTTCTCGTGCTGGCTTATAAAATGTGTGTTTTTAGGTACATTTGTAAGCATATAGTTGTGAATACCACTCAATTCAGTGAAACTCTTTTTTTTGTTTTGTTACAACAAATATAAGTGATAAGTTAAAAAAAAAAAGTTTGCAAGTTTTCTGCGGTTTTTAAGAAAAACTTTTTTTCATGCCCATGCAATTGAAATACATATATGCAAGTAATAGTCGAAAAATTGAAATGTGTACATGAAGTTAGTGTTACTATTGTTGTTGTTGCTGTTATTTTTTATTTGTTTTGTTTTCTTTGTTTTTATAAATTAATAAAGGTTAACAACAAGTGGCGAAGCAACTATTTGTTTATTGGAAGGGTAAAGATACTCTGTGCTGTGTGTACGTTGCTGTGTTCATGTTGTTTTTGTTAGTGCTTTTTTATGTTTTGTTTTTTTTTTTTCAATAATATAATTAACGTCAACAGTTAGTGATGTAGCTTCAGTTTGTTTATTAGAGGGGTAAAGGTACGAAATATTTTGGTTTATATCACTATTCCGTAGAATAGTAATAGAATAGCAATATTTTTGTATTGCATATGTATTTCATTAATATTAAGGAAAAAACAATAAAGTTCCATATATTAAATGGTTTTGTGATGCTTTTTATACTTTCTAATTGTTTGTTAACTAAAAAATATAAATTTCGTTACTAAGAGGCTTGACTCTTAGTATTAGTAATCACACTTTTTGCTATCAATTACCCCAGTTCGTATTTTTAATGTTTTTTCCCGTCTAGGCTTATAAAATGTGTGTTTTTAGGTACATACTCGTATGTAAGCATAAAGTTGTGAATTCAGTGGAAGTCTATTTTTTTTTTGAAACAACAAATATAAGTGATATGTTATCAATAAAAAACTAAAAGTAAGTAATTTTAAGAGATTTTACGGTTTTCATAAAGCCACTTTATATGGGAGGTAGGCGTGGTTTTAATTCGATTTGGTTGAATTTCATACTTGAAGCGCATATTAAATATCAAAGCTCATATACAAATAAAAAGTCGATATATGAAGTTTTGTGGAATTTAAAGAGATATTACCGTTTTGAATAAAGTCACTTTGTATGGGAGGTAGGCGTGGTTTTCATCCGATTTGGTTGAATTTCATACTTGAAGCGGATATTAAATGTCAAAGCTTATATACAAAAAAAAAAAGTCGATATATGAAGTTTTGTGGAATTTAAAGAGATATTACCGTTTTGAATGAAGTCACTTTGTATGGGAGGTAGGCGTGGTTTTCATCCGATTTGGTTCATTTTCGATTCTAATCTTTATATTTTAGAAACAAGCTTAAATACCAAATTTCATTACAATAGCTTCAAAATTACGGCTTTAATTGTGTCGATAGACAGACAGACGGACAGACGGACAGAAATTTTTTTCATCTTTGGACCCATTCTAACTAAAACATGAATCAAAAATTCCCTCCGTCTGCTAGGTGATTTGATCACAATTTTCAGGGTTCAATACCCCACTGTGCGCTAGTTCAAACTTAACATTAACGGCTAAGAAATTCGTTTGTTAATCAAAAAATATTTGTGTTTTGATGTTAAAATGACCATATCTAATTAAACCATTGAGTCCACCCCCTAATTTTTGGTGTGGACTCAATAACCTCTTAACAATTTTAAATATTGTTTAAGAGGTTATTTTGCCAGCTTTAAGAAATTTAAAGCAAATTTTTAAGAAAAATTGGCTGAGTTCCCAAATGCATTAATGCAATGCATTATTGTGTTTTATTTTGCATTGGTGCTAAGTTTAAGGGCAGGTTCTTATCTACAAGAGTGTTCAAGATGCTGCCGGTGTCAAAGTGACGGCACCACAACTCACCAAATGCATACAATTTTTGATGAGTGGCAACCTTAACATGAGCTCACCATAAATGACAGATCGATCTGTCAATGAATTGTGACATTATAGTGTTCTAAAATAAACAAATTTTGGTATTGTTATAAAAATGGATAAAGAAGAATTTCGTGCCCTGATTAAGCATTACTTTTTGCGTAACAAAAGTGCAAAAATAACAAAAAAATGCTTGATAAATGTTATGGTAAATCTGCTTCATCGTATTCAATAGTAAAATATTAGATTGCAGAGTTCAAAAGAGGTCGAATCAACACAAAAGATGAACACGCCGGGGAAGCACCAAAAACCACTCCAGAATGTATTGGAAAGATCTACGATCTCGTATTGGACAATCCGAAAATGAAAGTGCGTGAGGCAGCTTTAGCCGTAGGTATATCAAGTGGGTCGGTGGTTTCAGTTTTACATGAACATTTGGGTATGAGAAAGCTCACTGCAAGATAGGTGCCGCGTTCCTTAACAATAAATCAAAAACATGAACGTGTTCGCACTTCCCAACAATATTTTGACATGTTTAAACAAAATCCGACAAAATAAAAAAAAATCCGTAGAAAAAGAACAAAAAGTAGTAACAATATTACACATTGTGACTACTGGGACAGGTCTTTGTGACTTGCGGGTCAAATAAAAATATGTGGAAATAATAAGTTATTTTAATCAGTCTAATTATTGTTTTAAGCTCAATTAATGTAGATATTTATAAATTTTTCTGTAAAACATAAAACAGAAATCAGAAGCTACGAAAAAAATTACCTCTTACTATATTATATAAAGAAAATGTTGTATTTTTCTTCAAATTAGTAAAATTTTACCAATATTGTGTGTATTGTTTGTAATATTGTCAAGTTTCGAAAACATTACATCATTTGAATTATAACTGGTGATTTTTAGTCGGATTCTGACTCAAACCCTTTTTAATTTTTACGACTGTTTTTGTTAAGTATTTAAGCATTTGGAGCAGTGGCGACCGTAGCCTAGTGGGTAGAGTGCGTGGCCCCTAAGCTAAAGAACCGCGGTAGCCCGGGTTCGATTCCAGCTCAGACAGAAAGTTTTTTCAATTGAATTAATTTTTTTGTTCCGTCGTCGCCTCTTTGCAGACAATGGCAAACCTCAGAGAGTACAAATTGCCATGTAAAGCTTCTTGAGAACATAAGCCGTTCGGAGTCGGCATAAAACACGTAGGTCCAGTTCTCGGTCATTTGTGATCAAACATTTAATAACATGCAAAACATAATTGATCAATAGAAGCTAGGTCAAAGTCCTTCCAAGGGCTGAAATGGCCAGTTTATTTATTTATTTATTTAGGAATTTGTATGAGCATATCTGTGAACTGTTTTTTTTTTCTATTCTCATTAATTTTTTCTTTGCTTTCAGTTTCACAATTTGCTCACAGTTATGTCTATTTTATCTCTCCGTTTTCGTTTCCACTCTTGTCTGGAGATTTTTTCAGCCCTTGAACAATCAAGTTAGCCATAAATAAGCTTCAACTATTTAATTTTGGGCCAGAAAAGTAAATTAAGCTATAAACAGTGGCATTGAAATAAAATCAGCCTTTTCACCGAATGAGTCCCAGTAGTCACCGTGACAAAATTACACATTTTTTCCGCATTTTCAACTGTTCGTATTTTCGAGATTGAATTTTTTTTTATAATTGATTTTTTTTTAAACATTTTTAATTTTTTTTTTCGTAATATTTTGCTCTTATTCTTTGAAATGTCAGTTACTATTTTGTTCACTATTTTTTCACTATCGGTTGATCACTGTTTAGAGTAGTCCGTGTAAAAAAAGTTCACTATTTCGAGCGTTCACTTTTTCGGGGGTTCGTTATATCTAGATTTGACTGTATATCAGAGCTGTAAAATCGGCTTTCATATTCAGAATTTTAAGTACAACTGAATAACGACATAAAAACGCATTCAATGAATGCAATATAGATTTATAAATACGATTTTTAATTCACATTCATTTTTTAAAAAATGACTAACTATTCATTTCAATTATTCAGTTTCGTTACTCAGAATAATGAATCAATTTTTTTACTCATTGAAATCTATTCACAAAGAATGCAATTCACCAAGAATTTCGGAATTTTCAATTATTACATTTTTATTCATTATGAATTTTTTTATTCGTTACTCAATTTTTATTCATTATTCATTTCTTATTCATTGTTCATTTTTCATTTTTTATTCATTATTCTTTTGTTATTCATTATACATTTTTTATTCATTATTCATTTTATGTTTATTATTCACTTGTTATTCATTATTCATTTTTTATTCATTGTTCATTTTTAATTCTTTCAATTTTAATTAATTTTTAATTCATTTTTAATTCATCATAAAAGGACGATTTATGCACCAAAATATTCGTTAAGCTACTGCCCACAAGACTGCATCCTTGGAAGACTTTTAAAAATGACATTTCTTGTTCATTTCTAATGTCCTTTTTTATGAACTTTTTCTTTTTTTATTTTTTTGCCATGAATTCCCCCTAAAATCCAAACTACATATCAGAAAAGGACGATTCATGCACTAAAATGACCACCATGGCATTGTCCTTAAGGCGGGTTACTTTTTTGTCGAAATGCATTTTGCTCTATCTCTTGTAGTTTAGGAGTTGTAGAACACTTTTTGGAGCACAAGTATGCCAAAAACATCTGGATTTTTCGCCATAACTCCCAAACCATACATCCTACAAGGACGATTTATTCCAAAATGTTTCTAATACATTTATACACAAGACTGCATTTTTAGAAAAAAATTTTTTTTTCAAGAATCTTAGTTTTCTACGTCATTTTTGGCGATTTTCTAGTTTTTTTTTTTTTTGTTTTTTAGCCATAACTCCCTAACCATACATCATAAAAGGACGATTTATGCACCAAAATATTCGTTAAGCTACTGCGCACAAGACTGCATCCTTGGAAGACTTTTAAAAATGACATTTCTTGTTCATTTCTAATGTCCTTTTTTATGAACTTTTTCTTTTTTTTATTTTTTTGCCATGAATTCCCCCTAAAATCCAAACTACATATCAGAAAAGGACGATTCATGCTCTAAAATGACCACCATTATTAATTTTTTATTCATTTAAGTCTATAAATAAAAAATTAATAACAAATGAATAAAAAATTAATAACGAATAGCAAGTGAATAATGAATAAAAAATAATAATGAATAAAAATTAATAATGAATAACAAATGAACAATGAATAAAAACGAATAATGAATAAAAAATTAATTATGAATAACGAGTAACAAATTAATAATGAATAAGAAAAGAATATAAAATGAATAATGGATACAAATGAATAAAAAATTAATAACAAATGAATAATGAATAAAATAAGAATAATTGAAAATTCTGAAATTCTTTATGAATTGCATTCTTTGTGAATAGCATTGAAATGAAAAAAAAAAATTATTTATTATTCTGAATAACGTAAATGAACAATTAAAATTAATAATAAATCATTTTTTTAAAAACGAGTGTGAGTTAAAAATTTTATTTATAATTCAATTTAGCATTTATTGAATGCATTCTTATTTCGTTATTCACTGATTCACTTTTTTTTTGAGATAAAAATCAAATTGAGTGCATTCTTTTAAACCTATCAAATCAATAAATAGTTGAAAATTTATTTATAAGTGGCGGACATGTAAATTTTTAGTAACTTTTTTTTCTCATTTTTCGCTCTTTTAAGTACTCTAAAAAACACACCGTCCAATTTTATATGAATTTATGTTTAGCATTCAATAAATTGTATCTGCTTTAAAATAAAAAATAATTTAAGTCAATCTATAAAGTAGTGACTGAGATATAGTGGAGACCAGTTTAAAAAACATGATTTTTCAGAAAACACGTTTGAAGATTTGGTTGACGATTTTTTCCAATGCATTTATGAAAACATGATCTCCTTTCGTATGCTGCAACATTTTTATGTAATCGTTATCAGCACAACCGCTATCGAAAAATAAAAAAAATTGAGTTTTTTGGTCGAGTTTCATGAAAACCTCACCTTAAGACACTAGAAAAATTTCATTTAATATATTTTCAGAATTCTTTCGATATGTCTTAATTGTATTGATATCTTTAATTCCTTTCAACAATATGGAGGGTTTTGAACTCCGAGGAACCCCCATCTCTCCCCCCCCCCCTTGTTTACGGAGCTGGAATAAAAAAGCCATTTTTTATTTATGTGTTTAAAAACTGCAGAAAGTTTATTATCATTTCCAAATTTTTGCTTCATTTTATAGAACAAGCTGAATCGGCGAAGGGTTTGTTGGTAAAAAGTCGTAAATGCACTTCCTTTGAGTGTCCAAAAATCATGACGACCACTGCAACTCAACTCAACTGGCAGCCGACAGTCGCGTCCGTTGAAACAGTTGAGTTATTTTAATTTTTTTTAATGGCTCGCTTGAGTGCATTTGACTTATTACGGCTTTGATAGCCACGCACAAAAGTATAAAAACAAGAGCAACTAACAACTGTATCCAACCAACTAAATCCACAATCAAGTGTCAGTTACAACTGCAGGTCAAAGTTGAGTAACGTTACTGTTTTATATTTGTTTGTAGAGATATAAAGCAAAATAGAGCAGCCATCGGTTTCATAAAAAAATACAAATAAAAATTCAGTTCCTAAAATTAAGAGCAATAAATTCTTTAACTTTGATGCAAATGAAAAAAAAAAAAATTGTAGAGAAACTGTGGCATTTGAGTGCAATCAAAATAAGGTTTGGTTGCTAATGCTTTAAAATTAAGCATGGTTTTTACGATTTTTATATGAAATGCTGAAATTCCGTTGAAAAACATTCGTGTTTCATTTGCAGCTGGTTGTTCTTGGTTTCCATGCAAGAACCATTGGCACTGATTAGGTAATGAAGAAAAATGGTGTGGTCGTGGTCTGTTTTTATTTCTTAATGTGTGGTTACCATCTTCTTTTTTTTTGTTTTGCTTCTGATGTACTAATTGTAAACATGACTTAGTTTAGGTTCTGGTTTATATTTTATTTTCTTTTTATTATGTTGTTTAATGAGCAAAACCACACGCTCAGCTGGTTGATGGTGCAACTTGAGATTGACTCTGTTTTGTTTACAAACAAGTGGCTAGCGTGGTAAAGCATGTTTTTTGACATAAAACTGGGATGATGGGCATGACGCAAAAACGAGATTTGCAAATAACTGCATATATGTACATCTTGAAAAAAGATTTACTGTTTGCATACTTGTTCTTCTAAACATTCGGCGACCGAGATTTAATTAGTTCATTTTCAAGAAGTTTTAAGTTAAACTTTTTTAAAACTGTTTCGCAGACTTTTAATTGTATGCTTTTAATGAAATATCATATTGATAAACTCTGAGCAGTTTTATTTTAAAATTTTAAAATCCATTTACATTTTCATTTCAAGTCAGATAATTTCTTTTGAAAATGTTAAAACCATTATTTCAAATTCCCCATTTCGTTTTTGTACTTGTTAATAGCATATCTTTTAATTCTATCCCAAGTATAATTGTTTGCTCAAATTTCCACAAATCCATTGAAAATCATTCACAATGTTTGACACAACTAAAACAAAACATGTGATGAACATAAGATAAATGCTAATGTTTTTTGTTTCGCAAACAAAGACGGGTACTAAAGCGTTTCTTTTTGTGGCTACGTGGCCTTTTTTACTGCCTGCTGCCATAAAGTGGGTTTCATGAATGTGACTTTATTCCTCCTCCTCCTCATCATCCTCTTTCTACCTCCCTTTTTGGAGTTGTTCGTTCACAAGTGAAACAATAACATGAAATATAATGACAACAGCAAAACATGTGTCGAACTTGTTTGTTCCCTTTCATGAGCAACGCTTTTTTCCCCGGCTTGTCTCACGGGGATACAATAACAATTACACCAACAACAACAACAATTATATCAGCTGCAATTGGCAAACATTTTCAAGAGAAGAAACCTTTTAACAATGTTTAGCAAAAACATAAAAAGAACAAACCCCAATAAAATAAGAGCTTGTAAAAACTGCTCAATTGCCAAAAACTGAGCAGAAAAATAAAAATATTACAGCATCAAAATTAATGGCAGTGTTTCTTTGTGAGAGGGTGGTGAGTACGGAATACTTAATGTGAGAAAAAAATGCACAGATTTCTAGAGAAACTGAATGTTATCGATGCTAAAATGAAATTTTTTATACATGCCAGAAATGAACAGATTTGCCTTTTGTATAGTATTTTGCGGCTGTGCGAATAGTCGCCCAAATTACAATCGTCCAAATCAAAAAGTAAACACTCACCCAAAAAAATTGGGCGTTTGTTCATAATGTAAAATCGCCCAAAAATATTCATTCTTCGAAATTTGAAAGTTTGGATTTTAAATTTGGACGATTACAGCTCTGCTAAAACAAAAGATACAAAATATGTTGATATTTCGTTATATAATCTCAAAATTTTTGATCCGCTACCGCACATGACACGAATGCGGGTTGCCAGTAATGCGGGAAAAATCCCATTCGTGGTAATTGTTAATTGGTCTTGGGAATTTTTTTTGGAATTTCTCCCATGGTATTTTTTAATCCAACGTGGTATTTTTAAATTGGCGTGGAAATTTGGCGTGGTATTTTTTAATTGCATGGGAATTCGGGAATCTTCTTCTTAAAAATTCTTTTTCACTTTTATTAAAATTTAATAATGGTATTGGATGAACGACGTAAGCGTAACGCTATAAGTTTACGCTGTACATTTCCTCGAACCTACCTTTAAGAAAAACGATTAAATTACTTATTTGTTTTAATAACAAGTTTCCATCACAAAATTGCATGAAAACTTAGTAGACATTTTTTGACATATAGCAATACTATCCTGATTATTGTTTTTTTGCAAGTGTAAAGTTTACAAAAATTATTTTAAAATACCATGCCGAAAAAATTAATTTCAAGATAAATAAGTATAAAGAGAATGAATGTAGACGAAACGATGTAGATGTAGGCTCGACACCTACTAAAACGGCTGGAGAAGTGAAAATACAATGTTCAGTTGCTTTTTGACAAGACGAAATGTAAAGTAATATAGAAATCTAAAATCCACGGATCTATATGTCCCGTCACGTTGCGTTTATTATAACCACTTGTATGAGAAAGCATTGTTTCAAACTATAAGTAAAAGAACGCTCTGCTCAACTGACATTAGATCACATTACGTTACTTCTATTATAATTGGAAGTTAACGTCAGAAAGACTATACTTTTGAAATATAAAAAAAATCAGTTTCATAAAAATTCGAAGCCTTAAACAATGTTGTTTTGATAAATATAATTTGCGAATGAAAAGCGATGCAAATATTTGCACAACAAGATTAGGACAACTATTGATGTAATATTTGCTAGAAATATCGATGAGATTCCATCTATATAATATACGTTTGATATTTTAGATATTAAAACAATTTCATTAACATTTACAAAAATAATTCAAAATTAATGTAAAATAATAATGTAAGTTAAGAAAATTTACTGGTGGGAAATTATTTTTTTAGCTAACATTAGGTATTTAAAATTTTTAAATTTAAAAATTTTTTTATTAAAAAAACCATTAAATTTTGAAACGTATTAAACTGCGAAAAAGCTTCGCTTCTCTCGTGTGTCCAGCGACGCATCTGTTTTTTTTTATATTGAGTAGTTCATATTCTAGATCAATACTACTAAAAACGTGCCAAGAACGTAAAACACTCCGTATATTGAAAATTTTACAATATACACCATCTTACAAAACTCTACATACGGCACCAATTATTGCCATTTACTTCAATAATAAAACAATGCTACTTTTTCTTTAAATTTTCCATTAATAAAATGAACAAGACTTATGCTAAAAAAAATGCATTCTATTAATCGTTACTTTTTCAAAACCCTAAAAAAACTGCACAACATTAGTTTGAAAGTTTAACGAAAGTCTACATACGATCAATTTCTAGAAAAAGTTCCGTTACGACACGTGATCGCTCATCGCCGCATATTCTTAAGAAGTTCTGTCGCATTAAGAGGATCAAAATAAAAGTTAGATTACGTGCTTTTTTATATAAAACTTAGAAAAAATTGCTTAAAAATGTCAAAAAGGAAAGAAATTTCTCCTGATTTGCGCGAAGTGGTTGTAAAACTTAAAAATGAAGGAAATTCTTATTCAAAAGTTGGTGAAACATTAGGTTTGAGTAAGGCAACGGTGCAAACAATAATTAAAAATTATAATAATAATGGATCTTACGAGAGCAAGCCAAGAAGTGGTCGTCCCAGCAAACTTGATGAGAGAATGCAAAGGAAAATAGTTCGAAGCGTGGCTGAAAACCCGAGAAGTAGTGTTGTTAAACTGGCCAAAAACTTGCGACAGTTTGACGAAATTGATGTTAATGCTCAATGCATTCCACGTTGCTTGCAAAAGGCAGGTTTAGCTTCCCGAGTGGCACGAAAGAAACCCCTTATAAGCGAAGTGAATAGAAAGAAGCGACTAAATTATGCCAAACAGCATGAAAAAAAGCATATTGAGGATCCAACCTTTTGGACACGAGTGATTTTCACAGACGAGTTCAAGTTCAATGTTTTTGGAAGAGATGGACCAGCAAGAGTATGGCGAAAAGTAAATACGGCACTTCAGCCAAAGAATATTTACCCCACAGTCAAACATGGAGGGGGTTCTGTTATGGTGTGGGGCTGCATGGCAGCAAATGGAGTTGGCGAACTGCGATTTATAGAAGGGACAATGGATCGGCATATGTGCTTTGATATTTTGATATTTTTGTTAAAAGTATTCAAAAACTTCAACTAGCCGGAAAATATATATTCATACACGACAACGATCCCAAGCATAGTTCTGGCTTGGTCAAAGAATGGCTCCTGTATAATGTCAGATTAAAGCTGGATCATCCTCCGCAATCACCGGACCTCAACGTTATTGAGCATTTGTGGACACATTTGAAAGATAAGATTAAAGGAAGAGAATTAACTTCCGTCCTCACCCTTAAAACGGTTTTAGTTGAGGAGTGGGAAAAAATTGCTCCGGAAGTCACGAAAAAATTGGCCCTAAGAAATTATTAAAGCCAATGGTGGCCCTACACGTTACTAATATATTATTTTTTATCTAAAAATCATACCTTTAGTAGACTTATGAAAAAATGTGAACATTAAATTTTTAGTTTTTTAAGTTTTAAACTAATACTTTATGTTGAATCTCTGTGTTTTGTTGCTTTAATAATTTTGAATACTAAATAAAAAGATTTAATCGATCAAAATATTTTTCTTGTCTATTTTTTTTTTTTATTTATAGAAGATATAACAATCGTATGTAGACTTTCGTAACATAGTGTAGAAGGAAACTGAGTACGGATTTGAAACCAGGGTTAAAAGAACATATAGGAATAATAATGGGTTTACCGGATACCAAATTTGTAGAATAATATTATTTATCTAAACATGTCTGAATATAAGAGTACTGCTATTATTTGTTCTCAACTTTATGTCTTGAAGAAAAAGTAAGTATAGACTTTAACCCGTCGTCAATAAACATGGGTGTGTTACACCCGGGCTTCAATAAATTTTGCATTAATTTTTTTATCACTAATTTAACTAAAAAAACAAAAATACTTACACAGAAGAGAATATGTTTTCTTTTTTTTTTTTAAATTAATATATTATTGACTTAATAAAAAACAGTAAAGAAAATTATTTTGTGTATAGTTTTTATTTTGAATATTAATTTTTTTCTCGGGTGTGACACACCTAGTTCATTGGTAGTGTGATAAAAAATATGTTCATTGACGGCGGGTTAACTAACAGTATCTTGCCAAACAAGATGTCACTCTCGATTTTAACCCACAGTGTCCTGTGTTAAGGATATTTGAATCTTAAGGTACACTCGAAACAGCACAGAACTTTTGATTGTTATCTAAATTTTTGATTGTCTAAATTTTGGTGGTATCGATGAATGTGTTTACGTTTTACTTCAATTTAGCAAATTAATTGGGCCTATTCTGCCAGATCTGTTATTCTGTTATGGATTTTCTGTTATGAATCATAAAAGACGCCGACCATAAAAGATCTGTTAAAATTGGTATTCTGACTTTCGATATTTTATGGTACCCTGTTATCAATCTTCGAAAACAAAAATCTATTACAATTCCATTAACTTCTGTTATGAAACAGCTGATTACTGTCAATAAAATTAAATTATTGGACATGCATATAAAGTGCAAGCGCACATTCACTTTGTCCAAACTAAAAAGTTGCACGAAACGCACGTCAGGAAGATCGAACGGTTTGCTATTTAGGCGTAACTCCAGTAGAGTGGCCCGATGGTTTCTTCTATTTAAAACTTGTCTTTAAAACACACACACACACATTTATTAATTATATAATCTTACACTTGCCTCCTTTTATGAGCCATTCTTAATGAAATTCGTAAATAAACATCCATTTTTCAGACCAAAATATTCACTTTCTTTCCAAAATATTCAATAATAAATTTTGAGTTTTATGAATATTTTGAGTTTTCGGAAGATAAAAAACTGTACAATTTTAATCGTTGTAATTTCAATATATTGAACAGTATGTTACTTAATCTAAGCTGGCGCGTACTATTTGATGGTTATAATGCCGAATTATGTTTTAGTATTTCTAAATCTGAGGTTTTGACTACGTGCAATTCGCATATTCCGCGTAGAAAAAAAACTAGTCACAAACTTCCATGGTATACAAGGGGTCTTAAAAAGTTGAAAAACCAAATAAATAAGTTTTTGAAATTGTTCAGGGCTACCAATGAGCCAACTTATAAGGAAAAATATCTACATTTCATGCGTGAATTTAATTTCCTTAATAAATTTTTATATAAGCAATACATCTTACAATTTGTGACAAATATTTAAAAAAATCCTAAATCTTTTTGGAATTTTATACAATCCAAAAGAGGGAGATCGCAAATTCCTTCGTCAGAGTTTTAAATGATCAGTGTTCAACTAACTTACCAGACACTGTAAATATGTTTGCCGATTTTTTCAAGTCAAACTTTGTCGTTGACAATAATAATTATGTTGGAAATGCCGTGGAATCTGTTGATGCTTTTACAGATATAGGTACTTTTTCTGTTTCCGTTAACGACGTACTTGAGGCCATTTAGAGTATGAAAGAATCATGTAAGGATGATATTGATGGTTTTGCCACAATAATATTCTTAAAATGTTCACATGCTTTAGCGGTCCCGCTTTGTGACATCTTTAATAAGTCGCTATCTGAAGGTAATTTCGTTAAGTTCTGGAAAATTGCCTCTATAACCACCATTTTTAAGTCCGGAAATAAAAGCAATGTTGCTAACTATAGGCCAATCTCTAAATTATCTAATGCCTCGAAAATTTTCGAAAGCGTCATAAAAGTTAAACTAAATTTCTTGATCAAACGTTAAATTTGTCCGGAACAACATGGCTTTATTGCTGATCGGTCAATAGTGTCAAATTTAATCCTTTTCTCTGAGCACTGTGTATCCGCGTTTGGGATGGGTCATCAAGTCGACGTGATTTATACCGACTTCGAAAAAGCATTTGACAGAGTATCTCATAAACTGTTGCTCTTAAAATTATCAACAATGGGATTTCATTCCGCATTTGTTGGCTTGGATTAAGTCTTATTTGCAAGACAGGATATGTTTTGTCAGTATTAATAATGTTAAATCCTCTCAATTTATAGCTTCTTCAGGCGTTCCGCAGGGTAGTATCCTTGGACCCTTGTTTCTTATTCTTTTTATCAATGATATTTCCAAATGCATTTTAAAATCTCGTTTTTTACTGTATGCGGATGACCTAAAACTTTTTCAGATAATTTCGTGCTCTACAGACGTTGTTGAACTACAAACGGATATTTCTAGAGTTTTAACTTGGGGTCAAACTAATGGTCAAACGTTAAACTTCGCTAAATATTATCATGTTACTTTCTCTCTACTCACTCTCAATACATTGAGCAGCTCCTACTTTTTATATAATTCAATAATCCTCAGCTGATACTTATCGCGATCTGGGTGTTATTTTTGATGCGAAATTTACACTTATTGACCATGTAAATTTTCTCATTCCTAAGGCTTACTCTTTGCTGGCATTTATACGTAGAAATAGTAGTGAGTTTTACGATCCACATACCTTAAGTATTTTATTTAATGCTTTTGTAAGATCTAGACTTGAGTATGCGTCTATTATTTGGTCTCCATTTTATGCCTCTACATCTATCAGACTTGAAAAAATACAAAAGAACTTTACCAGATTTGTACTGCGATCAATAAATTTTCATGACCCGTTACCACCTTATAGTACGCGCCTGTTGCTTCAAGGACTTAAATCTCTTGACTCAAGACGAAAGATTTCATCGCTCTTATTCATATATGATATAGTTTCTGGCATTACTGACTGCAATTCTCTTTTAGAGCTTATTTCCTTCAATACTCCGCTAAGATATTTAAGAAATTCAAAACTCTTTTATTTAAAATATTGCAGAACTAATTATGCTTTAAATGAGACAATTATGAGAGCTTTGACTCTTTTTAATGAATTATGTATTTCACATGAAATTGATTTAGATGTTCCCAAACATGTTTTTAAAAACTTAATTAATAATATTCTTTAACATAAGCCTATTATTATTTCTTATACCATTTTACTTATACCTGTAACTGTATAACTTATTTTATAATATATTATTTTAATCCTAGTCTGTAAAGATTTCTGTATCTAAAGACTTTATGAAATAAACTAAACTAAACTTTTTAAAAATTTGTTACGATAAGACAGAAAAATGTATCTGTTATTCTGTTGTCTTTCACAACAGATTTCCAAACAGATTTTGACATGCAGAATACCAAATAAAAGATTTTTTGACAGTTCGAAAAATCTGCTTTGATTTATAACAGATTTCATAAAAGATTGTCGTGCAGAATACGAGTTTTAGTCTCGTAACAGAGTTATTGACAGCTCAACAATTTGTACAGGAAATCATAACAGAATTTTTGTGGAGGCTACGATTTCCGGGGCGCCGTGATTTGACAATGGATTCAGGAAGATCTTTTAAAAAAATAAGAATGGCGAAGGAAAAATTCATTAATAAATTTGTTTTGAAGTTACAGATTTTTTTAAGAAAAAAATTTTTTTTAGATATTTTAAGAAAACTATCTATATTTTTCTAAGTGTATAACCAATATTGCTGATTAAGGTGATATTTGAAAGGTAATACATAAAGCTTGTATATTAATTTTAAATGAATCAAATCCGTTCAGTGTTTAATATTTTATAGCTATTTGTATGCAAAAGTAAAATATTTACTTATGTAAAACCGTTATTTTCTAAAAAACTACCGTTATTACTATGGTTTATGACAGGTAAATTATTAAAGCCTGAAAATTTATCTTTCGTTTGGTGCATAATTCATATGATTTATTTAATTTTTTATGTGTTTTTTTTATGATGAAATGATTTTCCCTTGTACGGAAAGTTGTTAATTCAAGCATATTTACCTTAGTTGTTTTGTATTCTTATTCCACATTTTCTTAGATCAACATTACACTAAATTACTGTTCTTAAGGCAACATTGTAGCTGTAATATTTATATGAATGAATAGGATTTTCTAGCCAGCGAAAAAAAATTGAAATTTTTAGTTGATCAGTTTTGGACAATGCAATAGCAAATAGCAATTTTTATGGCATAATTGAAGAATAGTAAGCTGAAATTTTACATTTTTTTTTAATCATATGTATTAAGACCTTCGAAGTCCAAATCTGGAAAAATTTCAGGTCGCACTCAAGTCGTAAAGAAATTATAGGGGTCCAAAGTTGTAAAAATTGACTTGAAAAACTCGGGACTTTTTTTTCCTACATAATAATTATGGGTATAAAAAGGAAGGTGATTCTGTAAGAAAGGTGAGCCCAAATGTATGACCGACCCCAGTGGCATACCCCTGGAACCCCTCTGGGGTGTTCCCCATACAAACAAAGTTAAACCCCAGGGGGTGTGCCACTGGCATGGGTGGATCGGCCTTCCAAAGTTAGAAGGGGTTGGTCATACATTTGGACTGGATTGGGGCACTCTAAATTGGTCAAAGGGGATTTATCAAAATTTGACCCTACGGAAAAGTTGGGGCATTAGAATTCGTTTTAGAGGTATAGTTCCTCGGGCAAAGTTTCTTATTTTGATCCTTAGAATACGATTTTCACTGAGCAATGGGCGATTTTTAAATCGACCCGCCCTAATATATATATATTTATATATATATTATATATATATATATATATATATATTAGGGCGGGTCAAATTCTGGCTCAGCGAAATTCGTAAAATACATGTAATTTCAAGACTTTTTCTCCACTACAGCATATACAAATTCTGAAAAAAAGCTGTGCGGACTTTCGTAAATAGATTCATACACATACATTCATACATTCATATTTTATAATTGAGAACAAAATCTATTTACGAAAGTCCGCACAGCTTTTTTTCAGAATTTGTATATGCTGTAGTGGAGAAAAAGTCTTGAAATTACATGTATTTTACGAATTTCGCTGAGCCAGACCTCCAAAAAATTCGTCCATACAAATTGACCCGCCCTAATATATATATATAATAGATTTTTCTGTAGTTCAAAGAGGTTTTGCAATGGTGAATTATTCTATAAGTTGCAACCAGTCGGCAAATGTTTTTAGTCGCATCATAAGTGATTCTTTAAATAGAATGGTAATTACAAGAGAAATCACAGGAGGAAATCAGTGTAACGCATGGTTCAATTCAAATCTTTATAATTTAAAAAAACAAAAAATTCAATCATATCAGCTTGCAGTATGGACAAACAACGTAAATGATTGGGACATCTACAAATGTTCTAGAAACAAATACGTATCCGAGCTAGCTTTAGCAAAGAACCGTTATATAGCAAGAAAAGTAGACCAGACAGTAGACCAAAAATCAATGTGGAGATCAATTAAAACATTAGTTCTTAACGAAGAGAAAAATGAAATAAATAAAATTGTGATAAATGGAAGAACTATAATAAACAAACAAGAAATCGCAAACGTTCTAAACAAATTCTTTGTAGACAGTGTTGAGTGTATAAATGCAAATATTCCTTATGTACAATATAAAAATCTACTTGAAAGAAGTGAAAATAATTTTAAATTTCAGTTGTTAAATTGAAATGACTTAAAAACTATAATGAAAAAAATAAATAACAAAAAAAGACTTTAATTAAGATTGTGAGCTTTAGATCAAGTGAGTTTTCAAGAAGGCAACAACAACAACAACAACTCTGTATAGAGTCAATCACTTAGCTGACTAGACAGTCTGTTTCGGAAATCGCTACATATTCCTCATCAGTAGTCTTTGAGTGATTAAGTTGTGATCAACTCACTGTTTAAACTAGCATATGAATGTGTAGATCCTCTAATTCATTCTCATGAATTGTATGGCTACTAATCATATGACACTTCAAAGCAGTAAGCCATTTTAGATCACCGCCTAACTCCTCTATCAAGGGTTGCCATCTGTTCTAGTTGCTTCTTCATTTATTTCAATATTCATTGGTGTTCGATTGTTTGTCGAAATGCACCATAGAAATGAAACGAGTTTTTGCTTAGCCAGAAGCTAGTGTTCTAACTGAAAGGTGGCTATTTTCACAACCAAATGTTCAATTACACATGACTTTGACCGAAAAATCGATCAATTATTAGATTATATTATAAAGAAAAAGACTTTAAATTTCTTTCCGTGAGGATGTTGTCTAGCGCGTTTGAGATAATTGGACCAACATTTCTTCAAATTATAAATGAATCTTTACGTTCTGGAATTTTTCCAGATTGCTGGAAAGAATCCACAGTGGTACCGATTGAGAAAGTGAAAAATGCTGTAACCCCAGAAAACTTCAGACCCATCAATATGTTAATGACAGAAAGCAAAATTATTGAAAAAATTGTTCATTCACAAGTAGAGGATTATATGGAATCGCACTCGTTGCTCTCTGACTACCAATCTGGATTTAGAAAACAACATAATTGTAAAGCGCTGTTGAATCTTGTTGTTGCACAGTGGAAGTCGGAAACACAAGATAAAAAAGTCATAGTAGCCGTTTTTCTTGATCTACAAAGAGCCTTTGAAACTATTGACAGAAATATACTACTACAGAAGCTGCATATGTACGGTATAAGAGAAAACGAACTTAATTGGTTTAAAAGTTATCTTTCGGGAAGAACTCAAAAAACAAAAGTAGCAGAATATGTTTCTGAACCAGCGACAGTTACTTTGGGTGTACCGCAGGGTGCAGTTTTGGGTACACTTCTCTTCATCATTTACATAAACGATATGGAAAAGGTTTTAAATAAATCGAAGATATGCATGTTTGCCGATGATACCTTATTGTATGTGACAGGTGACTCTGCCGAAGAGTGCATTAGTCATCTTAACTCTGATTTAGAAAACGTTGGAAAGTACCTTAAAATGAACAAACTTAAACTTAATACAAATAAAACAAAAGCTATTATAATAAATGGTGAATCTAGCAATAAAATTGTTGTAAACGGCGAAGAAATTGAATATGTAAAAGAAATTAAATACTTGGGTATTATGCTAGATAATCAGTTGAGATTTGATGTACATATTAATTACATATGCAAGAAGATAGCCAAAAAAATTGGATTTTTCCAAAGAATCCGCAAAAAAATATCATTCAGAAGTGCAATACAAATCTATAATGTTATGATTAAGCCACATTTTTTTGTTTTTAGGGTCATTGCAAATGACAGAAAGACTACAGAAACTGCAAAATAGAGGAATGAGATGTATATTAAGATGTGGTTTTTTAACACATATAAGGTATATGTTAGATATTTTATGCTGGTTGTCAATAAATCAAAGAACTTTGATGAATGTGATATTATTTATATTTAAAATGAAACATAATTTGCTCCCAAAATATTTAAGTTGTCATATAGTTTATGTAGCGGATGTACAACCCTATAATTTAAGGAATAACTCAGATTTCCGAGTAGGATACTTTCCAACGAGTAGAGCACAAAACAGTTTGTGGCATAAAGGTTTAAACTTATTTAACAGTTTGCCCAATAGCTTAAAAAATGAGGTAAATAGTAATATATTTAAGAGAAAACTTATAATTTATATAAAGAATAATTATGATTAAGAAAATAAAAATATGATAGTATGTAAGTTCCTTTTTCTTCTTTTCTTCTCTTCTCCCCTTTTCCTTTTGACGTGTTCTTGAATTCATGTCAATCAGGTGGGCGGATTACGCCCACTTTGAATTCCATATCTTCGAACACCATAACAAGGAAAGAATGAGGAGGGAAAAAAAGAAAAAAAAATTAAATAAACCCTGTTAGAATAAGTTTAGTTTAAGTAAAAAATGTACTGTTTCTTTAAATAGCGAAGAAGCTAAATAAATATATAAAAAAAAAAATCAAATGAAAGGTTAAATTGTAAGCTTTAAAAATAAAATATAATTTTAGTACCTTAATAACGAAAATTTAGTGGAAAATAACGGTTTTTTAATTACAAATTTCAAATATGATATAGTTTTGCTTATAAAATTACAAATACGCTTGCAATTGTATAAGTATTGTATATCATTGAAAAGTTTATTTAATTATCTTTCAAATGAAATCTTTTTGATCCTTTGCCTAAATAATGGCAAAGAAATGGACGTTTGCCTAAATAATGGCAAAGAAATGGACGTTTTTTTTTTAAGATCTTTTAACAAAAAAAAAAAACTAAAAACCCGATAGCTCAATAACGAGTTGAGTAATCGATTTTTTGTTCTGCCAAGCATTTTTTTTTTGTTCTCTACCAGAAAAACTTTCAAATCGTGGCGCCCTGGAAATCGTAGTCGTGCTGAATTTTTTAATAACAGATTGTGCAGAATAGGCCCAAATAATTTGCACATTTTCACAAACGGACAGACATACATGACTAGATTGACTTAGGGCCAATTTTTCAGTGCGAGTTTAAGCTCAAGTCAAATTAAACTAAGGTTAGCTCACCAAAATTGGACGATTGAACTCGGTTTAACTAGATTTTTAGCATTCGTTGAAGTTAAATTGACTTAAATTTCCACATAATTAGGGTTTTCACAAGCTGTCGTATTGTTGTATTGTCGTATTTTTTCACAACAGTTGTATAGTTTTTGTTGTTGCCTTCCACATAAAACTAGTTTACGATAATACAATCGCATTTGGTATATATACTGTTTGTCGTATTTCATCAGTGCTGTTCTTTCTTGTTACGAATTTCATAAGTAACATCACTATCATAACAGTTTTTCTTTTTATTTTGCCAGGCAAATAGGTTTGTAGAAGAAATTGAAAGTTTTGACGTGGCTTTCTTATTAATAACAAGATCAAGTCCTTACTTTACACACAAAGCTCTTATTATTTCATTCGTTTCGTTTTGTTTAGGCATTTAAAAAAATTTATTTTCTCCAGTCATTTGTCTGTTTCTTCAGTCAGCTGTATAAATACGACATATAACAAAATTAACCCTTAGGGTATGTTCACAGTTGTTGTATTTTTTATTGAAAACGCAATACGACATACAACAATACGACAGCTTGTGAAAACCCTAAATGTGTTTATTTTTTTCATAAACAGAGTTTAAACGTCCAATTTTGGTGAGTTAACCTCAGTTTAATTTGACTAGAGTTTAAACTCTCACTGAAAAATTGGCCCTTAGTTGGTGAAGCTGATTAAAATCTGAATGCATACTTTTTATACCTGCCAAGCCTCCTTATGAGCGTTGTCAACTAAGTGAAAAAGGTATAAATATTCTATACCGAAATCTAATTATTTATTGGCATCACTGTATTTAGAACAAGTAGAACTGCATTCACAAAGCAACGAATGCATGCATCCACGAAATTGTGATTTCGATATCACTAAATATAACTGTACTTTATGCTAGTTGGAATAGTTGTTGTTGTTGTTGTTGTTGCCCAATATGCAAATGCATCAGAAAGCAACAAACAAAATAGGGATGAGTACGATACCAGCAGCAAAAAACAAAACACAAAATTTGCATAACCTAGAAGAGGGAAAAAAACTTCAATCAAATCAGAGAAGAGAGCCTTTAATTTGCATTTGCGCAGCAGCAGCAGAAACTCAAAACAAATACAAAACAACAACAACAGCAAGCATTATGAGAAATAAGTTAACGGTCTTTGTGCAGAAAATATTAAAACACACCCTTGTTAAAACTTCCAATCAGAGTTGCCATGTCAGAGTTGCTTTGATATTGGAAAGTTATTAATTTTACGAAAGGCTTATTTGCATAGTTGAGACAAATATTAAAAGAAAGGACGGATTTTTGTAATTTTATTTAAATTTGAATATCATTAATTCTTGCCAAAATATTTATATACGGCAAGTCTTAATCTTGGTCTTTCCCTTAACGCTCTTACATGGCTTGGTAAGGAATTCCAAAGACGAGTGGCATTAACAAAAACTAATCATAAAAAATAATAATATTATATTTAAGAAAATGGAGTATTTGACGAGAAAAAGTTTTTTAGACTTTTCTAACCATGAATATTATTTACTTATAATAAGGGTGTTCACAAGGTATCATAAAGCCATATTCTTGAGTTGAAATCATAAAAACGTACAACTATTGTGAACCGTCCCTCATAATTTATTGTATTATGTCAACTTTGTGCAATGCCAAAAGAAAGCGAAAAGGATGAAATCATAGTCTTTTTGTGCGAAAAACATATTTTGGACGTTATTGATGGCTGATATATTACGACACAACAATAAACATAGCTGTCAGTGTTATAATATTTTAGTACTTTTTTATATATGTAAAAGGCAAAAAAAATTTTAAACTATTGACCCGTTTTATATTGGGTAAGACTTGAAAGCAACTTTCTTTTTAGTATAAAATCTTGCCAGTACAGAGCAAGAGTACTTTTCCCCTTCGTCACCAAAACTCAAATAAACTCACCACGATTTGTCCTACGAACTCAAAACTTGAACTCGAAAATACACAACTAGATTGTGGAAAATGTGAAATTAAAGGACAAGAACAACTAAGAGCCGAGGTTAAGGCATAACACTAGCCTCGGTTAAAATAAATCAAAAACTTTTCACGGTTGTTTCGCCTAATCAATAATTCACGTATGGTTCCAATCAATTCCTCTAAATAATCTATCCCTTTCCTTTCAGGTCAAAGACCAAACCTTGTTCGTATAAGGCACATGCCTTGGTTCTTTAATTTTTTTTTTAAAAAAAAATTTTTGCTTTCATTTCTTGAACAATGCCATGATAGCTAGTGCTGCCATATGTCCCGTACTTTGCATGATTTTTTAAGTGTCTCAAAATTTGTCTCGTATTTTTGTTATTTTTATTTACGCTTTGAGGACGACAAATAAACCGCTGTAAATTTTAAAATTTTTTTGTGGAACTGTCATCAACGATGGCATATTTCTATACAAAAGTGAAATAAATTTAATTACTGAATTTTTTTACTGTAAGTATTGAAAAATGCAGAAAAACCCATCCTGAAATGTATTATTTACTTCGTTGGAGCAGCTGATTCATAAAGATTTTTATATAATTGGGATGAGAAAATATATACCTAAAAAAAAATATTTTTTGATTTCTTAGTTTCTTTCTTTCTCTTTAAATTAAAAAAATTTCTAAAAATGTGGCACACGTTAAAAGCCACATTGATTTCTAATCCTTTAAGCCCAACTTTATGAAAATAACTCGAAAATTGTGCTCACACGACATAAAATGTAAATGTAAATGGGCTATTTTTACCCATTAGTCGTCAAAAGGTTAAATGTATAAGATTTCTGGGTGAGGCTGTAAAATGCAAGATGCAAGTATATCTTTCACAATGCAGCTAAGCATTGTTCAGATAGATTCAACTATAAAGTTGAATGCCTTCTTTTGAAAATTTGTTCCTTCTTCAGTCGGTCTGCAAAAAGAAGAGCATTTTTTAGCTTAAGGGGGCACAATTAGTTACAATTTTGGAAAAACAAAGTATTCTCTAAAAATTTTAGACTAATCGGATTATTATTTGTAATGATAAATAACTACACTATGCGTCAAAATCAGAAAAATTTTACACGGCATCCTACTATATTTTTCTTATAGATTTGGGGACTCTTATCACGAAAAAAAAATATTTTATGGGCACGTTCTTTTAAATTTTTAATCTTTTTTCCGTTTTTTTCGAATATAGTTGCATATATTTAGACATATCTTAGATACCACTTAACCAATTTTTATAATTGAGCCTATAAAATTAAGCCTAATAAAATTTCCTACATTTTTGTCAAACAAATTTTTTTTATTTGGATAAGTAGTTTTTGCGCTATAAAAATAAAAATTTTGAAAAAATAATTTTTTTACGTAAAAATGTAAGTCAAAAATGTTGTAAAAAATCGGAAACTGCAAAAAATTTTAAGTTTTTTCTTTCAATTAGGCTTAATTTGATAGGCTCAATTATAAAAATTGGTTAAGTGGTATCCAAGATATATCTAAATATATGCAACTATATTTGAAAAATACTACAACAAAATTAAAAAATTTCTAAAAAAAAACGAAAACTATAATAAAAATATGGTGAGATGACGTGTTAAGAAAAAGTGGCGCATAGTGCTGTTAAAAGGGGTATTTTTATCTGCATGCACATAGTAGTCAAAACTTGAAACGCGTTTTTCTCAAAACCATGTTTTCGAAGTCTATTTTTCGAAAAATCAAAATTTTGAAATCCTTTCGTTTTATTAACTAATGATCCCCTTTAATTCAGATTATCCTCTTTCCACTTTTTTTTTTGGATCCCTCGCAAATTTGCTGTATCTCACTAACTAATCTAATATTTTGTCATAAAAAAAAATATATTTTCTTCAAATATAAATATATCTGTTATATTAAATATAAAAAAAAATTGTTATTAATTTCAATGTGTGGCCAAAAACACATATTAAAGGAGACCTTTTCTTGTACGTCCCAACTAAAGGGTGATCCAATAAGAGCTTCCTACTGTTTTCTAAATAAAATACATAAAAATCAAAGTATTGGTGGAAATATTTATTTATAATGATTGTTCGGTTCCTGCAACTCAATGTTTAAAAATTATTTCGATCAAATATTGCCCACGACTAGCTCTGAAATGGTCCATTCTGTAGGTCCAATTATCGACAACTCTTTCGAGCATATCGGCCGGTATTCCTTGAAACACGAGTTATGTTGGTTTCAAAAGCGTCAATAGTTTCGGGTTTGTCGACATAAACAAGTGATTTAACATATCCCTAAAGAAATTAATCCAATGGCGTCAAATCACTATTTTGAAAAAATTTAAAAAAAATGTTAAAGAAATGTTGTCATTCTCTAACGATGACTGGTTTTCGTAGTAAGTTTCCACAATTAATAAACGTTGTTCAGGAGTAAGTCTACTCATGATTGAGTCGTATTGAATACTGAACACAAACGTCATATGGACAGGAAATTTGACACATTACACCTGTCAAAACAACCCAGTTGAAAAAGGGACCTAAAATTGGACTACCCTTTAGTTGTGCCTCTTTAATTTTAAACCAAGAGAGATACAGTGACAAGGGGTTGTGAGGCATTTTCTAATAAGATTTTTATCTTTATGTTCTGCTGTTAAAAGAATCCTAAAGGTATGGCCAGCCTTAGAATTAGATTTTAAAGTAAATAAGGAGTACTGACCACGCCTTATCGCAAAAGTTTTCGAGTCTGATGACGCTGAAAATTTATTGTATTAGTTCATTTATATTTTGTACACAATGCGGATTTTTTTTTTAGAAAAATCTATGACAAATTTAGAATATAATTCTAAAACTGTCATGATTTTCTAGCCAAAGAAAAAATTTGAAATTTTAGTTGATCAGTTTTGGACAAGGCAATAAGCAGAAAGCAATTTTTATGAATTTTTTGTAATATTTTACACTTTTATGTAATACAATTTACACTGTTAAGAATATATATATATACTAGCTTAAACCCGGCGCGTTGCTGCCGCGGCCCCGTTGCCAAACGCGAATAAAATGTTATCAGTGAAACTGTATATGTAAATTGTGGTCGAATACTCAATTCCATGGCTGTGCGACCTATAACTCAAAAGCTGTAGAATTTCTCAAATTTTGGTTGCATGGAAGGTGACACGCCCCCTTGTCCAACGCCATACAAAGTTATCAGTAAAACTGCATGTGTAAATTGAGTTCGAATGCTGAATTCCGAGGCTTTGTTTGCTTTGTTTGATTGACTCAAAAGCTATTCGATATCGCAAATTTGGGTTGTATAAGAGGTGCCACGCCCCTTTGTCCAACTCCCATAAAATTTTATCAGTAAAACGCCACTTGTAAATTGTGGTCGAATTTCGAATTCCAAGGATGTGCGGCCTATAACTCCAAAGCTATTCGATATCGCAAATTTGGGTTGTATGGGAGGTGCCACGCCCCCTTGTCCAACTCTCACAAAATTTTATCTGCGAAGCGGCACGTGTAAATTGTCGAATACCGAATTCCGAGGCTAAGCGGCTTATAACTCAAAAGATATTCGATATCGCAAATTTGGGTTGTATGGGAGGTGCCACGCCCACTGTTAGTAGGAGGTTGAAATATACTTTACGACCTATTCTCATACCTACATTCTCATATATTAATATATCAAATGAAAGATTAAATTGTAAGCTTTAAAAATAAAATTTAATTTTAGTACCTTGATAACGCAAATTTAGTAGAAAATAACGATTTTTTTAACTACAAATTTTTTAACTAAATATGATATATAGTTTTTCTTATAAAATTACAAATACGCAATGATATAAGTATTGTATATCATTGAAAAGGTAATTTAATTATTTTTCAAATGACATACCAAACTCTTAGATCCATTGGATAATGGCAAAGAAATATATGTTTTTTGAAGATCTTTTAGAAAAAAAAGCTAGAAAATCGATAACTCTGTAACTAGTTGAGTAATCGATTTTTTGTTTGGCCAAACATTTTTTGTTCTCTTCCAGAAAACACTTTCAAATCGCGGCACCCCGGAAATCGTAATCGTGCCCTTTCAAATCTATATGACAGTAATATGACAGTATTTACAGTAAATCCTAATGACAATATAATTCTAAATTTGTTCATATATATATTACAGCTCAGTGTTGCCTTAAGAATAGTTATTCATATAAATATTACAGCTCAGTGTTGCCTTAAGAACAGTTATTCATATAAATATTACAGCTCAGTGTTGCCTTAAGAACAGTTATTTATTGTAATGGTAATATAAGAAAATATGGAATACGAATACAAAGCAATGAAGGTAAATATGCTTAAAATAACAACTTTCCGTACAAGGCAAATCATTTCATCATAAAAAAAAACACATAAAAAATCAACTAAATCATATGTATTATATACCAACCGAAAAATAAATTTTCAGGCTTCAATAATTCATTTTTTATAATCCATTGTAATAAGGGTAGTTTTTGAGAAAATAACAGTTTTGTATAAGCAAATATTTTACTTTTGCATACAAATAGCTATAAAATATTAAATACTCAACAGATTTGATTCATTTAAAATTAATATAAAAGCCTTATTAATATTAAAACCTTAATTAGAAATATCGGTTATACACTTAGAAAAATATAGATAGTTTTCTTAAAACATCTAAAAATATAGTTTTCTTAAAAAATCGATAAATTGAAAACAAATCGCTTAATCGATTTTTCCTTCGGCCATTCTTCCGGAAATCGTAATCTCTCCATAAAAAGACTTAAATAATATCATTCATCTTTCATCTTAAAATATTTTGTTTCTTATATTTATAAAAAGAATTTATAATTTGAGCATTTGAACGGTTTGAGCTGTTATTGTTACTTATTTTTTGTTTAGTTTTATTAATATATATTTATGGTTGAATGGTTGGATTTTAAAGATTGGAATCTTTTTATATTGTTTTTGTCTAAAATACGTTTTTTAAAAACAACCTTCTGTATATTCATTTGTTACGTAAAATTTTTCAAAATCCCGTTTTTTTACATTTTTTTGCATTTGTCCCTTATTGCTGGAAAATTAATCTGGCAATAGTGATGATAGCACACTTTGTGAATACCCCATACAATCACGTTTTATAATCTATTATTAAAGGTAGTCTTCTGTCATATGGTATTTATATTGGTATTTTTTATGAATTTATAATCCAAAAAAATTTTCTTAAAAGAATTAATAATTTTTATACCAGTGTGAATAACGGGCACAAACCACTAAGAACTTTGGTGAAATACAGAAATTTTTTACTTAGGAAAATTATGGAGGATTTTACTAAAGATAAAAGGGCCATAGTTATGTATATCATTTCATAGTTTATGATTCCAAGCCGAATTTTGGAAAAAATTCGGTTTTTTTAATATTTTGGTTATTTAAATTTCAAAAAGGCCTTTAAAAAGTTACCAAGAAATGAAATGGCGGTTATGTTTCCAAAAAAATCTTTGAATACAAATTAGAAAACGTTGATTTGGAAACCAATATTATACAAAGGAATTTCCCTCAACAGCATGCCATTTTGTTTAAAAATAATTAAAAACAAATTTTCAACTTAAAGAAAAGGGCAAAGGTATGAAAAACCGATATTAAAAAAATATGTCATTCCTTCTATATTAATTAAAGAGATGGCCATTGATTTCATGGGCACGATTAAGAATTTCAAGGAGCCAAGATTTGAAATGCAGAAAAAATAAAATCCACCGAACGAATTATCGATTAGTTATCCAGGCCACTTTACGAAGCTTATTTGAAAATTCGGCTATATATTTGCTAATGTTTGACCGATCTGAAGGACCTGGGTCCCATTAAAAAATTTTGTGTTTATCTTTCGAATGGTACTCGAATCATACAGGTCGTGCAAACATTGACAAAGATAAGTGGAATTTCCATAGAAACTTCGTAAAATGAATTTTTTTAAGAAATCGATAACTCAATAATTAAACGATATATCGATAATTCCTTCGGCGAATCTTATTTTCTCAAGACGTGCTTAAAAACTTCATGCTCAGATATTGGAGCCTCGGAAACCGTATTCTCCCCATTTCATGCACTAAACGTAAATAGTATTACCCCTTAAATTAAAAATTTCGAAGACATTGCACATATTAACCAAGAATCAACTTTTTTATGAAATATAGCAGAATTTAGTATTTGCAAAACTAGATCTTAAAACTCACAAAAACACAAAACAAGTGACATCAGATTTGACCTACCTTTTTTGCAAATATTTGTGTTATCCTCTTAAAGTTGGCACGAAGGACCTTGGTACATTAAATGGTTAATATTTAGCAGATATAAATTTTTAGTATCAAAATTTTGTGTAAATTTTTCAGTCAAGTAGTTTTTTTTTTTTATTATTCAATAAAATTTAATTTATTTACTACTTTATCTTGTGTATAGTAAAAAAAAATCACTGTTCTTAGACTTTTATGTATTCGGCGCTGAACCTTTTCTTTTTTGCCTAGAGCAAAATTACAGCAAAAAAGGTGTTTCCTTTTGTTTAAATTTCACTTTGTTTGCGAAAAAGAACAACTATTTGTTTACAAGTTTGCTTCAATTGAATATTCACTTCGCAAAATATTCGATAATCCTGTTTTTATCTCACTTAAAAAAAATATTCCTTTACTTTTGGACTAACTTTTAAATTTGTTGACTACAGTTTTTAAATATAACGCTTAACAGCACAAACTCTTTTTCAACGTACGCACACGAATAAACACCAAGATTCTCACGACACGAATGAGCGTAGCTCTGTTCGAAACACTACGAAGAAGCAGCCATCGCTTCCAGTGGCCACTCAGCTGCCAGTGCTGTCACTTGATAATTTCAAAGTGTGGTAGATTGAGTCCAAAAAGGAGTGATTATAGCAACATAGTGACTATTTTTTTGTGAAAGTGTTGATTTGCTGCTTTAAAGGCTAAATTAAATTTTCTATAACGACCTTTATTACAAAAACTACAAAATAATTATTTTATATCCAAAAAAAAGTACTGCATTTACTCCCATTTGCTGTTGCACATACATGCTGTTCTATAAAAATATTTTTTACACAATAAAATGCAAATAATGGCAATATTGACACTATTAGAATCCAATATAAAAAAAGTTATAGAGAAAAAGTGGTGGATTCTAAGGAATTACGAAAAGTTGATGGTAAAATTGGTGAAATCTACCACAATGTTGATAAAGTCACAACACTGTCTGACTACTCTTCAGCTGGAATTAGTTGGCAGCGGTGACAGCGTTCGGGAAAACGTACTGAACAAAACAGGGAATCAAAGCGCAGCAGTGCTGCTCTCCAAATACAAAAGCATAATGAAGAACTTTGCCGAAGGTATTGTTGTTGCTTTTGTTTGGTGTTGGCTTTGTTTTTGTTATGGTTTTGTTTTGTTTTTCTTGAACTTGCCGGTAGAAAGCAGTGGCGTGGTGCTTATTTTCCTCACTTTTATTTTTGTGCAATTATGTGGGACCCTTCACACACAGGGTGCTGCAGCAAGTGCAAATATAGAAAAATTCAAAAATATAGAAAAGTTGCTGATGTGGTGTCATCTTTATTATTATTGCTATAATTTATTTAAGTTTCTTTATTTTATCCGGTGTTTCTTAACCGAATTAAATAATATTTCTTTCAAATTAATAAGAGTAGGGAGAAGGAGTGCATAAAATACTTTTTGTGACCTTTGACCTGAAATATGAACGGTCAAAAAAGAATTTCTTAAATAAAAGCTAAGCTATAAGAGATGAACACGGTGTAAGAGGTAATTTAAGACATTGCTGAGATGTACAAAAAATATTTCTCGTTATCTCTTACGGATACCCTACAATAAGCATTTTTTTTATAAAACATGTGCGAATATATATTGGGATTGTGACATTTCTTACAAACAGAAAATTTTAAAAATTCCCGTTAATTTGACATCAAAGCTATGACGATATTTCGAAAACTGTAGCTTTTCTAAGTACAACATATTTTTGTATGAAAAGTCAATGGTCGAGAAAAATAACAGTATACGAAAGCTTTTTTTGGTAATATTTTTCACGGATAGTATATTAAAAAGTTTCCCGTTATTATGACATCAAAATTATTTTTGTATGAAAAGTCATTGGTTGAGAAAAATAACTGTAGACGCAAATTTTTTGTAATATTTTTCACGGATAGTATATTGAAAAATGTCCCGTTATTATGACATCAAAATTATTGCGATATCTCAAAAACTGTAGTTTTTCTTAGTACAATACATTTCCTTGAAGCAAGGTCATCGCCTCAGAATGAGAAAAAAACGGTTGAAATTTCAAGGTTTGAGTTTGCAAGCAAATATCTCAGCCATTTTCCAATCGATTTTGACAAAATCTTCTTTGTCTAAAAAGTCAATTAAATAACTCTGAAGAAATAAGAAAAAATTAACCGTTACCTCATCAATTCAATGTTTTATATTGTTTTCAAACAACCTTTAAAATATTTAATTTTTGTTCAAAAAATAGGCCAAAAATCGTTTTTGTTGTAAATTTTTTTTAAAATTTTCTTTTTCCCACATTTTTTTATATAACACATCATTTATCTGCAAAAATAGCTTAATTTTGACACATAACTCAATAAACTGCTTCTATCATCGAAAATCATGAGCTACCTACCCCCTATAATTTTTTTGATGAAAATTATTTGTATCAGAATGTTGTTTATTTTCACCATAATATATTGGGATTGTGAAATTTCTTGCAAGCAGTAAATTTTGAAAAGTTCTCGTTATTTTGACACAAAAGTTATGACGATATCTCGAAAACTGTAGCTTTTCTCAGTACAACGTATTTTTGTATGAAAAGTCATTGGTTGAGAAAAATAACTGTAGACGCAAATTTTTTGTAATATTTTTCACGGATAGTATATTGAAAAATGTCCCGTTATTATGACATCAAAATTATATATATTTCGAAGGTCACAGTGAAAAGGTCGAATTTCGACCACTGGCAATTTGTAGTATACTTAAATGTGTTAAAATTTCTTTAAGGACTTAGGTTTTCTCCGAAACCTAGCTTATTTGGCCAAATCGTTAGATTTATAACGCCATCACAAATTACGAATAGGTTTTGATTCTATTTAAAAAATGTACTTTTATAGCGTCATTCGCCTTAGCTGATGAACAAAACAATTACTTGGCTGGCTACACTTCACGAACTCGGTGTTGAAACGACGCGAATCGAATGTGAGTTATAATTTATACCTGTTATTTCATACTTGTTCACTTCTAATAATGTTGTTTAATTTATAATTCAATTTCTATTTCAATAATTTTCATTATAAAATTTTCATTGATTTGGAAAATAAAGAACTTAAATATTTAGATCAAGTACATCCAAAATAATCCTGGGTTTATGTTATGACTAGCTGATATACCCGGTGTTACTCGGGGGAAAGAACGTAAAATTTTTATGTTTAGGTTTTATTCGTTCAGAAGATAACGATTTTTAGCCAGAAAAAAATAAGCTTTTGACGCAAAGCGTATGGAAATATGCAAAATGGTTTTTAGTCATTCTAAGGAAACGGCGTTATTAGAAAAAGACGTTGTACTAAAAATTCGTGCAATCTTGAAGATATGTGCATTTTTTTTGGTGTCAAAATTACAGAATTTTTTAAAAACTCATTAAATGAAGCTTTTCACTAAAAAAAGTATGCTAGTTGGTTGATCTCCCTTACTTGTAAAAGCGTGGAAGAGGCGTGTTCAAAACTAATTTTGCCAAAGCATAATCTTAGATTCAAGTAAAATGTGAGCCAAATTTGAGTTAAATCCGTCCAGCCGCTAAGATTTGTATTCTGGGCAAATATTTTTTTTATTTTAGGGAAAATGCAACAAAACCAACTTTACCAAAAAGTAATGGAGATAAAAATCTCTTTCAGCTGCAAAAGTTACGGTTTTAAAATTAAAAATAAAGAAATTTTTATTCGTTTAGAAGATTTGATTTTGATTATTAAATGCCAGAAAAAAGTTCGTTTTTGCAGTAAAGTATATTGAATTAAATTTAGATTGTGTGGGCGATGCCACGCCAAGTTTTCAATGCCCGTGTCAGTTTTCCAGTAGAAATGCCTGACCAATAAGTAACTCCATACTGAATTTCATTGTTATATGATATTTATTTCCAAATCTATTCCATATCAAAAATTTGGCTTGTATAGGCGGAGCCACACCCCCTTGTTCAATGACCGTCTAAGTTTTCTAGGAGAAGGATATCACCCAATAGTAATTCCATACTGAATTTCGTTGTTACGACATTTAGTTCCAAAGCTATCTGATATCAAAAATTTTAAGTGTATGGGCGGAGCCACACCCTATTCTCCAAAGCCCATCCCAGTTTTTTAATAGAAGGATAATACCAAGTGGCAACTCCATACTGAATTTCATTATTATATGGCATTTAGTTCCAAAGCTATTTGATATCATAAATTTGAATTGTATGGGCGGTGCCACATCCCTTTGGCCTATACTTGCTCAATTTTGCCAGTCAAAAGACTCGACTAAATAGTACGTTCTAACCGAGTTTCATTATTGTGTGACTTATAGCTTGAATGTTATACTGAAAATTTGGGCTACTGAAAAAGTACAATGCCCTACGTCCAATGCCCATACAATTTTACCAGTAGAACGGCAAATGAAAATTAAGGAAGAATACCAAATTCCGTTGCTGTGCGAACTATAATTGCAAAGCTATACTATATAGAAGATTTGATTTGTATGGGAGGTGCCACGCCCCCTGAGTTTTTCCGATATTTTAATAGTTATTCTGCTATTCGGGATGAACACCAATCCAACAAATAAAAGATCATTAAAATCGGTCCAGACGTTCTTGAGTTATAAATGGTGTAACAAACCCGACTTTGTTTTATATATATAGATGATTCATCAAATATTTCGACTCTAGCTGGAATAGTTTTAAAAACCTCTAAAAATCGAATTTTTTGTAAAAATATTGGCTAGTGCAATAATTGCAAAAAAAAATAACTATCAGAAATTATATTTCCCTACAAAAACTTTCAAAATTCAAATAACTTCACTACTTTTACTTTTTTTTTTAATTTCCTACAACATTTTTTCAGTAGGTGTTTATTTTATAATTAATATTTTAGTTTTAATATATATCAATTTAAGCAATTCTGACTATTAATATTATTAAATTTATTTTCACTAAAATTAAAACAACTTAATTATTTCTAATGCGATCTACTCTTTCAAGATATCGTTAGAAAAGTTTTGAGTGCTTGCATTGATTTCTGGTCAGAATTGCTTCAATTGATTTATATTAAAACTAAAATATTCACTTAAAAATATACACCTATTGAAAAAATATTGTAAGATATTAAAAAAAATATATGAAGTTACTTGACTTTTTAAAGTTTTTGTATTGAACTAAAATAAAAAAGAAAAAAACCAACACAATGCATGAAAAATAGCGCTATCTTTATTTCGATTGCAAACATTTACAATTTTGTTGATGCAGATTGAAAGAGGTTTTTCCGGCCTATAATTTCTGACAGTTTATTTTTTTTTTGCAAATATTACACCAGCCTATATTTTTACAAAAAATCTCGTTAAACATCATAACATAAAATAAAATATATTGGCCATTTCAGCAGTTGGAAGGGCATTGACCAAGCTTCTATTGATCAATTGTTTTGTGCGTGTCATTAAATGTTTGAACACAAATGATCGAGAACTGGACCTACGAGTTTAATGTCGGATGGATCAAAAAACTAGTGCAAAAAAAGTCATAGTTTTTCCCAATGGCTGAGTTCAGACGACCATTAAATGATGAAGTTCATCACTTTTTGTTGTTCGCTTTGATTGATTTTGGTCTTGAGCGTCATCAAAATTTGAATTACAATCGAAGTTCATTTTCAAATTTCTCAAAATTGCGCAAATATTTTTTAATTTTGACAAATAGAGGAGTTCATTGGAAAGGTCTTGTGAAGATCTATCGATTAAATAAGTAAACAAGAATCATTAAATTCATAAACAAATTAATGTATCGATCAAAAATATAAAAAAAATTTATGAAAATTCATCGGCATTTCCGGTTGCAAGAGACTCAAATGATTTTCGTCAAATTCAGGATATTTTATTTTTCATCTCAAAGGCTCAGAAATTGAGTGTGGATTTTGACATAATTTTCCATATACATAATTATTTTTTATTACTCTTTATTTTTCCATATACATCGAACCACCCTACATACAATCATGAATGCTGAAGTGTATCGTCTTCTTCAAAGTCTTTTGAAAATTTTAATAATATTGCCATTAAGTGTGAAGAAACTAAATTTTCTCAAGAATTAAAACATATTTTAAACATATTCTACGAAAACAGAAGAAACATTAAACGGACTTGTTTTATAAAATATTCATTATGACATTAAAGTGATTGTGGATCAAGTCGTCGATAGATATGCCAAAACACGGAAGCACAGATTAGATTTTGTGTTGTGATTTGATTTTTAAAACAGGGTTTGGAAATTTTGTAGTACACTTAAATCAAGAATTTAAGACGACAATTTTATTGTTTTTTTTTTTATTTATTTAAATTATGTAAACTTTTTTTGTATTCCATACATATAAACTTTATATTTAAGTCACTGAAGACTGTATAACTGGGGCCGATTACAGCATCCGTAATCGAGAAAATTACGAAGGGCACGACGAGACAAGTGCCTATCAATCTTTTAAAATTTTGCTCGATCACGGATGCTGTAATTCGGCCCCTGGTCTTTTTTTTTTTGAAATAATCGATTAACGGATTTTTTTTTAAAAATTGCCATATTCGTGTTATTCAAGATACCAGTTTTTGTATTTTGCCAAATATTTTTTATTTTGGATTTTGAATTAGATTGCAATTTTTAGTGAATTGAATTTTTATTCATCGTGATATTCTTTTTAATAAAATTTTTCATATGCTTACCACGTAATATTAGCGACTATCGCCAATATCTGCAACTACTACGAAGCAACACTTTATGGATCGTCTCCCCCCCAAATGGAGTTTTTGGATCCGCCACTGATGACGACCAGCATAGCAAGGGCCTTACGGGCCACACACTCTACCAGTAGGCTACGGCCACCACCAGCATAACATAATCCAAGAACTATTTTGAGGAACCGTCCCGAAGAAATTTTTTTTTCTATGAAGCATGAGACGTCTTAATATTAAGCTATCAATACTCAATCAATTGAACTCAATCAATACAAAAATTAAAAAAAAGACTAAAATCAGGCAAATTCTGTTGCATCATATTGATAAAGTTTAAATTTTTCTTAGCTATAACAATTTATTTGTGCTTCTGTGGCCTTGATTCATTTCAGTATTATTTTTTTCATAGATTCTATTATTACAATTTATTTTAAATTTTCCCATTCCATTAAGATGTCTCGTTTTAAGTAATCTACATTGTCAAATTTTAGATTTTTTAAATATACTTATCGACAGGGCTCGGATTTTGATGACCTAAAAAACTGCAAAAAATTACGCAGGGCTCGGATTTTGATGACCTAATGTGAGGACTCAAATTGTTACACAATTTGTGCCTCACAAAGTATATTAATGAATTTTATAATGAAATGTAACTGTAACTGAAAAATATGAATTGTTAATTAAATTAAATTAATTACGTTTAAAGAATTTATTATTTATTTTTGGAAACTTAATATATGGAAAAGTATTATAGTTTATAGTTTAATGTATTGAATAACAAATAAGTAAACACATAATAAATACACACATACAAACATGCAGAGCCATGCACACAGTCACATATACACAGGCAGGGAAAACAAAACAAGTGAACACGGAACAGAAAGGCAACGGGAGAATATAAAGCAGTCGCGTTTGCTTAGCACAGGCAGTCTTGTCGCAGGCGCAGTAGCATGCACATGCTTTGAGACTGAGTAGTTAGTTCAAGCGTAGTTATCTTAAGCGAAGGTGTACTCACCCTTCGAACGTTGTTTACTCTAAGTCAGGCGTAGTTATCTTAAGCGAAGGTGTACTCACCCTTCGAACATAGTTTTACTCTAAGCTCAGGCGTAGTTATCATAAGCGAAGGTGTACTCACCCTTCGAACATAGTTTTACTCTAAGCTCAGGCGTAGTTATCGTAAGCGAAGGTGTACTCACCCTTCGAACTTTGTTTACTATAAGTTCAAAACGTAGTTATCTTAAGCGAAGGTGTACTCACCCTTCGAACATAGTGTTTAATCTAAGTCAGGCGTAGTTATCTTAAGCGAAGGTGTCCTCACTCTTCGAACGTTGCTTACTTTAAGTTCAAAACGTAGTTATCTTAAGCGAAGGTGTACTCACCCTTCGAACGTTGCTTACTCTAAGTTCAAAACGTAGTTATCTTAAGCGAAGGTGTCCTCACTCTTCGAACGTTGTTTACTCTAAGTCAGGCGTAGTTATCATAAGCGAAGGTGTACTCACCCTTCGAACATAGTTTTACTCTAAGCTCAGGCGTAGTTATCGTAAGCGAAGGTGTACTCACCCTTCGAACTTTGTTTACTATAAGTTCAAAACGTAGTTATCTTAAGCGAAGGTGTACTCACCCTTCGAACTTTGTTTACTATAAGTTCAAAACGTAGTTATTTTAAGCGAAGGTGTACTCACCCTTCGAACATAGTTTTACTCTAAGCTCAGGCGTAGTTATCGTGAGCGAAGGTGTACTCACCCTTCGAACTTTGTTTACTATAAGTTCAAAACGTAGTTATCTTAAGCGAAGGTGTACTCACCCTTCGAACATAGTTTTACTCTAAGCTCAGGCGTAGTTATCTTAAGCGAGGGTACACTCACCCTTCGAACGTTGTTTACTCTAAGACAGGCGTAGTTATCGTAAGCGAAGGTGTCCTCACCCTTCGAACGTTGTTTACTCTAAAATCAAAACGTAGTTATCTTAAGCGAAGGTGCCTCCACCCTTCGAACATAGTTTTAATCTGAGTTCTATCATAGTCACTCACAGCGAGAGGGATCATAGCAAATAACGGAATAAATATGAATAAGCAAGGATTAATAAAATCACTTTAATTTATATAATGCTTAATAATTAATAATAACTAAGTAACGTACTCATTAAGCAATAAATAAAACAAATGAAAATAATAAAGAATTACACTACAGTTTAAAACTAAAACGCTGGCTTTCTTATTTAAAACAACGGGATCATTGGTAAATAAATTATTTTGTAAGAACCCCTGGTTTACTCACTGAGCCTACCTCAGCAAAAATCAGTAACGAGCAAAAGGGTTCGTTACACTAAAAAACTGCAAAAAATTACGTAAAAAATGACAAAAATTACCTAAAAACGGACAAAAATTGCCTAAAAAACGCAAACAATTGCATAAAAAATAAGCAAAAAATTTAGCCCTAAAAATAAAACATCAATAAATTAAAATTTATTTTATACTAGCATATCCTGAGCTTTTATCTAACGCTTCATTTTTCTACATACCCTTTCTTCAGTTTCTCCACGCGCAGAGCTTTTTTTCATCGAAGTCTATAAACAAAGCAACTCCTTTGTCAAGAGGTAATGTTTTTGATTGAGAGGACTCTAGTGTTAAAGGAACATGTTTAAAAATTTGCATTTTGACATTTTTTAGTACGAAAAAAAAAATATTTAAAAATGACACTAAAATGACCAAAAAAACTGTAAAATGCTCTAAAAATTAAAAAGTCCAAAAATGACAATAAAATAACTTAAAAATCTCTAAAAATTACCAAAAAATGCCCTGAATCTAGTAAAAATGACCTGAAAACTAAAAACGATGACAAATGTCCTAAAAACTTTTCATATTTGAAATTTAGGAAACATAAATGGACGTTTTAAATAAGCAGGAAATGTCTAAGAAGCAGAAGAAAAAAGATGACATGTCATCGAAATCCTAGCCCTGCTTTTCGAAATAAAATGCCTCATAATAGGGTTAAGATCGGTTGAACTTATAGGCTCTATCCAGTCAATGTTGCTGACTTCTGTCCATACTTTGCCTCTCTTCTGGTGTGGATACGAGCATTATCCTGTATGAAAATGTATTCCTTCTCATTATTTGACTGAAAAAAATCGATCTTGAAATATGTCGAGTCCAAATACTGAGTCACATACGTAAATCTCCCGTCATGATATTTTTAAAAGTTAAAAAATACAGTAAAAAGTCTAAAAAATAAGTTTAGGAAAATTAAAAATTTTGTTCGTCAGAATGGCAAAACCTAATACGTATGGCTTTTTAATAATTTAGCAATAACGCAAAAGTTATAAATTTTTTAATTCTGATTTTTTCTATGGTACCTCTGAACACATAAGAAAAAAATTATGTTGAAATTTTCCAGAACTGTAAACATTTCGACTTGTCCCAGAGTATCACTTACGTTTTATTGTCCCGTCCGAATTTCTTTATATTGTGTCATAACTTTAAAACTTTTAGTCACCTATGTATTAAATTAAGACTTAAAAAAGCCCTCGCCCAGTGCTCTTAATAGACGAAATAAGCTTCACGTCAATCCAATAATTTTTGTTTTACTTCGTGTTACTTGCGTACGAATGTCGCGTCTGTTACCCTGAATGTGCCCATATAAAAAAGTCTTAAGAATAACCTTTTTTTTTGCATTCTGTCATTGCATCTTTCCAACAGAAAAGAATTCTATTTCATATAAATTTTTATGTCTGGAGCTGTAACAAGTTAATTAATTTTTTTTTCTGAGAGCCCTTAAAAATGTGAGTGGCATTAAAGGACCTTTAAATAACATTTAAGCAAATATGAATCGTTTTATATTTCTATTGCAGATGAGAAATATGTTGAAGTGCAGTTTTGACATGACAGATGTATGTTTATTATACATTGTATAACGTCTGTTTGAATTTTGAAAATTTATTCAGTTCAAATACTTAGCGTGGAAATCAAAACAAAAGCAAGGCTTAATAAAAAAATATTCTGTGTTTTTCATATACTAGTTAATTTGTTTCTATTACAAAATAAATGCATTCTCTTATTTCCGTTTTAAGTTAAATCTGACGCTGTTCTCATCGTTAAATCAACAAAATGTATTACCCAGTTATGAATTTTGAAATGATTTAAATTTTCCCATAAAGATATTTTAACACTTAGCTGTTAAATTTCTCTTAAGCGCTTTAAAAACCTAAATTGCAGCAAGCAAAAATTAAATAAAAAAACGTTCCCTAACACCCTCGAATGCCACATTTTGACCACATATATCCAACAAAAGCCTGCTAAATAGGGTTGAAAATCAAAAACAGCCAACTTCTTCTAAACAACACTGATTGACTGCCACTTGGGGCAACTAAAGCGTACTGCACAAAAGCCAAAACGACGGGAACAAAAACGTGAAACGAAAATAAAACTTGTTCCTGACTCAACTCCCAGACTCAGATACTGTACAAGCAGGCGTTATCGTGAAGGTACAAAAGGGATTAACGAGTGCAGCAAAACTCTGAAACAGGGTGAATGGGCTGCAAGCACAACACCAACCAACATCCATCCGACAGGGATTGATTTTCCTTCAATTTTGTTTTTTCCTTGCGTTGTTGCCAGAAACAATGCACCAGCTTTGGCAAAAAAAAAATAGGGTTGTTTTCAAGTTGAAATTGTTACATGAGCATGAGCGCAAAAAGCAGCCTATTTTATTGTCGACCAAAAATGGGCTATACCGAAAAACATATACAAAACTGATTTCGTCACAACCTCGCAAAGTATAGAGAAAGAAACAGGAGAGAGTTTTTTTAAAAATTTTCCATCAAACAAGATGGTGTGAAAAAAGTGCGTGGCTCGAGCTATTGAAAAAAGTTTTATTTATAGCAATTTTGCGTAAGCGAACCTTCGTCAGCAGTCTTGTTGGCTGACAAAATTGGTTGACATTGAAAAGAAGCTTGTTTGCTCGATATTATTTTGGCAACGAGCTCAAATCAGTGACATAGGTCAGATTTTGATTGTAGTAGAAGAAAAGGTAGAGATTTAGGAGACCAAGAAATTTCTAAGCCATTTCATGTGGGCGGCAAATATTCAATTTTATTACGGTGTGGATTAACATTGGATTTGATTTCAAAATGAATTGCAGCCCCCTTTTCACTTATAACTTTTTTGTAGCGTCGCGACATTGGTTCCAAATAGAAAAAAGACGGCCAAAACCTCAAGGAGTTGTCTTGTCTACATAAAAATATAGATACATAGGTTTTTGGGGTCGCTGATCAAGAATCAGAAGAGATTCAAAACGGCGCACAGTAAGGTTTTAATTTTAGGGTGACATTTGCATTATCTCAGAACATTGGCGTAGCAAGCGGGAGAAAAGGGGGCAGCTGCTCTCCCGCTTATTTAGCTAGATAAATAATTTAAAAAGAAATACTTAAAAAGTTATTCAAAATATCAGTTTTCTTACTACGATAATATTTTTGTATTATATATTTTGCTCTTCTTTCTCTCTTCTTCATAAGCATGCTTTCGGATAACCATTTTCTTTCTCTGTGTTTGCAATAAGATTCCAATTTGAAAAAATTCGGATATACTGAGAAAACTTTTAAATGAAGTTGAAAAACTTGTTGCTTTGGTTTTGACTGTGCCTGCATCAGCAGCTTCATCTGAGCGTTCTTTTAGTACACTAAGACGACTTAAAACGTATCTTCGAGCAACCATGACACAGAAACGACTCACTCATGCGGCTTTTATACACGTTCACAAAGATAAAACCGAAGAATTTAATTCGATGGAGGTGTTCAAAAAGTTTGTTTTTCGCAAGGACAGAAAGAAACATTTTGGAAGAATTTAAATTGATATAACTTTTTGTACCTTATTGCACTTAAGCCATGTAAAGATATGCCTAGTCTTGCTTTATAAAAGCAAGAATTATTTCTTATATTTTCATATTACCATATGAAAGATCCTTTAAGAAATGATCTCTAATATCGAAATTGGAAACATGGTTGCCACTTTGGTACAATTGTACCAAAATTGTTACATTTATTTTAACTTGGTACCTTGGTACATTATTTTCCTAGTTGGTACATTTTGTAAAAGATTTACAATTTAACAACTTGTTACAAAAAGCGAAATTTGGTAGCACTGGAGAAATGTTCAGACTTATGTTTAGTGGAACTTTCATTGCATTTAGTGGAACTTTTCTTGTCATATCTATTAAAAATCACATTTTTTGAGACTTGAGGATTTTTTGTAAGAATTTCCACTAAAGCAGAAAAATATCTCCAATCAGAAAACTTTTCTCTTATTACCAAAGATATCCTAAAACAAATTAAAGACAAGTTCGATTTAGGTAAAGAAGATCTAAATAGTTTGAACACCATAACATCTTCACAAGTTATGTCAGAAAACAAAATTTCTTTATTGCCATAATTTAATAATTCATATTACTATATCATCTCATAGAATGCTACCCTGACGTTATTGTGACTCAGAGGAATCTTATTCAGGCTTCAAATATTAGTTTTTAAAATTGTAATGACGTTGGGAAAAAATTTAGGTATTTTGAGAAAAAGTCTGGGTCGCGAAGAATGGATTTGGGGGAAATTTGTTTTAATGATTTTATCAATTTTGTTAATAGTCTGATGTGCCTTCCACACAGCTCAGCAGCTGCTGAACCAATATTTTTTTATTTTAGCCTAATTAAAACTAGGCTTAGAAATAAATTGTAATATAAAACGCTAAACAACATAAAGCTCTCTAAAAAATTGTGTGTCGAACGCAATATTTATATTTGGCCAGCAAAAGACTTATTTTTATGTATTTATTATTTTGTTAATAGCGTATAACATAACTTAATATTTTTGTTATGTTTGGTATGTAAACAAATATACTCCAGTGAATTATTATAATAAATGTTATCAAATTATAAAAAAAATGATGCATTTTTTCCTATTTGGTACATTTTTTTGGAGAATTTGGTACAACCAAAAAAAAAGCAAGTGGCCACCGTGATTGGTAAAACTTTTAAAAATAATGAAATTTTGATATTTTTTATTTAGTTTTATATTTTTTTTATTTTGAAACTAAAATAAAAAATTTGTTTATTGATATTCATGTTTCTTTTAAGAAATTTTGGTGATTTTTTCTTGCACCCCCATTTGTACTGCCCCCATATGAAATTAGCTTCCGACGCACTCGTCTCAGAAACAATAAATGGGCCATGAAATTTTGTACAAATAAGTTTTAGCTTAAATTAAGTAACAGCACAAAAAATTAGAATTCTAGGTGAACTGCATCTCCTACCTCCCAAACAAACCATATTTTTTTTAATAAAAAAAAAACCCGCATAAAATTGATTTTTTTTTAACGAGTAAATTTAGTTTATTTAACTCACTTAAACTTCATGCTCAAAATATTTCAAATCGGATAACTTTTAGCTATATCTCCTATAAAACAGTAGTACCAAATTAACGAAATTTAATTTTTTTTTTAAAAAAAGTTCACAACTTGTTTAAATTATGAATTCTATTTTATTTTTAAATCAAATATTTAAATTTAAGAGTACCCATAAATAGTCTTGGAAATCAGTGCATTTTAGGGCAAAATTTGATTTTTAATACTTTTCAAATCAAGTGGTTTTTCTTAAAAGCAGCTGGATGCAGCAGGTTTTTACAGAAACAGAAGGTAGAAGTACGCTATTTTATAATAGTTATAGCCTTTGACTTGAATAATGCTGAATTATCTAGATATTTTCTACTAAATTTTATTTAAATTTGAATTCCTTGAAAAATTTACAGTCATATTTCAACGATCATTCTATTTTCATTTATTAACATTTTTTTATTGTATTTTATATCAAATTCAATGGCGATTAACACATAAAAAAGTCCAAAAAACAAAACCTTGAAATATACTTTGTGCTCAAAGTTATTATTGTTTAAATAGACTTTGTTTTTTGGGTTTTATTGAGCTTATTTTTGTTAAAAAAGTTTCTACTTTGATGAATTTCATAAAAAAACCATACAATAAATTTTTAATCCAAGTTTTTAATACAGGAATAATACATATTTTATAATCTGACGAATAAAAATATTTTTTTATTAAATTTAACAAAAAATTTACGCCCAAATGTCAATCTAAAATTAAAAAAGTTTGCGACTAAAACTGTGCGGCGGCTTTAAAATGGCGACTTTGAAAATGCTAACTATTCTAATAACAGTATTGTACATTTCAAATTTGGTGCCCCAAAAATTTTTTTTTTAATTTGAATTAATTTATTATTTTTTTTAAACTCAGTTTTTTATAGTTTTTCTGGAGCATTAGTTAATCTCCTTAATAAACCAGTTCTTAGATATACTGAGAACTTCTTTCCAACCATGCCCACTGCAATGTCAAAGTCACAGGCTTGCCAACGTCCCACAGCTAGAAACCTTGCTCAAGTCACGTGCTACCTCCTAGATAATGCACTACAGACACAAGATAAATTGTCCTTGCAATGCATACTCTCGATTGGCACTAAAACGGCTGGCCGGCTGTCTGTCATTAAGACCAAATAATTGTTCCATAAACGACTTGAGACTTTAGCCCACACAACGCGAGCCGTGTGAACAAAAGTGCATCCGATGTTGGGCGGGACGGGCCGGCTTATGCTAAGCTAACAAACTCTTTCCTAAGATTCGTGATTAATTTTTCATGCATATACTTATGCTCTGTTCTTCTTCTAGTTGCTGCCAAACAACATACAGAAAAATCAATAATTCATGTTGATTTTGCACTGTAGAACGGTGCTTCGACCAAACCACCCACTTTTTAAAGCGTTGGACAGCCGGCCGGTATGTTGGCTGGAGTTTTAAGCATGAGTGGAAAATTGTATGCATGGCAACTGAGAACGTGCTCACAATGCACACGAAGTTCGTGTGACAGTTTTGTAGAAATGAACTGGAACTACTCACACCTCGAGTTGCGTTTATTCCAGGATATTTTTCACTCATTGCACATGCTCTGTGCCAGGGATAAGTTCCTGGCGAATAATTGCTGTATTATGGTGCCATGTGTATGGTGATAGTTACGCTTGCTTATGGTGCATTTGTAGATGTGGATAAGTTGTTGAATATGTATAAGTAGTTATTAAAAAAAAACACTTGACATCATTACATGTTTTGTTAAAACAGGGACCGTAAATAACTGTTAGCAAAAAGTTTTTTCAAAAAAATCATGGACTATAGTAGACATATGAGGTCCTTATTAAAATGATAACATTAAAATATTTTTTTCGAAATCGTTATGATATTCAAAAAAGTCTTAAAATCAAACTTTAATTGTTATTTTTCAACAGAAAAAAAAAATTTAACTCTTAGAAAGTGATTTTTATTGCAGGGGAAAAATAACAACCATTTCGATATTTATTTTTTTCGGCTAATCTAACTGTTATTTTTCAACTTTTATTTTTCAGTCAAAAAATAAAAATTAGTTCCGGACTTTTATTTTTTCTGTCTTTTAAAAAAATCATTTACGGACTTTTATTTTTTCTGCTGGAAATAAAAATCCATTTTGTGTAATTTCTTAGATATTGTAGTTAAATTCATTTTTTTTTTAAATCGGTGTAAATTATGTTGTATATTTTCCCTCCATACAAATGTTTTTTCCGAAAACCTCTTCAAAATAGTCTTACATACACAACACACAAAACAAAATGTTTAATTAAAGGAAGACGCTGAAGTAACATATTTTGAGCAGGCATAGCTATATTGCTCCAAATAAATATTTCATTCACTATTGCAAATTTTCTGTTTTTCCTCAATTTTAAAAAACCAAACAGTAAAAGAATTACCCTTTATAAAGCCAGCATAATAAAAATGGGCTTTGACCGGTGCACAGTGTGACTATTTTAACTTTTAGAATGCCAAAAGCACAAAAAAGTATTCTTCGATCGTCATAATTCGATTTTGATATGAAATAAACGAATATGACAATATTGCGAATATGTATTCAAAACAAATAAAAAAACAATAATTAGTTTTATAACTGTTATTGAACTTGTCTCACTGCGATTATCGATCACGATTATCGCTATTAATAACAGTTATTTTTTATCGATATTTTTCGATCAGAAATAAAATTTATTTCTTGGTCGTTATTTTTTTCAATCAGAAATAAGAGTTATTTCTTGGTCATTATTTTTTGACAGTTATTTTTTTTTCAATCAGAAATAAAAGTTATTTCTTGGTCGTTATTTTTTCGATCAGAAATAAAAGTTAATTTTTTAACGTAACTTTTTTCGATCAGAAATAAAAGTTATTCTTTGACAATCAGATTAATAGGCTTTGTTTCTTTGCAACTGCTGCATTGTAATTTCGCTAATAGATATTATGTTATAAGAAGAGTTGAGTTGACAAAAGTAGTGAGTCTAATCGAAAAAAATCGGTAAAGATCGAAAAAAATAACGGTAAAAATAACTGTTATTTCTGATCGAAAAAATAACAACCACGAAATAACTTTTATTTCTAAATAAAAAATATCGACCAAAAAATAATTGGTTTGAGGTAATTTTTAAAATCATTTAAAAAATGGAATCACTAGCTTTTTATACACGATCTTTTGATCTAAACTTTAAAAAATAATCGCTATTTTCGGTCCCTGGCAGAAACCCATTTCATAATCTATAATTTTTAGTTTAACTTTGCGGTGACATAACCTTTTTTTGCTTAAATATTTTGGCATAAATCTTTTTGATTTTATTTACTTGGATATTTTTCAACAACACTGGTGAGTTCCTGTGGCTTAAGTATCATCTTCTAATTACTTATTCATTAAAATAAACAATCTCTAAAAATTGAGTGATTTCAGAAAAAAAAAATTTTTTTTTTTTTAATAGAGAAAAACTTGAATATTTCTAAAGAATTCTATTTGATGTTACTACCCATACAAATAAGAAATTTGCCGACCAAACTTTTTACAACGCTAATCAAACTTGGCAGTTTATCGAAACATACTCTCTGATGTTTGGCTAAAAAGGAAAGGAAAGAAGAAAGTATGTACTTAATCATATATTGAGTTTAATTTCTGTCCAATAAACTGACAATCTTTGCATTATTTTTCCAAAATTTCATTGTCATATCTACTTTTGTTTGGCTGTTACGATTTTTGGTATCTTAAAAATGATAAAAGTCACACTGTGCGGTGTATTGCAGTTTCGATGTAAGAATCGGTCTAAGTATCAACGCAGAGTAAACGGATCTGGTCTTGTTTACAAAGAGGTACAAGAAACCACCAAAGATAAACGCCATATCCCAAAAAACTTATTTGCACAAAAGAGGGCCTCAGTAAATTCAGTTATTGTGTTTTTAACAAAGCGGTGAAAGCTCTAGCTAATCTGAACTACCCTGGAAAAAAATGTAGATTTTTTCCTTTCTGTCAAAACGTACCTGTTTTCCTGGACTGTAAACTGTCCTGGAGCCTTATAGAAAAAATTTGGGGAACCAGTAATTTATTTAAAAGTAAAAAAAAAATCATATTTCCTGCATTGACTTTCCTTCTAATATTGTTATTATTTAGGCCAGAAATTGGGAGTTAATGGTTTGCTACTCACTAATGTACATACCGTCGTGCCTAAATAAGGTACCTCCCTGATCTACTGAGCGCAAATATTTATCTAGTATATAAAAATTTAGTGTCACGGTGTTTGTGGTTGCATTCCTCCGAAACGGCTCGACCGATTTTTATCCAATTTTTTTTTTTGTATATTTGGTAGGTCGTAAAGTACCATCCGACAGAAAGACACGCAAGAAATGCGATGACTGCGTGCGACCAATGTTCAGCAAGCTCACTAAAGCATAGTGTAGTGCATATATATAATATATAATCTTACTTAAATTTACCCTCACCAACACTGAAAATTAACGTTATTAAAAGTTACTCAAATCAAACTTAAAACAACATATACAATTAAAAATTAATGTTAGTTAAGTACTTGAAATATTGCTACACTACTTACACTAATTAATTAACTATATGTATTCTACTTAGACTAATTATAATGCTAACATGTCTTAGATTTAGGGATGCTATAAAAGAGGGAAATGTTGCCCAAAATAAACAGTCTTGTTGAAGATTCAAGCTGAATAGAATTAGCTGTCTTTTTAATTAAAGCCTCTGGCAGTCTTAAGTGCCGGCTTTGTTATTATTTTCTGCCCGTGGAGTTTTTAAGCGCTGGCAACTGAAGTTAGGTCGCGGACAGAGTGAACGCCGATTCAGACAGGCAGGCAGGCAGGCGCAAGCAGTAACATGGAAAGAAACGAGATATAAATAACTTTTGTCTCGCTTGTTCACATAGTTTGCCTGCGCCTGTCTGCCTGCCTGTCCGCTTCGGCGTTCACTCTGTTGGCAACCTTAGGCTGGGCCTACCGCGATATCACAGGACCTACACTACAATAGCACAATGCTGCATTAGCTGCTGATTTTTTACTCTTGTTTTTTATGCCATTATAGTTTATACCCGGCGCTCTTTGCTTCCCTCACCACTTATTTCCTTAAAATTGGGCATAATTATGGAAAGGCCACGCCCATTTTTAGTACAATTGCCGACAATAATCAAATTAACTTAATTTCTAAATTTTAGTCTAATACAACCCAAATCGTGTGAAATATAACATTTTTATTGATTAGTGGGAGGTAAAAGTGGGCATGGCAAAAACTTTAACCATCTCGTACTCAAAACAAATATACTGACTAAAATTTAAAGTAGATCGGCCCAGTAGTTTTGAAGTATATAGTCTAAATGTGTGTATAGAAATTTACGAGTATCTGGGTACTCTTATCAGTAGGGTAAGGACTATTCGACTTTGGGTCTGCTCTTAAACTACACAAACAATGCTAGAAAGCTAGAAAACGACTGTTTGTAAGATGTCATGGAACCTCAAATTTTTAACTTTTTTGGCTTGAAATATTTTTGATTCCAAAGTCGGTTCGGGTACCCAAGTACCCGTGTCAGGAGAGTTAGGGTTAACAATATTCAAATAATTTAACCGTCGTTCATTTAAATGAAGTCATTTACATAAAATAGATCTTTATGAAATTTTTAGGGAAAGTAAAGCAACATCTTTAGAGTGTTCCTGTGGAGTTTGGTCTCAATAATATAAGGGGGCGTGGCACCTCCCATACAACCCAAATTTGCGATATCAGCTTGCGATATAGCTTTGGAGTTATAGGTCGCACAGCCTCGGAACCTAGTATTCCACCTCAATCTACGAATAAGGTTTTTCTAATAACATTTTGTGGGCGTTGGAAAAGGAGGCGTGGCATCGTCCATACATCTAAAATTTGCGATATCGAAAAGCTTTTGAGTTATAGGTCGCACAGCCTTGGAATTCAGTATATGGCCTTAATTTACGCACGCAGTTTCATTGAACACATTTTATGGGCGTTGTAAAAGGGGGCGTGACACCTCCTATGCAACTCAAATTTGCGATATCGAATTGCTTTGGAGTTATAGGTCGCACAGCTTCGGAACTCATTATTCGACCCCAATTTACGCACGCAGTTTCACTGATAAAATTTTATGGGCGTTGGACGGTATGCTTCGTTTGAACCTGTAGGAAGCACGCACTACAAGCTCACTTCTTGTTATAAAAAAAAACTAGCTGAAACCCAGCGTTGGACAAGTTACGTTAAGGTGCTTTGCTTGAGGTTCAAACCAAGCATATGCTGCACAAAAAGTGTAGAATAGATTGGCCTAGCGGAATCATATTGAATCGAAGTGCGACGAAGCCTGTCTTCAGTATTCTTTACTTGCGGAAATATAAATATGACATAAAATTATTTGCAAGAAATTGAAATATTTTCAAAATACAAATTTTTTATAATTATTTATATATTTAGAAACGAACCTGTTCATGTGACAGCGGAAGCTATTCGTTAAGGTGCTTCGAAAAGGCATTAACGAAGCACCATTTTGAAGCTTTCAAGAAAAATTTTTAACATGTAAAACATTTTCTCAAATATTGTATGGTTTTGAGTATTTTTTTCGTGTACTAGGATTATCAATTTGAAATCTTTATCTCTAATACTGATTAGTATGGAATTATGATCGCTCGATTTGCAATGTAAAAATTGCTCGAATTCGACCAACAGATTTTTACTATTAATAACTTAACTTCTAATGCATTTTCTAAACACTAGAATGGTTTGTCACAGCTAATTAATATTGCTGCTGCCATAAAGAACAGCGAATGAAATCAAAATTATGACCACAAAAGTGTTACAGCAAATGCTCAAACTAAGCAATGAGTTTTTTGTCGGCTCTCTTTTTCATATTCTTCCCAAATGAAAGTCGCACAAAGCAGCTGGTGACACTTATTTGTTTACCAGCAAATTCAGTATTAGAAATAATGGCAGCAAGACCATAAAAAACAACAAAAATAATTAGAATTTCCTCAAAATAATATTTACAAACTTAATGACAGCGGCAGCAAACAAACAAACAGACAGTCAGATCAAAAATTTCACATGGGCGTTAGTCCAGAACATGTCATAATATTTGATAATAATATTTCGAGAACAAGCCTAACTTGCACGCTGTAATGGCCAAAAGGGAGAAAGCCACACTCCCACCTTTAATGACATTTTACAATGCAGCGCATGCATTGAACTTCTTTGTGTTAAGTCTTGCTTTGTATCTGTTCATTGGTGAATTTTGTTATAATTTATTTTTCAAAATTTTGGTCTAAACAATTAACTGATTCAACCAAGCAGCACTAATAATGCTATCGAAATGTGGTACCTTTTTTACAATTTCTTTTTTTTCATTGTACAGTACAATATGTCAATCAAAATATAACGGTGTATTTTTCCATCTGTTGTGTGATAAGGGTTTTATGAGCAAGAACTTGAAATAGATATTGATCTTAGATATTGATCTTAAGTGACAAAATGTTAAAAAACCTTTTCGGCAATAATAGAGATATTAAATTTTTAGCTATGTAAAGTTCGCTTACTCACTTTTGAGTGAACAACTTAAGTTAAAATATAACAGGGGTATTCACAATGTGGTGTATTTGATCTTGTATTGTGTATTTTTGATAAATTTGATATTTGTAGTAAATTTTGTAAAATTACAAAAACAAAATGCGCAGTGTTGAAAATACAACGACGAAGCCCTATTGTATTCTTTGTAAATTTCATTGTGCATTTCATCAGCTGATCGCAAAAGCATTTCTACTCAGCATGGAGAAAGCTACCGGCTATAAGTTTATTTCATAAAAAATAATATAATAGGTCTATGTTCACGTACTTTTCTGGTAAAAAATTTAAAAACGTCAAAAGTAATAAAATTGAGAGAGAATTAACTTTAACTTTAAAAAGTAAACGAACGCTTTTCTGGTAAAATAATGAAAAATGTCAAATACGTCTAAGAAAATCTAAAAAACTCTGCTGCTACACACACACATCTACCATTTGACGGTTTTCATCTTTTTACAACATGAAATTCTTCTTGGAAAAACTTTAAAAAACTTGAACGGAGAGAAAATGTGATTTCCTCTCTTTACACAACTCTCTCAGTTAACGAACGCTTTTCAAGCACTTTCTAGTAAAAACTTTTGAAATATTTCGTTTGCATTCGACTACGCGAACAGACCAAATATTGTGTTTAAATTTTCTATGCTTTCCTACAGTTAAATTATGGTTTAATTTCATATGACACAACAAAATCACGTACAAAAATTAGCTGATTTTAAAAATACAAGACTTTAATGAAGGTTCTTTTACAATAAGTTGTAAATATAGTAAAAATTTATCACAAATACACCACATCGTGAATACCCCTAATGTTAAGTTTTACGCACACCCTCTTATGTAGGGTATTGGAAACTATTCGAAATTATGAAAAAACTGGCCTCGAATAGTACAATGCGCACAAAACCGGTTTTCGAATTATTCGATCACAAAAAAATCGGTTTCCCGTTTTAAACACTTTTAAATTAAAAATTTTTTGACTTTTTTACCTACATATGATATATCTATGCAGTTTTTATTTAACAAAACATAACAATTAATTTTTTAAAAATAAATAAAGGTAATTTGTAAATAATTTGTACTTAATGATATGTTTTAAAATAATACCTTAAAAATAAAATAAAATTGAAGTGTTTAGCTTTTAGGCGGTTTTTGGCTTTTTCGGTTGCCAACAATGCTTTAAAATAATTATCTAATTTTTCACTTATTTTTTTAAATTTTTCGAAAAGCTTAAAGTCTTCAATTAAGAAATTTGGGTTATTTCCTTCCAAATATTTCTTGGGAGCTTGAATTGCATATTTTTTGAAAAATAATGCATTATGAAATAAAAATCATGTTTAACTTACATTAAATACGCCAGTCGCTTGTAAATGCTGTTTTAACAAAATGAAATAAAACCTGTTGTTTTCCTTTTCCTGTGTCTAGGAGTGTGAATAAAACTCGCAATTTAAATATAATATAAATTATTCGTTTTATTTAAAACATGTAATTATGTTCGGCAATATTGACATACGGCAAGTGATCGGGCGAGTTTATTCTCTATAAAGATTACAATTAACAAAATTATAACAAACATGGCAATAAATTTAAACAATTCAAATATTTATAATATAAAATATAACAAGTGTTTCATTTAAAAATAATTAATCTTACTTGGTTTTATCTCCTTGGTAGCTGGACACAGAAAAAGACCGTTTCCCAAAATTGTCTGATATTTATAAATTAATTTGCGCCAGTTATAATGAATGTAAATAATAAAACACATAAAAACTGTAGAATCATACATAAAATATAAACAAATAGAACCACATACACTGCTGCAATCTTTTTCTGTGTCTAGCTACATCTTCTTTCTCATTCTAAAATTTCATTTGCATACAATTATGTGACACTGTTTTATCGACTTGCCGGAAAGATAAAGTTAGTTCAAATATATAACAAAACCAGAGATAAGAAATGTTAGCAACATTGGTGAAATGTCAAAAAGCAAGTAGAAAATAAACAGAGTCGCTCAAATGCAATAAAAAAAGTGGTTTAAGGACAATTTTATATTGCAGATTTGTACATTTCTTGACTATGCGAGCAGTCGAATAATTCGAGCCAAAAACTGGTTATCGAATTATTCGAAATTTACGATTTTTTTAAAAAAATCAGAAACCGAAACGACGAATAATTCGAACCGGTTTTGCATACCCTACTCTTATTCAAAGTCACATCTACTTCTAAAGGCTTGTTTTTCAGTAGAAGTTTAAAGTCTAGTCAAATTAAACCGAGCTTAACTCACCAAAATTTGACGTTTAAATTCGGTTTAGGCAAAAAAGAAACACATTATATGATAACTCAAGTCAATTTAACTTCAACGAATGCAAAAATATCTACTTAAACCGAGTTTAAACGTCCAATTTTGGTGTGTTAATTTAGGTTTAATTTGAATGAAGTTTAAACTCGTGCTGAAAAACTGGCCCTAAGTGGGCATTTTGAACAAAAGTAGTGTTAAAGTTCGGTGTATTTTAACTGTATCGGTTTATTAGAAAAGTTTAAAGATTTTGAGTGTATTTTTATCTACCTATTTCTTGATGCAGAGTATTTTATAACGTGTCTGAGAAGTGTAAAGAATTGTGCACCACAACAACAAAATGCTCACTGAGTTATACAGATTGTCGGACATAAATTAAACTCTTCATGTCGAAAGCTTATATTTTTCCCGCCCTGTCGTTCCCTCCCTCTTTCACTGCCCTGCTTTAAAAGAGAATTCTATAAATTCTGTAGTTCCTTGCATCGTCACAGCAAACAAAGTGCTATCAAATTGTATGCAATAAAAATTGCATAAACCATCATTGTAAAGAAAAGAAAAAACTGAACTATCATCAACAGTGACAAATGCAACGATATCCTGGCGTAATGTGAATCATTAGTACGCATGAAATATAGACAACAAGGGTGCAACGTTACCAAAATTCGGAAATCAAATTCAATATTTAACTAAGTCCAAGCTGTCTCCCACCCTGCCCTTCGCACAGTTGAAAACATTCCAAGCTATCATTGCATACAGGCACAGACACAATATTTATCACAGCTCTTCCCAATAATTTACGCACGATGATGATGATGATGATGCGAGTTGCATGCAAAATCATTGAACTTGAATTGAAAATATGGCACGTAGAATGGAAGTTGGACTGCATTCTTGTTAAGCTGCTAAGGGTTGATAAAAAACAACCCCTTAATGCGTTGTTCGTATGAACAACCCCAGTTGACCGTGTACAAAACATTTGATATCCTATCCTGCAAGCTTATCATGATCGCTGCGCATGATCAAACGTCATCATGACCATGATAAATGCAATGAATCCATACAAATAGTAATACGAGTACAAAACGAGGCAGTGACAATTGACAAGGTTTCTAAGATTACAACAATGCCAACAACAACAACTACAACAACAACAACAACAACAACAACAACAACAACAGAGACAATGGAACAATATCCCATACGTGCTTTAAATGTTCGAATGATCGTTTTAGGCCCACATCACCGAAAAACAGCTGCGTTTTTTGGCAGAAGCCAAATCAAGCCAAACAAATGACTCTTTGTGACACATAAAAATTGTTACCTGGTGCTACCTAACAAGGTGGTTGTCAGTTAGTTAGCACCAGCAGCACCACGCGTGGTACCACTATAAAGTTGACTACTGTATCTATGATATATGGTGCTGAGAAAAAACACTACAAAAGGGGCGCACCAAAAATGAAAACATATTGTTGATGCAGAATAGTTCTAAAATTTTTGTTATAACACCACTTCACGTAGAGTTAACCCATAAGCAGCGGTCAATTGGAAATTTTGATAGCCTAGAAATTTATTTATGACAAAATAAATATAATATTATTTAAATTTTATTTGTTTCAACTCGATAGCCGAACAGGCATATAAATTAAATTGAAAAAAATTTATAATATGAATTATATGGAATTATATGGTTCTTTAGTTTACGGGCCACATACTCTAGCCAGTAGGCTTAAATCAACCCAACAAAAGATGGTATTTCTACATTTTATTTACCTTGCCTCAAGTTTCTAATATAAAAAGAATTTATAAAACTTATCCTTTGCTCTCAATGTTTCTCTTGAAAAACTCCATCTATACATATCTGAGTCAACAAGGAATAAAGGCTAAATTCAAATTATCGTAAAAAACGGTATTTTTATTGTACTAACTCCGACCTTTTTCCAGAATTATATGAAACGCTACAAACGGTAAAAGGTGCAGAATTAAGTGGTTATCTATTCTGTACAAAAATTGTTTTTCTGCATTCTCTCAAAGATTGGCAATGAAGAAAATGCCATATCGATTTTTTACGATATTTTTTAGTTTAGTCGTTATTTCCTGTCGACACAGATATAATAAAACTGTAAAAACAAAAAAATTTGTATCTATCTTCTATATATATAAAATAGGATGTGTGTATGTATGTAACGTATGGACTCCAAAACGGCTGGGCCGATTTTGATGAAATTTTCAGATAATGTTCAGCTTGGTACGGTGGGTAACATTTGGACCCGATAGGTGGCGCTGGGGTGGACTTATATCGAAAATTTGAATTTATGGACCAATTTAACTGAAATTCAGAATGTATGTTTGTTTGATCATAAGAAAATAATTTGTGTATAAATGGACACGGTAGGTGGCGCTGGGGTGGACTTATTTCGAAAATTCGATGGCGTGAAAAATATATAAATACTTTTAATTTTATTTTATAACGAGGGGAGTAGCGAAGCACACCGGGTTCAGCTATATTGAATATTTTTTCGAAATTCTTTTTGCACTGAACATTTTGAATATTTGAAGATTCGAAAAATGTAATTTTTAATAATATTGTCTGTCTGTCTGAACGCGCATCACGTGAAAACTGCTTGATGGATTTTCTTCAAACTGAACATGTAGGTTCTCCTTACGTTCATCACAGAAAAGGACTCTCAACAAAAAAATGGTTCTTTTGTAAAAAAATGGAAATTAAAATCATTGAAAAATGAGTTTAAAATTAGAGATACGTTTAAACAACTTATGAAAGAGTTTTTGGTTATTAAAAGGGCTACATACACGACATGGTCTGTTATCGTTCATTTCTATTGAGTACCCTAAAATATGCATTTTTATCCAATGTATGTTAATGTATACTAACTTTTTCAATTTTCTTTAGGATAATAAAGAAAAAAATTTTCGTTTGTTTCACATTAATAACATTCTTATATTTCGAAAACTGTAGAAAATCTTAGTGCAGTGAATTTTTGTATATAACATCGCCAGAGCTGTAAAAGAATGCATTCAATTTGATTTTATTCACAAAAAAGTGAATCAGTGAATAACGAAATAAGAATGCATTAAATGAATGCAAAATTGATTTATGAATAAAATTATTAATTCAAATTCATTTTTTAAAAAATTATTAATTGTTCATTTCAATTATTAATTTTCGTTATCCAGAATAATAAATCATTTCTTTTATTCATTTGAATGCTATTCACAAAGAATGCAATTCACAAAGAATTTCAGAATTTTCAGTTATTCTTTTTTTATTCATTATTCATTTTTTATTAGTTCTTAATTTTTTATTCATTATTCTTTTGTTGTTCATTATTCATTTATGATTCATTATTCATTTTTTATTCATTATTCATTTGTTATTCATTTTTCTTTTTTATTCATTATTCATTTTTTATTCATTATTTAGTTTTTATTCATTGTTCATTTTTTATTCATTATTCATTTTTAATCATTATTAGTTTTTTATTCATAATTCATTTTTCTATTGTTGGTTTTTGCGAATACCTGTTAGAATCACTCTCTTGTATTATATACAAACAGAAACTGAGTAAGCAGTTATTTTAAAATTCTGACTTTAGATTCGAAATCAGCGACCCCCTAACACTGTTAAATGAGGTTTAAAATTCTTAAAAATACATTTTACTAGGTGGCAATACTGTGGTAAAAATTTAGGTGGCAACTCTAATCTCCATCTTAAATTTTAAAACTATTACATTAGAATTGAAATCAAATCCGTTGTCAGAATTTCAAAATTACAAGAATTCGCAAAAATACAAAAAAAAAATCAAGGTGGCAACTCTATCCGCCATTTTGAATTTAAAATGTTGACATCAATTTTGAAATCAGCTACTCCCTAAAACTGCTAACCACGGAGTCCACAGCAGAGAACTGCACAAGCCTACTTGAAGTCTATTTCAAGTACTTGCTTAAAATACAAGTTCAAGCTAGCTTGAGCTTGATAATTTTGAAACAAGTATAGCTTGTAATTGAATATAAATAAACCCACGATAGCTTGCGACTTGCAAGTATGCTAGCTTACAAGCGAACGGCACGAAGTTTCAAGTAAAGGAAAGCTTGACGCCTTTGGCAAAAAGCTTCAAAAGCTTGAAATTGAAGGCAAGTATCCAATTAAAGCAAGTTCCAAAAAAATTCAATAAGCTTGTGTCCTAACCTCCATCTTAAATTTTAAAACTGTGACATTATATTCGAAATCAAATCCGTTGTCAGAAATTCAAAATTACAAGAATTCGCAAAAATACAAAAAAATCTAGATGCCAGCTCTATCCGCCATCTTGAATTTTAAATTCTGACATCAGATCCGAAATCATCTACCCCCTAAAACTGCTAACCACGGAGTCCACAGAACCCTTAAAAGTCATAATACGCTTAAGCTTTTCCTACACAAGCTCATTGAATTTTTTGGATACTTGCTTTAATACACTGATAAATTATGTTTAAAACTCTTAAAAATACATATTTTTAGGTGGCAACCCTATTATTTCAAAATGTTATAATTTTGAAATTCTGACCACGGATTCGGATTCAGCGACCCATTTTTGGAGTACCATTTTTTTCCAGCCCCGAATTCATAAAAATACAAAAAATTAAGGTGGCAACCCTATCCACCATCTTAAATTTTAAAATTCTGACTTTAGATTCGAAATCAGCGACCCCTTAACACTGATAAATGATGTTTAAAACTCTTAAAAATACATTTTATTAGGTGGCAACCCTATTATAAAATTTTAAAATTTTGAAATTCTGACCATGGATTCGGATACAACGACCCATTTTTACCCTTTAATTCGCGCCAGCCCAGAATTCGTAAAAATAAAAAAAATTAAGGTGGCAGCCCTAACCTCCACCTTAAATTTTAAAACTGTGACATTATATCCGAAATTAAATCCGTTGTCAGAATTTCAAAATTACAAGAATTCGCAAAAATACAAAAAAATCTAGGTGCCAACTCTATCCGCAATCTTAAATTTTAAATTTTGACATCAGATTCGAAATCATCTACCCCTAAAACTTCCAACCACGAAGTCCACAGAATCCTTCAAAGTCCTATTACGCTTAAGCTCTCTCTCCACAAGCTCATTGAATATTTTGGATACTTGCTTTAAATTCAATTAATTGGATACTTCCGAGCTTACAAGCTTTTGCCGATCGTTTCAAGCTTTTCAAGTTTCTGTCCGACAAAGTAAGTCTAAACAAGCCAAACCAACGAGCAAGCATGAATATGACTTGTATCTGTTCGGTATTTTTGCAAGCTGGCTAAAGCTAGCTTTTTGAAGTTTGGATACATACTTGAATTCAAGTACTTGAAAAGGCTTGATCTTCAAGTAGGCTTGTGCAGTTCTCTGGTCCACAGAATCCTTAAAAGTCCGATAACGCTTAAGCTTTCTCTACACAAGCACATTGAATTTTTTGGATATTTGCTTTAAATTTAATTACAGTGAAACTTCTCTTTTTAGAACTTCCGTAACTCAAAATTCTCCATAACTCGAAGTAGTATTTGTACTTTTGGCTTTCTCAAGACATTTTTCTTTATATTTTTATATCTATAAGTCGATTTACCCTAACTCGAATTTTTCTTCAACTCGAACCGAAATCTCATTTGTAACTAGGAAGACAGACTTTCATGCATATTTATCCCCATAGCTCGAACTTTTTGCACTAACAACATCTTCAATATTTCTGTGTGTGTTGTAATGCGAAGAATGGACTTCGTCGGAACATCGCGCTGCGACAGCATGGAAAAAATTTGCATGGCATCTTTGTTAGCTTGCGTCGAAAGATATAAAAGTTCTTGTATCTTGTGCTGTGTGTATTTCTATATGTATTATATGTATCTATATATAATATATAAATATGTATAAACAATTTGGTGCATAAATAGTCCTGGTAGGATGTATGGTTTGGGAGTTATGACGAAAAAACCACATGTTTTTGGCCAGCTACCACTCCAAAAAGTGTTCTACAACTCCTAAACTACAAGAGATAGAGCAAAATGCATTTCGACGAAGAATTAGCCTTGAATAAGGCCGAAGACCTGGCGCTCATTTTAATGCATGAATTGTCCTTATCTGATATGTAGTTTGAATTTTAGAAAAAAAATAAAAATTAAAAATTGACAAAAAAGGACATATGAAATTAACATGAAATCTAATTTTTAAAATTCTTCCAAGGATACGGTCTTGTGGACAGTAGCGTAACGAACATTTTGATGCATAAATCGTTCTTTTATGATGTATGGTTTAGGAGTTATGGCTAAAAAACCAAAAAATCACAAAAAATGACGTAGAAAACTATGATTCTTGAAAAAAAAAATTTAACTGAGATTCTTGAAAAAAAAATTTTTTTTAAATGCAGTCTTATGTATTAGAAACAATTTGGTGCTTAAATCGTCCTTGTTGGATGTTGGTTTGGGAGTTATGACGAAAAAACCACATGTTTTTGTGTACCCAGCGGTCAGCAATTGCAATGCCTGATGAAATCTGGTGTGAAATAAGATTTTTTTGCTTTGAAAATTCAGAAATGATATCATTACTGATTTAAGAATAAGAATCATTACTGATTCAAGCTTTCTGAAAATTTCCCTGAAATTTTCCAATCTATTAAAATTTTGTTTTGTTTCAATCTCAGACCGGAAGATGCCCCTGAGCTTAGAAGCGAAGGTATAATGCTGTCAAACGTTTATGGGTGCTTTCAGTTAGGCCGAGACTGAATTTTCTTCGTATACGCACCTGAGCGACGGTTGAGATTAGAAGCGAAGTCGTAATGCCAACCAATAATTTTGGAAAATTTAAATAAAAATCTAACAAAAAGCATATTCTTGAATACATTGAAATGAGTTACACTTGCCTTGCAAATTCAAAAAATCTCTTTGCTTACACAAAACATATACCAACAAAATACACACAGCACGAGATAAAGGGTGTTTTTTAGAGGTTTGTTTTTCGAATAGAGATAAAACTGGCATTTTGTGGTCAAATTTGGCAACTCTTATGTCATTTATGTTCAGTTTGGTTTGCCATTTCATCATGAACAGGTTGACAAAAGAACAACGCTTGCAAATCGTGCAAATTTATTTCGAAAATAATGGTTCAGTTCGCGAAGTTTACCGCAAGCTCCGTCCATTTTATGGTCGACATAATCGTCCATCAGAGCAATTAATTCGGTTAACCATGGATCGTTTTCGCACTACGTTTACTCTATGTGATAATACGCATCCGCAGAGACGTCGAACAGTGCGCACCGAAGAAACAATTGCCGTTGTAGACCAAAATGTGTAAGAGGACCCGAATGAATCGATTCGCCACCGTGCACAGCAATTGGAGCTTTGTCCATCAACTTTATGGAAGATGATTTTGGTGTATGGGCCCAAAATGAGATTGATCTCGATGCTGATTTTCATCGCAAAATTTTGTTCAGTGATGAGGCTCATTTTTGGTTGAATGGCTACGTCAACAAGCAAAATTGCCGCATTTGGAGTGAAGAGAATCCACACGAGACCCTTGAGACGCCATTACATCCACAAAAACTGACTGTTTGTTGTGCTCTATGGGCTGGTGGAGTCATTGGGCCATACTTCTTCCGAAATAATGCTGGAGAGTCAGTTACCATTAATGGAGACCGGTATAGAGCCATGATAACCGACTATTTTGTTCCCGAATTGGATGGCATGAATGTGGATGAGTTGTGGTTCCAACAAGATGGCGCTACATGCCACACAGCGCACGTCACAATCGATTTATTGAAGGAAACATTCGATGAGCGCGTAATTTCGCGGAATGGACCTGTCAATTGGCCACCAAGATCGTGTGATTTGACACCATTGGATTATTTTCTTTGGGGATATGTGAAGTCGCTCGTCTACGCCAACAAACCAGAAACGTTAGGGGACTTGGAAGCCAACATTCGTGGCGTTATTGCCGACATACGGCCCCATATGCTCGAAAAAGTGGTTGAAAATTGGACCTGCAGAATTGGCTTTATTCGAGCTAGCCGTGGCGGCCACATGCCCGAAATCATATTTAAACATTAATAGCATAAAATTATCCTTCTAATAAAGCCAAATTGATGGACATTAAAACGATTTTCTTGTGTTTTATTTCAATTCGAAGTTCTATACCTCTAAAAAAAACACACTTTACAATAACTTTCATATCTTTTGACGCAAGCTAACAAAGATGTCATGTAAATTTTTTTCATGCTGTTGCAGCGCGATGTTCCGACGAAGTCCATTCTTCGAATTACAACACACGGAATTATTGATATATTATTATACTGACTGAATGATGAAGTTGAAGATATTCCAGTTGAAGATATTGGCTCATAACCATAGTCAAAATAAAAGTCGACTCTAAATTTAATATAAACATTTTTGACAGTTTTTTAGTATAATATGTTGTCAAAAAGCTTACACTAAATTTAGAGTCGACTTTTATTCTGACTATGATTATTTGCCATTGTAAATTAAATTATTTACATAAGATTTTATTCAAAAACTCGAATTTTCCATAACTCGAAGTTAAATTCTGGTCCCTTGACACTTCGAGTTAGGGAAGTTTCACTGTAATTGGATGCTTGCGAGCTTATAAGCTTTTGCCAATCGTTTCAAACTTTTCAACTTTCTGCCCGACAAAGTCAGTCTAAACAAGCCAAGCTTACGAGCACGCATGGATATGACTTGTATCTGTTTGGTATTTTTTGACTTGAATTCAAGTACTTGAAAAGGCTTGCACTTCAAGAAGGCTTGTGCAGTTCTCTGGTCTGTATCTTAACTTACTTAAACTGCCGTCTTGAATCGGCTGAATTATTTGGATTAAAACTGGGTAAGTGCGTGTAGAAACAAAAATCAGCTATTTTGACGGTATGTTATAATTTAAAGCTGTAAGACAAGTTCTAAGCTCCGTTCTATGTTATACTTAGCCGATATACATACACTAGGTCATTTTAAAAGCTCATTCCCTTAAGTTTTTTTTTTTGTCGCACCGTGTTATTGATTTCGTCATGTCAAACGAAAATCTTATTTATACTATGGTTTCAAGCAAGTAAGCCCTCGTGGTGAACTTCCTCTTAAATGAAGTGGGAAACTTTTCCTAAAATTAAATCAGAACTAATGTAATAAAATCTTCATAATAATTAAGTAAGTGATAATAATGATGATGGCATCACTAATTGTGGCACACCATTCAATAGCCAGAAATAAATGTAAAAAATATTTTGATGTTGTTTTGATTCAAAGCTGCGGGCATACCATACTATTTCGCACCCTCTCACTCTTGAGACATTGAAAGATTTTTGATATCAACGCCTATTGACACACATTTTTAACCCTTTCCCCCGACTGCTTCCAAATAATTATCGAAATACAATTATGTAATAATTGAGTATAAATCTTAGTTTCTTATCTTAATTAAATTATGACAAAATCTCGTACGTTACACTTCAAAATTACTTGTGTTAATGCGTTGCTAATCAGCAATTTAAACAACCTAACAATAAGTGTCACCAGCAACACATTCCAGCTGCAATTGAAAGTGAAGGGAAATCGTTAAAACTGAACAAAAGTAAGAAATTTACACTTAAAATGGACTCTTATAAAGAAGCAAAACTGTCCCCACCAGACCCACTCTTCTCTTTGTATGGCCATAAAAAGTTTCGTTCTGGATATTTTTTTTTTTTATAGCATAATAAAACTACAGAATTGTACAGAATTGGCTGCTTTGTGTTTGCATTAAAATCAATGTAAGTCAATGAATATGAGCAAAACTCATGAGTAGACAACACTTGTGCATAAATAGCTGCTGACACAGCTAATGTTAATGATATGGCTGAGATGAATGCAGGGACATAATCTCCCAACGGTTGTTATTCATTCAAATAAGTATCAAGACAACGATTTTATGATGTTTTTGTATTGCATTTGAAAGCATTTCTAAACATTGCTCATTGCTTGTGTAGTAGTGTTGAATGTGGTACTCGATGATAGCGGTGATAAGTGAGTCAGAGTGACAATTTCGTAATTTAAACTAATCAATACAATGGGAATAATATGAGACATCAATATTATTCGGATGAGCATTTTTTTAATGCTTTTATACCACAATTTCCATAGCAGCATTGATAAGCATTTCCATCCAGTTATCTTGGGGTCACTGATTGCAGTGGTTTAATTAAATCAAATGTTGTACAACAACAACAACAGCTTCAGGCAGTCAAACTTGTAATGACACAATTTCTCCGAAAATATCACATATCCTTTTTCAACAGCTACACCAGTTTTCAACGTGCTAAACAGCTGTCCGCTGAATATCCTTTTTTTATTTATTGACACTACGTAATAATCCATATATAGCACAAGTCAAGAACGCATGCCATCATGGATGGTTATATTACATATGTGTGAGTGTGTATATATATTTTTTCTTTCTGCTCACCTTTTCTATTGTTGCTATTATTTGCTGAAAAACCTTTACTTCTGAATGGCTGCGCAATGAGTTTTGATAACAAGCTGGGAATAAAAACAGGATTGAAGAAAATAAAATCTAAGGACCAAGGAAAAGGGAGATATGTGAAAATGAAAGAAAGAAAATGTGTGAAATAAATGTGCCACACTACAATCAAGAATGTTTGATTTTTTTCCAAAAGCACCTGGTTCAGGTTATTGTTGTAATCGTTAGTGTGTCCTTTTTATGTGTGGATACGTAATTTGAAATAAATACTAGTTTTAAAATTTTAGTTATTTTCAAGTCTTTGAGTTGAAACAAACCTTGCAGTCATAAATAATCAGTTGCAAACGCATTTAACGTAGTACGTACAGTGGTCGACAAAATTCTGCATACATAATCGAATATTCGATTTCCACTAAACTTAATCATCTTAATAAAAAATGTATGCTGATAGCCACAGCTGCTAGTGCTTAAAAATTTATTGTAGACTAAGTTTATAATAAATATTTAATAAAAAAATAAATAAAACATTTTAATCGGTCATTTCAAAAACAACATTAGTACATTTTTTTCGCACTTAGTTTTTTGTTGCAAGCGATTCCTTGAAGGTAGACCCATAATTTGGGTAAAATACACACACTTCTGTATACTCCTTCCTCTTTAAGCAATACCTCGTAATCTTCATTTATTGCTAAAACAGCATAAGCCAAGTGACTTAAGTGACTACGTCCCAGAAGAATGCTTTAATTTAGTTTCGAAATCCAGTTCAACATTTACAGTTAAAGAACTGAAAACTGAAGATAAGATAAGAAATATTCCAAAAGAAATTAAAACATGACAAATTAGTACATGTGAAATGTTAATAAATTTATTTTTAAGTGTAATTGTCAATAATAAGTAACAAAAAATATGATTACTACGATTGTTTTGGTTTAATTATAAACAACTAATCCTATTTCTGGCTAAAACAACATAAGTCAAGAACAGTTTTTTGGGTTTTGTCATTATTATTATTAATAAACTGAGAAGGTTATTCAATATTTCAATTTTTTACAACTTAAATACTAAATGAAGCACTAAAAAGCCCTTAAAACTTGTTTGTTTGAGCATGAAACAGTTTTTATTGATTCCAAAAAAACTCTAATTGGCTTATGAGGTTTTTGAAATGACCGATTCATTTCATTTTTATACCACTTTGTATTATTAACTTTTTTTCTCAATAATCTCAAAAGTGAAAATTTTCACATGCGATATTTATTTTCTCAAGCGACGATATGTATATTCTTGTCAGTATCCTGGTTCAATTTTGTCATGGCCGTCTGTTTTCATGATAACAGCCGTGTTTTCACAGCTAGCGTAAAGAAATTCAATATATAAGCTTTTTATTCAAAAATAGGGATCAAGTTCGACAATGAGCCAAGTCTAATAAAACCCAGGCTTACGTCCCAAGAGGTTTCACCGCTTTGGTAAAGTCACTTTAAATTTCACAAGAACTAATCTAGGGACTTTAATTTTTGCACATAAGCTCTAAGCCTTAATATACACTCTGAGTATTAAATTTGAAAAACCCAATGAAAATCATGCCAAACTCCCAAACAAAGTGACTTTATGAAAACGTTAATATCTCCTAAAAATTTCAAAAAAATTAGTACAGTGGCTTCAAATTTTGCAAATAAATTTTAATCTTAACTATGCACTTGATGTTTGGAATTACAAATTCCAAAAAAAATTGTATGTTAAATCTTGATGTTTTGCATATAAGCTTTAATAAATATAAAGGAATCTGAGTTTAACATTTTTTTAATATTTGGAAAAAAACCACACCCTATAAAAGTGGTGTCACCAAAATAATGTTACATTCAAGATTGACTCCGAATAAACTAAAATACGAACGTGGGGGTATTTTAAAATCAGTCCAGTCAAAGATAATTCCTTACTAGGTCAAAGTCCTTCCAAGAGCTGAAATGGCCAGTTTATTTTTTTTTTATTTATATTTCGAAAAGTTGTATTTTAAGCTTCAAAGTACGGTAAGTAGTAAGTTGTCCAAAGTAGTTGTAAGTAGGTTAGGTTAGGTTAGGTCAAAATGGCTGCCTCAATTATGATTATGATGCATCTTATAAAAAAAGTTTAGCAAAATTTTACACTTCTACAACTAAAACCAACGTTTTTATTAACAAAGTTCTCAAAGCCCTAAGTTTAAGCGCAACTTACAATTTAGAAAGTTTTTGATTTTCTCATGAAATTTTTTAATTTAAACTTACGAATTTTTTTATTTAATATGAAGATATATAAAAAATGGTCATTGCCTAGGGGGGAAAGCACCCCCTTTCCCCCTGCAGACACCCATGCTTTGGGCCGTTTTCATTTTATTTATATTGCAATTTCGTCAAAGAATATTTAATGATTTCTTTTTTTAATATTTTCGTATGATAGTTTCGGAGTTTCATGATGTGCAGGACCAGTTAACACAAAACTTAAAAGACAACCTACTGAAAGTTTTAATTCCGTATTTAAATGCAAAGCAAAAAATACATTTTTAAATTATCGCTTCTTTTTATTGAGTTTGCAAATATTGAGACCTGCATATAGACTTTTGTCGCTTCCAGTTTTTCAAATTGTTTCGATTTTTTTGTTGTGCTGGTAAAGATCTAATAAAAAGACCTCTAATAAAACTGCGTACACAATTTTCCATTACATCTCTTGAGTTTTGCATATATCAAAAATTCGATGCTGTGTGTAAACTTTTGTCGGCCACTATAAATGTATATGAGCATTTCCACAGAAAAGCCTACCGTGGCCTAATTTTTTGGGCTAAACTTATTAAGAACTTATTATTTGATGATATCGTCACCTGCATGCCAAAACCATGAATGTGCTTTTTTATAGTTCTTGAGAAATTGAGTTTAAAGGTTTGAATGCTTCTGAAAATTAGGGAAGCAAACATTTTTTAAAACTTTTATTTACCGAATGGTAACTATTTAGTGACTTAACAATAGTTTAAAATTTGACTGGCCTACTTCATTCCAAACGGATTTTAGAACACATTCATTGTTTTGGCATGCAGAAGAATTCCAATTTTGTTTAAATGTTTGCGCCAGAACAATGAATGTGGCATATTCTTTTTTTTTTGGCATGATAAAAAAATTAAAAAATCACATTCATTGATTTGGAACTGCATTATTGCGGCAAATCTGATCCACATTCCTATTCCATATGTTGATACAATGTTCCTTATGCAAAACTGCATTAGAAACAGAAATAAACCCAAAGTTAAATTTTTTCACATTCATGGTTTTGGCATGCAGGGGACGATGTTATCTAAGAGAAACATTTTAATTTTTTTAATTTAAGCAATTTCTACATAAATTCATTTACCTTGAAGATCAAATCGACTGCACTGTTTCACTAATGTAGTTTTTCTTTTTCGCAAATGTTTATTAAATGTTTTGTAAACCTTTTTGTTTTAGTAAAAATGGAAGGCATTAGCTAAAGATAATGAAAAAATGGTTGAGGCAAGAAAAGGACAATATATTAAATTTCTATTTTAATTGCTAAATGTCAAAATTACTTAACTGCCTAATTACTTAATTACCCAATTGAACTACAATGGGAATTTAAGTATCGTAACGCCAGTAACGTAACGCCAGATCAAAAAGCCTAATAAAAAAACCCCGAGAAGACTTTTAAATTTGAACACTTGGAAAATAAACTTATCGCGCTACCTTAATATAGAAAGGCCCTAACTTATTTTTTTCAAAATAAACTTTTTTTACAGATTTTTGCAAAAAAAAATTGCTATAGAAAAAAAATTGCTGCAAAAATATTACTACAGCATTGAATTGGTTAGTGTCTTAAATAAAAAATCCATTTCAGGAAAATTCGGACCCGCCAAATTATAATTTTTATTAAGTTTTTTCCATCTCCTGTAAAGTATCAAAAAATCAGTTAGGGCCTTTCTATATTAAGGTAGCGTTATGTTGTTTTAAGCCCTTCTTGAAAAAAATTGTATACAAAAAGTCTTGCCCAATTCAGAGAGATTTGCAAATTTTGTAATGCAAGTCATAAATCACTTCCGTTTTTAGTAACTTAACGCCAGCACATAGTTTTGCTTATATCTTCAAATCCTTAGGGTCGATTGTTGTCATTATTTTTAATAAATATAGTGCTACTTAATTACTACGTAAATACAAAATAGCCTTTGTTAAATTAAGACATTTTCATTATTTTTTCTTAATATTTCTTCGTACAAATCGTACGTAACGCCAGTTTGAAAATGCCCATATGCTATATATAATTTTTCATGTAAGAAAATTTATCACTTTTATTCAAATTTTTTAAATTAAATGCCTCAAAAATCGAAAAATCCTTTTAATTTTTTTTGTATTCCAGAATTCTGTGTCGATAAGCAATAACAGCTTAAGTCTGATTTGAAAGCTTCGCGAAATTTTGCGTTAAAGTTTTAAATCTCCATCTAAGTTATATGAAAGGATCTTTCGTTTTGGTGTCATAAATTTGGCTTAAGTTATCTTAGAAACTCCGACAGTGCGCACGCTCCGACAGAAGACAAGGACGATGATATCAAGGAAATTTTCTACGAGCGCCTTGAAAATGCTTACGAGCGCTGCCCCCGTCACGACGTAAAAATCGTGCTTGGTGACTTCAACGCTAAGGTGGGCAAGGAAAATATTTTTGGTCCAACAGTCGGAAAGTTCAGCCTCCACGACAACACCTCCGATAACGGAATGAGGCTGATTGACTTCGCCGCAGCACGAAACATGGTCGTAAGTAGCACTAGATTCAAGCATCTCAAAATTCATAAAGCCACCTGGATGTCCCCTGATCAAAAAACAAAAAATCAAATTGATCACGTTTTGATCGACGGAAGGCACTCTTCCAGTGTATTGGATGTACGCACGATCCGTGGTGCAAACATTGACTCGGATCACTATCTTGTTGCAGCCAAGATCCGTACACGTCTGTGCGCAGCTAAGAATACACGCAACCCTACACAGAGAAAGCTAGACGTCGACAAGCTGCAATCGAAACAGGCAGCCGATGCTTTCGCCACTCGACTCTCACTCCTGCTTCAAAGCACTCCTCCAATCGATGATATATGTGCGCAGTGGACACACATTTCCAACTCCATACGTGCGGCTGCTGAAGAGGTGATTGGCTACCAACGCCCTTGCCGAAACCAGTGGTACGACCAGGAGTGTCGCGACGCCACTGCAGAGAAAGACGCCGCCTACAAAGCCACCCTGCAGTCGGTTGTAACGCGCGCTGCTAAGGAGCGATACAAAGAAAAGAGGAGGGAAGAGAGACATATTTTCAGGCGGAAAAAAAGAGAGGCAGAAAAGCGCGAGCAGGAGAAGATTGAGATGTATGGTGACAGGAATGAGGCCCGAAAATTTTTCGAAAAAATAAGACGCCTTGCCGATGGTTTTAAAACCGGGGCCTCTTCCTGCAAGGATGAAAACGGGAATCTAGTGACAGATGTCCAGAGTACACTGACGTTATGGAGGGAACACTTCTCTAAGCTTCTAAATGGCGACGCTGACAACAATCCCGCCAATAGAGATGATATTCCGGAAACCCCAATTGCGGATGACAGCGTCGAGGTTCCGCTGCCCGACTATGATGAAGTTCTGACAGCTATAGCTCGGCTTAAAAATAACAAAGCCGCGGGAGCTGATGGCTTACCTGCTGAGCTGTTTAAGAACGGAGGCGAAGCTCTACTTAAATGCATTCACGAGCTTCTATGCAGAATATGGTCGGAAGAATGCATTCCGAACGATTGGAATCTCAGTGTGCTCTGCCCAATCCACAAGAAAGGCGATCCCACTATCTGTGCCAATTACCGTGGGATAAGCCTTCTTAATATCGCATATAAGGTCCTGTCGAGCGTTTTATGTGAAAGATTGAAGCCCATTGTAAGCGAACTGATCGGACCTTATCAGTGTGGCTTCAGACCTGGAAAGTCCACCATCGACCAGATTTTCACGCTACGACAAATCTTGGAGAAGACTCAAGAAAAACAAGTCGACACCCACCATCTTTTTGTCGACTACAAAGCCGCCTTCGACAGCCCAATAAGGAAGCACCTGTACTCCACCATGTCTGAATTTGGTATTCCTGCAAAACTAATACGACTTTGCAGGATGACACTGAGCAACACCAGCAGCGCAGTTAAAATCGGGAAGGACCTCTCCCCACCATTTATTACCAAACGAGGTTTCAGACAAGGTGATTCCTTATCGTGCGACTTTTTCAACCTAATGATGGAAAAGATCATCCGAGCTGCTGATCTGAGACGTAGTGGCACAATATTCTACAAGAGTGTTATGCTGCTTGCGTATGCTGATGACATCGATATCATTGGCCATAATACGCGCGAAGTCAGTGCAGCATTTTCCAGATTAGAAAGAGAGTCAAGTCGAATGGGTCTGTCAGTGAATGCAGATAAGATGAAATACTTGGTGTCAACAAACAAACAGTCCCAGCGTCTTGGAACCCACGTTACCGTTGACAATACCTCATTCGAGGTTGTGAAGAACTTCGTTTATCTGGGATCCAGCATTAATTCAACCAACGACATCAGCATTGAGATCAAACGAAGAATAACTCTTGCCAACAAGTGTTACTTTGGGCTCAGTAGGCAATTGAGAAGCAGAGCCCTCTCTCGACGAACGAAAATCACGCTCTACAAATCGCTCATCATGCCCGTCCTACTTAACGCATCACAAACCTGGACGCTGATCAGTTTAGATGAAAAGAATTTAGGAGCATTCGAGAGAAAGATTCTTCGTAAGATCTACGGACCAATCTGCGTCAATGGCAAGTACCGAATACGGTGGAATGATGAACTGTATGAGCTGTACGCTGACATCGACATAGTCAAGCGCATTAAAATCGAGCGGCTTCGCTGGCTTGGTCATGTTCAGCGCATGAAAGACGATGCTCCAGTGAAGAAAACATTCGATTCGGTACCCAGCGGCGGTCAACGCAGAAGAGGACGACCGCATCTTCGTTGGAAAGACCAAGTAGAGGACAACCTGACGAAGCTTGGAATTTCCAACTGGCGCCAGCAAGCGAAAGACAGAAATGGCTGGCGTAAATTCTTAGATGAGGCCAAGACCGACATACGGTTGTAGCGCCAACTAAGTAAGTAAGTAGTATCTTAGAAACTCCAGATTTTATGAATTTATAACGCTCCATGCGGGTAATATAGCTTCGTCAGTAACTCAGTTCTGTCTTAGGTCGAGTTAGCAATTATTGCTTATTGACACAGAATTTACTAACAACTTTTTATATCCTTCAAAAAATATATTTATTTAATTCAATCTTTTGTAATCATATATTTTAATATCATTTCTCTGCAATTTTTTCCCATTTTAGCTATTATTTCTTTTAATTCCTTTTATGCACTAGTTTATTTTTCAGAGTTTTATTGATTTTTTTGTTGCTTCCCGATTCCTCTAAGTAAAATATTTGATTTGATAATAGATTTAATCTTCTCTGACCCTCGAAGAGACATTTATGCACAGATGCATTAGCTGCAATTCAATCCGTTGATCCAAATTTGACAGACAAACAAGCATTCGAACACACAATCAATTTAATAGATAGTTTCATCGTATTGATATTGGTTGAAATTTTTCATTTAGTCTGGCAGGATACTATTTTATAAACTCGCTATTTAATCCCTTCTCAATTAAGTTGTGGTGACAGATGTTGTTGGTGATGTTGTTGATGTGCGTACAAATGTTGGATTTGGATTATAATTTCAAACATTATTTAATTACATAGTTTTTTCGAGGGTGTTAGCTTGCTAGAAAGGTTCTGTACGAAAACATTTTTTTGCAAAACACACTAATTGTATAATTGCTATTTTTACTAAACTTCAGTCTTATGAAAATAAGTTTGTGAAATTATTTAAAAATACTTATGTATAAATAATTTCACAGTACAACAACTTAAAACCGTATGACAGTTGTAAGTCGATCCTCCATAATTCGTTGATATTTAAGAAGATAGCGTACTAGCTCGTCATAATTTTATGTAAAGTGAATGAAAAATTCTAAAATTTTCATGTAAAAAATTATAATCAAGGAATACACAAAGTCTTGAAGTTTTTCGACTAACTTCAAATTTACAACATCGGTAGTTTTTTACTAGAATATAATAAGGATATTCACAAGGTGTGCTATCATGTCATATTGTCCTAAAATTTAACAACTAAAATTTACAAGATAAATAAATGCAAATCAGAAACAGCTGTTTGATTATGACACTTCAATAAACATAGCTTTCAAAGTTGTAGTATATTAGTACTTTTTTTATATGGAAAGCAACAATAAAATGTTTAAACTAGTGTAAAATCTTAGGACATTATGACATGATGACATGATAGCACACCTTGTGAATACCCTAAATATGTACAGTTTTTTAAAAACTCTTACTGTTTTCGCTAATAAGGATTTTGTAAGCATTTACAACTTTTGGTAGAAAACTTCAGTTTGCAAAGAGATTAAATAAGAGTTTAATTATTTTTGTTTTTAGGTCTTGGAAATATCTTTCAAATAATAAGTTTAACATAAATTGCAGTATTCTACTAGAACACATGAAAATTTTGAGGAAAACTTGTTTAACATAAAAAGCTGAGTACGGCATCTTTCATAATTTAAATTTTTCTTGTAGAAGTTATGAAAATTTTAATGAAGGCAAATGTCTGGTTTAACACAAGACTTTGACGTGCTATAAAAAACTGAGTTAGACCTTTTTATTAGCATTGTTGATATTGTATTACGTAGTAATTTTCTAGAATCCTTGCACTTTTCATTTAGGTAATTTATATTTTTGTATATTTTTAAATAAATGCACTTGGTTTTTACATATTTTTTTTTATTTGCAACTATTTAAATAAAGTGCGACATATTTTGGGAAAAGATAACTTCGAATTATTTCTTTTTATGTTTACTTCACATTTTTGTTGTTTCTTATAAATCATTTTATATGGATTTTGAAGTAAATTATTTTTCTGTTTTTGTTAAAATTCATGTAATATTTATTTTTGAACCGACAAATATATATTACAAAAATGATTTTAATTCCATATTTTACCCGTTTTTAGCGCATATTTTCGATTTTTTTAGTGCTTGAGATTCCTAGACCTAATAATAACAAATTTAAAAGATTTTTGTTTGAATCTTTTTCCAAAACTTGTATCTTTCATGTGTCTTTACGTCATTAATGCATGAATAATTTAAATTTTTTTTTAAATTGTAATCGCGTCTTTTTTCGATTTGCCTCTTTAAATTACTGCTCTTAAAAAGTAGCACTTTTAAGCTTAATGCATAAAGTTTCCAAAACGAGATCATTTTTATTAAAATACAATCTGACATTTTCACATCATAAATGAACTGTGCTATTAAACATTCATAATTTTATTGTATGCCTAAAAGCATGCAATGAATTTTGCTTGATAAAGTTTGTTCTAGTGTAATGCCATATATATTGTTCATCTCTCACACCTGAGTAGATCGCACACTATGCAATAATAGAGCATGTAGTTAACATAGAGCGCTGCCAGAATTTTTTTTAACTGCAAACTCAAAAAAAAAACACTCCGCATTATAGCCGCAATAAATTTTTACTAATATCTTTTCTTGCGGTTATGAGAACATTTTTCTTCTTTTACCGCTAGATCAGTGTGTTGAGACCAGCTGTTGTATACAACGAACAACAACAACAACATTAAAAGAGAAAATACATACATACGAAAAAACCGCTGCTGAAAAATTATAACCGCACATGGGAATTTTTCAATAAATCAGAAAAAGCAGTTATTTTTTTCAGCAGTTTGCAAAATACCACGTGGTAAAAAGTTAACAGAGCGTAAAAAATTTCAAATTGTAGCACATTTTTCAGAGAAAAGTCTTTTTCTAAAATTTGACAATAAAAAATAAATTAATTTTTTCGATATAAGAAGTTGTTCAAAATTTTTTTATATTTTTATCGAAAAAAACTGAAAAAGTCCTTTAAGAACTTTTTTGACGTAGAATTACGTCTTACAGCGCGGTTTGTATGGGGGTCATTTTCACGAATTTTTTCAAAGTGATATTTGACACTTGGGGTATACCTACAACCTTTAATATTCATCGTACAAAGAAAAAAAAAAATGCCAAAATATCAGTTTTAATGGGAATAAAACGAATATCTAATAAAATAGCAAAATCTAAGAAGATGAAAAATTTATATATTCGTATGAGAAATGCACAAGCTGCTTAGCTTTTTAGCTGCAGTAGCTGCTTATGCTGTTTTTAAGGTTGTTGCTTGTTTGGTTCGTAATCACGTCGTTCGTTGTTGTGCTGCTTATGTTGTTGTTGTTTTTATTAATATGTATGTAAAACAAATTGTTGTTGTTGTTTTTATTAATATGTATGTAAAACATACATATATAAATACTCATCAGTTGCTTTCATTTTTTTTTGTTACCCAGATGGCCAATCGGCTCGGTTGAAAACGGTGTGTACATTTAAAAGCACTGAAGCGGACCGTTTCGTTGTCAGCAAACTATGAAATGTGTGTTTTATATAAGCGTACCATATATTAAGTTGTATATTAATGTTGATTTTCTATGATTTAATACAAATTCTAAATCTTAAATAGCTTAAATCATTCTTGATTTTAGATACAAATGCTAGTTGTTTAATACTTTAAAATTGTTGAAATTGCAAATAAAATTGAGCTTTAGGTCAGATTAGAACAATTAATTGCTCTAACGAATTTTTTTCAAAGAAACAACAACATTTTCAATATGAAAAGGAATACATCACTAGCTGATTAATTAGTTATCTGTTTGATTAAATAGTTAGAGCAATAAATTGTTCTTACCTGACCTAAAGCTCAATAAACAATTTTAAACTATCAAACAACTAGAATTTGTATTTAAAATCAAGAATAATTTAAACTACCAAACATTAAGAATTTGTATTTAAGTCAAAGAAAATCAACATAATAAATAACAAGGTCATATAGAAAACTTCAAATTGTATATTAATTTTATTTGTTGTTAAACAATTTTAACGTTTTCTTAAAATAGTTTTTATTAAGTTGCAACAATAAACTAAACAATAAACGGCAACTCAACTGATTCAATGCATATTTCAGAGTTTTTTGTCGAACGGGTAAAAAAGAGAGGGGAAAAAGACAAGAACAAACGACGCATCAAGCGAATATGGCATAAATTTAAATTCGAATCTTGATAAATATAAAAAAGGACTTGACAATTACATAGAGAACGGTTTAAAGGTACAAAAAAATGGGTTGTAATGCAATAGAGAATACAGATGCATGTAGCTAGAGAGCCAGTATGAGGCTACAAAAAATTTATTACTACAAGCCAAGGTTGCCAGTTACAATTTGAAACAATTCCGACAAAAAGTTACTTTTTCACATTAACATAAATTAAATACAACAAAAATTACCATGATAAAGATAAACAAAAAAGTTTCCACTGCAATAAAAAAAAGACATAGTTTCGATAGTATCGTAAGTATAGACGTAGAATTCCTTTTTGTATAGTAATAGAGAAAAATTCTGGTTTTTTTCATTTATATTTTTCAAAACTATTTTAAAACATTTCATCTTCTAAATAAAAATTATTCAAAAACATATTTGTTGTTGATGTTCCTCTTTTAACTTACTTGATCTAATTAAATTCATGTAAAAATTTGTTTTGTTTTATAAAAAGCTTTCGTTTGATAATTTTAGTGATGAGTTTGTTGTTAATTTTTTAAATGTAATTCAAAGTTATGTTTAATAAATGGAAATAAATATCGGAAAAATTTGATTTATTTATTTTTCCTGTAGTAAAGAGCCTAAACATATATAATATGTATATCAAACGAAAACTTTTTATAAAACAAAACAAATTTTAACATGAATTTAATTGTGAGCTTTTTAGATCAAGTAAGTTTGAAGAAGGCAACAACAACAACAAATTCGTTTTTGCATAATTTTTATTCAGAAGATGAAATGTTTAAAAATAGTTTTGAAAAATATAAATAAAAAAACCAGAATTTTTGTCTATTACTGTAGAAAAAGGAATTCTACGTCTGTACTTACGATACTATCGAAACTGTGTCTTTTTTTTATGTAACGATATTATTTGATTTATAATTTAAAATATGTATATATTTCAAGCCTAAACTTTGCATCCCTATATTTAGCAACTTTTTACTTCCCCTCCCTTTGCACTTTTTATGAACTAGGATAGTACAACAACACTACCAAGTTTCATCAAACTCGGAGCTATGATTTTTTCAGTGGCACACTTGACGTGGAATGCCCATACTTATGTTATACAGGGTGTCCCAGACCAAGGGATAATAATACAAAGTGTCGCAAATGACCCTTAGGGGCATAAGGTGTAATAACGCCTTAATCTATAACGAGCATGTGTATACACCGATTACCAAATTAACTTTTTTAGTTTAGTAAAGTCTCAACTAAAAAATTTATGAGCACCTAAATTAAAAAAATACGTTTTATTCTTATAAAATTCAGCTTTCAAGGTGATTTTCTCAAAAAAACACAAAGCTTTTCATTACTTTTTTCTTGACATCCACAATACATTAGTTTAACCTCAGACCGATGCTTTTATGTAAAAAAGAAAAAAAAACAAAGGTGCTTGCATTTAGAATCCCAGTGCAATGTTAAAAGAAGTAAGATCGGAAAATCACTTTTATACATAAAACTATTGGTATGATGTTAATTTGATGTATAGCGTATGTGGGTAATTTTTTTTACAAACTGAACACCTTTTGACCGACACATCTCCGATTTTGCTGAAACTTTTTTTCATGGATTCTGTATCGAAAAATAAGAGACACGGGTCCGAGGATTTTTTTGTTCGCATATTTTCGAAAGTACAAGTGATCGAAAATTTGAGAAAAGCAAGTTTTTTGGCTTGTACGCATTTTTAATAATATATAACTTCGGTTCTAATTTATTTTTTCATTTTAAAGCCAAAAAGCAGAATTTTGAGGAAAAAATATATTAAAAAAAATTATTCAGTAACAAGTGTTTTATATTTTTATCGTATTCTCCGTTAAATTTAACATAAGAACATGTTTTCAAAATATAGTACCTCAATTATTACTATTATGAAAACATTAATTTATTTAGCGGCACACGTGGAAAAAAGGTTTTTCGTTAATAAAAAAAAAATATAGCTCGAATCAACAAAAGTTAAAAGTTGTTGATAATAAAAATATCTACAATTTTGTATCTTAACTATTCTTATTGAATTGTTCATATTTAATTTTTTTTGCTGATAGTGTTCCCAAATTTTTTTTTTTGTGAATAAATCCGAGTTGCCTGGTATATAATTTTGATGAAGTTTTAAATAAAACACAATATTAAATTGAGTTATTTAACTTTTAATAGAATCCAAAACATCTTAGCTGCATAATAAAGATTCCAGCGCTGTTTTTAATCTGAAAATCAATACTTTTCACTTAAGTTGTGCTCATAGTTGTAAAAAATTAGTACATTAAAATATTAATTTATTAAAACATTACAATGAACTGTGAATTGCCCAAATGTAAATTTGTCAATAATTTTTTTATAACACTTTTTCTCAAAATTCAGTTCTTTGGCCTTAAAATTAAAAAAATAAATAAGTTTGCAGCTCAAATAGAACCAAAGTTATACATTTTTAAAAATGAGTCTCCAAGCAAAAAAATATTGCTTTTCTCAAATTTTCGATCACTTGTTTTTTCGAAAATATGTGAACAAAAAAAAATCCTCGGACACGTATCTCTTGTTTTTTGATATGGAATCCTTGAAAAAAATTGCAGCCAGACCATATGTCGATCAATTTTCATCCAAGTCCGTAGGGTTTGTAAAAGAATTACCAATGTATTCAAAATTTTCCAAAAAAAAATTGAGCCATAAAGCTCTAGTCAAATTAAGCTGAGGTGAACTCAGCAAAGTTGGACGTTCAAACTCAGTTTAGGCAAAAAAGAAGCACATTATATGATAATTTAAGTCAAAAACCTTGCTCTAATAAGTTAAAGGAAATTTTATTTTCTTTTAAAAAAGTACTAAATTTTGTAATCAGTGTAGACTAGGGCCTTCAATCCCGAAGGGTTTTGGCAAATTCCAGCATTTCGGGATTTGAAATTCATGATCCCGGCATCCCGGAATTTTTCAGCATCCAGAAATGTAAAAATTTTAAAATAATGTTATTGAGCTCTATTAAAATTGACCGTTAAAAACTCTTATTCTTAGTTTCTGCGTTTTAGCCAAAAAAATTGCTTATTTTTATTTTTTATTTTTAATCCTTATTTATAATTAAAATATTCAAAAACACTCAAAAAAGATAAGACAACACTAAGACGATAATTACAAATGCAGGCTAAAGTTACAGTTGTAATGTACAATAGGTCGTATCGAAAAATTTTGATCGTATTCTAAGAGATTTCAAAAGTTGCATAGGGTGTTCAAGATATCTCAAAAAAATTTTTAGGAAAAATGTAGGAATGTCTTCCTCTCTCGCAAAGACAAAGTTTTTTTTTTAAACAGTAAAAAATCACGATCTCAAAATGCTTTGATTTTTTTAAGAAAAACTACATATGTCTACAGTTTAAAGTAAAAGTAAATAAAGACTTTAACTAACAATATCCTGCCAAATACAATGCCACTCTCTATTTTTACCCACAAGGTCCTGTGTGAAGGATATTTGCAACTAAAGGTACACTCGAGTTAGCGCAAAACTTTTGATTGCTACCTGATTGTCTGAATTTTGGGGATTTTGATTATAAGGTTGACGTTTTCCTTAAATTTGGAGAATTAATAATTTGTTTATATTTTGCATATGCATTTTCTTGTTTTTGAGAAATATACATTACATTACAAGTATACTTGAATGCAATTTTTTAACTTTTTCAAAAAAATTAATATAAGGTTTCATATCTCGGGCACCAGAAGTAGTACCGAAGATAATTTTCTTAATTTAGATTCTTCAAATATTTCAGAAATGCAACCTGTATAAATGTATCAACTTACAACACCAGGATAAGACTACGATTTTTTTTCCTGTTTCGATGTTTTAAAAAAATTTTCTTCTTAGCATGAATTTTTTATTTCGTTAAAACACTTCAACTCAATATTGACAAAAATATTATACTAAAATTTTGAGTTTCTGAGTTTGCCATTCGATGGATCTAAATTGACTTAACAATTGTTGTTAAAAAGTGTTTTAATGAAATAATAACCATAAAGGAGATACGAAAAAAAGTTTTACATTTCATGCTTGAAGTAACTTTTTTTAAATATCAAAATAGGAAAAAAAATCGTGGCCTTTTTCTGCTGTTTTAAAATAGATATTTTTAGACAGGGTTTCGCTCAAAACTACTTGCAGAATCCGCATTGAGAAAATTATCTTTGGTACCACTTCTGTTGCCCGAGATATAAAATCATATATTCATTTTTTTTTAAAAAGTTAAAAAATTGCATTCATGATTACATTTCTCCAAAACAGGAAAATGCATACGCCAAAAATTTGCAAATTATTAATTCCCCAAATTTAAGGAAAAAGTTTACACTGTAATCCATATCACCAAAATTTAGACAATCAGATAACAATTAAAAGCTCTATGCTATCTCGAGTGTACCTTTAGATTCGAATTCCTTCACACAGGACACTGTAAGTAAAAACCAAGAGTGGCAACGTATTTGCCAAAATATTTTTAGTTGATGTCAATATTTAATTTTTCTTCAAAACATATGTAGTTTTTCTTACGTCCTTGCGTGAGAGGAAAAGATCCTTATATTTTTATAAATTTTTTTTTGTGAGATCTTAACCTTCTATGCATCTTTTGAGACCTCTTAGAACGTGAAATTCGAAAAAAATTGTAATTCGATACGCCTTGACGTACAAAGAAGAATACAAGGAAAAAAATAATACAATAACTGGAAGAAAAAGTCAAGTTCTGAAACTTTTTTTTTTTTTATTCTTAGAGAAAACACTTGCAAATTTTATTATTAAAAAGATATACATCTTCTGATTAAATCACAGTGAAAAATAATTAAATTAAAAAATGAAGGTTATGGTATTATGATTTTTTTAATAAAAATTATAACCTTAATTAAAGATATTCCTCCTTAATTAAAGATATTCTCTAATTTTAAATATTTAAATTATATAATAGTTTATTTAATAAAAAAGTTATAATTTTTTATATTTAAAAAAAGTTCAACATTCATTTAAAAATTAAAAACCCAAAATATTTAAAATATGAAATAATATTTCACTTTATTATAAACATAAAAATATGCACGTTAATAGGTTAAACAAAACAAACAACGTTAATTTATCCTTTAAAAAATTTAAAAAGAAAACAAAACTTCTTATTCAAATAAACTAGTTAGCTGTAAAAAGTATGATGTGAATAAAATATTAATTTTATAGTAAAAAACTATGGTATAGTAATAAAACTATAGTTACTTTCTAAAGTTGAGCAACCTATTAAACAGAGTCTTTTAATATCACAACCAAAACAAACATTTAGGGCCACTTTCTCAATGTCCGGTTAGTCTAGCTCTTAACCAGGACTTAGCTAACCATACGATAGCTAAAAAAATAATTTTGATTTCACCAGGTGCTGGTTAAGCAACTGTCGGTTAGATGACTAATTGTAAATTTTTGAATTGTGAATACGTAAAAACATCATATCAGCTGTCTAGTGTTTACATATTTTTTGATTTTGTGCTGCCACCTAATTATATGTCTTTTCAATAGTTTTAAACGTCATTTATCAGTGTTAAGGGGTCGCTGATTTCGAATCTAAGGTCCGAATTTTAAAATTCAAGATGGTGGATAGGGTTGCCACCTTCATTTTTTGCATTTTTATGAATTCGGGGCTGGCAAAAAAAAAATGATACACCAAAAAGGGGTCGCTGAATCCGAATACGTGGTCAGAATTTCAAAATTATAAAATTTTTAAATAATAGGGCTGCCACCTAATTATATGTCTTTTCAATAGTTTCAAACGTCATTTATCAGTGTTAAGGGGTCGCTGATTTCGAATCTAAGGTCCGAATTTTAAAATTCAAGATGGTGGATAGGGTTGCCACCTTCATTTTTTGCATTTTTATGAATTCGGGGCTGGCAAAAAAAAAATTATATGCCAAAAAGGGGTCGCTGAATCCGAATACGTGGTCAGAATTTCAAAATTATAAAATTTTTAAATAATAGGGCTGCCACCTAATTATATGTCTTTTTAATAGTTTCAAACGTCATTTATCAGTGTTAAGGGGACGCTGATTTCGAATTTAAGGTCAGAATTTTCAACTTCAAGATGGTGGATAGGGTTGCCACCTTAATTTTTTTAGTTTTATAAATTCGGGGCTGGCAAATTTTAAAATTCTGACTTTAGATTCGAAATCAGCGACCCCTTAACACTAATAAATGACGTTTAAAACTCGTGAAAATATATATTATAAGGTGGCAACATTATTATTACAAAATTTTATAATTTTGAAATTCTGACGACGGATTCGGATTCAGCAACCCATTTTTGGCGTACCATTTTTTTTTGCCGGCCCCGAATTTATAAAACTAAAAAAAAATAAGGTGGCAACCCTATCCACCATCTTGAATTTTAAAATTCTGACTTTAGATTCGAAATCAGCGACCCCTTAACACTGATAAATGATGTTTTAAACTTTACAAAATACATATTATTAGGTGGCAACCCTAACCTCCGTCTTAAATTTTAAAACTGTGACAATATATTCGAAATCAAATCCGTTGTCAGAATTTCAAAATTACAAGAATTCGCTAAAATAAAAAAATCTAGGTGGCAACTCTATCCGCCATCTTAAATTTTAAAGTTTGGCAGCATCTTCGAAATCATTTACCCTAAAATGGCGCTAACCGAAACCACAACTTGCCGTTAACTTAATCAGCACTTAACTGACAGTTCAACCTTAACCGAACATTGAGAAAGGGCTTTTTTTCTAAGTGCTTGTTAAAGTTCTGATTAGTGCTTAACCGGACATTGAGAAAGCGGCCCTTATAGTTGCTTAAAAATTTTATATTTTCTTATGAATTCCAAACCCTAAATCCTGGGATTCCGGGACTAGAAATTGGTTCGTGCTGTCGGAATTTCGGTATTCGGGATCTCGGGATTGAAAGCCCTAGTGTAGACATATGCTAGTTATGGATAAAAGCGTATTTACTATTAGCTATTAATTTTGTTTTGCCCTCCTTGACCCCTAGGGGGGGCATTTGTGACCACCCACTCCCATACCCTTTTTGCTTGTCTCATCACGAGGAATGACCCCTGTATTATAATCCCCTCGGTCTTTAAATAAAGTAATTTTTACGTAAAAACAAACTGATTAACATTTGCACACTATAAATGAGCAGTGCTAGTAAACATTTATTATATTTCTTATGCCTAAAAGCATGCAATGAATTTTGTTTGGAAAAAGTTTATACTAGTTTGAATAGCATTGCCTCAAACCTCCGCAAATGATTCGATCGCATACTATGTAATAAATGTAGCTTAAGTAAAGAATAGTTTATTTCATAAGTTAACCCTAAAATTAACAATGTATCTTTTTGGATACATCCAAGAAAAACATGAAAATTTTTTTAAAAGTCGCAAAAATTAATAAACTAGATACACAGTTTTGCTCATGCCTTTAATAAAATTTTTATTATCTCGTATCTTTATTAATTTAGATGAAATTAATCTGCAAAGTTGAAAGGTTTTTATATAATTAGTGCGAAAGGCTTACTTTTTGACATGAAATATTTCTTTAATTATCAACATCTTAAAGTCAAAAAAATTATCTATTGTGTTAAATATGCATTGCAAATATTCAATGTGTTTGAATTATTTTCATACAAACATTAAAAAACATTATCGGAATGGCCAATGCATATTTTTGATTGCGTACACGTTTTTCTTTAACATTTTGTAAACAAACATTTTTTTAAATAAATTACACGGGGAGGGTGGGGGTTCATGTTCAGAGGTCACAGAGAAATTTGCCAGCAGTAAAATCTTTGAAACTTATTTTTCGACCGATCGATTTCGATCAAAATTTGCATGGTTAAGGTTCATGCGCCTTGAAATTAATCTCGGCACAAGCTTAAAAAACAAACGAAGGACTAACGAATTTTCAGTAAAAAATTTTGGAATATTTTAAAAAATTACAAAAATTGCTTCATGCACTTATTTGGCATTTAGCTTAAATAAAATTCTAAAGAATTTGTATTTTTTTAGTATTATAAAAACTAAAATGTCAAAATTATAATAAAATATAATAATATAATAAAATATAATTATAATATAATAAAATTATAAATGTCAAAAGGGGGTAAACTTTATTTCACAGAAAAATAAAACATTTTCTACAAATTCTATTTTGTTTTTTTGTCCTCAAATAAAATATCAATGTAAAAACTTAATTTACTAAAATCGACCCATCGTAACAAAGAAACATACATATTCCTTTACTGGCTGAAATGAATAATTTTTTCTATTCTTTGAAATCAGCTGTTTAATTTCAAAACACAGTTAGTGTTTGCATATACATTAAAGCAACTATATTTAACACTTTATCTAGTCAAAGTTGTATTTCTTTATACTGATTTAAAGAATTTAATGTCTTTTTACAAATATGAAACGTGCACACGTGCTGCTATAAAACTAAATTATTATATGAACAAAGTAAGCACTTTAACGTTTAGGTCTGAAAATAAAGTGTAACAAATGTTTTTATTTAACAACGGAGCATTAATGCATACAATGAAGCATCAAGTTTTAAAAAAAATTTACAAGTTTTTGAAAAGTCTTACTTTTTTAAAATTTCCGTCTGTCAGCAGTCGTGTTGTAGCTAGAGCTCTTTTATACTTGATGTTTTATTAATGCTTTAAGACTGCTACCTGTCTTACCAGATGGTCCCAGTGGTCCCAGATGTTGGTGAAAAATCACAATTTTTGGCCTTAAATAATAATCGTTTTTCCGTTTTTAACTCTTAGTTGGCCCGGTTTCTTTTCCATTTTTAAATATAGAAAAACTTGATTTCAACCCAAAATTTGACTGACTATTTAAAAAAAACATATAGCATATGCGTACGTAACTTTAAAAAAAATAAGAGAACCATTTACACTTAAAATGCACCTTTGAACAAATCTAACTTAACTTTTTCACCTCAAATGATTATTTTATAGAACAAATTCAGCTTTAAATACTTCAAAATCAACAACAAAAAACGTATTACACCTTAAAATCGACAGTAGGGTATTCACGATCCGGAGCTCTTGTGAAAAAAAAACGCAATTGCTGTCAAAAAGAGCTCTACGGTAACAAAATACACGTGCTGTCAAAATTGCGCTTTTTTGCAAAAGAGCTCCAAATATGGCCTGTAGTTCTTTTGCTGAGCTCTTGAACTCTTTTTTTGCACTTTGTGCTTTTTGACAGCAAATTAATACTGATGGTGATTTGTGTACTTTTCTAACACATATTGGTTGAAAACTCAATTCCGCATCACTAACTGTCAAAGCCCTTTCATTTATTTTATCTGTATGAGGTGTGTTCAAAGTTTGTAGCTCTTTTTTGACAACAATTCAGCTTTTTTGCACAAGAGCTCCGGATCGTGAATACCCCTAATATAAAGTCAATTTTATATGTAAAATGTGTAATTTGACTTGTACATGTTGACTTGTTTTAAGCCAAAGTGGAACAATTTTTAAACTAAAAGAACATTTGTTTTATTTTTATAACAAGCATTCGTATACATTTTCATCAGAGTTGTAAAAGAGCAATCATTTTGTATTTTTTTTTTTTTTTACTTCATATCCAATGACTTCAGGATATTATTGCTATCTTTATTCATCACCTGAAATCAGTTTTGAGCTATTGAATGCTTAAAAAAATTTAAGTCATTTCTGATTTAATTGAAATTGAAATCGCAGTCATGACTGAAAATCTAATTTGTTGAAGTCTTTAATAGTTTAAGTCTTTACAGTCAATTTGAAGTCGTTGAAGTCAAATTATTAAAATCTTTCAAAATTAACTAAATCATCACCGAGGGATATCATTTAAGCCACGATATATAATTACTTAAATGAATTACTACCGTAAATAAATACTTTTACCTATAGTTTGGCCTTATTTGGCTTGATTAAGTACAAATTTATTCTGCATATAAATTTACTTCAAAAATTTTTTGAATGAAAAAACTTTTTGAAAGAGACTTCAATTGAATTCAATTTATTTCATAATTTAGGTTATTTAAAACGTGATTTTATTGACTTAAAATTTATAACAATTGAATGCAATCAGTGGCTCCAAGGAGCACAACTTCAATCATAGTGAATGAATCAAAAGACTTCAACACAAAATTATTACCAATTTATTTATTTAACTTCAAAATAAATGCGGATTTTAATACTTAAAGTCATGAAATCAAAAAAGTATTGAATGACATAAATTATTTCTTTGGCATTCAGTGACAGTTTTTTACAACTCTGATTTTGATCTACTAATTATAAAATTTTAATTGTGGTATATAATCTTGAAATATTTTTTTGCACTAAACAAGAAAGGCACAAAAAATACAGACTTTTTAATTTTAAAATAATTAATTGAAGGGCTTATTGCATGAACATGATAAGCCACATAAAAAATATTTTGAAATAATCGACTCTTAAGTTTTGGAAAAATGTATTTTTGTATGGAGAAATGCAATTGAACACGGAAACTTTTAAAAATAAGTTTGAAAATTAATAAAAAAATAGCTAAAATCTCTTCAGTGGTTGTAGGCAATGCATTGAGTAATGCATTCAGCCTAAAAAATTGATTTTTTAGCTCATGTGGCTTATCACGATATTGGAATAAGCCTTTAAATTTTTTTTTAAATATTTTTTAACCACAACAGCATAAAAGGAACATACACATTTCGCTTTAAACTATTAAACAGCATATAAATATCAATATTGCATCAATAAAAATGAAATACAAATATTTTATTCTAAAAACTTGAACTATGCTAAAAGTGAAGTTTTGCAAAAAAGTTAAAGATATTATTTTTAGTATATTGATAGTTATTGGTTCTTTTTAAATTGTCTTTAAAAGTAAAAATTTTCATTTAAAAATTAAGTAATTTTGTTAAAAATTTTGGACATATATTGTAATTTGTTTAACTAAAATTATTTAATCAGCCCTATCGTGAAAAATTTTTCTCGCGGAATCGGAAAAGGGAGTTTAAATTCTTAAGATAAAGCTCAAGAACATTTTGAAAATTTTGAATTGCAAATTTGTTCATCAACCGTTGATCGACCAATTAAACGAAGGGTTCATTTTTTGCCAAAAAAAAAATTTGTACCCAGTTGTGGGACACCTTGAAAAGTCCACATAAAATGGGAAAATATGAAGAAAAACCACAAAATATACGAAAAATAACAATATTTATTCATTTAAAAAGCCTTCAATCGCACAAAAATCAACAGAAAATGGCACTTTTTTCATGTTATTCATCGTTTTCTAAATGCGTAAAAATGCAATTTAACAAAATTTTATATATGTTGACAAAAACGATGATTTCTGACAGTTTGTAAGTCAAACGTATACCTTAAATGAAAAAAAGGGTCCCACAACTAGTTAATGAGGTGTACCACAACTGGGAATGGTAGCCATTTTTAAGTGACTGAAAAAATTGTATGGTGTACATATTTTGCCAGAATTTTATGTTTCATCACAAAATAAAATGAAAATACTGCATAATTTATGCATAACACTGCTTTTTTAAATATTGTAGTTCACTTCAATCTATCGCACTCTCAAAAAATTCAAAAGTTACTATTGTGTTGATTTTTTCGATTTTTTTTTTCAATGCTCACAGCAAGCAGACAAATGCGTGTATTCACTTCGGTGTTAGCAAAATAACTGCATACTGTCAAACCACAAGATTGACAATACTCAAATCCACGATATTTGCATTCTGTCAAAAAATTCGAATGGTGTCCCACAACCGGAGACACTCCCTTATATATTGGTTGACAAAGTAGATTTTCTCTATTTTTCCCCCCATTTCGTTTTAGACAAAAATCCCGAAAAACAAGGTGGATTGGCCTCACCTGGCAGCTCTGACCCAAACTGACAACACTTGAGACACGTTTTCTTGCTGCAGACAAATGATGTTTAAGATAGGCATCGCCCAGGGAGGAAGCAGAGTTGAAGACACTTATAAATTCACAGATGAAGTTCATACATGTAATTAGTTGTTAATATAAATAATATAGTTTTAAGCAAATGTTTGCAATATTTGCAGCAACATTCAATTGTTTGTTGATTTTTGATTAGATTCAGTGTTATGCAAAACATTCGTGAAATACGGTTGCATAGCTTCGTGATTTATTAAATAAATCTGAATTTTAATTAATTACCTTTCAATGTGTATAATGAGCTAGCTAGTTCAACTTTTTGGAAAACTGATTTATGAATTTAATAAATATTCTGAATTGTTTAATACATCCAATAACAACAACTCACTATAATTTTATCTATCAACGAATATTTATTAAATAGGTAATGAGTACAGAGAAGAATAAACATTTAAATTGAGTCAATAATGAGAAATTTTCCGGTAAATTATTAAGCAGGAATTGAATAAAGATTAGGTTATTTTAATTATAAATAACAAAGAAACATTCTTATTAAACATTATTAAATAAGGATTGCACATTAACCATTTGAATATTTTCTTATTTAATTAAAAGCTGCTTATTAAATAATTAATGATAAACTGTTAACACCAGCTGTGCAACAAAAACAATATATGTAAAAACACCGTTTAATAAATAAATCAACTTCAATAAATTTATGTCAAATATATAATAAGTCTTTAATTACTACCCTAACAACAATCAGTTCATACGCCTGAACATTTTTCAATATTAACACTTTCAACTTTTATTTACTTACATATATATTAAGATATCAATGTTTTTGATACAACAAAGTTTGTTGAATTCGTAAAGCTTGAAATTTCATTTCTAAGGCAGTGTTCATAGTGAACGCTTTTTGCTGAGCTGAGAGGTTTTGCGTTTGTCTATAATAGGGTGATCCATAGCTGTATGGAGGAAATTTTTTTTTTGAGACATGAACCGTAACATCCCGTAGAAATGTTCCTTTAAGCATAGTACTCTGTTCAGTTTTATGTGAAATTCCACTCAAATCTCCATACAAAAAGCGAAAGCTGCGAAACAAGCGTGGACATTTTCACAACATGTTCATCAGAGCAGTACTCTGTTACACTGCGTAAAATTATCGCAACATGTTTCTGAGCAACATTATTCACAATAATTTAATTGTACTGCCTATTTATTTTGAAGTGAAAAGAGAAAGATCATATGAAATCCCCCAACTTATTCTCAGAATCTCTCTGAGAAACGTTGCCATAGGAATTTCTCGCAACAAACTTTAAGTCAGAAATTTCACGCAACAAATAAATAGATGTTGCCAGCGAAATTTTACGCAAACGAACAGAGCACTAGGCTTTAAGCATAGTACTCTGTTCAGTTTCATGTGAAATTCCACTCAAATCTCCATACAAAAAGTGACTGCTGCGAAACAAGCGTGGAAATTTTCACAACATGTTCGTCAGAGCAGAACTCTGTTCCGTTGCGTGAAATTATCGCAACATGTTTCTGAGCAACATTTTTTCACGAAAATTTAATTGTACTGCCTATTTATTTTGAAGCGAAAAGAGAGATATCATATGAAATCTCCCAACTTATTCTCTGAGTCTCTATGAGAAATGTTGCTATAGAAATTCCTCGCAACAAACTTTAAGTCAGAAATTTCACGCAACATATAAATAGATGTTGCCAACGAAATTTCACGCAAACGAACAGAGTACTAGGCTTTAGGTATAAAAATATGTTCTGCAAAAAATTTTAAGAATCGGATTACAGAAAGGCGAGGCGCCCAGCCCCCAAAGTTGGACCATACCATTTATGTATATGGGTAAAAAATTGGTTTTTTTTTTCAAAAACAATTAAAAGTTATCATAATTTAATTTTTTTAATGAACTAAATACGTTATCATATTAAGCATACAAATAACTTTCTAACGAGCTCTGATTCGTCGAGATTGATTTAAAAATTCGAAATCTAAAAAATTTTTTGTCTAGTGAAAATAAACAAATTAATAAAATCTTTTGGCGGAAATTTTTATAAATTACGTAATTAAGTTTAAGTCTTTATTAAGTAAAGTATTAAATACAAAATTATGTGTTTAGCAAGCTTCTATTTGTCTTAATCGGAAATGGGAAAAGTACAGTACATTTTGTCGGGCAAAAACAATATAGTTTCAGCGAACTGAAGAGGAAATGTAGCGATTTCCAAAACAGGCTGTCTAGTCTGCTGTGTGAATGAATCTATATAGAGTTGTTGTTGTTGCCTTCTTTAAATTTACTTGATATTCACAATTAAAATCATGCAAAAATTCAAAAATTATAGATCACAACTAATTATCAAAAGATAGCATTTTCAATTAAAGTACATAATTAATTTTTTTTTAATTTTTTTAAAATTTTATCGAAATTTGTTGAAAAATGGGAAAACTGCAAAATTTTTATTACTACTTTGTTAGATGTGATTTAATGGAAAAAATTTACTTTTGGATGCAAAAATTAATTTTTCAAAAATTAATGGTAATCAAATTTTACCCCATAATAATAAATTTTTAAGAAAGCTTTTCACCCTTAAATCATTTTGTACAAGGCTACATAAATGTTTTAATTTCTTAATGAAATTTTCATGGCTAGCTAGAAATAGACTAATTTTTTGGACATTTTTTATACCTTTGATTTTCCAGAAAATTACTGGTCGAGATCTAGACCGCTGGGTTAATTACAGCAATACATTTTCTATGAGTAGAATAATATGAAATATAATAAAATAAATTTTTAGCAAAGTTTATTATGAAAACGGATTATTGAGAAAAGTAAATATGAGAGCTTTTTAAAGGTAATTCGCTACAGGTAGTAAAGAAAAAATTACTAAAAAACCATTGAGTTAATGATTCTATTAATGTTCATTTATTAAATATTTGAAAGCTTTGTAAAGCGTGGTTTTCATCCGATTTGGCTCATTTTTTAACTTGATCTCTATTTTTTAATAAAAAGCATATTTATAAAGTTTCGTGACGATAGCTCTAAAATTGCGGCTGTTATCGAGATCACAGACGGACAGACGAACATGGCTAAATCGACTTAGGAGCTGATGCTGATCAAGAATATACATACTTTTCTATAACTTATCAGCAGGGAAGACAGAAATATGCACGAAAAAATCTAAAATAAGTATGCTAATATGCTCTAAAAAATGGCAAAATATGCCATCAAATAAGCACGAAAAATGTCGAAGTCGGAGTTTTATTATTCAAAATTTTATTCAATAGTTCATAAAAAAAAAACAAAACAATAGCCCTTTCAAGGCGTAAAAGTAAATATTTCAGTTTAAATAAATTATAATTTTAATTATAAAGTAAAAATTTAATTCTATTTTAATCATTTAATGAATATTTTGTTTGGTAGCTCGAAGTCAATGCCAAAAGTCTCCTTCCGGACGAAGTCCATTATTTTATATGGTGCTTATAGCAAAAACAGTGTATTGCATTCAGCGATTACACTGAACAATTAAATGCATTTTTATATTATCAAAAAGAAATTTTCTACGATTTTCAGCCAACAATGTTTTGTATTGTGAGAAAGACCGCTCGACATCGCAGGATGTAGTTGGGCACCATTTAAAATAAGGGACTTCGTTCGGAAGGAGACTTTCGGCGTATGGATCCATTGTCTGTGAGTTTTTAAACAAAATATTTTTTATACATATATAATATCTCTTTATAAATATATATAATATCAAAGAAATTACATTGTTGCCAGATGTGAAGGAAGTATCAAAATTTGCCCGATTACAAGCTAAAATCTGTTCGAAAAGTTAAAAATATGTAAAAATATGCACAAATAAGCACAATCGTTATAAATAGGCAAAATTATTAACAAAACGTTCAAATATACAAAAGCATATATTATATGCATTTGCATATAATTGTCTTCCCTGCTTATCAGTAGACTGCGGATTTTTATGCAATTGCATATATGTTGCATATTCTGCATATTCTGCATATTGCATACATTCTGCATATGGTATATGTCTTGAATACGCTACATACACAGTGTTGCGCAAAACAATAGCAACAAAATAAGTGCGCTGCAACAAAATCGTATATCTTTTTTAATATTGGGGACACACAAAAATGATTAGAGGAATCAAAGCATATATTCATACATCATAAATAAAACAAATCAAATTCAAATTTGGTTTTGTTTTTTTTTTTTTTAATTACATTCCAAATTAATGTGGCTACATTCAATTTGTCTGAGAGCAAAACAAAAGCAACAAAACTTGAAAAATGTAAAAAGAGAACAGAAGTTCCAAGAATTACCGGTAAAAGTTCCGTTATTGTAAAACACGTAATGTTTGTAAGTCATAAACATTTAAGTTTAGTTTTGCGCTAGTTGTGACATTGACTGTTCCATTTATAATGGCACGTTTTAAATACTATGAAGCTCTTAAATTACAAATTATTTCCGAATATAAAAACGAAAATTCGCAAATATCTAACGTGAAACAGTTTGATATTAATCGGTCAATAGTTTGCAGATTAATAAAAAAATATATCTTCACAAAAGACGTAACAACGGTACATTAAAGAGGGCGACCGCGGAAAACATCGCTGCGTGATGACAGGAACATTTGTGGTGTGTTCAAACGAAATGCATTTGCCACAGCCAAAGAGGTTGTTCGGACACTTGATTTAGATATCCACCACAGCACTGTTTGAAGACGAGCCGTTGAGAACAATTTAAGAAGTTACAGACCAGCAGAGAAACCTTTGCTTACAGCTAAGCATAAAAAACAAGGTGAGGTGTTACAATTTAAACAATTCTGTCTGAAATTGTGACAAATAGTTGCAATTTATTGTTTTTTAGACTCAGTCTTCCAAAAGAGCACCTAAATTGGACCGTTCAAAAATCGAAAACCGTTTTTTTAGCGATGAATCAAAGTTAAACTTGATTAATTCAGATGGTACGGTATGGCGCCACCCAAGTACACGACTTGAAGCCCGAAACTGCAAAATAAATTTTGAACACGGATGCGATGGCATTATGGTCTGGACTTCTTTTTCCTATAATGAAGTTGAACCATTTCAAAAAATCGATGGAATTTTGGATCGATTTGTATATAATGACATTTTAGAAACCAAGATGCAACCACATTCAGAGTGGAATATGTCGCTTCAGTGAGCGTTTCAGTCTGACAACGACCCGAAGCACACTTCAAAGCTCATCAAAGATTACATTAGAGGCAATGGGATTCAATTCCTTGATTGACCGGCACAATCACAATCAATTGGGAACATATACCTCATACCAACATAACTAATTTAATAGTCGATGTCGCTCAGATGTGCAGCGGTTATGAAGAATAATGAATCTTACACCAAATATTAATGATGTTGCTTTTGTTCACATAATGAAATCATAAAAATAATGAAATCACATTAATTTTAAATTTAATAAAGAAAACAAAACCAAATTTGAATATGATTTGTTTTTAATATGATGTATGAATATATGCTTTGGATCCTATAATCATTTTTGTGTGTCCCTAATATTTAAAAATATACACGATTTTGTAATAGCGTATCGATTTTGTTGCTATTCTTTTGCGCAACACTGTATATGTAGCTCGAAAACCGCAAAAATGTGAAAACCTCAATTTTTCCAATTTGCGTGCACACCTCTAAGCCTAAGTCAATTTTAGATATGGAAATTGTCGATATTGCATCGATATGGAAAATAAAATAAATACCTTAAAAAATATGAACGAAAAACTAAATCCTCCATACAAAAAGTATGGTGTTTTGGGCATATTCAGAGCCTGGTGCACACCACTAAAATTGCTTCCAATTAAAAACCAAGTATACTGTAAATTCACTGAAGGATCAACTTTAAGAAGCCACCTCAATATCATGAATTCATTTGAAGGATCAACGCCAGTGCCGTAAAGTATGTGTCACTCTTTTACCCTAAAGACCCCTTCAGTTAAAAGGTTATTACTCCGGAATGGCTTGTGCTAGTTAAAAATTGTTAGCAGTTTTTAAAAGCTAATAACATTTGCTGAGAAACATGTTATAATGGTTTTCTAGAACAGAGTTAGTGAAAAAAGTTATTGCCATTTAAATTATAAAATTATGTAATAAACTACCTTTTTGTCATTTACCTTGATTATTTTGAAATTATCTAACGAACATTTTTTTAAATAATCGATCGGGGCATGTGATAAATTCTCATACGATACCTTCCTCAATTTTATAATTAAAATTCATTCGAAAATAAGCTAATCTAATCAAAGAATAAAATACAAGAAAATATTCATAGAAAGCAGCACATTCAGCATATTCAATTAACATATTCGTGAAGCACATTCACACCTCAAAGCTCGATCACCTGTCCATTTTTCACGATCAATACGAAAAAAAATATTGTAGTTGAAAGGCGCAACGTAGTCACATCGTGTCTTATGTATGTATAATAGTATCTTATTACAGGCGCATAAATATTTCAAAATGGTTTATGATTGTGAAATCTTTTTTAAATGTCTTTTTCAAGACAATAACGGAATATTCTGATGGAAAACTAATTTGAAGAACTCTGACGTCCTTAAACTCTTTTCATATTTCCGAACACGGTAGTAAAAGTTCAAATTATGATCGATCTGCTATTATTTTAATTTTGAAAGATGTTGAGGTTTCGAGTGGCAGACGGTGGTTTTATTTCACAGAAAATTAGATTTATTTTTAAATCTGAAAAAAAATTACGATGACCTTTTTCAAGAAATCTTGGTGGAACCAAAACACTTTGAAGAAAAAAAAGGACACTATTAAGCTCTATTTCAATGAAAAATAAAGAATTAAAGGTTAGAATATTAATTAAAAATTTTGAGGACTACTACTCCCAAAGCATTAGAGATGGATGTTATAACTAAAAAGATAGCGGTTGATTTTTTAAACTTCCAGTCGAATAAAGAAATTGTTCATCCTAACACGTTGAATGATGTGCAAGGACACAGATTTATGTTTTTGGTTGATATTGCTTTTCAGATGATTCAGTTGAGCGATCAGTTGAGATCATACTTAACACTATTTACAAAGAACTCATCGATCAATTAAAATTATGTGTTGCTTTGCATTCTATTTGTGTTGAACCGATTTAAATCGTTACGGGCAGTGCAATTATTGACAGTGACAAACATTTGGAATTTAAAGATGTGTTCAAAAAAATAATTGAAGCTTTAGCTGAAGAAGATGTACAATACAACACAATTTATGAAAATATACCTGCTTATTTTAAATTTGTATTTTGCATGCAAAAAATATCAATGATTGATGTTGCAAAAATGAATGAATTGTACACCGATATCCTGCTGACTGTTAGCAATGCTGCCTAGATAATGTCATACCATTAGATAATGTCAAATCTTCCAGCAGCAATATAAATCTGGAACGTGTTTTTGCGATGGTGAAGAGGAATGAGGATATGGCTCCAAACAGAGAAATTTATACAAGATGTCAGCAGGTAAAATGCCGATGCAATCGCTCTATTTCTTACCTCACTGGTAAGTGATAAAGTTACATTTTTAAAAAGTTCTTATTATGAAAAAAATAAGTGGAATTCTGAAGAAAGAGTAGAGGGATTAGAAAAACTAAAAATTGTGTGTTAAAACAAAAACGAAGAAGCGACTCAAAATTGTTATTTACTTCCCTAATGTGTCAAAAAACTGTGTTAAACTGTATAGGCCTCGAAGAAAAATTGTCTGAACTGGAAAAAAAAGCTGACCGAATGAAAATTATGAGGAGACAAATTGATTTATTGAACAAAACTTTTAAGGCATAACTTTTAAGGACCCAAAGAAATGAAACGGGAAAGAATGAAACGGGATCTAAATAATATAACATAAGTCAGTAAATTTAATATATTCAAGTTAATATCAATATGGAACTTTTTAATCCTCAAGACAATTTATTCAATATTCCTTTTGCGCTCTGTAATAATGTTAATTTTAATGATATTTCATCTAACCCAATTAATCCTAATAGTTTTTATATACTACATCAAAATATTAGAAGTTTAAGAAAAAATTTTGACAATTTCATATTGCATCTCGAGTCATTTATTCATAAGCCTGTCTTCATCTTTTTAACTGAAATTTGGATCTATGATTATGAAACTTCTTTATTTAATATTCCTGGATATAAAACTTATGCTAACTGTAATAACGATTATGGTGCTGGAGAAGTAGTAGTTTTTGTAAAGGAGGAATATAAGTGTGATTTTTGTTTTTTTAATTTCAGAAGCTCTGATGTGGCAAGGATTAGCTGTTTAATTGATAAACAGAAATACTGTTTTCTTTGTATATACAGATTCCACGAAAATTTGAATAATGACGTGTTTTTGGGTGATTTGGTTGTCCTTTTGTCTAATGTTAAGTCAGATAATGTTATATTGCTGGGTGATATTAACATAAACATTTTACAAAATTCATCGCTGGTTGATAAATATTTATTCTTGCTCTCTGCGTACGGTCTGGAATCGTGCATAAATGAACCCACGCGAATAACAGATAACTCTTCGACTTGCATTGATCACATTTTTGTGAAGATAAGTCAATCTAGTAATTTATCTTTAAGCAGCTCTGTTTCGGACTTTCATTTTTCTGATCATTGTATGACGTGTTTACGTTTTGATAATGTGATTTTGCCAGAGAAAACGCATCCGCAGCTTGAAATTTCATTTAATAAAACTGATTTTGTTTCATTAAACAACAAACTAATGTTTGAACCTTGGTATAATCTTTATTGTGAGCCAAATCCATCAAACGCTTTTAATATGTTTTTAGATATTTTAACTGGTCACGTAAATTTATTTACAACTAAAGTGAACAAGTGTAACTCAAAGTTAAAAAAATTAAAACCCTGGATGTGTAGTGACTTATTGAAAAAAATTAAAAGTAAAAATAAACTTTTTAAAAAATGTTCCAAGAACCCTAATAACATGAATCTTAAATTTAGATACAAAGTTCTCTGCAAGGAAATTTCTATGGAAGTCTCAACATGTAAAACGAATTATTACGTTAATGAATTTAATAAAATAAGAGGAAATGTAAAAAGGAATGGCAATTGGTAAACAATATGTTAAATAAGTCAACAAACAATAATAACAACAAAACTAATTTTGTAAATGTTGAAGGAACGGAACATCTTTATATGAGGATATTGACAAGGCTAATGCCTTTAATAATTTTTTCGCTAGAATAGGCACGGATGTTTTTTCGAGCGAGGGAGTTAGCAGTTGTGTTTGTAAATGTTTAGATAATGAACCGTTATATCCAAATAGCTTTTTTTTTAACCTATTTCGTCTTTTGAGTTGTACAAAATTGTTATGTCTCTTAAAAACTCTAATACATGTTCTGAGGGGTATTTTTCTAATGTTTTTATTAAGAAAATTGTATTTAACATTGTTGATGTTCTTTGTAGTATCTTTAATAAAAGTATAAAACTTGGAATATTTCCCTGAAAGTCTTAAATATGCAGTAGTTATTCCATTATTTAAAAAAGGTGATGCATCTGTTTTGAATAATTACAGACCCATCTCGTTGTTGCCGGTTTTTTCAAAAGTTCTTGAAAAAGCTGTGAAATCGAGAATGCTTCAATTCTTAGCTAAAACCAAATTTTTAAACAATTGCCAGTATGGCTTCAGAGAGGGTTTATCCACCGAAAATGCACTTTTAAATTTTTGCACAAATATTTACAGTGGTTTAAATAATAAAAAAGTCTGTGCTGCGCTCTTCGTAGACATCATAAAAGCCTTTGATACTGTCGATCATGTAATTTTACTCAATAAAATTTGGAAATGTGGTTTCAGAGGTTCTATATATTGCTGGTTTCAATCATATTTGTCAAATAGAAAGCAGAGAGTAAGAATAAATGGAGAGTTTAGTAGCTTTGTTAATATAAATAAAGGTGTTCCACAGGGCTCTGTTCTGGGGCCTATTCTGTTTCTTGTTTACATTAACTCAATTTTTAGTCAGCCTTTTTTGAGTAAAACGATAGCTTTTGCTGACGATATGGCATGCCAGTGATTCTGCCTTAAGCGTACATTGTGATATAAGACACGACTTAGAACTATTAAGACATTGGTTCTCATCTCACAAATTAGTTTTGAGTGATAAAACCAAAATTATGTACTTCAGTGTAGCGGGAATTGATTTAAATTTAGGAAATTTTACCTTTCATAGTGCAGGCTGTACAAAATACGTAATTAATAATGATATATGTACATTTTCGTGTCAGTCAAATACTTTTTATGATTCTAGAAATTGCTCGACAAAATGTTTTTCTATTGACTGCGTTAAGTCATTTAAATATCTCGGACTGCTACTGGATTGGAAAATGAACTGGGTTGATCATACAACCGCTCTTAAAAGATACCTTATGGGCGCTACCAGACATGTTAATCTTTTTAAATCGTTTTGCTCCTCTAAACTTCTAGTTTGCATTTATCATGGCATCTTCCACTCAAAACTAAAGTATGGCTTAGTCTGTTGGGGTGGAACCCATGCTAATAAAGTTAATCCTTTACTTATCGCACAAAAACACGTTATTCGTATTATCTGCAACAAAAACCGACTTGAAAGTAGCTTTCCTTTGTTCAAAAGCTTGAACATTTTACCTCTTAAACATTTCTATTACTTTAGAGTGCTGCAAATATTTTTTATAAGATCCGGTTATTTATTGAGCAGAAATAATTCTAGCCACAATTTGAGAACTAATAGTCAAAACTTTGCCATCATTCCGCCACACTACTTAAATCATTTTTTCTCCTTCTTTACATGTACTGCTCCCAGAGTCTTTAACAGTTTACCATTAAATGTCCGTTGTTTGCGTAACAAAAATGTGTTTTTTAAAGAAGTGAAGTCATGGCTTTTTAATAAAGATTTCAATGTAATTGACTCCCTTAACACTGTGTCCTTTTAATTTAAATTCATTTGTTTTATAATTTAATTAATGTATTTAATTAATAAATAATTCTTCAGTATATTATTTACCATATTGAGTTCTTTATTTCAATATTGTTGTAAGACCCCACTACCTTACTTTATTTTAAGCTATTTTGTTTAATGTTAAGTATCACAACTGCATTCGCCACTTGTTCAAATTGAACAACAGAATGTAGTATTTATTAATCAATTCTGTATGTAGTATTAAAAGTATTTTGAAAATTGTATACTTCTATAAGCCTATTGATTGATAGATAAATTATTATTGAATTGAATTGAATTGAAGAAATAACTGAGGAAGATCAGCTTAGGTTAAAACTACAAAATCTTCATTAAAATGCGAAAATAATTCAGGGAAGCTCACTTATTTCAATAACTAATAAAATGTAAATATTTCAGAAAACTATTTCTGATATAAAAGTCGCGCCACGCGTCCTCGTTAATGAAAAATGACAGAACAAAAGTTATTGGCTAAAATTATATCTATCGTAATCTGAAATAAAATTAATATTACAAAATTAAATAGAGGTAAGGCCACGCCCCCTAATTTCAAATTTTTGAAAATCGTCAGAACAAAAAATGTTGGCTAAGATCATATCAATCCTAAACCGCAATAAAATTAACATTTAAAAAACATAATTTTATAAAGATTGGGTCACGCCCTCTAATTGCAAATATTTGCAAAATGCTAGAACCAAAGTTGCTGGCTATGATCATATCTAATATAAACCGCAAAAAATATACGTTTTTTTAAAAAAAAGCTATTTTTGACACCTTGCTATTCTACATAAAACAAGTAAAATATGATAGGAATTCTGATCAATTGGATAAAACTTATTTCCTACTATAAAATACTATGAAATAGAACATAGGCTCCTTTTAACTCTGTTGCATTTTGCATTACAATTGAATGAATTTTATGATATATTTTTTTACGTTACTTCTGTTTGAAAATAATAATATACAGGCATGTTCTGCATTTCACTTCCGAGTGAAAGTGAAATTGAATTATAATTTAATTCGATACTTTGTGGTCTACATAGCACTTTTTTTCGTTTTGTATTAATTTATTTATTTAATATATTAATATAATTAATTGTATCAACGAAAAAATATAGCAAAGCAGTTGCTATACCAGGGTATGTTTTTTGTAGAAATGATCGACCAAATAGCAGAGGTGGTGGAGTAGGGTTTTTCATTTCCAGTAAAATTAAATACAGGGTGATATTTAGATCAGTGGAGTATGGTGTTTGTGAATCGTTATTTATAGAAATCTGCCATAGCGCTAGGAAAATTCTTATTGGTGTAGTATACCTACCCAGTGGTGACATTGCATCGTTCGAAAACCTGCTTGGGGATATCCTTGTGAGATATGAAAGTATTGTTATAATGGCTGATTTTAACTACAATTTATTTAATGATCACTACTCAAATAGATTACGCTCCCTTGCTCTTCGATGTAGTTTATCGTGTGTGCATAATTCTCTTCCTACCCATTATGATTCGCACTTTGAGTCCACGTCTCTAATTGATTACTTCCTTGTTAGTGACCCATCGATTGTTGAACATTCAGGGCAAATGTTTTCTCCAGCAATATCTCACCACGCTTTGATTTTTGTATCTCTGAAATATTTTGTACCTCCCAAAGAAGAAGTTATAGTATTTCGAAATTATAATAAAATAAATCTTGAAGCTCTAGCTTCTTATTTTAATTCCTTTGATTTTCGCGATATGTACTCTACCAATGAGGTTGATGAGCAACTCTTGATTCTAAATAATGCTATAACGGATGGTATTTCCTTTGTGCCTTTTACTAGGTATAAAAAAAGGGAAGCGGAAAACTGGATAAATTCTAATCCTATAAGGTTTGCTAGATCTTTACGGGATCTTGCTTTCAAGGCGTATTTGCAAAATGGCACGGTAGTAAACTGGAAAATTTTTTGCAAATACCGGAATCGAGCTAAAAATGCAATTCGGAAAGAAAAGAGACACATTGGAAGCCGTGTATTTAATAACTTGGATAATAAGCAAATATGGAACACGTTACGTAATAGTGGTTGCACTGACTCCAACGCTGAAATTGTAGATTGTGATGTAAATACTATAAATGAACATTTTATTAGTAATCAAACGGTTAGTACACATCCTCCATTTGGCTTTAATCTTTACCAGGATACTGAAAATTGCTTTTTATTCAAAAACATTTCTGAAGCGGAACTTACTGAGGCTGTTCTGAAAGTTAAATCAAATTCTGTTGGGTTTGATAATATACCGTTTAAGTTTATCAAATTAATTTTTCCTTTAATTAAGCAGCACTTACTGTTTTTTATAAATAGCATTCTTATGACCTCTAAATTCCCTACCTACTGGAAGACTGCGCGTGTGGTCCCTGTGCCAAAGAGTGTCTCTCTAAACTCGCTTGATAATTGTTGAAAATATTTTAAAGAATCAAATAATGTGTTACATAAACCACGTTCAGCTTATTAGCGACTGCCAGTCGGGCTTTCGGAATGGTCATAGCACTACATCTCTTCTTCTTGGTCTCACAGATTACATTAGAGAAAATATGAATAGGAAAAAAATTACTATTATGGTCTCATTAGACCTCAGTAAAGCCTTTGACACTGTCAATCATTCTAACCTTCTTTATAAACTCAAGCTGATGTTCAACTTTTCAAATGCTGCTTGCAAACTAATGTGGTCGTATTTGTGTGGTCGTAATCAATTTGTATCTTATAGTGGAGATAAATCTAACTTCCTTAATACTGTTTCGGGTGTTCCTCAAGGGTCTGTTCTGGGACCACTGCTGTTTATGTTATATATAAATGATATTGCTAACCATGTTGACTCTGATTTATGTAGACCATTTATCTTTGCTGATGATGTTCAGCTCTTGTTCTCTGGGGAATGCCAATTTGCTGACGTGCTGGAATCGGTAGTTAACTCTAATTTATCTAACATTCAGTCATGGATGTCAGCTAATTATTTAAATGTCAACCCTAATAAAACTAAAGCGATCCAATTTAACCCATCTAGGTCCGTGTTCGAATATTTGAATATTCAAATAAATAATGAGCAAATCCCATTTGTAGAGAGAGTAAGATGTCTTGGTATAATAATTGATAGCAACCTTGTTTTTGATTCTCATATTGATACTCTGAGTTGTAGAATTAACTATAAATTAAAAAAATTGTATAGCATGAATATATTTCTACCTCTTCATATCAAACTTAGAATTGCTCACCTTTTACTAATGTCAAATATTACTTATTGTCTTGAGGTTTATTCGGGCACGGTCTCTCATAACATAAAGAAAATTGAAGTAATTTTCAACAAAGTTGTTCGCTTTGTTTATGGAGTCCGTTGGCGTGAACATATATCGCCATATGTTTTAAAGTTTTTAAAATGTTCCTTGCGTAACTTTATAAAAATAAATTTACTACTTTACTTTTACAAACTGATAAAAACTAGGATCCCCTCATATTTATTGCATCTATTTCTTTTCTCACGTTCGTCAAGAAATACCCAAATTATTATACCTAAAATTTCTTCCTCCGTGTTTGAGCGATCATTTCTGATAAGAACTGCACGTTGTTGGAACAAACTAAGCTTACGATGTTTTTCTGATTCTCTTCCTATATTTAAGAGGAAACTCCTTGAATACTCTTTAACTAACCCACTTTAGTTTTTAAGACTCCTTAAAGCGCTACCTTAGCATGCTTAATGTGATTAGCTACTAATTACTTATACATCCTTTTTTTTCCCTCTGTCGCTGCAATATGGGATTGATGAAATTTCGACCTCTTATTTTCTATAGAGTTTCTAGTCTTTTATTAGGAAGGCTGATATGAGTTTGTGCATCATATATTATATAAAAGTATTTATTTGAAGTTGTTTTTTCATAAATATTACCTTGAATTTTTTATTTGTTTAGTTTACTCAACTAGTACTTATACTTGTAATATTATTATTTGGCCAATAGGCTTTGGTATTACACATGAATTAATAAAATAAAAATAAATAAATAAAAAAGGTGATATTTAGACCACCAAATATCGAATGCAACTATTATTCGATTTCACTTTCACTCGGAAGTGAAATGCAGAACCTGCCTGATAACTTCAGTTCTAATATTTTATTTACTGGTACTAGGTGAAAAGAAAAAAAATATATGTCAAATGTTTTCCTTCAAAAGTCAACAAAAGGCAGAGAAATTAAATTTAGGAAAACTATTCAAAAAAAGATATGTTAGTGTTTTAAGAATGCAATATCCTTTGAAGAATCAATTTCACAGTCAGAGAATCAATGTTTATAGAGCAGTAAAAAAATTCGAATTCGAGAATCGGTTTGCAATTTTCAGAGTAGTAACACTTTGAAAAACTGGTGTCACAGCTCACCCAGTTTACCCTACCTACATACCAATTGGTAAAAATTCCACTACTCAGAAAGCATAAATTTGTATTGCAAAATCGAGTTGCTTAACTTAAAATTCAATGTAAATTACTAATAACATATTGTATTCGCGCTCAACAAAATGTTTCAGCATGTAACTATTAATAGACATATCATTATTTTAAAATCTAATGAAAAAATATTGAATAAGAAGAATAGTTTTTTTTTCGAAAATAATTTATGCCAATCAATTAAAAACGACTTTTGATCTATTCATTGGATACAGGTTTGAGCCATTGTCCCTATAGTTTGCTGTTAGTTTGATTTTTTTATTGTTGTTACTCACTTCTACAGTTTTTATTTTGTTATTGCAACATTTTGAGGTTAACTTATTGTCTCAATTCAATTGTGTATCGGAAGCTGAATCTGTTGTTTTTGTTTCAATATAGGAAGTTTTTAAAATATGTAGTAAATAACCTATAAAACTATTCAAACTATGAATTTGTTGTGAAATTTTCAAGGCTTAGAATTTATTTTGTTAATTTAAATTGAAATTTTTATTTAGAGCAATAATATATTCATATACATAATCCAGTTGTTAATTGAAAGAATTATGCGACAGATACTACTAATATGAAGAAAAAGTAATGCTAGTGATTCGCGTATCAGTTATTGCAATTTACAGCAACCTTATTAGGGCAGTTCACGATCTTGTTGCTAATGCACTTTTGCAAGGGTAGATGATTGTGAGCACACTTTCACTATTATGATGTTGCAAATGCTTTACAATAGCTGTTTTCTGTTTACATTTACACTTGTTTTTTATTATAAACTAGTTGATATACCCGGTGTTACTCGAGAGACATTTTGGAAAAAATAAATTTCGCGAAAAAAATCAAAGGGGGTAGGTACCCTTGTTGTTTTGATGACAAAAACAGTAAAATAATTTTTGCGCTTAGCTGGAAGAATTTTTGCAAATAAATGCTATGTCATATGAAATGTAGTCAGATTTGCTGTTTTTAATTGATTTCATTTTTACAACAACAACAATTTTTGAGTCATTTTTTGAGTAAAAAGTCAATATTTTGGACCTTTTTTGGCATACTCATAAAACATATATACACTGACTAAACGGTACAGTTCAACCTATTTTTGTGAAGTGATTTTATTGAACTTTTGAACAAAAAAATTTGAATGAAATATATTAGCTGCGTTCCATTCGCTTCAAAATAATTCAGATTATTTTTTTTTACATGCAAAGCAAAAACAAAAATAATAATCTTATAAAAAATAGGATTATTTTTGCTATCCATATAAAATTGTGATATAGCCTTTAAAAAATTTGAAACACAGATGCCGCACCTGTATATTTTTATGATTTGTCATTTCATTTTTTGAATTATTTGTTTGTTTGATACAATGACTATTAGGTAGCCATGACAGCTACCTATTTTTTCACGAGCTGCGACCATCGAATGTTAAACAAAAGAAAACAAAACAAACCGCGTGTGTCACACACATTGGACGCATTCAGCGGAGCCAACAATTGCACTTAAATTATTTATATAATTGCATAATATTAGTAATTAAATTAAATAACTTACAATTTTTCTGAGGTTTAGAGTAAAACACATTCAGAGAAAAACATCTTTCAATAAGGTATCGCTACCATAACAGTTCACAACAGTTTTGAACGACACACGTTCTCTTGACACCTCATAGTTATTGTAACATGATTGGTTGTTTGAATTTAATTTTGACTGCAACGGTAGTGCCCTCTACGAGTCGTTTTTCTCGCCGTTCCTTTGAGAAAATTTGTTATCGCGATTATATTAGGGCGAAAGAAACGCAGCTATTAATGGACAGCGGAGATATTTGCATCGAAATAGCAAACTTTGATTTTCATGTCGTTTTTTTCTCATTCTTAGGTAACGATGTTTTATGAAAAAGTCGTTGTACTGAAAATTTCTCCAATTTTGAAGATATGTGAGTGTTTTTGATGTCAAAATAACAAAAAAATTTTAAAATTAAATATACAAAAATCTCCGATGGTAAAAAGTTTTATAACAAAATTACCGTTAGTTGAAAAATTTCAGAGGGGGCGTGGCAAAAACTAAGTATGTAACATTTTAAGTTGGGATAAGCTTAATATGTGTACTAGTTTGAGCAATCCGTTGAGCCGTTTAGATTTGTATAAAGGCCAAACAAACAAACAAACAAACAAACAGAAAATGAGTTTTATTACTATAGATGAAACTTTTTGTTGCTAAAAATGTAAACAATGAAAACAGCTGTTCAATAAGAACTGTTCAGAAAGTACTGGTGGTTATCTTCAATGCAAAATCAAGACCTTAGTTGACAATAGCGTTATGTAATACGATTAGATTTACATATGGAACAGCCTTTTGTTATAGCATATGCATGAATGTTGCAAATGCATATCAATGCTTCTTGTTTTTTGAAAAGCTGCTTCTTTTGCATTTGCAACGATGCAACAAGATCGTGAACTGTCCTATTGTATCATATATCATAATAGTCGAAAGAAAAACATCAAAAGATTTGGAGAACCTCAGTGCAGCATAATAGGGTTAAAAGCAAATTTTCTTTAATTATACAATTTTTTTAAATCAATTTATTTGAATAAAGAAGCATTCAAGTAAAATATTTTCCAGATATATTGCAAAGATCCAAATAAAAAGTAAAAAAAATTACTGAACAAATTAACTAACAGTTTTTTAACCCAAAGGTCCTCCAAAAAATTTTTCTGGTCAATTCTTCCAAACAATTTTTTTGAAATTTCTTAGTTGTAAATAAATTGCACAGCTCAACAAAAAAATGACCAATGTGCATTTCTGCAAAAATGTCTACCGCGACTGAAAAATTAAATGTTACTTTAAATTCTTTTAAGCCTCCATAATAGAGAAAAAATGTTTATATATATATTGTGAGAGTACTGAGAGCTGATCTCAATTTGATTATTATTTAAAAAAATGGCAGCAAACATGATGAATGGCAACAAATGGTGACAGCAGTAGAACAATTTTAACGAAAGTTGGAATTTTCTAAATAGAATAAATACTCATGTAATACAATGTTTAATTAAATTTTTTTCAGTTTCCGATTGTAACGGTCCGGATTTTTTTTTTTGAAGATCAAAGAACCAAGGCATGCGCCTTATACAAACAAGGTTTGGTATTTGACCTGAAAGGAAAGGGATAGTTTTATTTAGAGGAATTGATTGGAACCACACGTGAATTATTGATTAGAGGAAACAACCGTGGAAGGCAATTTGAATTGCTTTTACCCGGGGATAGTGTTATGCCTAAACCTCGACAAGCATTTCCAGCTCTTAGTTGTTCCTGCCATTTAATTCCATATTTTCCACAATTTAGCTGTGAATTTTTAGTTTTCCATAATTCTTAAATGTGGGAAAGAACAAAGAAAGTGAAAAGAACCATGCCCGAGCCCGGATTCGAACCAGGGACCTCTGGGTTGATAGTGTAGCGCACTCTCCACTAGTTTACAAAGGCCAGAAATTACCTTTTATATGTGTTTTTTAGTTCAATAAAATAAATAAAACTATAAAATATTTGTATTCTTTGAAGGGAAAAATCTATCACGTAACGTTTTATATTATGGTTTGTAAGAAATAATTAAAAAAGATTTTTCAACGAAAAAATTCTGAATATATAGCAACATTATTCCAGATTATATTAAAAAAAAACATTCTTGAAAAAACTCGTCTTCACTTCGCAGATTTTTTCGTTTATATTGATACATATAAAAACCACTTCTATTTTTGTCACGTAACGTATAATTTTTGGTGGCTTCTATCTAAGAGCCGAACTTTTGACAACACTTAGCTTTCACATCTAGTATAGTGCGCTTAATAAGCTATTGAAAAAGCAAAATTTAAAAACTGTGAGTTTATTTTTTCTTTGTTTTGCCACTCATTAAAGTCGTACGACTATCACGTGCGTAGCCAAGGAAATGCTCATATACACAATTTCCGAATATACTCAAGAAAGTTTCGAGATATCTTAAGTGGTATACCGAAGCGTAATGCTAAATAGCAATATTCTGTAGCACCAATATATTTACTTTAATTAATATTTATTTAAGTAGAAATCGAAGTTTGAGACACCAGCCACTTTAATTGAACTATTAAATTTATTCCAATGGTCGAAAGCAACTTTGCCAGGCCAGAAATGGAAAAAATTTGAGAAAAAGAGAATTAGTTCTTTTTGTCGAAAATATTTTACCCTACACGTACAGTGATGTGAAAATAAATAGGGACATCTGTATTTTTATATTGTATATAAAACTGCATGAAATTACAAGGTGCCGCAGATATAGATTAAACTCTCTCGGGTGGTGATTCTCCTTGATTAGGCGAGTAAAAGTATGCAAGGATGAGGTTCACTTTTGGAAACTAGAGAGGAAAAACTTGAAAATATGTGTCATTACATTTTACTCCATATTTACAGCCATATTCTGGCAAATTAACAAAATGTTAACCAGTGTTTTGAATATTTCAATGTGTTTGTTGTAATTTTTTGATATCAAAACAAAATTTGAAACTCAAAAATAATAAATTTTGATAAAAATTGTCAACTGCTTTTCAGTTATTGACAATTTCATTCGAAAATTTTGTTTTTTGTGATTCAAATTTTGTTTTGAAAACAACAAACATATAGAAATATAAAAAATACTGGTTAACAATTGTTAATTTGCCAGAATAAGGCTGTTAATGTATCTTTTAGCCGATTTCCGAAGTTTATATTTTGTTGAGAAGAAAATCCACTTTACATTAAGTTGTTTACAAAGCATTTTGCATAAAGTCACAATTAAGAAAGTTATGAGCAACTAAATTCTTAAAAAAAAAGTTAATTCAAGTTTGATAATAAATATATCGATTAAAAAATAAGTTTTTGATGTAATTTTTTATGATAACGTTTTCTATTGACTTGGTGACAGTTTTATATATAAAAATACAGGTGTTCCTATTTATTTTCACATCACTGTATGTGATGCTGCATAAAGCGATCGGACTTACTTTAACCTAAAAATTAATTTTTTTAACTCAATACTGAATTGAGCTCTGTAATGGGTTATAGGTAATGCTACCAACTCATGTTATTAAAAAATAAGTATATTTGCTTCTTAGAACACTGAAAAGTAAGTATTAGTAAGTATAGTTTTTTAAAATAAGTATAAGTAAGTAAAAACCTAAGTAAGTAACCTTAGAAAAACAAATTGAATATGTTTTTGATACAATTTACTAATTTATGTTAAAATCAATAGAACCCACAATATTCTTTAAATATTGTCACACCCTCTTTTTGTTTTCCTTAAAAAGTTTTGTGTATACAATCTATCTAAAACCAAAAAGTCTTCAGATAAAAAATAAACAAAATATTAATTTTATATATTTGAAATTCATATATATTTCTAATATATAAAATAGTTTAAAAACAAACAAAAGCAAAACAAAAAATTAAGAGTTATGCGCACTTTCAAAGTAGTCAAATAAAAAAAATAAAAAATCACATTCGAATGTATACAGAGACCAAAAAAGTTATCATTATTCGCTCTCACTGTCACTGAATTGAAGCGCTACATTAATTTGATTTTTTCTTTTTGCTTGAAATCGTATTTGTCTTGGCTGTAAATTTTATTTAAGTGTGAAGTCTAATTGGTCACTTTCGAAAGTTTTTTCTTTTTTTTACAATTTTTGTATATGTACTAAGAATATTGTATTAAATTTTTATGAAGATCCGAGCAGTTAAAGTAATTTTTTCAACCCAAAACTTTCTCTACCTATACTCATTTTAGAACACATTTAAAAAACTTTAAAAGCGTTTTTCTCAAAACTACGGACGTCACGGACGCCCCACACTATTTCTCCGGTGGGCTGATCCTTCTGAAATTTTAACCACATATTTAACACAAAACTACTTACAAAAAAACTATAATCGTGTTAAAAAAATTGATGTTTACCATATTTTTTTACAAATAACAGCGAAAAAAAATTTTTTTTTTGGTTTTTGTTACTTAAATTTAACAACAAATGCTAAAAATTAATATTTATAGCCTACTTTATAGTCCTTGTCCTATTGAATCTAAAACACTTCGGTTTTTTGTTTCAGATAAACAGATGCCGAGATATCGTGTGGGAGCCGACCTGCCTCCAAATTATTAAAAAACAATAAATTTTTTTATTTTTATAAATTAAGACTTAATTTATCATTCCTTACTACTTATATAAACATATCTTTCATAGCAAGCTCACGAGAAATTTCCAAAAATATCCTATTTTTTTAGCCGACGAACTACAGTACACCCTTAATATTTCAGGTCTTGTCTTTAAAAAATTGTAAAATTCGACACAGCTGTATTCAATATTATTTTCTAAAAATAAAATTGACTCCAGAGTCTGTATTTTTAACGCTGTTGGTTACAATTTTCAAACTTTTTCCACTTTTGCAAATAAAAACGTTCAACCGGAGCTGAAAAGTAAGCATAATTAAGTATAAATCTTAAAAGTAAGTATACTTATAAGTATGAAATTTTAGTAAGTATATGAAGCTGAAAATAAGTATGATACTTACAAAGTAAGTATAGTTGGTAACATTAGTTATAGGATAAGAGTAATGAGTGCTAAGATCAGAAAAGTTTAGGGAAAACAACCTTTTCTGTATGGGATTTGGGAAATTAAATTCAGAGAGAATTTCTTATTCATAAAGATTGTCGAATAAGATTTTGAGCTAGATTAGATCAAAGTAACATTAAAGAAACATTAGGTAGTAGCAGTAAATGGTTGAAAAATTATAAATAACATTTATTTTAAATTTTTTATTTATTAAATTTTTTTTTTCCTAAATGAGCTTGTTATTTATTATGTGGATTTTATATGATTTAAATACGAATTCTAAATGTTTGATAGTTTAAATCGTACTTGATATATCAAAACTATCAAACATTTAGAATTTTTTTATTAATTTATTATTTATTATTTTTTTATTAATTTATTATTTACCCGGTGCTACTCGAGAGTAATTTATATAAATATTTTAATATACACTTCTCGATTAAACGTTTTTTTAATTCTGGAGTAATGAAAAACGTGTTGAATTTTAAGTTTGAGTAACTGTTAGAAAGGTAATTGAACGGACTTTAATCTAAAAATAGTTTTGAGAAATTTTGGCGGTTCCATTCCTTGCGGTAAGCTAATTGAATTCGAAAAAGGGGTACGAAAAACACATTTTAAAAATTAAAAATAATTTAATATTCATTTAATCTTAAGGCTAGCCAAATAACCTTTTCAAGAATATAAAAGTTATGGTGGGACTCAATGGGTTCTTGAGATATAGACATTTTTACATCTAAACAAAAATGTATTTAAAAAATAAATGGATATTTTATGAAAAATTCGTTGTACTAAAAATAATTGTGCTAAAATATACAGGGTACGACACGTTTCAATCCGAAGCTAGTTGATTCATTGGGTCAAGATAAGAAAAAATTGTATGGCAAGAGGGTCCATCTTCCCCCTGTTTCGAGTAATATGCGGAAGTATACCAAAAAATAACATTCATAGGGGTCATTACTTTTAACACAATAACTTGCAAAGTATTACAGATACAAACCAATTTGAAACGCTTATTTCATTCAAGCTTTTTAATTTGTTTACTAATATCTGTTAAATGTTTTTTGGTATTTTAAACCACGAAATAATTTAAAACCACTTAAATGTGAATATATGTTTTTTATTTTCTTCTTTTCACTTTAAGTTCGTTTCACAAAAAAAAAATTCTCTACAATATTTCATTATGAGACTTTATCGTAGAACAACGAATAAGAGCGAATTATTTTATGAAAAGATACACTCAAAAAGCTCTTACCAATTAACAAGGAAACAGCAATGTTTCTCTTCAGATAATGTTTTTTAGACATAAAACCATAATTAAGAAATGAGCCTTTTTTTTCCTATATTTTAATATTTTTTTTAATTTTCATATTTTTTTATCTTTAAAATGACGAAAAAGAAGAAAAAATAAGTGACGGGACATTACAAAATGGATATTACTCTTATTTCTTAATTTCCCTAAATTTTCACTCAATTTTCATATGAAAGTTTTAGCCGAGCTTAATGTTGCTGCAACTTTAAAAAAGAGAGCTGAAGCATGAATTAATGCTGAAGGAAGCCATTTTGAGCATTTCTTAAAGTAATATCTTCCCAACTTGTTTTTGAACTTTAGCTTATAATTTTTTAATAATTTTTTCATCATTTCTTTACATTTGAATCAAATTTGTTTTTAAGAAAATTAATTACTTCCGCTTATTACTCGAAACAGGAGGGAGATGGACCCCCTGCCATATAATTTTGTTCTTGTCTTGACCCAAAGAATCAACTAGCTTCGGATTGCAACGTTGATCTGGGACACCCTGTATATTGAGTTAGCCAAACGTGTGAGGTTAAATTTGAAGAAACTTGTGGTAGACATCATTCGTCTATTCACCGCAAGGTGTATAGCTTGTACAAACAGTACTCACAAATACGGCGCCATCTATCTGTAAATTTAAAGCACAGATCAAAACCAATGAAATAATTGTGATAAACAGATGCGCATATGTTTTCTTATATCGCCATATAGGGAGGGGGGAGGGGAGGCAAAAAACTAAGTAAATTACTATAAGGAAGATTTTATTTAAACCAAAATGCTTGTAATTACTCTAGACACACAACTGCATTCTTAGAGATAAATGAGGGCGCTCAAAGGATATGGAAAATTTTAAAGCAAACCTCAGTTTTATTAGTCTAGTCTAGTATGAAAAAATAATTTTTTAGCCATAACTTTTGATATGAAAGAGATATTGGAGTAATTTTTTCACATAGACATTTTTTTAGCCTTACCTTTTTTTTTTAAAAAATATAAAAACGACATTTTTGAAAAAACAAATTTCGCGGAAGAAATCAAACCTTGTGTTTTGATGACAAAAACAGTAAAATAGTTATTGCGCTTAACTAGAAGAATTTTTGCAAATAAATGCTATGTCATATGAAAGTTAGTGAGATGTGCAATTTTTACTTGATTCCGTTTTTACAACGAAAACAATTTTTGAGTCATTTTCTGAGTAAAAAGTCAATATTTTGGACATTTTTTGAAAAGTTCATACAAATATATACACTGACCTAACGGTACAGTTCAAACTTTTTTGTGAAGTGATTTTATTGAATTTTGAACAAAAAATTTTAATGAAATATATTTATGAGCAGCAGTCCAAACTTTGATTTTCATGTCGGTTTTTTCTCATTCTTAGATGTTTTATGAAAAAGTCGTTGTACTAAAAATTTCTACAATTATGAAGATATGTAAGTGTTTTTGATGTCAAAATAACAAAAAATTTTAAAACTAAATACACAAAAAACTCCGATGGTAAAAAGTATTATAATAACAAAATTACCGTTAATTAACAAAATTTGGAGGGGGCGTGGCAAAAAAAAAGTATGCAACAATTTAATTTAGTAAGCACTTAATATGTATACCTAGTTTGAGCGAAATCCGTTTAGATTTGTATAAAGGCCAAACAAACAAACAAACAAACAAACAGAAAATGAGTTTTATTACTATAGATTTATCAAACTGCTATTTAAAAATCTTGTTAAAAACAATTTCAAAAGAATATAAAAATTTAAATTAGAACTCTTTATTTTTTAAATTTGATCACAATTTTAATTTACTTTAACAACAATTTCTTAGAAAAAATACAAGCTCGAACATAATAACAACAAAGAAAAATTTCTTGACTTTAACATTAAACTTGTCACTTAGTATGGAAAGTCATTGAATGATGAAGCATATCAACTCTCAAAAGCAGTCCTTTACTTCATGCTTCTCTAATCCAATGTAGGACGAAAACTCCAATCAATTGTATTTGTTTTACAGATATTAGCAAAGACCTTGGCTGAAATTTTGGGAGTGCGCGTACGATTGGGATGTGTGAAGTCCACATGATACAGGCCGAATTTCTCACTAAAAAAATTGGAAATAAACTTATAGAGATAAATTGAAAATTAGAACAGCTTACAACTTACGTAAAACCAGCCTTCCACTCGTAGCTGTCGAGTAAACTCCATGCAACGTAGCCCTTCACATTGGCGCCATCATCGATGGCTTTAAGCACTGCGGTCAGATACTTATTGAAGTAGTCCACACGAGGATAGTCTTTCAGGCCGCCGCGGTCGCTGACACCGTTTTCGGTAATAAAAATAGGCGGATTGTTGTATTCACGCTTAATCCACATGAGCAGATTGTACATGCCTTGCGGTACCACCTGCAAAAAGTTGAGATAGTTGTAATAATTTCTTTCTTATTAAGTAACTTTTCGATACAAATTTCAAATCATAATGATTTTGATTAAAACTAATTTTATTCCAACTTCTTAATTGAAAATAGAGATTTTGTTTTATGAATGTTTAATCCATGCCAGAGATCTGCAACGAATACTTAAAAATAAGTAGTACTCGAGCACTATTCGTTCACAACACGGAAAGAAAAAATCAAGCATTATATGCTTGAATCAAGCAAATAGGCTATCAGCTTACACTCAAGCGTAAATTTCTCAATTCAAACCTTTTTTGCTAGAATTGAGCAAATTTACAAAACATGATATTTAGAAAAAAATACTCAATTGAAGCAACATTTTCTTAAAACTCAAGAAAATTTTTTCTACATTCGAGTCTAATATTTACTTGCAATGAGAAAAATTTGCTTGATTCAAGTAAATAATTTACTGAAAACTGGAATAATTTTCTCGATTTTCACAAAGCAACAACACTTTCGCATGCTCTGTTGGCACACATTGACGGCAGTGATCTTGAAAGTAGATTTTGTTGACTAGCGACTCTTTTGCAACAACATCAAGATTTTCATGATTGCTGTAATTCGCTGAATTATTCGAAGGCGACAACTGTGCATTTGCTTAAATTAAGAAAATATTTTCTGGATTCAAGTCTTGCTTGTTCCAGGTTCTAAAATCAAGTATTTTATGCTTATTTCAAGCTGTTGTACTCATTATAATTGTTTTTTTTTTCCTTAATTTTAGTTTTAAATGCTTGATTTGAGAAAATAACACTTTATTTTAAATTTTCTTATATCAAGCAAAATATTTGCTTAATATAAGAATATTATTTCCTCCGTAAACTTAGTGATTCAAATCAAAGATTTGCAATGAATCACATTTTTGAATCATGAGCCACTTACACAAAAATGAGTATGAATGAGTATAAGTAGTTTCCAAATTAGAACTCATATGTGATTGATTCAAAGCAATGTGGATCAAATAAGTATAGAATGAATTAAGTTTTAAGGGCTGCCACCTTTAATAATATATATATTTTTGAGAATTTTAAACGTCATTTAACAGTGTTAGGGAGTCGCTGATTTCGAATCTGAAATCAGAATTTTAAAACTCTATATGGTCAATAGGGTTGCCACCTCATATTTTTACGAATTCGGTGCTGGCGCAAACACTATATAAAAATTGGTCGCTGAATCCGAATCCGTTGTCAGAATTTAAAAATTACAAGAATTCACAAAAAACAAACAAATTTAGGTAGCAGCCCCATTAACCATATTGAATTTTAAGATTCTGACTTCAGATTCGAAATCAGCAACTCCCTAACACCGTTAAATGATGGTTAAAATTTTTAAAAATACATATTATTAGGTGGCAGCCCTAAAAAATTACATAATTTTGAAATTCTGGCAACGGATTCAGATCCAGCGACTAACTTTTAACTAGTGTTCGCGACAGCACCGAATTCGTAAATATAAAAAATTTAAGGTGGCAACGCTATTAACCATATGGAGATTTAAAATTCTGACTTCAGATTCGAAATCAGCTACCCCCTAACACTGTTAAATGATGTTTAGAATTCTTAACAATACATATAATTAGGTTGCAACCCTTAATATTTAATTAATTCTATACTTATTTGATTCACATTGCTTTGAATCAATCACATATGAGTACTACTTTGGAAACTTCTTATACTCATTCATACTCATTTTTGTGTAGTTGGCTCATGACTCAAAAATGTGATTCACTTTTTTTCGAATCAATCACATATGAGTACTAATTTAGAAACTACTTATTAGACCGGTTCATAAGTGTATGGGGGAAATTATGTGTCGTTTTTTCTGCGGTGCGCGTCCGTTTTCTGAAAGTTCGACCCCTATTAAGCACAAGAATATTTTAATACCTAAAAAAATTTTACTTCTAGGGTAGGGAAGTCAATCTGGTATCCCGGGATTCCGGACGATTTAAGCCTCTTTAAATCCCGGGATTGTCTTTCCGGGATCCCGGGATTTTTAAATATAAATTTTTATAACAAATATTCTTGTAAATGCAAACATTTCATTTTAAGTTGATGTGAATATAGAATTAGATAAACCTTTTGTTGAGGCTGAAAAAGATTGTTAGGACAATGAGTGTAAATCACTGGAGCAAAGACTTTGCAAAGTTTTAGAAGAATTGCAACACCGGTAGTAAGCTATGTATTTCAAAATTGTCAGATATTCTGACTTAGGAAATAATTTTGTTTTGTGGTGAAGGCAATCGTGATCGAAACTTACAAATTGCTTACGATTATCGTACAACTATTTCTACAGCTATCATAGAATCAGAACGGTGCTTCTCATCAGCGGGTTATATTTGTAATAATATCCGAACAAAACTCTCCAATAAAAAATAAAACGTGTTGATCAGCTTAATGATTACTTTAAAAATAATTAAAACAAAAAATTTAATTTTGAAAAGTCTTTTCCAACCTTAATTTGCCTTAAACTCAAAAAAATCATAAAGACGATGCACAAAAAAAATGTAAAATTTATATAGTAATACCTTAAACTTATCTGTATTTTATTTTTTTATACTTTTTTTTTAATCCTTTAAATATCTAGTCTAAACTAAGAACAAAATAATTTTTTTGAAATAGTATTCCTATCATTTAAGTCCTTCAAAGATGAAAAAACATCACTTTGATTTTAACCTGCGCTACTTACGTTTTACAAGCTTGTACAAAGAAAAAATTATTTTGCTCCTGTTCAGCACAATTTTTTAATTCCTTAAAGGTTTTTCAAACTTTAAGATCTCTGTTTCTTAAACCCTCTTAATATTCTTATCATTAAAACCAAAAAGGAAAAAAAACATAAATTGAATTTTTGTCGGATTCATCTTTTCTTTTAAAATATTCCGAAAAATTTTTTTTTGCTTTTCTTCGGCACAAAATCGAAAATCCGAAATTTATTTTTATCATGTTGGTTCATCTTTTTTTCATAGAACTAAACAATTTGATTTAACCAAAAGATTTCTAAAATAAATACATAAAAAATTACTTTCTGATATGTCCAAAATATTAGGAAAATCCACTGAAAGGTTTAAACTAATACAATTTGCTAGTCATTAATATAATTTAAGTTTTGTGTGTTTATTAGTAATAAGGGTATTCACAATTGTGTGGTATAGTTGTATTGTGTTTTTTTTTGCCATAGTGGAAAATCACAAATATGAGCACCCTCTCCCACTATAGCTCTTTGTTACTTTGCAAATAAATTAACTATCTTATTTGATATATTCTATTAATATATGGCATAAAAAAGTTTAACTTGCATTTTGAGCTTCTTCCATTTTTGCAATTAGAAAATAACTGGCAACCGATCAGTTGTCTATGGAACCTTAAAAACCACGTTGGTTAATCATATCATTGGGATATTTAAAATAAGCACACTTTTGGTTTTTAGAGATTTCATGTAAAACAACAAAAAATATAAAAACCGCTCGTTATAGTGTGGTATCAATACCACGGGGTTTTTTAACTACACTGAAAACAACTCAATTGTGAATATCCTTAATGTGTTTTGTTTTGGCTTTGTTATGAATTAATTTACATTTTGTAGTTCCCAAATCCAATCCCGATAATCCCGGGATCGAGAAAAGCTTCCGGGATTGCACTCCCTACTCTAGGGGTTCCGCAAATCGCTTGAAGGTCATTTTAGACCTATGTGGGACTTAAACCATTTTAAAAAATGTCGTGTCTAAGTGGAAAAACAATTGGAATATATTTTGATTGGAGACAATTATTAATAGTTCAGTCTTTTTAATTTATTTTTTTTTTTTTTTTCTTTTTTGTAAAAAGTATGCATCTGGTAATTTTTGGCGGAGTTTAAACATGCAATTTTACTCTCAACGAAAAATCATCGTTTTTCCAATAAATTTTTTTTTTTTTTATTTTTTATGGAAAAAACTTACTCACTTAGCAAATTTTAACTTCAAATTACAATTCCTGTAATAGAATTGACGATTTTTTCCATTCACTTATGAGGAGTTTAAGTGGTCAATTACAATTCCTGCTATAGAATTGACCATTTTTTCCAATTGCATTCTAAGGAATTGAGGTCTTCAGTTACCAAATACAATTCCTGTAATGGAATTGACGATTTTTTTCCAATTACATTCCTGAGGAATTGAGAGGACTAATTACCAATTTCTAATTCCAAGGAATCGGAATTGAATTGTAATAAGTACTTTTTGACCCAGCTCTGGACAATTCAAATTAAGATTTGATGTCACACTTACTGGTTTCATCAGATCGTCTGTTATTATTGAATAGAAATATTAATTTTAAGAATAAATTTAATGAGGAAGACCCTTACTTCATCTTCTACATTCACACAAAAAAATCTCGTCGGTAAATTCAAACGATATTTGCGGTCACTTTATCGTGACCAATACAATTGTTGTTGCCCCGTTACTATTTTTTCGTTTGAAATTACCGATCAAAAATTGTAACATAACAATTGTGACAGTAAATCCTAACGTTTCGAACAGTTAAAGTCGGCAGCTAATATTTTTTTCATCGAACATGTTTTTTCACATAATTCCAAATGTTTTCTAAAAATTTCTAAAGTAAAGTAAAGCAAAAGTGATTGGGGTATGATATAAAATTGGTACGACTTTTTTTTAGTATTACAGTAGAAACACTGTAAAAATTGTTACTCAACATTTTTTGCGGCAAGACTACTGTATAATTGTAACCTAACAAAATTTACAGTAAATCCACAATTAAAATGGTTATTTAACAATTTTTATAGTAGAGCTACTGTAAATTTGTTAACAAACAAGTTTTGCAGTACATGCACTGTAAAAATTGTTATTTAACAACTTCTGCGTTAGAGCTAGCGTAAGACTGTTACTCAACAAGTTTTACAGTAGGTTACAATTTCTTAACAGTAGAATTTACAATTTTCATCGTTTGGCTCGTTTTCAATCGACAGTTTACCGTTCGTATCAGTAGAATTTACTGTAAATTTTTTCTGTGTAGAAACAAGAGAAATGAAGATCTGTAATAAGTACATTTCATATTAATTAAAAAATTAGTTTAATGGGTAAAAAATTGCTTAAACAATATCAATATTTGTTTAAAAAAAAAAACATATGTATTTTTAACAAGTGTTATATTTTGGAATGCATAAGTTCCATAGTCTTTTAAACGAAAAAAATCTATTTCAACGGTTTTCAATATTAAATATTTTTACTAATTTTAACCTTCATCGGTCCCCTGTATCTAGAAACGAATAGGTTCCTTGTGTGTAAATTTTACACACTTTTTTCAAGGGCAATATTTTTTAATCGATGAATGAAATGCATGGAATCTACTCGTTAAAAGTAATTACTTATTAATTATTTTATTAAATTTGAAAGAAAAAAAATTTTAAATCGACTAATCGAGTAAAAAAGCTATCTATATAAAAATTAATGTATGTATGTGGGTATGTATGTATGTCACGTATAGACTGAAAAATCTCTGAACCGATCTCTACGAAAGTTTCAGGGATATTAAAATATTGAGAGTGCTCCTGAGAAGATTGGTGTCGATTGGACAAGGTCGATGGGCGTGGTACCTCCCATACAACCCAAATTTACGCTGACTCCCAAAAACCATAAGAAATGCTATACATCGGACGGTTTTGATCGTAAAAACTAAAATCTTGTTTAGATGATTACTATCGGCAACTGTACTAAAAATGGGCGTGGCCGCACTTTATCTACGCCTACTTTTTCGAAATCATGCCAATTCCTGAGTTGTACAAATCTTGATAGTGAACATAAATGTTTCCACGCCCACTTTTACCGCCCACAAATCAATCTGACTTCTATATATATAAGAATCATCAGCATTTTCGTTGACAGTCAAGCGGCGATCAAATCCATGCGCTCCGCTGGCATCAAGTCCAAAAGTGTCTTGGCTGGCAGAGATGCACTAGATGCACTATGCGCTTCGAAAAGAGTGCGCATCTACTGGGTCCCTAGCCACCAGGGCATTGAGGGAAACGAGATGGCAGATGGTTTAGCAAAGGGAGGTGCCGGGCTGGAATCAGAACTCGCAGAACATGTACTTACTCCGCTACAAGAGTTGTACAGGAACCTCGAAAGAAGAGCCACAATAGCAGTGAATCGTAGATGGAAAGATACGACATCGTGCAAAATCTCGAAAATCATGTGCAATGCACAATGCGAAAAACGAACTCTGTTCATCTTGGCACGCCCGCGCAAAGATTGCAGGACACTAGTGGGCATGCTCACTGGTCACTGCATGACGGCAGTCCACGCGAGGAAGCTGGGCATCACCACGGACGACAACTGCAGGAAGTGCAAGGAACCGGGCACAGTGGAGACCCTGGAGCACCTGCTATGCACATGCCCCGCCCTACCTAGATCGAGACTAAAATACCTAGGCTCATCGACATTCTCGTCGCTTAAAGATGTAGCCAGGGTGTCTCTTGAATCCCTCCTAAGGCTTGCGAACTCAACGCAAATCTTTAAAGACTTTTAAAAACAAACACAAAGGTTCCTTTTGTTCGCTACCGGTACCACTAAGGACCTGAATTGGTCTATGTGAGCCTTCACGAAGGCTTCCGGTTTAACCTAACCTAACCTAACCTGAGCATGCCCATATATATAAGACGGTTTTGATCGAATAAAACTAAAATTTGGTAGTTTAGTTCATATGTTTATTATGGTCGCAATATATCTACGTCCACTTTTTCGAAATCATGCTAATTCCTGAGATGTTCACGTTTTGATAGTGAAAATTGGTATGTAGGTGGAATGGGACCAAGTGTCGGTCACTATATATGTAATTTTTGCTACGCCTACTTTTTCCGCCCATCTATCCTTTTAAAAAAATTAATATATGTATGTGTGTATACAGGGTTGCTAATATTCGAAGCGCCCATTTTATTTTTAAATAAATCAAAGAAACCATAATTTTTTGTCTGTTCGTCATGAATATCATTTAATTGGGTTCAAGTAGATTTGCTTACATTATTTCTTGAATATGATATCTCGTAAATGGTGGCTATTGGCCTCTACGACATATTGTGCCCGTTTTGCAGCATTTTCCATGGTTTTCTTCAACATTTCGATGGGAATGGCGGTTATTTCTTGACGGATGTTGGTTTTCAGCTCTTCTAGGGTCTTTGGCTTGTTGACGTAAACCTTCAAATAACCCCACAAAAAGATGTCTGGAGGCGTTAAATCTGGTGATCTTGGCGGCCAATCGAAATCACCATTTTTTGACATCAAACGGCCAGGGAACAATTGCTTCAAAAAATCGATTGTAGTGCGGCTTGTGTGTGGTGGCGCGCCGTCTTGTTGAAACCAGTAGTGCCTGATACGCTTTCGACGAACGATTGGCATGAAAAAATTGTTTATCATATCGCGATAACGCTCCTGATTGACAGTAACTCTGTGGCCATTATCATCTTCGAAAAAGAACGGCCCAATGAGCATTTTAGCACAAACGCCGCACCAAACAGTGACTTTTGCATCGTGAAGAGGTACCTCTTGAATCTCTTGTGGATTTTCAGTGGCATAAATACGGCAATTTTGTTTGTTTACCGTTCCGTTCAACTGAAAATGAGCTTCATCGCTCATTGAGTTGAGTTTTCACTATTGACTTGTTTTGTTGAATGTAAATTTCAACAATTTTAGAGCGTTCGCGTGGCGTGTACTGTTCCATTGTAAACATTTGCTTGGAATGACGCTTCAAACGCGGTATGTCATTAGTCGATTTGGCATCACTGCGGAAAGTTACAGTGTTGCCAGATGGGCGCTTCGAATATTGACAACCCTGTATAACGTAAGGACAATTTTTATGAAATTTTCAGGGAAACGGAAGCAAAGTCTTGAAAATGTGCTTGTAAAGTCTGGTGCTGATTGCAAAAATGGGCGTGGCTCTTCAAGTTTACCCCAAAATTTTCGATATCGCATAGCTTTGGAATAATAGGTCGCACAGCATCGCAATTCGTTTTTGTGAAACCTTAGAAAGTTATTAAACGCATACCAAGAATGGTTTTTGCATTGAAAAAGGGGGCGTGGCACCTCCTCAACAACCCAAATTTCCTATATCGAATAGCTTCACAATTATAGAGCGCACAGCCTCGGAATTCGGTATTCAACCACAATTTGCACGTTTCGTTCCACATAACATTTTATGGGCGCGTAGGACAAGGGGTGTGGTAGTAACGTGCCAGGTTTCAGCTAGTCAAAAAAATTAAAAATTGGAAAAATATCTTAACAAAAATTAACAATAAAGCAGAAAAACAATGACATAGGCGCGCCAAGATTATGGTGTGTTGATTTTACACACAAGAACCTATAAGGGAAATTTTTTCTGTAGGTTAGCAGCGACATCTAGCGAGAAAAGAAAACGTCGAAAACATAAACTTTGCATACGATTTTTACATTGAGTCAAAAATCCTAGCTCGATTTTAATAACTATTTATTTAAAAATATATCAGCTTGAAGTTGTAAAGTGTGTACAATTTACACAAAGAACCGATTAAGGTAAAAACGGAGAAATTTCGATATTGCAAGGTTATTATCTACGCAAAAGATGTACTGAAATCTGATTTGATTTTTTAAATCAGCAACCATATGTTTATCATCGTGCAAAATTTCATAAAAATCGTAGGGCTCCTTGCATTTTTTCCTCACTTTTGTATGCACTCACAGAACTAAACCCATTGCCGCAACCAAATAATTGCCCTACTAACTTTGTCGATTGTAGGCAATTTTGTAAATGCAATTGCCACAATCGCCAATTTCCCAATTGAGCTAAGTGCGTCATTCGTTGCGAGAACGGAACTGCAGAAAAGTTTTTGAGCCATTCGGTTGTGCACAACGAACTGTTTATCGCGTTTACCAGAACTCGGTTATATAAACCTAACGAGTGTGAAGAACAAACGATGAAAATAAGCATGCTTTGTTGTTTCTAATTTTGCAAATTTGCATATTTTTAAGAAGAGATAAATTAGATTTATATAAACTGCACAAGTTATATTTATTAAATATTGAATAAAAGTATATTTTTTTTAATTTATTTCTTCACTTTGAACACTTAACCAACCACTCGCAGCGAGAATACCGACCGAACCATGAACAAAGGCGCGACGAGCAACATAAAAAAAAAATAAACTGGCCATTTCAGCCCTTGGAAGGACTTTGACCTAGCTTCTATTGATCAATTGTGTTGTGCGTGTTATTAAATGTTTGATCACAAATGACCGAGAACTGGACCTACGTGTTTAATGCCGACTCCGAACGGCTTATGTTCTCAAGAAGCTTTACATGGCAATTTTTACTCTCTGAGGTTTGCCATTGTCTGCAGAGAGGTGACGACCGAACAGAAAAATTAATTCAATTGAAAAAACTTTTCTGTCTGAGCTGGAATTGAACCCGGGCTACCGCGGTTCTTTAGCTTAGGGGCCACGCACGCTACCCACTAGGCTACGGCCGACGAGCAACATAGAGAGTTTAAAAAACAAACGACGGAAATTATGATTGCTTTGTTGTTTCTTATTGCAGTTATTTACGAAGAAATGAATTTAATTAATAAAAACTGCACAAGTTATATTAATTAAATATTCGATAAAACATATTTTTTAACTAATTTATTTACCTTAAAACACTTCAACAACTTGCAGCGAGAATACCGAAATAGAAATCGACCGAATATTATACAATGGAGGAACGAGCAACACAGCGAGCGTGAAAAAAGCGACGGTTGTGGTTAAGGTGACCACATGTGAGTTATTTTTATTGACTATTTGTCTGTTGCAATTGACTTTGGTGGCAGTGCAACTGAATATTGAAACATCGTTGAATATCGGTGGTAACGTAAGAACAATTCGATTGACAGAATAAATAATGCGGATGTTTCAATTACTCCTTTTATCCGTAAATCTGTAATTGTACTGGTCAGTTGTTTTGGATAAACTGAAATTGCTTAGACGGAAAGTAAGTTGAAATGACAAATTCCATTTAGTTCTTGCAACTAAAGCATAAATATTGAATTTTAACCAAATTGTTATTTAGGCATGAAGTTACAATAATAAAATAAGCATTTACATCAACCGAAAGTTGATTATGCTTATTTAATTACAGTTAAATAAACAGAGTTTTAATTGAAACAACTACTTTATGAGTACCCCAGTTAAAATGTATTTACTGTAACCTCAAACTACTGTGCGCCTGTTGCTTCCGCATATCTGTTGCGGAAAAAAATCTATTCAACAAAATCTCAAAACAACAAAACTGTTCTGGAATTAAACATGTTGCTGTCCATTAATTTTCGTCCGAATTCTATTGATAATAAGTATTTTTTTTTTTAGTATAAACTACTGTAATTATTTAATCATCAACTTCTGTAAAAAACATATCTTGTTTTAAACAAAAGTATTTTTACAAAGTTAAATTTTAATTGTTATCATGTAAAACAACAAGCTATTAATTTTCGTGTTATTCTGAAAACAACCTCAATAAATCACGTTTTGTGACTCATTACAAATGATTGAATACTCAAAACGGCAACGTTTACATATAAAAATACTTCGTGCGCTAACAAAGTGTTTGTGGCTAATGGTTTTTATGGATTCAATTGGAGTTTATTTATTTATTTTTTGCACCTACCTTAAGCCATGGAGACCCAGAGCCAGTCCAGCTGGGATCCTGCTCCTCAACCACACCCATATCGTGACTGTAGGATGGCACCCGGAAGTTTGCGGTGTTGTTGTGATCATTCTTATGCACCAAATTTGAAGTATATGTATTGATACCAAAGAAATCTGAAGTGCCACGTATGCGATGTATTTCCTCTGTCGTGAAAGTTGGTAGACGTGATCTTGTGAAACCCTGCTCCTTGCTCAGATTATCTATGCGATCGATCATAACTTGCGGATAGTTGCCATTTTGTGAGAAAATCGGATGTCCGAACCAGCCGACCTACATTTTTATAGAACATAAAAAAATATTAACGCTGAAAAAAGGTGGGCTCTAAATAGCTTACAAAAAACTGCATTAAACGCTCCGATGCTTCACGATCCTCTGCTGATTTAGTTTTTGGCTCAGGCCAGGACACATCCAGGGTTATGCCTATTTTGCCCTTTTGCCGTTGTTGATACTTATCACGATACATATGCACCACCTCTGCGTGAGCCTTAAGAGCATTGTGACCGCACAAATAGGTCGGTATGCCAGGATAATCATAGGCAGGTGCCAAATAATCAACGCCATAACCATGCTCGCACACATGCCAGGGCTCATTGATGGTGGTCCAAATCTTGACACGATCACCGAACATCTCGAAGAGATAGTCTGAGTAGTCTATGAAGAGTGGTATTATTTCGGGATTAGTCCAACCACCCAGCTCCTGCAGCCGCTGTGGCAGATCCCAGTGATAAATGGTGACCATCGGAGTGATGTTGTAGTGGAGCAGCTCATTGATGATGTTGCTGTAGTATTTGATGCCGGCGGTGCTCACCTTATTTCGATAGCCACCAGGCATAATGCGTGGCCAGGAGATGGAGAAGCGATAAACACCGACGTGTAAATCCCGTAAAATTTCTACATCGCGTCGCCACTGGGGAAAACAAAACAGAAAGAGAAGCGTAGAATTTAGAAGATTTTTGGTGTTTTGGTATAAAGTAAGAATACTCTTTTGACATAGATGTCAGTTGGAGTTTAGGTTATAGAATGCTTAAACTTAGGCTTGAATGTCGAAGTAGAGCAGTGGTGGGCAACATGCCATGTATTTGTAATCATTATTTTCTACTTTTTAACCCTTATTATCAACAAAACGAAAACCCGATTTTCGGAAGTGTATTTTTGGAAGGCCGCCATTTTGTTATTTTTTACTAAAAAAATGTTTTTAAATTTTTTGCTTTAGAAGACTTCAAGTGCTGTAATCACACGGACCAGCAACAAAATATCCTAAAATAAACTCCTAACAATATTTTGCGCCCAGTTAAATGTGTCAGTAATAACATTTAAAAAAAATTTAAATTATTGTTTTTTTTTAGTTATAAATAAGAATTCCCGACATAACCTTGAAAATTAGGCCAGAACACCAAATCTTCCGTACAACGACAAAGCATAGTACAATCTAAATTTTCATAGTTTTGAGAAAACTGAGTTTTTGTATTTTTAACCTTAGCCCATTGTAATTATTGTCTAAGCCAATATACTTAAAATGCTAATAAGTATCAAAAATACTCTAAATTCGGGAATCACTCTTAAAACTATTGCAAAATATTGTGTTATAGTATCAAATAACTTACTTTGTTTTGTAAATCTTTTTGAAAATATAAGCAAAAACAAATTTACAAAATCAAAGCTAGTATGTGCATTAGACCGGTTCATAAAAGTATGGGGAAAATTATGCGTCGTTTTTTCTTCGGTGCGCGTCCGAAGTTCGACCCCTATTCGACCCCTATTAAGTACAAAAATATTTTAATACCTAAAAAATTTGACCTCAAATCGCTTGAAGGTCATTTTTGAGCTATGTGAGACTTAAACCATTTTAAAAAATGTCGTGTCTAAACGGAAAAACAATTGAAATATATTTTGATAGGAAACAATTATTAATAGTTCAGTCTTATTAAAGCTTTTTTTTTTTTAAAAATATGCATCTGGTAATTTTGGCGGAGTTTTAAACATGCAATTTTACTCTCAACGAAAAATTATCGTTTTCCCATAAAAAAATTTTTTCTATCCGTTAGAGATAGCGAAAAATGTTTTTTGTACTTAAATTGTTTTTTGTATTAATGCATAAATATTCCTCTTACGCCAGTTCTTCAATTTTTATAGTTTAGGTTTTACTTCCGACATATTCTTTCAACGCTCATATTAAAGGTCACAAAAATATTCGGTGAACTCCTTCTTCCTACTCTAGTTTATTTAAATAAAAAATTATCAAAATCGGCTCAGAAACAGTTTTAAATATTTACAGAAAAAATAATTTTTAAGCTGTAAAACTTTGTAAAAAATATAAAAACAACATTTTGAAAAACTTAATTTTCTTCAATAAAATCATAGGGGGTAGGTGGTAGCTCATGAATTTCGATGATAGAAACTATTTTTTTAATTATAAGTCAAAATGAAGCATTTTTTGCAAATAAATTATGTGTCATATGAATGACTGTGAAAAAATAGAATTTTATAAGAAAAAAAAAATACAACAAAAAATCGTTTGGCTTATTATTTGAACAAAAACTGAATATTTTATAGGTTTATTTAAAACAACATATAAATTATAAAACATTGAATTAGTGAAATAACGCTAAATCTTTTCTTATCTCTCCAAAGTCATTTAATTGATCATTTAGACTAAAAAAACTCAATGAAAATCGATTGAAAAATGGCTGAGATATTCGCTTGCAAAATCAAAACATGAAATTTCAATCGTATTTTTTCTCATTCTGAGACCATGACCTTGCTTCAAGGAAATTTTTTGTACTGAGAAAATCTGCATTATTTGAGATATCTCAATAATTTTGATTTCATTATAACGGGAATTTTTTTAAATACTATCCTTGAAAAATATTACTAAAAAGCTTTCGTATACCGTTATATTTTTGAACACACGACGTTTCATACAAAAATACGTCGTTTTATACAAAACATCTAGAGTTTTCAAAATATCACAAAAATTTGTATATCAAATTAACGAAAATATTTCATAATATACTACTTTTGAGAAACTTCAACATCCCAACATTTAATCACATTTGAAACAGAAAAAAAAATGTTTATTGTAGGGTATCCGTAAAAGATGGCGAAAAATGTCTGAAGTACTTGTTACATATCTTATCAATGTCTAAAATTACCTTTTACATCATGTTTTTCTATTTCTTACAGCTTAGCATTTATTTAATAAATGCTCTTTTTACGCTCATATTTCAGATTGAAGGTCACTAATTTAAAATGCAATCATACTGTGCTGCCAGACCTTTCATCTGATACCTCGTTCACTATTCTACTTCTTCTTAGCCCTGAGATTCCTTACTAAAGTTAATATAAAATTTCAACGTTAATATTTCGGGTCAGAGATCATAAATTTAAAATCTAACATGATTCGGCAAATCTATGGTGCAATACCTTTCGAATGATAAATGTTTCAATGCCCTTATTCTAAAATAATTATCAAAAAAGTGTACGACAACATTTGATGTTTGAGTATTAATATATAAGAAGATAACACAGAGGAACAAAAAAGACATTTTTTTCTGCGGCATAAGTTTTTGGAGTCAATTAAGATACATGGGATAATGAAGTTTCAATCCTATAATTCACATTGCTTTAATTGACTCTAGTTCTCGCGATAAACCACTTTTTTAAAAATTATGGTTGTTTCATAACAGATCTTAACATAACTCTAGAACAGTTAGTCTGATTTGGTAAAATAAAAAATCCAAAAAATTCGCAGCTAAATTACCTTCAAGATACATCTACATTATTTTTAAATTAGCTGAATAGTTTCGGAAATATTCAGAAAGTTCTTCTGAAAAAAACATTTTTTTATGCAAAATTTCAATTTTTTTCCTATGGGATTTTCTTTGGTATTTTATGCTTATTAATTTCAAATCATCGAGGTACAAAATATATGGATAAGAAGTAAATTCGTCAAGTTATCGATCTTCAAGTGCATAAATCTCTTATAAAATAAATCAAGATGAAATAACTGTTAAATGTTTAATATATTGAGAAAATTTTATGTTATAAGCGAAAAATGCAATTAATAACTAATAACAATATCAATCAGAATTAGCAAAAATATTTCTAAATTAGTTAGGAAACACTTTTGTAAGTGATTGTCTGTTGTATTTTTGTTCACGATTAGTCCCTTTGTAAGGTCCACCAGTAGTCTGCCATCATATGGCAATCCCATCGGCCTTGATATCTATTCTCCATTGTCTTGATATTTTTTTTTTTTTTTTAGAAAAAAGATCAAAGAACCAAGGCATGCGCCTTATACAAACAAGGTTTGGTCTTTGACCTGAAAGGAAAGGATAGATTATTTAGAGGAATTGATTGGAACCATACGTGAATTATTGATTAGGCGGAAACAACCGTGACAGACAATTTGAATTGCTTTTATCCGAGGCTAGTGTTATGCCTTAACCTCGGCAAGCATTTCCAGCCCTTAGTTGTTCCTGTCCATTAATTCCACATTTTCCACAATTTAGCTGTGGATTTTTTGTTTTTCCATAATTCTTAAATGTGCAGGAAAGAATAAAGAAAGTGAAAAGAACCATGCCCGAGCCCGGATTCGAACCAGGGACCTCTGGGTTGATAATCTAGCGCACTCTCCACTAGACTACAAAGGCCGACAATCCTGATATCCTGAATTGATATCCTGATCAAAACGCTCTCTTTGTTCTATGTTCCATGAACTCAGATCCAAGCCCGACGCCCTTCTTTGCTAGTCTGTCAACCTCTCGTTACCATTAATGCCCTGGTGACCTAATAGTAAGTGAATCTGAATTTTGTGCAAAAATGTATGCCGCAAAAAAAAATTCTGTTGTTCCACTGTGTATTTATTTATAAGTTTTTTATCAAAATGAGATATCATCATTAAATGTGAATTAAACCAAAACATGCCAATTGATTTTAATAAAATAAGGCTTATTTTCTCTGTTACATATGTGCGTTTATAACTTAATATTAAAAAAGAGCTATTTTAACGTTTTTCATTTTTTATGAATTATAAAATAACAAAAAGTTTAAACTTTGCATAAGAAAATGTTTTTTTCAGAAGAACTTTCTGAATTATTTCCGAAACTATTCAGCTAATTAAAAAATAATGTAGCTGTATCTTAGAGGTAATTTAGCTGCGGATTTTTGCATTTTTTATTTTACCAAATTTGACTAATTGTTCTGGAGTTATGTTAAGATCTGTGATGAAACCTCCTTAATTTTTAAAATAGTGGTTTATCGCGAGAACTAGAGTCAATTTAAGTAATCTAAATAATAGGCTAAGATCTTCATCAATTTATATACTAAAATTGACTACCAAATCCCATGCCGCAGAATCAGTGTTGCCCTGTGTAATGATATACATATGTGTAGCTAAGAAAATTGCTTAAAACATAGATTTGTGTATATAACTTTGGAGTGATTTTAAATATTTGAAAATTTTTCACAGAAATTATTTCTTGAGCTGTAGAACTTTGTAAAAAATGTAAAAACAACATTCTGAAAAATTAAATTTTCATCAAAAAAATTATAATGGGTAGCTCATGAATTTCAATGATAGAAACTGTTTATTGAATTATGTGTCAAAATAAGGCAATTTTTGAAAATAAATGATATGTCATATGAAAGAGTGTGAAAAAAGAACATGTCATAAAAAAAAAATTACAAAAAAAAAAAAAGTCTTATTTTTTTAACAAAATCTAAATATTTTAGAAGTTTTGTTTTAAAACAATATAAAACATACAATAAGCATTTTCGTATGTAACATGTGTGAATGTATGTTGTGATGGTAAAATTGCTTATAAATAGTAAATTCTGAAAAATTCGCTTTTTTTACATCAAAGCTATGAAAACTATAGCTTTTCTCAGTACAACGTGTTTTTATATGAAAATCCCTGGTTGTAAAAAATAACGGTGTACGAAAGTTTTTATGGGTAATGTTCTTACAGATGTTTTTAAAAAAATTTCGACTATTTTTAAAACCAAAATTTTTGCGATAATTTGAAACTTAAGATTTTCTTAGTACAGCACATTTTCTTAAAGCAAGGTCATGCCTCAGAGCTAGAAAAAAAAATTGTAATTTCAGAAGGTTGGTCGAATTTCGACCACAGGCAATACTAGTAAATTAAAATTCCCGACATAAACTTGAAAATGAGCCGAATAAGGCCCGAACACCAAATGCGATTGTATTTATTTAAGTGAAAGCGTGTAACGAGTTTACTTATCTAAAGTTTTTAGCGTACTTCTTAGGAACTACCATATTAATTTCTACTTTGAGTTTTATTTTTAATAAAAATTCACAACGATATACAATAATGCATCGAATGGGTACGAAATTAAAAAATTATAGTTGTACTTTTTTTTAAAAAAAAGTATGCTATATAGAACCCTATTTCGTAGTTATATAACATTTAAAAGATTTTTTAAAGTATCTTTAATAATGAATAAATCGTCGCTTGAGAAAATAAATGTCGTATGGGAATATTTTCACTTTTGAGATTGTTGATAAAAAGGGGCTATAAATTCTAAAAAATAGCAGTAAGTCCACAAATTGTAATCTATTGTGAAATGTGTCCGCAGATAAACCTGAAATTTTGAAGAATATTGCTCCGCTAGATTTAGAATTATAGCTCCTTTTTCTCAATGATCTCAAAAGTGAAGATTTTCACATACGACATTTATTTAATCAAGCGAAATGCTAGGCTTTTATCCCACACCCTTTTTTTAAGAAAATCAAGTTATTTAAAATTAAGTTAATCAGCCCTATCATTAATAATTTTTCACGCGGAATATCGGAAATGGGAGTTTTCATTTTTAACCGCATTTAAAAAGGAGGAGGTTCTCAAGTTGATTGGTTTCTTTGTTTTTTTTTTAAATGTATGTACATCGATAACTCCTAAAGTACTAGCCTGATTGCAGCAATTTTTTGTCAACAGATAGAGACATTGAACGTGCCCGTCTAAAAAAGTGGGCGGTATTCAACAAAGGGGCGTGGATATAATAAAAAACGCTGTAACTAGAATAATATTGACACTAGGACACTGAAATTAGGTACAGGGGTAGGAACAATTATTACAAATTATTTTCAAGGAGTGGGCGTTATGTGCTAAAGGGCGTGGAAATATTATAAAAACGCTGTAACTTGAATAATATTGACACTGGGACACTGAAATTAATTACAGGTTTAGGCATAATTATGAAAATTTACTGCCAAGAAAGTGGCGATATTGGGCGGAAAGGCGTGGCAATATAAATAAGAAAAATACTGTATCTCAGCTAATTTTGACACTAGGGACTGGAAATCGGTGAATGGGTAGGAACAATTACTACAAATTACGGTCAAGAAAATGGGCGTTATTCGACAAAGGCATGGCAACATAAGAAAAACGCTGTAACTCGAATAATATTGACACTAGGACACTAAAATTAGGTACAGGGGTAGGAATAATTATGAAAATTTTCAGTCAAGAAAGTGGGCGATATTGGATGGAAGGGCGTGGCAATATAAATAACAAAAATACTGTGTCTAGTCAAAGCTAATATTGACACTAGGGTACTGGAAATCGGTGAATGGGTAGGAACATTATAACAAATTACTATCAAGGGGGTTATTGGACAAAAGGGCGTGGCAATATTAGAAAGACACTCTCGAATAATATAGACACTATGGTAATACAATTCATTACAAGAATGTGTAGAATTGTTACAAAACACTATGAAGAAAGTGGGTGGTAATAGACAAAGGGCGTGTCACTTTTAGAAAAACACTGTATCTCAGTTAATATTGACACTAGGGTACTGAAATTTAGTCCAGGGGTAACCACAATTACTACAAATTATGTTAAAAAATGTGGGCGTTATTCGACAAAGGAAGTGGAAATCTTAGAAAAACACTGTAACTCGAATAATATTGACACTAGGGTACAGAAATTCGGTACAAGAATAGGTAGAATTATAACAAAACACAATCAAGAAAATAGGCGGAATTTTTCAAAGGCCGTGTCACTATAAGAAAAACACTGTATCTCGAATATTGACACTAGGGTACAAAAATGGGCAAAATTGTTGTCATAATCTCTAAAAAGAAAGAAATAACTTTTTAACAAAAAAAAAACCAACTTCAAAACCACTACAAAGTAAAAAATAATTTTAAATTACTTTTCACATTAATTCTTGGTCAAATTTGATAATTTATTTATATATATTATTAAATTGAAAATATTGGTATAATAATTTTTTTTGTATTGTTATCATAAATATACTTATTTCTACATGAATATAAAACATTAAAGTCGGCGCTTATATAATCAGACTCTTATAAAATTACGCTCCGGCTTTAAAGGTTTTATATTCATGAAGAAATACATAAATTTATGATAATAATACAAAATAGAAAAAATTATAATAATAAGATTTCTAATTTAATAATATATATAAATAAATTATCAAATTTGACCAAGAATTATTGTGAAAAGTAATTGGAAGTGGCGGGCGTAGCCTAGTAGGTAGAGTGCGTGGCTTCTAAGCTAAAGAACCGTGGTAGCCCGGGTTCGATTCCAGCTCAGACAGAAAGTTTTTTCAATTGAATTCATTTTTCTGTTCGGTCATCACCTCTCTGCAGACAATGGCAAACCTCAGAGAGTAAAAATTGCCATGTAAAGCTTCTTGCGAATAGAAGCCGTTCGGAGTCGGCACAAAACACGTAGGTCCAGTTCTCGATCATTTGTGATCAAGCATTTAATAACACGCACAACACAAGTGATCAATAGGAGCTAGGTCAAAGTCCTTTCAAGGGCTGAAATGGCCAGTTTATTTTTTTTTAATTTAAAATTATTTTTTACTTTGTAGAGGTTTTGAGGTTGGTTTTTTTTTTTGTTAAAAAGTTTTTAAGATAGCAGACATCACATTTTTTTACTCACATAAATATTAACGTTTTTGATTTTGATGTTTCAAAAAATTTAGCATGTTTTTTCAAAAAAACAATAAAGAAGATTATTTTTAATTGTATTTCGTTTATGAAAATAATTTTTTTTGTGTAACCATTTTTATGTAAAAAAATTTTCTTTATCTTCAAAATAACACTTTCAAACTCAAAAATTTACGAATTTTAATTAGGTATAACAAAAAAAGGATTATTGAATTTAAAAAAAAATTGTAATTTTGATGAATAAATTTTTTTTTTATAAACAAAATAAAATGTGCCTGAAAGTGGAGTTTTTAATTAATACAAGTATCAATATTTACGACACAACAGATGTATCTCCCAGAGAAAATCATGTAAAAAATTAATATAGGTCCAAAGGGGTACCTCCCTAGGTTCTAAACGATTTCGATAATTTTTAGTATACATCTTTTACTTTATTTGCCTAACCTTCTCATTGAGATTCGTTAACATCGGCCTTCTTTCGTAGGCACCTCCCATACAAAAGCACTGTGCGATGTGATAATCAAGGACGAATCTCGATCCAGTCAAATCAACAACTCAATTGGTATGTTTTAGTTCAAGTGTCAAGTGGGCAATAAAATCCATTAAGCATTTACAGATCAATCTTGCAATTAAAGTGCATATGATTTTATGCAAACAACTTCCCAAACACTGCTACTGATTTTGTAAACATGATGTTGTTGTGTTAATCTGCTGTCAAAATCAAAATATTCCACTTCGCCTCAGGCCTCACACAAAACATCTTACGATATGAAGAAGTTGTGAAGTCGTGTGTGTGTGCATTGCGACAAAATATTTCAACACCTGTCATTTAGTGTAAACTTAACGTGCAAAACAGCTTTAACAAATTATTAAATTGTAACATAGAATCGTCAAGTTGATTCAAGTTGGTATAGCTACTAAAGTCAAGTTTAATGACTAAGCCAAGCTATCCCTGCAATCAGTAACTTTTTATAACTATCTTTGGTCTAGGTCAGCCAGGCAACTTTGTTGTAAGCCGTACAACTCACTCAGTAACAGCAAACTTATTACACTGTAACTGTAACAACAGCTACATAATTTACCATGCATTAAAAAACTACAACCAAATCATAACCAATTGACTTTGTTTGGTTAAATTGCTAATCGGCTGATCGATCTTGTTAATTTTGTTGGATTGCCACTTATACATTGTTGTCGTTACGGCTTGAGGTTATAATTAACTGTAATTGTAAAATAATTTTTTTTTTGTTTGTTTCTCTACGTCAGCATGACAACGACTGCCGCTCAGAATTGTTGATGATGGAAAATATTTTAGTTCGAAAATATTTTTCATTTGTTTCTATTCGTTCCACGTCCACTTATTAGCACACATTTATTTTAATCGCTTATTCGATCCGGATTATTAACATAATACCCATTAATAAATAGCCAGCAAAAAACTGTCATTCATTTCACAAAAATTGCCGCTGATTGATTTTACTCTAAAACAGTGAGCTATTTTGAATTTATCTATGATCAACAATTATTTCTTCTATGGAATTTACAGTACTTCAAAATAATTAAAATCAGTCAGTTTTGTCATTTTGTGAAAATTTTACCAAAACAGGTACATTTTTTTTTGCGATATTAAAACGTAAAATTTATTTCCATTTGGGTAAATATTTGCAGAAACCAGAAAAAAAAATCTTAATTTTTGTGTCTTAATTTTATGTCTTATTCGAAATCGGTTGGATTTTTCAGAGCCAGTTTAAAAAAAAGTTATCCGTTATTACTCCCAAAGGATATTGTCTGAACAAAATAATTTTTTACTTCCGCTTGTTTTATATTTTTCTACTTTGACTGACTGTAGTGAAGAGACTTTCTCTGTTAGGCCTTTTACACATGGAGCAATTGAAAAGTAATGCAACTGCAACAAAAGTTGCTAACCAATCCATTTATACCGTAGCCTTCATATGAAAACAACACGAGCACAACAAGTTGGCAACACGTTTTTAACCAGTTCAATGCAACACAGCTTGCTGCAATTTTAATCGGCGATTTTGTGTTGCATATTGTTTTTTGTTTGACATCAGCTTGCTGCCGTTCTTTTAATATTCTTCCTTATGTATGGATGCACCCAAATTCTATTTTGACGTTGAATTCTTCGCGTATGACAATATGAAATAAAATCTTCATCACACGAATCGCTTTAACAACTTAAATTTTTTGTTTCTATTTAACATACTCAGTAGTCCAAGTCTGAAAGAAATCTTGAATGAATCATGCACTCCTCTTTGACGAAACATGCTGATTTGTTTATACATTTCATTGACGAAAATCTCATACAAAAGTTCCAAATTCGTGCATGGTTTTAACAGCCCTATTCTGGTTGTTAGCTTAAGCTTAGTATGCTGTAGGAACGAAAATTTTTGGGTATACAACTCTATACGCGAAATTTTGGTGTAGAGTCAAAATTTTTGTGTGAAGAAAAAGCACTTTCTGTTCTGGTTGACAGATTCATATTTTTATTGCTGCAATTTTATCTATAGTAATAAAACTCATTTTCTGTTTGTTTGTTTGTTTGTTTGTTTGTTTGTTTGGCCTTTATACAAATCTAAACGGCTGAACGGATTTTGCTCAAACTAAGTATACATATTAAGTGCATTCCAACTTAAAATGTTACATACTTAGTTTTTGCCACGCACCCTCCGAAATTTTTCAACTAACGGTAATTTTATTACTATAAAACTTTTTAGTATCGGAGATTTTTGTGTATATAATTTTAAAATTTTTTTGTTATTTTAACATCAAAAACACTGACATATCTTTAAAATTGGAGAAATTTTCAGTACAACGACTTTTTCATAAAACATCGTTACCTAAGAATGAGAAAAAAACGACATGAAAAGCAAAGTTTGGTTTTTCGATGCAAATATCTCCGCTGTCCATTAATATATTTCATTCAAATTTTTTTTGTTCAAAAGTTCAATAAAATTACTTTACAAAAATAGGTTTAACTGTACCGTTAAGTCAGTGTATATATCTTTTATGATTATGTCAAAAAAGGCCCAAAAAAATGAAATCAATCCAAAATTGCACATCTGATCATATGAAATAGCATTTATTTGCAAAAATTCTTCCAGCTAAGCGCAAAAATTATTTTACTGTTTTTGTCATCAAAACAACATTTGATTTTTTTCGCGAAATTTATTTTTTCCAATATGTTGTTTTTATATTTTTTACAAAAAAGTCAAGTCTCAAAAATAATTTATGTGAAAAAAATTAGCCCAATATCTCTTTTCAATCAAAAGTTATGGCTAAAAATCTATTTTTTCATACCAGACTAATAAATAAAACTTAGTTTTGTGTTAAAATTTTCTATTTAGTTTGAACGTCCCCATTTATCTCTAAGAATGCAGTTGTGTGTCTAAAGTAATTACGAACATTTTGGATTATATAAAATCTTCTTTATAGTGGATCTACTTATTTTTTGCCTCCCCACCCTCACCCCCCTCCTGTTAAATTTGTTTTGTTGTGATGGCTCTATTTTTTCTCACTATTGTGTCACCGTTGTCACTTAGTTCTTTATAAATGGTACTTTAAATGTTGTATATATATCACAATTTTATCGAAAAGATGACTGTGAATAAGAATGCTGTAAAAGTTAATATTTTCATGTAATCAGTTTCAGCTATATATAAGGCGATACACATAAGGCGAAACATATGCGCATCTGGTCAGCACAATTATTTCATTAGTTTTGATATTTGCTTTAAATTCACAGATAGATGGCGCCACATTTGTAAGATGTGTGGGTACAAACTATACATACACCTTGCGGTGAAATGCTGAATAATGTTTTTTCAAAAGTTTCTTCAAATTTAATACCACACGTTTGGGATTACAGACAGGTGGCGCTATTTTCTGCTTACAGAAGAATATCTGATGTTCTTTTGCAGCTAGCAGATAAGTTTTGCGAAATATTTTGCGAAAATGCTATTGCTACCAAACTTTTTTAAAGTAAAATAATGCAGTACTGCCAGTTTTTTCAGTTGCAGCGTCATCTAGCGTCGTAAACACTTAAAAACATAGAATTGGATCAATTTAAATGTCCAGCTCACTTGCTGGACTTTTTGTTGTTTTTGCTTTGCTTGCAAATGCGATTATATGATCCTGATCTCCAATAAAAAAACGCAGCTAATAGAAATTTTAGTAGGTACAATCATTTTTAGCACAACGAATTTTCATAAAAAATTGATAGCTAATAATAAGAAAAAAATTATATGAAAATCAAAGTTTTTACTTTTAATGCCATAACTCCGCTGTTTTTAATATATTTTATTAAAAATTTTTTTGTTAAAAAGTTTAATATGTTTTTTAATATAAATCTTTGTTTAGACGTTAAAATGTCCATATCTCAAGGACGCATTGAGTCCCACCATAATTTTTATTTTGTTGAAAAGGTAATTGTGCTTGCTTTAGGATTAAGTAAATATAAAAATTCTTTTTAATTTTTAAAATATATTTTTCGTACCCCTTCTTTGAATTCAATTAGCTCACCGCAAGAGATTGGACCACCAACAACAAATAACGGTAGATAAATAAAATTAAATAAAATAAAATTCAAATAAAATTCAACATTTTTTTCATTATTCCCGATTTTAAGAAACATTTAATCGAGAAGTGTACGTTAAAATGTTTATATAAATGACTCTCGAGAAACACCGGGTATATCAGCTAGTAACCTATAAAAGTCAAGACTACACATTAATAAACTATATAAATGCAACAATAAATTAGTTAAATAACAAATTCAACACTTAAACATACTTACTGCTTATTTTTTATTGTTGAATGGCAAATTTCCGCGCCAATTAAATGTACGGGCATATAATCGACAGCAAAATTTTGATATTTCAACTCTCCACTCACGAATGGAAATTTGGCAACATAGCAATAATTTTCGCTTATACAGCGTACCAGCTGGCGAAAAAAAATTTCGCTGCCTGTTCGTTGTCAAAAATCTCAATGTATTTCTTATGGAAATTTTTTTTCGTTCGTACAGCATACTAAGCTTAAGCACATAAATTTCATTCGTTGTTAAGACTCTTTCTGTCATTAACAAAATTGTCAGGAAAAGAGCTTTTAAATTTGCAGCAGAATACGAAACCTTAACAAATTGTTAATATTAACTATTTTGTTAATGTGGTGAGCTTTGTTAAGCTGCCAGAATAGGGCTGTAAAGCTTTCTGTTTTTGATGAACGAAAACAAGACAGATTTGTTAAAGAATTATCGACAAATGTAACTCACGCAGTAAGTTTCTATAAGAAATCATCATGGCATATTATTATTTAAAACATAGATTTGAAATATAAGTGTATATAACTTTTAAGTGGTTTGAAATATTTGAAAATTTTTTTCACAGAAATTATTTTGTAAGCTGTAGAACTTTGTAGAAAATATAAAAACAACATTTTGAAAAATTTAATTTTCATCAAAAAAATCATAGAAACTGTTTTTTGCGTTATGTGTCAAAATTAAGCTATTTTTGCTAATAAATGATATGTCATATGAAAAAGTGTGGAAAAAGAACATTTTATAAGAAAAAAATTACAACAAAAACGTTTGGCCTATTTTTTGAGCGAAAACTGAATATTTTAGAGATATTTTTGAAACCATATAAAACATTGAATTGGCGAAATAATGGGAAAACTTAAAAAGCCAATTAATTGATCTTTTAGCCAAAGAAAATTTGATGAAAATCGATTGAAAAATGGCCAAAATATTTGCTTGCAAAATCAAAACTTGAAATTTCAATCTTTTTTTCTCATTCCGAGGCGATGACCCTGCTTCAAGGAAATACCTTGTACTGAGAAAATCTACACTTTTTAAAATATCTCAATAGTTTTGATGTCATTATAACGGGAATTTGTTTTAACATATTATCCGAGAAAAATATTACCAAAAAAGCTTTCGTACACCGTTATATTTCTGAACCAACGACGTTTCATACAAAAATACGTTGTACTGAAAACATCTATAGTTTTCGAGCTATCACAATAATTTTCATGTCAAAATAACGGAAAATTTTCATAATTTGCTATTTGTAAGAAATTTCACCATCACAATATATATTCACACTTTTAACATAAAAAAATGCTTATTGTAGGGTATCCGTAAGAGATGGCGCAAAATGTCGGAAGTATTTTTTGCACACCTTATCAATGTCTAAAATTTCCTGTTACATTATATTCTTCCATCTGTTACAGTTTAGAGCTTTTATTTAATAAATTCTCTTTTCACGTTCATATTGCAGGTCGAAGGTCACTAATCTCACGAAATGTAATCATACTCATTCATTATTCTACCTCTTCCTAGCCTTGAGATTCCTTACTAAACTAATACAAGCTTTCAACGTTAATATTTCGAGTCAGAGGTCATCAATTTAAAATCTGAAATTATTCTGCATATAAAGGGCGCAGTACCTTTTGAATGATATAAGTTTCATTGCCCTTATTCTAAAATTAATATCGAAAAAGTGTACGACAACATTTGATGTTTGCCAAGTAATATATAAAATAATAAAATTAAATATTATTTGATATTTTAAATAATTTGGGTTTTCATTCTTAAATAAATCTTTAACTTTTTTAAAATATAAAAAATCATAATGGTTCTTATTAAACAAACTTATTATATAATTTAAATATACAAAAATTTAGAAAATATCTTTAATTATGGACCGTAAAGATTATGATTTATTTAAAAAAAATATATCATTATTTAAAGAAATAATACCATTACGTTATATTTTAATTTTTTCAATCTTTCTAATCTGAATAAGTAATTATGATTTTGACTTAGTGTTATCTTAGAAACTTTCGAGTGTTTTTGAATATTTTAAATATGAATAAGAATTAAGTTTGGATTTTTATTTTAAAAATAAATAAAAAATACGCAATTGTTTTTGCTAAGACGCTGATATTAAGAGAAATAGTTGTTAGCGGTCCCTGCTTTTAATACAGCTTATAGCCATTATTTTAAAATTTTGGCATTTCGGGATCCCAAAAAATCCCAGGATCATGAAATTCAAATCTCGAAATTCTGGGATTTGCCAAAACCCTTTGGGATTGAAAGCCCTAGTAGTTACCGACCTAGTTATGGCTAATTTAAGTTCTCATTTCCCCACTACGAGCTTATAGCCAGCTTATCTATCAGACAAACCCACACAGAAAAAAACCGATATCGATAAAATTTACATAAGATTAAGATATAGTAAAAACTCGCCAGCAGCAACTACTTAAAAAATTTAACCTTTAATTGACAGTAAATAATTCATCACATGGTTTCAATAAATATAATACAACAACAAAAAACTTTATTGTGCGGATCTTCATAAACCTTTTTACTGCTGTATTTATTACATGGCGCGCAATACACGTTTATAGAGTAACATTTAATGCTTTGATTTTTTTATATTTAGATACTAAATCACGAAATGTTGAAAAAAAATGTATATTCCTTTTATGACTTGTTTTTTTTTATATATTTAAACTGCTCTGAAAATATTAATATGCCATTTAAATAAATGTTACTTGTGTGACGTAGCTTAAAATATATAACTACATTTAAAAAGCACATTTACTGAAAGAGTAACGAAATTAAAATAATATATATTTTTTTTTTAAATCAAACAATTCTATTTCGAAAATAACACATAATTCTGTGATCTCGTAAAATTTTATAGCGTAACATTCTCCAGATCCATTTGAATTTCAAAATCAAAAAGGGAATTAAATCACTTTTCAAATAAAAATTTCAATCATTTCATTAGTCAACTAATTTTTTGTTATAAGAAATTTTAGTAATTTTAATTTCTTCAAAATTAAAATTTCATAAAAATGTAAATATAAGAATAGCTAGATTGATTTTTTGGAAAAAAGACTAAGCCTACTTTTTAGAATAATCGACTATCAAAAAAATTAAAAAAATTCATAAGTAGAATTAATAATTTTTTCTTATTAAAGATCAAAGAACCAAGCCCTATACAAACAAGGTATGGTCTTTGACCTGAAAGGAAAGGGATACAGGCCTGTAGCCAGGGTGGAAAAAGGGGGGCAATGCCCTCCTCAAACCCCTGGCAAACAATGAAAACTTTAAATGAATAATTAATATAAATTTTTTTGATATATTTGTTTATTGCTTTAAAATTAGTTTAGTTTAAAATAACAAAAAATATACACATTCACCTTATTCATGACTTGAATATGTATATGAAATTTGTTAAACAAAACATTTCAGACAAATTGTTACAATTTTTCAAATTTCTACTGCTACCAACCTACTGCCAACCTTTGCTACCAAAAAATAAGATTTGAATTTTAATAATTTTTTAACCCGCATCCATACACGCAGAGAAAAAACATAATTGCAACAACCATGTTTTAAGAGGATCATAGTATGATTCGGATTATGATTGTTGCTAACATGTCCTTCAACATATAATATTTTTTTTTGATAATTATAAAATGATTACAACAACTATATATAGAAAAAGAACTTTTTTGTAGGAACCAAAATATTATTGAAACAATCTTATTCTCTTATTGGGTCAAAAATAGAATGCTTGCAACAACTATATTATGAATTTATTTTTAGGATCCAGAATATTATTGAAACAATAATTTTATTTTTTATTTTCATGCACTCCAATTTCCATTGTCTGGGCTGAACAGAAATATTAATTCAATTAAAAAATCATTTGACAAAATTTTCTGTCCGAGCTGGGGCTTGAACCGCGGCTTTTTCGCTTACGAGCCACGCACACTACTCGTAGGTCACAGCCGCTACTATCGCTCGCCTGACTAATACCATTCATAAGCATGGTACATTAAATGCATTGTCACAAAAAAAACAATTTGTGTGATAAACAAAATATGGTCAGAATTGCGAAATATATTTACGGTAAATAGAAATATGTTTGCTATAATTAAAGTCGAAAATGTCACTTTTCTGCGTGCTGTTTTTAGGATAAGGCGATTAAAAATAAACCATTATAATTGAACAGTTGACAAACGAAACGGCACATAGCCACGAATCGATAAAACTTATTGTATCTGAATGAAGTGAAAATTTTTCTTGCAAACTGTTCAGACGCAATAAATTTTTTCGATTTTTGGTTATGTTCTGCTTCGTTTGCCAACAATCAAAAAATAGTTCAGAAAAACATTAAAAATTCTAATATGTTTGTCTCTATAATCATATTCGCATTTATCATGATTGACAGAACTACTGCATTTTTGTTGCAACTAATAGTTGAGGCAATCATAATCTTATTTCTAGCAAAAATTTACAAAAACAAAAGATTTAAATCAAAACGTGCATGTTTGTTCTTAATATATAAATCTGAATAAAAAATTTGCATCAATTTGATGCAAACGACGGATAAGGGTTAATTAAATTTTTTTATTTGTTTTACTTAAAAAATGTCTTATACATATGTTAGCCCATTTCGCTGCTCTTTCTTATATTTCTAGCCACTTTAAATAAATCTTGTATTATTACCTTCATTTTATTACAAAGTCCATAATTAATTTTTATATTATTTTTTATGTATTAATCTTATGTATAAAAAGATCTACATATACATGTATATATTATAAAATTAACTGTTTTTTAATATATATGTGTAATGTATTCATTTCACACGTTAAAATTTTTTTTTTATTTAAATGAAAAAACCAAAAAATTTCACCCCCCCCCCCCCAAGATTCATGCCTGCCCACTGTCTTCTTGGTTTTTCATAATTCTTAAATGTAGGAAAGAACAAAGAAAGTGAAAATAGACATGCCCGAACTCGGATTCAAACCAGTGACCTCTGGATTGATAGTCTAGCTCACTCTTCACTCGATAACAAAGGCCGACAACAAATAACAAAATTTATATTTTGAGTAATGTAGCAAAACTTGGACAATAATCATGTCCTATTGTCCATAATTGAAAGAAGCCATTCCTTAAGTTTCATATTTAAGAATTAATGCAAATATTTACATAAAATGCTTTATATTTAACGACTAAAAAAGAACTCAGTACTCTATAAACGGTTAAAAATCTTGAATTGATTTTTACACACAGGACAACACCAAAAAAATTACTTTTTGCCAAGTGCCGAAAATAACAGTTATTTTTTAAAATTTCAAAGTAAAAATCATTATGTACAAATCACTGCACGTAAGAAGTTAATGCACCAAAATATTTGTTTATCTCTTCACTATTCAAAAATATGAAGAGTTTAATATTTTTAAGTTTAATTTTTTTCCTCACAAAATAAAACTTAGTTTTGAGTTTTATTTTTTCCCTCACAAATAATAGTTATCTTTTAAGTTTCATTTTTTCCTCCCAAAATAAAACTTATTTTCGAGTTTTACTTTTTTCCTCACAAAATAACAGTTATTTTTTTTAATTTTATTTTTTCCTCTCAAAATAAAACTTGTATTTGAGTTTTATTTTTTCCCTCACAAATAACAGTTATTTTTTTTAAGTTTTATATTTTTGCTCTCAAAATAAAACTTATTTGTTTAGTTTTATTTTTTCATTCACAGATAGAGGTTTAGTTTCATGTTTTAAATCACAAAAAAAAATTTGAGCTATATTCGAGTTATATTTTTCCAATCTAGTAATTTCTAACTATTTTGTATATCATTAAAAAGTATTTTTACACTTGTGAGGGAAAAAATAAAACTCAAATATAGATTAACTTTGAGGAAAAAATTAAACTAAAAAAATAACTGTTATAAATAAGGGGAAAAAATAAAACTCGAAAATAAGTTTTATTTTGTGAGGAAAAAATAAAACTTTAAAATAAGTTTTATTTTGTGAGGAAAAAATTAAAACTTAAAAAATAACTGTTATTTGTGAGGGCAAAAGTAGAACTCGAAAATAATTTTTATTTTGTAAGGAAAAAATAAAACTTAACAGATAACTATTATTTGTGAAAGAAAAACTAAAACTCTAAAATAAGTTTTTTTTTGTGAGCAAAACAAAAAACTTAAAATTCAACTATTATTACTAAGCAGAAAAATAAAAGTTGGAAAAATAACTATTATTTAAGGATTTTTTTTTAACAAAACTTATAACAGTAACGGTTCCTGCTTTTAATTCTAAGAAAAAATTTTAACATTTTCTTGTCCAAAAAAGATTAGGTTTTAATCCGTAAAAAGTTTAAAAAAAGCAATATAAATATCAACTAAAAATAAAAACTTTTCTGAACAGTTCATGATTTGAACACACGTCCTTCGATGTGCTGGTCCAACACCTTATTCACTCGTCCCTATCAGTTGTTAAAAAGGTTTCACTTATTTTGCATCATTACGAAAGCAAAAAAACTTGCAGAAAGTAAGCAAGCAAGCAAGCAAAAACGTGTGTTAGAGACCCAGCTGAATTAAACTATAATAAAAAAATGTCTGTCCAGTTCGTGATTTGAACACACGTCCTCTGATGTGCTGGTCCAACACTTTATGAATTCGTCCAACTCGGTCGTTAATAAGACTTCGCTTAATTTGCATCATTACGAATGCAAACAAGCTCCTTTCATAAACGTGGGTTTGAGACTCAGCTAAATTTAACTACAGTAAGTATTAAAAAATAGTACTTTTTGGATTAAAAACACCTTTACACCAAAGTTTGGAATAAAAAGTAGTCCAAAATTTTTAACCGTATATTAAGCATTAGGAACGGTTTTTATGAAGTATTAAGTACAACAATCGAATGTGTTTTTTTTTAAGCTCATCATATTAATTGTAAAATTTTTTTCTTAGTTATTAATAATTTTACTTAAAGTCATAACTTCAAGAAATTTTATTTTTAAAACTTATTTTGATATTTTGATAGCCAATAAAGAATTGTTATATTGACGAAATCACCTTCGGGTCTTGACCTTTTTTATGTAAAACATACTGAATTTATAACTAGATCTTTATCCAAGAATGTCTTTTAAATTTGAAATTTTTTATAACAAACTTAACGAATTTGGACCACAGAGGCGCTTAAAATAACATCGTGGAGAAATGTTTTTAGTACAGTTTCTTCTGTATAAACTTACCTGATGATAGCTATCCGATGTTATATCACCATTCGATTGATCTGCAATCTTTTCAGGCGTATGATGTGTTAAATAGTCCCAGATGGATTCACCTTTGTCATCAGCATTCCAGCCACCTTCAATTTGATATGATGAGGAGCCGACGCCCCATATGAAATCCTTGGGAAAACTTCGCTGATGTTGATTATCTTCTGTTATGCTGTAAAAAGAGATTATTTTTAAATCACTCGGTATTAAAAATAAAATTAAGCGGTTTTCCTATCTAGCGGTATCTTAATATGATTTGTTAATTAAATATGTGTAGATAATGAGATTATAAAAGCCCAATTTTTTTTTATACAGTTTTAATACTTAGTATTGTTCTTATGATATAAGATTAGAAAAGTTTTGGGTAATTAAACTACAACGTTCCATTTTAAGCCCCTTCATGATAAGAAGTACAGGAGTTAACATTATTCTTATGACATTTATAGCTTAATGTGAAAAAAATAAAAGAAGGATTGTAAAGAAGAAAGCTCTAATCTAGCTCACTTTATTATTTTACTGCAGCTTAGCTGATTCTATTCCTTTCAAGTAAATAGTAAAAAGATATTTTCGTTAGTACCAAAATAATTTGTTTTTTTTTTCTTATTCATGTTAGTATTGCTGCATCAGGCATGATATTTGGAGCCTTTAGTAATGTTTTAGGCCTTTTCCAATTTTAAAATTATTTTTCAATTCATTTTAGAACCTTTTGAAAAAAAGAGTTCACTTTTTAAAAGAAACACTTGCTGAGATTGTCTGCTGGGGTATCATTTTAATAAATTTTTCTATTTCAAAAATCTTCTGTATGCAGCTAGCGTTATCCGTGGTAAGCCACAATATAGCACATGAAATCATAGCAAAACAGAGATATCGCATGCGAGGTATAACCGTCTTATGGTGCATTTTTCTAACATTTCTAACTAGTTACTTCCCAGTAGTAAAGAGAAACGTAACGTAACCAATTATTTGTTAAATACAATGTTACTGTGAGGCCTCCAAAACCTGCTTACATTTCTCTATTACATTTGCTCAAACATCGCCGCTTAAACACTTATGACATCTACCTTACATAGTAAGCTAAGGTGGGAGTAGGTATGCACAAGATAAGAGAAAACAAAAACATTGATCGAAAATTCGGTATGCAATACATTTTTTCATATCAAAAATATTGTTGCTCGTTTCTTTCACGACGTTCAGCCTTCGTTTCGTTTTATATAAACTTGCAGCTACCCTTACTTACTTACTTAGTTGGCGCTACAACCGTATGTCGGTGTTGGCCTCATCTAAGAATTTGCGCCAGCCATTTCTGTCTTTCGCTTGCTGGCGCCAGTTGGAAATTCCAAGCTTCGTCAGGTTGTCCTCTACTTGGTCTTTCCAACGGAGAAGCGGTCGTCCTCTTCTGCGTTGACCGCCGCTGGGTACCGAATCGAATGTTTTCTTCACTGGAGCATCGTATTTCATGCGCTGAACATGACCAAGCCAGCGAAGCCGCTCGATTTTAATGCGCTTGACTATGTCGATGTCAGCGTACAGCTCATACAGTTCATCATTCCACCGTATTCGGTACTTGCCATTGACGCAGATTGGTCCGTAGATCTTACGAAGAATCTTTCTCTCGAATGCTCCTAAAGTCTTTTCATCTGAACTGCTTAGCGTCCAGGTTTGTGATGCATAAAGTAGGACGGGCATGATGAGCGATTTATAGAGCGAGATTTTCGTTCGTCGAGAGAGGGCTCTGCTTCTCAATTGTCTACTGAGCCCAAAGTAACACCTGTTGGCAAGCGTTATTCTTCGTTTGATCTCAATGCTGATGTCGTTGGTTGAGTTTATGCTGGATCCCAGATAAACGAAGTCCTTCACAACCTCGAAGGAGGTTATTGTCAACTGTAACGTGGGTTCCAAGACGCTGGGACTGTTTTTTTGCTGACACCAGGTATTTCGTCTTATCTGCATTCACTGCCAGACCCATTCGACTTGACTCTTTTTCTAATCTGGAAAATGCTGCACTGACTTCACGCGTATTATGGCCAATGATATCAATGTCATCAGCGTACGCAAGCAGCATAATACTCTTGTAGAATATTGTGCCAATGCAGTTACCCGCTAGTACAAATTTGAGGGTGATGACATTGAAATGCAGAACTGTAAGTGGAAACAAAATCTTGTTCGTGATCACTTCTTGTTCATACTCACATTATTTTCTTATTATTATTCAAACAACAATTTGACTTTATTCGTCTGTGTAGCAACATCTTGTTTTCAAACAGGAAGTTTTGCAGTAAAGTGTAGTATTTATGAAAATTATTTGTTTCAAACCAGAACAAAATTTTATGTATAAAATAACTACGTGTTATTAAACATTAATTCTGAAATGCTCTATAAAAGGCAATAAATTCGTTCATTGTAAAAATCATTTTCAAAATAATTTGTTTCTTTTGTTTGCTTCCTGCTTGTTGTGGTAATGGTAATGACATTGTAAGATAGAACTGTAAGCGGAAACGAAATCTTACATAATTTTTTTTTTTTCATTCTCAAAACAACAGTTGGACTTTATTCGTATTTTCTAACAGGTAGTTTTGCAGTTTGTGGAAGCTATTAATCTTTATGTTTCAACTAAAATAAAGTTTTATATACAAAATAAAGTATTATTGAACATTAACTCTGAAGTGCTAGATAAAAGATAATAAATTCGATCATTAAGTTGTCAAAATTATTGTAAAAATAATTTGTGGCGTCATTTGCTTTTATTTGCTTATTTTCCGTGTTTTATCTTTCGTTTTCGTTGTGTTTTTGGCGTAGAGAGGATTGTCGTTCAATTTATTTGTGTTCTCTCTAATTTTGTGCGTCATTTTTTTGTTCTTGCTGTTATGTCGTATGTTAATTACTAAATTATTTTTATTATTCTAAAATATATAATTTTTTTTTAATTATATTTGATGCTAAATAATTTATTGTTGCAACAACAACAAGTTATATTTTTAAGAATTATAAAAATATTTTAGTAAATTTTATTATTATTTATTAATTCATAATGTTACTCAATTTACGCTGTACTTTATAAGTGTTTTGTATTATGTTCCAGTTTAGTTATCGTATACAAAAAACCTTTCACCACGAAAAAAATTGTTTTTTAACTTTAATATCGCAATCAATATTCGATCAATGTGTTTCTTTAGATAACCTTTCGAAATAAGCAAACTGGCTCTATTGATTGCTTGGAAAATTTTTTCAAAATCTTTTTAATTTTATTCTTTAATAGGCTTATTGTTCACAAAAGAATTCAGCCACTGTTTTAATAGTTTTTTTTTTTTTGGAAGAAAAAAGAAAATTATTTCATTTTCATTCTTTTTTTGTTCGTTTATACAATTTTTTACCACGCACTTCATTTTTACTTCACTTTTTGTAAGAATTTGTTTTAAATTTCTTCTATTTACCTAAGCGATCCCAGAATTCCATTTGTTTTTGTTATGCAGAAGAGCTGGATGACGTCATGCAGCCCATTGCAAAGAGAGCATTAGATAACGGGAGTGCGGAAAACGCATAATATTGTTTCTATCTTTTTTGGGTTAATGATGCAGAATTGTTTTTCTTATCATGCTTCATATTGTGTAAAAATTTTATATTATATTAAATATAAAATTTTTATTATATTAAATATAAAATTTTAATTAAATAAAGTATTTTAAAGTAAATATTCTCCGCGTGAAAAGAGAATATGCCTCTCTCTCTATTTTCATACATGGTCTTTATGAAGGTCTTCAAGTAAATGATCGATATCTAATACTTTGTTCTTGTTCAAACATAAAGATTAATAAAATTAAATAAAATACACTTTACTGCAAAACTTCCTGTTACAAAACACGATTTTGCTACTCAGACGAATAAAGTCAAATTGTTGTTTGTACAAAGTAAACAAACTATCGATCTTAACAACACAAACAAGATTTTGTCACACCCCGCTTACAATTCTGCATTACAATGTAATCGCCGACAAATTTTTACAAGCGGATAGCTGTTTTGTTTTGATGCATCGATTCTTTCTACTCATGTCATCAGCTTTATTAAGTATGGCTAATCAGACCGTCGGTGTTTGCAGCATACTCAAATATTGAAAATTATTCTTCAGCTATGAGTTTGATTCCAAATTTTTTGTAGAGTATGATTAGCTATTAATCAGGGATGAAAATGTAGGCACAATTGTGCTTTTCTAGCACTTTCGAGATCAGACGGTACTTAGGCACGTGCCTTTTCATTTTGGCACGATTTCAATATATCAGATCAGTAAGTTTCAAATTTCCTCAATTTCACAATTTTGGTATAAAATAAGGACGACTAAAAATTAACTCGATATTTTGTATATCAAAATATATATAGAATTTTCCAAAGCGTACTGTCCTTGCCACACTCGTCCGCTTGCGTAGAGGGAATATTTTCTATTCAAAACAAAGTATCGCAACAAACTTCATTTGGATACATGCTCTGCTCTTGTTCAAACTAAAAGTTTGTTAAAATCAAGTTCATTCAGTTGTTTTAATTATAATATATCTTCATTCAGTAAAGAAAGTCTGCCAATAGAGAAGCTGGAAGATGATAAATTACTTGAATAATATTGTAATTATCTTTTTTTCTTCGTTTTTTTTTTTAGTGACTAGCGGGACATAGGGTCTAATTTTATTGATCATAGCTTTATACTTTTATTAAGATTTGGTTATTGAATCATCTGCATTCACCTTAAATATTTATTTTGTACACGGACATAATTATTTTGCTTGAATCAAGCAAATGTTTTGCTTACAAGCAAATCAGCAAAACTTTGCTCAATCACAGTGTGATTTTAGAAAAAGATTGCTTAATTAAAATCAATCCTCATGTATTTAGGAAAAAGCTAAATTTTAATTAAATTCAAGCAAAATGTTGCTAAGTTATTATAAATTGCAAAAGCATATTTCTACTTAATTCAAGCAAATATTTGCTAAGTTATTCTAAGCTCAAATAGCAAATTTTTGCTAAGCTCATGCAAATGTTTGCTAAGTTATTATAAACTGAAATAGCACATTTTTACTAAATTCAAGCAAATTTCTTCTGAACACACGAGCACACGTTTATTCTTAATGAAGAAAATTAGGAAATGATTGGTTAATAGCGGCGATGGTCGAATAGATAAGCTCATGGACTTACACTCACGCGGCCGAGGTTCAAATCTCCAGATGGTGGTAATTTTTCCATTTAATTTAATGTTCATAATTATTACACTTCAAAAAACCTAGTAAATATTTGCTTGAATTAGGTATAAATTTGCTTTTGCAATTTATAATAACTTAGTAAAATTTTGATTGAACTTGAAGAATTTAAATTTGAAGATCAGCAAATTAACATTAAACATTTTTTATTTCACAGAAAATAATGATAGATTTTCCTAAAAAGCACATGCCTCACTTTGTTTTCCTTTTTCCAGTAATTGCTCGCCTGTTGATCTTATAAAAAAGTAAGGGAGCACAAGTGCTCACTTTTTGATCCCTTTTTTTTACTGGGTTGTTTATGACTGCAAACAAAAATGGAAGTGAAGCTAAATACAACGCAAATATTAATACTTGGACAAGCACATGGTTCTGGCCAGGCATATTTCATTTTTGAGCGTTAATTAAATATACTTCTAGTTTAGGTAGATACCTGTATTTCCCGGTAGCCGCCTAAAATATTGTTGGCTTTCTATTTTTTAAAAAAAAATTCGAAAATATCGTTCCAACACGAAGAAAACTGCAAAAAAAGTCCCCCTCGAACAAACACATATGCCTGGCCAGACCCCTATACAATTTGTATTAAATAAATTATTTTTATACACATTTTGGGTTATTTTTCTGCAAATACAATGCAGATTGTTGTTTTCAGGTATTTTTTTATATTTTGGGTTGCTTTTATGTGAATTCAATGCAGATGTTTGCTTCCAGGTAGTTTTTGTGTTCATTTTTCTCTTATTTCTTTCTTTCGTTTGTGATTTTGGTTTTGAGTTCAGTTAGTTTATAATTAAATGCTGAACATACATTATCGACAGTCTGAAATATAAATTTTTTGTGCGGAAAATAAAGTGAAATTATTACTATTGTTATGGCAGAGGATTAAGAATTTGTGTACAATATGCGCTTGCGTACAGGCAGCCTTACTGATAATTTCCAACAACAACTATCATCAGCGTTACAACGTGATTTCGCACTTCACACTTTGTTTGTGCCCGATTTTGTGCCCGAAGATGACGCCTCGGACATCGAATATGAATTGGAAATTGAAGCAAATGAAATATTCCACAGCGATGAAGAATCCGAAGAAGAAAGTGAGAATGCACCAACTCAAGCTGCAGACGGTTTTTTTCTTGGAAAATATGGTACCAAGTGGAGTACAGCTGAACCCGCTACAGTGAGATTCCGCCAGCACAACATCATGCGTTTCAGAGGTGGACCAAAAAAAACCTGACCACTCCGCTTGAGGTGTTCAAGCTTTTCTTTTCACCGAATATTACGTTCATCATCGTAACACAAACCCATTTCAATGAAAACACAAAAGAATAGAAGAAAACTGATCCCCAAATCTGATGACGACTACCGCAAACGAAAAACTGATAATGATTTACGGATATGCACCTGGAATGTCCGAACCCTTAATTGGGAAGGTGCATCTATCCAACTGACTGATGTCTTGGGAAGATACAAAGCTGATATCACTGCTATCCAAGAAATGCGATGGATGGGACAGGGTTGCATTCGGCATGCACCCTGTGATATCTACTACAGCGGCCATGCGGAGAAGCACGAGTTTGGATGCGGATTTGTAGTTGGCAAGAGACTACGGCCCCACGTCCTGCGATTCACACCTGTGAACGAACGACTTGCCATAATTCGCATCAAGGTTAGATTTTTCAATATAAGCCTAATATGTGCGCACGCTCCGACAGAAGACAAGGACGATGAGATCAAGGAAATTTTCTACGAGCGCCTTGAAAATGCTTACGAGCGCTGCCCCCGCCACGACGTTAAAATCGCGCTTGGTGACTATAACGCTAAGGTGGGCAAGGAAAATATTTTTGGTCCAACAGTCGGAAAGTTCAGCCTCCACGACAACACCTCCGATAACGGAATGAGGCTGATTGACTTTGCCGCAGCACGAAACATGGTCGTAAGTAGCACTAGATTCAAGCATCTCAATATTCATAAAGCAACCTGGATGTCCCCTGATCAAAAAACAAAAAATCAAATTGATCACGTTTTGATCGACGGAAGGCACTCTTCCAGTGTATTGGATGTACGCACGATCCGTGGTGCAAACATTGACTCGGATCACTATCTTGTTGCAGCCAAGATCCGTACACGTCTGTGCGCAGCTAAGAATACACGCAACCCTACACAGAGAAAGCTAGACGTCGACAAGCTGCAATCGAAACAGACAGCCGATGCTTTCGCCACTCGACTCTCACTCCTGCTTCAAAGCACTCCTCCAATCGATGATATATGCGCGCAGTGGACACACATTTCCAACTCCATACGTGTGGCTGCTGAAGAGGTGATTGGCTACCAACGCCCTCGCCGAAACCAGTGGTACGACCAGGAGTGTCGCGACGCCACTGCAGAGAAAGACGCCGCCTACAAAGCCACCCTGCAGTCGGTTGTAACGCGCGCTGCTAAGGAGCGATACAAAGAAAAGAGGAGGGAAGAGAGACATATTTTCAGGCGGAAAAAAAGAGAGGCAGAAAAGCGCGAGCAGGAGAAGATTGAGATGGTGACAGGAATGAGGCCCGAAAATTTTTCGAAAAAATAAGACGCCTTGCCGATGGTTTTAAAACCGGGGCCTCTTCCTGCAAGGATGAAAACGGGAATCTAGTGACAGATGTCCAGAGTACACTGACGTTATGGAGGGAACACTTCTCTAAGCTTCTAAATGGCGACGCTGACAACAATCCCGCCAATAGAGATGATATTCCGGAAACCCCAATTGCGGATGACAGCGTCGAGGTTCCGCTGCCCGACTATGATGAAGTTCTGACAGCTATAGCTCGGCTTAAAAATAACAAAGCCGCGGGAGCTGATGGCTTACCTGCTGAGCTGTTTAAGAACGGAGGCGAAGCTCTACTTAAATGCATTCACGAGCTTCTATGCAGAATATGGTCGGAAGAATGCATTCCGAACGATTGGAATCTCAGTGTGCTCTGCCCAATCCACAAGAAAGGCGATCCCACTATCTGTGCCAATTACCGTGGGATAAGCCTTCTTAATATCGCATATAAGGTCCTGTCGAGCGTTTTATGTGAAAGATTGAAGCCCATTGTAAGCGAACTGATCGGACCTTATCAGTGTGGCTTCAGACCTGGAAAGTCCACCATCGACCAGATTTTCACGCTACGACAAATCTTGGAGAAGACTCAAGAAAAACAAGTCGACACCCACCATCTTTTTGTCGACTACAAAGCCGCCTTCGACAGCCCAATAAGGAAGCACCTGTACTCCACCATGTCTGAATTTGGTATTCCTGCAAAACTAATACGACTTTGCAGGATGACACTGAGCAACACCAGCAGCGCAGTTAAAATCGGGAAGGACCTCTCCGCACCATTTATTACCAAACGAGGTTTCAGACAAGGTGATTCCTTATCGTGCGACTTTTTCAACCTAATGATGGAAAAGATCATCCGAGCTGCTGATCTGAGACGTAGTGGCACAATATTCTACAAGAGTGTTATGCTGCTTGCGTATGCTGATGACATAGATATCATTGGCCATAATACGCGTGAAGTCAGTGCAGCATTTTCCAGATTAGAGAGAGAGTCAAATCGAATGGGTCTGTCAGTGAATGCAGATAAGACGAAATACTTAGTGTCAACAAACATACAGTCCCAGCGTCTTGGAACCCACGTTACCGTTGACAATACCTCATTCGAGGTTGTGAAGAACTTCGTTTATCTGGGATCCAGCATTAATTCAACCAACGACATCAGCATTGAGATCAAACGAAGAATAACTCTTGCCAACAGGTGTTACTTTGGGCTCAGTAGGCAATTGAGAAGCAGAGCCCTCTCTCGACGAACGAAAATCACGCTCTATAAATCGCTCATCATGCCCGTCCTACTTTACGCATCACAAACCTGGACGCTGAGCAGTTTAGATGAAAAGACTTTAGGAGCATTCGAGAGAAAAATTCTTCGTAAGATCTATGGACCAATCTGCGTCAATGGCGAGTACCGAATACGGTGGAATGATGAACTGTATGAGCTGTACGCTGACATCGACATAGTCAAGCGCATTAAAATCGAGCGGCTTCGCTGGCTTGGTCATGTTCAGCGCATGAAAGACGATGCTCCAGTGAAGAAAACATTCGATTCGGTACCCAGCGGCGGTCAACGCAGAAGAGGACGACCGCATCTTCGTTGGAAAGACCAAGTGGAGGACAACCTGACGAAGCTTGGAATTTCCAACTGGCGCCAGCAAGCGAAAGACAGAAATGGCTGGCGCAAATTCTTAGATGAGGCCAAGACCGACATACGGTTGTAGCGCCAACTAAGTAAGTAAGTAAGTATCGTAACACAAACAAATCTATATGGAGAAAAAGTTACACGCAAATGGAACGCAGAACATGCAAGCTGCACACCACGAGTATGGGTTGATATGACAAGTGTTGAGCTTGACGCTTTTATTGGGATACTATGGGCTTTTGGTGTCAGTCATAATACTATGCAGCTCTCGAGATTGATGTGGGAAACTGATGCACTTCCAATATTCCGTGCAGCCATGTCATATACACGATTTGTTACTTTGATGCGCAGTATTCGATTTGACGATAAACGTACGCGCGCATTTCGTCAACAAACCGACGAAGCTGCTCCCATTCGTGACATATGGAACTTCTTGAATAACAATCTTGCCAGTAATTTTGAATCATACGAAAGTGTAACCATCGATGAGCAGCTATTTCCATACCGTGGGCGCACAAAGTTCACGCAATACATCCCATGAAAGCCCGCAAAGTATGGCATAAAAGTATGGTGGGCATGCGATGCGAAAACCAAATATCCGTTGCAAGGAAAACTGTACACTGGTAAAAAGGGAGAACAACGAGAGACAAACCAAGGCGAAAATGTGCTCATGAGTTTGGCTAATCGATACGCCAACAGCGGCAGAACTATTATTGCTGATAACTTCTTTACAACATTAGACGCAGCTAAACGTCTTTCGTCGATTGGACTAGCATACGTTGGCACCATTAGATCCAACAAAAGGCCAGTGCTTTCATCTGTGTTCGGTTTCTAGAATAACCTTGTATCACTGTGCAGCTACGTTCCAAAGAAGAACAAAGCAGTCAATCTACTATCCACTGTGTGCTACACCGAGAAAGTTGAATGCGTAGCAAAAAAACCGGAAGCTATATTATTTTACAATTCAACAAAGGCCGGCGTTTATACAATGGATCAAATTGTAACGCATTACTTCACAATATACAATGAAAATACAGAAGGAACCAGAAAAGAGAAGCGACGAATGTTCTTGAACACGCTGAGTAAACAATTGGTGCTTGCTAATACTGAAAATCACATGAACAACAACCATATTTTGGGACAACATTCAACCCGTTTGGCCATTGAATCTTTCTTTGGAAGGCCGTTGAATATTCCCAGCAATATGCTGCCTAACCAACAAAGCGGCCCTATTACACTGCATTCCAGAAAAGATTGCAGAATTTGTGCCACGCAAGACGAAAAGCTGCGTACAAAGACACGTTTTTACTGCACCAAATGCACTAATCCTGTGTGCCAGCAACATTCTAAAGTTGATAATACTTGTTTTTCATGCATTCCACAAAATGAATAAACAATTTTTTACATTTATGTAGCTACATATATCAACAAATCAAAAAATAGTCTAAAGACAAAAATAATAAACGAGGAAACTTAGAAATTCAAAGTTATGTTACTCTTTTTGCCATACAAATGCATAAAAACTTATAGGGGTCTGGCCAGGCATATCTGTTTGTTCGAATGTTTCAGAATATGTGTTTGACGGGGGGTTAAAGTAAATTAAATATATAAAATTAGTAGTTATATAATTAATAAGTTTATAATATTTTATAATTATATAAAATAATCTATACTATTATATAAAAGGAGACTCACGAAATTTTATCCAGAATAAGCTCGAAAACCGCTGAACCGATTTTGGTAATTCTTTTTTTATTCGATTCCTATGATAATATAGATTGTTATAGCTTACCAAGTTTTTCGAAAAATGTATTTTTTAATTATTGCAAAATCACGCATTTTATTTGATGCCTACATTCAACCAGCAGCACAATATAACAGCAAACAAAGCTTTTCTCTCTTTGTCTCTCTTTGTTGTGTAGTTAAGCTGAATTCACTGATAACCTTGAGCATGTTTTTGTGTGATTTAAAATAATGTTAATCAAGTTGAGAGCGTGCAGAAATGTTTCTCTCTGAGCGAAAACTTAATATGAAAAAAACTTTCAAAACATGCTGAAGGTGATCAGTGAATCCAGCTTTACTTTCAGGGAGATTCTTGCCTTCATACAGTGCATGGTAGAACTAGTGAAGGTATATGCATTTCAGACTGCTCTCTTTTTCTCATAGCCAGAATTGTCAAACTCAAGCATTTTGCTATTCTTGCCTATTTTTGCTTTCTTATCGCATTCTCATCGTTTTCAAATTTTGTATGAGCTGTCAACTTCGTTTTGACAGTTCCGGCAGTCTGTCTCTCCGAAATGCATCTACCTTCTCTAATTCTACTATGATACAGTGTTAATTAATTTTCTTTGTTAATGTTTTGAGGGGAGTTGCTTTTCTCCACTTGAGATTGTGTTAGTCTATCAATACGAATATATAAAAGCGTTGTGACACTGCACGGATGTTTGACAATCACGCAAGAACCACTGAACCGATTAACACGATATAGGTATCAAACGATTTGTTATTCCAACTTTATCGTAATATGCTATGTTAGATTTGCCACGTCTACTTTTCAAGCCCACTTTTTGCAAAAAATGCTATATTTCAGACGATTTTGTTCGTATGAGACTAGAATTTGGTAATCTTTTTACTTCCGCTAACTTTACTAAAAATGGGCATGACCCATTTTAACTAAGACCACTTTTCGGGGGATAAGCTTAGAGAAAAGCAAAGCGCACTAGGTTTAAGCTCAATTGAGCTATAATTCTGGCACTCTATTGTTTCGAGTATGAGATGGTTTAAGTGAAAAAATTTTGCCACACCCCCATTACCGCCCAGAATTAATCAAAAATGTTATACTTCGAACGGTTTTGGTAGTAATAGACTAAAATTTGATAATTTAGTTCATACGGCTACTTTCGCCAACTGTACTAAAAATGGCGAATATTTCAATTTTTTTTCCAAACAGCATGAAAATTCGTATATCGCAGTAAGGTGGTCTGCGACAGGACGACGTCTGCCGGGCAATACTATACATCAATAAAAATGCTGTCTATATCAGAAAATTCTGATCGTCATGCAGTGATGTTTCAAATGGAAACGTCTAGCATGTGTTTTGTTCGAAGGTCAATTTACACTTTTACAAATTCACAAAACGATCATAAAAAATTCATTGAATTGGGATAAATTCTACTATAACTATAAAGTTAACTATGAGTAGTAGGGCGGGTCGATTTATTTTTCGACAATTTCCCTATGATTTCCGTATTCTATGGGTTTTTCCATGAAAATTTGCCAAAGGAACCATACCTCTATCGTTAAAATCGAGTCCCCTACTTTTTGTTGGTAGATTTTTTCCCAAATTGACGTTCGTATGAAATATTACCTACACGTTCACATCCATAACTCAAAAACTATCCATCACGTTGGAAAGGAGAACTCATTTTGATCAATTTACAACAAAAAAATCCCCAACATTGGTCCAACGGTTCAAAAGTTACGGGCATTTTTGTCCAAATTTTGGAGCATTTTTCCATTTTTTTCATGATTTTGTCCAAGAATATTACTTTCATGGCCATTTTTTTGGCTCAATTTTTTTGACTTACGAAGCTTACGAACCTAACGTTACGACTGGACTGATTTTCGCTTTACATTATTGGCATATTTTTTCACAGGGTGAAAAACGAAACATTGCTATAAAGAAGATTTTACATTACCGAAGAGATATTGTCGACCCAACGGAACTTAGAGTTTATAAAAAATCTCTTATAAACTTTAATTGTACGGAATATACAAATATGATTGATTTAAATGACGATACCATTTTATTCGAACCACCGTTTACGCAAAGTTATTCGTGTGAACATTTGGAGGGATATTTAAATTACGAAGTGCCACCGTTCGATGATCCACAAATTCCTTTACACATTCAAGGAACGGAAAGACATGTCCAATTGCTGGCTGCCACTGCTAAACGAGTTGCAGGAAAGAATGTAGAAGGCGCTATGGCGACGACATTAGAGAGCCGTACGAAAACACCAAGACTTGAAAGCAAACAAGACTTTCAAAAAAAATAATGTTTTTTTCACATTTTGTCTTTTACTACACTCAAATTGAATATTTTTTTTTTTTTTGATAATAGGTTGATAGATACTTTATTATCTCTTAATTTGAATTTTTGTAGAAAAAAATAAAAAGGGAAAAAAAATCAAAAAGTTGGTTTTATGTGTTATTTTGTTTTAGCAAAATCGCATGAATTAATCAACCGAATTCGATAAATTTGGGCTTAAACTCTTCGTTTTGAATTGTAAATTGAATTAAATAATGGATTGAGCCAAAAAAATGGCCATGAAAGTAATATTCTTGGACAAAATCATGAAAAAAATGGAAAAATGGTCCAAAATTTGGACAAAAATGCCCGTAACTTTTGAACTTTTTACCAACAAAAAGTAGGGGACTCGATTTTAACGATAGAGGTATGGTTCCTTCGGCAAATTTTCATGGAATAACCCATAGAATACGGAAATCATAGGGAAATTGGTGAATTTTTTCACTCCCTACAAATCGACCCGCCCTAATGAGTATATAGATAAGGAAATAGATTAAAACATAGATTTATGTATATAACTTTGGAATAGTTTGAAATATTTAAAATAATTATCACAGAAGTATTTTTTAAGCTATATTTGAAAATGTTTTTCACATAAATTAGTTTTTTAGCTGTAGCACATTGCAAAAAATACAACAACATTTTAAGCAAATTAGTTTTCATCAATAAATCATAGGGGGTAAGGGGGTAGGTGGCCCATGATTTTTAATGATAGAAACTGTTTGTGTCAAAATAGAACAATTTTTGCAGGTAAATTATGTTATATGAAAGAATAAGGAAAATGAAAATTTAAAAAAAAAATTAAAATTAAAAAAAAATATGTACAACAAAAGCAACTCTTGGCCTATTGTTTAGTAAAAGTTGGATATTTTTGAAAACAATAAGGGTTTTCATGCAAAGTGGCAGGCTTCTAATTTGGGCAATTAGTTATTTTTATCAGACAGGTTGTATGAACAGCCCTTAAAGTCGATTGTGCATTTGCAGCATATAAGTCAGCTGTGCGATCTGCCAGCGATTCGTTCCATTTAAACAGGGACGCTTTGCGGATTGTTTGCTTGTTTTCTGAAATTTTTAGAATTAAATCTTTATTAGTTTTGCTCAAATTATAACTTTTCCTTCAAAAAAGAAAACAGCTGATTGATCATATAAGTTTGCCACCTCGTTTGCTCACCTAAATCGAAGAGCAAATTTATCTGGTTTGTGCAAAAGCTTTTTCATACGAATTTTGACAGTTCATTTATAAGGCTGATAAACTTATAAGGTTTATACCATTTATAAGGGTATTGCCCATTTGCATGAAAACCCTTAATATAAAACATTGGGTGGTAACATTGGTGAGGTAACGGTAAACCTTTTCTCATTTTCCCAATTTATTTAATTGAACTTTCAAACAAAGAAAATGGGATGAAAATCGATTTGAAAATGGCGGAAATGTTTGCTTGCTAAGTCAAAACTTGAAATTTCAATCGTTTTTTCTCATTCTCATTTCTCATGAGTTATACTGAGAAAATCTATAGTTTTGAGATATCGCAAGAATTTTAATGGCATAATAACAGGTTTTTTTTAAAAATACCTAATATCCGTACAAAATATTTCCGAAAAGAAAAGAAAATTAACGTTAATTTTATTAATCAACGACTGTCCATACAAAAATGCATTGTTATGCATTGAGAAAGTCTATAGTTTTTGAGATATTGCCAAAAGTTTGATGTCATTATAAGGGTTTTTTTTTTTAAATTTAAGAAGAATTGTTGTTTGGCCGAAGCCCAATAACAACAATTAATAACTGAAGAAGGTCGATTAACAACAACAATTAAAGAAGAATATATTTATTTTCAGAATATATGTAAAAAATTACATTTTTGATTGCAAATTTTAAAAATTTTTTACCCAAATTTTTTTATAACGCTGTTATGCAGGACTTTTTCAAAAGTAAAAAAAAAAGAAAGCCAGGTATATTTATTTCATCGTAACAATTACCGTTTAAATAAGTTATTCAAATTAAATAAAGTAATTTCTTAATATACAGGGTCCACCATCTAACGTTTTTTTTCTTCAACTAGTGCTGTTTTCGTGAATGGTAACACTTATTTCATGTCTGATTTGACAGATAATTTTAGTTTTATTCTTCCGCTAAACGAATATGGGTGTGTATACGCTTGAACAACGCTGGGAAATATTGCGACATTACTTTGAAAATCATGGTAATGTTGCAGAATGTGTGCGAAAATTGCGTATGGATTTTGGAAGAAGAGAAGCACCGTCAGCTCCGTATGTTCGTTATCTTGTGAAAAAAGTGAAAGAAACTGGCATCTTCATCAATAAACCAAAGCGTGAAAAGCCAAAAGCAGTGCGTACACCCGAGAATATTGCAGCTGTGGCAGAAAGTGTGCGTGAAGCGCCATCAACAACAATTCACCGTCGTTCTCAACAATTGAACATTCCGAAAACATCATTGAGACGAATTTTGCATAAAGACCTTGGTATGACGCCATACAAAGTCCAATTGGTTCAGGAGTTGAAGCCAACTGACCATCCAATGCGTTTTCGCTTCGCTAAGTGGGCCTGCGATCGACTTACAGAAGATGCCGACTTTGCCAAAAAAATCATCTTTTCAGATGAAGTTCATTTTGATCTTGGCGGGTATGTAAACAAGCAAAATTGTCACATTTGGGTCACAGAAAACCCGCACGCATACATTGAAAAGCAGCTGCACCCAAAACGAGTCACTGTTTGGTGCGGATTTTGGTTCAGAGGCATAATTGGGCCATTTTTCTTCGAAAATGAGCAAGGAGTGGTTTGTTCACAAAAATTGAAGAGGAGGATATTGGCAACATTTGGTTTCAACAGGACGGCGCTACGTGCCACACAGCCGAAGCTACACTCGATGTTTTGCGCCCTGTTTTTGAAGATCGCTTTATCAGCCGCAGAGCTGATGTCGTTTGGCCAACTCGGAGCTGCGATTTGACACCGTTGGACTATTATTTGTGGAGTGCCCTCAAAGATAAGTGTTACGCCGACAAGCCAGAGACAATTGACGCTTTAAAGGACAATATTCGTGAAGCCATTGGTGGAATACAGTTGCACACAATCGATAATGTGCTTAAAAATTGGACCGATAGTGTAGGCTACTGCATGGCCAGCCGAGGCAGCCATTTGAATGAAATTATTTTCCATTATTAACCGGAAGGATTGTACTTTCAAATAAAAAAAAAGAAATTTGAGAAAATATCCAGTAGTTTTTTTTATAGAATTTAAAAAAAAAGTTATTTGGCGGATCCTTTATATACCATTTTTTCATAACTAAACAAAACGAACACAATAATTTTTATATTTTGAATTTGTTTTAATACAACTAAATACTTTCATTTTAAGATTTAAAATTTTTACATGGTACCTATTTAATATTTTTATCGCAGGCGAAGCAGCGGGTATTTCGAATCTTCGCATTCGACGACATCTTGCAGCATACAACTTGCAGCTAGTCTCGAGTTTTTTTCGAATTTTTTCGACGACAATATGTATTCTTTACTTGCAAGTGATTACTGTCCCTTGTAGACGCAGGGTAAGACAAAGGTGGGTCCAGCTGGCACGCGTTGTAAAAGCTTATGCATTTTTAGCCAAACATGTAATTAATTAATGATACTCAAACGCTTGCACGGCATCATCGATAAACATGTGTGTAAGTTTGCAACTCATTCATCGTTTAATTGTGTAACTGAGCTTTGAGAATTACAAAAATTTAAGCCTAGTTCAAATGCGTTTTTATTCGCCTTGGCATCATAAACGTCAACTGACTTGGACCGAACCGACACATTGGCGCACATCTGTCTAGCTGTCATTCGTACACCAAAGTAGTTGTTTTGAATGAAATTTTGTATGGAAATAATAGCAACTACGTTGGAGCGATGAGATCGATCTGTGTATTTTTTCTTTGTTCTCTCTATTATGCTACAAATGCAATTGCAGCTTAAGCAACAGCACATTTATTACATGTATTTAAATGTTAAGACTCTTTAAATATCTACATCACACATTTTTATTAATAGTTTTCTGTAAACAAACTTCTTCGTAACAGAAGTGTTACGTGATATGATGTGAATATTTTTTTGCATTAATAAAATATTTTTTTAAATCTACTTACTTACATTGTCAAAGATTTTTTGTTGACGCCTATTTAAATTCTTTTTTCAGACGTTAAATCAATAACCGAATGTAGTTAGTTAGAATAAGTAATTGCATGGCGTGCTCTTGGGTACATGCCAAAAGTATGTCTTAAGAAAGGCCACAACACCTGCTGACATTCTTGATAGTATTAAAATTTGTCAAAACTTAGCCATGTCTGCCACTCTGGTCTACATTTAAGCTGGACTTGACTACGCTTTGCTGTCATAAATCGATCGTGAACGACGCAATTTATGTAAATGTTAGCTTCAGGTGGGCGTAACAGTTTAACTATAAATAATATATATTTAAAAATATTGAGATTTTGATATGACATAATTATGCCATATTGCCACTTAGTGTTTAATTGTAACTAATGACAGTTTTAGTTAGAGGAAGTTTAAGCCAGCGGGCTTACAAATCAAAACACATGCTATGCAAGAAAATCGAATTGTTTGGCCCAGGCCTTATCAGAGGGGAGGACAGAAGGGACTCTAGCACCGGGCCCCGCTAGGAATTCAAATTTACTTGTAACCGACCGATGAAAATTAAGTCTGATATGGAAAAATCTTACTGAGTCAATGTGTTTTTAGCAATTATTGATTCCATTTTATTTGAAACACTTGAAATTCGTTTTCATTCCTCTGTCAATGTAAAAAACTGAGCGGCGAAGACCTGCAATCAGCCGCACAAACATTTCAGAAAACGTTCTCGAAAGCAATATCGCGTGAGAAAATTATATTTCTCAAAAGAATGCACTCAGTCAACTTAAAGAAGAATTGTAAGCCAAAGAATCTATTTCAGGAAATATATCATCTTTTTAGATGCATTGCGCATGCATGCTTATATTAGGTAAATAGGGTCGTGCATCGTTACCGGCGCTTCCGCGAGAGCCTATAGGTCCATTGCGAGCAGAGTGGTCCCTATATGTTTTCAGAAGTAATGAATAAAGGAACGGAGTTTTATTTCTTTACAAAACAGAAGTAAATTGGGAAATATTCATAAAAAAAAATGTTATAAAAATGTGCCACAAGTGATTTTAAAGTTGAAAATCTGATTTATATGGGCAAAAGTTGTTTTTTTAAAAAAAAATTTGAAGAAAATTAGTACGCATGACGTTCTTCAATTAATTTTTCTTCGAAATGAGTTATTAAACCTGAAAATTTGACAAAAACTAACAGAGTTGTAATATATTTATCTTCAAAGAAAATAAATCGCGAAACTCGGAACTAGACGATGTTTCAATAAAATGGCAGTGGTAATATTTTTTAACTCGATTTTTTAAAAAAAAATCCTTAAAGTGGCATTGATAAACCCTAGGAACTTGGCTTATTTCAAAATCCTTAAAGTGGCCTTTCTGGCATATCGAACACAAAAAAAAAATCATAACATAATCGGATGAAAATTAAAAATATTTTTTTGATATTTATTAAAGTAATTTTAAATGAGAACTATGTGTTTTAGATTTTGTATGATTTTTCTTGTGTGTAGCGACTTTTCATACATCCTTGCGGCGGCAAAAGGGTCTCTTCTAAAAAACTTTTTTAAAGCGCAACTTACAACTACTTTGAAGCCTAAAATACCTTTTTTCAAAATATTTTGCTACTAAAAATAATATATTGATATTAAAATTAAGTCATGGCCACGACACATTTTACTTGTATGGTAACACGGTAAGGGTGGCATATTTTTTTAAACCTAGAGCGCCCATTGTGGTAAATCCGCCTCTGGGCCAACCATTTCGCAAAATCGTTTAAATGTCCTTTCCATGCTGAACATAAATCCAGATATAGCAAGAAAATTAATTTTTTCAGTTCTAAAACATGCGTTTTCACAACAAAAAGCTAAAAAGACAATTCTCAAATAATGTTTTATCTAAAACTGAACTATTTTTTTTTCAATAAACATGTGGTGTATATACACATGTGGTGTTGCCAATATTCGAAGCGCCCATTTTATTTTTAAATAAATCAAAGAAACCACAATTTTTTGTCTGTTCGTCATGTATATCATTTAATTGGGTTCAATTAGATTTGCTTACATTATTTCTTGAATATGATATCTCGTAAATGGTCGCCATTGGCCTCTACGACATATTGTGCCCATTTTGCAGCATTTTCCATGGTTTTCTTCAACATTTCGATGGGAATGGCGGTTATTTCTTGACGGATGTTGGTTTTTAGCTCTTCTAGGGTCTTTGGCTTGTTGACGTAAACCTTTGATTTCAAATAACCCCACAAAAAGAAGTCTGGAGGCGTTAAATCTGGTGATCTTGGCGGCCAATCGAAATCACCATTTTTTGACATCAAACGGCCAGGGAACAATTGCTTCAAAAAATCGATTGTAGTGCGGCTTGTGTGTGGTGGCGCGCCGTCTTGTTGAAACCAGTAGTGCCTGATACGCTTTCGACGAACGATTGGCATGAAAAAATTGTTTATCATATCGCGATAACGCTCCTGATTGACAGTAACTCTGTGGCCATTATCATCTTCGAAAAAGAACGGCCCAATGAGCATTTTAGCACAAACGCCGCACCAAACAGTGACTTTTGCATCATGAAGAGGTACCTCTTGAATTTCTTGTGGATTTTCAGTGGCATAAATACGGCAATTTTGTTTGTTTACCGTTCCGTTCAACTGGAAATGAGCTTCATCGCTTATTGAGTTGAGTTTTCACTATTGACTTGTTTTGTTGAATGTAAATTTCAACAATTTTAGAGCGTTCGCGTGGCGTGTACTGTTCCATTGTAAACATTTGCTTGGAATGACGCTTCAAACGCGGTATGTCATTAGTCGATTTGGCATCACTGCGGAAAGTTACAGTGTTGCCAGATGGGCGCTTCGAATATTGGCAACCCTGTATTTAATCATTTTTTAAAGAGGTTGGGGGCCCCAAAAATTCATGCCCCTGGCCACTGACGGGCTCTGAACTTTGGCCTTAAGATCTGCCTTTTTTTGTATTTAAAATTTTTGCAGAACTCTTAAAACCGTCACTTAGACCTAAATGAAATTGCACTAAAAGCCGCGTGTTTTTAAAACTTTTTTCCAAAATTATTACATTTTGGATAGTGAAAAATCGTGCTCGACTATTTCCTATGGCCCTATATTATCTAATGCATTCGTCTTTTTCAAAAAGCAAACATAGCAAATTTTATTATTTTTGCAAATTTATTTTAAGCTTATATCTTTTTTGAGTGCAAATATATTATATTATCAATAAGTTAAGCAAACATAAGACTTTAAGCATGAAGCCATGCTTTTTATTATTTTTAATTTAAAATAGTTATAATAAAGATTGCTTCCTTAATATATTTTCGTCCACTTTGAAATTATTTTATGGAAAAATTATACAAAATTTGTTAAAAACTGTTTTCGCAAAAAAAAATAAATTTAAGAGGAAATTGTTTTCAATGTGTTTTTGATTTTTCATATAAATCTTAAAATTTTTCAATTAAAATTTCCTAAACTTTGTATTATAAATATTAAAAATCATTATTAATTTTTTTACCTATTTCTATAATTTATTAATTTTAATAAGAAAACATGAGAACTACCTTTAAAAAATAATCAAAAAACAGGTCGATTAGCTATTCTAATTGGCTTTCAAAGGTACCATTTTCGAATTCATTTATGAACCTTTTCGGGTATAAACATTAATTTTCGGCACTCATAAAAGAACCCTTTTTGTATCATTCGTCGGACTAAAATGCCTCTCATAAATCAACCTAATTTTGTTCGGAAATGAGTTAAAAAAGAACCATAAACTGTACTGTTTTTTTGTTCAGAAATGAGTTAAAAAAAGAACCATAGAAAAGTTATTTTTCGGCATTCGGAAATGAACCCTTTTTGAAACCATTGCCGAAAGAAAATGTCTCTCAGAAACGAACCTTTTTTCTTCAGAAATGAGTTAAAAAATGAACCATAGAAAAGTTATTTATCGGCACTCGGAAACTGTCGTGATTTTCTTTATATTTGGGCTTGATCTTAACTTTTGATAGAAATGTTGAAATGTTATGACAGACTTGTTGATAGATGAAAAGGAAACTAGTTTTCCTAACGTGTAGCAGCAGTACATCCATCTCTCTTCTTATGGCGAGAATCAATTCGCACTGGTAAAAAAGTTTATATCACGTTTGTATGAAGGTTAACATTTTAATTTACTATTATAAAAATATCAACAAAGGTTTAAATTATTCCTTTTTTTACTTATTTTAGTATATATTTAAAGTAATATTTATGATTCATTTCTGTACTCATTTATGAACAAGAAATGGTTCGTTTATGAGATATTGTTTCTGCTGATATGATAAAAAATTATTATTTTTTTGAACACATTCATGAAGAATGCAAACAAGAAACATTTATGATTTATTTCTGAACTCATTTATGAACAAAAAAGGTTCATTTACGATGAATTTTTAGCTTCTAAATGATACTTTTTCGACTCAAAATAAGTTTTTGATTAATTTTGCAGCAGAAACAGTTTTTGTTTATGGGAAAATTTTTCACGAATGTACTCTTCTATTGCAAACACTTTTAAGCGAAAAAATAAAAAATTGAAAATTAAAAAAAAAGAAATCTATCCAAAAAGGTTCGCAAAACTCTAACCTTACGCAAAACTTTCGCTTATGGTTCAGTGGGTAATATCATTTCGGTCAAATCGATTTTAAATATTTTTATCTGTATTTCGAAAAGAAATAGAGTCTAAAATGCGACGTTGGACAAACGATAGAAGCAAAGCTTTTTCGCAGTTTCATAGATTTGATAATTTCAAAATTCCTCGGAAAGAACCCTATATTTTTCTGTTTAAACCAATTTAACAAGCATTTCAGATACCTAGCCGATGTCATGCGTGCCTTAATTAATTTCGTATTTATTTCTTTATTTCGTCAAACAGAATGTAACTCTTAAAGACTACTTCAACGAAATTAGAACTAAATATAAAACTATTGAAGCTATTTACAAGAAAAATTAAAAAATGTGGATAACTATTTTTTTTTTTAAGATCAAGGAACCAAGGTATGCGCCTTATACAAACAACGTTTGGTCTTTGACCTAAAAGGAAAGGGAGGAAAGGGAAATTAGAAGAAAAATTGATTGGCACCATACGAGAATTACCAATTAGGCAGAATAAACGTGAAAGACAATTTGAATTTCTTATAACCTAGGCTAGTGCTACGACTTAAGCTCGGCAAGCATTTCCAGTCCTCAGTTGTTCCTGTCCTTTAATTACACATTTTCCACAATTCAGTTGTGGAGTTTTTGTTTCAATAATTCTCAAATGAAGCAAAGAACAAAGCAAGCGAAAAGAACCATGCCCGAACCCGGATTCGAACCGGGAACCTCTGAGTTGATAGTCTAGCGCACTCTTCACTAGACTACAAAGGCCGATTTATAATAAGAAAGCAAAAAAGTTAAGAAATGTAAAAACAGAAGAATGGAGAAGATCAAGGCTAACGAGCCATAATGATTAGAACAAGGTTTTCCTTAAAAGTATATCTAAAGATATTCCTAAATAGGTCAGAAATATATTGGTTTCCTAAATATTACGTGCCAAAGGCATATTGCGAGAATAACTTGAACTATGGAACGACTCAGGGACGTGGAATTAACTGCAGATATATCAAGATGGAGTATAAAATTCGAGCTGAGAAAACAGTTCAGGACACTGGATATTATGATGAATATTCTTAATCTTGGGAAATTTCCCAAATAAGCATAACGGAGAATATTTTACGATGAATAGAAAGAGGCGTAAGGCAAACTAGGGCACAACGGGTACTATCTTGAGGAACGGAGGGTAAGTTCCAATTTAATTTAAACCACATGAACCTAGTGGTTTATTTTAATGTTTTAGAGTATAGTTGGTAACAAGGGTTCCAAATCGTTGGGCAATATTCCAAGTGAGGACGCACTATAGAGGAATAGAGTGTCTTAAGAGTATAAGGATCAGAAAAATCAGTAGAATTTCTTTTAAAAAACCTAGCATTGAGTTTGCTTTAGCAATTATTAGTTCAATATGATGTCTAAAAGACATTTTTCTATACTGGAGAGCAGGACACTCTTTCAAGAGAGGTAAATTAATGTAATGGTTTTAATAGATAGGGAAGGAAGACCTAGAAAAGGAGGGACACTGGCATTTTCTTGTTTTTCGTTTTTTTCAAACAATTTTTTGTTTGAACATAAAGCTATTTGTATGCATTTCTCGCAAGGGATTCTGATGTCGAGGATTTGCTGCAAGATGCAGACGAGGTGATTCACATCACTTTTCAGTTAGTTTCTCTATCTGATTTTGTTATAAGAAATGCGACGAATCTAGCTTCAGACGATGGAAAAGAAGAACATGACTTGCCAATAGTAGATGAGTATGAACTCTAGAATTTGGGATTAGAATTATTCAACAAAGCTCTTACTAAAGAACCAAAGATGTCATGCTCAAAATCAGTAAATGAACCACAAATTACGACCAAAAAGCAGATCCGACGGAAGGCCAGACAACATCAAACACCGAATTCAGAGGACTGCTATTACGTTCCACCGGAGGTAAGAGTAAAGAGCCGTTTACAAGAACTTCCTATAGAAGAAAATCTTTGCGTGGATGAGCAGATCATGAGCAGGGCAAGTTTTCAGCAAATCAGTATATAAAAGGAAAACCTTGCCCTTGTTTAATAAAAGTATTTTTATTTGTGGCAAAAGTGGCATCCTATTTGATTTCATTATATGCATTTAAGGGAGCGATATAAAGGGAGTTGGTAGTGGGTCTGCGATCGTACTCGAACTAGCGAACCGAATTCTGGTAGAAGAAAAATGGTATAAACTTTTTTTATAACTCCTTTGAACTATTTAGAATTCTGCTTAACCGAAATATCCTACCTGCAGGTGGCGTTTACTCAAACAGTTTTCCAAATCCACCATTGCCAGATCAAAAAACAATGACAAAGCGTGGTCGGGGAGTCTCTTCGCCATGTTTCAGTGAAAATGGTAAAGTAATTTTTACACGAAGGTACGACAATAAACTTGTAAAACTTCGAATTTTGTTGGAATTGGCTTGGTGGATAAAGCTCAGCGATGGGATAAAGATGGCCAAACGTATTTAAAAGTTACCAGACCTGAAGACGTTCGACTTTTTAATGACAGAATGAGTGATGTTGATCTGCTAGATCAAATGATTCAATATTATAGAACTAACATTCGTACCACAAAATGGACAGGACCTCTTATTATGCACTTCATCGACTTCGCTCGATTCCAACTAAAAATATTTTGGGTTCATTACATTTTCGACTTGAACTTGACTATTGTCTTATTCAAGTAAGCCAATTCGTTGTTGAACCGATTTTAGAAGTACAACCACGACGAAGAGGATGACCAACCAAACCTGTAACGTTGCCATCTACATCTTCTTCAACAAATTCTCTTAACAATCCAAGAACTGTAAGGAAACTCAAGAATGCTCTTAGGTTGCGGACAGAGTGAACGCCGATTCAGACAGGCAGACGCAGGCAGTGTGGTGGCAGAATTTAACATTTTTTCTTAATACCTTATAACATGCACATAAGCAACACTTTTCATTTTTCGTTTTGGTTATATCTAAAATGTAATGAGTTTTTGAGCAACCCTGTAATTTTATTCCTTTTGTTCTTACTTTTTTCTTATCCATAAAGATATACACATTTTTCGTTTGTGAAAACTTAAAACATTGAATTCTAATAAATCTAGAAACTACAACTTTTCAAAACTGGCCATAGTGGTGACCCGAAAAGTGATTGAATAGGTCAAACATAATTACGATGTCAGAAAATAAAGATGAACACGATCAAACGATTAGAGCTAGTCCCTCTGCTGGTATTACGTCAGCCGGTTTTTCTGAACAGAGCAGCGCATCGTCACGAGGAGCTTCAGCAGAACTGCGTGTGAACAGGGTAGCCGTAAAGGTGCCACCGTTTTGGGCTGAAAGACCAGAAATTTGGTTCGCGCAAATCGAGGCGCAGTTCAGCATTGCTGGTATCACTTCTAATTGCACGAAATGCCACACTGTAGTAGCTGCTGAGGAGTCCAACGTTATTGCTCAAATCACGGACGCTGTTTTGAATCCACCGCCAAATGATAAATACGGTAATCTAAAACGAGCCTTGATTGAGCGTTTTTGTGACAGCGAACAAAAAAAGATCCAAAAACTAATCTCGGACATCGATTTGGGCGATCGCCGCCCTACACAACTTTTGAATGAGTTGAGCACTTTGGCTAAGAATCGCGTAAGTGATGATTTCTTGAAATCACTTTGCCTCCAGCGTTTGCCACCGCACGCTCGGGCTATTCTACAAGCGTCCAACGGTGAGCTGCCCGATTTGGCAAAACTTGCTGATAAAATCGTGGAAGTTGGGGGAATGGGGCAGATTATGATGGCCTCTACAAGCAAGACTTTCTCTAATGATAAAGTCAATTTGATTTCGGATCGTATGTCGCGCTTTGTCGTCCCGATGGTCGTCGGTATTCATCAAAAAATCGCGAACCAACTCCATGGGTATGTTGGTATCACAAAAAATTTGGTAGTAACGCACGGAGATGTCGTCAGCCGTGCAATTTTTCCGTCGAAACAAAAAACTAAACAATTCTGGCCCGTTGCCCTACGGTCCAGAAAACATCGTGCAATGCGCACGTCTAACTATTTACGACCAGGGCACAAATTACAAATTTTTAGTGGACACCGGTGCAGATGTGACGGTGATTCCACCTCGACCACATGATAAGCGTAATTTTATAAACAAAAACTGTATGAACTTGTTTGCAGCGAATGGATCGTCAATACGAATATATGGTGAACGCCGCCTAAAGTTGACGTTTGGTTTAAGGCGAACTTATGAATGGACTTTTATTGTAGCGGATGTCTCCCAGACAATTGTGGGGTCAGATTTCTTGCGTCGATACGATTTGTTAGGTGATGTTAAAGGAGGGGTGCTAGTCGATAAAAAAACAGCACTTAAGGTGAAAGGTCAGTATATTCACGCAGTATCAACAGGTGTGTTCGCGCATGAAACCAGTAACCGATTCGCACACTTGCTTCAAGAGTTTAAACAGCTCACGCTACTCAACTTATAACCAAAGTCACGCACCACATAACTACAAATGGGACGGCGGTTTTTGCACGCCCGCGTAGGTTGGCAGGTGAAAAGCTAGCGGCCGCAAAGAAAGAATTTCAGTACATGGTAGAACGAGGAATTTGTAGGCCATCCTGCAGCAACTGGGCAAGTCCACTGCACATGGTGCCCAAACCGAACGGCGAATGGAGGCTTTGCGGCGATTATAGGGCGTTGAACGCAAAAACAGTCCCAGATCGCTAGCCAGTTCCATTCCTGCGTGATGTAACAAGCATACTTTTCGGAAAAACAATTTTTTCGGTTATCGATCTCCAACGTGCGTATCACCAGATACCCATTGAGCCTGGAGATGTAGCAAAGACTGCCATCACGACGCCTTTTGGCCTTTTTGAGTTCTGTTATATGACGTTCGGGTTGAGAAACGCCGCGCAAACTTTTCAACGCCATATCCATAACGTTTTAGATTTTACTTTTGCTCATATCGATGATATTTTGGTAGCATCTACAAGCGTCGAAGAGCACGAATGTCACTTAAGAGCCGTTTTTGAACGGTTGCGCGACAAAAATCTTACTATAAACGCAAGTAAATGTCAGTTTGGTAAGTCGGAAATTACATTTCTTGGTCATACAGTGAATGCTAATGGACTGCGGCCGTTAGAGGAGAAAGTTAGAATAGTAAGAAATTTTCTGCTACCGAAAATGGCTAAAGAGCTCAAGAGATTTTTGGGATTAATAAATTTCTATAGACCGTTCATTCCGAACGCTGCACGCAACTAAAGTAATCTTCAAAACCTGTTAAAGGGAAATATTAAAAATGATAGAACTTTGCTAGAGTGGACAAAATATACGGCAGATGCATTCGAGGCGTGCAAGAATGAACTTGCAAATTCAACTCTATTGTTTCACCTTTCTCCGAATGCACCGCTATCATTGACGGTTGATGCCTCAGATTTCTCTGTGGGCGCTGTGGTTCAGCAAAATATTGCAGGACAGATGTAACCCCTAGGGTTTTTTTCAAAAAAACTAAACGCCACTCAGCACTACATGCTCTAAGGGAGAAGTTTTGTGATTTTCACTGACCATAAACCCTTGGTGTACGCATTTACGCAGAAAATGGAAAAAGCAAAACCGAGGCGCGCGCGACAGTTGGACTTTATAAGTCAGTTTTCAACTGACATTCGACATTTGCCAGGCGGTGAAAATTGTGTTGCAGATTTTCTTTCTCGCATAAGCGAAGTTTCCACGATTGATTTTGAGGTCATAGCTTCAAAGCAAAGTCAAGATGCGGAACTCCAGGATTTGTTGAAGTCTAATACAACATCTCTTAACTTGACTCGGGTACCTATACCTAATTCGACAAACTTTTTATACTGTGAGTCATCTAGTAATAAAATGCGACCGTTTAGACCGCTTTCACTGCGCCACGACGTTATTAAAAAATTGCACAAGTTGTCGCATCCGGGGAGAAAAGCCACACAGAAACTAGTGTCTGAACGGTACGTGTGGCCATCTAGGCCGAAAGACATCGCCCATTATGTACGAGCCTGTGTACCTTGCCAGAAATGTAAAGTGCATCGGCACAACAAAACAGAAATTGGTGATTATGGACCAATTGATCGTCGTTTTGAACATATAAATATAGACATCGTGGGACCATTGCCGTGTTCTAAAGGGAATCGCTACTGCTTGACTTGTATTGATAGATTTTCAAGGTGGCCATCAGCTATCCCGATTCCTGACATCAGTGCCGAGACTGTGGCGCGTGCTTTGATCAACGATTGGATTGCTTTGTTTGGTTTTCCGCTCAATATAACGAGTGATCGAGGTCGTAAATTTGACTCAGCGGTTTTCTCCGAGCTCATGAGCATGTTGGGCATACGGCATTTTAAAACGACGGCATACCATCCTCAGTCCAATGGATTGGTCTGCTATTAAAAGCTGCTATTAAATGCCACAAAACAAGCAACTGGGTGGATGTTTTGCCGTTGGTTTGGCTTGGACTACGAACAACTTGGAAGGAGGATTTACATGCAAGCCCAGCTGAGATGCTGTTGGGCTCACCATTACGAATCCCTGGTGAATTCTTGCATCACAAAGAATCATTATTGAATGAAACTGATTTTGTTAAAAGCTTACGCATACGAATGCAATCGTTGGTATCGAACAACACATCAAGGCATGGAACTTCACACGTCTTTCTTCAGCCGGATCTACAAAATTGTAAGTAAGTGTTCGTAAGGGTGGATAGAGTACGCAACCCACTGGAGCCGCCATACGAAGGCCCGTTTGAGTTAAAAATTCTTTAAGTTAAAGATGTTTCAAAGAGAAACAAATGTTTCGGTCGACCGTTTGAAAGCCGCTTATGTGGATTTCTTTAATGCTGAAGCTACTGCCACAAGGACAACCGAAGTCCCTTTGGAAACACCTATACACGATCTTGAGTCAGAGCCAGCCACCACCGAAGCATTATCGTCACATACACCTCGCAAGGCCGAACGAGTTACGAGAGCAGGACGGCGAGTTCATTTTCCTGGACGATTTCAACAGTTTTCTGTCTAAGGGCGGAGCCCTGTGGTGGCAGAATTTAACCTTTTTTCTTAATACCTTATAACATACGCATAAGCAACACTTTTTGTTTTGGTTATATCTAAAAATGTAATGAGTTTTTGAGCAACCCTGTAATTTTATTCCTTTTGTTCTTACTTTTTTCTTATCCATAAAGATATACACATTTTTCGTTTGTGAAAACTTAAAACATTGAATTCTAATAAATCTAGAAACTACAACTTTTCAAAACTGTCCATAGCAGTAACATGCAAAGAAACGAGATAGAAATAACTTTTGTCTCGCTTGCTCACATAGTTTGCCTGCGCCTATCTGCCTGCCTGTCCGCTTAGAAATTCACTCTGTTTGCAATCTTAGAGCAATGATAAAGCAGAAGATAAGCCAACACCGATGATAACAACCACCAGATGATATTTGAAAGGATGCTTAACTGAACGTTCCGTAATTCGAATCGCAAAAAAATTTTGCCGTTGTATCATACCAGGATGTTTATTATCTGTATGAAATGCATTTTTTTATGTGGTAAACGCAGATTTAACTTTTTCCAGAATTCCACAAGCAATAACATTTGATAAAATTTTATCTTTTGAATTTTTCCTATAAGTAAATGAGTGATGAAACAGATTATTTTCACATTAAAAATAGACTATTAGTCATTTTTTAAAATTTATGGTACCTTTAATACTGATGTCCCATATATTGGACATGGTTTTCAGACCCGTTGAGACAAACAATCTCCAACTTTCTTACAGATTCATATTCAGATTCAATTGGTATACTATATATATACATTTTCAGATTTTTACCTCAACGCTACGATTTTCGTGACTGAAAGGGTTAAGTTTTATTTGATTTAGCATTTGTTCGAATAAATTCTTTGAAATCATATAACATTAAAGCAGAAATTATTAGATCAAAGCCTAAAAATCTCTACCAGGGATTTTGTCTGTACTGATTGCTTCTTATTCTTTCACTATTCATTAAAATTTAAATTTGGAGTTCAACGAATTAGTCGAAGTTCACCAATGAATTGTGAAGGGAGTTTTGGCTGCCACTGTAAAGCTAATATTATTTAATTAATTTCACATTTATTTAAATTTTTTTATTTGGTCTGGCTCTATCATGGAAAGGTAGTTTTTGTTAATTAATTGTGATCTATTCTTTGATTTAATATGTTTTTTTTAATTTAAAGCTTTTTAGATCAAGTAAATTTTAAAGAAGGCAACAACAACAACAGTAACTCTGTATAGAGTCAATCACACAGTAGACTAGACAGACTGTTTCGAAAGGCGCTACCCTTTTCATCTTCAGGTTTCTTATGTTTTTTGCATTTTTAAATACAGCTGCATTTTGCAATCTTAGCACCAAAAAGTTATGATTGCTATGCATAAATTTATCACAGCTATGATAAAACAATTGGTGATAATGATTATGAAATGAATAGATATGTTTAAAACAGCTGGAATTTCGGTAATTTACAAAAAAATTGTTGAATTTTAGCTGCAAGAGATACTTGTAGAAGAATCTACTTGATACTTAAAAACACTTAAAATTGCTGCTTTTGTCACTAATGTTATCACATTCTACTTAACCTGCTATTAATAACTTAATTATTTACAATTTAAAAAATAGCGTTATATTGCTTAAGCGAATTAAAAACTTACACAGAATTGCAACAATGTAAGCACAAAGTTATAAAACATATTATAACTGAACACTTTAAGCGTGCGATTTTGAACATTTTAAAAATTCTCACTTATTTAAAGAGAGTTAACTTTGATGAATTTTAATATCAGTTCTTTTATTTTGAAAGCGTCAAAATTATCACTATTTCGTTCTGCGCGCTACTAACTCTATAAGAACTAATATTCTACGGGCAGCTGGTTACACAGAAGAAATCCAGCTGCTTGCTAATGCTTTTATATCCTCATATTTTGCAACGATCGTAGGCAAAGATCATTAACGTTCGTAGTGTTTGCACTCGTGGCTCGAACTCACGTAAGTTCGTGCTCTCAGAAACACTTTTTACTACTTTCTTGCTTTCTTACTCTTATACTGCCATAACCCCCACATTATTGCCAGTTTTTTGTTAACAATAGCCATTAAAAGACAAAAGCAAAAAAAAAACATACAACCAAACAAACAGTCAACCTGATTTTGTGATTTATACTATCTCAGGACGTAAAAATTAATTTATGATATAATAAAAAATCTTCCTCCATATCTTTTTTTTAGCTAATTTATTTTATATAAAGGGGGTAATTTTTCGACTGTTTCTTTGTTTGCTATGTTAACTTAATCAAAAAAAAAATTATATTACTTTTTGTCAAGTTTCGTCCAGTATTCTTTATCTTATCATTACTCTTGACCATAATACAGCCTTCAACTTTAGAGGTTTATTTCTTTTTAGTTTTTTAAAATTTACAACTTGTTTGTTTACACATTACTTTAAATGAATAAAAAAAATTTTTTGCCGAAATGGATATTTTGAACACTTACAGTAATATTTTTTTTACCTATAAGTTTGGGAAACTATAGCACAATTTTATATTTTAAGAAAACGTGCTGTAGCATGTTGGATATTGAACCTCTGACTCTTATACTTAGCAATTTTGTGCTTTAATATGTTCTCTTTCAACTGACATTATCAAAAGTTATACTCACTTGACTCTCTCCATAAACCATTATCAAAATCTCGAACATTGTATTTTTCTGCCTAAGAATGGTTCATTTAGTGTAGCTCACATGATTTAAAGTCAGTTTTTTTTTTCACAAAAAACACAAATTCTTATGATTGCTGTATTATACGAGTTTTATGTGTCATTAGTATGCAAAATGCCTCGTGGAAAGGTTTTGGATGAATTTTAGAAAGGTGAAATTATTGGTTTAAATGAAAAAGCTGCATAAAAGTAACTAACAATTTCTTATCAAATATTGAAAAGTACGGAAAAAATAAGTCTGGCGGCCGAAAATTCAAACTGTCAGAGAATATTTAAAAAACTGTCAACAGTAATAAGGGCTGCACCCAACTTGCAGCTTGTGTTCCAACAAAAGTGTGCAAAACAATGATTTGGAATGTGCTTAAGCTAGTTAGTTAATTAGTTTATAGTGGGCCCATGTGCACCGCGACCCATAGGATCTATTGTGCATGCCCTTAATTAACACTCCAGATTTAGGCTTTTTATATATTTTAGCACTGTCTCTGGCTTGGTGTTCCAAATTGTTGACGGGGGCACTACTTCCCCGCCAAAATGGAGGCGTCTGAGGCTATGGGTTGCCGGACATTCACATAGAATGTGTTCGGGGGTTTCTTCTTCCTCCTCGCATAGTCTGCAGACGTCTGATTTAGAGAGACCCATCTTTTTAAGATGGTATCTGAGTGAGCAGTGTTCTAAGGTCTGCTTTGGTAAGCTTGAGTAAATCTTTGGATTTTGCTTTACTTGGAGTTAAAAATTTCTTAGATTGCCTTTGTTCATTAGTGTTATTCCAGTGGCACTGAAATTTCTTATCTTCCCATATTCTAGTTTTTTCTAGAATGTAGCCTTTTGCTAAGCTACAGAATGGTTCAGGTCCTATAAGAGTTCGAGACGCTCCTCTTTAGTTGCCCTCGAATCCTTCGTGACTTGGAACCCACCATAATTCTATTTTGTTGCTTTGTCCCAGCGTATTTAACTGCTCTACGCAGTTGGAGACTAGTCTTGATTCAAGTTCGTAGGCTTGAAGGGCTTTTAAAGTCGCTTGACTATCTGAAAGTATGTAGATGTGAGCCCCCTTTGATTTCCTGCAGAGACATTCTTTGACACAAACTTCAATGGCATATAAGTTAACACAAGATTCTGTCGAAATTGCTTAGAAGACAAAATCTGTGCTACATTCAAAAGTACGTGACTTTTGATAAATTTGCCAGCTGCATGGTTTTTAACGTGGGAGGATCCACTATGTAGAAAACCAGCAGCAACAACAATAACAATAACCGAAATATGAAGCAAAGAGAGCACCAACGACAGCAACAATATCAACAGTAGTAACAACAGCAGCAACAACAACAACTACATCAACTACATCATCATCTTCAATGTGCCCAGAATAGGTATAACTTAGGGTAACTTTCAATTAATAAGTTAGTTTTTAAGTGAATGTTTAATAAAGAAGTGGCACTGTGCATAGTGCCTAAAATAAAAATTCGTTTTTAAACTTTAACTTATATTGTCGCCTGGAATATTGTCGGCGTGTATCCCGTTGGAAGAGCTTTTTGAAACTTGGGACCATATATTACCGCTCTCGTTGCTCCATTTTCGAATTTTGATCCATCAGTGTACCATATCTGTGAGCCAGGATCAACTGTGAAGCTATCATTCCTCCATAGTCGCCCATTCCACGCAAAACGCAATATTTTTTTTCAAAAATTGACTTAATGGCTTTCGATTTGTCTTATTTTTCGGCTATAGGTTCCTATTAAAATTCTAAGAACATAAGTTCACTTATTTTTGTTATCGCCATTCGTTGAAAAGTTATGATCTTTCAATTTTGCAAATTGTCCGAAAACGCCAGAATTGGAAAATTTTTAATTAATTATATCCACGTCAGTTTTAATCCAATTTTTATAAATGAGGTACCGTTAGAAAGGTATTAGAAAGAATTTTTGGAAAAAAATATAGTTTAAAAATTTTGGATGTTAGGGTTGCCAACATATTAAAAAAAAATATTTGCTAATTTCTCAAAAAACGCGTAATTTTTTGCGATTTATTTTTTAAATTTGAAGAAGTATGTTGCCCTTCAGTCAAAAACAATTTTATTATGGAGCTTTTATATGTTTTTTTGCAATTTCAATTTTTGTGCACATACCTTATCATATTGAGGCAATTTATCGCCTATAAATTTCATAACGGTAAAGATATTTACAAAATTTATTCTGCAAAATGGTTTGTCTTATAAGGACCAACTTTTTTTTCATAAGTTTCAATGACCTTACACTTGACCTTGGTAGAGAAAACTGGTAAATACCGATAAAATACTTTTAATTTTTTTTTACTTATATTTGTAAAAATGTGAATAAAATTTTGATTGCCATATTGAAGATTATTAAATTCTAACTGATTTTTTTCCAAAAAGTTTTAAAATCGGTCTCAAAACAAAAAAGTTATGATAGTTTGATCAGCTGATATATTAAAAAGGTCCTCTGAAGCTGAATATCGTTGAATTTTATTCCCCTATTATTGATTTGATTATTATTACCATGTGATGTGGCAATGAAATGCCACTCAGCGTCAAAATGTTCTTCTTCATTCCACTAACAAAACTTTAAATCAGGTGTTCTTGTTCACAAATAAACAATTTTGTAATCGCGTCAAAATTAAAAAATAATTAATTAGTTTTTATGATCTATTGAATAATTACATGAATTAAGATTGTGAGCTTTAGATCAAGTAAGTTTTCAAGAAGGCAACAACAACAACAACAGCTCTGTATAGAGTCAATCACTAAGCTGACTAGACAGTCTGTTTCGGAAATCGCTACATATTCCTCTTCAGTAGTCTTTGAGTGATTAAGCTGTGATCAACTCACTGTTTAAACTAGCATATGAATGTGCAGATTCTGGAATTCATTCTTATGAATTGTATGGCTGCTAATCACATGACATTTCAAAGCAGTAGGCTATTTATAGATCACCGCCATCAACTCTATCAAGGGTTGCCATCTGTTCTAGTTGCTTCTTCATTTATTTCAATATTCATTCTATGGTCCATTTCGACAAACAATCGAACACCAATGAATATTGAAATAAATGAAGAAGCAACTAGAACAGATGGCAATCCTTGATAGAGTTGATGGCGGTGATCTATAAATAGCCTACTGCTTTGAAATGTCATATGATTAGCAGCCATACAATTCATAAGAATAAATTCTAGAATCTGCACATTCATATGCTAGTTTAAACAGTGAGTTGATCACAGCTTAATCACTCAAAGACTACTGAAGAGGAATATGTAGCGATTTCCGAAACAGACTGTCTAGTCAGCTAAGTGATTGACTCTATACAGAGTGTTTGTTGTTGTTGTTGCCTTCTTGAAAACTTACTTGATCTAAAGCTCACAATCTTAATTCAAAAAATTATAATTTGTCACAAGTAAAAACTTTTATGAAAATCGGTCAGTTAAAAAAAATGCATCCAAAACCTTGTTGCAATTTGGTTCGGAAAACGTAACCATCACGTGCGCGATCGATTGCGATTTTTAACCCAAGAGCATGTCGAAACATCGGAATATTTAGGAATCAGTGAATTAGTGGCTGGTGAAATGAAAATTTGTTCAACTTGCCGTCAACTTAGCAAAGAGAAGGCAATCAAAAAGCAGGCGCCAATTGCAACAGAAAATGTTATGGATGAAGTTTTGAATTACTTGGAGGCTGGTGGTGAAAATATTGAAGCAGAAACTGCGAGCATAGCTGGTAAAGTGATTGACTGGGAACAGTTCGTTCGTGAGCTTAATAAGCTGCTCCCACAAATAGGAGTCGAACAAATAGAATATCGAAAAATAAATAGATCAATGTCGTACTGCCGGAATATCATGGTTGATATAACGAAAAATATGGCCAGCAAAATTTTTGGCTTGACTCCATCCACTCTGCATGAAAGAAATACGGAAAGATCTGATACCGATAAAATAGTGGAACAACTAACTGAAAAATTTCCCCAAACTTCTGATAAAGAGGAGAAAAGGAAAATTCTGTCCGTCCTCCCACAGTCCTGGACAGCTAATAAAATACACGTTCAATTCAATATCAGTTGGCGCTTTACAAACAACGTAAAATTGCTTGTCGCTGAGAAAGGCATAATGTGTGGCCCAATGAAACGTTTAGCCTCAAATGTCATTAATCAAGATTTGGTGGATATGGTGACGAAATTTTATTTGAGTGAAGACATCAGCCACACTTCCTCAGGAAAGCGCGACTACGTTACCATTAACGAGAACAATGAAAAATCTACACTGCAAAGGCGTCTTTTACTAATGAATCTCAATGAAGCATATGCATCTTTTAAGATTTCACATATCGGCACCAAAATAGGCTTCTCCAAATTTGCAGCATTGAAACCACCGCAATGCATTTTGACACTCCAAACGGGAGGAACACATTCTGTCTGTGTTTGTGTCTACCATCAAAATGTCAAATTAATTTTTGAACCAATGAAGAAACTATTCGGCATAGATTCATATCGCAATCTTTTTGAATTACTGCTTTGTAATCACCCTACTGAAAAATGCAAATTGAAAGAATGTGACCTCTGCTCTGGAGTTCTTGCTGTAGAAAATTTCATTGGAAACGTTTTGGAGGAAAAATCACTCTATAATGTTGCGTACAAGCAATGGGTTAAGCAAAGTGGTACGAATTCGTATCTTTATTTACAAATAAATTATTTTTTTAGCGGGACCAAGTTTGTCGTTTCTATTATTTGCTTGAATTTTAACATAAATTTTAATATCTATTTTTTTCCATTAAGGTAAAACCAATTCGGAAAATATGAAGAAGTCAGCAGATGTTTTTATATTGGAATTCAGCAAACAAGTTGATTTGCTAGCGGATTGTAAGGGGCATGGTAAGGGGCCGTGTGATGGCATCGGTAGAGCTTTTAAACGAAATGCCATGGGAGCCAGTCTTCAAAGAGCATTTGAAAACCAATTAACAAACGCGAGAGAGCTTTACGAATGGGCTTTAACAAAGGAGTTGAAGAAGGAGAATGTTGAAGCTGAGTTGATGTCAAAATTTAAAAATGTGCAAGCTATAACCGGCACACAAAAGTTACACAGTTTCATTCCTATCAATAATAGGGAGATTACAACTCGACGATATTCAGCTTCAGAGGACTTTTTAATATATCAGCTGATCAAACCATCATAACTTTTTTGTTTTGAGACCGATTTTAAGACTTTTTGGAACAAAATCAGTTAGAATTTAATAATCTTCAATATGGCAATCAAAATTTTGTTCACCTTTTTACGAATATAAGTAAAAAAAAAATTAAAAGTATTTTTTTTCGGTATTTATCAGTTTTCTCTACCACGGTCAAGGGTAAGGTCATCGAAACTTATGAAAAAAAAGTTGGTCCTTATAATAGAATAAATTTTGCAAATATCTTTACCGTTATGAATTTTATAGGCGATAAATTGCCTCAAAATGATAAGGTATGTGCACAAAAATTGAAATTGCAAAAAAACATATAAAAGCTCCATCATAAAATTGTTTTTAGTTGTTTAGTAACACTTAGTAAGTGTTACTAAGTACTTAACTTACTTAGTACTTAACTTTTAGCAACACAGTTTGGTTAAATGTAGATCTCTTAAATCGGTAAAAATGAAATACATAGAGCTATAATACATAATTTTCAATTTTAACTCTATCAATGTAAAGCTTTTGCTTCAAGTAAATTAACGAAAAAATGTTATTGTTTTAAGCCAGCCAAAACTACAAAAAAATTAGATTTTAGTGAAAAAAAAAATGTAAAAAAATATAATTTTTTCGAAGTCATATAAACATTGCTTTATTAAATTTTTTTTATCAATTCTTTATCAGTTTCAAGACAAAAACAGTTAAAAAGTTTCATACGCAGATAATATTTTATATGCAGAGTTCCTTTCATTGTATCTAACTCTAATCTATTGCGAACTTTAGTTTTATTAATATTTATTTTACTACAAGTTCGCTCAACGTTAGATGAGGAATTCGGTAAGCTCAACAATTCAAAAATAAATTTTCCCATTGTTGGAAATGCAGAAGTACCATCGCATCTTTTTATTTTAAAGTTGCCATCAATTTTATTATACTAATTTTTTTTCTTTTCATATATATATGTATATAAAATATATGCAAAATCGGACGCCGGATCTACTTTTTCTGAAATCGTAACATTTTGAAGAATTTTGATCAACTATCGGAACGTCGGATTAAAGTATTATAATCGTAACATATCCGATATATCAGACCATATGGCAACGCTGACCCCAGTGATACTAACGCACGCCATTCTTTGCAGCTTTGTCAGTTGATTAGCTGCTGTGCGCTGTTGGACCTTGGGCCACCATGCAAGTGGCACTGCATACGTAACCATAGGTCTCACAATTGTTGTAAACGTCCAATAAATCATTTTCGGTTTGAGGCCCCACATTTTGCCATGGAGGCGTTGACAGGCAAAAAGGGCACGTGTTGCCCTGCCTGTAATTGAATCTAAGTGGATGTTCCAACGGAGCTGCTTGTTAAAAGCCATTCCTAAGTACTTGACCTCATTTGAAAAGTCAATAACTTTTCCATCCTGGGTTGGTCTTGCCAGATTTAGGCTCCTTTTCCTGTAAAAGGGTACCAGAATAGTTTTGTCAGGATTTATGCTCAACAATTTTTCCTTACACCACTTTGAAGTTATACGGAGGGCATTCTGTCATTCTGCATTCTGTCCGATATCGTCGGTTCATAAAAAAAAAGTAAAACTGCACAGATTTAAAATTCCAGATCATCCGCATATCCTCTGGTGTCAAAACCCTGGTTGTTGAGACTTGCGATAAGTTCGTCCACGACTAGGGTCCACAGAAGAGGTGAAAGTACCCCTCCTTGAGGGCATCCGCTAGTGGCAGTAATCGTGTTACGTATTCCACCAAGCTCAAACATTATGATTCTGCTTTTCAGCATGATTAGAATCCAGTGTATGATTAAAGATGATATATTCTTACTCTGCATTGCTGCTTTGATCGCATTGTATGACGTGTTGTCAAAAGCCCCTTGAATGTCGATTCAAAAGCCTTTTCGATCGTGCCGGTAAGGGCGGGGACGATGTATGGCGGGGACAGTGGATTTGCCGGCTTGGTAGGCAAATTTAAACCTGTTTAGAGGGATGCTCTTGAAGGTAGTCTCCGTAATGTTTAGATCCAATATTTTCTCCATTGTCTTTAAAAATAAGGAACTTAGGCTGATCGCTCTATACGATGTAGGCAATTGTTCGGGCTTTTTACTCACCTTTGGTATAAAAACGACCTTAACCTTTGTCCATCGCGAGGAATGTGGCCTAGAAAAAGGCTGGATTTAAAAATCCGAGTGAGTGGAGGGACAATGGAATCAATGCCTTGCTGTAGTAGGCCCGGGTAGATACCATCAGGTCCCGGAGATTTGTATGGGCTAAGTTTAGATATGGCCCAACGTACACTATCGGACGAAAAAAGTTTACCTGGAAGTCCTTTTTGACCACCTATCACTGAATAGTTAGCCCAAGTGTCCGATGCGGTGTCCGATGGGGGTCTTCTTATACACATCCCGGGAAATGCGTCTGCAGTAAAAAACGATTAGTTTCGTAAGAGTTTTGGACAAACGTAATCTTTTTTAATATGCTCCTTTTTATCTTCGTAAATGGTTGTTTATTTTAACAGGTAGTTTTTTCTGTTGAAAAAAAGCTCAACTTGGACGGCCCTGATGACAATAGAGAATATTGGCGTGATTTAAGAAAACAACCCCAGTATTTTTCAAAGAGAAATTTTGGTAGAGGTTCTATTATGATTTGGGGTGCTTTTACAGCAAAAACTTTTACCGTACGTCCTTACGATGCTTGAGGAGGCGCTGCATAAGCTTCAATTTTACTTGCGAATTTGTTTGGCGCTCTTGAGCACATTCCAAATCGTTGTTTTGTGATTTCGGCAATTGATGCACCTTTTTCACTCAAACCAATAATTTCACCTTTCTGAAATTCATTCCAAACCTTTCCACGAGGCATTTTGCATACTAATGACCAGGAATTGGATTTCGTTGACATGTCATCTTTTTTCTGCTGCTTCTAAGACATTTCCTGCTAATTTAGAACGTTCATTTATGTTTCCTAAATTCCAAATATGAAAAGGTTTTAGGTAATTTTTTTCGTCCTTTTTCATCGGTTTTAGTTTCCAGGTAATTTTTACTAGATTTAGGGCATTTTTTGGTAATTTTAAGCGATTTTTAAGTTATTTTTTGTCATTTTTTAACATTTTCAATTTTTACAGCATATTTCGGTTTTTAGGTAATTTACGTGTAATTTAAAAATAATTTTTTTTCGTTTTTTTTTGTGCTAAAAACTGTAAAAAAGCAAATTTTTTAAACATATTCCTTTAACACTAGAGTCCCTTCAATCCAAAACATTACCTCTCGACAAAGCAGTAGCTTTGTTTATAGACTTCGCTGAAAAAAAGCTCTGCGAGTGGTGAAACTGACACTTTTCCGGCAAAAATGTCCATCTACATGTCCTCATAGTTTTGAGTGATTAAAAATAATTTTTGATACTTTAAAATATTCCAGCTTTTTTAATAAGTTTTTTCTTGTAGTTTATGTTTATGACCAGTAATAGGTGATTACAAAATTCATTTTGCAGGTGAAAATGCCCAAAATAGGCCTAAAATGTCATTCCTGTAGCCTGTCTTCGATTAAAATTATAACAATTCAAGGAGTGTAGCTTCCACATTTTTGATATCTACATGCTCTAGATGACAAGGTAAAAATATAACATTTAAAATAATTATAAAAATTTTTTAACTTTTAACTTTTTGTTTCGCGATTTTACACCTTTTTAAATTTCGCGCCTTTTAGTAAGGAAAACTTTAGGCTTTTTACACTATTTATGTTCAAGTTTCAAGAATCCTCCTGTGGTTTTGAATGCGAAGCTCAAGTGTAATATTAAACTTATTTGTTATATTATTAGTATTTAAAACAAAAGAGTTTTAATTTTTGTAACAACTTCTGTTCAGTTAATGATAGACTTAAAAAAAATTGAGTATAACACGTTAAAGTAGTTATCAAATATATGATAAAAATGTGCGGAAAGTGTTTTAGTTTTCTCTGATGCTCGCAATCTCCAAATAAATACTATTATGTCATTCCTGTAACCATAATTCCTGACATTTTGTGTCATTCCTGTAACCACTAAAAAAATCAAAATGAATACAAATCAATTTCATGACGTAATACTTAGTGGCTCCAAGTGGTTTTAACTTACTTTGGGGCCAAATAGTGTAAAGAAATCATTATTCTAGCTTCATGTGTTATTTTTACATTTATACATTTTTCTAATAAAAATAGGGCATTTTTCGCGGAATTACTCTTACATAAAAAAATTGTTATTTTTTAATCCCACGAAGCACCCTTATCTATGGCACCGATTGGTGATAGTCAGGGCCGGCCTTACCCACCTAGGCGCCCCGGGCGAGTCATACATTTGGCGCCCTTTTATATATAATTATAATTAAAAAAGTTATTTTCAACTGTGTAACATATCAAACATAATTTTTGTTTCACCTTTAAATAGTAAAGACGTACGCGATGAGCACGGTCCTTAGCGAAATTCTTGAAGAAAATGAAGCAAAGAGCAAAAGGAATATTAGAAAAAGGAGACGCAGAAAAATGTGGGTTGAGAAAATAAAACTGATTAATATATAAAAATATTGATTAACTAATATTAATTAATAATTCTATAAAATTTATAAATGTTTCATTCGAAGTCATTTTTCTTGCGAGCGATGTTATCATTTCAACGAACAAATAACAATGACGAAATCTGGCAAACACTACCAGTGATGCCAACTACACGAACATTACGTATTTCTACGGATATTTAAGCATTGCACAAATAAACTGACAACAGCGGCAAAATAAGGTAAATCTACGGATTTTTAAGAATATCACACAGAATTTTTGTAGATTTCAATTTTTTCACCAAATTTGATGTCAAGCATTTTTGAATGGTAAAAAAGATGTACTTATTTATCACTAAAAAATATGTTTGCATCATTTGTTTAAACTTTGCGCTTATCACTAATTGCAAATAATAAAAAAAATTTAAGGAATCTAATGTCGAAGTGAGTCAGAGGGCAGCCTCATGGGTATACAGCTTAAGTCGAATTTACACGATTCACTATCATCGTTCACTTTGGATGAATCATCTAATTTGTAAAATGTAAATTGAGTTTCATCTTTAAAATTAAGATGATTGTCATCCACATTGAACAGTGAAAGAAGTAGAAGGTCTTCCTACTTTTGATGAAAGTTCAAGCAAACCGAACTGATGTGTCATTCGTACTAAAACACAATTGAAATGTGTTAACATAATTTCAAGCAGAAAGTTTATATTTTTTTTATTTAATTGCTGAATAGCTTTAAGTTATTTATTTAATTTTTTAAGCGTCAATAAAATTAATCAGCCAACGAATATATTTTGACATTCAACACCGAATCATCCATCAAATTTCAAATTTACACTTTGAATAATGTAAATTAAAAATTGATTCACTGTCATCGTTCAACGTTCACTATCATCGTTTTGAGTGAAATGAGTAAATTCGCCTTTAACCCATTAATGTTCACGACCAGAACTCGTTGAGTTTAGTTTTTGGTAAAATTTAAAATTGAAACACACCAAGATTTTATTTTAAGCTATTGATTAGATTTTAAACTGATCAAAATTGAAATTAAGTTAATTTTGGCCTTTTGAAATACACGCGGTATTTTTTATTAAATTTTTGTATAAATTACTAGCTGAACCCGGTGTGCTTCGCTACCCCCCTCGTACAAAATAAAATAAAAAGTATTTATATATTGGGGGTTGGAATTAATTTTAAAGGTTTTTTTTTCGGTTTTTGAGCATTTATTTGGAAACAACGGTACAATGTATATTATTCAAAGTATTGTCCATCGTTAGCTACAACATTTTCCCATCTTTCTGGCAGCATATGGATTCCGCGCCGGAAGAACGATTCGTCTTTTGAGGCAATCCACGAATCGACCCATTTTTTGGTATCCTCGTAAGAAGTGAAGCGCTGCTCAGCCAAGCCATGCGTCATCGATCTGAATAGGTGGTAGTCGGAAGGGGCTATGTCTGGGCTATAAGGCGGGTGGGGTAGCACATCCCAATTCAGCGCCTCCAACGTTTCCTTGACGGTTCTTGCAACATGTGGCCGTGCGTTGTAATGTTGAAAAACCACTTTGTCGTGTCTCTTGGCATATTCCTGCCGTTTAACCTTTAATGCTCGGCTCAATTGCGTCAATTGTTGTTGGTAGCGTTCCCCAGTGATGGTTTCGTTAGGTTTTAGCAGCTCATAGTACACGACACCCTTCTGATCCCACCAAATACACAGCATAAGCTTGGCGCCATGAATATTCGGCTTGGCCCTCGATGTTGATGCATGGCCGGGTGGTCCCCACGATTTTTTTCGCTTAGGATTATCGTATTGGATCCACTTTTCATCGCCAGTGACAATACGATGCAAAAAACTCTTCCTTTTATGCCGTTGAAGCAGTTGTTCGCACATGCAAAATCGCCGTTCAACGTCTCTCGGCTTCAACTGGTACGGCACCCAATTTCCTTGCTTTTGAATCATTCCCATGGCCTTCAAGAGTTTGCCGACCGTTGATAAGTCGACTCCCAATGATTCTGACAATTCTTGAAGGGTTTGACACGGGTCTTCATCGAGCAAAGCCTCCAATTCCTCATCTTCAAACTTTTTCGGCTGGCCCGGACGCTCTTTGTCTTCCGTATCAAAATCACCACTTTTAAACCGACGGAACCAGTACTCACAAGTAGAAATCGATGGAGCATAGTCCCCGTAAGCCTCAGTAAGTGTGCGTTGTGCTTAAACCGCTTTTTTCTTCAAATGGAAGCACAAAAGTAAACCTTCCCGCAAATTGCGTTTTGTTGGAACGAAAGTCGACATGTTCACAGAGAAAAAAAATATATGTTGTTTACACTTCAGTGGAATGACACATACTGAAAAATTAAGCTTAGACAATGTGCTTTGAAATGAATATAGTCACAGGTGTGCCCGATGCGATCTATTGATAGTTACGCCATCTCTTAGAAAACCTTTAAAACTAATTCCAACCCCCAATATTTACAAAAATTTATTTATTTAATTTAATTATTGCAATGCTTCGCCTCTTTTTTTGTTGTAAACCAATTAGAGTTCAGCACTGAATCGCATGTAATTTGCTTCATGCTCCCCCTTTTTATTTTTAGACCAATCAAAAAGCAGCAATTACACAATCAGCTGTTTCGCAGTCAGTTGTGGGAGAATGAGAATGGGGTTACCCCACTCTCTATTTTAATTAACACGTATTATAAAATCAGCTGTTTTGAAGACAGTGGTGGAAGAAAGAGAATGGGGCTACCCCACTATTTTAATTAATATATATTTTAAATTTGTGATAAAGCCGTTAATAAACGTAGTAAAAAAGTAGGTGCAGAAGTGTGCATGGTCGAAAAATATTATCATGTAATAAGTATTCCTGAGTCAAAGCTGAACGCTGTGAAAATTTAAGATCGGTTATCAGGTCCAGCCTCCAATATATCGAAAACAAAGGGGCGTGCTCCGCCCACTTTTCTTTTGGTACGTATTTCTATTCATGCCAATACCATATATAGCAAATACTGCCGCCGTTGGTCAAAAAATGCCCAAGATATGACGGTTTCAAATTTTGGGTTATATGGGCGAGGCCACACCCTTTCGTCCACTCACAACTTTATAAAGTCAAGAATTTATTATTTCGTAAGAATATCCTATTGTGAAAATTTAATGACGATCGGTCCAGTAGTTAAGACTATATTGCGATTTTTAATTTTCCTAAAAAGGGGCGTGGTCCCACCCACTTTTCTCCTGGTACGTATTCCTAATTATGCCAATGCCATAGCATCAACGTCAAAAAGGTCAAAAAATGCCCAAAATATGGCGATTTAAATTTTTGGGTTATATGGGAAGTGCCACGCCCCTTTGTCCAATAAAAACTTCATATAGGCTATTATTCTTTCCAGAGTCATAGTAAAATGCTGTGAAAGTTTCAGGAAGATCGGTCCAAGGGTTTGGCATCCTATAAAGCACAAACAAACAAACAGACAGACATTCATTTTTATATATATAGATTGAAAGCAGTTTAATTATAATTAAAGTAAAATGGGGCAAAAAAGGGGGATTTGGTAATAAAAAAATCTATGGCTACCTTACCTGTAGATAAAAAGTATATAAAACTTTAGGTAAATACATATTATAAAAAAAGGATTTTGTGTAGCAAACATTGTTAGTGGTTTAAGTAAGTATCTGAATTAAAAAAAGGGGCGGTGAAGTGGGCGTGGTTCATAGTAATATGGTGACGTTAACAGTATTAAGAGCAATATACTACCAAATAAAAAATAATCCGTTGGAAGGAACAAATTTGTACAGAGAACAAAAAGTTTAAAACTTAAATTTGGCATGAAAAGGGGCGTGAAAGGGGGCGTGGCGTAAGAAATGTTTATTTCTACCTCGCCTGGAGTATAATGTGTATACAATTTGAAGTAAATCTGTTAAAAACTATATGGGAGCAATTACAAAATTTTAAAAAAGTGGGCGTAAAAGTGGGCGTGGTCAAAAAAGTACCCTATTAATCATGCCAGAATCCCAGTTAAATGCTCTGAAAATTTCAGGAAGATCGGTCCAGAGGTTTGGTGTCCTATAAGGTACAAACAAACAAATAAACAAACACACATTCCATTTTATATATATAGATACCATATTGAAAGCAGATTAATTATAAATAAAGTAAAATGGGGCTAAAAAGAGGGATTTGGTAATAAAAAAATCTATGGCTACCTTACCTGTAGATAACAAGTATATAAAACTTTAGGTAAATACATATTACAAAAAAGTATTTTGTATAGCAAACATTGTTAGTGGTATAAGTAAGTATCTGAATTAAAAAAGGGGCGGTGAAGTGGGCGTGGTTCATAGTAATATGGCGACGTTAACAGTATTAAGAGCAATATACTACCAAATAAAAAATAATCCGTTGGAAGGAACAAATTTGTACAGAGAACAAAAAGTTTAAAACTTAACTTTGGCGTGAAAAGGGGCGTCAAAGGGGGCATGGCGTAAGAAATGTTTATTTCTACCTCGCCTGGAGTATAATGTGTATACAATTTGAAGTAAAGTTAAAAACTATATGGGAGCAATTACATAATTTTAAAAAAGTGGGCGTAAAAGTGGGCGTGTTCAAAAAGTACCCTATTAATCATGCCAGAGTCCCAGTTAAATGCTCTGAAAATTTCAGGAAGATCGGTCCAGAGGTTTGGTGTCCTATAAGGTACAAACAAACAAATAAACAAACACACATTCCATTTTATATATATAGATGAATAAAGTTTTTGTTAAAAAAATTAATTTTTAAATCTAAAAAATAAATAAATAAAAATAAATGCTTATATGCAAAACATTTGATTTTACATTTTCCTTTACCTCTAAGGAAATTTGATGCCATATGGCATCACTCCAAAAAACACATTAAAAAAAAAATAAAAATGTTGTGATTGATTATTAATAATATGATCATAAATAATAATTACTCGTGCAAAATAGATTTTTCGGACTTGAAATCAAAAAGATGTACCGAAAGGGTTAAAGTGCCGGTAAAATATATTTCAATGTTATTGTATTTATAATGATTACAGATTTAAAAAATCTAATGTTCCTTTAAAATAAGTAAAAGTTACGTTTTATTTTATGTTTTTAAGTTTTAGTTATAGTAACACAACTAAAAGTAATAGCTGTTAACTATTTTACCTTTAAGTTATGTTTTACGTTGTTTGTAACTTTTTTAAGTTTAACGCAAATTTTATAAAAAAAAAATCAAATATACAAAAAAATTATAAAAACACTATTAATGACTTCAGTTGAGTAATTTTATTAGCTGTTAGTTTTAAATTGAAAAAAATTATATAAATTTGCCTACACGGATTTTTTATGTCGCATTTGTGGTTTTTTACTCTTTTCGAGTTGGCATCACTGCCACCAACCATCAAATTTATCATCACCCCGGTTGGCCCCACCCTAAAGCCGGCACTGGTGGTAGTTATCGGTAACCCAGTAGGAAAAACAGGTCTTTGAAGCGCTTCTAGCAGGCCATCATATGAATTTCTTAGCTCATTCCTTCCGTACTCATTTCCAAGCCCAATAACTTTTTTATATGAAACAAGAACATTTTCTAGGCCTTCCTCTCTCGCGACTCTAAAGAAGGCTGCTAGAAGACCTTTTTGAGAATGTACATTAGAAAGAAAAGCAATATAAATATCAACTTGAAATAAAAGAACTTTCGACAATTTCCAGATTTGAACCAACGTCCTCTCATGTGGCAGTCCTGCATCTTATCCACTCGTCTACCGCAGTTCTTAACGAACTTCATCTTATTTTGCATCATTACAAATGAAAGTAAGCTATCGGAAGCTCGGGTTCGAGACCCATCTCGGACCAAAAAAAACATTTCTTTGTATTTTTTTTAAATCTACATTTTTTTAAAAAATTTTCTGTTAATTTAAAAATTTTTTGGGATTTTTTTTGGAATTTTTTCGTTATATATAAAGACTTAGAATTTTTTCCATATTAAAGTTTTCATATAATGTGACATGTAATGTGTTAGATTTCGGAGACCTGAGCTCGCGACCATACTCGGACAAAAAAAAATTTTTTTTATTCTTTTTTAATTGATCTTTAGTGGAATTCTCAAACGCATTAACGACACTTGTGTTATCGTTAACTGGCCCTTAACGACACTAACCGTTAACTGGTATTCTCAACATCTTAGCGAGCAATATTTGTCCTTAACTTTGACAGTTCATTAAAGATATTTGTCGTTAACTTAACGACGACTATTTAGGTGCCACTAACTTGAAATTTCAAGTCGCAATCAATGATGTGAAAAAGTGATTGCATTCATTTTTTCAAATCATTGATTGTGATTTCAAATTTCAAGTCCCAATCAATGATTTGAAAAAATGAATGCAATCATTTTTTCAAATTTTTAGTTGGAAATTATTGACTGCATTCACGATATTTCATTCAATTATTTATATCATTGAAAACAGTCACTGTAATCTCAATAATATAATGTTTAAAAATATCAGTGTGAAGTAAGTAAGAAATTTTTTATTAAACAGTGTGTTTTGATCAATGCTTCAATCCGGCTTCGATTGAGTCCTTGGGACAAGATGAGAAAAAATTTTATAGCGGGGGTCCATGTTTTTCTGTAACATATCTTATTATCAAAAGTATTGATATCTCTGTTCATAGACTAATATTATTTGTTTAACAGTTTATCTTTGTTACTTGCAAGCAAAATTAATTTTTTAAGAGCTTTTTTTAACTTTATTTTGTTATTTATTTTTCGGTTCGCTCTCGCGGTCTTTCACACATTCAGCTTACTCTTTTAATATTTCAATTTCTTATACACGGTTAAGAATCTTGGAATAAAGTTTTAAACTTTAAACTTTCACAAATACTAACCTATAACTAAAATTTTTCTGTACTAAAATTTAAACCAAAGAAAAATTGCAATGCTGAAACTCAATATTAGGCTATTCGGTTCATATGCATGTTTATTTCTTTTGTTTCGTTAGCGCAATAGCCCAGTGGTTAACGTAGTAATAAACAGGCAGTAAAATTAAATTGTCGTGAAAATATGTTGCTCAGAAACATGTTGCGATAATTTCACGCAGCGGAACAGAGTACTGCTCTGACGAAAATGTTATGAAAATTTGCACGCCTTAAAAATTTGAGTTTTGTCATTTTTAACAAAATATATTATATTAAATAAAAAAATAAACAAAAAATTAATGCATTCATTTGCGATTTAAAATCATGTAATTCCCAATCAATGATTTAAAAATTGATTGCATTAATTTTTTCCAATCATTGATTGTGATTTAAAATTTAAAATCTCAATCAATGATTTGAAAAAATGATTGCATTCTTTTTTTTCAAATGATTGCATTCTTTTTTTTCAAATCATTGAAAGGGACTTGAAATTTCAAATCACAATCAATGATTTGAAAAAAAGAATGCAATCATTTTTTCAAATCATTGATTGGGATTTTAAATTTTAAATCACAATCAATGATTTGAAAAAATGAATGCAATCAATTTTTCAAATCATTGATTGGGAATTAAATAATTTTAAATCACAAATGAATGCATTCTTTTACAGCTCTGGTAAATAGGCGGTAATAGGGGATGTGGAATGCTTTTAAATATTCGATCAATTTCAATAATTTCTGAAAAAGTGGGCGTATTTTAGTAAAGCTGCCGACAATAACTATGCAAACTATAATACCAATTTTTAGTCTTTATCACTAAAATAATTCAATAAAATTAATCGTCGCAAAAAAATTGAGCATAATCTAAGAATTTTAATTTGGAGTTATTTAAGCAGTCATTTGGACTGATGTGGTAGTTGAAGGGTTAAAGAAAGAAAAAGTTATAAAAATTTATTTCCTTGTAGGTGATTCTGGCTTCCCATTGGAACCTTGGCTTAACAAATTAGCCTCAATGGTGAGTCCATTTCTTGCACGCATCCTGTTTGCCCTCAGCCAAGCCTTTGTTGGCCTCAAAAAAATCCAGCATGATTTGATGATGTTCGGCAGTTGTCCGGCTGTTTCTTTTTTTATGTTTTCCGTTTTTAGTTTTCTTTTATTTTGAAACTTATATCAAAATCTGTTATCTGTTTGAATAAGCTGTCAAAAAAGTAGAGTGCTGCCATATTTTCAATTTCTGTTAACGACGTTTGAAGCTTATATTGTGAATGTTACGTTTTCCCAATTTTGTTGCTAAATACTGTTTTGAGAATACACTCATACCTCTTTATACGGCCCCTCTTTTTACGGCATTTCGCTATAACGGCCTGTTTCAATTGTAGCACTCCCTCCCTTTACGGCGCTCATTACCTAGTTATACAGCCAAAAAAAAAATCGGGATTCACCATTTTTCAACGAAGAGTGAGAGGCAAAAAAATCATACACATGCCAAAAAAAACTACTCCAGTTGGAGTCAGCTCATGAAATTGACGACACAGAAGAGTTGACACCTACTCAAAAGAAGTTAACTTCAAAAGAATTAAATGAAGCGCTTATTCATTTCGATCAGGGGACACGAATTCTTTTGCAGTCTGATCCCGACGAAAATCGAAGTGCTAATGTTATACGAAATATAGAGAAGTCTATTTTTTGCTACACCCAAATACAAGAAGAAATGAAAAGAAACGCCAAACAACAGACATTGGACAAATTTTTTGTAGTTGGTCCCATGATATAATTGCCAGGTATTATTATTCGCTGAAAATCAGCTGGGGATAAACTGTCATTTTGGGCATATAGTGTCAAAATGTAGCGAGTAGGTGGAAACAGTGTTGCTTCTTGTATTATTTTAAATCAGAAATCTGCAAACGATAGGGGTATTCACAAAGTGGTGTATTTGTGATTAGTTTTTATATAAAGTTGTTGTGAACGAACCTTTAATAAAGTGTTGTATTTTTAAAATCAGCTAATTTTTTGTGTATTTTTGTTTGGAAATATAAATGGAAATCATCATGTACTGTAGGAAATCATTAAAAAATTTAAACAAAACACAACATTATAATAATTTTTATTAAATAATTTTACAATGCACCCAGTAACCCAGTAGCTTTGAGTAAAAATGCTTTTGGGAATAAATATTATGAATTTTGTTTTTGTAATTTTACAAAACTTAATACAACTATCAAATTTACATATTTATCTTGTGCTTGCACTTGATGTTAGTGGCGTGATTAACAACAATTTTATTAGTTCATCACATAAAAATTAAATAAGCATAAGAGCAACAATATCTAATGTCTGACTTTAAAAAAGATCAAATACTATAAAGCCTTTGTATCGTTTAGCGTAATACAATCAGCCCTATCATAAATAATTTTTCACGCGGAATTGGAAAGGGAGTTTTGATTTTTAACACAAAGCTCAAGAACATTTTGGAAATTTTAAATGCAAATTCGTTCCTCAACGGTTTATCAACAAATTTGCATTTAAAATTTCCAAAATGGTCTCGAAATTTATCATAAAAAAGAAAACTCCCTTTTCCGATTTAGCGTGAAAAATTATTCATGATAGGGCTGAATATATGGTTGTTGATATATAAACAAAATCAATCTTTTTATAAACGAAATTGCAAAAGTTTTTTATTGCCAAAATTTTTTGTTTTAATTTTTGATTTTTTAATATTCTATTAAAATTTTTAATCCGAAAATGCATTCTGCATTTTATGAAGAGCTCTTTCACAGGTTCGGTTACTTAGGTTAGGTTACTCCTTACACACTAAATTTCCTACCATTGGCTTGATTAAAGATCGCCTCCAAATCTTTTATTTTTTCCATAAATGCAGCTGATGGCTTTTTCAGCCCTCTCTGCGAGACTTCATCCACCCATGTAAAGGAGCAGTCTTTACTTTGAAAACTTTCAAAATGTAGCCTTTTTATAATGTAGCCTGCAACGTACTCTAAGGCGTCCTCGTGCAGTTTGTCAATTTCGTCACCTGTTCATGTTCATATATAGACATCTGGGTAAAAGTAAAAGCAAAAATCAGTACTTTTACTTTTATTTGACACCAATTTGACAATTTATGCCCAAAGTAACGAGTAAAAGTAGCGATTAATAGTACCTGGTAATTCTATCATGGCTGGTCCGTGAAAACATTTTCAGATATATATGTATGTACACATATTTCGTATTAAAGATATGTTCACATATGCATAGTTATATGTACACACATGAATTGAAGGATTTTTGTTTTTATTACATACTTTATTTAAATGTGTTATTTGGTTTTATTGTTTATTTATTTTTTAAGACCACGATGTAAGTGCCTTATATTTATTCACTGAATTGGAATTAAACTTTTTTTTCAAAAAATTAGAACCGATCTTTTACTGTTACTATGGGTTTGTATGAAATGAATTACCTCCTTATACGGCATTTCGCTATACGGCCACTTTTTTCGGAACGTATCTAGGCCGTATAACGAGGTATGAGTGTATAGCATTCATTACTGCAAACTACAAACGTCTTTAGTTAACCATAACGATTTCGTATTGGTTACTTTTTGAGAATTCCACTACTGATCATTTATAATTTTTCCTAAATTTTTTTAAAAATTTTTTCATATAAAATAACATGAAAAGACTTCAAACCTTCAAAAGGTAGACCTTACAGAAGCACTCATCAATACAGCGAGCATGGAAGGTATATTGACGCCAATACGCTAAAAGCTAGCCAATAAGCTAAATGCCCACTGGGAAGTAACTGAAGTTAATGCCTAACACTTTGCCTCAAATTCAATATCACAAGTTTTTATAGCTTTCCACTATACTAATAACTTCCCACATAAATTTCACTTGACTACTCCCTTCTGTTTTTCTGTTGTATTACAACAGAGCAATCATTTGGACCAGAAACCAGCCCCCACCTTAACCTTACCTACCCCACCTTAACCTTCCCTTAAAGCAGTAAATTGGTTATATTCAATCAATTATTTTTAAAATATGTAAATGATTTTTCATTTATTTATAGAGTTGCTATACTTGTATAAAATTTCACAAGATATCTTAATAACATTTCTGGTTATTTTATATATTATCACAATTTTTAATTACTTAAATTATAATCTATTTAAAGACATTTAAGTACACAAGCTCGAACAAAACAAAAAACAACAACAGCAATGAAAAATGGCTTAACTTAAATATTAAATTAGTCACTCTGTATGGCAAGTCGTGTATGCATAAAATCCATATCGGATGATGAAGCACATCAACTGTTAAAAGCAGTTCGCAAAACAGTTCCAACAAGCATCAGTAAAAAGCAAGATTGTAGCCAAGCCGACTTTATGCTTGGGGCTCCGTTTGATTGATCGTTTATCAAAGCATTCGCTACAGTCTGCTTCTCATCTAATGTAGGACGAAAACTCCAATCAATTGTATTTGTTTTGCAGATATTAGCAAAGACCTTGGCGGAAATTTTGGGGGTGCGCGTACGGTTGGGATGTGTGAAGTCCACATGATACAGGCCGAATTTCTCACTAAAAAATTAAAAGTACAATTAAAGAGAGAAATTGAGAATAAGAACAGCTCAAAACTTACGTAAAACCAGCCTTCCACTCGAAGCTGTCGAGTAAGCTCCATGCAACGTAGCCCTGTACATTGGCGCCATCATCGATGGCGTTTAGCACTGAGGTCAAATACATATTGAAGTAGTCCACACGAGGATAGTCCTCCAGACCACCGCGGTCGCTGACACCGTTTTCGGTTATAATAATAGGCGGATTGTTGTACTCACGCTTAATCCACATGAGCAAATTGTACATGCCTTGCGGTACCACCTGCAAAAAGTTGAGATAGTTGTTATAAGAATGGGAAGCTTTTAGAAAAAAAAAGCTCAAAGTAAGCATGATTTTGATTAAAAGTTATTTTTGTATACCAATGACTTAATTGTATTAAAAGTTGGTAGAGAGTTGATGCCACCCCTAAAAGAAAAGTTGAACATAACTGCCAGAACTTCTACTCAATGTCAATGAACTCTAACACATACCCAAACTCATATCAAGAGAACGATTGTCTTGAGGTTTTTTAAGTTTTTCTTGGTTTCGCTTTAACCATATTGATTTTTGTAAACCTACAATTTATTTCAATTTATCGCCTACCCTCTCAGCTTAGAGCCCCTTTACTTTTCAGCTCCACAGGGAATAATGCTGAAGTTATTGCATTAACGTTTGACAGCTAGACTAATATTCGTGTTGCTCTTCACTGTAACAATCAAGTCCCTTTTTGACTATACTATTTTTTTAACAGCTCCATTAATCAAATCGAATGCCCTGTTGCTTACGCTTATCCGGTTAAGAAAAAGAAAAATTTGCAATATTATTTATACTATTCATATTCTTAAATTTTCACCCAAATTCTGCCATTAATATTTTTCATATCACAACTGTCATTGAACAATGACTACTGTCATTATTTAATAATGTAACTCTGTACCAAGGTTGCCAGTAATGTGAGAAAAATCCCATTCGTGGTCATTTTTAATTGGTCTTGGGAATTTTTTTTTTTTGGGTGGTTTTTCAGCGTGGTATTTTTGAATTGTCGTGGGAATTCAGAGTGGTCTTTTTTAATTGCATGGAAATTCAAGAATTTTCTTCTTAAAAATTTATTTTTCTCTTTTATGAAGCAAAAATGTAATAATGGTATTCGATGAATGACGTATATGAGCTATAAGTTTACGCTGTACATTTTCTCAAACTTACCTTTAATAAAAACCATTGAAAACTAAGTAGGCATTTTTGACATATGGCAATACTATACTAATTTTTTGATTTTTTTCATGCGTAAAGCTTACAAAAATTATGTTCAAATGCCAAAAATAAGAAAAATATAATTACTACTTAAACGATAATAAAAAATATTTGCAAGTCTACTTATCGAATCCATTGCTTTTCAATTATCATTTAAAATGAAAATGAAATCACAGCCGTAAGCTGCGCATGAGAATTCCTTACGTTTTTGTTGTTGCAAAATACGCTTCAGTTAATATATCGCCATTCATTGAATGCCATTATTATTTCTTTGCGCACGGAGAAAACTGTTCGCTAAATTTGTATTGCGGTTAAGCAAAACTTGCTCTTGATTCTTAGCCACTTCAAAATTATGCTAAATTTCAGTAAAAACTAATCACAATTTGCTATTTCAATTTATAATAACTAAGCAAATATTTGCTTGAATTAAGTAGAAATTTGCTTTTGCAGTTAATCAAAAGTTAAAGTTTAATGGTTAATTAAAGTTAAATTTAAGTGGTATTTCTAATTTTTTTTTTAATTTTTTATGCATATAGGATTTAAAGTGGTATTTTTTATGCTTATGGGATTTTTGGTGGTATTTTTAAAACGAGTGGTATTTTCGTGGTAATTTTTAATGATCGTGGGATTTTTTTTGGTATTTTTTAATTGCGGTGGAAATTTTTTTGTATATCGTTACCATGGGAATTTTGTTGGTATTTAATTTATGTTACTGTGGGGAAAAAGGTAATTTTTGTGGGAATTGTTCCGAATTTAAACTGGCAACCTTGCTCTGTACAAAAAGACAAACTTTTTGAAAACGAAAGCATTCAAATTAAGCTTAACTTCCATTGTTCCTTTATGTAACTAATTTAATCTTGTTATTCTGGAAATAATTTCAATTGATCAAAGCGGCATCATTTACATATAAAAATACTCAGTTGACTCACAAAGTGTTTGTTGCTGTTGTTTTTTATATGGGTTCAATTAGAGTTTATTTATTTCCTGCACCTACCTTAAGCCATACAGACCCAGAACCAGTCCAGCTGGGATCCTGTTCCTCAATCACACCCGTATCGTGATAAAATGATGGCACCCGGAAGTTTGCTGTGTTGTTGTGATCATTTTTATGCACCAAATTTGAGGTATATGTATTGATACCAAAGAAATCTGAGGTGCCATGTATACGATGTATTTCCTCTGTCGTGAAAGTTGGTAGACGTGATCTTGTGAAACCCTGCTCCTTGCTCAGATTATGTATGCGATCGATCATTACTGGCGGATAGTTGCCATGTTTTGAGAAAATCGGATGTCCAAACCAGCCAACCTACATTTTTACGGAACATTAAAAATATTAACGCGAAAGAAAGGAGGGCTCTAAATAGCTTACATAAAACTGCATTAAACGCTCTGATGCTTCACGATCCTCTGCTGAATCGGTTTTTGGCTCCGGCCAGGACACGTCCAGTGTTATGCCTATTTTACCCTTTTGACGTTGTTGATACTGATCACGATACATATGCACCACCTCAGCGTGAGCCTTGAGAATGTTGTGACCGCACAAATAGCTTGGTATACCAGGATAATCATAGGAAGGTGCCATATAATCAACGCCATAACCATGCTCGCACACATGCCAGGGTTCATTGATGGTGGTCCAAATCTTGACACGATCACCAAACATCTCGAAAAGGAAGTGTGAGTAGTCTATGAAGAGTGGTATTATTTCGGGATTAGTCCAACCACCCAGCTCCTGCAGCCGCTGTGGCAGATCCCAGTGATAAATGGTGACCATCGGAGTGATGTTGTAGTGCAGTAGCTCATTGATGAGGTTGCTGTAGTATTTGATGCCGGCGGTGCTCACCTCATTTCGATAGCCACCAGGCATAATGCGTGGCCAGGAGATGGAAAAGCGGTATACGCCAACATGTAGCTCCCGTAGAATTTGTACATCACGTCGCCACTGTGCAGAACAAAAAAGAAAGAGATGCAAAGAGTTTAGAAGATTTTTAAAGTTTTTTGTGTAGAATAAAGTGAACGTTCCGATTTCGTAACGAAAATCGTATGGAGGGGTTGACACGAATTCGTAATGAATTGTCGAAATGAATTTGGAAGGAATTTTAGTAACGAATTCGTAACGAATTCGTAACAAATTCGTAAAGAATTGGAGTATCGTATTCGTAACGAATTCGTAACAAATTCGTAAAGAATTGGAATATCGTATTCGTAACGAATTCGTAACAAATTCGTAAAGAATTGACGCATCGAATTCGTAAGAAATACGTAAAGAATTGAATTATCGTTTTCGTAACGAATTCGTAACAAACTCATAACAATTTCTTAACGAATTGTAGCACCGAATTCGTAACGAAATGAAGCATCAAATCTCTCTTAATGATTTTTGTACCGTATTTAATACAAAATTAAATAACAATTTCGAATCAAAGTTTAGTTAGTCAATCCGCTTAAGTTGCCCCAGACCATATGTTTTGTACCAATTACATGTCAAAAATTGCAGATCCTTTGCAACTACTATTATGAAACATATATAAATGTGAATTTAACATGTTGTTTGTATTTGCATCTGTAAAAATTAAAATTAAAACCATCTCTAGTATCATCTGTTTGAAAGAAAATGTTGTAAAAATGGCAAATTTTTTAAAATGCGGCTAGGCTTATAGCCTATGATGTCAAAAGAGCCCAGCAAACCAAAGTTTCCGAATTTTTCTGAATTCCGATTAGTTCGTAACTATTTCGAGCATTCTTAACGAATTTTTTTTCAAATCGAAATATTTAAGACACTTCACAATTTAAATTTGAAAATTTGGTTTTAGAACTCTTTCGAATTATTCGAAAATGTTCCGAAATTACTGTTGCAAAATAGTTACGAATTCGTTAAGAATGCTCGAAATAGTTACGAACTAATCGGAATTCAGAAAAATTCGGAAACTTTGGTTTGCTGGGCTCTTTTGACATCATAATCAGTTGTAGTTTATTAGGTTATGGCATTGCTAGAATGTCGAGAAAATCTACATTTTTTGAGACATCTCAATAGTTTTGATGTCATTATAACGGGAATTTTTTTTAACCAATATTTAATATTTAATATTACCAAAAAAGCTTTTGTATAACGTTATATTTCTGTACCAGCGTCGTTTCATACAAAAATACGTGGTACTGAAAACATCTATAGTTTTCGAGCAATCACAACAGTTTTCATGTCAAAATAACGGAAATTTTTCATAATTTGCTATTTGTAAGAAATTACACCATCACAATATACATTCACACTTTTAACATAAAAAAAATGCTTATTGTAGGGTATTCGTAAGAGATGGCGCAAAACGTTGGAAGTATTTTTTGCACACCTTATCAATGCCTAAAATTTCCTCTTACATTAAATTCTTCCATCTGTTACAGTTTAGAGCTTTTATTTAATAAATGCTCTTTTTACGCTCATATTTCATGTCGAAGGTCACCAATCTAAAATCTAATCATACTGTGTAGCCAGATCTTTCAATTGATACCTCATCAACTATCTTCTACCTCTTCTTAGCCCTGAGATTCCTTATTAAAAATAATACAAACTTTCAACGTCAATATTTCGGGTCAGAGGTCATAAATTTAAAATCTAAAATGAACCTGCACATAAAGGGCGCAGTACCTTTCGAATGATATAAGTTTCATTGCCCTAATTCTAAAATTAATATCGAAAAAGTGTACGACAACATTTGATGTTTGCCTATTAATATATAAGATTCAAGTCGAAAGCCATAACTTTCATAAAATATCGTACTTCTACCTTCTGTTTCTGTAAAAACCTGCTGCATTTAGCTGCTATTAAAAAAAAACACTTAATTTGAAAAAAGGCTTAAAAATCAAATTTTGACCTAAAATGCACTGATTGATAAGACAATTTGTAGGTACTTTTAAATTTAAAAAAAAATAAAATAGAATTCATAATTTAAAACAAGTTGTGGCCTTATTTTGTATTAGCAACCATTTTTAAAAAAAAAAATTTTAATTTCGTTAATTTGGTAATATTGTTTTATAGGAGATATATCTAAAAGTTATACGATTTGAAATATTTTTAGCATGACGTTAAAGAAAGTAAAGATAAATTAACTAAATTTACTCTTTGAAAACATAAATAAGCAATTTTATGCGGGTTTTTTTATTAAAAGAAGATATGGTTTGTATGGGAGGTAGGCGATGCAGTTTACCTAGAACTCTAATCTTTTTGTGCTGTTACTTAATTTAGGCTAAAACTCATTTGTACTATTGTACTTCATTGCCTCATTTGTACTACTTTTATAGTTTCTGAGATAAGGAAAATGCCATCCTAAAATCGAAAAAGCGCACTTTACCTCGTTGCCAAACTTCCATAAAATGTCATTACACACTAAAAAATATCATAAATAAATTCACACCGGTGAGCGGCTATTTATATTTTTTACACCGAACGGTGTTAATTTACACCGCTTTCGTGAAATGACGAACTTATCCGATCGGTGTAAAACAAGAAAAGCAAAGAAGAAAAGCTATATTGAAATCACATTCTCATTGATAAACAAATTAAAAAATTGCAATTTCTCAATTGAATTTGTTCAGTTTAATTTTGAAAATTTTGATTAAAGACCTAAATGTAATTTTGGCAACACAAAATAGACCCCAAAAAAATTTAATAAGCCCCAAAAAAAGTCCATATATTTTTGGGTGTTACTTCATATGAAATGACTCCCAATTTTTGGGGACTATTTCAGTAATTTTGGGAAATATTTAATTCTTGGGTTTGGGTCATATTCCATTACAAAATAAAGCCCAATAAAATAAGTCCCAAATAAAATTTGATTGGGGCTTACTTCATTTGACAATTCATAAATTCAATGACAATTTAATAAGAATTGTAAAAAACATCTTTTCGAATATTTAAAAATTACACCGTTCGGTGTTAAAAAAATTATCATTTTGCGTATTATAAATATACACCAAACAAGGTTTAAACAAACAACCTACCTGATATTTACTTTTTTACACCGATCGGTGTGAAAAAATATGCTCCTTCGAATATTAAATTCTAGTGTAGGACTCCCTGGAACACCGATCGGTGTACAAATTCTATAAAAATTTTTAAGTGTGTAGGGAAACGGGTAGGGTTTGCATGAACGCAAACAATCAATTTGGAAAGTTTCATCACGATCGTATGAACGGTGTAGAAATACATTCGGGACACACAAGCAAACAAACGTGCATTCAATTTTATATATATAGATAAGGTATCTATTAATTAAGTAAATTATCGTGTTATACTTAAAGAGCAATAAAGAGTTTAGAATTGCTAACAATATACCACCCGAGAAAGGCCGGATATATTGGCTAGTATACGTATAAAGACTGTCACGTATATTTATTGTAATGATGAGTTATAATAAAAGTCACAATTACTTTCAATTTCAAGACTTAAGCGTCCGAAGTGACAAAATTTTGCTTTTGAGGAGTGTGAATTGTATGGGAGATGCCACGGCCCCTTATCCAATACTATAAATAAAAAAAAATCATAGTTAGGTTGGGTGAATGTCTAGACCGGTCCACTTAAAACAGATTATTGGCTCTTTGTGATACCAAAGAAGGAAAGTTGAGGAAGTAATCAAGTTAAACTTTTGTATATGACGTTGCTTAGTGCGGCAGAAAGTTGTAAAAGATTTTGGTTTGTTATTGGCCTGGCATCATTAACATATTTGTCCCATCTCCAAAGCATTAATGAAAACACTAGAGATTTGATGAATAATTTTTATGAGATTTTTGTGATAAGTGTCAATAAATCGACTCAAAAATAAGGCAAGAAACAAGTAACATCTTAAGTAAATGCTAATTTATTTATTAGTATGAATGATTTGACTCAAATTAAAATTTATTCATTTTATTCTATAGGTATCTTAAAATAATTCAATCGGCTTACTTCAACGGAAATATTTAACGTACTTCCCAAGAATTACCATATTTATTCATTTGAGTTGTTTTTTTTTTTTTTTTTGAGATAAAAATTCAAAATATCAAGATCAAGATTGAATCTCGATCCAGTCAAATCAACAACTCAATTGCAATGCCTTAGTTCAAGTGTCAAGTAGGCGATGAAATCCATTAATCGATGTCAGTGAGTATTAACAGATAAATCTTAATTGCAATTAAAGTGCTTTCATTGTTATGCCTACAACTTGCCAAACACTACTACTTGTTTTGCAAACATGGCGTTGCTGTGTTAATCTGCTGTCTTAATAAAAAAATGAACCACTGCTCATGCTTAACAGAAAATATCTTACTAAATAAAGGAGCTGTGAGAAATCATGTGTGCATTGTGACAACATATTTCAACACCTGCCACTTAGTGTAAGCTTAACATACCAAATAGCTAAACAAATAATAAAAATGGTAGCATAGAATCGTCAAGCTGACTCAAGTTAGTCAAGCTACTAAAGTCAAGCTCAATGACCACACCAAGTTACCCCTGCAATCAGTCAGTTTTAAGAACTATCTGTGGTCTAGGTCAGGTGCAACTATGTTGTAAGCAGTGCAACTCACTCATTAACAGTAGATTAATTTCTGTAACTGTTACAACCGCTACTTAATTAACCATGCATTAAAAAACTAAAACCAAATCATAACCAATTGACTTTGTTTGATCGAATTGCTAAACGACTGATCGATCTTGTTTATTTTGTTGAATTGCCACTTAGAAATTGTTGGCGTTATGGCTTGGGGTTATAATTAACTGTAATTGTAAAATTAGTTTTTTTTTTTTTTTTTTGTATATCAACGACTACTTCGAATTGTTGATAGTGTAAAATAATTAAGTTCGAAAATATTTTTATGTTTTCACGACTAGTTATTAGCACACATTAATATAAATTGATTCTTCGATACCCATTTATCAACAGCCAGCAAAAAAATGTCATTTTACAAAAATTATCGCTGATGGATTTTACTCTAAAAGTGTGAGTTATTTGAAATTTATCCATGATTAACAATTATTACAGCAGCAATGGAATTTTAATGTACTTTCAAATAATCATAATCAGTGTTGCCAACAATATCAAATCAAAAGGCAATAACTCACTTAAAGAAACAAGCAATTTTAGCAAAAACTCACTCTATTTTCAAAAGAAAATCGTAAAACACATTTTTGCCATTTTTGATAAAATACATCCTATCATAATTAATTATCCTACGTAATTTGGGATCGGCTCCCTTTATTTTGTGGATATAAGCTCAAAAATTGGTTTCGGGATTATGAACGCTTGTTAAGTTAGTTTAATTAGTAAGAAATTTGGGACTATGTCCCTTGGGATTATGTCCCGTCACCGTATTCTTGTAAACTAGACCGTTCCTTATTTGTATTGGAAATTTTTTTATTCATTTGATTTTCGCTCACAGAAAGAAATTAGCTTCGGCTAGGCCTAAAAATATTTCGTACAAAATTTGGTTCCGAATGGATTCCGGTAAATGGGTCCAGCGCACAAAACTTCGTCCCAAAAACAAAAATCAAAAAATTTGTCGATTCCAAATAAAGAGATTTGATATAGTTTTAAAGGTAAAACGTGCACTAAAATAAATCAAAAACAATTTTTAAAATCACACTATATTTGTAACCTCTAGAGCTTCTAAAAGTTGACTATATTTGTATGAATTTTGAGTTTTGCCGCATCTTGGCAAAGAGGTAAAAGAAAAACAATTGATAATACCACAATTTTCCAGTAAAATCATAAATGTTTACTTTTTAGAAGCTTTTAAGCTTTTATTTAGCTTGCTTCATTCGTATGCCCGTCAAAATTTGCAAAGCATTTTCGAACCCTTGTTGCTATCCGATTAAGGTGAAATTTAGCTTACATATTTAAGTCCAGTGACAATGCAATAGTATGATAAAATTTTTTGCCACACCTCTTTTTACCGCTCACAAATCAATAAAAATGCTATATCACCAAAACAACTAGGATGATAAAATTTTGGGAGTAAATTTCTTTCAAGTAGGGGATTGGGTTTGAAAAAAAAATTTATCCACACCCACTTTTATCGCCCACAAATACAAAACGTAAGGTTTTGAAAATAAAAGATGTTAATAATACACTTTTAAGACTAAAAAGTAAAAAGTAAATAAGAAGTAAGAACATGTTTAAAAATAAGCTTTTATTAAATAAAAAACGTGAACTAAAAAGAAAAATAAATTTGAATGACATTTGTCATATATGTATATTGTGGGTATATTATAGATTCAGAAGAACCCCTCTCTTGGTTACTCATCATCATAATAAAAGCGTACTCCAATAACTAACTTACTAGGGACAAATATATGAAGGGCTTATTGGAGAAACATGATAAGCCACAAAATAAAAATTTTGAGATAATTGCAATTGAATCTTTAAAAAAATACATAAAATAGACGTTAAATGTAATAGTATTTTAAATACTTGTAATTATTCGTAATGGAAGCCTTCTAAAATATGTCCAAAATTTAACGAAGAAAGGATAGTGGAAACCAATCATTTAAAAAAAAAATCCGGCTTATCATGTTTTTGCATAAAATTTATTTTCAAAAATTAATAAAAATCGGTTTTTTTCTTAATAAAAAAATCTAAAATACCTCTCAAAAGCGAACCTTTTATCTTCAGAAGTGAGTTAATTAAAAAATCATCAATTATCCAATTTTTTTGTCCGGAAACGAGTTGAAAAAACCAATGAAAAGTTATTTTCCGGCACTCATAAATAAACCATTTTTAACTTGTTAGCCCGACTGAATTGCCTTACAAAAACGAACCTTTTTTTCGAAACGAGTTAAGAAACGAACTATTAAAATGCACCTTTTAATAATTAACATTTTTTTATGGAATAAATTTTCGCGAATTTAATCTCCTCTAGCAAGAACATTGTTCATAGAAATTAAAAAAAAATTTACAAAAAAAATTTAAAAAAAAATTTATTAAGAGAACTATACTTTACGCAAAAAATTCGCATATGGTTCTGTGGGTATATTTCTTATATTTAAAATAGTTTGAAAACAAACAAAAGCATAACAAAAAGACACACAGCCTAATTCTGAATGATTTTTCCCGGGTAATCGGAAAAAGGAGTTTTTATTTTTAAGATAAAGTTCAAAAACATTTTGGAAATTTTTAATGCTAATTTGTTCATCAACCGTCAATATTCATGAGTGTAAACAAAAAAAATGTGATATCTTTATCTGCTGTTTTAAAAATTAAAACTCCCTTTTCCAATTCCCCGGGAAAAATCATTCAGAATTGGGCTGACAGTTTCGATACTTAGTATCGTAAGTATTGACGTAGAATTCCCTTTTATACAGTAATAGAGAAAAATTCTATTTTTTTTTTCATTTATAATTTCAAAACTGTTTTAAAGCATTTCATCTTCTAAATAAAAATTATTCATAAACAAATTTGTTGTTGTTGTTGCCTTCTTCAAACTTACTTGATCTAAAAAGCTCACAATTAAATTCATGTAAAAGTTTGTTTTGTTTTATAAAAAGTTTTCGTTTGCCAATTTTCAATCTTTTTATGTTTTTACAAGCAAACGTTCAGCCAGAGCTGAAAAGTAAGCATGCATAAGTATAAATCTTAAAAATAAGTAACTTTTAAGCATGGAATTTTAATAAGTATATAAAGCTGAAAATAAGTATGATACTTCCAAAGTAAGTATAGTTGTTAACATTATGCATAATTTTTGCAGAAGTCTCATTGTATTTTGTAATGCAACATAAATTTCTGGCAAAATATGTTCACCATACAATTTTGCCAGTCACTTTTGCTACCATTCCCAGTTGTGAGACACCTCATGAAATCGGTTGTTTTTTGCATTTAAGTATGGGTTTGACTTACAAACTGTCGAATTCTTACATTTTTAAGTATTTAGAATATGATGAATAACATGAAAAAAGTTACATTTTCTGCTATTTTTTGTGCAATAGTTTGTTATTTTTGCTTCTAAAATGAATAAATTTTGATATTTTTCGTATTTTCGGTGGTTTTTTCTTTATACTTTTCCATATTTAGAGGATTTTTTAAGCTGTCCCACAACCAGGTTCAAAATTGTGTTTGCCAAAAAATTAACCCTTCATAAAATTAATCGTAAAATTTTTAGGATTGACTAAATAAATAAAGTTACTTCAGCAAAAATTTAGCTTATTTGATAAACTTTCCATAACTATGCATATGTTCAAATATTACACACTTGATCACAAGTTATGAGCCAAAAACTTAAAGTGTCCCATAACCGGAGACGCTACCTTATATTTAATTAAAGTGTAAATTTTTTAAGAAATCATGCCAGATGCCACGCATTGCTAAATAGTTTTCTTTTCACGCGTTTATTTTGCGATAGTTTCAACTCTTCTCTATTATTCTCTTTTTTTGCACAGCGCAACCAAAACAGATGATCCACGAGCAAGGCGATAAGTGAAATACATATAAATGCAGTGATGCGCTCCAAAAAAAAATATAACAAATAACAAAAACGACCTATAAAAAAGTGCGTTAGAGAGTTAAAATATTCTACAAAAGTTTTTATAAAATTTTACTTCAAATTTAAATACTTAATATATGTCAAAGGCATATTACTTTACTGTAATAATTTGCTAAATTTTGATAAATTGCTAAATTACTCAGACGTAAACTTTTAAATAGCTGATACAGCTATAATTTTTATTTTTTCTCTACCAGAATCCCTTCATCTAAGTCTGTATATAAGAAATATTTTAAATTTTAAATTTAAATTTTAAAAATTGTCGAACAGTGTATTGCCTACAATTAAGAGTAGCAGTAAAATATAAAATTTATGTTGAGGTTAACAGTTGGAGAAACTCTAAGTGAAAGTTTCAGGCATTAATTCAAGTTTTGAACTTGCTGCTTACTTCATTATTATCGCTAACAATATCAATAAACATTAAATAATGTTATTTGTACTTGACAGCTGTTGTAAAATAATTTTTGCTTTCGATTTCAGCTAATTAGGTTTTTGAAGGCAGATACATTTTGTTTGCTACGTCTACACAAATGAACAAATACATCTGTGACAAGAGCAATCAATAATCGCTTAAGTCTACTGCAGATATAACTGAGTAGTTGATGTAGTTATGTTCTATGAATAAATCTTTATAAGCACAACAGATCTGTAGCATCAAATGTGTTCCTACTCAAGGTTATGGGCCAAAATTCACAATAGCTTTCATATAACTTATTTGTGTATTAAAGACTTTAAAGATAAAGTTTCTTATCAACACAAAAAAAGATACGTTAAATTACAGCACAGACATTGTTTTGAAAAGTTGTTACAATTAGGGCAAGCATATTGCACCCTCACTACAAAAGGGTCAAAACTCGAAAAATTTAAATTTTCAGGAGGGACAAAACACAGTATACACTCCATGCAAAATAAAGAATAGTCTGAATTTAAGTACAAAACTTAGAAGAAGATGATCATTACGAAAAGTTTAACATGAAAAAGTAAAAATGCAGACATTTTGAGTTGTGCACCTTTTGTTGCTAGGATGCGATATATACAAATAAACATTTGCTTATTGATTGTCGCTCTAGATCTAATTTTAAGAACTGACCTAGTGCTAGACCTAGTGCCTAGAGCAAATTCCACAATAAAATCTGTATTCACACTTATTATTATGTTATGATGTTTGTATTTGTTCTAGGCCGTTAGCCAGTTACCTACTTATTTTCGTAGGCGTTCTGCAATTCTAATTGACAATAACACACAAAACAAAACAACACAAAACTAACAAAGAAAACAACAAAAATAACATTGATTATTGCCTATCAATTAAATCGGTCATATTCGACATTGACACAAGCCATAGTTATCATATCAAAGTATTGCAACACATAACATTGCAACACTTATGCAATCATTAAGTGAACAAAATTAGATCGGAGTTATATTGATATGGATATTATTAAATTTGAAATGCTTATGCTTCAAGTTTATGTGCTAAGTCGGAAATGCCTTTAAGAAAAAGCTTGAAAACTGGAATATTGTCAAGACTTAAACTGGTGGTAGATATTTTGCAATAAGTTTGAAAACCTTCGTAGTCTTTGATAAGCTTCCTATTACTATAATATTGTGTCAATATTTATCTGCACCAATAACTGAGTTTTAAATTAAGTCGACTTAAGGCAGTTTTCTAGTGTAGAGGCCTGAATTTCAAGCCTCCTTTGACGGTCAATAAAAAAAACCAATCAATATTTTTGGTATCCATTTTTTGTATCACTTATTTATTCATACTAGTATCGCCTGTGGCCGAAATTCGACCAACTGTCTAAAATTTCAATAGTTTTTCCTCATTCTGTGGTGTTGACCTTGCCTTAGGAAAATATGCTTTACTAAGAAAATCTTGGGTTTCAATACAAAAATACGTTGTACTGAAAAAAGCTACAGTTTTCGAGATATCGTCATAATTTTGATGTTAAAATAAAGGAAATTTTTCAAAATTTACTATTTGAGAAATTTCACCATTCTAATATATATTCACACATTTCACATAAAAAAATGCTTATTGTAGGGTATCCGTAAGAGATAGCGAAAAATGTTTTTGCACATTTTAGCAATGTCTAAAATTTCCTCTTACACCATGTTCTTTCATTTCTTATAAGTAGTTTAGGTTTTATTTCAGAAATATTCTTTCAACGCTCATATTTCAGGTGAACAGTAACAAAAATATTCGGTACATTCTTTCTCCCTGCTATAATTTATTTAAAAGAAATTATCAAAATCTGTTGAGAAACACGGGAGAAAATAGTACCGAACTGTTTTGCCTACGCCTATTTATGTATATATAAGGGAGTCCAATCCCGGAAGCTTTTCTCGATCCCGGGATTATAGAGATTGAATACTTTAAAAAGTTAATAATTCAAAACGTTTTTAATATAATTTTTAAATATTTATTACTTCAAACTGAAAAATGTAAATTAATTCATTTATAAAGCAACAAAACAAAACACATTAAGGGTATTCACAATTGCGTTGTTTTCAGTGTAGTTAAAAAACCCTGTGATACTGATACCACACTTTATCGAGTGGTTTTAATATATTTAGTTCTTTTACATGAATTCTCTAAAAACCAAAAGCGTGGTAATTTTAAGTAGTCCAATGATATGATTAACGAACGTGGTTTTTAAAGTTCCATAAACAACTGATCGGTTGCCAGTTATTTTCTTACTAGTATAAAAGCCTGTCCTACGACAGGTCCTCCGCACACTTTCCTTTTTTTATTGATTTTTTTATACACTTGATTTTCGCAAAATACAAATGTACCACTTTAGATAACACTATACGTATTGAAGCAGTGTTGAAAAATTAGTTCAAGTGCAAAAAGTCGAGTTTGGTAACAATCATATTCATACACAACTTTACAAACTGGCCGTGCAACCTTCATATACTTAGCAACTAAGGTGTCGTTTTGCGGCTGATACAATTATATTTTTCGGTACAATCGACTCAAATGGACTCAAAAAATTTGATTCAATTTGTCATAACTTTTTATGAAAGGACGAAAAAAAAAGAGGTAGTTAGATATTAGGGCACTTCACGATCTTGTTGCATCGTTGCAAATACAAAATAAACAGCTTTTACAAAAACAAAAAGCATTGAAAAGCTTTTGGAACATATGTTTTTGTTCTTGTAAAAGCTGTTTATTTTGTATTTGCAACGATGCAACAAGATCGTGAATTGCCCTATTGTAAAAACCCAATATTGTCACTGATAAGTATCAAATATATTTTCTGTGCATACTTTCAGGTTGAACATTTTTGATTACAGTGTCTTGTAATATTACTTTACTGTCAAAAAATAATTACAATTTGAGAAATACTGTGTGCGGAGCAGCATGCTTGCCTTTTATGTATTAAGATGGGCATACTTTCAGACTGAACAGTTTGAGAGATATTGGACACGGAGCAGCGTGCTTGCCTTTTATATATAAAGATTGCAAAAATGGAAGAAGCTCAAAATGCATGTTAAAATTTTATATGCCATATATTATTAAAATATATCAAATTGAATAGTTAATTTATTTGCAAAGTAACAAACATTTACAGTGGGAAATTCCCAACCACAAGATCTATTTTAAAGAGTGCTCATAATTGTGGCTATCAACTATAAAAAAAAGCTATAGTGTTAGGTTCCCAACCACAAGATCTATTTTAAAGGGTGCTCATAATTGTGGTTTTCAACTATGACAAAATACATTACCATGATACCACACAATTGTGAATACCCTTATTTTTAATAAAAACCCCAAAAAAAATAAATAGTTTAAGAACTAGCAAATTGTATTAATTTAAAGAACAAAAAATATAAAATAAAATAAAATGCACAACAGTTTAAGGTATTATTATATAAATGTAAAACATTTTTTAAGACACCGTCTTCATGTTTTTTTGTGTTTAAGGCAAATTAAGGTTGGAAAAGAAATGTAAAAATTTAATTTTTTGTTTTCATTATTTTTATAGTTATACATTAATTTATAGTAATAATGATCAACGCGTATTATTTTTCATTACATAGTTTTGTTCGTATATTATTACAAATATAACCCGCTGATGAGAAGCACCGTTCTGATTCTATGCTAGTTGTAGAAATAGTTGTACGATAATCGTAAGCAATTGTAAGTTTCAATCACGATTGCTTTCACCATAAAACAAAATTATTTCCTAAGTCAGAATATCTGACAATTTTTAAATACATTGCTGTTTACATAAAATGTTTACACAATTCCAGTTCGGGCCATAGAGAATATACAGAAAAGGCCCACACCAACCATTGCAAGAAAATCGGTGCAATAGATCTTGAGATATCATGTCAAACGTGTTGGAAAAAGTAGTTTCGAGAAAAACGCGTTTAAAGTTTTTAAGTTAGGTTTCAGGCGGTCTAACTGACGATCCTAAAATGGCTACAACTTTTAAAATATTTCCATTTTCGAAAAATCCTTTTAAGGAGATATTATTATATATATATATTAGGGCGGGTCAAATTCTGGCTCAGCGAAATTCGTAAAATACATGTAATTTCAAGACTTTTTCTCCACTACAGCATATACAAATTCTGAAAAAAAGCTGTGCGGACTTTCGTAAATAGATTCATACACATACATTCATACATTCATATTTTATAATTGAGAACAAAATCTATTTACGAAAGTCCGCACAGCTTTTTTTCAGAATTTGTATATGCTGTAGTGGAGAAAAAGTCTTGAAATTACATGTATTTTACGAATTTCGCTGAGCCAGACCACCAAAAAATTCGTCCATACAAATTGACCCGCCCTAATATATATATACTAAGCTGGGTGGTCTACAAAATCTGCTCTATACCAGTTGGCTAGTAACATCCAGTCAGCTTTCAAAAACAAAGAAACCGTACTCTGTGCCTTTCTAGACATAGAGGGAGCCTTTGATAATACTTCTCACGAGGCTGTGAAGAAGTCTTTACACAAAAAAGAAGTAAGAGGTAAGAAAGAAGAAGTCTTTACACAAAAAATGATATGCTCAGCAGATGGATATGCCAAATGCTTAGCACTAGAACTGCAGAAACAAAAGTGGGCAACACCACTATAAGAATCAAAACAACAAAAGGCTGCCCACAAGGCGGAGTCCTCTCTCCACTGCTGTGGAGTCTTGTTGTAGACGAATTATTATCGATGCTAACAGAGAATGGCATAAAATGTCAGGGTTACGCAGACGACATCACCTTAATAGCGAGAGGGAAGTTCGAGGATACACTCTGTAACCTGATACAGAGAGGACTGTCAGTAACAAAGGAGTGGTGCAACACAGTGGGATTAAGTATCAACCCAGCGAAAACCACAATAGTACCTTTTACTAACAAAAGAAGCCTGCCAAACCTCCGAACAATGAGAATGGATGGCACTGAAATTCCCTTCAAAGGAGAAGTAAAGTATCTGGGACTTACACTAGATTCAAAGCTTCTCTGGAGAAGACATGCAGAGGTAACTATAAACGAAGCAACGCGCGCACTCATGGTATGTAGGAGCCTGGCGGGGAAAAGCTGATGTTGTAACCCAACAATTCTCCGCCGGATGTATACCATGATGGTGAGACCCATCCTCACCTATGGTGCAATAGCATGGGCTGAGAGAACCAAGCTTACCACAATGAGGAATATGCTAACAAAGGTGCAGAGACTGGCCTGTGTATGCATCACAGGGGCCATGAGGACATGCCCTACAGCAGCACTAGAAGTAATTCTGGACCTAACACCCTTACACCTTGTCATAGAGGGAGTAGCCAAGCGAACTCTGTTGTGCATTTCAAAAGAGGGGACAGGTTTAGGTAAAACTATCAGCAGTAGAGAGAAGGAGGATATTGCAAAGCACACTCCCTACATCGATCTACCAAGAGACGATATAGTAAAAAGGTATAACTTCGAAAAACACTTCGGCATTAAGCTTAGTACCAAGAAAGAGTGGGACAGCGAGATGATATCGCAAGTCAAGAAACCACACAGTATAGCATGGTATACAAATGGGTCCAAGACATTGGAAGGTATAGGCGCAGGGGTGTACGGGCCAAGAACCAAGCACTTCGAACCTATGGGGACAACACCCAGTATCTTCCAAGCGTAAATCCTAGCAATACAGCTGTGTGCACAATTCAATCTGGACCGTAAATACAAAGGTCAGGATATAGTTGTGATGTCAGACAGCCAAGCAGTAATCAAAGCATTAGTTTCCTGTGAGATATCATCGAGAATAACATGGGAATGCCTAACAAAACTCAACAAACTAGGCAAGAATAACACTGTTACTATACTTTGGGTCCCAGGACACAAAGAAATATAGGGTAACGAAGAAGCCGATGGTCTAGCGCGACAGGGTGCAGCCACAAAATTTATAATACCATAACCATTCTGCGGATTGGGCACACATTCTATAAAAGAAGAACTAAGAAGGGAGGAGAGGCATAAACGTTCAAACCTCTGGAAAAGCCTCCCAAAGCTAAGACAATCCAAATTGCTCCTCAGAGATTTTAACACTCGAAGAGCAAAATTGTGCATAAGCTTAGGCAAACCGAATCTCAGGATTCTAACGGGGTTCCTTACAGGACACTATAAACTCAAATACCACCTGATGAAATTGGGCATAGAGACCGATAGTAACTGCCGTTTCTGTGAAGAAGCAGAGGAGACTCCAATACACCTACTTACAAACTGCGACGCCGTGGCTCGCAGACGTAAACTAGCACTGGGGAACTATGAGCTGAGTCTAGAGCAGGTTTCATCCCTTGAACCTAAGAATATTCTCAAATTCATTAGAGAAATAGGGCTGGATGAAATTCTGTAATCCGCAAACCCAGCGGAGCTTTGAGAAGGAGGTACAATAGATCTGATTTAGGTCGCAGTACGCATCTCCACCACACAACATTAACATTAACATTACTAAGCTGGGTCGATTTGTATGGAGGTAAAAAATTGATGTTGCCTGGGCGATTTTCGGATCCGGCATAAAAAGTTATTTAAAAAAAAGGGATGGTAGGGGTGCACTTTACCCTATCACATCTTCAATTTTCCAATTGTTTTCTTTAGGAGTTTTTTCAAAGAAATTTTTTGTATATAAACGATTTTTATATGTTATTGAATTTTTAATTGTGTATGTGCTGGAATCCGATTGTAATATTATGTATCAAAAGTTGTATTTCAACCCAAAAATGACAGTTTGAGTAGGTAGGCACCTATGTAAGCCTTTAATGCCAATCGTCGGTAGTCAAATCAATAAATTTGTACCAATAAAAGCAAATTTTTTTTCCACTACCATAGCACCTGTTCAATTGAAAATGAAAATATATGCATACATCCGTGTGTTTTTGCTTTTAATTATGCAAAACCAAATCTATGCATATACTTATAGACAACGAAACTGTCAGTCAAACCCACTCACAGAAAAAAAAACGATATCGATAAAATTTACATACGATTGAGATATCTACAAAAATCAGCAGCTGCAATTATTTCAAAAATTTTATCTATAATTAAAAGTAAATAAATCTTAATTTGTGCACCAATAAATATTACTATATAATTAATTAAATTTATTAAACGGTTCTCAAAAGCACACATAACTACAGTAATTATTTTACTTAATGCACAATACTCGATGAAAACGTCAAATTTATGCATTGAAAGTTTAATAATTAAGTACTTATTTGCGTAATATTGCAAGAATTTAATATTCTTGTTTTAGTAATGTGCTTGCTTTGTTTTTTTTTATTTTATTTAAATGAAGTCTGCTCTGAAAAACATAAATATGCCATTAAAACAAATGTTAATTGTGTGACGAAGTTAGAAAAAAAAACAAAATATATATTTAAAAATCACATTCCCCATTCATTTCATTATCATTATCATTAGCATGAAATGATAAAGAAACCGGAACGAATACAAATTACGTGAAAAGGCACTCGATTTAAATTCAAAGCAAGTTAGTAAGAAAATTAATCAATTTCTATCATTTCTACAATTTTTGTCATGATATATGATGTGGCTATTACTCTTACTAATGTAACAAAATTGACCAAACAATAAATTGTTCCGAAGAGTTTAAAGTCAATTTCCATTAAACGATGATATGGAAGATTGTAGGCACATTTTGGCACATATCCGTGTTTTCTACGAGAACATATGAATGTTTCGATCAAGGGAATATAGGGAAAACAGTTAAAGTTCAGAACTTTATAAATCGTATGGTCCCTTAATAATAAATTTTAAGGAATTTTCTCTTCAAATGTTTAATCGGTAATTTTTGAGGTCATTGACAGCAAATCTGGAATTAAATTTTTGTTTTCACCGTTGACAGTTGATAAAAAGTTGTCATACTGATGAAATTACTTACTCACCCTGACCCATTCTAGTAATGTATTCATAACTAGATTTGTATTCAAGAATGTATTTTTTTTTAATTTGACCTTTTTTATGACAACCTTACGGAATAAAGACCACAGAGGCGTTACATCGTGGATAAATGTTTTTAGATTATAACTATTCTCATCTGTACAAACTTACCTGATGATAGCTATCCGATGTTATATCACCATTCGATTGATCTGCAATCTTTTCAGGCGTATGATGTGTTAAATAGTCCCAGATGGATTCACCCTTGTCATCAGCATTCCAGCCACCTTCAATTTGATATGATGAGGAGCCAACGCCCCATATGAAATCATTGGGAAAACGTCGCTGATGATTATTATCTTCTGTAATGCTGTAAAAAGAGATTTTATTAAAAAATTGTTTTTTCATTAACTTGGTATATAAGATTAACTTCAGAGCTTTTTAGCTTTATGACTGTCAATAACTTAGTATGAATTGATAAAAATATTTTTATCACAAATATTGCTTAAATTTTATAACACTTCTTGTATAATTTTTTTATGATATAAGATTAGATAAGTTTTTGGCAATGAAATTAAAACGGGCTATTTGAAGCCCCATCATGATAAGATGTACAAGAATTAATAAATTTTTCTTTACATTATATCGTAATGTTAAGAATATGAAAGAAGTGTTTGAGAGAACAATGCTGAAATTCAAAAATATTTGTCTAATGCCTTCCCTGCAAACATTTGCAAGACGATTGGAAGAGAAGTTAATTTGGCGAAGCACTTGCGATTCCCCCAAGGGTTCTGTGGAAGATGGGTCGCTTTTCAATCGCCCAAGCGGATTCACCCTTGTCATCAGCCCAAGCGATGAGTGCGCGATTCAAGCAATATTTTCAAAATCTTCCTACGCTCATTCCGGCGATCGTTGGAAGATGACTCGCTTTTCTATCGTCCAAGCGATGAATGCGTGATTCAAGAAAAATCTTTAAAATCTTCCTTCGCTCATTCCGGCAATCGTTGGAAGATGGAATGCTTTTCGATCGCCCAAGCGATGAATGCGCGATTCAAGAAAATCTTTAAAATCTTCCTTCGCTCATTCCGGCGATCGTTAGAAGATGGTTTATTTAAAAATTTTAAACATCGATTATTGGATTATGAAGCAGACTATTTTGTATACTTCTCCACTAAAAATAATCATCGAAAAATAAAAAAAAAAATTTTGTATTGAATTGCCGTATGGAAACTGAACATATTCATATCAGTACGATTTTCGGTAGTAGATTTGTTTTTACCCGATTTGACAAAGAATGTCCCCTATCAGACAACTTGTAACGTTCAACAAAGACGCTTTGCAACAAATCGCTGAGGAACCCTAAAAGCGATTCGTGGGCCACTCTTGTCTGCGAATCGCTTAAGACTCCTTTTGCCAATTCGTATGCGACTCTTCCCGCGAATTGCTAAGGACTTCTCTTGGCGATTCGTTTAAGACTCTTTCCAGCGAATTGCTTACGAACTCTTTAAGCGATTCTTCGCAAATCTTCCCGGCGAATCGCTTTTGTGGACTCAGCTGCTTACAGCCGGCGATACCCGGATGACTCCCAAATGAGCTCGCCGGCGATTGTATCATCTTCTAAGCGATTCGCTGGCGACTCTCAGGCGCTTAAAAATGCTTGCTGGGTTAAAACAACTTACAAATGTGTATGAGATTCAATAAGCTTATTATACCCATAGTAGAACTAGACAAGGTAGTGTTAGGGCTGCATGTGTTCTCTTTCTTAGTCAATCTATAACTGTCAATCTCAGCCATTTTGGTATTTTTGCCAATTTTTGCTTTCATACTGCATTCTCATTGGTTGCAGATTTGTATGAAATGTCAACTTCGTTTTGACAGTTTCGGTCACCGGCTCTCCGCCCCAAAACTACCTTTTCTAATTTTGTCATGATTATACTCAGTGGTAAGTGAACACATGACGTAACCAGTTATTTCTTAAAAACAATGTAGCTGGGAAATCTCTATAGATTGTTTACTAATCTCAATTACATTTGTTCAGACATGGCCGCTAAAGCACTGATGGCTTCTACCTTACACAGTAAGCGACGATGGGAGTAGGTATGCACAAGATAGAAGAGAACAAAAAATGACGCACAAAATCGGAGAAAACACAAATAAATTGAACAAAAATCCTCTCTACGCCAAAAATACAACGCAAACGAAAGAGGGCACACCGAAAAGAAGCAAACAAAAGCAAATGACGCCACAAATTAGTTCCACAATATTTTTTACAATTTAATGAAGGAATTTATTACCTTTTATCTAGCACTTCAAAGTTAATGTTTAATAACACTTCGTTATTTTATACATAAACCTTTGTTCTGGTTTAAACATTAAGATTAAGAGTTTTCAAAAACTCACTTCACTGCAAAACTTCCTGTTAAAAAACACGATGTTGCTACTCAGACGAATAAAGTCAAACTGTTGTTTAAACAATGAAAAGAAAATAATGTGAGCACAAACAAGATTATTTCCCACTCCGCTTACAGTTCTGCATTACAATGTCATCACCGACAAATTTTACAAGCGAGATAGTTAGGAACTAATTTTTTGCATGCAGCTGATTGGTTTAGGTAGCAACCTTCTGTAAAACTCTCAAACATAGAATATTTTAAAATTAAAATTATTAGGGGTATTCAGTTTTCAGTGCACTTGCCTGTGCAGTTCAGGACTTGATTACTTGTGCACTCTACAAAAACAAAATACACGTACGTCAAAAATCTGCACAAGTGCTTTTCTACTATTGCCTTAAACTTAAGGATTTGAGGACTTGAAGAGTTGTGCATTTGTGTGCATTAAAAAATTTGGACAACTTTGAAATAGTGATGGTAGTGTGTTCACGAAAACCTAACTGCACAAGCCTTCAAGTCCTCAACTGCACTGGCAAGTGCACTGAATCGTGAATACCCCTATTCTTTGAAAATTTATTGATCGCTACTTTTGTAAGAGTGTGTAAGTTCTCATTGTCGTTGTAGAGGAAAAAGTCACTAACTAGCATTTTCATTTTACATTTCATTTATAATACGGCGTTTTAAGTATATTTTTTACAATTAATAAACGTATACCCTATATATGAAAATTTTGAGTATAGCAAGTGATTATTTATTTATTTATTTACTTTTTATTAAACTTAACATATAACATGTTATGTTTCAAATTTTTAACAGATTCCTTAGAACTAGAGAAGTCAATATCATAACTTTAAAAATGTTAAATACAATTCCAGAAATGGCGAAATTTTTCGAATTTTAATTCCAAATTCGCACTACCGGTCTCGAAATGGAAAAAGTTTTCGAAATACGAATTTGATCCATGAATTCGAAAATACAATAAATTTTCTATATAAAACCATAAACAAATATTTTTTTAATTTTTTTCATACAAATCCAATCTTTAGAAGCCTATAACTAAGCAAACAAGGCAAATAAAAAAAATGTCAATTAATGTAGTTTTTTCTGTTCTAGGAGAACATTATGGCAAAATTTGAAAAAAATCCGACACCCATTATTTTTTATTGTTCATCAACTTAGAAAAATCCAAAAAAAATTTTTTTACGGACTTGGTCACTTAACTGGAATAGACATAAAACTGACTGAAAAAGTGGAGAGAACGCGCCTGAGAGCTATACAGGAAGAAAATCGGCGTGCTAAATATTTATCCGCACCAACTCCTTCGAGATTGTTTTATGAACCATTGCACAACGATTCATCTTCTGATTCTGATTCTTTACAAGAAGATTTGCCAACTCTGATCGGGACCACACAACCCGAAATACGTAAAATACATATGCGCAAAGATTTCATGACTGCAAAATGCTTAGCAAAACTTAAGCATTTCCTTCAGTATAATCCCTCAGTTAAGTATGAGGGACTTTGTGTTTATGCTTGAAGCTACTATTGAGGCACTTGAAGCTATAAAAGTTGACTTTTAAAACGTAGCACTAGATGTTGTGACTGTTCGTTAGGATGGCAAGCTCTTGCCTGCTTTAGATTCCAGGAAATCAAAATAGGTCTGTTCCCTTACTCGATTCAAGTATTTTGAAGTTGCTTGAAAGCAAGGTTGCCAATAATGTGGGAAAAATCCCATTCGTGGTAATTTTTAATTGGTCTTGGGATTTTTTTTTTGTGGGAATTCCCATGGTATTTTTTAATCCAGCATGTTATACTTTAATGGTCGTGGGAATTAAGCGTGGTATTTTTGAATTGCATTGAAATTCGGGAATTCTTAAATATTTATTTTTCACTTTTATTAAGCAAAAGTTTTATAATGGTACTAGATGAACGACGTATATATATAGAAGCGTAAAGCTATAAGTTTACGCTGTACAGTTTCTCGAACTTACCCTTCACAAAAACGATTGCCATCATGTAGAACAAGCTGCCATCATGAAAACTAAGTAGATATTTTTTGACATATGTCAATACTATTTTGAGTTTTTGATTTTTTTTGCAAGCGTAAAGTTTACAAAAATTATGTTAAAATGCCAAAAATAAGAAAAATATAAATGCTACCAAAGCAATAATAAAAAGATTTGCAAGTCTACTTATCGAATCCATTGGTTTTCAATTATCTTTTAAAATGAAAATGAAATCACAGTTGCAACTATACGCATTATACGCTCCGCTTACACCGCATTGTCGTAAGATGCGTATGTAAAATCTCTTACAGTTTTGTTGTTGCAAAATACGCTTCAGTTAATATTTCGCTCTTACGCTATTTACATCACAGATACGCCTTTCATTGAATACCACCATTATTTCTTTGTAACATTTCGAAATTTTTTTTAATTTTTTATTTATGTGGGATTTTTTTAGGTATTTTTTAATGCGTATGGGCTTTTTGTGGGATTTTTTAATGCATATGGGATTTTTGGTGATATTTTTAAAACGAGTGGTATTTTCGCGGTAGTTTTTAATGTTCGTGGGAATTTTTTTGATATTTTTTAATTCCGGTGAGAGTTTTTTGTTTACCTTTACCATGGGAATTTTGGTGGTATTTAAATTATGTTACTGTGGGAAAAAGGTAATTTTCGTGGGAATTGTTGTGATTTTTGACTGGCATCCTTGCTTAAAAATGTTATTTTATAAATTTTTTAAACTCGAGAGAGAAGATTAACATGCAAAATGTCACTCTCTATTTTGTTACAATCAGGGTTGCCAACTCATTTTATGGTTTTCCTGCAGTGGTTCCCAAAATTCCCCGATTTTTGATCAAATTACCCTCAAACAAAAAAATTTTGATGAATTTACTTATAGACTTTTTTAATTGAATATTTCTATAAATAATGTAAGGATTTTATAAATTTTTTGAAAACAATTCATTTTGATAAACACTATAAAATTAAAAAAAAATAACTTAAAAAAAAGAAAGTGCAAACAAATTTATAAATCAATCCCGCTTATAATACAGATACTCTAGCTCTTAAGACCCGGCGCGCCAGAGTACCTTTAACTAACCAGAGTAACTTTAAACGCGTCTTTCTCGAAACATACTTTTCAAAACAGGCCGCATTACTGCAAACAAACTAAACGACTGATTTTCTTTCTTTTTTTTAAATCTATTGGTGTTGTAATTATACACATCTTTTACCAAAAAAAAGCGTCTTTGAAAAATTTGTCTAGCTTTATCGCAAATTTTTCAACTTTTTTTCCACGCTTCATAATTTTCTTTATTTTAAATGTTTTTATTCCATTTTGGTAAAATATGTTTTATTTCATGGATCTATTTTTGAATTCATCTTTTTTCAGATGATTTAGAGCCGAGCTATGGTGTGTCCCGATTTTCACCTATTTTTAACCACTTCAGCGTAATCTTTATATTTAAACAATATAATTTTTAAAAAATTTTACTTATACTGATGATGTTAAATTAACATGCAATTGAAATATTTTGTACGTATAATATACTTTTTTAGAAAACTTCTTCTAAAATATGCCTTAATTTTAACCGCTTTCGCCTAAAAACTTTCATAAGTCAACTTCGCACATTTATGATGTTGATGATGTTATGATGTTTATGATTTATGATGAAATGCAAATCGAAGTGTCAATTTTTTTCAATTGTGCAATACTTTTCAAGGTATTACAATTACTTGAAGCTAGTACGAAAACAGATCTAATAATAAGCAGTGCAAGGATTTCGATGACATGTTATCTATTTTCTTCTACTTCTAAGATATTTCCTGCTTATTTAGGACGTCCATTTTGTTTCCTAAATTAAAAATATGAAAAGTTTTGAGGTCATTTTTTCGTCATTTTTAATCGTTTTTTATCAGTTTATAGACCTCGATGAAAAAAAACAGCTCTGCGCGTTGTGAAACTGACGAAAGGGTATGTATGTAGAAAGATGAAACTAAGAGATAAAAACTAAGGATATGCTAGCTTTTATTAACTCTATTTTTATGCTGAAATATTTGGGGGTAAAAACGTTAATGCTATGAAATTAGAAGAGCAATTTACGAGTATTTACAACATTTCTGATGGACATTTTGTAGCGTTTTTTTGGTGTTGTGGTGTTCCTCCTGTTTTATAGTGTATATTTTTCCGTATTTTATGGAAGCAACCGAAAACTATGGCCAACCTATGGACCTCTCAGTTACCTAACAGATGCTGCAATTTGCAATGCATTTTATTTTAAAAATCCTTCGAAAAAAAACACATTCAAGTTCATTCATTTTTTTCATTCGCTATAGCAAATAGGCCCCTTAGCTAGCAGTAGCAAAAATAGCAAGTTCAAGTAAAAAAAAAGCATTGCGTTAATATCCAAAAAGTGTTAGTTTGTGTTATTTTCTTGTTTTCTCAGTCAATTTAATAGGGCTATTCACAATCCAGTGTAAATGGTTTTGCATCATGGCATTTGCTAAATCTTAGAGTATATTTTTATTCTACACTGACAACATATACAGTAGGGTGGCTCTAACTGTATTTTTTTTTATAAATAGAATATGTGCGGTACCTTCGTTTGTTTCTTATCATGTCAAAAGTATATTCTAAAAATTTCAGGAAAAATTATTAATATATAAACGTGCCGCTTGTGACCTAAGTTGAAAATCTGATTTACAGTGATGCGCAAAACAATAGCAACAAAATCAGTGCGCTGCTACAAAATCGTGTATCTTTTTCAATATTGGGGACACACTAAAATTGTTATAAGAACCAAAGCATATATTAATACATCATATTAAAAACAAATTATATTCAAATTTGGTTTTGTTTTTTTTTTATTATATATAAAATTAATGTGACTACATTCAAATGGTCTGAGAGCAAAACAAAAGCAACATTATTAATATTTTCTGCAAGATCTTTTATTCTTGATAACCGCTGCACACCTGAGCGGTATCGACTCTATTAAATTAGATATGTTGGTATTAGGTATGCGTTCCCAATTAAGTTTCAGGGCTTCATACAGTGCAGTCTTATTGGAAAATCTTTGACAAGAAACTTTTACCTTAAAAATCCCAAAAATATTTTCGATGGGATTTAAGTCAATGTGATTGTGCCGGTCAATCAAGGAATTGAATCTCATTGCCTCTAATGTAATCTTTGAGGAGCTTTGAAGTGTACTTCTGGTCATTGTTGGGCTGAAACGTTCACTGAAGCAACACATATCACTCTGCATGTTCTCGCATATTGCTTTCTAAAATCTCTGTATATGCAAAGTGATCCATAATTCCATCGATTTTTTGAAATGGTTAAACTTCATTATAGAAAAAACAAGTCCAGACCATTATACCACCACCTCCTTGCTTAAAATTTATTTTGCTGTTTCGGGCTTCAAGTCGTGTACCTGGGCGGCGCCATACCGTGCACATCCTATCTGAATTAATCAAGTTGAACTTTGATTTATCGCTAAAAAAACAGTTTTCCATTTTTGAACGGTCACATTTAAGTGCTCTTTTGCAAGACTGAGTCTTAAAAACAATAAGTTGCAACTCGTTGTCACAATTTCCTACAGAATTGTTTAAATTATAACACCTCACCTTGTTTTTTATGCTTAGCTGTAAGCAAAGGTTTCTTTGCCGGTCTGTAACTTCTTAAATCGTTCTCAACGGCTCGTCTTCGAACTGTGCTGTGATGGATACCTATACCAAGTGTCCCAACAACCTCTTTGAATGTGGCAAATGGATTTCGTTTGAACACGCCACAAATGTTTCTGTTATCACGCAGCGATGTCTTCTGCGGCTGCCCTCTTTAATGTACCGTTGTTACGTCTTTTGTGATGTTATACTTCTTTATTATTCTTGCAAACTATTGACTGATTAATATCAAACTATTTCGCTTAAATATTTGCGAATTTCCCTTTTTATATTCGAAAATAATTTGTAATTTTAGAGCTTCACAGTATTTATAACGTGCCATTATAAATAGAACAGTTAATGTCACAACTAGCGCAAAAACAAAACTAAACTTAAATGTTTATGACTCACAAACAACACGTTCTTTACAATAACGGAACTTTTACCGATAAATCTTGGAACTTCTGTTCTCTTTTCACATTTTTCAAGTTTTGTTGCTATTGTTTTGCTCTCAGACAAATTGAATGTAGTCACATTAATTATAAATTTAATAAAAAAAAGCAAAACTAAATTTGAATATGATTTGTTTTATATATGATGTATGAATGTATTCTTTGATTCCTATAATCATTTTTGTATGCCGCCGATATTAAAAAAGATACATGATTTTGTAGCAGCATACTGATTTTGTTGCTATTGTTTTGCGCAACACTGTATATGGGGGAAAAAGTGCTCTTTTTTCTTAAAAATTCCAATAGTTTTTCTTTAAGTGCATGTTTTTAAAAAAAAATGGTACGGCTCTCGTTTTTGATTTAATTTTTCTTCAAAATGTGCTCTCACAAATGGAAATTAGACAAAAACTACTAGAGTTGTGATTTTTTACTTTTCGAAAAAAATCTAATTTTTTTTTCTTGTTGTATTAAAAAAATCGCAAAAATCCAAATTTAAAAAAGTTTCATTAAAATGTTGTGGAAATATTTTTTTTAAACTATATTCAAAACAGACACAAAAAATTGTGGGATTACGTTAAATAACCTGCTCGTTATGAAATTTTTCGGTAGAAGTGTACCTTTTTGGAAATTTCGAGTTTGGGTATTTTTACGAAAAAAATTCCAAAAAACTTAAAAATGCCAGTTTTGAAAAAATCACCGAGAAATGGATTAAGGATAGTTGTGAGCTATTTTGTGCAAAAAATTACAAAAACCAAAATTCAGATACCAAAGTTATAGCTATTGAAACTTGACTTTTTTTTCAAAAATTATCGAAATGCCTGTTTCTGGTACTTCAAACACAAGGAAATTTATAAAACATCGGAAAAACTATATACTATACTAAAAATATATAAATGGTTTTTTTTTAGAAAAAATTTTGGATTCCAGGGATGCCAACATATCATACCCTGGTTTTAGGATAAAAAATATTCAAAAAACTCCAAAAACCAACAAATTTCATTTTCACCGCTGCAACTTTCCAATTCTTTGTATATTGTGTTAAGCTTTCACTATCTGCCGTTTGTTTGTTTAGACTTAAGAATTTTTTTTAATTTTTGGTGATTTCAAAAAAAAAATCGAAAACAAAATTTTTTGTGTTGCACATTTTAACCAAGCATTTACATAAAAACCTATAATAAACGCACAAATTTTACTTCTTCTGGTAAGTGAATTTTAACTGATCTCTAAATAAATAAATTTTAAGATAGTCCAGCGTCAATTTAGTTCGATATCCAACAGGCAAAAATACACAAACTCGAAATTTCCAAAAAGGTACACTTCTACCGAAAAATGTCATAACGAGCAGGTTATTTAACGTAATCCCACAATTTTTTGTATCTGTTTTAAATATAGTTTAAGAAAATATTTCCACAACATTTCAATGAAACTTTTTTAAATTTTTTTAATACAACAAGGAAAAAATTAGAAATTTTTTCAAAAAGTAAAAAAACACAACTCTAGTAGTTTTTGTCTAATTTCCATGTTTGAGAGCACAATTTGAAGAAAAATTAAATCAAAAACGAGACGCGTACCATTTTTTTTAAAAAACATGCACTTAAAGAAAAACTATTGGGATTTTTAAGTAAAAAGAGCACTTTTTCCATATATAAATCAGTTTTTCAACTTAAGATCACAAGCGGCACGTTTAAATATCAATATTTTTTTCGGAAAATTTCCCTGCTAACTTCTTTTTAGTAAAGGAACAAAACTCCGACCCTCAATTTGTTACTTTCAAAAAAAAAAAAAAAAAAGGCCACTCTTATATACAGGAATGTATTAACTACACTATTGCAAATAAGCAACACTAAAAACCCAAAGTTTATATTTACTATACGTAAACAATACTGAAATGCACACAGACAGCTGATGGTTAAAAAAAAAACCTGATATTGAAGGCCTTAAAGCTTTTTTTTAACTTAAATTCGTTTAAACCAAATTTCCAATTGAAAATAAGTTTACTTTTCGATCAGCTGTGAGTTTTATTACTTGCAACGAGAGTTGCAAGTAAACCAAAAAAGACCGTTCACAATTGCAAAAACTTGCAATCTCAAATGCACAAGATTGTGAATTGCCCTAATATATCTGCATGCAACCATACATATTTGCACTAAAACAATTCTCGTGTTTTTTTTTTGTTTATCAGTAGCAACCACTTTAATTAAAATTAATTAAAATTTTAACAAATGACTCTGTTGGTGCGAATCTATGACAAAGATGGGTCTAGCAGACAATCGCTGTTATCGCTAATGCCTTATTAGCCACACATGCAATTAATCAATGACACTTAGACTTAGTTAATGATGCTTACACGGTATCATAAACAAACATGTATACATGTAAGTTTGCAACTCATTGAAGTGTATAGCTGAAGTGTGTAACTAAGTTTCGAAAATTACAAAGATTCCAGGCAAGTTCAAATGCGTTTTAATTCGCCTTGGCATCATAAACGCAAGCGTCAACAGACTTGGACCCAACCGACACATTGGCGCACATCTGTCTGGCTGTCATTCGTACACCCAAGTAGCTGTTTTGAATGAAATTTTATATGGAGATAATAGCAACTCCGATGGAGCGATGAGATCAATCTGTGCATTTTTTTTCTCTCTTTTATGCTTTAAATTAAATTGCAGCTTATGCAACAACAACAACGCAAATATTAGGAATGTTGCAAGTAAGTTTTTTAATATTTACGCCACACATTTTTATTGTTTGTAACTTGCAGAAGAGTTACGTGATAAGACGTGAATAATTTTTGCGTTAACAACATTGGCCGCATTCAGCGCAGACAACAGTTGGCAACTGTTGTGTAAAAATTCGCTGAATGGTACAAATTTCGTAGTGCTAACAAAAACTGATAAAGTAGCGAACGCCTTTTAATGGAGCGAACAAATTCTATGCTACATGAACACAACTGTTTGCTTAACTGTCAGATGCTGTTACTGCCGCTGTTAAATTAATAAATGCAGAAAGAACGCAGCAAATTTAAGTGAGAAACCTTTGCAATTGAATTAAATTTACATAAAAATTAAATTGAATCTAACTTCTGACGTGTAGAGTAGCAACACATTCATAGAAAAATATCGTGAACTAGGGTAGCGCTACCATTACAGTTCACAACAGTTGTCTGCGCTGAATGCGGCCATTGTTTTCCATATTGAGTTTGTATTCTAGTATTCTTCTTCTTGTTTTTGTGCTATCTACCTGAATGATTGGCAATGCTTAAGGACTACTTACTTGCATTATAAAAGATTTTTGCGTTGACGCCTAGTTAAAGTCTGTTCTCAGACGTGGAATCAATTACCAAATGCAGTTAGAATAAATAATATCATAGCATGCTCTTGGGTGCATGCCAGAAGTGTAACTTAAAAAAAAAGACCACAACACCTGGTGGCATTCTTTGTAGCATTGCAGTTTGTCAAAACTTAGCCATGTCTGTCACTCTGGTCAACATTTGAGCTGGACTTGACTTGCGCTTTGTTGTCATAAATAAATCGAGAAAAACACAATTTATGTACCTGTTGATTTGTGGGTTGGCGTAACTGTTAATTGTAAATAATGTTTCTTTTTTAATATTGAGTTAATAGTATAGCAGAATTAAGCCAAATCGCCATTTAATTGTAAGGAATGACATTTGGAGTCAGAGAATGTTTAAGCGAGTCTATAAATCAAATAATATTTTATGCGATAAAATTGTGCTATTTAAGCACCTTTTTTGTAATTTTTAACCTAAACGAAATTGGGTATGTATGTATGTTCATCTGTTCCACTCTCACTTTTAACCTACTTATCATAATTTGACAAATGAGGTAGCGTTGGAAGCGTTTTGATAGTCTTCTGCTTAATGGCCATGTGACGTTACATTAAATTTAATATAGCGCCCTCTAGCGGACATAAAGTCATGAGAAAAACTTTTTTAGTGACACAAGCAAATGAGATATCGTTACTTTATTTTACGCTTAACCTAAATAAGTGCGCTGCGGAAAGAACTGCTGCTCTCGAACCAGCTCAGTCTGACGGTTTAAAAATCTTAAAAAACTTTTAGTATTGTGTAAAAATCTTATAATATTGCAAATACTTCCATTTGCAATTGAGATTAACTAATTAAAAGCAGCTGATTGCTCTTTGTTCTAATACTTTGATTTTATGCAGCCAACTTCACATCCGAACGCACTGTCAAAATTGGAAATTCGATTCATGTTGCGGTAGTCCGGTGCGTGTTTCGGTAGGCTTCATACAAAATGTATGTGCATGAGCCGATTTTGACAGTTAAACCACGCACGCGCACTTGTTTAGGGTGGACTGTTAGAAGCGTTTTGATTGTCCGATGAAGAAAAGTTATGTGACGTCACATAAAGTTTAATATAGCGCTCTCAAGAGGATAAACGGTTAACTGCACCCTTAACTTCTAAACAACCCTTACTTCTAAAATACTAATCATAATTTGACAAACGAGATATCGATGCGGTACCGTGCGCTGGTTAAACATTATGTGACGTCACATAAAATTGAATAAAGTTCCCTTTAGAGGACAGAAAGTAAAATAAGCCCTAACTTCTAAACTACTTATCGTAATTTGACAAATGAGATATCGTTGGAAGCGTTTTGATCATCCGCTGACTAAAGCCCATGTGACGTCACATAAAATTTAATATGGCGCCCTCTGGAGGACAAAAAGTTAACTAAACCCCTAACTTCTAAACTACTTATCATAATTTAACAAATGAGGTATCGTTGGAAGCGTTTTGATCATCCGCTAGTTTTAAATAAAAGAAAAATTGTTGATTAATACAAATGGGATTTTTAGTGGTTTTTTAAAATACAAATTAGATTTTTCGTGATTTTTTTTTTATTTTCGTTGGATTTTCGTGATTATTTTAAATGTCCGTGGGATTTTTTGTGGTTTTTTTGATTGCGATGGGATTTTTTGTGAAATTTTTACCATGGGAATTTTCGAGGTTATTAATTTTTGTTATTGTGGGAAAAAGGTTTTTCGTGGGAATTTGAGGTGGCAACCGTGCATACAGTAATAGTAGCAAATATTTTTTATGGTGCCCCCTGAGATGTGATGCCCTAAGCAATTGCTTAATATGCTTATGGATTAATCCGGAACTGGTTCAAGTATAAAAGTGCAAAAAGTCGAGTTTGTTAACAATCATATTCACACCATATACATACGTAGCAACTCAGGTGTCGTTTCGCGAAAGACTTCATTAAATTTTCTTAATTAAAAGAATTTCATTAAATTCATCATTACTTTTTTATAAAAGGATGAAAAAAAAGATAGTTAGATCAAAAAAGTACTATTGTAAAATTCCAATCAAATATATTTTCTGTGCATACTTTCAGGCTGAACATTTTTGAGAACAGTTTGAGAGATTAAGGGCACGGAGCAGCGTGCTTGCCTTTTATATATTAAGATGTTTCACAATGTTGGGTAACCACCGCGTTCAGAATTACCGAAGTCTTGCCGCCTATTTGATAGAATCGTTTAACCGACAAATACACCTTCTTCACCATAATATGGATGCATTCGAAAGCAAATTCTAACCAAGTCTGATCAATCAATCGAGCGCTTCCATCAAACGACAAAAACAATGGAGGAGCGGCACAAGAATAAAAATTTGCAATCTATTTTTGCTGATTTGTATTGGTTTTTGGCACCGGATGCGACTTTGTGAACAGTATCAACATAAACACAATTGATTGCACACACACGAACATACATTAAAAAAATTTTAGCATTTATCCTAGAAAATTAACAAAGCTTTTATTATTCGCAATCAATACTTAGCGCCTTTTTAATTTTCTACAAAAATTAAAATCGTAAAAGGCAGCATTTAGTTTGTGCATTCTAACAAGTATTTATAGTTTTAGCGATTTCTGTAAAAAATTCAAGGATTTTTGTTGGTTACTATTTTTAAAAAAATAAAGAAGCACTAGCATTTGTGCAAAATTTATGATAAATTGATTTCTCCAATCCAATAAACACACTTTATGTGCTTTTTCAAAAATCTTTTGGTACACTATAATTTTACGTTTAATTCTATTGAACAAATGTAAATTTTGTTTTTAAATTCTCACAACGTAAGCATATGTAAAAACTTGTTAAAAGTCGGACTACCAGAATTCCTACCTTTACACTTTCAAAATTTAAAAAAAAATTGTGATGGAATTGAGAGGTCGGACTCATCGCGATATAATCACAAAATGTTCCTCTCTCGGAATTTCTAAAAATTTTGCCTGAAACTTTTTTAAAGGCCGAATTGGTCACCACTTAATTTGTTGTAAAATAAAAACTTAATTTTTTTATTCAAAAAGGATCGGCTTTACAAAAAAATTGTATACAACAAAAATGCCTAGAGTTAGCCTCTTAGTATAAATCCTCTTCTAGTCAAACAATGAAATGATTCTTAATAAAAAAATTCAATAACTCCTAAAATTTTAACAGTTAGGAGTTATTTCGCTATAACTACTAATAAAAATGATATTATTTTAATTTTTTTTTTTTTTGTATGGAAATTTTTAGGACTTATTTAATTCTTTAAAATTGGAGTTTTTACATTAAGGAGTTATTTTGTATAGCCCTAAAAAACATATATGAATTTATTCAGATTGTTTGGTGAAATTTTGTTAAAATCTAAATATTTCTTAAAAGATTACTGTAAAAAATCAAACGTCTTCTTTGTGTAGTTTGACTTTTTTATTTCAAAAATTTTTTTTACATTAATTTTTTTCAAATGAAAAATCTTGATGTTTTTCTTGTTAGGATTTTTTTTATAAAAAGATTAAGTCATCTTTTCCAAAAGCTATCTTGAATTGAAAAAGGTCGTTTCATTTAAAAGACGACATTTAAAAGAAGACACTTAACAAACATTTGAAGCTGTTAGCAATGACTTTTGTTCACGAACAACTCATTTGAAGATTACAACTTCATTTAGCTTCGGAAATTGTACATATTTTTAAATAAAAAAAAATTTTAAACAGAGCTGTATTCGATAAAGTTAAGTTTCAGTAATTTTCACAAAATTTCTTAATATTTACAAAGAAATAGTTTGTATCAAATGTTACTGCTAAACGACAACTCCTTATAGTTTTGGCAGCAGCAGCTTATATATGTGCGCCGCACAGTGGGGTATTGAACCCTAAAAATGGGTATCAATTCAGCTAGAAGACGGAGGAAACTTTTTTAGTTAGAATGAGTCCAAATAAGAACACATGCTGTCTGTCCGTCCCCCCACCTGTCCGTCCGTCTGTCTGTCTATCGATACGATTACAGCCGTAATTTTGAAGCTATCATAGTGAAATTTCGAATTTAAACTATTATCTCAAACATAAAGATAAAAATCGAAAATGAATCAAATTGGATGAAGATCACGCCTATCTCCCATACAAAATTACTTTACCAAAACGGTAAAATCTCTTCAAATTCCACAAAACTTAATATATAATATATACAAAACTTAATACCAATACAGTAAAATCTTTTCAAATTCCACAAAACCTAATATATGGATTTGAAATTTTGTATATGAGCTTTCCCAGCTAGCACATATTTCGATTTGTAACAAAAATTTGTTATAATTCGGTGGTATTGGTTTTTTAAGCAAATACTAAATTGGACTAGCACAAATGGGTTCTATTAAAGTTTCAAATAAGTAATTTGTAACAAATCGTTCATTTTGTTGCAAATAAGTTAAACTACGGTGTTAATTATGTTACGAATAAATGCACTTGTTGTAAAAATGTTTCATAAAGTTTTAAAAAAAATAAGTAATTTATACGTTAAATTAACATTATTACAACATTTCTTTCTGAAGCACCTATAAAAAATGTTTGTTTATTGTCACTGTAACAAATACAGTAACGAGTTAGCAACCTAGATGCGACTAAGTTGCGTTATGTTTATATTAAGTTATATCAATGTTACAACAACTAAATGCTCAAAACTTCGGCTTGAAGATGTTTTTATTAAGTTATAGGGAAGTCATTACAACTACTTGTTTTCAATTTTGCTGTGGAGCACTAAAATGCCATAAGCAAAATATAAATTTAGGCCCCTATTATGTACGTATTATGTATGCGATGGTATGCGATGTTGACTCGCTTCAACTACATTTTTTCCATATAACGTATTGCATATATTTTAATTGAACCATGTAGTTTGCTACCATCTATTAAGAATTTTCAAACGACGTAGTTCAACTGAAATGTATGTAATAAGTTATACGAAAAAAAATTAGTTGAATCTAGTCAACTTAAGTTGAGTTGTAATACATAATAGGGGCCTTAATTGTTCACAAAAAATTCTGTGTTGCTTGTCAATTTCTTTGCGTAGGCTTCTACTACCATGTAATCCATTTTTGTTTTATTTCAGCGTTCAATGAATGGCAATGAATCATTGTGAAATTATGAGAATTTCTTTTGTTGCAAGAAGGTTGAAATGAGGTTTTTATGCAGTTGGAAATAACATGACTATTCAATATCCAAGAACATTGGAAATAGTCATTGCAACCTTATGCTGTATTGAGGTTATTATTAAGTTGCTTCAACTTTAGGAAACATTATTATAACTCAAAAAATGTAGGTAGGAAAAATAACGTTGAATTGAGGTTTTTATTCAGTTACAAGAACATTGGAGATAGTCATTGCAACCCAATGCTGTATTGAGGTTATTATTCAGTTGCTTCAATTTTAGGAAACATTATTATAACTCAAAAAATGTTGGTAGGAAAAATAACGTTCAATTGAGGTTTTTATTGAGTTGCAAAAACATTGAAAATAATCATTGCAGCCTTATGCTGTATTGAGGTTATTATTCAGTTGCTTCAACTTTAGGAAACATTGTTGTAACTCAAAAAATGTAGTTAGGATAAATAACGTTGAAATGAGGTTTTTATTCAGTTACATAAACATCGAAAATAATCATTGCAGCCTTATGCTGTATTGAAGTTATTATTCAGTTGCTTCAACTTTAGGAAGTATTGTGTAACTCAAAAAATGTAAACATTGTTGTAACCTTATGCTGTATTGAGGTTATTACTCAGTTGCTTCAACTTAAAGAAACATTATTATAACTCAAAAAATGTTGTTAGGAAAAATAACGTTGAATTGAGGTTTTTATTAAGTTGCAATAACATTGAAAATAATCATTGCAAGCTTATGCTATATTAAGGTTATTATTCAGTTGATACAAGTTTAAAAAACGTACATAATTGTAGCTTATAAGCATTAGAACTTTAGAAAAAACCATTGCAACTTATATAATGTAATTAGTTACATGAACGTTGTATTGGAGTTATAATTCAGTTGCACGAGGTTTGGAATAAAATTGTTGCAAGTAAATGCTGCATTAAGGTTATTATTCAGTTGCAACAACTTTAAAAAACTATTTGTAACTTTTGATATTAAGTTAGTTTCAAGAACTAGAATAATAGCAAGAGATTAATAAGAAAAAAGTGTCTAAAAACTTCATACTCGCCATATTTGATTTTTTTTTTTCTACACTATGAATTTTGATTGAATTTAAATACGATTTTCATTAGAATTTATTCTTTTCCTTTAGAATTTTCAGTGCAATATGGCAATAAGAACTTTAAAAAATGTATTTAGCTATATATTATGGATTATTCGCTGAAATTAAAAACTCGAAATATTTTTTATATCCAAATTATCTTAAAAATTGTTAGTTTTTGGGTGGCGCGTGAATTTTCTAGAGGTAAAACACAAACATTCATCGACAAAATGGCCTTTGTTGTAAAATTTTAGTGTATAACTCTTCATATTTTCAATTTAATTTCACATCTTTTGATTACATTCCAGTTTGTCTTTGACTTTTAAAATACACTCCAAAAAATTATCACTGGTTTAATGAAAATTATATTTAGGAATTGTGTATGCATAATATTTTAAAACTTTTTAAGAACTTATTTTTTTTTCAATCAGTAATATTTATGTCATCAGTACTTCTTTCTTGTTAAAAAATCTGGCATTATATAACAAAAAATAACTTAAATTAAACAAAATATTTGTTACATTCACGTTATTTTACCTGAATATAACGTAAGAATAACACAATAAAAACTTTTTTGGATGTTTCAAGTATGTTCCATCTTGTGGCGTGCAAATTAAGTTGGTACAAACACGTTTGTAACATTATTGTAACACATTTGTCGCCTAACTGCAACCTAAGTTGTTACAAAATAAGCGTAAAATATCTGTTTTTTCAGTTGTAATTACGTTACAATTACGATTTATATCTGTATTGGCGACTCTTTTGCGACGCTTTTACAACTTTTTTGTGCTAGCTGGGTTGATATTTAATATCCGCTTGAAGTATGAAATTCAACCAAATCAGATAAAAACCACGTCTATCTCCCATACAAAGTTACTTTATCAAAACTGTAAAATCTCTTGGAATTCCACAAAAATTAATAAATGGACTTGAAATTCTGCACATAGTAATGCTTTTTAATAAGCATTCTGGGTAAACAAAAGAATCTATTTTTTACTTTTTACTTGTCTATATTTATCTCAAGGAGATAATTGATTTGTGACACGAAGTTATAGTAAAAAAATTTAAATACCGCGAAAGTGAACAGAAATGATGCAACTTTTTTTTACAGAATATAATTAGAATGTCCATAGTTTACGATAATCTAAACAGTTTACTTCAACTTTACTCAACTCAGAGCTATATCTCTATAAACATAGCAAAAATACACGTTTTTAAGGTATATTTAAATTAAAAAATTTAAATATATATATATATATAAACACTATTTAAAAAAAAATTATTTTATGTTGCATAAACAACTGAACAAGAAGGTTCCATTACAGTTCTATGCAATTATTTAAAAATTTATGTAGGAAAAAAAAATTTTAAATGGCGAATAAAAACGTTTGTCTCAGGGCGCACTCAAAGTGAAGAAATGATAATTTCCAAAGTGCCTTGCGGGTAAGCGGTACAATATTTTTTAACAATTTTTTCACCTAGTCATACAGAATTTTATCTTCTTTATTAGAATATCAAACACTGCTATGAACCTTTAAATTTTTTTTAATTAATGCTCACTTTGGCCATAAAATACCCCACTGTGCGCCGCATTCAATATCCAAGCGATTGTTATGCACTTTTGTTTGAAATTTTTTAAAACTCTTAACTCAGAAATTATTTGTATGCTATTTAGAGTTATTAAAAAATGTATTTTGTTTTTTAGGTTTTCTGTAACTATTAAAAAAAAAACATTATTGTTACTCATACGCTCCGAAGTCCATGAAGGACAGTGCCCTTAAATGCTGTTGCGTATTTGATCAAACATTTGTTTACTGTTTTAATCACTTCAATAAAAATTGCTTGAAATAAAAATCACTAAAATAAAACACAGTCAATAATTAAAAATTTATGCATTTTTTTAAAAAAAAAACAAAAAATGCTTAAAACTCGTTCTGATGCTCTGTCACTCATTTCAACACATTCCATTTAACTTCATTATAAACTAAACTATAAATTATTTATTTACAATTTAAAAGAAAATTCATTATATTCTTCATATGACTTAAAAACTTACGCTAAACTGCAACAATTTAAGCACAAAATTAGAAAACATATTACGGTTGAATGATTAAAGCGCGCAATTTTAAACATTTTCAAAAATCTCACTTATTTAGACTGTTAACTTTGATTGAATTTTTACGTATTTTATTTATTTATATATTATTATCAGTTTTTCTCAACTGAAAGCGCCAACGTTATCACTATTTTGTTAACTTTTTAAACGTTCTGCGCGTTACTAACTTTATAACAACTAATATTCTACGGAAAGCTCGTTAGACAGAACAAATCCAGCTGCTTGCAAATGCTTTTATATCCTCGTATTTTGCAACGATCGTAAGCGAAGATCATTAAACAATCGTAATGATCGCTCTCGTGGCTTCAACTTACTTAAGCTCGTGCTCACAGCAAAACTTCGTTGTACCTTCTAAAAATACTGAAAAATACCCACGTTATACGTATTACCGATTCTTTGTTAATGATATTCAGCGAAACAAAAACAAAAAACATAGAAACAGGTGTTTGTCAACCTGATTTTACTCTTGAACGTACGTAAGAGCTCAGCTCGGCTCTCTCTTTCTGTCTGGTTGTTGTTCATTTCTTGAACCATTCCAATAAATTTTAGTTTGAAATCGAATTTTTTGTTTGCTCATATGTATGTATATTTTGTCAACAATATAAAAAGTGGCAGAGAAATTTTCTGAAATGTATTATTTTGCTAAAAGTTGAAATTTTTTTCTTTACTCTACCTAACAGAGAGTAGCATTTGTAATAAGAAACTTAAGCAAATGCTCTAAAACTAGGTGAAGTTTATTTTATTAGTTACAAAAATATATTTTGTTATTAAATAAAAACAAAATAAAATATTTCTGCTTTTGATGATTTATAAAAGAAATTATGTTTTTATTAAAACTAATGAATTCAAAAAGTCCCAAACTTAAAATTAGAATGTGATTTTTTCCCATCAGACGAGGCTTATTAAGATACTTTAAAATTTCTTGTTTTACCAGATTATTTTTAAATATAACCAGTTAACAGTGGGAAATTTTGATCATAACATGGGTTTTTTTCTGTGAATTTTTATTTTAATAACAAAGAGTTCCATTGGCTTTAAAGGCATATCTTAAAAACAATAACGACATATAAAGGAGACTGGAAACAGTCAAATTGTGATTTTTTTAAATTGATAAATTTAAGATAATAAAAGATATCCTTAATAAACTAAACTAAGATGAAACTAAAAAAATGCCTTTAATTTTTCCGGTCTAAAGGAAAAAAGTTGAGCTTGATTTTTGGACACCCTGTATAGTGTCAAATTGTTACATTGTATTTCTTCTAAATTAAAAGAAAAAATCCCGAAATTATAAAAAGCCAGAAATTACCACTTCTAGTATGATGGTATGATATGATAGGTTGTATGATGGCAGGAAATAATGGGTTTGGTATGATAGAATTGCAAAAAGGTATGATTAAATATTATGATGGTATAGCAAAGGTTGACTAAATAAGAACGATGGGAAAATCAATTTTAAAAAACAGTACGATGTGAGATATCAAATTGATTCTGGCTTTATTTTGAAGCTACATTCATGCCATAATGTATGGAATATGTCTAAAGTAGCCGCCTAGGCTTTGTTGGTTCAAATGGCCAGCTAGCACAAAAAGGTTGTAAAAGTGTCGCAAAAGAGTCGCCAATACAGATATAAATCGTAATTGTAACGTAATTACATCTGAAAAAGCAGATATTTTACGCTTATTTTGTAACAACTTAGGTTGCAGTTAGGCGAAAAATGTGTTATAATAATGTCATAAATGTGTTGTTGTTACAAACTTGAGTTGCACGCCACAAGATGAAACATACTTGAAGCGTCCAAAAATGTTTTTTATTGTGCTATTCTTACGTTACATTCAGGTAAAATAACGTGAATGTAACAAATCTTTTGTTTTACTGAAGTTATTTTTTGTTATAATGACAGATTTTTTAACAAGGAAGGAGTACTGATGACATAAATATTACTGATTGATAAAAAAATAAGTTCTTAAAAAGTTTTAAAATATTTTGCATACACAATTCCTTAATATAATTTTCATTTAAATAGTGATCATTTTTTGGAGTGTATTTTAAAAGTTAAAGACAAATAGGAATGTAATACAAAGATGTGAAATTAAATTGAAAATATGAAGAGTTGCACACTTAAATTTTTCAACAAAGCCCATTTTGTCAATGAATGTTTGAAAAGAAGAAAAAAAAATTCGTTAGAGCAAGTAATTGTTCTAACCTGACTTAAAGCTCAATAAACGATTTTAAGCTATCAAACAACAAGAATTTGTATTTAAAATCAAGAATTATTTAAACTATCAAACATTTAAAATTTGTATTTAAATCATAAAAAATTTTTAAAATAATTTGGAAATAAAAATATTTCGAGTTTTTAATTTCCGCGTAATAATCTTTAATATATAGCTAAATACATTTTTTTAAGTTCCTAAAGCCATATTGCACTGAAAATTCTAAAGGAAAATAATAAATACTAAAGAAAATCGTATTTAAATTGATTCCAATTAAAATTCATGGTGTAGAAAAAAAAATCAAATATGGCGAGTATGAAGTTTTTAGACACTTTTTGCAAAGCTCTTGCTTAAATATCAAAAGTTACAAATATTTTTTTAAAGTTGTTGCAACTGAATAATGACTTTAATGCATCATTTACTTACAACAATTTTATTCAAAACTTCTTGCAACTGAATTATAACTCCAATACAACGTTCATGTAACTAATTACATCATATAAGTTGCAACGGTTTTTTCTAAAGTTCTTTCAGCAGAATAGTAACCTCAATACATCGATCCTATGTCAAGTAAAATTGTTTAGCTACAATTATATTTTTTAAACTTGCATCAATTGAATAATAACCTTAATACAGCACAAGCTTGCATTGATTATTTTTAATGTTTTTGCAACTTAATAATAATCTTAATTCAACGTTATTTCAACGTAGGTAGGAAATATATTTTTTGAGTTTGTTTGTAATAATGTTTCTTAAAGATGAAGCAACTGAATAATAACCTTAATACAGCATAAGGTTGCAATGACTATTTCTAACAATCTTGCAACTTAATAGAAACCTCAATTCAACGTTATTTTTCCTAACTACATTTTTTGAGTTATAATGTTTCCTAAAGTTGAAGCAACTGAATAATAACTTCAAAACAGCATAAAGTTGCAATGACTATCTCCAATGTTCTTGTAACTGAATAAAAACCTCAATTCAGCGTTATTTTTGCTAACTACATTTTTATAGTTACAATGTTTCCTAAAGTAGGGGCAACTGAATAATAACCTCAATACAGCATAAGGTTGCAATGACTATCTCCAATGTTTTTGTAACTGAATAAAAACCGCAATTCAACGTTATTTTTCTTAACTACATTTTTTGAGTTATAATAATGTTTCCTAAATTTAAAGCAACTAAATAATAACCTCAATACAGCATAAGGTTGCAATGACTATCTCCAATGTTCTTGCAACTGAATAAAAACCTCAATTCAACGTTATTTTTCTTAACTACATTTTTTGATTTATAATAATGTTTCCTAAAGTTGAAGCAACTAAATAATAACCTCAATACAGCATAAGGTTGCAATGACTATTTCCAATGTTCTTGGATATTGAATAGTCATGTTATTTCCAACTGCATAAAAACCTCATTTCAACCTTCTTGCAACAAAAAATTTTCTCATCATTTCACAATGATTCATTGCCATTCAACGAAAAATTTGTTCCATTTGGTAGTCTCGTTGAACGCTGAAATACAACAAAAATGGATAACATGGTTGTAGAAGCCTACACAAAGAAATTGACAAACAACACAGAATTTTTTGTGAAAAATTAAATTTATATTTTGCTTATGGCATTTTAGTGCTCCACAGCAAAATTGGAAACATTAAGTTTTAGTGACTTCCCTATAACTTTATAAAAACATTTTCCAACCGAAGTTTTAAGCATTCAGTTGTTGTGACATTGATATAACTTAATATAAACATAAAGCAACTTAGTCGCATCTAGGTTGCTAACTAGTTACTGTATTTGTTACATTTACAATGCACAAACATTTTTTATAGGTGGTACGGAAAGAAATGTTGTAATAATGTTAATTTAACGTAAAAATTACTTATTTTTTTCAAAACTTTATGAAACAGTTTTACAACAAGTTCATTTATTCGTGACATAATTAACACCGTAGTTTAACTTTTTTGCAACAAAACGAATGATTTGTTACAAATTACTTATTTGAAACTTTAATGCAACCCATTTGTGACTAAATTTGTTTAAAAAACTGGAATACCACCGAATTATAACGTTTTTTTGTTACAAATCGAAATCTATGTTAGCTGGGCGGTCACACAGTGGGCTAGAAGCCTCTTTTAGCGCGAATTATTTATATGAGCCAATATGAAAAGCTGAAGAGATCGTATTACATGTAATTTTGTTTGCTGAATCCGAAACTGGCATCAGAATTATCATATGTCTTAACCCTTTCGCTGCGTATGGATACCATATGGATACAAACTTTTTATATCAGTGAAAGTTGCTAACAATCGGAAATTTAAACAAATATTGCTTTTTGTATGTCTTTTTTTTAATTGTTTCAATGTCTGTAAAGTGTTGCGTATTTGCAATTCGTTTAGTGTATATCATTGACATTTTAAAGTTTTCGTCCAAAAATGCAACTTTCCGCTTGGAATTGAGTGAAAGTTTTTTTATCATTTTACTTATTTATTCTTTTATCCATTTTTTGTTTCTTTTTTTACGTTTTTTTATTCCCCACGTTTAAAAAACGTAATGGGGGTGTATTAATTTTGTCACTCCGTTGGTTACGCCGATAAGGAGGCGTGGCCGGTATAGAAAAGTATAAATATTCCTGATCAGCATCAGCTCCTGAGTTGATTTAGCCATGTCCGTCTGTCCGTCTGTGTCCACGATAGCAGCCGTAATTTTTGAGCTATCATAACGAAATTCAAAATATAAGCTTTTAATACAAAAATGGAGGTCAAGTTCGAATCTGAGCAAAATCTGATGAAAACCACGCCTACCTCCCATACAAAGTGACTTAACCAAAACGGTAAGATCTCTTTAAATTCCACAAAAATCAATTTCATGACTTCAAATTTAGCACAGTGTCTTAAATATTTAACATTTATTTTGAGTATGAAATTTGTAAAAATCTGATGAAAACCACACCTACCTCCCATACAAAGTGACTTAACCAAAACGGTAAGATCTTTTTAAATTCCACAAAAATCAATTTCATGACTTCAAATTTAGCACAGTGTCTAGAATATTGAATATTTCTTTTGAGTATTAAATTTGTAAAAATCAGATGAAAACCACGCCTACCTCCCATACAAAGTGACTTAACCAAAACGGTAAGATCTCTTTAAATTCCACAAAAATCAATTTAATGACTTCAAATTTCGCACAGTGTCTTAAATATTTAACATTTATTTTGAGTATGAAATTTGTAAAAATCTGATGAAAACCACACCTACCTCCCATACAAAGTGACTTAACCAAAACGGTAAGATCTTTTTAAATTCCACAAAAATCAATTTCATTACTTCAAATTTAGCACAGTGTCTAGAATATTGAATATTTCTTTTGAGTATTAAATTTGTAAAAATCGGATGAAAACCACGCCTACCTCCCATACAAAGTGACTTAACCAAAACGGTAAGATCTCTTTAAATTCCACAAAAATCAATTTAATGACTTCAAATTTCGCACAGTGTCTTAAATATTTAACATTTATTTTGAGTATGAAATTTGTAAAAATCTGATGAAAACCACACCTACCTCCCATACAAAGTGACTTAACCAAAACGGTAAGATCTTTTTAAATTCCACAAAAATCAATTTCATGACTTCAAATTTAGCACAGTGTCTAGAATATTGAATATTTCTTTTGAGTATTAAATTTGTAAAAATCGGATGAAAACCACGCCTACCTCCCATACAAAGTGACTTAACCAAAACGGGAAAATCTCTTTAAATATATTTAACAGTTTGCGTAAGACTTTATATATACTCTAATTCGGCCGTAGGGGTAATTTAACTTCGGCCCAGTCGAAGATAATTCCTTACTAGTTTTCTTTTAAAAATATAGATAATTTAACAAAAATTGCATAATAAAAATTAAATTTAATAACAAAATTATTCCCTAATTATTCACACACAGCGTGCAATATTACGCGCTCTCGACTATGTGCTATAGCTAAATTTTTACAGTATAATCTCAATATGTTGTTCTTTCGAAATCCATTTAACAAAAAAATGTTTAAAACTTAAGCACTAGACAACATACTTAAACTACAAGAATTACTAAATTAAAGCATCTTTTTTACTTTCTATGTCAAAAAATTCAACGGCTGTAAATGGCTGCACGCATTTTTTTTTTTTAGATTGACATATATATATATAACAACGAATTAAAAAAAATATGTTGTAACTCCTTTCTTCACCTGCCTTTTTTTTCAAACAATATTGAAACAGTTATTTTTAACGTTTTTTTTTAACTGTTTATAATAAAGCTTAAAAATTAAAATAATATATATAAAACTTACCCTCAGAATTTTTTTTAAAGACTAAACTATTGAAAATCAGTAAAAAAGTTTACGAAAACAACTTAGAAATACACGGTATTGACCTTTTTATTGCGATACACAAAAGAGCACAGATCTCAAATTAACGGTATTTGATTGTGTTTGCAAAATTTAAAATTCAAATAAGAGTTGTCATCAGATACCTCATTTTATGACAGGTATGATACCAACTTTAAAAACTTATTTTGGGCAAAACAAGTTTTGTCGGTTTTTATCGTTAATTCGCGCTAGCATCTACATCTAGACCACAGTGAGTCGGTAGATTTTTGATGTAATATTAAATAGTTATATAAAAATATATAAAAATTAAATTATTCATCAATCAAAAGATTTAAAAATAATTTGCATAATATCGAAAAACTACAAATACAAAATACATTATATACATATTTAATTAACAAATACTACATTCTGTTGTTCTTTATGAACAAGAGGCGTATGTAATTTACTAGCTTACAACAAAATTTAATTTATTTTATTTTTGTAGCGTCTAGTCAAAAAATTTAAATACAAAATTTATTAAACATAATGTAATGACAGTCAAAATTATTAACAAAACTGGACAAACTGGAAAAAGACAAACTACTACCAGTTTTAGCTCATCACAGCTCTGGACTGGTGGCCAATCAAACATAAAGGGACAAATCAACAAGAAAAGAATAGCCGCAACACAAAACGAATGACACAAACTTAAATACGCCTGATACGCCACCTCTTAAGCACCTTAAACTTGATTGCTTGAAGCGAGCGCGATTTCAAGTTCGCAATCTTCATTTTCACAAAACATACTAATTGCACGCAAATCGCGAATGTCTTCGTAAAAAGAACACTCACGAAGAACGTGCAACTAGTTCTCACAAACTGCCCCACAATCACACTCCGCAGTCTCACTCACGTTTCAATCATGAAAGAAAGCATTGAAAGAACCATGCCCAGTCTAAAGGAAACCCAGGCTTAAGCTAAAGCAAAAGTCAGGGTGAGCATCTACAAGCATAACATCTATATCTTCTATCTATAGTAATAAAACTAATTTTCTGTTTGTTTGTTTGTCTGTTTGGCCTTTATACAAATCTAAGCGGCTCAACGGATTTCGCTCAACCTAGGTACATATATTAAGTCCATCTCAACTTAAAATGTTACATACTTAGTTTTTTCCACGCCTCCTTTTTAATTTTTCAACTAACGGTAATTTTGTTATTATAAAACTTTTTACTGTCGGAGATTTTTGTGTATTTTATTTTAAAATTTTTTTGTTATTTTGACATCAAAAACACTCACATATCTTCAAAATTGGAAAAATTTTCAGTACAACTTTTTCATAAAACATCGTACCTAAGAATGAAAAAAAAACGACATGAAAATCAAAGTTTGGTTTTTCGATCCAAATATCTCCGCTGTCCATTAATATATTTCATTCAAATTTTTTTGTTCAAAATATCAATAAAATCACTTTACAAAAATAGGTTGAACTGTACCGTTAAGTCAGTGTAACTACGTTTTATAATTATGTCAAAAAAGGTCCAAAATATGGACTTTTAACTCAAAAAATTACTCAAAAATTGTTTGTGTCGTAAAAATTAAATCAATTAAAAATTGCACACCTAGCTACCTTTCATATGACATACCATTTATTTGCAAAAATTCTTCCAGCTAATGTTAATGTTAATGTTGTGTGGTGGAGATGCGTACTGCGACCTAAATGAGATCTATTGTACCTCCTTCTCAAAGCTCCGCTGGGTTTGCGGATTACAGAATTTCATCCAGCCCTATTTCTCTAATGAATTTGAGAATGTTCTTAGGTTCAAGGGATGAAACCTGCTCTAGACTCAGCTCATAATTCCCCAGTGCTAGTTTACGTCTGCGAGCCACGGCGTCGCAGTTTGTAAGTAGGTGTATTGGAGTCTCCTCTGCTTCTTCACAGAAACGGCAGTTACTATCGGTCTCTATGCCCAATTTCATCAGGTGGTATTTGAGTTTACAGTGTCCTGTAAGGAACCCCGTTAGAATCCTAAGATTCGGTTTGCCTAAGCTTATGCACAATTTTGCTCTCCGAGTGTTAAAATCTCTGAGTAGCAATTTGGATTGTCTTAGCTTTGGGAGGCTTTTCCAAAGGTTTGATCGTTTATGCCTCTCCTCCCTTCTTAGTTCTTCTTTTATAGAGTGTGTGCCCAATCCGCAGAATGGTTCTGGCCCTATAAATTTTGTGGCTGCACCCTGTCGTGCTAGTCCATCGGCTTCTTCGTTACCCTGTATTCCTTTGTGTCCTGGGACCCAAAGTATAGTAACAGTGTTATTCTTGCCTAGTTCGTTGAGTTTTGTTAGGCATTCCCATGTTATTCTCGATGATATCTCACAGGAAACTAATGCTTTGATTGCTGCTTGGCTGTCTGACATCACAACTATATCCTGACCTTTGTATTTACGGTCCAGATTGAATTGTGCACACAGCTGTATTGCTAGGATCTCCGCTTGGAAGATACTGGGTGTTGTCCCCATAGGTTCAAAGTGCTTGGTTCTTGGCCCGTACACCCCTGCGCCTATACCTTCCAATGTCTTGGACCCATCTGTATACCATGCTATACTGTGTGGTTTCTTGACCTGCGATATCATCTCGCTGTCCCACTCTTTCTTGGTACTAAGCTTAATTCCGAAGTGTTTTTCGAAGTTATACCTTTTTACTATATCGTCTCTTGGTAGATCGATGTAGGGAGTGTGCTTTGCAATATCCTCCTTCTCTCTACTGCTGATAGTTTTACCTGAACCTGTCCCCTCTTTTGCAATGCACAACAGAGTTCGCTTGGCTACTCCCTCTATGACAAGGTGTAAGGGTGTTAGGTCCAGAATTACTTCTAGTGCTGCTGTAGGGCATGTTCTCATGGCCCCTGTGATGCATACACAGGCCAGTCTCTGCACCCTTGTTAGCATATTCCTCATTGTGGTTAGCTTGGTTCTCTCAGCCCATGCTATTGCACCATAGGTGAGGATGGGTCTCACCATCATGGTATACATCCAGCGGAGAATTGTTGGGTTACAACCCCAGCTTTTCCCCGCCAGGCTCCTACATACCATGAGTGCTCGCGTTGCTTTGTTTATAGTTACCTCTGCATGTCTTCTCCAGAGAAGCTTTGAATCTAGTGTAAGTCCCAGATACTTTACTTCTCCTTTGAAGGGAATTTCAGTGCCATCCATTCTCATTGTTCGGAGGTTTGGCAGGCTTCTTTTGTTAGTGAAAGGTACTATGGTGGTTTTCGCTGGGTTGATACTTAATCCCACTGTGTTGCACCACTCCTTTGTTACTGACAGTCCTCTCTGTATCAGGTTACAGAGTGTATCCTCGAACTTCCCTCTCGCTATTAAGGCGATGTCGTCTGCGTAACCCTGACATTTTATGCCATTCTCGGTTAGCATCGTTAATAATTCGTCCACAACAAGACTCCACAGCAGTGGAGAAAGGACTCCGCCTTGTGGGCAGCCTTTTGTTGTTTTGATTCTTATAGTGGTGTTGCCCACTTTTGTTTCTGCAGTTCTAGTGCTAAGCATTTGGCATATCCATCTGCTGAGCGTATCATTTACTCCTTTTTTGTGTAAAGACTTCTTCACAGCCTCGTGAGAAGTATTATCAAAGGCTCCCTCTATGTCTAGAAAGGCACAGAGTACGGTTTCTTTGTTTTTGAAAGCTGACTGGATGTTGCTAGCCAACTGGTATAGAGCAGATTCTGTAGACCTGCCTGCCCTATACGCGTGTTGACAGGGGTGCATTGGTGCCTTCTCCAGAATCTCAGTTCTTATATAGTTATCTATTACCTTTTCCATTGTTTTAAGTACAAATGAGGTAAGGCTAATGGGTCTAAACGACTTTGGTAGCGTGTAGTCTATTTTCCCTACTTTTGGTATGAAGGTGACTATCGCCCTTCTCCATTTCCTTGGGATATAGCCCAGCGCAAGGCTGCTTCTAGTTATTTTGACTAGGTGAGGCAATATAGTTTCTGCACCTTTTTGTAGAAGTGCAGGAAAGATGCCGTCTACACCTGCTGATTTGAATGGTTGAAAGGTTCTGAGTGCCCAATCTAGACGAGCCTTAGTACAAATGCTCGTTGCAAGTTTCCATTCTTCTTGATTTGGAGTGATCTGCCTGTCTGCTGTCTCATACTCAGTTACCGGTGTACTGCCCGGGAAATGAGTTTCTAGAAGGTGACTGGCTCGTTGCTCTTCTCTAAGCGTATAGCTTCCGTCTGGCAATAGAAGTGACATTTTTGTCTCCACTCTGCCTTTAGCCATTGCTTTGTGTATCCTGGCTGCTGCTGGCGTGGAAGAAATGTCTTCACAGAAGGTTCTAAAGCTCTGTCTTTTGGCTTTCCTGATTTCTTTATTATACTCCGTCAGAGTCGCCGTGTAGTTGTGCCATTCTCCGTTGCGCTTTGCGGCATTAAAGCTGCATCGCACCTTCTTCCGGAGTCTGGTCAGCTCAGCGCTCCACCAAGGAGTATGTTTTGTTCTTGCCTTGTGCCCTGTTGGACAGCTAGATTCGTAGGCATTATATACTGCATTGTTTACTTGCTCTACATAGCATTCAAGTTCTAGGATGTTACTAATTCTACTCCTAGCTTTTACGTTCTGTAGGTTTTCTTTCAGGTTGTTGGTGTATGTGTCCCAACTGGTATTTCTTGGGTTTCTTTTGGGTTCTGTCTCTTGACATTTCGCCCCAAATCTAAACTCTATTATTCTATGGTCAGACATTGAAGGTTCCATTGATACCCTCCATTCCCTAATCATATCCCCCACATCTGGGCTTCCTATGGTGAGATCTAAGACCTCTTCTCTAGCCCTAGTTACAAAGGTAGGTGTTACCCCCACATTGAAGAAGTCTAGATTACTACTTAAAAGAAATTCTAAAAGGTACTCACCTCTGGTGTTGACGTTGGTGCTTCCCCAAATTGTGTGGTGCGCGTTGGCGTCACAGCCGATGATTAGTGGAAGGTGCTCTTTCCTGCAATGCTCCACGAGTCTTTTTATCTCCGCTGGGGGAATGTTGACATCGTCCCCAGGAAAGTAAGCGGATGCGATCACTATGGCGCGGTGCTTGCCATCAGTTTCGATGTGAGTCTCGATAACTGAAAGGTCCCGCGTCATAAATTCTGAAAGACAAATATAATTAATATTTTCCTGCATTAGAATACATGCTCTGGGATTGATTGTTCTCTGGTCCCAAGTTACCTGACCCTCTTTGCAGTAGAGGCCACTTACTTTTCCCCTGTAGCACCAGGGTTCTTGGATCAGCACGAAGCCCAGTTGTTCTGTGGTAAACCTCCGAGCAATAACTGCCGAAGCAGCTTTTGCATGGTGGAGGTTTACTTGGGCAAATTTCGTGCTGGTTACTGTGCCGATCGTCATAGCACTGGACTGCTGCCCCGGTCTTCTTCAGGCAGCGTTGCTACTACCTCAGTCGGAGGTTCGCTTTTACAACCTTCAATCGTGAGAGCGGCGAGGTTCATGCCCTCTGCTTGATCTTCGATTGAAGGTGTTGCGGTGATGACCGAGACGGAGGCGAACTTCTCCGTAACAACTTCACCAGTTGGTTGTATTGGTGGCGTTGCGTCTTTTCCTTCATTTGGAGTCGCAGATGTGGCTTCTGTGGACGATACCACTGTTGACGTTACAGCTGTGGGCGCTGCAGCTGTGGATGTTGCTGCTTTGACCGGTTTGGTTGGTGGCGATTTTGTGCCCAACACCGGAATGGTTCCAAAGCGGAAGCTGATAGTGGAGCCCCTTGACTTGATAGTCTCAAGTGACTCCCTATCTATCGAGAACGTGAGCATATGCCCACTTCCCTCATCCTTGGAGCTCAATATCTTCCAATACTTAGTATTGAGACCATCGTTCTGGGCGGCAATTAGTCCCATCGATCTATTGATCTCCGTGCTTGAACTTCTTGGCAAGAACATTCTAACGGTATGCCCTTTTGGGACCTCCTCCCCTAGGCAAGCCATAAGTTCTAGCCCTTTCCATTGCTCGAGCTTTGGTGCTGCTGCTCGCAGCCATTCTGCTGTTGAGGGATTCGAACAGTCGACCAGTAACATGCCCGGACGAAAGTGAATTCCCTCAAACTGTAGCTTGGTGGACCAGCCCTTCACTACTTCGCTCAATATGGCTTCTTCTAGCTCCGATAGCTCATCCGGACTTAGCATTTGCCGGGGGTATTCTTTGGGCAGAACCGCTATTTGTATGCCCTTAGTTATGCTTGCATAGCTTTTTCTATTTTTCTGAGGTTCTGGCTCGGGTACCTTAGCCCCTGGCACTGACCTACTGTTGCTTCCAGGAGCTATTCTGGCCTTCTTGCTCTCTGGACGTTGAGGAGGCGTTATCTCGCTGCAGCTCCTCTTCGTTGCCTCTGGTACCGGTGCTTTACCCCGATGCTCTACCGCTCTTTCATGAGCTACTTCGGGTGCCATGCCCTGTTCCAGATAGCGCAGATACCATCTTACGCCTGCTCCACTAAGGCCGACTCTTAGTGGGTCGTCTAGCCCTCCTGGCTCCCCGCGCTGAGGGAGGTGGACACGGCGACGTCTACTGTGGAAGGGCTTGTGTTTTTGCCCTTCTTCTGATTCCCTTTTCTGTGCCGCATCCTTGGATGTTGACGCAGTTTCCGAGATTGGGATACTTTTTGGAGCCGACGTCGTATCATCCCGGTGTTCTTCCGGGGGAATTTTTACAGGATGTGATCTCCTGGGGCTCGCAGTTTTTCTTTGGTGGCTGGTACTAGGCCTTTGACCGCTGTGGATGGTATGCTCCACTCGATCTTTGCCGTACGGGTGCCTCCTCATCTGTGTGCTGCAGTGTCTGTGATCATTATGGATTCTATGCTCCACCTGATCATTGCTGCGTACAGTCCTATTGACTTGTGTTCTGGCTGGCGGAGGAGGATTTCTCCTAGGTTTGGTGCCTTGCCGTTGACCTTCCTCTTGGAATCTCTGTTCCATGAGGTCTGCTGCTCTGCTTGCGGTGACTCCCCGCAAGTCTTCCTGTTTGTTGTGTTTTGTTTTTTTTGTGCTCATATTTAAGATTCGACCGGTAGCTCGTGTCCGAGGACAAAAGCGTCGCAGTCTATGTTTTATGGCTGGGAAAGGGTGGTCAACCATGCCAGAGCCCGCATACCATGGTAAGGCCACAGTTACTTCATGAGGCGGCCTGTTATCATGAAGGCTCCGTTCCAATACAGTCGGTATACCCCCTGACTGCAAACCATCCAATGGGCACGGTGCGCATGACACCCTGGATTAGGGGGGAGTAACTTTTAGTTGTCGCTTCACAAAAGATGCAGGCTCTGCTGAGCTGTAGGGTTATGCCCTACAGGGAGGAACTACTCCAACCGGCAGTATTGTGTCATTGCAACTTAAGCCCCTACATCGCGTCAAGATTGTTACTCGGAGTAGGGGTCTTCCAGCTAAGCGCAAAGATTATTTTACTGTTTTTGTCATCAAAACAACAAGGTTTGATTTTTTCGCGAAATTTATTTTTTCCAAAATGATGTTTTTATATATTTTACAAAAATAATCAAGTCTCAAAAATAATTTATGTGAAAAAATTACCCCAATATCTCTTTCCAATCAAAAGTTATGGCTAAAAATCTCTTTTTTCATACCGGACTATTAATAAAACTGAGTTTTGTTTTAAAAGTCTCTAAATAGTTTGAACTATATAGGGAAATCTGGGGGCGAACCTTTGCAATGTAACAAGTCTAACTGCCTCAACCTGGCGAGGCCAGCATAATCTTTGTGAAATCGCCTCAAGTCGACTCAAACCTCCACGTGGTGTTTCCTGGGCAACGTCAAAACTGACAACCGTTAGTTTGGCGGCTAATCTGAGCGGCGGGCCTCCCTAGGCTTAATAAAGGTTGTGCGTCGGGTTTGAAGCCCACCCGTAAAAACCCATTTCAATGAACAAATAAGAAAAGAAGAAAAATTATCCCCAAATTTGATGGCCACTACCGCAAACGAAAAACTGATAATGATTTACGGATATGCACCTGGAATGTCCGAACTCTTAATTGGGAAGGTGCCTCTATCCAACTGACTGATGTATTGGAAAGATACAAAGCTGATATCATTGCTATCCAAGAAATGCGATGGAAGGGACAGGGTTGTATTCGGCATGCACCCTGTGATATCTACTACAGCGGCCATGCGGAGAAGCACGAGTTTGGATGCGGATTTGTAGTTGGCATGAGACTACGGCCCCACGTCCTGTGATTCACACCTTTGAACGAACGACTTGCCATAATCCGCATCAAGGTTCAATTTTTCAATATAAGCCTAATATGTGCGCACGCTCCAACAGAAGACAAGGACGATGAGATCAAGGAAATTTTCTACGAGCGCCTTGAAAATGCTTACGAGCGCTGCCCCCGTCACGACGTAAAAATCGTGCTTGGTGACTTCAACGCTAAGGTGGGCAAGGAAAACATTTTTGGTCCAACAGTCGGAAAGTTCAGCCTCCACGACAACACCTCCGATAACGGAATGAGGCTGATTGACTTCGCCGCAGCACGAAACATGGTCACAAGTAGCAGTAGATTCAAGCATCTCAATATTCATAAAGCCACCTGGATGTCCCCTGATCAAAAAACCAAAAATCAAATTGATCACGTTTTGATCGACGGAAGGCACTCTTCCAGTGTATTGGATGTACGCACGATCCGTGGTGCAAACATTGACTCGGATCACTATCTTGTTGCAGCCAAGATCCGTACACGTCTGTGCGCAGCTAAGAATACACGCAACCCTACACAGAGAAAACTAGACGTCGACAAGCTGCAATCGAAACAGACAGCCGATGCTTTCGCCAGTCGACTCTCACTCCTGCTTCAAAGCACTCCTCCAATCGATGATATATGCGCGCAATGGACACACATTTCCAACTCCATGCGCGCCGAAACCAGTGGTAAGACCAGGAATGTCGCGACGCCACTGCAGAGAAAGACGCCGCCTACAAAGCCACGCTGCTAACGAGCGATACAAAGAAAAGAGGAGGGAAGAGAGACGTATTTTCAAGTGGAAAAAAGGGAGGCAGAAAAGCGCGAGCAGGAGAAGATTGAGATGTATGGTGACAGGAATGAGGCCCGAAAATTTTTCGAAAAAATAAGACGCCTTGCCGATGGTTTTAAAACCGGGGCCTCTTCCTGCAAGGATGAAAACGGGAATCTAGTGACAAATGTCCAGAGTACACTGACGTTATGGAGGGAACACTAAGCTTCTAAATGGCGACGCTGACAACAATCCCGCCAATAGAGATGATATTCCGGAAACCCCAATTTTGGATGACAGCATTGAGGTTCCGCTGCCCGACTATGATGAAGTTCTGACAGCTTTAGCTCGGCTTAAAAATAACAAAGCCGCGGGCGCTGATGGCTTACCTGCTGAGCTGTTTAAGAACGGAGGCGAAGCTCTACTTAAATGCATTCACGAGCTTCTGTGCAGAATATGGTCGGAAGAATGCATTCCGAACGATTGGAATCTCAGTGTGCTCTGCCCAATCCACAAGAAAGGCGATTCCACTATCTGTGCCAATTACCGTGGGATAAGCCTTCTTAATATCGCATATAAGGTCCTGTCGAGCGTTTTATGTGAAAGATTGAAGCCCATTGTAAACGAACTGATAGGACCTTATCAGTGTGGCTTCAGACCTGGAAAGTCCACCATCGACCAGATTTTCACGCTACGACGAATCTTGGAGAAGACTCAAGAAAAACAAGTCGACACCCACCATCTTTTTGTCGACTACAAAGCCGCCTTCGACAGCCCAATAAGGAAGCACCTGTACTACCATGTCTGAATTTGGTATTCCTGCAAAACTAATACGACTTTGCAGGATGACACTGAGCAACACCAGCAGCGCAGTTAAAATCGGGAAGGACTTCTCCCCACAGTTTGTTACCAAACGAGGTTTCAGACAAGGTGATTCCTTATCGTGCGACTTTTTCAACCTAATGATGGAAAAGATCATCCGAGCTGCTGATCTGAGACGTAGTGGCACAATATTCTACAAGAGTGTTATGCTGCTTGCGTATGCTGATGACATCGATATCATTGGCCATGATTAGAAACAGAGTCAAGTCGAATGAGTCTGGCAGTGAATGCAGATAAGACAAAATACTTGGTGTCAACAAACAAACAAACAGTCCCAGCGTCTTGGAACCCACGTTACAGTTGACAATACCTCCTTCGAGGTTGTGAAGGACTTCGTTTATTTGGGATCCAGCATAAACTCAATGAAATAAACTCAACGACATCAGCATTGAGATCAAACGAAGAATAACTCTTGCCAACAGGTGTTACTTTGGGCTCAGTAGGCAATTGAGAAGCAGAGCCCTCTCTCGACGAACGAAAATCACGCTCTATAAATCGCTCATCATGCCCGTCCTACTTTATGCATCACAAACCTGGACGCTGAGCAGCTCAGATGAAAGGACTTTAGGAGTATTCGAGAGAAAGATTATTCGTAAGATCTACGGACCAATCTGCGTCAAAGACGAGTACCGAATACGGTGGAATGATGAACTGTATGAGTTGTACGCTGACATCGACATAGTCAAGCGCATTAAAATCGAGCGGCTTCGCTGGCTTGGTCATGTTCAGCGCATGAAAGACGATGCTCCAGTGAAGAAAACATTCGATTCGGCACCCAGCGGCGGTCAACGTAGAAGAGGACGACCGCAGCTTCGTTGGAAAGACCAAGTAGAGGACAACCTGACGAAGCTTGGAATTTCCAACTGGCGCCAGCAAGCGAAAGACAGAAATGGCTGGCGCAAATTCTTAGATGAGGCCAAGACCGACATAAGGTTGTAGCGCCAACTAAGTAAGTAAGTAAGTAAGTATATAGTTTGACCGTCCCCATTTATCTCTAAGAATGCAGTTGTGTGTCTAGAGTAATTACGAACATTTTGAATTATGTATAAAATCTTCCTTATAGTAATCTACTTGGTTTTTGCTTTGCTTGCAAATGCGATGATATGATCCTGATCTCCCGTGAAAAAAACGCAGCTAATATAAGTTTTAGTACAATAATTTTTAGTACAACGAATTTTTCATAAAACATTGATGGCTAATAATAAGAAAAAAATTATATGAAAATCAAAGTTTTTTACTTTTAATGCCAATATCTCCGCTGTTTAAATATATTAATTTCATTAAAAAATTTTTTGTTAAAAAGTTAAATATATTTTTAAAATAAATCTTTGTTTAGATATTAAAATGTCCATATCTCAAGGACGCATTGAGTACCACCATAATTTTTATATTGTAGAAAAGGTAATTTTGCTTGCTTTAAGATTAAGTAAATATAAAAATTATTTTTAATTTTTAAAATATGTTTTTCGTACCCCTTCTTTGAATTCAATTAGCTCACCGAAAAAGATAGAACCACCAACAACAAAAATTTTTCAAAACTTTTTTGGATTAAAGTTTGTTCAATTAAGTCTCTAACGGTAGCTTACAAATAAAATTTAACATGTTTTTCATTATTCCAGAATTTAAAAAACATTTAAACGAGAAGTGTATGTTAATATGTTTTTATAAATGACTTTCGAGTAACACCGGGTATATCAGGTAGTACTATTATAAAAAATTTAAAGTTACGACTTTACTTCAAAAGTACTGGGCCGATTTTTATGAAAAAAATTTGTAAATATCATGTTTGTGTTACAGATTTATTTAGGGGTATTTTTTTTTAAATTTTAATAATAAGTATATTTAATTAAAGTGTTTAATTTTTTAAAAAATCATCCCAGCTGCAAGCGCGTCGGAAGCGAATTTCATCTGGGGGGCAGTACAAATGGGGGGGCAGTACAAATGGTGGTGCAAAAAAAGTTCACCAAAATTTCTTCACATGAAACATGAAGAAGAGAGAAAGAAGAGGAAAATATATAATACAAAAATATTATCGTTGTAAAAAAACTGAGATTTTGAATAACTTTTCCTTTTAAATTGTTTATCTAGCTAAAAAAGTGCGGGGGCAACTGCCCCCCTTTTCCCCCCGCTTCCGACGCCAATGCCCAGCTGCCACGATCCCAGAGAGAGTAAACTTTGCTTGATCGTTAAGATAAACTTCATGTTGCTCTCTTTTCTTTTCTTTTCTTTTTATACTCTGCTGTTGAGATACATATAAATGCAGAGCGCAGCTCGAAAAAAAAACAAAAGGCATCTTTGTATGTCGTTGACATGTATTGTCGTAAAGGCATTGATAAAAAAACGTCGCGGTCAAAAAAAAGCCGGCCATATAATTTAGTAACAAATATTCTTTTTTTTATTATTATAACACATTGTGCCGAAATCGGCAAAATAAAACACCACCGAACTTTATAGAACTTCTTAAAGAGGTAAATGTTGAGAGTCCATCTTATCTGATTTGACCTCCGAATTTCGTCACAATTTTTTTTAATTTATTTTTAAAGTTAAGTGTTCGAATTTTGTTGTGCCGATATTCATTGCATTTTTACAGCTATTTGCTTCGTTGAAAATGAAAAATAAAATCCATTTCTTTTCCGTAGATTTTTGCGTAAAATAAGACTATGTAAAAAAATTGCAAGATAAAAAATACAAGATAAAGCGTACTTTTCTTTAACTAAAAAAAAATTTTGATTCTATAAATTTTAATTCAAAAATATTCCATTAATAACATTTGTTTTTTCACAAAAAATAATTGCACGTAAAAATACCTTTCAATTGAACATGAGAACATCGAAATCGGTTAAGAATTCCTTAAATGGCGCCAATTTTAACTTTTTTGTTTTTTTTTTCGTCAAAAACTGAGTGCTATCTATTTATTTACTACCATACAAAATGCTCCCATTTTGTCAAATCTTTTACAAATCCTTATGCTACTCAAAGTTATACAGAAAGGAAGTGAAATTTGTTTTTCATTTCCAACAAGAAAAATGGCTGTAAAAATTAAACGAATGTCGGCATATCAATTCTAATTTTGATTTTCAACTTTAAAAAGAAATTGAAAAAATTATGACGACATTGAGAGGTCAAATTAGGTGCGATGGACTCTTATTCATATCCCTCTTTAAGAATTTCAATAAAGTTTGGTTGTGCTTTTTTTTGCCGATTTCGTCACACTGTGTTATAATTCAAGAAAAAGATAATTTGTTATTAAGTCGGCTTTTTTTTTTGACCGTGAGTGTATATCTATAAACTTAACATATTCTAATAACATATCTTAAAATAAACTGTGAATTTTCTAGTTTCTGGACACAACTAGCAGATTATGTTCTTGCCGACATGCCATAAATTATGTCTGGAGTAATCTCGGTTTTAGTAAAATGATCATTTATAATTTAGATTTAACTCACAATTTACAAAAATTGGTAGCTTGCATCAATCAAATAAAGACATTCCTACAATATTTCTATAAAATTATTCAAATTCGCTTTGGCCAATAAAAATCACAAAACAATCGGTAGCTCTTTCAGACTTCCTTGATTGATTACTGAAAGACAATCGGGTTTTTTCTTTGGTGTAGAGCTTACATTCAATGCTTTAAAATAATTTTAAAGCTTTTTCATAATTTTGACACCATACAAATGTATGCCATATTTTCTTCAACATGTTTAACACATTCAATTCTTAACACTTTTTTTTAAAGTAGCCGGAACTCCAGAACTTTTTTTGTTGTCACTTTTATTTATTCGTACGCATTGTGTTAGCTGGCGCATTGTTATTAATAGATTATACATTTAAAACAAATTCTTCATCATAAAAATATTAACCAAAACTAATCAGATTTAATTTTGATAATTAATTGTGATCTATTCGTTGAATTTTTACATGATTTTAATTGTAATCAGATTTATTTGCGGTTTTTTTTTTTTTGTTCTTTACTTAAAAGAATTAACTTATGTTCATAAAAACAACAACTTGGTGTTTGTAAACCGCAGATCATTTCATTGAAACTTTACCAAAAATACCCACTCATTAAAGTTCAACAGTGATACAAATACGACGTCATAAAAATCCAACACTAACATATTTAAGTAAGTACCTCAAAACTGGTTCATCATAAATATTCAAGCGATTGCGCTAATTTGTTAATGAAGCTGTAGCGCATTTGACACATTGCGGTTTTTATGGCATCCCGGTTTTCCGGTGTTTTACATGACACCAAGCCCTTAATGGGAATAGAGAAATACGGGTTTTTTTGTCATTCTCTGTTGAATATACATTCACTTTAAGACTAATTTAAAATTGTGATTCATACGCGTCATTTAGAGGTTCTTCTTGTTATATGGAAAAAATTAGTATTTTATCAAATGATTCGCACACTAATGAAGTGGTGTTGTGATGGAAAAATTGGAATAACAACTAACTTGTTCTTACGCCATGGAAGATTAAAATAAAATTTTACAAATATTTAATATTGCAATAAACGATTGCAAAAACTTGATACGCCACATGATCAAGAAATTAATTTCTTTGGCTCGACACATAACTTGATAATTTACAAAAACCACTGAAAAGGTTTTGGCTATTCCCTATCAAATATCTCTTTTCTAAAAGTTTCCTTCTTCGATTTCGTTTCTTAAAAAAAAAAAATTATGCGGTCGGGTGCACCCGTCAGCAATGAAATTCCGAATGCAATTCGAAATAAAATTTTTATATATCTATTTTTGATTATTTTTTGTTTTATATAATTTTTCCAAAGCAAAAAATGTAAATGAACAATCAAATCAAAAAGTTTAACGTAATATTTTTGGAAAAAAGATTTATTTACTGAAATTTAAATTCTTATTAGAGAGATGAAAATAGGCAGTAAGTAACCTTTGCCAGCGATGCTTGTTTCATGACGTGTTGAGCATTGAACATTCATCATGTTCTTGGTATTTAACTAAAATTGATTGAAAAGTGGGATTGATGACTGGACTTACTAAAGGCCGTATTCTAGTTAAGAGGCCAAAATTTCAGGTCATAATTTTTTGGTATTTTTTATAGTTTTGAATTTTTTGAATAGACACATTGAAGTTCAATATAACTTTTAAAATAATGGCTATAACTTTTAAAATAATTCGAATTTCGGAAAAGCCTTTAAGAAGATATTCTTGAATATATAACTTTAATTATTAACTAAAAATTTATATTATTTCAATTTTCTACAGTAGAATACTGCCTTAAGAGTATAAAACCAAAAAACACATTTTTGGGGTCTACCCTAGTGTCAAAAAATTTTTCAAAATTTAAGATCAGATTTTAAATCGGCGACCTTTTAATACTTCCAGCACATTCAAAAAGAGTATAAGTTAAAATAAACACATGTTTAGGGTCCACCCTAGTGTAAAAAAAATTTTTGAAATCCTAACATCAGGTTCAAAATGACCGACCAGCGCATCTATAAAGAGTATGAAGCCAAAAAATACATTATTAGGGTTCACCCTAGGGTCAAAAAAATTTTTTAAATTCTTACATCAGGCTCGAGATCGGTGACCCCTTAATACTGCCAGCACATAAGTATACAAAGGGTATATAATAAAAAACACATTTTCAGAGTACACCCTAATGTTAAAAAACACTTTTTGAAATTTTAACATCATGTTCGAAATCAGCGATTCCTTATACTGCTAGCACATATACAAAGAGTATAAAACAAAACCACACATTTTTAGGATTCACCCTAGTGTAAACAAAAAAAATTTAATTCTAGCATAAGATTCGAAATCAGCGATCAGCGCATCTACAAAGAGTATAAAACAAAAAACACATATTATCAAATGAGTAAATAAATATTTAGGGTCTACCCTAGCACAAAACTTTTTTGTAATTCTAACATCATATTCGAAATCAGCGACCCCTTAACACTGCGAGAACATACACAAAAAGAATAAAATAAAAAAAACACAATTTTAGGGTGAACCCTAGTGTCACAAAAACTTTTTGAAATGCTAATAACAGATTACACTTATTACACACATCTGCTGCAGTTTCCATTTCATTAAACTTAATTGCAATAAAGATTTTCACGTATGGCTTAAAACAAATACACAAATACAAATAACAAATGCGTTTTAACGAAATTTCTTCGTGTCAGAAACAGAGACACAGAGAGAGAGAAAGAGAAAGAAAGAGTTGTGCACTCGCAAGATAGTTTGTAGCATGGCAAAATTAGACAAGGTAGTGTTGGGGCGGAGAGCCGGTGACCGAATCTGTCAAAATGAAGTTGACATTTCATACAAAATTTGAAACCAATGAGAATGCAATATGAAAGCAAAAATTGGCAAAAATACTAAAATGGCTGAGTTTGACAGTTATGATCACTAAGAAAGAGAACACATTCAACCCTAACACTACCTTGTCTAGTTCTACTATGGTTTGTAGTCTGCTCGATACTCGCACGCATACACACACAACAATCTCACTGTTACGTGACGGTTTCTACCAAATTACACCACCCGAAAGCCGCGTAAAGAAACTTCATTCCAAAAAAATATTATTTTGAAAAGCTTGAAGACCCACTATTTCAAAATACAATTTTGTGTGTGTCATTTCATTCTCTTGCGATAAGCTTTTAATTTACTGCATCATTCTGTATCACGAACATGCACACCAACGATGAGAAAGACACGAGAAGCAATACAATTTTGTATGGAAGAAAATATTGCTTCTCGTGTCTTTCTCATCGTTGGTGTGCATGTTCGTGATACAGAATAATGCAGTTAATCTTCATTTAGGTTCGTTTTGTCTTTAACAGTATTTTTACCGAGAGGACTTTTCTACCAAATTTAATTGTTTCTCCACAATTAATTTCGTTCGTCACACACAGAAAATTTTTTCTGGGATTGAGGATCAAACCATGTTTACTACATGTTTCCGAGGGCGCTGACCCGAACTCATGCCATGCCAGGTTTTTGCGTAAGGGTTTAATGGATAGGTCTAAAACCACATAAATATTTTTTTCGGGCTGGGAAATGGACAATGTTTACTTAATGTTTTTAGGCTCATTGAATACGAATCCTTATGTGTTTAGCCCAATTACGTAAAGTTTAACCAAAACGTGGAAAACAATAGGGGTCATGATTCAGTGCACTTGCCAGTGCAGTTGAGGATTTGAGGACTTGTGCACTTTACAAAAACAAAATAAACGTACGCCAAAAATCTGCACAAGTGCTTTTCTACTGTAGACTAAAACTTGAGGACTTGAGCAGTTGTGCACTTGTGTGCCTCGAAAAATGTTGGCAGTTTTGAAAAAGTTACAGTAGTGTGTTCACGAAAACCTTACTGCACACCTGTACAAGTCATCAACTGCACAGGCAAGTGTACTGAATCGTGAATACCCCTTATTTAATAATTTCGGCTTTTCTGTACTATTAAACTCACAAAAGCCTTACAGTCCAACCTAAATTGGTGCGCATTGCGTTGAGTTTACAATCGCCACGCAAATGTTCCATGAACGCTACCGAAACTGAACGCTACGTGAACTTCAGCAATCATTGCCTTTGTTCTTGTTTTTATTTTTCTAGTCCTTGTCGCAGCCATCTTCACTACCGAACGCATTGTCAAAATTGGGAATTCGAATCGAGTTGCGTTAGCGCGTTGCGTATTTGGGTAGGCTTCAGAGATATGCAACGAATCACATTTTTGAATCAATGAGCCACTTGCTCACAAATTAATATAAATAAGTAGTTTCCAAAGTAGTACTCGTATGTGATTGATTCAAAACAAAGTGAATCACATTTTTGAATCATGACTCACTTACACAAAAATTAGTATGAATGAGTATAAGTAGTTTCCAAGGTAGTACTCATATGTGATTGATTCAAAACAAAGTGAATTAAATAAGTATAGAATAAATTAAATATTAAGGCTTGCCGCCTAATAATATGTTTTTTTAAGAATTTTAACCAGGGCACAGACTTAACCACTATTGTGGTAGATCTACCACATTTTTCCAAAATTTTAATATCTGTCACTTTTACCACTGAAGTCTTAAAATCTACCACTATTTTCACCATAATAAAGTTTTTTACTGAACTAGTTCTCTATGAAATACTTTTAATAAACACATAACTAGAAAGCTTAATTGTGAATCATTAGATTTTGCCATATGCTTGTTATTGTGAATAACATTGATATTTTGACGTTGACTTTCAGCTGTTACATAACGTCTCCACGAGACATGCCATCATATATATCAAGGCATCAAAAAATCTAGTGGAGACTGCCTATGCCATTCTTATATGTATTACGCAAGCGCAAATTTTGTCCGGGGTAAGGCTTTTTAAGTACAAGTCCAATCTTAATAAATTTAGTATGGTTTGATAGATTTAGACTTGTAGATGTGCAAACTGGACTCTTTATTTCTTAAAAGTTTATATTTTTTAAGTTATAGCGATTTAAAGTTTGCATATAATTGTTGTTGTTGTGTTGCTTTTTCTCTTCTTAATTTCAGCATATGCCTAAAAATATGTGATGTACTTAGCGCCACCTATCGGCTAATAGCTATGAAACTGTTATACTGACGAATAATCTTTTATAATTTCACAGCTAAAACTATGAATTGATATATTCAATATCAAAGTGATAAAAATAAAAATAACTGGCCATTTCAGCCCTTGGAAGGACTTTGGCCTAGCTTCTATTGATCAATTGTGTTGTACGTGTTATTAAATGTTTGATCACAAATGACCGAGAACTAGACCTACGTGTTTTATGCCGACTCCGAACGGCTTATGTTCTTAAGAAGCTTACATGGCAATTCTTATTCTCTGAGGTCTGCCATTGTCAGCAGAGAGGTGGCGACCGAACAGAAAAATTAATTCAATTGAAAAAACTTTCTGTCTGAGCTGGAATTGAACCCTGGCTACCGCGGTTCATTAGCGTAGGTGCCACGCATTCTACCCACTAGGCTACGTCCGCCACAAACTGGAATGATTTCTTACAGTTGAAAAGAGATTTCTAAACTGTCTCTAAACTGTTTTTTTAATTTTTAAAAATTTACACAAAAAATTCATAAGAAATTGGAAACTTGTAATGAAACATTTTTATTTAAGCATTTTTCAAAATAAATTTGGGTATGAAATTAAATATACATACTAACATTATATCGTCGTAGCGCGTGCAATACCGCGTATATTGCAAAAAGGCCAAAATTAATTTCATTTCACTTTTGATCAGTTGAAAATCTATTCAATAGCTTAAAATAAAATCTAAGTATGTTTGATTTTGGCGTTTTAACGCCACACGGGTTTTCTATTGGCATATATTACGCCCTGCGATAAATGCTATGATATTTTTCATGTCATCTGTCTCATGGATTAAGCTGTATTGCATACCTGGGTTTCAATGGAGTTGAAATATTTCAACTCACATGCCATGGCATAGAATTTCCACCAAACAAATACTGTGGCATATTTTGACAGATGGTGCTCATGCAAATATTTTGACAGGTAAAAAAAAACACAAATTTAAAATAAAATTAGGCTCCTGCCCTAATAGATTTATTTTATATTGTTTTGTTTTTTTGTTTTATTGACTGAAAGTTTGTTCGTTTTTAATCAATTTTTGTTTTTTATATTGAATATATACTATTTTTGTAATTGTAAGCCGTGTTATGAATATTTTGTTTTAATAAAAGACAGTTTTTATATAAAATATAAGAACAAATCTGCCACATTTTATTTCAATCTACCACACTTTTTGAGTCCAATCTATCGCTAAAATTTTGTTTAAGTCCGTGCACTGATTTTAACCATCATTTAACAATAGGGGTATTCACGATTCAGTGCACTTGCCTGTGCAGTTGAGGACTTGAGCACTTGTGCAGTTGTGCAGCTAGGTTTTCGTGAACACACCACCATCACCATTTCAAAGCTGTCAACATTTTTCAATGCACACAAGTGCACAACTGCTCAAGTCCTCAAGTTGAAGGTAATAGTAGAAAAGCACTTGTGCAGATTTTTGACGTACGTACATTTTATTTTTGTAAAGTGCACAAGTCCTCAAATCCTCAACTGCACAGGCAAGTGCACTGAATCGTGAATACCCCTGTTAGGGATCGCTGATTTCGAATCTGAAGTCAGAATTTTAAAATTCAATATGATTAATAGGGTCGCCACCTTAATTTTTTTTCATTTTTATTAACTCTATGCTGGGGCGAACACTAGGCAAAAATGGGTCGCTGAATCCGAATCCGTTGCCAGAATTTCAAAATTATTTAATTTTTCTATACTAGGGTTGCCACCAAATAATATGTATTTTTAAGAATTTTATAACTTAACATGAGTTTTAATGTTGTTTCGGCCATCTCTCATAACTACATACATGCTTGGATATGTATTTGTTTAATTATAAAATAACATGATCACGGTCACTATTTGAAAGAACGGCGATTATAAAATCAGGTTCACAAAGAATGACGTTCCTGAAAAATCACTGGATTGCTCATCTCTAATTTTGACGTCTATTCACCAGGAACTGATATCCAGGTCTTAAATGATATTCAATCTGCTCTTGACATCTTAGCCCCAAAAATACTATTAGCCGGGTTTCTACATTTTCGACTCCGTTTTCTTTAAAAGATCAGATTGAAACAGAACTTTTCCTTGTTTTCTTAAATTCTGGGAAAAAATATGTTACGTAAGTCATATAAAATACATTTTGAGCCAGACGGTTTTGAGCGAGACCCCCAAGGCCAAAGCAAAAGAAATTCAGTGTAAACGTTGCCAACTTTGGGGCCATATTTCTCGCAACTATAATCGAAAATTTACTTGCTCTATGGTAACTGTAAGCCATTTTGCAATAATTGTAAAAAATTCGAGCATCCTGCAATTGGATAGGCTGCTCTGCCTTCAAAAAGTTATATCTGAAAAAAGCGTCTTCATAAAGCTGTTGACAACAAAACGTTCAACAAGCAGTTTCTAACATTGAGTTAACCCTTTCACGCATAAGGGACACATTTGTCCCCACATAATTTTCACAATTTACAGTAATAAGTAACTGGCTAAGTAAAACTTTTGTTAGATTTATAGTTTTAAATTTTTAAATACTTTTTTTATCAATTATTTTATTTGCTTTTTATATAAATTTTTATATACATATATAAAAAAATAAAATAAAAAAAATTAAATTAGACCGAAATCAAAAGATATAAGTACACAAAATCATTTTTACTCTCTTGGACGTGAAACGGTTAAACGTGAAAGAGTTATTTACTTTAACCAATCTTTCGTAAGTCTTTTTAAGTCTTAAAAAGCACCTTTTACTTCTGTCTCTACTCCTACAAGTCAGCGGTCTTCAATTATTGAAAAATTCATCTAACTTGCTGATTATTATTTGGCTTGTGAACCAATCTCAATTGAGCAACAGATTCTGTTTTTTTTAAGATTCGTGCAAAAAGATACCTGTTGCTAAAGCTAAAGCTGAATATTTGTTTCTTTTCCAAAACCAATAATTCGTATGAGCCGTAATATACTAAATTTTTTAACCTTCAATGTGCTATCTTCGGACGCAAGAAATTGATATTGATTTTATTCAAAAATGTTTCCTTCGTGACCCCAAAATTTTCTTAGAAAACTTTGATTTTATCTGCGACAATTTTCCTTTGGGAGTAGCTATTTTGAAAAAATCGTATCGCTATTCTTAGATTAAATTTTAAGTATACAAGTTAAATTAATTGTTAATGGTATTCAAAAATGCTTTTTATTTGGTTCTAATTACATACCTTGCAATTTTCCACGATTTCAAATTTATGATGGTCTTTGTAAGATCTCACACTTATCTTCTAACTTTGAAGGCACTGCCATTGGTGGAGATTTTAACTAAAGAAACCATGCATTGGGTGATCACTTAGAAAATTGCAATGGCAATGTTTTTTGAACTTGTTGGAAGACTAATCCTTGGATTTCTATATCTATAGATCATGATGATTTCGATAAATTAAAAGCACTTAGGCAACATTTTGAACAAGTTTGTATCGAAAATATTCCAAATCGATCTGACATATCAGAAATAAAAAACTCTAAATCTATCTTTTTGTAAATACTTCCCTCAACTATATATACTTTTTGCGATAGTTTTACATCTTCTCAAAATGAGGACAGTTTTCACATCATCGATTCTGAATCCCTTGCTGGAATCTTGAAGAATCTCAATGAAAAAAATCGCCAGGTTAAGATAACATTCCTAATATAATTATCAAAAGACTTCCCACGTTAGCAATTGATTTAGAACGGTTATTTTAAATAATAGATTGAATGACGGTTCCTTCCCTGATAATTGGAAAATTGCCAAAATAATATCTATCAAAATGAAACTTAACAGATATAAATGATTTCAGACTTATTTCAAAGCTATCTAACTTGGGAACAATTCTTGAACATATCATTACACTCAAAATTAACTTATATCTTGGTGATGAAAATATTTCGCCCTTTCAATTTGGCGTTTTAAAAAAAATATTCTAGTGCTACATGTTTTATTAACTTTTTAAAACGATGTTTCGCATAATCTTCGACGAAAAAAAAATGTACTCTTGCGGTCTATTTAGATATCGAGAAGGTTTTATCATTTTTTAATCAAAATATTTTTTAGTTTTTTTTTTTCAAATCAAAAATTTTTCATTCAGTTTTTTTGTTCAATATCTGAACTTGGTAGTGTTAAGGTCTGCGTTCCTCAGGGTTCTATTATGGCTCCACAATTTTTCAACAGTCTTCTTTACGATTTCCCACATGAACTGTCTGACCCGAAATGTATTTTTATATGCTCATGACTGTTTGGTTTATCTGTGCAGTATCTCTGTTTCAAGACACTTGAACTTTATGGGGTATTCATATCAATGCCACCAAATCTGAGGCAATCTGTATGAGAAAAGCGTCAGGCAAATGAAACAGAAGGGTAATTCCTGAGACCAAAATTTTTAAACTTTTCTTGCATGGCTCCGAATTTTGAAATATTTAAGTATTTTCTTTAATAATTTGTTAAAATTCAATAAACATACAAGGTCAAATATACAGAAAACCAAAAATTAGTTGGAATGTTTTCAGGTTTTTTAGTAATAAATTTTTAAGTCAGAATACTAAGATCTTAATTTATAAAGTCAACATCCGCTCAGTTTTACTTCATGCATTTCCTATATTGTTCACAATTTCATCTGCAATTGCCAATGATATAGATATTCTAGAGCGTAAAGTCTTGACACGTTGCGTTGATAAAAACTTTGAATCCTATGTTAAAAGGTTTTCAAATAAGTTAATTTATGCATATTCTAAGGTAAATCCGCTATGTCGCTTACCTTAAACTTACAAAAAAAAAATTTTACAAAATTTCTTTCCATAACAATGAACTTTTAAGGGAAACCTTTGAATCTCAGCGTCTACTTTATTGGTCTTCTGCGGCTAGTTACTTATCTCCTATTGGAATTATAATTGAAAATATTTTAACTGAATTGGATATTAATTCAATTGCTACATGATTTTTATATAAACTATGTATCTGGAACCAAAAGAGGTTAAATAAATTCAGTTATGTCTGAAATGTCAGCTTAAAATGTCATTTCTGTGATACATAATCGTATATTAGGTTAAGATTAGTTTTATGTATATTTTTGTATGAGTCAGAACGTCTCTATGAAACCTTGAAATGCCGGGAGCAAGCATTTTATTTCATTAAAATAGAACAACTATATGATATCAAATTGTTACATTATACAGGGTTGCCCATATTCGACGGACCCATGTTTTTTTTAAAAAAATCAAAGAAAAAAATAAAAATTTGGCGGTTGGCAATCTTAATCATTTAATTTGTTCCAAGAAGATTTGTTTACATCAATTTTTGAATATGATATCTCTCAAATGGCCGCCTCTGGCGTTGATGGCGTATTGTGCCCTTTTTGCAGCATTTTCCATCGTTTTCGCCAACATTTCGGCCGGAATAGCGGCTATTTCTTCACGAATGTTGTCCTTGAGCTCTTCTACGGTCCTTGGCTTGTTAACGTAAACCTTTGACTTCAAATATCCCCACAAGAAGAAGTCAGGAGGCGTCAAATCGGGCGAACGCGGTGGCCAGTCCAAATCACCACTTTTCGACATCAAACGGCCCGGAAACAAATTCTTCAGAAAATCGATTGTTATGCGACTTGTGTGCGGTGGAGCGCCGTCTTGTTGAAACCAGAACTGCCTCATACGCTTTCGACGAATAATTGGCATCACAAAATTGGTCATCATGTCGCGATAACGCTCCTGGTTGATGGTAACAGCATGGCCATTTTCATTTTGGAAGAAAAACGGCCCAATGACCGTTTTCGCACTAACGCCGCACCAAACTGTGACTTTTTCGTCATGAAGAGGCACTTCTTGAATCTCCTGAGGATTTTCAGTGGCGTAAATACGGCAATTTTGCTTATTTACGGTCCCATTCAATGTGCACTTCTCACATTTTTTAATCTTTTAAAAGCACGTTGAGTTTTCACAATTGACTTCTTCTGTTGAATGTAAATTTCAACTGCAAGCTGTATTTTCTCTCATTGTTTTTAGAGCAAAACAAAATGTATCGGTTATTGAAATTTATCATATTGTATAAAGTATTGTTTTAGGTCACCCGTCAACTTCCGTAATGTAATATTTCAACAAAAAACTAAGTTACCTTTGAAACTTAATGAAATTGATTTTCAAACAAATTTTAAAAATCTTTACATACAATTAAAAGGTGGCAACGCGCATAATGGTATCTGTTAAGTAAAACAAAGTTATGGTCCTCAACTGCTAGATGGCGCTGCCTCTTCGATTGTTTTTTAATTTTTTCTTCACACACTTTTCCACGTGCAACACTTTAAGGTTGACAGCTCCACAAAAAATATCAACAAATCCTGAAAACACATTTATAATGGAACTATTCACTGTTAATAGGTATAAAATATGTAATTTACTTTAAGCTTATTTGCTTTAAACGTGGCACTATCTCTCTGTCAGGTACAATGATTCGATTCAAGCGGAAAAACCTAAGGAAAATGAAGAGGCAATTATACAGAATCTTCTAAAGAAAATTGAGAATCGTAAAAGAAAACAGAAGCACACCAAAACGGAGCACCAAGAGGATGATGGAGGAACCCAAAAACGTGCAAAGGAAGAAACTCAACATCCTAGTGAGCACAATGCTGATGATCTTATACAGTCGCCACAAATTCATGATGACGATCCCATCACCACCGGAGCAGACGTCGAACAGTCATCTCATGGAACTGGCTACGAGGTCCTAGGTGAAGATATTGACTTTGCAAAGAAACAAAAGGTAGACATGGTGCTACCACCATGGTTGGCTTACCCCACGGTTATTTCCACAACTATCGGTACAGGAGACGACAACGCCGAGTTGCCAACCTATTTGTCGACGCACATACGCCAGTCTTTGAAGGAGCTGAATGTTTCACGGCTCTTTCCAGTGCAAAGTAAAGTGATTCCCTGGATTTTAGAGGCACAAGCAAAGCCTGCTCCATTTCGACCACGCGACATCTGTGTTTCAGCACCAACAGGCAGTGGCAAAACACTTGCATTTGCCATTCCCATTGTTCAGCTGTTGGCCACTCGAGTAGAGCGTAAGATACGCGCCCTGGTTGTACTGCCAGCGGCAGAGCTCGCTTTACAGGTTTTCAAGGTTTTTAAAAAATTATGTGAACGCACTGATCTGGTCGTGTGTCTACTCTCAAAACAGTTCGCATTTCCGGTGGAGCAGGAAAAACTGGTCGAGTGCTATAAGGAACAGTATCATTCCAAAGTAGACATTGTGGTCACAACGCCAGGTGAGTGTATTAAAGAGGTTTTTTAAGCATCACATAAATGGTTTGAGTGTAAAATTTTTTATGTAGGACGGCTGGTGGATCATTTGCATTCGACGCGCGGTTTCTGTCTTAAATCCCTCGAATTTTTGGTTATTGATGAGGCCGATCGTATTATGGATGCAGTTTTTCAAAACTGGCTTTACCACTTGGACTCGCATGTCAAAAATACCTCCGATATGCTGCTTTCTGGTCGTTCCGCACCGCTTTGTCTAAATGAGTTGCAGCACTCGACCGCAACACAACCGCACAAGTTGCTCTTCTCCGCTACACTCTCGCAAGATCCCGAAAAACTGCAGAATTTGCGTTTGTTTCAGCCAAAACTATTCACTTCCGTACTGGCAACGTTGGATGAGCTACGCGAAAAATATGCCGCAGCTGGTAAAGATTTAGAACAGCCTGCAGAGACTCGTGGAGAATTTATAGGTAAATACACGACTCCAGCTGAGCTTATGGAGAAGTACTGCATTACAGAAAGTCGTTTAAAACCACTGACACTATTCTCATTGGTTAACGAGAACTCTTGGAAGAAATTTCTATGCTTCACAAACAGCGTCGAGTCTTCAGTGAGGTATGGAGATATAAATTTAAATAATTTATATTTGTTAAAACAGTTTCTTTCTCTTAGATTGGCTTTCGTGCTGCAACAACTTTTTGGAAAAGAGCTTGTCATCAACGAATTATCCGCCTCAAGCAATGCCATGAAACGCGCCAACATTCTGAGCCTGTTTGCACGTGGAAAAGTAAATGGGTGCGTTAAAAGTAAAATACAAATTAAGAGAAAATTGTTTGGATTATCTTTTATTTTGTTAGTTTGGTCTGTTCTGATGCCTTAGCGCGTGGTATTGACATACCCGATGTGGATATCGTTATATCTTATGACCCGCCACGACATATTAAAACTTATATACATCGAATTGGGCGCACGGCGCGTGCAGGACGCCAGGGAACAGCCGTAACGTTGCTTAATCAAAAGGAACTAAATACATTCAATGTAAAAACTTAGTCCTTCAATTTATTTTTTTATTCTATGTTGTTTTTTTTTCATAGCAAACCCTTTCTGAAGTTGGCAAAGTAATCACTGAGGAAATTTCAGTCTCCACCGCTACAGAAGAGAGCTATGCTAAACGTTATGCCGAAGTCTTGTTCGAGTTGCGTACCAAGCTTGAAAAAGACAAGCTTAGCAAAATATTCCAGAAGGAACGCGCACAGAAGAAAACTTTGGTGCATAGAAATCCGGCAGAGATGACACTGATGGAAAAACTACAAATGCAGGCTACCGAAGCAGTGCACAAAGTGGAAGAGCATCGTGAAGAAATTGCAAGTAAAAAAAATCAAAAAAAACCATCGAAAACTTTTCAGCCGAAAAAATTCAATCCTAGTGCTGGAAAGAATAAAAAAATCCAAAAGTGAATAGCATGTTTTGCTTAAAATTTATTCAAATAAAGCCAATCCAATTTATATTGCGATTCCTTCCAATCCAGTTAGGAGATAGTTTTATTAAATCTGTTCGAAAATGTAATTTTTAAATAAAAAAAGTGGTGCGGTCGGGAGAAACTGTCAGAAACGAAGTTCCTTACGCTTTTTCTTCAACTCTGAATGTTATTCGAAATATAATCTGTATATTTTTATTTCTTTTAATATTTTTTAATTTATATCATTTTATCAAGGCAAATAATATAAATGAATCAAATCAAAAAGTTTAATTTAATAATTTAGGAAAAATAGATTTGTTTATTGAAAATTATGATGTAAAATTCTTATGAGAGATGAAAATAGGCAGTAACCGTTGCCATCGAATTTTTGTCTCATGACGCAGCAAGACATTGAGCATTGAACATTTATCATGATCCTCGTATGGAGCTTGAATTGATTGAAAAGTTGGATTGAAAACTGGACTTACTTAGGAGTGTAAAACAAAAACACATTTTTAGGGTCCACCCTAGTGTCAATAAAAAACTTTTTAAAAGTCCCAAGTCAGATTCGAAATTAGCGATCAGCGCATCTATAAATAGTATATAAGAAACACATATTTAGGGTACACCCTAGTGTCTACATTTTTTTTTTCGAATTCTAACAAGATTCGAATTCAGTGACCCTTTAAAACTGTCAACACATTCACACATAAAGCAAAAATACACATTTTTAGGATCCGCCCTAGTGTCAAAAATTTTTAATGCCAGAACAAAGACTATAAATCAAAAAAGGACATTTTCAGGGTCCACCCTCGTGAAAAAACTGTTTGAAATTCTAACATCAGATTCGAAATCAGCGACCAGCGCATCTACAAAGAGTATAAAACAAAAAACACATTTCCAGGGTCCACCCTAGTGTCTACCAGCGCGACGTGGCATAATCCCAAATTACAAATTTGTGGGACATAATCTCAAAAACTTGATTTGGGATTATGACCGCTTAGTAAGATTTTAACCCTCTTATGCCCAGGCCCGCCTATAGGCGGTGTTCACCCGACCGCTATAAAACCGTTGTCTGTGGAAAAATTTTCAAATGGTTTCCTTCAGAGTCTGGACGAATCTTCAAACTACATTTCAGTTTTTCTCGCATGGAGTTAGTATGCTGTTTGACAATTACGTCAATTTGAATTTAAATGTCATCATGTTTTGCGAATTTAATTAAGTTTTTACTCGAAATTCTAAACTCGAGGGGAATTTTCGGGGAATTAAAAACTACATGAATTGAAGTGAGATCGAAGTGAAAAAGATGCTAATGAGTAAGAAGTTGTTTTTCTTTTCATTGAGGTAAAAAAAATAATGTAAAACAAAATACAAGGTGTTAAAAAAAACCGTTGAAATTTTAACCCGTAGCTCAGACCTCACCTGGAAGAAACGAAGGAAGAACTAAAATTAAAAACTAACTTCAGATTCGTTTTTCTCGTCCCCAAATTAGTATAATCTGATTTTGAGCTCAAACAAAAAATGGGGCATTAGAGGGTTATTGTTGTTAGCACCATTCCGTACAAGGCAAATCAATTTTTATGTAATGAAATTTATTTTGGGATTACCAAAATTTTTGGATTATGTCCTCTTTTCTTTGTAATTTAGGATTGTAACGGTGGTTCGTTACAAAGTTTCACCCCGCTCCCTACGCCACTGTCCCACCTGTGCACCTATAACATAGCCAACAGCCAGGCATACAACAATCACACAAACATAGCAACTCAACGTAGTCAACAGCCAGGCATACAACAACCACACAAACACAGCAACTCAACATAGCCAGCAGCCAACTCAGCATGTCATAATTCCCATCAGGTTTTAGCAGAGGATGAATAAGAATGCGCAGTTTAGCAGACTTAGGGACGATCCGAAAGTAAAAAGTGCTTAGCCCGTCCGCTACTTGGTAACAAGTAGACGCAATTTACCGACGATCCCATTTCTACAGATCGTTACTAATACATGTAGTTGTCAAGAATGATAGAATAAGAGATTACGCTTTGCGCAGGTCCGTTACTTCTGCTAATCGAGTTTGACAACCAGCTGTTCAGTTGACTACGTCACAATATTTTATTTCTTTGAGAAACGTATTGCGATCGGTTGTGTTTTATTTAATTGTGTATATATCGAAGTATATTTGCGAGTTTTTAACTTGAAATTTAAAAAATGAAGTGTGCAGCTGCTAATTGTGGTAACAGTAGCAAACAAATATTTTTCAGACACCTGATGTTTGCAATAAATGCAAAAATTAAACCAAGAAATTGTAGAAAACGCACACAAACGAAAACAAAAATACAAAAATATATTAACTTAACAAAATTTGTTTCATTATTTAAAAACTTGGAACTATCATTTAATTGTCCTTTCAATTCACAGGTAAATTAATGGAAATAAAATATCTGGGAATGTTTTAACTACATCAATTAAACTCGTAATAAACATTTTTATAAAATCCAAGTCGAAAAATAATACTTACTGAAGTTGGTTTCTCAGAGAAATTTTTTTTACTAAGCTGCTTACTGGCAGTAATAAAATAATAGTAACAATAATGTTTGCAAAGGAGTACTTAATAAACTTACCTTCTTCTCGTTCCAATAAATTGCTTCTTACTTCTTTTATTTTAATTATACAAACTAAAATGTATGCAATTTTCATTTCTGTGTAGAAATCGTATGCAAAGTGAACGCTCGCCAAAACAGCATTGATATTATGACGTACATGCGCAGAACGACAATTTTGTTGTACTCTTTTTCTTGTCTTCGGCGCAATCTTTGTATTCTATCATTCTTGTGTAGTTGTAGTTTCATCTAAGTTTTATTTTTAGTATTTATTTCGACTTTTTACGTCGGCTTCGGTCGGTCGGAAATCCGAAGTAGTTTCTCTCAAGAGCCCGAACAGAACCAAAGCGGATGGCGGGCCTCTCTCGGCGAAATCCGCTGAGAACACGTCCAGAATAGGAGCGATTGTCGGATCACGGTTGCATTTCATATTGGGAATGATAGAAATTATTTTATATGATGCTACACAGGCATAAAACCAGAATGACACAATGTCTTTAGCAAAAATATGGCAACATTTAAGTCACTCAGAGAGAGATCCGCCAGCCGTCAGAGAAAAATTAGAATATTCTATTCTGGCGTTTTCCCGTCACGCATTTCTACGGCGATTTCGTATTTGGCAGCTGCATATATTTTCATGTATTTTGTACCACGGCGAATCCGACATCCGCTTTGGTTCTGTTCGGGCCCTAAGCTCGGTCGGTCGGAAATCCGAAGTGTTTTTTATATTTCGGACTTTTTACGTCGGCTTCGGTTGGTCGGAAATCCGAAGTATTTTTTTTAATTCGGACTTTTTACGTCGGCTTCAGTCGGTCTGAAATCCGAAGTATTTTTTTTAATTCGGACGGAAGTGTTGGTCGGAAATCCGAAGTGTTTTTTAATTCGGACTTTTTACGTTGGCCTCGGTCGGTCGGAGATCCGAAGCAGCTTCTTTTTTTCGGACTTTTTACGTCGGCCTCGATCGGTCGGAAATTCGAAGTGTTTCTTTTTTTATTCGGACTTTTTATGTCGGCTTCGGCCGGTCGGAAATCCGAAGTGTTTTGTTTTATTTCCGACTTATTACGTCGGCTTCGGTCGATTGGATATCCACCATGATATAGATTTATGCTTAAGAGTTTATTTTCTTTTATTTTTATTTTTTTAACTTATCGTTAGAGTAATAGTAAAGCTATTCACGCCATATATAAAATAATATATATCAGCCCAATTCTGAATGATTTTTCCCGGGGAACTGGAAAAAGGAGTTTTTATTTTTAAGACAGCAGATAATGATATCACATATTTTTTGTTAACACTCATGAATATTGACGGTTGATGAATAAATTGGCATTAAAAATTTCAAAAATGTTTTTGAACTTTGTCTTCAAAATTTAAACTCCCTTTTCCGATTCCCCGGGAAAAATCATTCAGAATTGGGCTGAATATATACCACAAGATTAAATGCTAAATAAAGCAGCGTAGTCGGGTTTTGCCTAAGTCGTTGTCACACCGACCGTCACCGAACACCGAATATTATCGAATTTTTCCGAGTCTTCGCACTCCACCGAACATCCTCAAACCAGTATACGAAGACTTCATAGGCATATTCATTTACGTATCGTTGCATTTATTTATAATATTATGTATTGTAATAAGAAAACCTTGCTCATGGAATTATACACTAAGAGAATATATATACATTAGGGCGGGTCAAATTCTGGCTCAGCGAAATTCGTAAAATACATGTAATTTCAAGACTTTTTCTCCACTACAGCATATACAAATTCTGAAAAAAAGCTGTGCGGACTTTCGTAAATAGATTCATACACATACATTCATACATTCATATTTTATAAGTGAGAACAAAATCTATTTACGAAAGTCCGCACAGCTTTTTTTCAGAATTTGTATATGCTGTAGTGGAGAAAAAGTCTTGAAATTACATGTATTTTACGAATTTCGCTGAGCCAGACCACCAAAAAATTCGTCCATACAAATTGACCCGCCCTAATATACAAATATACTGTGTACACTGCTAAAAATTACAAACAATAAAGCAGCAATTATAATAAGAGCATTAAATTCAAGTCTTCTTATTTATTGGCGAAAGTTCGAGGGCCTTTCGTCTGATCCTGGAGCGGCTGAGCATAACACAGCCTTTGATTAAAACCCCCTTACAGGATTATGTCACGTCAACGACCAGCGCATCTGCAAAGACTATAAAGCCAAAAAAACACATGTCAACAACTTTTTTTAATTACATCAGGTTCGAAATCAGCGGCGCAAAAAACTTTTTTGAAATTCCAACATCAGATTCGAAACCAACGACTCCTTAATACTGCCAGCACTTACTCAAAAAATATAATACAAAAAAATTTTAGGGTCCACCATCAGATCATTCGCTCCATAACCGCACGCACACACAGCGCCTTCTAGTTTGTAGTCGGTTCGATGCTCTTGACGATTTCTACGAAATTACACCACCCGAAAGCCGCGTTAAGGAACTTCATTCTAAAAAGCAGCTAGTTAGTTTTATAAAATACGATCGTTTTATTTTTTATTGATATCTTTAAGATTTCATTTTCATTCATAAATTTCATAGTACAATTTATATAAAAAAAAAATATAAATGATGCTTTGTTTTGTTTGTTTTTTCATATGGGATTATTATACTTCAATTCGAAAACAACTTCAATTTCGTACATTTCGATAATCTATAATTTAAACACAGATTTCTTCGATTTAAAAATTAACTGGAATATGTTCAAGGTAGAATTTAAACAAAAAAACAAAAAAAACAAAAAAAAAACACAAAAAATATTAAAAATTTACATTAAGATTGGTATGCAATGGAATTAAATATTTCTGAACAATCAAAACAATTAATAAAGGAAATAAATACGCTTTACGAACTGGCAAAAACAGTAATCTTTACTACTGAACACTGCAAAGTTTTAACTCCAAATAAAACTAAGCGTTTCAATTGCTAGTGCAGCGATATCAAAAAAAATAACTAAACAAACTTCACGGAGACAAAAATACCAAAAGCAGAGAGCAATCGCTGGAGATTGGAGTTTGAATTTGCCAGTAATTTTAGTTAGATGGGGGGAAAGTGATGTTTTATGCTAAAAACACAATTACAACCAGACACAGTATCACAGCCGTTGGACAGTTAAACATGCAACTTCTTTTGCAAGAAATCAACAATGCAAAATAAGATATTGTAGCTTTTTAACGTTTTAAAATAATAATTAACATTGAGTATGAAGCAGAATGTGGAAACTAGTTGCTTCGTGTATATTTTAGATATATACAAACTAATTTACAAAATATTAGCCTGAGTTATTGAAATAAATATTTCAAATTAAAAAAATTAAATTTGTGTCGCTGCAATTGACTAAAAATTTAAAACAAACGATTGCTCAATTTCAAGAGGAGAGTTAAATTTCGAGGTGCAGAGAATATTCTGCAAGGTCTTTGCTGTATGAGCGCGAGCGACGCCAACACTCTCACTGCAACTGTTGTTTTGCTACAATTAATTATCTGTCACTTAATATATATCATTAAAATTATTAGCATTATTGACATTTTTTTTTTTTCATTTCAAAAAGTTCAAAATGCGCGCAGTCTTTAAAGAAAAATAATAAATTTTATGAGAAAACTGGTACAAGCAAACACGTTTAAGCTAAACGCAAAATAAAAGTTAGTTGCCTTTAGTTCATTTTTGTTTGCTACTTTACAGCGTTTGTAAGAACGCCACAATTTCAGGATTCGATGTTGCTACAGTTTCAAATTTATCCGGATAGTTATCGCGTATTTCTTTTAAGAGAGCCAACGCATTATCGCATGTATCTTGGTCGGCGAATTCCTTCTTGTAGAGCACATGTATGGCAATTGCCAGTATTTGTTCCAATGAGCCATAAATGGCATCACGTGCTTGGATGTACAAGAGTTTGAAGCATTTAAAGATCGAAGAGTTTTCATCGAAATCTTCACGAAGAGGAAGATTTTGTAAAAATACAGGCAGCACCTGGGCCAAGGGAACCAATGTGCAATTCGTGATGATAAGACGTGCAATGGCGCCACAAATGTTGTCTAGGGCGCTTGGTTTTGTTTCTTTAGCGACAGCTTGCGACAAGGCGTTCAAGATGTGAGGATAAGCTCTGCGCAAGTTAGAAAAAAATTGTTTTTGTTTATTTTTTTTTTCTCATTTAGACAAACTTACTCGAATGATTTTTCCTCAGCGTATAGAACCAATTCACCCAAGCCGAAAACGGCATTTTGACGTGCTTGATCAAAGTCATCAGACAGACCACCAATCATCAATGGACAGAATGTATCAAAATAGGTGCCCGAGTACTTTTGTAAGGGAGCAAAACACTCGGCTAAAGCGCCATAAGCAAAGGCACGTTGAGACTCCAGTTCCTCGTTCTTTTTGGCCTTTTGCTGTTCAAACGAAAAGAATCAATAATGTATTTTATCTACCTTTGATCTTAGCTCTAAAGTCAAAGTTTATACTAACCAATTTTTGAACAATTATGGGATAAATGCGACCAAAGTACATGGCAAATTGTTCTGGCGTAAGAGCATGACCAAACAGTGGCAAAATGTTGCCAGCACCTTCCACAATAGCTTCGTCGTATTCGCTTTCCTCGGTCTCCTCGTCACCACCACCGGACGGTTCATCGAATTGGCATGCAACCTTGCCCTGCATAACATCACTGACGCACTGGAAGATAGTATCACGCATTTCGTCAGTAGGCATGGCAATCTGTTTCAATTCCTTCAATAAGTCTGAGAAACTCTCCAACGCGGAAAGTACAACAGAAACTTCTTCATCATCGCGTATTATTTGTCCCAGCTTGGGTATAAGTATTACGATGGCGTTGGTTACACCCTGGATGTCATTTTGTTTGAACAGCGCTACAATAAATGTGGTTAAAGCATCAATAGACACTTTACGTATATCTTCCTGAGGATGATCAATCATTTTGTACACGTTCTGATACGATTGTTCTAGATAGGGTATGAAAGCGGGCCCAGTGTGTTCGGCGAATTCTTTAAGGGCCAAAATAGCTTCTTCCTTTTCATCCAAGTAGGAGTTTTCCACACTGTAACCAGCAATGTTATCTAAATCATCATCTTCACCATCTGAATGTTCAATATCGATTTCATTTTCATCGTTTTCATCGTTTTCAGGACCGGGCACATTGATAACATCATCCTTGAACTCAGGTATTACTTCCTCGGTCGAGAGTATAGAATCGAAAAGTCGTTCCATAATTTTGGGATACACCGTAGCCATTTCTTCATTCACCACCTCGGCCAAAGAGGCAATCAAATTGTAGAGCGCACGACGTACATCTGGATCATCGGCCTCTTCCAGCAAGGAGAGTGCAAAGTTCATTGTGTCAGTAGCAAGAGGCATGAAATTCTGCTTGCCAATGGTACGTGCGATGGCAGCCAAGGTGTCAATAGCTTGTGGACGCAATGTGATGATATCCTCATTTTCAGTCTTGACCAGATATGTTTGCAGCATGCTGATCAGTTGTGGAAAGAACGGCATCATGTTCTCCTTGGCAGCATTAGCAGCAGCTGAGATGGCGCTCAGACCCAGTTCACGCAAGCGCACAGAGTTGTTCGTGTCGAGTGCTTGGAAGAGTCTGGCCGAAAAAAAGAGAACAAAATTTTGTTGAGCTTTACACAAGTACTAACAGAAAAAGTTTCAGTCGATATATATGATTTTGGTACACCAACCTCTCCATTAGCAATGGCAAATGTGGTACCAAAGCATCCTCCAAATTTTCACAGAATGTCTCCAGTGCATAGAACATGCGATCAATGTGCTTTGGTTCAGATCCGCCGCTCTACACAAGAGAAGGAATAAAGATAAAAAAAATTAGCATTAATTCCAAACAAGACTGTTCCAGTTTTTCGAAGTGGGGCAAAATTCATATATAATGTGTATTAACCCAATTAGAAAGAAGCGACTTTCGTTTGATATGCAGTTCGCTGAGATAAAAAATTGAATCGCCTTTAGTTGGCGGTGGCTCCGCTACTAATCCGTTGGGCGAATAATACTTTGTGAGCGCAAAAATAAGAGAAATCGTAGTTTTAAATTTCGCAGTACAACAAACAGAACAGAAACTTCAACTGATAGATTTAAGCGTATAAAAACAAAAGATACTGTTTTTCAACTTACTCTTAGTTCGTTGCAGAGCTGATGCAGGAACTCAAACAAAATGGGCAAAATTTGCGGTGCAAACTTTGTGATGTCGGGTTGCAAATGTTCCGAGAATTGACCCAAAGCAAAGAAAGCTGCATTGCGTACCAAAGGCGTAGGATCGGTGATGCCTACTTTGACAATGTTCAACATTGTTTCCAAATATTTGTTGCAGATAGCTTCGGAGCAACCTTCGGCAATGACTGCCATGCTCAAATAAGCAGCACGACGTGGCAAAGGATCTTGTCCCTGCAAGGCAGGCTCCAACAAAGTCAATAGTGGAGGAATTAACTTCTCTGGTGGGACATTTAGTGCAAGCAAGTCCATAGTTTGTGTAGCAGTAGTCATTGGATTAGAGCTGTCTTCGCCCAGGAAGTACTCCTCATCATCTGTAGCCCATGAAAATAAAAATTAAGCTATATACACAGGAAATGATAAAAACAATGTCTTCTTAAAAACTTACCATCTTCACCTTCTGGCTCAGTAGCCATCAAATTGAAGACAACCTGAATAATTGGCTCAACCAACTTCTGCTTGATGATGACCTTCTTCTTGAGGCGCACCAACCAGCCAATGTAGGCTACAGTCTTTACACGCACAGCGCTATCCAACTGTGTGTTGTTTGAGGCTTCCAAACAAAAGTCCAACAACAGCTTAATATTGCTGGTCAACAACTTGGGCGTATAGTCAGCCATGCTCTCCAAAATATCAAAAGCACGCACAAACTGGTCAACATCAGGTTGCATGGCAAAAGCCTGCAAAGACTTGATAACTAAAGGTACCGCCTTTTGATAGGTTTGCTCAGCGGCGTTGTGTCCCAAAATAAATGGCACCAAATAAGTCATGCCCGATAGAATATTGAAAATCACTGGTGTGGCCATATTACCACTTGCTTCAGTGGCAATCAAGGCAGCGGTGAACATTTCACAAACTGATTCCATATGCGGCACAAACTGATCAGGAGCCACATCGGCTAGGGTCGAAAAGATGGATGAACCCAACTCACTTTGCTTAGGATCAGCTGAGCTGCAGTGACTATAGATAAACTTGAGCACTTCACTCATCCAGGGATCTTTCTTCTCGGCCTCGTGACGCACTAGCACACCGACAAATTGAGCAATAGCACTGCGTACAGACTTCTCCTGTTCCTGGACGAGAGCATTCAGCATGCCCTGCTTAATGCTTTAATAAAAAGGAATTGTAAAAAGGTAGTTTATAAATGAATAAAGTAAAACGGTTTACATTTGCTGCTGCTCAGGCGGCACCATTTGCCAATGACGCAATTTACCCAGGCGTTTCTTCAGCAAAACAGCCGAGTATTGACGAACCTGTGGTTCCTTGGAAGAAACAACAATTTCGCATAATGTTGGAATAGTTTCGGGACGCTTGTAGGCTTCCTGAAGATCGGCAGTGGCCTGTTATAGAATGTAAAAAATATATACGTTTGAAAAAATAAATAAAACTAGTAAGGAATTATCTTCGACTGGGCCGAAGTAAAAATACCCCCACGGCCGAATTGGAGTCTTAAGCAAACTGTTAAATATATTTAAAGAGATTTTCCCGTTTTCGTTAAGTCACTTTGTATGGGAGGTAGGCGTGGTTTTCATCCGATTTTTACAAATTTAATACTCAAAATAAATATTCAATATTTAAGACACTGTGCGAAATTTGAAGTCATTAAATTGATTTTTGTGGAATTAAAAGAGATTTTCCCGTTTTGGTAAAGTCACTTTGTATGGGAGGTAAGTGTGGTTTTCATCTGATTTTTACAAATTTAATACTCAAAATAAATGTTAAATATTTAAGACACTGTGCGAAATTTGAAGTCATTTAATTGATTTTTGTGGAATTTAAAGAGATTTTCCCGTTTTGGTTAAGTCACTTTGTATGGGAGGTAGGCGTGGTTTTCATCCGATTTTGCTCAGATTCGAACTTGACCTCCATTTTTGTATAAGAAGCTTATATTTTGAATTTCGTTATGATAGCTCAAAAATTACGGCTGCTATCGTGGACACAGACGGACAGACGGACATGGCTAAATCGACTCAGGAGTTGATGCTGATCAGGAATATATATACTTTTCTATACCGGCCACGCCTCCTTATCGGCGTTACAAACGAAGTGACAAAATTAATATACCCCCATTACGTTTTTTAAACGTGGGGGTATAAAAATATATTACAATATACAAAGACACAGGAATCACCACTTATATTTTTTATATGATTGTTCGACGCAATTTGTACCGTAAAACATATGTAAGTAACGTCAAACCAACTTTTAAAGATATATGATCAATATGTTTAATGATATCCGCTATTATAATTCCAAGATACTTGATGTTTTCGACAAAGTTAATTGGATAATTTTCAAAGTGGATGGACAGTTAGTCATCAGCCTCAGCACGGCATTTTTCGCATTAAAAAACAGGTCTTGATATTTGTCGCATTAAAATAAGGACTATTTTAGTGAGAGCAGCAATTGTAAACAAAAATTGATTTTGTTTTCAAAGCCGTCTAAGGTTGCGGCCCAAATGAACGGATGCGAAGAAACGATAGAGAAATAAAGCCAAGCTGACTTTTATCTCGCTTGTTCACAGTTTGCCTGCGCCTGTCTGCCTGGCTTTCCACTTCGGCGTTCACTCTGGCCACAACCTAAGAATTCATGTGCATCAGAGAGAAAAAAGATTAGTATCGTCGCAAACAGTAAAATATTCAATATTGGGATATCAACAGATTCGGCAAAATCTTTTAAACCTTTGATTCAGAAACCTTCCGGAGGTGGTAAGTTGCAGTACGAGGGCTAGCCAGACCTTATATGAAATGTATGGCCAGGTGTTTTCGTGTCTATGTTTATGGCTGTATATATATTAGGGCGGGTCGATTTATTTTTCGACAATTTCCCTATGATTTCCGTATTCTATGGGTTATTCCATGAAAATTTGCCAAAGGAACCATACCTCTATCGTTAAAATCGAGTCCCCTACTTTTTGTTGGTAGATTTTTTCCCAAATTGACGTTCGTATGAAATATTACCTACACGTTCACATCCATAACTCGAGAACTATCGATCGGGTTTAATTGCCAGTAGGCGCGTTGGAAAGGTGAGCTCATTTTGATCAATTTACAAAAAAAAATCTCCAACATTGGTCCAACGGTTCAAAAGTTACGTGCATTTTTGTCCAAATTTTGGAGCATTTTTCCATTTTTTTCATGATTTTGTCCAAGAATATTACTTTCATGGCCATTTTTTTGGCTCAATTTTTTTGACTTACGAAGCTTACGAACCTTACATTACGACTGGACTGATTTGCTATAACGAAACATTGCTATAAAGAAGATTTTACATTACCGAAGAGATATTGTCGACCCAACGGAACTTAAGAGTTTATAAAAAATCTCTTATAAACTTTAATTGTACGGAATATACAAATATGATTGATTTAAATGACGATACCATTTTATTCGAACCACCGTTTACACAAAGTTATTCGTATGAACATTTGGAGGGATATTTAAATTACGAAGTGCCACCGTTCGATGATCCACAAATTCAAAGAACGGAAAGACATGTCCAATTGCTGGCTGCCACTGCTAAACGAGTTGCAGGAAAGAATGTAGAAGGCGCTATGGCGACGACATTAGAGAGCCCTACGAAAACACCAAGACTTGAAAGCAAACAAGACTTACAGAAAAAATAATGTTTTTTTTCACATTTTGTCTTTTACTACACTCAAATTGAATATTTTTTTTTTTTGATAATAGGTTGATAGATACTTTATTATCTCTTAATTTGAATTTTTGTAGAAAAAAAAAAAATAAAAAGGGAAAAAATCAAAAAGTTGGTTTTATGTGTTATTTTGTTTTAGCAATATCGCATGAATTAATCAACCGAATTCGATAAATTTGGGCTTAAACTCTTCGTTTTGAATTGTAAATTGAATTAAATAATGGATTGAGCCAAAAAAATGGCCATGAAAGTTATATTCTTGGACAAAATCATGAAAAAAATGAAAAAATGGTCCAAAATTTGGACAAAAATGCCCGTAACTTTTGAACTTTTTACCAACAAAAAGTAGGGGACTCGATTTTAACGATAGAGGTATGGTTCCTTCGGCAAATTTTCATGGAATAACCCATAGAATACGGAAATCATAGGGAAATTGGTGAATTTTTTCACTCCCTACAAATCGACCCGCCCTAATATATATATATTAGGGTGCCTCGACCTCTATGGGGGAAAAAGTTGTCATTGCCATCGACTAAGAATCGATCAAGGTTAATTTTAAGAAGAATGCACATTTTTTGGCTGTAACGATAGCCGCCAGTGAGCTAAACTATTTTGAAAAAACCTCCAAAAACCATGTTTTTCGTAAAAATATTAGCTGGTGTAGTATTTACAAATAAAAAAATGGTCGGAAATAGTAGTACTGAAGAAGATCTTCCAATCAACAAATATATGCAACTGGATGAAGGCCGGCGTGTTGCTGCCACGCCCCCTTGTACACGCCCCCTTGCCAAATACTGAATTCAGAAGCTGTGCGGCCTATAATTCCAAAGTTATTCGATATCGCAAATTCGGCTTGCATTGGTGGTGGCACTCTCCTTTGCCCAATGCCCATAAAATGTTATCAGCGAAAAGGGACGTGAAAATTGCGGTCCTATAAAATACCGAACTCCGAGGCTGTGCGTCCTATAATTCCAATGCTAAAGCGATTTTATATTAGAAATCGTATAGGCGAAAGGGGGTACACTATTTTTGCAAAATCTCTAGAACCGCTCATTCTATTTTGTAAAAATTAATTCAAATCCCGTACCATGACTGGCCCAACACACCTCAAAAATTCAAATTAGTTTTACACATACAAATTTCATACAATTTATATGTGGTCTGGCCAGACCTCATACTGTTGCATTCACGAAACGACATAAAAAGAAAATTTTATGAATACTAAAACAATTCTTTTAGATTTTTCATTGCTTCATTCGGCTTATTTTATTTTGAAATTGGCGAATTTTTTTAACTAATTTCGTTCATTCGCATTACACTGTGCGTCGTTGACTAACGCCTAAAATCATGCAATGAAGCATAGTAAATTTTAAAACAATTTTAAGAATTTCCATTTCTGTCTTACATGATTTTTGAAAACTCTTCTAACAGGCGCAATCAAAATAAAATTTTGTTCTATGGCGCAATGAAAAGCGATGCAAAAGCGTACAACGACTGAAATTAAAATTGAAAATCAAATTTTCATGTTTCATGTTGAAGCAAAAATTATCACATTTCCAATGGATATTTAAAGATATCTGCTGAATGCGTAATTTTTACAAAATTCCGCAAGCAAAGTGTTGAAAAAGGAAGGATTTTCGAGCCTGTCGTACGTAAGACATTGGCCATCAGCATCATATAAAATAATGTACTGGTTGCAAGCACAAAAATCGATAAAAACGCAAAAAATTACATTTCGGTAGCGTCAACAGCAGGTCCGTAGCCAGGATTTTCCGTGAGGAGGTTTTAATTTAAAAAGGTGTTGGTTACAATATGATATTTAAAGCAAGGTTATGTTACTTTTTCATGCAAAAACTAATGCAATATAAGGTCTGTTTCCGTAATTGTAATAGAATAGAGAGTCACATTTTGCATGTTATTCTTCACTCTCGAGCTTCAAAACTTTGTAAAATAACGCTTTCAAGCAACTTTAAGTTACTTGAATCGAGTACGGAAACAGACCTATTATTATTCTTTAATGTGACTTTTATATAAAATTTTTTAATATCACGAAAGTCGTCACTATGACTTATTGCATTATATTTTGTTTAACCCATTAATGTGCTTCATTACTGAATGAATACCTGAATAAACCCAATAAAAACTTTGTAATTTACTATTTTTTTGGTATAAATTCGGTTACAGTTGCCAAAATTGCATTTGCATTACCCCCAAAAATAGAATATATCGCATTTGAATGATTTTATGTGTCATTGATCTATTGAAATATGTTCTCGTCTAGCCTGACCAAGTCGTGCAACCATTACGCTCTTCACTGTCATAAAATAAAGTTCCATACATTCAAAAAGTCGAAAGGTCCGGCCAGACCTCATACTAAATCAGGGTCTGAATATTTGAAATAAGTTGCGAGCTTTAGATCAAGTTAGTTTTTAAGAAGGCAACAACAACAACAACACCAACAACAACAACAACAACAACAACAACAACAACAACAACACCAACAACACCAACAACAGCACCAACAACAACACCAACAACAACAACACCAACAACAACAACACCAACAACAACAACTCTGTATAGAGTCAATCACTTAACTGACTAGACCGTTTGTTTCAGAAATCTTTTTCTGACGGACTTGATTAGCGGTTGAATTGAATTTATCTCTTTAATGTGTATTTCGTAATTAAGTTTTTCATCTGCAATCATGCCCAGATATTTTGCATGTTGGACCCTCTGTATTTCAAAATTGATTTGAACTTTGATATCGAACTTTGTTGTGTTGTGTACGAAATATTATGTAGTTAGTTTTTTGTAAATTTACGCTTAGTCTATTTCCACAAGTTCATTCATAGTAAGTCTTTAAATTCCTGTTTTGGCTGTTGTAATAAAACTTGTATCATCAGCGTAAATAGTATATGACGATTTAAATTTGCAATTTTTTTATTATTGATGTAAAGAATGGATATTCTCCAAGCCCAAGCATTGATGCTCCAATTTTACTTATAAGTTTTGTTTTTATTTATAAATTCTTTATTTAACACTTGGTTTTAAATTCACATGCGATTGTTTTTGAGCTTCAGTGCCAGCAGGTTATTAAGGAGCATGCCAGTCTGGCTTATCTATATAATTTTATTCCTAATTTATATATATTTAAACTTACTATATTAATTTCATAAAGTAAATTATAATAAACATAAGCTATTTGCTAGTGAGATCTACATTTCAGTTATTTGGTGTTAATTCGCTATTTCAATAAATTATTCTAGTTTTCTTTTAAATACTGATCGTGACCGGCATTTCATTGTAGGCTTTCGGTCCTGCGTATAAGTATCGTTGTTTTGTAATTTCTCTGGTGCATCTCGCCACTACTAGGTTGCTTCTGTTTCTGGTGCTGAATCTGTGAGTGTGTTGATTTATTTGCGTTGTGTTGTAGCTTAAATTATTAATATTCTTTTACACCTGCAATGTAAGTTGATATCGATAAAGTTTGCTTATAGCCAGGACGTTTTTATATCTTTGGATCGCCTTCATACATTTGTTTTGCATTCTTTGCAGCTTTTTTAGTTCGGCTGTGGTTTTGTAGGCCCATCACATGGTCATATATTTCAGGTGCGAATTGACCAATGACATGTATATAAGATGTTTTGTGTCCATGGAGAGTTTGTTTATGAACTTGTGCAGCAGCTCCAGTCCGTAAGAAATCTTGTTTTGCGTGTTTATTATGTGTTCGTTCCAACTTAGCTTGTTTATTAGAGTCAGACCTAAAAACTTGACCTTTTCTTCAATGACCTGGGTTTTATTTACGAAGAATTTAAATTTTTCAGTGTTATGCTGTGGCGAGATTATCATGAATTGGGTTTTATCCTCATTCATTGCTATTTTATTAAAGCGAAAGTATTCTCTTAACATCGACACTTCGTACTCCAGCTTTGCTCTCAATACCAGCCTTGATATGCTTGGGTAGAAAAACGCTATATCTTCAGCGAAGAGGAATAGTTTGCCATTAAAAGTACTATTTTTTATATCATTGATGAATATAAGGAAGAGGAGTGGGCTAAGTACGCTTCCCTGCTGGACGCCACATACCACTTCCTCAGGTCTGCTTTTAGCTTTTCCATTGAAGATTATTTTATGTCTCCCATCCAGGTAATTCTCCATTAGTGCCAGAATTTTTCCGTGGAATCCAGCGAATTCGAGTTTCTTTTTCAGAATATCATGGCTAACGCATTCAAACGCCTTCTGGAGATCAATACAAAAGTTCATCATTGAATTCACCGGCCATGCGAACAACATGAGGTCTATTATTTAGATATTTTAAGAATTTTTTTAGGTACTCCTCGTATTCCTAGAGCATTCAAAACATTAAGCAATTTATCATGTTCAATAAGATCAATTGCCTTTGATAAGTTTATAAATGTAGACGCACCCATTTTTTTTCTAATCCAGTGCATCATATATTTTCTTCATTGTTGCTGTAATTGTTGGCTCGGTTCCTCTCTGCGCTAACAAACCAAATTGGTGTTTTTGGAAAGTTTTCAATTCTAATATCGATTGCCTTTTCGGAGACTTTGCTTAACGCGTTTAGTACTAAAATAGGTCTGTAGTTTTCATACATGTCTTTTTTTCTTTTTTGTGAATCGGTGAAATTATGGCTTTTTCAGACATTTTGGGAAATCACCCGTTAGGAACAGCTGTTCACCATTTTTTCTGGCCCATGTTCTTATTTTTTTTTATTAGGAAATAACATTTATTAGCTTTATTAAATACCAGCTTATTTAAATTCATGTCGCTAAGTTTTCGTCTTTTCTTTTTTATTTTTTATAACTAAATTAAATTCATGGATTATACTTTAATTTTTTTGAAGATTACGTTATAACCTCAGACGGATTTAATTCCGTGTATAAGAGGTGTGAAATTAAGATATTAGTTCCATTTAACATTTTGTACCTAAAAAGTTTAAGCTAAGGCACACTATCATCACAAGTATAAGAGATCAAAAATGTATATATATATGAATTAAGAATATAATTATCTAAGGTTTTGTACATAAAATTTCAATTTGTTGCAAAAGATGTGTAAATTTGGTGACTTCTTTATGTCTTCTGGTAATGCGTTGTATTGTTTTATGGCGCTGTGCTTGAAGCTCTTACGTTGTTTTGATGTTCGTGCTTTTGGTACCTCAAAGTTATGTTTCTGACGCTTTTTGTGTTGATGAATTGTGCTTTTAGTTGTGAGTAGGAGTTTGGATTTGAGCATACTATTTTGCACTTTATGTATGTATTTGCATTTTTCGATGAAATAGCTCTGCGCTAAGTTCTCCAATTACTCTTGTTACATGTGGCTTGTTTTCTAAATAGCTTTGCATCAGTTTATTTGGCAGCCCTCTTATACCTATATCTGATATAGCGTTTAGCCGTTTTTTATGATCTACTAGGTCAAATGCTTTGGAGAGATCTATAAATGTAGCTGCTACAATTTTTTTCTCATCTAGAGCATCATACATTTTTTCCATAGTGGATATTATAGCTTTTTTGTAAAAAGCCAAACTGATTTTTATCAAAGCCAATAGTGTTGAATTTACATAATGTTGAATTTACATACATTCTATACACATCAGAATATCTCCCAACTGTGATGACATTACGACAATAAAAACCAATTGCGGTTGGAGCGATTTTGTTGCCAATGCAGACAACACATAAAATAAAATTGCAACTATTTCTAGAATATTGTAAACGAAATATTCGCAAATGTCATGATAACCAACGTCATTCAGTGAAAGCGTTTGTATTTTCTAATCTATTTAAACTCAAAAGTATACATTTAAATTTTTAGAGAAAGAAAATAAGAGAAAGATAAAATGCAAAAAATATTTGACGAAGCCAAAATTATTATCTTGGGGCTTGAATAATGAAGAATGTTTTTGTCTGTTTCAATGACTCAAATAAGAAAAGTAAAAATCTCTGTAGTACGAGTACATAGTTGCAAAACAAGCAAGCAGCAAGCTCAAGCGTAATAAGTCTAGCTATTTATATTCATTAGGAATATTAATTGGCGAAAGATATGGGAAGCAGCACATTCTTTTGATTACTCATAATCTCTGGAGCACAATAATTACTCAATTATTTATTTGATGAAGAAGACATGCGGCCGGCATGCCAGCAGCCCCACCCACCTTGCTCTCTTTGGCATGGTAACAAAATTAAAATCAAAACGACAAATTTATATAAAACTGATATCATAACTAGAAACAAGAACTATGAGCACAAAATAAACAAGCAAACACGTGTTGAATAGCTATCGCACATTTGGAAGACTAATAAAGAAATAGGCTAAAATCTGGTATGTGAGTCATTAATGAAAAATAAGTTTCTTTTCAAACATAAATGAATGTGCTTGGATGTGTTTGTGAGTGAGGATGTTTATTATATTAGTTTAATAAAATATCATCTAATGAAACTTTGACATGAAATGAGTTTTTATTAAATATACTCTATTCCCTTTAGTATTCATTTTTAGGTTAAGATAACATTTGTAGATATTTTATTTTTTTCGAAAATGTCCAAAATGTGTTCCCAGTGATGCATGACTGTGTGTGAAATTTGTCGAGACAATATTTGCACTCTACAATACTTGAGCACTATCTTTCTATACATCTATCATTTTGATACAATCTTTCGCATACTTTGGTCAGAACAGCGCCAACAAGGCAGGCACCAACTAAAATATTGAAAAACACACACAGCGTGCTGTTGCTGCTTTTGCCCTTACCAACCTACCTTTTGTTGGTTCTGTTAGTTTTGAATGCGATGTGAGTTTAGGTATTTATATACAATTAAGAATTTGTTTTCAAGACGGAACGAAAAATATAAAGATAAAAACACGTTATTATGCAGCAAAAAATACAAATTTGCACAGAAAAACGGGGTCGAAGAAAATGCCAACAAAGGAGGCAGAGAATAGAGGCTCTTTCCACGTGTTTTGCGTTTCAAGCTAAATTAACACTTCAATACTAGTTAATGACATTAATGTAATAAAATCTGCATTTTAATGCTAACAAACTTGCAAAATATATTTTGCTTTCTTGATTTTCAAGCGAATGGACCTTTTTGTGTTGCAGACGCCCCACCCACAAAGCTGACAAACTCCATCTAACCTATTTTAAAGATTACCTATTTTTATACAATCTTTATACTAGATAAGCAGATTATTTTTTCTATATTATAATAGTAAAATTGTTTCACCTACCTTTTGGATGAGGTTGTTGTCGGCAGCCAGTAAATTTGCAATAATTTGCTCCATTTTTATTTTCCAATTTTCTTCAGCGATGTTGCTGTCTCCAGTTACACACTTTCAATAGTTGGCGCAAATATTTTGCACTTTTGCGTTCTTATTGTGTGATTTTTACAGCAGTAAAAACTGTGATTATTTTAATAAATTCCTTTATATTAAAATAACCTCTTTTTCCAGCGTGTTTAACCTCTGAAGAATCCCTTTGCACCGTATACGGCAGCTGATTGAAAACGAATGACCGCGCTTTCGTTTTTCGCACTCGTGCAATTCTCGCACCGTTCTTTTCACAGTACACTACGAATAATAGTTTGAACAAAATAATTATTTTTAATTTGCACAGTTGGCAAAATTTTGCGAGGTTCGTTTAAAAAGTTTGCTAAACAATATTCTAAATTGTATATACGTTTTTTAAAATTTTCGATATTGAAGAAAATGAGCTAAAATGAAATAGTTATTTGATTGAATTCTGCGTACTGCTATGTTGAGGAAAAAATATTTCGTTAAGTTTTGTAAAGTTGTTTTTGGATGATGGCGTTGTCGTTGTTTTAAAAATTTAGTATATACGATTTTAAATGGCGGATTATTTTGTACATATCCATTTTTCCTTCAAAATTTATATTTTCAACTAATTTATTTACTTATTTATTTTATTTATTCATTTCAGTCAATGAACCCAATTCGGACCATGGCGAATAATAAGGTAGGGTAAGTAGCTTTGACAAGACCTGTCGTTTATGTCAAAGTGTGTTTTAGAGATGCCAGTTTTCATTATTAGTGTTATTTCTGGGATAGTCACTTGCAAAAGAAATTTTATGAAGGGTAATAAGATTAAATGTCTTTATTCCACGTTGTCCGACAAATTACTTAACTTCTTTTTGCCATGTTTATAATTTTAAAAGTTATTAAAGTATATGTAACTTCACAAAAAATTATCTATGTAAACCACAAATAAACGGTTATAAAACCAAGATATAATTTTAATGGAAGGCTCAAGCTGGATTACTCATACAAAAATATTTCGCAGAATAAGTCCTAAAACAAAAAATCTGTACTTTCCCGTTTTGAAGTATTGCTAGTAAAGGATTTCATCAGAAACGCCAAGACAAAGTATGGATTTTTCATTGGATTTGAATTCGTGATATGGCAGCACTATATTTTATGATTTTGACATTAGCAATAGGTCTTATCAAAGCTACTTACCCTACTTCATTATTCTGCCTTGATTCGGACTATACAGAGATTATTTAAAAAACTTAACCCTATATTGCGCCGTGTTGCAGATCTGCAACATTTAGGAATTGCTCCATAAAAATAACTCAAAGAGAAAAAAATTAAGTCGGAATTCATATAAAAAACTCATAAATATTCTAAACAACTCTTACTTTTCAATTAGAGAGTAAATCAATCAACACTTATTTTTTATTAAAGTTTTTTTCTAAATGACCTTCTTATTTATTATATTGATTTTATATGATTTAAATACAAATTCTAAAATGATATTTTTTAATTTTTAGTTGCAACAGCGTGATTTTGAATTTGGCTGCGTTTGTGTTTTGCAATATTTTGAATATATTTGTAAATGACTACAACTGTTATAAAAAGTGATAATAGTTAAAATAAAAGTTTAAGAGCTATTTGGTGAGTTATTAAACTACACTTATCATGAATTAATATATTAAAAGCAATGTTATATTCCCAGAAATATATTAATCTTTTGAACTGTAAAAAAAATGTTTGCAAATATTTGTATAAATAAAGTATTAATTTTAAAACAAAAGTTGTTTTTTTTTATTTTTAAGACAGTTTGAGACATTTTTAGGTAAAAAATTGAAATTGACGTTATTGCGCGATATAGGGTTAAATTATTTAGGTAAGTAAAGCATTATTTTAAAAATAACTATTTAGTAATTGCTTCATAGCTAATTTAGGTACAGAAAAATCACAAATTATTATGCAAATATATAAATAATTTAAGTACAATTATTGGCTCCGCTGAATGCGGCCAATGTGTGTGACACACGCGGTTTGTTTTGTTTTCTTTTGTTTAACATTCGATGGTCGCAGCTTGTGAGAAAAAAGGTAGCTGTCATGGCTACCTAATAGTCGTTGTATCAAACAAACAAATAATTCAAAAACTGAAATGACAGCTCATAAAAATATACAGGTGCGGCACCTGTGTTTCAAATTTTTTAAAGGCTATATCACAATTTTATATGGATAGCAAAAATAATCCTATTTGTTATAGGATCATTATTTTTGTTTTAACTTTGCATGTAAAAAAAAAAAAATAATCTGGATTATTTTGCAGCGAATGGAATGCAGCTAATATCGCATTTGTACGCTAGTAAATTAAAATTAGATAAGGCTCTACCCAACTAGAATTGATGGTCCACATTTGGGTTGCAGCGACGTTGTAGCGTTTATTTTTGTGTCAAAATTGACATGATGTTACGTATTAGTTACGTTACAGAGACCACTATGATTCGAAAGTGGTGCAACACAATGCCGACATTGTGTTAGTGAAAATTACTTTGAAGTGACTTATCACATTTTAGTATACACATTTATACATAAATGCATTACAGAGTTGCCAATTCCAAAAACATTAATTTTGTTTACATTTTGCAGCCATAAATATAATTATTTTATAATTAAAATTTATATAATATATAGGAGTACAACATAATGTTAAGTGTTTTTTTGATATTATTTGGAGCTAAATGTAGATGGGAAAGAAGATTTTCGGTAAAATAAATAACAGCCAAAACTTCTTAAGAATTTAAGCGCAAGCTGAATTCAGAAAATATTGCAACAATTTCATACATTAACAAAAAATGTTTAAATATAATAATAATTTGCGTCCACCATTTTAAATAACTTGGGTCGCAATAAGCTAATTGTTACAAAATGTACATCTTGATGAATGATGCATTTTTTAAAGGTAACACTTGATAAATCGTTACAACATTCTGTGACCTAGTGGTAAAGTAGTATCCTAGGAATTTTTACAAACTTTTTATTTATTTATTTATTTATTTATACCATCTACCGGGTTACACCCTTACAGATTACATAAACTTAACCTATTATATAATAATTAACAATAAAGCTTTTAAGAAATAAGTTTAACATATCAAAATACCATCTTTAAAGTTAATCAATAGTATGTCCTCCAACTGTCTCTTGAATATGTTTCTTTCAATAGTGAAATCGATTTGGTTAGCAACAGAATTAAATTGTGATAGGCATCTGGTTAATGGTTCATTTATACCGTAGTTTGTTCTATGCAGAGGTGTATAGAATAGTTGCTGGTCTCTGAGTAAACGACTAGGAACATGGAAAGGGATAAGGGCTAACAATTCTGGTGAGTCTATTCTTCCATCAATTAAATCTTTAACAAACATAATATTAGCCATCACTCGCCTTTGTGCGAGACTTTGAACACTTAGTAACTGGCATCGCACCCTGTAGATAGGCATATTTTCCCACGAGTATAGACGACGAAGAGCAAACCTAGTACATCTTTTTTGAATGTTTTCGATTCTAGTCACCGCGTTATTATAACATGGATCCCATATTACGCTACTGTACTCTAAAAGTGATCTTACCAAACTTAGAAAGATCAACTTTGGTGTGAATGGATCGAGAAATTCTTTAGAGTTTCTTTTTAAGAACCCAAATTGAGAGTTAGCTTTGGATACAATATACTCTAAGTGCGCTTTAAATGAAAAGTTTGAATCGAAATACACACCCAGATCTTTAAACTGGCTTACTCTTGAAAAGTTTTCAATAGAACTGTAACTATAATCATAAGAAATAGGAGCACTTTTCCGGGAAAACGTGAGAATTTTACACTTAGAGAAATTTAAGTCCAAGCGGTTTTTATTACACCAACTTAAAAGCTTATTTATGTCCTCTTGCAAGTTTAGGCAATCATTGTAATTGTTAACTTCATGATAAATTTTTAAGTCGTCCGCGTATAATAAGCTGTTACAATATTTAAGTTCTAGCGATTACAATATTTAATCGTTGACGAATAATATAAAGAGAAGTGGACCCAAATGACTACCCTGCGGAACACCCGATTTGGCAATTATTGGGTTAGAAGAGTGATTGCCTACCTTGACGAATAGAACTCTGTCCGTCAAGTATGATTTTATCCATTTTAAGAGCTGACCGTGAAGTCCTAGCTTCTCAAGTTTTATTAATAGTATTTCGTGTTGTATCCTATCGAACGCTTTAGAAAAATCAGTAAATAGCACATCGACTTGCGAACCTTTTTCTATGCTGTTCAGACAGAAATTGGAGAATAACGTAAGATTTGTATTCGTGGAGCGGCCTGCGCAAAAACCATGTTGCTTTGCTGAAATCAAGTTGTGGACTTCACTATGTAGCATTTTATTTACAACTTTATCGAATATTTTGGGTATTATCGAAAGTTTTGTTATCGGCCTGTAACTTTCAATCATATATTTCTGGCCGGATTTGAAAATTGGTGTCACATGTGCTATCTTCCATTCATTTAGAAAAGTACCTTCCAGAAGAGACCTATTAAAAATCTTAGTTAAGGCCATATGAAGAGTGTGGGCACATTTTTTGAACATTATTGGGGGAAGCAGATCGAAGCCTGCACTTTTTTTGCAGTCAAGAGCAATCAGTGATTGCAGCACCTCCTCATTAGATACCTGTAAAATGTTTAAATTATGCTGTTGTTGAAGGCTAGAGAAGTCGCACGGTTGCGCAGGAGAATATGTATCTTTAAAAACACTACCGAAGAAGTTGGCAAATAATTCACTAACGCCTGCAGGGTTATCGGCGGTAACACCTTGAAATTCCATGGAACTGGGCAGCCCAGACATTTTCCTTTTCGAATTCACAAAGACCCAGAAAGACTTAGGATTGGCTTTTATATCAGATTCAATCGAAGACATATAATTTTTATACAAAAAATTAGATAGAAATTCAAATTCGCGTCTTCGGATATTAAAGTCCGCTTTATCATTTAAAAGCCCGGTTTTTTTAAATTTAGAATGTGCCTTGTTCCTTAAATTTTTTAGGTTAATAAGTCTTCGATTGTACCATGGGTGTTTAAAGCCAGCTTTCCTAGCTTTAGTAGGAACATACAGACTGAGACCTTCTTCAATGACTCTTTTAAGAGTGAAATACATGTTGTGCAAGTCTTTGTGCCAGAATACTAAATTCCAGTCGATCGAACCGAAAAAGTTGTTAAGAGCTTCATAGTTTGCTTTCCCAAAATCATACGTTAGAGTTTGTTGAGCTTGATAGTGGTTATAGAAAACGTAAAAACTAAGTTTTAAGACAAGCGCCTTATGATGAACCGAGTCGCTCGTTAAGGGCATATCGCATTTAAAAAGCTCGTATTTGAAATCGTTATTAATGAAAATAAGGTCTAAAATTCGATGAATATCGTTGCTAACATTATTTATTTGAAACAAGTTTAAAGAGTAAAATGAGTCGCATAGCGAGGATTCAATGATACCATTAGCATTAAACGGAAATAAAACCTTATCTTCTGGGCAAAACTTCCAATCGATATTTCCCAGATTAAAGTCTCCAAGAACACAAGGAGTCTGATTTTCATTTAAAGAATTAATTATGGAATTAATTTTCCCACAAAATATTTTCCAAATCAGTATCGCTGCAACGTCGTCGTGTAAAAATTGTGTCTTAAGTAACCTGTGGTCGCAAAATTCTACTTGGGTATATATTGGAGAATTAATGGCATTATTTGCTCTTCATGTTTCCAAATATAAAATTTCCGATCTTCTTAACACTCTAGAAAGGACATTGATGTTTATTAATTCAAGTAAAGATGGACAATCAATACCACCCACAATTATCAAAAATTAATAAGAGTGATGAAATTATTCTTCTATTTTGGAGAGATTTCAAATGGATAAGCAAACATATTGCATTATATGACGGAATAGGATCTTCAAAATTTAGCCCTCTAAGTGCAGACGAATAAATGATTTTTGTACACGCTCAAGCCGCAGGAAGGAAGCATATTCCAATTTAGAGCGACCTATAGAAGTAAAAATAGATTTCAATGCATAAGCATCTAAAAAGTTTAAGCTATTCCTACCTATAAAAGCTAACAATGCATAGGATTTGGGAATAATATAATCCAAGTGGGCTACAAACGAGAATTTAGAGTAAAAAACCACGCCCAGGGCTTTCACCTCCTTAACAAAAGTTAACAGTTTGTCAGACAAAAAAGAAAAGGTAGAAATTGGGCAATAGGGCAAAAATTTTAAGGTCAAATATAAATTTGTTCAAAATGTTGTCGAAAAGCTTCTAATTTATCAAAATCACCATCAACCACTATAGCCACTTATAGATAGTTCAGATCAGGTGGATCTTTTTTATTTTTTATAACATTGAAAACTTGTTTATAAGCTGAAGGTTTTATTTTTCTAACTTTTTTTCGAATTCTCTGGCTTGTTCTAGTTCTTTTAATATACAAAGTAAAATAAATTTCAAAAGGATGCAAAAGATGTCCTGCTGCAACTTGATATTAACAAACCTTTTAAAATAGACGAAATACCGCCGTGTGTACCCATATTTTATGCTTCAATAATTACAACAGGAATCTATCCGACAAAGTTCACACGCCAAAAAATGTTTCCAATTTACAAAGGTGAAGATAAAAGTAAAACACAAAATTTTAGACCTATTGCAAATAAATAAACACTTGGATGGAATTGAAATTTTATGCAGCCAACCACCAGTATGGGCTTAAGCAACACAGTCTGGTACACAGTCTGCACTGATCCAGCCCATCAATGATATTTGTTCTTATATGGATCAGAGAACTGCAATGAGTATCCGACAGAATTCGGATACTCAAATCATACCCGAGTATCGTGCTGTTCTCAACTCTACCATACTTAATAATATGTGTAAAATACTTATAGGCATTCGGCTCATTACCATTTTTTCGGTTATAAGTACATTCTCATATCCGAGAGCAGCGTGATCCGATCCACTTCGAGCCGTTTTCAATGAGTGCGTTGAGTCAGTTTATTACAAAAGCGCTCGATCCGAATGTATTTTGAGTGTATTCTGAGTATTGCTCCTTCTCTGCCAACGTCTCTTAGCGTTAATTAGTTTTTTTTTGCGTATGCACTTTTCGTAAGTATTTGTCTGCAGGCCATGTGAGCTCTCATTTTTTGTTTGTTTTTTCTTGAAAACGAGTTTTTGGTATTTTATTGTTGCACTCTATGGAGAAAGAAACAATAAAAACGCTTGTGATTTTGGTTTGTTGGGCATAAACAAAAATAAAACAAAACCAAAAGGGCGGCGCACAGTGGTTAAAAGTTGGAAATAAATAACAAAACTGATGATCTCTTTTTGTGATTTTTTTTCTTTGCGTTGTTTAAGAATATTCAAACTCGCATGATTCCAAAATATTTATCAGAAATATATGTATATAGGTTTTCTGTGTAGACGCCTTAAAATACGATTGATGTAAAAATGTAGAAAAAATTTTGTAAAATATTGATATTTTTCAGGAGCTATTACAGACAATTGAGAAAACGTATTGCACTCTGGTTTTTTTTTAACTACAAAAAGCATTATTGAAAAAGTTTTTTGCATTCTTGAAATATTTGTTTTTATTTTTGCAATAAATTTCTTATACAAAGTTGATATGACAAAAAAACGTAAATTTATTTTTTTGCAGAAAATTTTTTTTAGATTTCAAAAACAAAATGATCTTCGGATGTCGACGATATATTAAATAAAGAAATGCTTTTATTGGAGTTTAAGTTGAGCGATTAAAAAAAACTGATAGAGTTTTTTGCGTCTTTGAACAAAATTTCGTTTGCGTTTCGAAGAAAATATAGATATGTTTAGTCTCAAGGTTTATTACTATAGTCATTTTCTTTAGTATGCTTTTAGGCATTTTTTTATTTAACGATCACTTCTTATGAAAGTGCGGCATATTAATATATAGGTAAATTTTTTATTTAAAATCGTTAAATTTTTAATGTAAATAGTGAAAGCATTTACTTACTAAATACGATAAATGGTTTAAAATGTTATAATTCTTCTTTTGAAATACTAGAATATATTTACAGAGGAATTAAGTATTCTACATTGTGTTTCTCAGTCTAGTAATTTGCTGCGTTAATATATATTAAATATTTTTTTAAATAATTACAATTAAATTGAATTAGAAACACAGTAATGTGATATGTATAAAGTTAAAATAATTCACATTATCTTATAGCTTACTATGAAACATTTTAATGAATTTCACAATAAAATGCTTTCAAAACTATTCTTAATGAATAAATGTTCTTAAAACATCTTCAATTAGCTGAAAGTGAAACATATATTCTTTGATTCTAAACAACAGAATAAGAATACGTTCACGGAGAAAATTAATTTGCTTAAATCAATTTGTATTTAGGAAAAAGAAAAATTTTGATTAAATTCAAGCAAAATTTGCTAAGTTATTATAAACTGAAAATAAAATTTTTACTTAATTCAAGCAAATATTTGCTAAGTTATTATAAATGGGAATAGCAAGTTTTTACTTAATTCAAGCAAATATTTGCTTACTTGTTACAAATTGGAATAGCACATTTTGATTAGTTTTTGCATAATTTTGAAGTGGCTGAGAATCAAGCGCAAGTTTTGCTTAACCACAATGATAATTTACCAAATATCTTTCTCCGTGTATGCAAGCCATGTTTTTATGTTACACGACCTGTGCTCACTTTATCACAATGCTAAAAAGTATGCTCTTATCTTTTTTAACTGTTGATAGTATCACATTTACAACCAGCGCCAATTCGTGACAAAAAGCATGAGGTTCACTCTTTTTTTTTTGGAATAAAAACGAAATGATAAGCTTTTTTTTGATGATTTTTTTCTGTTTTTATAAAAAGCAAACAAACAATATCTTGGAATAATATATAACACTATTTTAAACAGTTTAGATGCTGCACTTCATTAAAGTTGGAATACGGAAAAACACGTGAAGTGGAAAATTTCGTATGGAAGGTGGGCGTGGCAAAAGAGACTTTTTTATGATAGACATATATTGAAGATTTCTGACAGAATGGTTCTTGTATTGGTTCAAGACAAAAAAAAAATATGGCGTTTTAAATATTTGTATTGTATGGGAGGTAGGCTTGATAGAGGGCGGATTTAAAAATATTTTTGTGTGTATTCTAATAAAGCCAATTCCATTATACACAATAATAAATTACACCAAATAATACACAAAATTTAATTGGTTTACGACGAGTCCTACTATTTATTGACAACTTTTGTATGGGGCTCAACCACTGTGCAGCGCACGTGTCTGTTTGCTTCTCGTGCGTAAGCACGTGCAATAGAAGTTAAGTTTAAATTATGCGCATGTGATTTGACAACTTAAGGTTACAGAAAAATAAAAAATAAATACCTTGCAAATTTAATAATAATTGCTGATTGCAGAAAATGAATGACGCGATACTATCGAAACTGCGTATTATTTTTAAGCCTCAACAACGTTACCTCATGCGCAGCCTTCACTGTGTAAGATAAATACAAAAAGCAACACAAGAATAACACATCTGTTATTCAGCATTTAGATATGCTTAAAAAAAAATACAAAACAAATACAAAAAACTCGCTCACTATTTACTGCTGCGCTCTACTGAGCTCTCTTTCATGACTGTGGCAGATGAGCCGAGTGATTCGGCTACTTGTGTCGTTTGTGAATATTTCGGCAAGTAGGATAAGTATCAGCAAGACGACAACAACCATAAGTATTTATGAAGCGAAAAAACCCGATCTTTCCCGATCCGACTCATGACTTAGGATACTCATATTTATTTGAGCCGCCGCATTCTAGCTTCGTAGAAGAGAATATGAGTCGAGTTGCGTGCGCTTAGTGTGAGTAGGTTTTTGTACTTATTTTTTTCGGATACACTCAGAGTCGCAAAAAAGCTATCCGTTGCAGATCTCTGATATGGATGGAGGCTGCAATATGATAGGAGGACTATTCATAGATCTTCTTCGAAAATGTTTCGAATACGTAATTCATGACATCCTCGTTAAAAAACTTGAGTTCGGTGGATTTCATAATATGAATCTTCAATTGATGCGCAATTACCTATGCGGCAGACAGAAAATTGTAGCCAATAGAAAAAGCAAGAGTGCACCAGAGAAGGTGATATGGGGAGTTCCTCAAGGCAGAGTGCTTGGCCCATTGCTTTTTCTCATATTTATAAATGATATAAAAACAACACGTTAAATGACAAATCATCTAGTGCGCTTAGAACGTCCCCTAGAACCAAATTTTTTTGTTATTATTATAAGTTTATCTTTTATGTGAGCCAAAAAAACCCGGAAGAAATTATAAAATAAAAATTAAAGGCAGTTTTAAACTAAAAGTGTTAATTTACAGAAAAAAATTTTACTTCCCCCTCTTTACAAAAAGTAAAAAGGACCTTTTTTACAAACATGTAGGTTCACATCAATGAGAATTAAATACTAAAGGGAAAGAATTTCAATTATTCCGAAATATTTGAAATTATTTTTAATCTTGTTTGTAAGCAAGAAATAAACGCAAAAATTAAGAGTGAAGAAAAAGCGGTTTCAAGTTTTTGCCGGCTGCCTTGCACCTTCACTCTCCGCTCGAAGCCGGTTTTAGTTCCTCGCTTACATGCTCGATTTGAGGCACTTAGAGTTTGAATTCGGATTTAAAGTTTTGACAGCATATTGTCCAGATGATAAACTATTTTTTAAAGCCAAAAAAATTTGGGCCAAAAAAGTTTTAATTACATATTAATTAACATGAATGTTTAAAGATATTGCAAGACATTTATTTCAGAACATGAGCAAAAGTGGTCTCCACCTGCAATATTCATGGTAAAAAACTTTCATAACATGATTTTTGTCTCGTGGAGATAGCGTGTAACAGTTTAAATAACATAATTAATCCGTTAATAACAAAATAACAATTTAACACACTGTCTCCATTTACAATATTTGATTGCATGCTAACTGTCAAATTGAATTTCATGATATTCAGACTTCATGCTATAATATTTAGGTGGGCCATGAAATTTCATTTTGGAATTGTTTGTAAAAGTTTATTAATTTAATAATTGCTTCGATTCGCCATACCATTTTATATTTTTTCACTCTTTTAATGCTTTTGCAATATTTTTTGCCTTAAAAGTTCTTAAAAATTAGTGCATTTACATATTTTACTGAAAAAGTGACAGCTTATCGCATGAAATATATCTCAAGAAATATTTCAAGAGATAAATTTCTTAATATGAACAATTTCGTGATATGAGTGGTCTACACTTGAGATATACATCATGAAATTCAATTTGACATTTCGCATGCAATCAAATATTGTAAGTAGAGACACTGTGTTAAGAGCAAGTGAACATTCAAGAAATTTCAGATAAGCAATCATGTTAAATTAATACCAAAGGTTTTTATAGTACGAAATAAATTGGAGGAGAAGAAGGAGTGTATCTCAAAGAAATGTCAATCGCAGATAGGCGTGTCGTGTGAACTACCAACAATCAAAATTTATAAGAGCGTAAGAAAAGTTAATCGATTGCCAATCAAACAATCCCGTGTGAGTTGATCAATAGAGAGTTAATTCAAAGATATTCCCTACTCGACTCGCCATGGAAACGTAGTAATGTTGTCAAATGGCTTTATCGAGCATTCGAACGGTCAAATACAAGGCTTGTCCTACCAAGCTTGACACCACATAGCTTTGTCTGAACCCCGCCTTGAGTACGCAAGTATTTTATGATTTTGCTTTGTACTGTACGCTGTGCAGTTCGATTAATGAATGTATCGATTTATCGTTTTAGTATGTGTCGTTGACAGAAAAACCTCCATTTTAAGCCGCTCAACTTGTTTAATTTAAAACTACTTCTGTGGATTAATTTTATTTAAAGTAAGTTGTTCTCGGTGAAAAATCTAAAAATCTGAAAGAAATTCTCGTTTATTTAACAGGCTAAAGTTAAAATAAAATAGCAATAAAATAAAGATTCGAACAGGACTTGACAAAAAAAAGAGCGGCTGTTTGGCATAAAGATGGCCAAAAATAGAACAAATAAAGATCTATCTGAAGATCAATCAATGGGCATTCTCAACATAGATGAGTTGAAAGGTAAGTAAATAGTATGTTTTAAACTAAACTTAAATATTTTCGTTGCTTCAAGTCTTTGGAGAGTATTCGAGGGGCTCAAATGCATCGGCACACAAGATCAGTGGTCGTCTAAATGTAAGAATTCCGAAGTAAGATTGTGTGCATTATTTCAATTTTATTTTCTTCAAGCACGAACGAATAAAAGCCCTTGAAACATTGCAAAGGCCACGCAAGATAAATTTCTTTCGAAAACCACACGACGTAACCAATAAGGAAAACTCAAATACTCTAAACGAATCTCCCAGTATGTATTTCATCTTCATCTTACAATGTAGCTACGAATAGGGAAATTATCAATGTATTTGCAGAACTCGATCAAACCGATTACGTGTCCTACTGCAAACCCAATACCCTTAATATAACTGACTTAATCACAGATGAGACCATCGATTTAGAAACTTCATCTTCCATTTCATCCGCTACAATAAACACGAAGGTTTCTTTTGAGCCAGCTGAAATAACAGGACGTTCTACACACTACAAAAATGAAAATGTGCAAAATCAGAAGCAGCTTGATTCTAGCACAGCCTGTGCAAGACTTTCGGTTTGCGAAATTCTTGCCAGTTCAAAAGCGTCAAAAGCAAGGAATCTATGTGGTGTTTTGTCGGATCGTAGCTCAAGTAGCTCATTCAACAGCTACGACAATTCCCACAGTTTACCACGCACAGCCGATATGTCTATGTCTAAGAACTCTTTTTCGAAAATTTCTTTTGGCGCTGCTATAAACTCAAATGGATTTTTGGCCTTTGTTAATTCTAATAATGATGGTCAGGATAGTGCTCTAGATGATTTCATTCCCGGTGAGTTAATGCAGTCAAAACTTCTGATAGATGAGATTGCATGGGCACAGCAATACGCTGCGATACCAGCAGCGGCATTGAGTGAACAAGCCAAGGCTCAAGCCAAATGTTCTCCAACAATAAATACAACAAATTTTGATTCGCCATCGCTAACTAAGTAAGTTTATTAGTGATCTCTCAGCACTGATGTATTTAATATAAATTATCTGTGTCTCAGCTCCATGATTGCGGGAAACCCAGATATTTCCTTGGGCGAGTTCTTTGGCAAACGTTCGGAAGAAATATGCAACATAGTACAGGATAAAACCCCAAAAAAATGTCGCACACCAACAGCACTGGTGGATGATGATGATGATACTGTTAGCACAACCTACAGAAATACTGCGCTTGATTCAGCTACGAATATCTCGATCACACCAAAAATTGACAACAAAACTTATAACAAAGTAGCACTTTCTCCGAATAGTAAAAACGATAAACATGAAAGCAAGGATTCTGGAAATTCTTCAGATACCTCTTTTCTGATGAGCATGTCTGCAATCAATCGAGCACTATGTAAGCTATATCATATTTTTTATATATGAAACACCAAAAATAAGAAATGACATGCAAAGTATAATTAACTTAAGGCAAACAATTAGTTAAATTTTAAAACTTACAATATGTGTTTTGATTATGTATTTTTTATGTTTTTTGTGTCGGAAAATAATATAACGAATTCAGCGTTGGTAAAATATTTATTTTCCAGGCAACCTCGATATACAAACAGACGACTCTGACGAGGGTGTCGTCAATAAATTAAAGCTTCACGGTAAGAAACAAAAATCAAACAAGAATTATCGGGATCCTTGTGAAAAAGATACTGAAGTGGAGCTATGTGCAAAATCCGCCGTGCAAAATATTTCATCCGAGCTAAAGCTACACATCGAGGAGTTGCTCATGGAAAACAAAGAGAATGTTAACCCTAACACTTTGGGAAAACCCGGCAACTTATCAGATACTTTAAGCTTTACTGAATCATTACTTAACTCATCCGCAATGAAAACACCCGATCAGTCAATGAGCATAAGAAAGGCACGCTCGCCTCTAACTCCCATTGAGAATATTCCAATCGTTGTAGTAAATGGTATTTAACTAACTTGAATACATTTATATATTAATAATATTTTATTTATTTAAACAGAAGAAGAAGACGCTGATGCTGATATTGATGAATGGCCTTCAACACCAATTAAACTGCCAAACCGTTTAGTGCGCCGAACCAAAACACCAAAGGACAGCAGTGCTCGCAGTGACTACATTTCCATATCTCCTGAAATAGGAAACAGTTTAAACAGTCGCTCTGAACTACCCACAAAGTCGTTGTGTTCAACACGCCTTGATTGTGAAAAGAATACTAGCAATAAGTGTGACTGCAATTCTTCACCGAAACTATCCAAGTCATATAGTTCGGCTGGCCACGTAAGTGGTAATAACTCTCCCTCAATTTGTAGCTCGCGCACCGGCAGCCCAGTCTCCTACGAGCTCTCTCCTCTATCATCTCCACGCAGTTGCCTATCCTCGCAGGCATCTTCACCCTCCGGTGGCTATCATTCACCCCACTTGGATAGCACTAGCAACTCAGACCGTCGGTTTTTAAATGTGGCGGGTGCAGTACGGCGTACCAACTCATCACCGGTCTACAACGAACTAAGCAGTAAATGCTGCAATTTTCCTGTGCGAAATAACTCCAGGACTTCAATGAAGAGTGGCATTAGCGCTGCTGGGCGCAGTACTTCAAGCTGCTCGAACACTAGCGAATTTAGTCACCGTGACGGCAAGCTGATACCTCTAAAGGTGACTTGCTTGGAGCTATCTTGGAGCAGCTCACGGCTACGTAGAGACGTGCGCAAAACGTTACAAGTTAAGAATATTTCAAATAAACGCCTTGTTGTACGTATGGAGGTGCATGGTCCTGGCTTTCAAGTGGTAAGCACTCAAGGCAACACCCTTACGTTGCAGTCACAGGAATGTCGTTCGATAACTATCAATTTTTGTGCCACTGTAATAGGAACTGCAGTTGGTTCTCTTTCTTTTTATTCACCTCATGGCACAACGTCCAATAGTAAGCCCTTTTTGGAAATTCCACTCAATGCCTATGGTGGCCATGCAAGCATATTTCCACGACACATTATCAAGGGTCTAGTGGGTGCGCCGTTTTTACCAATGGGTGACTTGAGAGAGTTGCACAATCCTTTGGAGCAAACTTTTGAGCTATACAACAAGGGTCCATTGCTTGGTTTTGCTAGTATAAGCATAATGTCCAGTGGTCTTAGCTTGCCAAGAATTTATAATGCATTCGAAATTATTCCGGATCGTATGCTGATTGCGCCTGATAGCTCGGTCACTGTACGCGTTATTTTCCGTCCAAAGCGTGAGGACATAAAAAATATTTATAAAAACATATCGTCAGTTCTTAACTTGGCTAATATGCATGTCATAGTTGGTGATGAGGCACATAGACAACGTGTACGTCGGCTGATTGCACGCATGTCACCCGAAGAACGTATCAAAATGGAGTCTGCATTCTTAGATAAGCTCTGGCTAGAGTTCAATAATGAAGTGGAAATGAGCGAGCTAGAGGCATTTAAAGAGGAACCAGACGTTGCTATGGACTTGCTTTGCACTTTGCACACTTATGAGGTATCGCTTATACTTAATAATGATGGTCTGAACGAGACCACGATCAACTCCTCCATTTCGTGTCCCGATGCTGATGAAACTGTGCTGTTTCGCACTGTTTACGCAGCATCGCCAACGCCACAACAAATGTTAGCACCAGTCGATGAGCTGCTCGAGGGTACTTTAGTCGCCGATGATGACCGCGCAGTAAGTTCAACACGTGAGGGCAGCTGGTCAGTGCGTCCGAATATAATAGAGTTTGATTTTATGGCTGAGCGGTGTCAAAATCGTGTTTCGCTGCTGATAAGAAATTCATACAAATCACGCCAGTACTTTGAGGTTGTTTGTAACTGTAAGGATTTGTTGCAATTCACGCCGAGCGACGGATACGTACAGCCTGATGGTGGACAAATTGAGGTTGAGGTGAATACAAAGCATGAACGTGCACCAACTGATATACGCAGTCGCGAAGTGATGATAATGGTAAGTGTCTTTAATTGCATTTTATTAAGTTTGGATGCACTGAATATGCTCTAATTTCGCTCAGGTTTATTTGGAAAACGAACGCATTACGGTGCCCGTTAAAATACCTGATGATAACTTTGCTTAAAAGCGCTCCATTCAACACTCTGCCTGCCTGTGTTTTTAATTAATATTATTTTTAAAGTTTTAAGCTGTTATTATATATATTTGCTTATTATATGTATTTTTTAACTTATTTTATATGCAAATACTTGTGTTTTAAATGTTCTTTTACCTGTTCCAATAAAAATTCTTTTCTTTACGTAATAAGATAACTTTTCTGATGGTTTTTTTTCTTGAATTTAATTTACAAGAAAAGCGATCCCATTGTGCCAATTACCGTGAGATAAGCCTTCTTAATATCGCATATAAGATCCTGTGGAGCGTTTTATGTGAAACTTTTCCATTGTAAACTAACTGATTGGACTTGACCGGTGTGGCTTCAGATCTGGAAAGTCTACCATCGTCCAGATCTTCACGCTATGACAAATCTTGGAGAAGACCGAAGAACAACAAATCAACTCCCACCATCTCTTTGTCGACTACAAAAGCCGCCTTCGACAGCTCAATAACGAATCACCTATACTCCTATCACCTAACAATACCTCCGTCAAGGTTGTGAAGGACTTCGTCTATCTGGGATCCAGCATTAACTCAACCAACGATATCAGCATTGCGATCAAACGAAGTATAACTCTTGCCGACAGGTGTTATTTTGGGATCAGTAGGCATTTGAGAAGCAGGGCCCTCTAACGACTAACGAAAATCGAGCTCTATAAATGGCTCATCATGCCTGTCCTACTTTATGCATCACAAACACATGGACGCTGAAAAGTTCAGATGAAAAGACTTTAGGAGCTTCGAGAGAAAGATCCTTCGTAAGATCTACGGATCAATCTGCGTCAATGGCGAATATCAAATACGGTGGAATGATGAACTGTACGAGTTGTACGCCGACATTGAAATAGTCAAGCACATTAAAATCGAGAGGCTTCGCTGGCTTGGTCATGTTCAGCGCATGAAAAATGATGCTTCAGTAAAGAAAATATTCGATTCAGTACTCAGCGGTGGTCAACGCAGAAGAGGACGACCGCATTTTCATTGGAAAGACCAAGTAAAAGTTTCAAAGATCTGGGACTACGCCCTATCCCTGCAAACATTGGCTTTGATCGGCGTTCGCATACGGCTGCAATATTGCAGCAGTACTAAAGCATCACGTTCTATGACCGAACGAAATAGTATTGACCTCTTCGTCAATTAACAAATTGATTTAAAATGTCATTATCTTGCGATTGCTCGGTTGTTCTAAAAACTATTTAACGCCAAAACACATAGGAGGCATTCATGCTTCAAGCATCTGACACTTGAGATTGCATATACATATTCTTATGAAGTAGGAGCATTCCACGACCACGTACAGACCAATTCAACTTTTTTTTGAGTTTATTGTACAGACAAGTCTCAATTTACACATTTTAAGTGAAGTCCTTTTGTCTAATTGAATAAATTGAATTTTATTTATTCATTGTACGTTTAAACTTTCTTTAAATTTTATTAAATTAAAGAGAACAAAATAAGACATCTACTGCCACGGGTCAGAAGGGTCCAGTCAACTAACGTTGCAAATCGTTGTGTTCGATTACAAATTTTAGCGAAAGTTACTAACATAGGGAATAGGTATTTGAAAGCTTAATTCTTATTATTCAAACATGATTTCGGCGCAAAAAGATTTCAAATAAAGTCCACAGTTTTTTTTATATTATAATTACACATCGTCACGTGGAGACAAATCACGTCACGTGCCTAACAGACTGACAATGTTTTAGTTTAATTAGGTAATTAAGTACTTAGGTAGTTAAGTAATAATGTAATTTAGTAATTAAAAAACAAATTTAGTATATTGTCCTTCCTTGCTTCAACCATTTTTTCATTATCTTTAGCCAATGCCTTCCATTTTTACTAAAACAAAAAAGTTTACGAAACATTTACAAAAAATTTACGAAAAAGAAAAACTACATTTTTGAAACATTACAAACGATTTTATCATCATGGTAAATGAATAAATTACTTGAATTAATAAAATTTAAATTTTTGTCTTGGATAATATAAAATAATAAGTTTTTAATAAGTTTAAGTTTTTTGGTTACTTCCACTTTTCTGTGGAATGCCCCAGTAGCATGTATGCATAACCCGAAGTACTTGCGATCCGCCCAACAGTTCTTTGAAAGATGGATCGCTTTTCGATCGCCCAAGCGATGATTTCGCGATTCAAGAAAAATTTTCAAAATCTTCATTCATTTCGGCGGCCGTTAGAAGATCAATCGTTTTTTGATCGCCTAAGCAATGAATGTGCGATTCAAGAAAAATTTTAAAAATCTTCCTTCATTTATTTCGGCAATCGTTGGATGATGGATCGCATTTCGATCGCCAGCGATGAATGCGGGATTAAAGAAAAATTCTCAAAATCTTCCTTCGCTCATTACGGCGATCGTTGGAAGTTGAATCGCTTTTCAATCACCCATGCGATGAATTCGCAATTCAAGAAAAGTCCTCAAAACCTTCCTTAGCTCATTCCGGCCATCGTTGGAAGATGGCTTTTTTAAAAATTTTCGAAATCGATCGTTGGCTATTCTGTATACTTCTCCACTAAAAATAATCACTGAAAAAATTTAAAAAAATATTTTTTGTTTTGAATTGCTGTATGGAAACTGAAAATATTCATATCAGCAAGATTTGCAATGGTCTGCATGTAATGTAAGAATTCTCTGAGTGGTGCATGCAACGACTTTATTGAATCTATAAACTAAAAAAAAACTGTTAATTAAGTGAACTGAGGAACAAGCGTAGCTTGCTGATATTTGTTGATGTTTGGAAATTCTTATTTAATATTGGGGGTTGGAATTAGTTTTAAAGGTTTTCTAAGAGATGGCGTAACTATCAATAGATCGCATCGGACACACCTGTGACTATATTCATTTCAAAGCACATTGTCTAAGCTTCATTTTTCAGTATGTGTCATTCCACTGAAGTGTAAACAACATATATTTTTTTCTCTGTGAACATGTCGACTTTCGTTCCAACAAAACGCAATTTGCGGGAAGGTTTACTTTTGTGCTTCCATTTGAAGAAAAAAGCGGTTGAAGCACAACGCACGCTTACTGAGTCTTACGGGGACTATGCTCCATCGATTTTTACTTGTGAGTACTAGTTCCGTCGGTTTAAAAGTGGTGATTTTGATACGGAAGACAAAGAGCGTCCGGGCCAGCCGAAAAAGTTTGAAGATGAGGAATTGGAGGCTTTGCTCGATGAAGACCCATGTCAAACCCTTCAAGAATTGTCAGAATCATTGGGAGTCGACTTATCAACGGTCGGCAAACGCTTGAAGGCCATGGGAATGATTCAAAAGCAAGGAAATTGGGTGCCGTACCAGTTGAAGCCGAGAGACGTTGAACGGCGATTTTGCATGTGCGAACAACTGCTTCAACGGCATAAAAGGAAGAGTTTTTTTCATCGTATTGTCACTGGCGATGAAAAATGGATCCATTACGATAATCCGAAGCGAAAAAAAATCGTGGGGACCACCCGGCCATGCATCAACATCGAGGGCCAAGCCGAAAATTCATGGCGCCAAGCTTATGCTGTGTATTTGGTGGGATCAGAAGGGTGTCGTGTACTATGAGCTGCTAAAACCTAACGAAACCATCACTGGGGAACGCTACCAACAACAACTGATGCAATTGAGCCGAGCATTAAAGGTTAAACGGCCGGAATATGCCAAAAGACACGACAAAGTGGGTTTTCAACATGACAACGCACGGCCACATGTTGCAAGAACCGTCAAGGAAACGTTGGAGGCGCTGAATTGGGATGTGCTACCCCACCCGCCTTATAGCCCAGACATAGCCCCTTCCGACTACCACCTATTCAGATCGATGACGCATGGCTTGGCTGAGCAGCGCTTCACTTCTTACGAGGATACCAAAAAATGGGTCGATTCGTGGATTGCCTCAAAAGACGAATCGTTCTTCCGGCGCGGAATCCATATGCTACCAGAAAGATGGGAAAATGTTGTAGCTAACGATGGACAATACTTTGAATAATATACATTGTACCGTTGTTTCTAAATAAATGCTCAAAAACCGAAAAAAAACCTTTAAAATTAATTCCAACCCCCAATACAACTTTATCTGAAACTGTGCGTACATCAACCGAAACTACAATAAAAGACTAACATTTAATTTTGTTTATGAGAAACTCACATTTGAACCAATTTCTTTGATTGACTTTATTTTTATTTACTGGTTAAAAGTAATGAATTCTTGTTAAAATTGTCTCTTGATTGTTAAAATAAGTTTGGCAAATATATCTAAACAAGGATTTTCAAGTATCATATAATATAAAAGATCAATCAAGTACAGTCAACTTATTTAAGTTTAAGTTGATTTTTATAATATATATTTTTATAAATTTACTTAAAAATAAACAGAACATCATAAAAAAAAAATAAAAGGCAGCTTTAATAAAGTGCTCATTGTTCTGTTAACTTACATTAAAACTATTGTGTTTGTTTAAGTAAAACCTAATCTTTAATGATTTCAATTGAATTACACTCTGAGTGTTCATTGTGTGCAATTGTTTTAAGCTCGTCCACAATTTCATTGTCTTCGATGTCGCACGAATCCATATGATCTGGCAAATCGCAGCCTAGATAAGCATCGTTGTCCACACAATATTTAATATAGCTGCGCCAACAATTGTCCAAAGATAGCAAGTGTGGATTACCAAAAATAAACATTAAGTAACGAGCACGAGATATAGCAACATTCATGCGTTTGGAGCACTGAACAAATCCCAAGGAATGGCGTAAGTCACTGACTATAAGTTTTTGTGATGACCGCACTGTGGTTATTAATATAATATCACGTTCCTACAGTAAAACAAGACATGTTTATTTACGATTTCGTAAGAGCTGTATTCAAACAAACCTGTCCTTGAAATTCTTCAACAGAGCCAATTTTTGGCATAGCTATATCGGCTGTTATGAAGAGACTGCGTAAATGTTTCACTTGCTTCATATATGGCGTTATGATCCCGATGTTTTCAGGTTGTATATTTTGACGATAGAGCTGTATAGTCATAAGAAATACCTTAATGGAAAAAAAAACGTTAAAGGAAACTCAAGAACTGATTGAAATTAGTTTTTCTCTATCTCCACAATTATTACATTTTTTGCCTCCACTGGATTATACCAAGATGGTGAATCTTTTTCTTGCATATTTTCGCTACGTACGCCATTGAAAAATACACCATGTGATTTTGAACGAGTCTCAGATTTAGGGAGTAACACATCCAGTTTGAGTAAAAGATCAGCTTCGCGAGAATCACGTTCCTTTACCTCCGGTAATAGCTCGGAATCATAGAATAAGTCGTTGTAAACATTGAGTATTGACGGCAAGGCACGATAATTATTGACGAGTTTTGTGACCAATCGAGGATCGTAGCCGTATGTATCTGGAAAACGTAGCTTATCTTTGAAGTAAGGTGATCGTTTTAGTATGCGTTCCAGAAATGATAATGAAAAGCCACAATCGCCTGCATAACGGTTAATAACAATGGCTTGCAGCTGATGTGGATCTCCCGCTAATACAACCTGACCACGCGCCTGTGAAACTTGAGTGATTGCAACCATAACTTCTGGCTCTGTGCATTGACCTGATTCGTCGATAAGAACATGAGTGAAATGATTGGAGGGAAAACCCATTTGTAGAAAAGTTCCAAGTGTAGAACAAGTGCTTATTGTGGCACGATGACGTCCGAGATATTTCATTTGGCACTTCAGTTTGAGACCAGAATCGGTGATAATCATCTGAGAATATAAATCATATACTTCAATTAGACATGTTTGATAGACAGAAGGTATATGCATTTCGGATTGCGTGCTCATTCTCATATCCAAAATTGTCAAAGTCAGCTTTTTGCGAATGAGAGCAAAAGAAAATGAATGGCCGCATTCAGCGGATTCAATAGTTGGTAACAGACTGTTTTGTTAAAATTTGCTGAAACACTGAAAGAACGCTGCAAATTTGAGTGAGAAACCTTTGCAATCAAATTATTTACATAATTATAATAATTAAATTCAATAATTTTCAACTTAACGGTATCGCTATCATAGCAGTTCACAATAGTTTACTCCAATGAATGCGGTCAATTTTCGCTTTCTCATCGTTTCCAGATTTTCTATGAGCTGTCAACTTCGTTTTGACAGTCTGTCTCTCCGAAATGCATATTTAAATTTATTTAAAATTTGTACAGAGCTATTTCTTATTAACTATTATAATAATTTAAATTTTCAAAACCATTAATAGAGCACATTTTTTATAAGCTTTTATTTAACTTGCTTCGTTTGTATGTCCGTCAAAATTTGCAAAGCATTATTCGAACCCTTTTTGCTATCCGATTAAGCTGAAATTTAGCTTACATATATAAGTCCGGTGACAATGCAATAGTATGATAAAATTGCTTGCCACACCCCCTTTTACCGCCCACAAATCAATAAAAATGCTATATCACCAAAACAACTAGGCTGATTAAGCTGAATTTTTGGCAGTAAATTTCCTTCAAGTAGAATGGGGTTTGGGTAAAAATGTGCCACACCCATTTTTACCACCTACAAATCAATAAAAATGCGATATTTTTAAAACTATAAAGCTGGTTCAGCTGAAATTTTGGCAGTAAATTTCCTTCAAGTATGGGATAAGGTTTGGAAAAAAATTTGGCCACACCTCTTACCGCCCACAAATACAAAAACGTAAGGTTTTGAAAATAAAAGATGTTAACAAACTTTTAAGACTAAAAAGCAAAAAATAAATAAAAAGTAAAAAAAAAATTTATAAATAAACTTGTTTAAAAGAAAATAATAAATTTAGCTGGCATTTGTCTCATATGCATATAGTAGGTATATTATAGATTCAGAAGAACCCCTCTCTTGGTTACTCATCATTACATTAAAACCGTACTCCAATAAGTAAGTTCTAGGAACGAATTTATATTTAGAAATAATCAAAATCTGAAATACATTTCAATTTAAAAAATAAAAAAATTTTTAAATATATTCGTCCCTAGAACTTACTTATTGGAGTACGCTTTTATTATGATGATGAGTAACCAAGAGAGGAGTCCTTCTGAATCTATAATATACATATGTGACAAATCTCAGTTAAATTTCTTTTTTTAGTTCACGTTTTGTTTTAAATAAAAGCTTATTTCTAAATTCGTAACATTTTTGCACGGAGAATAACATTGCTATCGATCTTCATATCGTTGCATTGCATCGCTTTGTTGCTTACCATTGCACATTCTGTTTTCATTCATTTCGCAAACGACTGAGACAGTGATTACAAGCAGATGATATGGCAATTACAATTTGACTTTTACTTTTGATCGAAAAAATAAGTTAAATTGTAGCTTTTATTTTTGATCAAAATAAAATCGGTCAAAAAATAACGACTATTTTATTGTCTATTAAAAAAAATCAGAAAAATTAAAATCATTAAAGATTATTAGTCCTTAGCTAACAAGCATCACATTGCTATATTCAAATATTGAATAGACTAATTCTTTTCATCTGACTTTTTCAATAAGGATTTCGAAAATAACTGTTATTTTCGGTCCCTGGTCAAAATAGCTGTGATTGGTGTTGGCTCTTTTTAAAGTGTTGGTGATACTTAAAGCGTTGGCTTTACTCAAAATTTTAAAACATGTTTTCTTGGAAAAACAGTATGTAATACATTAATACATCCTACCACTGACAGACGAAGGATTTTAAAGTTCTGAGTACGCAGATACCATTCTAGGCAAGACTTCTTAAAATTAAAATTAAAAAATAGTTTAAAAGTTAAAAGGTGTGGCTAACAGGTGACATTGAAAGTTTAACGTGTGAATTCTATTGGCAAAAGGCGCTAACCAACATACAAACTACTTTAATTTTGTACCACCGATAGACGAAGGATTTTAAAGTTCTAAGTACGCAGATACCATTCTAGGCAATACTTCTAAAAATTAAAATGAAAAATAGTTAAAAAGTTCAAAGGTGTGGCAACAGGTGGCATTGAAAGTTTAGCATGTGAATTTTCCGGCGATAGCCCATATACAAACTACAAATCACGAAAGATTTGAAAGTTCTTAGTATGCAGATACCATTGTAGACAGGGCTTCTAAAAATGAAAATTAGAAATATTTTGAAAGTTAGCGATATTGAAAGTTATATATATATGAATTTTTTTCCTAAATTTTATAAAACCGACCGATGAAGGATTTTAAAGTTCTGAGTATGCAGATACTATTGTATGCACGCACTGCTACTTATATATAAAATTAAAACCCTCTTAATGGGAAGAATATGAACAGTTCAAAATATTTAAAATTGTGATTTATAGAAGCCGTCAAACTTCAAAATGCGTTTTTCTCCAAACTTGCTTTATGTGTAAAATTTTATTCCGTAAAAAATTATTTTATTTTATGCACTAGAGTGCCTTAAGTACATCAAAAAGTTTTGAAAGTATATTCGGTCACGCTGGGTAAAATTCCCCTTTAACTTTTTTCCAAAAAGTAATTTCTATTTTTTCAGTTTTTTAAAATGAAATTTTTGATCAATAAATAATTCGTTTCCTTTTAACAAGGTAAAAAGGTGCAGTGTGACCTTTAATAATTTGCTTGGAGATGTGACTGGAAATACTAAAAGGAGCGTTGATTATGTACGAAAATTTTTTCAAAATTTACTTTATTCTTTACTAGGAGTGTCTTTTATTCAACAAGTATATTAAGTATTAAAGTACACCAGAAAGTAGTGCATTTTATTTAATAGAAGGGGTGTATTTGGTTCACTGGAAGTACTAGAACTATATTTTATACACATAAAGTAGTGCATACATTCATCTAAAAATTTTTAAAAAGATCCAAATATTAGTGTAAGAACGTTGTGCATTTCGAGCTTAAAATGTTAGGACTGAGCCGACTTAAAATGTTAAGACATAAATAAAAAACTCAAAACTATAATAAAACAGATTTAACGATCCCATGATCTTGTTAGACAATTGTAGATGGAAATAAAAATTAATTTCACCCAGGATTGAAATAATACTTATATCTTATTTACAACAAAAGCCTACCGCATCATCACTTGTTCCATCGGCGGCTATGTCCACTGTCGCACAGTATTTCATCAGATGCTCGGGTATCAAATCCTTTTCAATTTGATTTTGTGATACAAGCCGCACAAAGTCGCCTGGCTGCAAGATTCCACTTTCAATGATGCGAGTTGTTATCAAATCAGCCGAACTATTTGAAGGTGCGCCGACTAGCAAACGTGCGCTGGGTAAATTTTTCACCAGTTGTAGAACGGTTTCCACCAAAGTTACTGTCTTTCCCGTACCGGGTGGTCCAAATAGCACGTAAGGCATGTTTTGTGCTTCGCCACGCAAAATATTGCAAATAGCTTTCTTTTGTACTACATTTAAGGACTTATTGTACCATGGGCGCGATGAATTTTTAAATAGAAGATTATAGTTTTCGTCCAACTTAACATTGAGCTGTAATTGTTCACGTAATTGAATTCTTGATGGAAATAGAAAAGATTCTCCCAGATGTCTAACAATGCGATTAACTGCAAAGTGTTGCTTGCGAAAGCCGTAACGTGAAAAATAAAACTCCAGGCGATAATCTTCACCGTTATATTTGCTTTGGAAACCGGAATTAAACTTCAATAGTACGCGATTAAAAAGTACTTTATGTATAACGCCATCGAAACTACGTGTTTCATTACCAGAATCACTCCAGGGATTAATCGCACGCACTATGTCCCCAAGCACAAGTGATGGTCTTCGCTCGGCCAGATTCTCAATGACCAGTGAAAGGAATTCACCATCACGAGTAAAATGTGCACGTTCACGATCGTAGTTACGAAAATTTACAAAATACTCAATTTCTTCCAAGTGCAAAAGTGTCTGAAAGCGACGCGTATAGTTTGAAAATTTTAGATCTTCATTGAGACAGGGAAACAATGCCTCGATGGTTTTCAACATTTCCTGTCGTTTCACAGTGGTAAGGAAGGTGTCACGAAGTCGTTCTGGCACCTCATAAATTGGTATACGCTGTGCGACAAAGCGTCGCTTTGCAGCCAATCCGACGCCTGGTATAATTTCCCTTTTCTTCGACCACACTTGATTGGCATAGTGTCGGGAGCGCTGCAAAGAATGGCGTGCAGTTAAGGAGGCAGTTGTTGCTGCCACCATGTTTTCTTTATTTGTATCTGCACGTGCTGCAGCAGCAGCTTCTTCACCTTCGAATACAGAAAAACATACATGGCGGCGCACTCGGAACATATTAAAATGTTTAAAATGAATTATGAAGCTTGCACGTGTTTCGCCATATGAATGAGATTCCGCTTGGATACGCAAAACGCGAGACTCGCCTTTCATCAGGTTGAACGGAAAATCTCCACAAGTCGTGGACTCAATCAGACGTAGTGAAGAACCACGGCGTTGGTCAGGGAATTCAATGCTTTTAGCCGTTACTTTTCGGTCACAAATGTTCGATATGCAGACATCAAACTCTTGTTTTTCGAATGTAGTTGAAAAGATGCAACGTATGTCATCCGTAACGGTAACTGAATGATTTCCACTACGCTGCGAAGGTGTTACTTCTGGCGAAAGTAATGCTGCACCACTATTGCATTCTTTTAAAGATAGACGCACACAACGCCAAACATAGTATCCCTACAAAAAAATACTGAATCTGTTTTATGAATTCTGGAGTGTCTACACTTACTCTTTCGCATTCAATAAGATCTGCATCGACAATGTCGCCAACATTCAGTTTGGAACTCGAAGGAGAGACATCAAAAGTAAAATAGACATCCTTATTTAGAACTCCCCAGTCCGAGCTAATCTTGCTTACCGTACATGTTTCGTTTTTCAGCATGCGTGCCGGATGTATGCTTACCTCCTGGAGTATTTCACCTTGCTTGTCCACAAAATGTTCGTCGCTTTGCACGTTGCAACAAACATAAACACGGTCACCCTCTACGGGCACAAAATTTATTTCCACATCGTCCAGATTAACATTCATTGTCTTGTAGTCGGTGTCGATTAGAATGGAATCTCGTTTCCTCGACGTTATGAGACCAAGTATGTTGCGTTGATGAGTGTTGAAGTATTTAGGTTTCTCATTTTTAAGATCTGCGATTTGTTGGTCAATCTATAGAGCAAAAAATTGTATTAAGTTTTAAGTTAACAGAAACGCAATAGAATATTTGGAATGGGAAAATAATGCTTACTTTCGCAGCGGTAGGCATTTCTTCGTCCCAAAACAAGTCAATGACTTGCTCGATTTTAACCACTTTTATGTGATCGCTGTGGGAACCCTGATAGGCTAAATACTCTACACGACAGCCGACTTTGAGATCATTAAAAACCGCCAAAGCGACATTAATATCGAAGAAGATGGCATGGTCAATAGTACCATGATTGCTCTTGAGCGTGGTGATTACTCCTGCGATAAGTAAAAATATAAAATTCCATTTTCTAAGTTTAAGATAGCTGTTTTTTTTTAAATACCTATCCTCTTAAAGCAGTCGCTTTTATCAATGATGCCATTTATTTGCTGCTCACTTGTGTTGCTAAATGCTCCAATAACATTGTGCATGGACGATTCTTCACCGCCACCTGCTTTTATGTTCTCCTTTTCTAGCTCTGCTTCTAGCTGAAGTTGTTCTTGTTCAAATTTTTCTCGCAGTGCAATTCTTTGTTTCTCAGCATCGAAAGAAACCCAGAGGTTTTTAAAAAGCGACAACATTTTGATATTCGTTTTTTTTTAGTTACTCAACACAAAATTAAGATGAAGCAATCGAAACAGTGATATATTAGATTCAGGTGAATGTCGGTTATTGCGTGACACGTTTATCGACTGATTCATACATCCAGTCAGTATCGTTGATGAAATTCAATTCTTTGCGCAGGTTCTGGATACGTTTAAGGTGATTCTCCGTGGACGTTATCTTTAAACCGCACTCGCTCAATATGAGTGATCTATATCGCGCAAAGGTTTTCTCAGATTGCGTTTCGGGTTTCTTAGGCTATGTTTGAGCGTTTGAAAAAGTTATAATTTTCTATACAAAAACCATTCACCTCGTTTAAAGTGTCCGATGTACCAGGTCCTTCTGTGATGCTGGCCGTCTCATTAGACATTTCTATCGCATGGCCAAACTTACGGTGTAGAGCGTTAATATTCTGAATTTATCACAAATTTCAACCAACTACTTGAAAGGACTATTTTATTTGCACTCACTTTTTATTCTGAAACTTTAATAGCGGCTTTGTTTATTTTCCTAACCTCGCAAATATTTCTGTAATTATATGCTATCAACGTTGCCAGTCAAAATTCGGAACAATTCCCACGAAAAATACCTTTTTCCACAGTAACATAAATTATATACCACCAAAATTCCCATGGTTAAGGTTAACACAAAAATTCCCACCGCAAAAAATTCCAAAAAAATCCCATGATCATTAAAAATTACCATGAAAATACCACTCGTAAACTTATAGCTTTACGCTTCTTTATATATACGTCGTTCATCGAATACCATTAATAAATTTTTGCGTAATAGAAGTGAAAAATAAATTTTTAAGAAGAAAATTCCCGAATTCCCATGCAATTAAAAAATACCACGCTTGATTAAAATATACCATGGGAATTAAAAAAAAATTCCCAAGACCAATTAAAAATTACCACGAATGGGATTTTTCCCACATTACTGGCAGCCTTTTATATTACTTTAAAAAATAAAAGTGATGCTTGGGCAATGTTGCACAAGGATGAATATTCATACCATTTGGGGTACCTTTTAGGCCTTTTCCACACTTAGTCAATGCAATTCCAACACAACTTCAACGCAACAGCGAAAAAGTTGTAAAGCAATGCAGCAATAAACCGAATGCTTTCAGACTTGCTTCAAAAGTCATGCAACATATAATAATTGTTATTATATAATAACTCATGTTTTTCGAATTCTTGCACTGATTTAATATTAAACACTTGCTCATTCATCTTGCAAACTATTTCTTCTTCTTTTAGATTCTATTAGGAACTAATTAATTAGCTTATTCACCTTGATTAAAATAAAGCCTACTGCACTACAAATACTTGAATTCACAAAAAAAAACAAATTGATGCAACACGTCGCCGATGAAAATTGCGGAAAGCCGCGTTGCGTTGAACAGGTTGAGAATGTGTCGAGAACTTGTTGCGTGCAAGTTGCTTAATCTGAAGGTTCCGGTACAAATACACAGGCTAGCAACTTGAGTTGGAGTTGCGTTGACCAAGTGTGGAAAAGGCCTTACTGTTATTTACAAAGTACCAAAACGTATCACATATGTCCAAAAATACATTAAAGGGCTTACACATCAGCGAGCAGGTTCAACGAGCGGCAGCCATGTTCGAGCCCGTTCGCTAGTTAAGAAGCTAGTTCGAGAGTTCGTTGAACCTGTTGGCTGGTTGGCAAAAATTTTTGATTTTCTCCATCGAACAAGAGTTGTTCGACGAACGTGTTCTATAATTTGAACGTAAGCGTCATACTTAATGAAATGAAAGCTGCAAAGAGCTTTAACAAAATGATGGCGAAAAACAAGAAAAAATCGCATGCTTGACGAACATGTTCGTTCAACTTGAACGCTAGCTTTTTTCAACTGGTTCGCCCCGCCATATTGTTAGACAAACAAGTTCGCTAATGTGTAAGCCCTTTTACAATAAGCGTAATCATCTAAACGAGCGAATTTCCCGTTTAAACATATATGCTGTTTTATGTGGTAGCTCCATGCACGCACCTTCACTTTTTGTGCAATTTTTGACTGTTGATAAACATTTGAAGAAAATGTCGGTATTAAAAAAATAAAAATAAATGAATATCGAAAAAAGCAATTTAATAAAATTAATTTAAAAACTTATTTTTTCATGATATTTAATATTAGAGAAGAAGAATAAAAAAGAGCTGACTTCGGCTTTGGACAAGTAACAGCAGTGCAAAACTTTTGCAAACGATTGATGCCAGCTAATATGCAAAGGTGGAAAAATGCACAGTTTGTACAGTATATGAGGGTTTTGTGCATTTAGATGAATACCATATGTCTTTAAGCGTCTTATTATTGAAATTTATAAGATCTGTAAAATTGTGCTTTTCTTCTAATCAAATTTATTCTGAAATTTATGTAAAGACATTTGCAATTGTAGATGGTTAACTTTCAAATGAATGAAAAAATTCAAATATTTTTTGTTATTATGTGGCATGGATTGGCAAAATGAAAATTTTGTATTTGTAAGTATAACAGCGATTAAAAATCTTACTATAAAAATTTTAAAAAGTAAGCGAGCATCAGGCAGAGCATTGACTGATAAAATTATTTCGGGAAAAAACATTATCCATTATATATAAATGGAATTGCTAAAAATCACGATAAAAAGATTTTATATTGATATGCATTTTTATATGTTCTGTTCTGGCATTTTATATGAGGGTTAATGCCACAAAGGAAGAATGGGGAATTACAAGAAAGATACTAAATCATCATTATTAGACAAATATGTTTTTTTTTTTGCTTCTGTGTCTAAGCTGTTATGCAATGGCTTGTTTTAGTATTTTAAGATCTTAAAGCTAGCCACGGATAAAAGAGAAATTAATACTTTGCGAGAAAGGGAAATATATAGTAGGCTGTCCGGTATGACGTTTTAACCACAAATCAAATTGGAAATCAAATTAAAAATATGCAACTTTTACTATTTTTCTTTTTATTATACTTTTTAATTTTATATTTTTCGTTGAGATTCATCTTTTTCTTTTACAAATATGCAGTAGAAGCAAGATTGAGTTGCGCTACGCACAGAACTTCTTGAGAAATAATTTCCATTTTTTCCATTCTAGCTATTTGTATCAGCTGCAACGTTTGACCGTTTGTGATCTGTATTAGTTGCAGGTCAGCTGCTGCAATAGCGCTTGCGGATAGTGGACAGCACGGAATGCAGTGCAACGGGCTTAGATTGTTGCTTTTTGGTTGAGACCATCTTGCTGTTCTAACACAGTTTGCTGCGGCAGCGTAGTAGGGGGGGGGGGGAGACAGCAATTGTGTTTGATTTTGTGGCTGGCGTGTTGTTGTTTTATAAATTGTTTGTGTATAATTAAGTTTTTATCCGCCACCAGCTGAAAAAGTGAAGAATTTTCGATTTTTTCCAGTGTTGAAAACTGGCAGTTTAGGATTTTTTGTCACTTGATGTTGTTTCTCCACACGCATTGAAAAATGTATGGCTTTTTGTGTGTGCTGCTCACTTTGAATTTTTCAGATACTGAAAAAGTCATTGTCATAACAGCATTAAAATGACCCTCACATTTCCAATAAGGCTATTCACAGTTTAAGCGTACATTTAACAAATTGCATTTATAGTATTTGTTATTGTTTAAACTGTGAGCTAGAGTTGGGTCGTTCCGGACCTGCATAGTTCATGGAACTATGTTCAGTCTCGGACATAGTTCCAATCATTCCATCTGTACGATTTAAGCATGTTCAAACAGTTCCGATTGCAATAACATTTTTTTAATTGAGCAACATCTCTTTCGCACTTACAAATTACAAATTAAAAATGATATATCGTCATTCCAGTTGTGTGCATTGTTCAGCATTGCTGTTTATTTTTGCTTTTAACATATGAAACAGAACAATCACGAAATGACATTGAGCATGCTTTTGTTACTTTCATTCTTATAAAGAGAACTGCTGGAACTATATAGTTCCGCGAACATGCTTAAAGCTGATGAACTATATAATTCCGCGAACATGCTTAAAGCTGATGAACTATATAGTTCCGCGAACATGCTTAAAGCTGATGAACTATATAAATCCGCGAACATGCTTACAGCTGATGAACTATAAGATGCAACTGCAAATGATTTTCAGCAACTTTATAAATTTGCAACATGAACTTTATTTACTAATTGAAATTATTTACTAAATGATAGAAGTTAATTTTTTATATAAACTAAAGAAATGTTTTTCTTTAATTAAAAAATATAGAAATAAAAAAATATTGAATTGTTCTGCAGTTCAAATAAACAAAGGAACTAAATAGTTCCGCGGACATGCTTCAAATTCCCTCTGTAGTTCAACAAGCAGACAAGCCAAATAGTCTATACAGTTCAAATAAGCAAAGGAACTAGATAGTTCCGCGGACATGTTTCCGTGAACTAGTTCCTTTCTTCAAAAGAATCGTTCCATGTCCGTTCGGTCTCTGGAACTGTTTAGCACAAGCCTACTGTGAGCACTCCACGATGTGACTGTCGTCTTAAAAAATTATGCAACCTTTTGATGTATGTAATATGTAAACTGTGAATAGCCTAACTGTCTGTTTAGGTCTTTTATATTTTTCATATACATTTTATTTTAAAAGTACTTTTTTATTTGCAGCCGATACAACCCTGGCTTGGAATTTAGACACCATAGTTGCCATAATTTCAAATATTCATTCATTTTGCTTTGATATTTACACACGCTGCAACTAATTCTACGTAAACTTTCTCCAACTTCAGATAAATCATTCATAACACACAGGTGAATACTCCTCCGATTGATACCAAAATTGCACGAATTAAAGTTCAATTATTTCTCTCGTAACAAGATTTCAAACAAAAAGCTACGAGCGCTTACAGCCATTTTTTGACAAAATAACAAAACTTGCCCAGTATTTTCAATGGCCCATTATCATAGTCAAAATAAAGTCGACTTTAAATTTAGTGCAAGCTTTTTGACAACATATTATATTGAAAAACTGTCAAAAATACTTATTCTAAATTTAGAGACTGACTTTTATGTTGACTATGATAATGGGCCGTGGCGGCCGTAGCCTAGTGGTTAGAGTGCGTGGCCCCTAAGCTAAAGAACCTCGGTAGCCCGGGTTCAATTCCAGCTCAGACAGAAAGTTTTTTCAATTGAATTAATTTTCTATTCGGTCGTCACCTCTCTGCAGACAATGGCAAACCTCAGAGAGTAAAAATTGCCATGTAAAGCTTCTCGAGAACATAAGCCGTTCGGAGTCTGGATAAAACACGTAGGTCCAGTTCTCGATCATTTGTGATGAAACATTTAATAACACGCACAACGCAATTGATCAATAGAAGCTAGGTCAAAGTCCTTCCAAGGGCTGAAATGGCCAGTTTATTTTATGATAATGGGCCATTATTTCTATGTGTTTTTTGACAGGTCATAAATTTTTCATCAATTGACAGCTCAAGAAATATTTCAAGAGATAAATTTCATGATGTTAGCGGTCTACACTTGCAATATTAATGTCATGAATTATTCCATGAGATCAAATATTTTAAGTGTAGACATTACGTCTGTTTTCGTACTCGATTCAAGTAACTTGAAGATGCTTGAAAGCGTTATTTTACAAATTGTAAATCTCGAGAGAGAAGAATAGCATGCAAAATGACACTCTCTATTCTATTACAATTACTTGAAGTTAGTACGGGAACAGACCTATTGCATGATTTAATTATATATAAGGTTGAGTAAGCTGAGAGCACATATCTGTCGGCGAATGTCAAAAACAGCTGTTTGGTGTTGTTATCTTTTAATTTGACATTCGCCGATCCAAATTCCATCCATCCAGCGTTTTTGTTTAAAAAGGTCACTGAGCTCTTTAAAAAAGGAAACGTTTTCCTTGTTCCAATAGTTTTGGCAAATCGCGTACTTTTTCGGCATTTCGAAGTGGTAACAAAAACTCAAAATCCAATAAAATTGTTTAAAAATTATTTTAAACACAAATTTAATATTAAAATTCAATAGTTTTACTTCTAGTCAGAAATTTTAATTTCATTGTTTACTTGTCTTTTTTGTTTTACTCTGACATTTTGCGATCCAAGTTTTGTTGTTGTGTGAGAACAATTTCATGGTTACTTAACCTTATATATAATTGAATCATGACCTATTGTGTTAGTCTAGAACAGTGATCCTCATAGCCTATGCCCGCGGGCATTTGTGCTTAAAAGCTTTCTGTATAGATATTACTTCACGGACGAGCACTGAACTGCGTCAGTATCGATATTTTATGCAGAACGGACCTACGTCACATACATGCTTGTTAGATTGTTGTTGTTGTTGTTGTTGCTGCGCATACGCAACTTATGCTACACTCATAAATATATACTTTTTTGTTATTTCTATGCAAAATGTCTCTTCTTGAATGGGAGTTGGAATTTCTTTTTCTGCAGAAAATATTTTTTCTGAACCACAATGTATGGTTTGGTACCGAACTATTTCTGTTCGTAAAAAATGTAATGTTGCATTATAACGCTTTTCATAGTTTAATATACAAAAATTTAAATACAACTGAGCGTAGGGAATTAGCGATTCGCTTAAACAAAAAAAAAAGAGTTTATTTAAGCAAATGAATGTGATCCAAAGAACAATGCATTAAAAATACAGTCCGTTCCAGATTTTTAAAAATATATATTTAACTCTTTTCTCAAAAACGAACAAAAAAACACAAAAATTAAAAAAAAACAAAAAAGTTAAAAATAGCTTATCCCGATTACTCAAAAAGAAAGTAAAAAACTCGAACTCTTCATGCCCTCTCTATTTTTCAAAAGATGTCCCCCTCACACCCCTCCCCAAGATTTATAATACAGCAGGGGAAAATCTTTCTGGCTACACTGACGGCATGCATATACTTCTTCTTCTTCTTAAAAATGCTAAACACACAATGTATAGCATTGACAGCGTACGAAAAAACTACCACGAACACAAGGTTCTTATTGTAGTTTTTGACATATATTTATAAGTTATCTTAATTTTGTTTTGTATCTAGTCTTTTTCGCAAACACGAAGTTCTTATTGTAGCTTTTTTCACAATTTTATGATTATATTAATTAATACACATTTTTGTGCATTAATTTTTGAGGTTATGTTATTTTTGTTGTTAATAATTAACTGTAAAAGTCACATCAATTAAGATGGACGATTTTAGTTGTTACTGACTGGCCGCACTTAACGACCTCGCTGTTGAAACGACGCGAGTCGAATCCCGGCATGCATATAATGACGACAATAATGAAAATAATCCAACAGGCGCACCTTCACCTTGAATGACAGCTGAACTAAGACTCAAGTAGTATTTTTTCCAGTGCAAAGCTTTCAATGGCCGCATTCTAGCCGAAAAAGTGCTCAAGAACTGTTCCACAACTTTCGGGCTGAATGGTATGCTCTCACAGAACATGTTCCTTGAGATGTCACAATTTATATAGCGAAAATATTTTATGCTACTTATGCTACTTTTGTACATAAACAAAGTATGCTTGTATAGAGTTTGATGACCACTGGTCTAAAACGCCAAAAGAATAAATACCTACGAAGTGGTGAAATTTCATCCCATCAAACTGGAATGGGTTAAAGAAAGACAAGTCAAATAGAGGCTAATAACTAGATATTGAAATATACGCCAAAAATCATTTTCATACATTTTATTTTACGTACACATCAGAATATAAATTTATTAACTAAAATTTAATGAAATTTCATTGAAATTATGATTAATTTTGATATCTAACCAAATTAACATTATGTATTCTTTCACAATGCAGGAGATTGTGTCGGTTTCTTACCTGACTTATTACATTCTACTTTGTTCTCCAAGCCTTGCAACAGCTTATTTGACGCATTCATAGTCGTCGCTGCTGACAACTTTTCTTTCAGATTAAAACTCTGAAGACCAACCTTAAGGTTACCAAAAAATTTACGCAACGGATTCTTTTTATTTCCATCTGCAGTAGCCGATGCAGTTGGCTGAATTGTCAACTCGATATAAGAATAGTCGTTAGCAATTTTGAGCGTTAAGAGAGCGCTCATTTGCACTGCAAACGACGAATTCTGACGTCTTTGTTCCTGAAACTTTTCAGTCAATTGCTTATGATGCTTCATGAAGACAACTGAACTTTTCCCTTCAAACATACGTCCTGACCACATATCAACGGAGCCAGTCAGCAACCAGCTTTGTGTCAGATCTGAACAATCAAGTTTTTTGTTTTTTATACAGTGTGTTTGAAGTGCCTGTTGCATATCGAGTTTATAGATCTCCGTAAGCATTTCTTTTATAAGGTCGATGTAGAGTTGCACCCACATTTTAAGCAATGAACTTTTGTCCTTTGCTATCTCATCAGCACTCATGACGAGTGAGCGCATTTCGGTGCGACTGGGTGTTATTGTAAAATTAAGTGTTGAACTGTTGGCAGGTGGTGAGGAATCAGTACTTTTGTTTAGCTCGATTACTTTTGATATTTGCTCAACAATTCCATAGAGCAACATTTTGTAAAATTGTGCATTCTCCAGGCGGGAGTGAAACTCAGCACGACAAATACGAGCAGCGCATGTCAAGCAGTTCTGGATATACTCGTAATTGGGCGGAGTTATTGCTCTGGCTACATTTAAATTCAGACAAAATATATCTTGTACACACATGCATTGTTGTACCTAGGAAATGAAAAACTAACAGAATTTAATTTATTTGCAAGAAAAATCGTCTTACCTGAAGCGGCATTGCTGGCGATCCTTTTATGATTGTCAGAGCGCGCAGTTGATTTTTATATGACTGAAAACCATTGGTCATAAATTGATCCCTGGATATTGTGTGACCCAAGTAGGGCGATAAAATGTTTTGTGTAAAGTCAAATTTATCGTAGTACAGGAAAAAACCTTCTATTAAACTGCGAACACTATGTTGATTGCTCAAAGGAGTGATATTATCCAGGATGTATGCATAATTCACACCTTGCACTATATTAGGAGGTGTATGTTTTTGTAGCTCTTCAAGTGATGGCAACACTGGGACTGTTCTGCCACCCACCTTTGAATTGGGTGTATTCTGGAGATAAAATATTGCAATTGTTACAAGACAGTAGCTGGTCATGTTTCCACCACGTCCAATTATCTGCAAATGCTTTGACCAGATTTTCAAAAAAAGTAATAATTGATGTAGTCGACTGTCGGAACGTATGACATCGCGCAGAAAGTTTGTGTTGTTAACGCTGCTTGGGCAGGACATATTGATATCGATGCTATAGCCGGAGGGAACGTGTTTGCATTTAATTATGGGTACACGTGCCTGTCGTATTGGAACAATGTCACTAAAGCATTGGCTGCGGAATAGAAAGCTGCTGACTCTATTGAATATTATGCGAAAATGTTTGCTTGTGTGATCTTCGAAATCATCGATCTCAATGTAGATGTCAATGTCGCTAGCTGCGGATTAAAAGATGTCACCATGATTCAGTAAGAAAGTTTTAACATAATGTTTTGTTTGACATGATGATGCTCACAAGGACGCTAGATAATGGTTATACATAATATTTGAATGCAATACAATTTTAATATGCCACAAAATATTTTTTGCATAATTTTAACTTAGTTGTAAGCATCATCCAATTTTTGTCGCATTACATTTAGATTACGTACATTGCAAGGCCAACCCATTAGCTACAGAGCCAAAGGGAAATATGCCGAACTTTCCTATTTTCTGAAGTTCTTTGTTGAGACATGTGTAGATACGCAGATATGCCTGCTCCAATTTTGATGTATCTATGCAGTGTAATTTTAAAATCGTCTTTAGCTCTTCACCCGGTTGGCATGAATCGATTGCTGCCTCTACCTGTGCTTGTAGTTTTTGTTTGTCTTCATCTTGAGTTATTTGATTCAAGGCTAGCAGCTGATTCCGCATAGTCTTCTCTGGACGTTTTTTTGTCAAGCTGTGTTCAAGCAACTCATGTTTAAGACATTCTTGCAGCGACTCAAAGCAACGGTTGCACAATTTGCAGGCATATTCACTGTTTGACGTAGGGCTTAGATTTAGCTTCTGTTTTACGTTTATATCCGTATTCATCTGCAATTAAAACACAATTAAAAATAATTTAAAATCATTTTTATTTCATTTAAGACAAACACTACAACACTTCAAAACTAAAATTACTATCAATACTCCAAAAGAGCACAGGATTTTCGGTCCATCACTTTCAAAAAATATTTTTTATCAATTCTGCCATCACAGCCACTAGTTAATATAACATTATTTTGCGACCGATATAGAAGTATTCCACCTTGTGTCATTGCTTTAACTACATCCAAGTATATCAGCAGCTGACAATTGTTTCGGAATCCACTCGTGTTGCTCGTCAGCAGCTTGTCAGTGACTGCAAAATGGATGTGATTGCGACCCATACATTTTAGACCTTCAGCGCATATTTTTGCCCAGTGACGATAGTAAGTGCCGTGCACAGCCAATGGCACATCATCTGCATTTTTTATGAGCGATAAACATCGTTCTGCTTCCACTGAAGCTATTGAATGGCCCTGATTAGCTTTAATTGTATATTCGTTTGTGTCAGTAGAGTATTGAAGATTGTAGCGCTGCTTGGCATCGTTTTTCACTAGACGTTTTAAGGTGTCCAACGTGTAATCTCTTTTATAGTCTGGATGCATCAAAATAGCATCGACAGGCATGAAACCATCTGCACCGATGGGCAACCCTAATTGATGAGCACCATGGCGCAATAACCAGCTGAGTTTTTTGCTTAACTGCGTATCATTTGGAGTGGACTGCCTGGACATGGCTTTGAGTGATCGCTTAACAATTTATTGGATAGAGTTTTTCTTTTACCTGAATTACTTCTTGGGACTTTTTGTACTTACTAAACACAGTTATATCCAATAAAGGAATCTTAAGTTGTAAAAAATGTAATTTATTTTATATAAATAAAAATATTCTCGGCTGCGGGATTCCCAGCTGATCAAGCGTAGAAAACTAACTGCGAACGAGTGTTGCCAGACTTTGTCACATTCAAGAATATTGTTTATGGGGTTCATGCAAACATAAGCGCCGTTCACATTCATCAAATCGCTTATCAAACAAACAACCGACATATATATCTCACACTCAATGGAAGAAAAAAGTTGTCTAGGTCACCCCCTGAAAATAAACGTTGGCTTATGTTATGATGATTCCCCAAGTATTTCGGCTCTTGCAAAAAGACTATAACACCGTACCACAATTATCGGAAAAAAATTGCACACCTGAAGTAAACAACATACACGTGAAACTAAAGACAAAGGATATTAAAAATGCGTTCTCACTTTTTCTCTAGAACATCAGTATTTTTTAAAAAGGGCTTTCTAGTCACAAAAAAGAGTTGTTTAAAAAAATGTATTTAAATATTTAAAAATCAAATCAAAGAGGACAATCTCTTTTAGTAGCAATACGAAGTGACAATACATCCATACCAAATATGTAGATTAGGTTAATTAACTTATGTTTATTTTTACATTTTCAATTTTTTCGAATTAAAAAACTTAATTACTTTTAATACCAAACCAAAAAAAGCTTTGAGAATTTTTTTTTATATAAGATATTGGGGTTTTTTTTGGCAAAAAAATTCTGCCCTCTGAGAGCGCAGAACTTTTTAAATTTTGACCTGAACTCAAAAAATGTTGACCTGTTCTTAGTCGAGAAAATAACATAAGAATGCAACTTCTTTTTCAATGTTGTGTTGGCTGTCCTGCTATATCGAAAAACATGAAATAAATTGCAGAAATCTTCATTGAAATAGCAATCCAGCAATTCATGTTTAATAAAACAGACCACTGATGTGGCTATTTCGTTAATGTCAGCCATTTTATGTTTACTTATAATAAATTTTTGTAACGAAGAAGCTCACTCTTTAATTAAATGTCAATACAATGTTAAACATTTTCTTAACATGCCACTTTTTTGTTTCTTCAGTTGGTAGCATTTGAAGGCAGAACTCTGAAACCGTTGATCTTGATAGTGCAAAAATTCTGCATTTTTATACTGTTTAGGTCAAAATTTTCAAGAAAAGAACACGATTTATTTTTAGAGGTCAACATTTTTTTGAGAAAAGAACACAAAAAGTGCAGAATTCTCAAAGAAGGCAGAAAAAATGCAGAATTTTTTCGAGAAAAGTAAACGCCATCAGTTAAATCTATAAAATTTCGTGAATTTAACGAAATTCAACTCAGCTCGGGTTTCCATGGGTAGTTAATTCCTAGTTAACGCCGACTCAACTCCCCATGAAAACGTTGTAAATTAATAAGATCGTAGTGCAAATTCTTAAGGCGACTGTTATACATAGTTTCAGTTACACATGGAACAATTGAAAAGTAATGCAATTGCAACAAAAGTTGCTAACCAATGCATTTATACCGAAGCCTTAATATGAAGCAACATGAGCACAACAAGTTCGCAACATGCTTGCTGCAATTATAATCGGCGATTTTGTGTTGCATATTGTTTTTTGTTTGATATCAGTTTGCTGCCATTCTTTTGCTGCGACGAATAATCTGCAGTTAATATTGTTCCTTACAGGCATGCTACACAGGCCAGTATTTCGGCTCTGTAGTTAGAAAAACTCAATACATTCACACTTTTTTACAAATACACTCACACTGGATTCACTTTCACGCCACTTTCATCGCTACTGGCAACGAAATTTCAGAGCCAGTGGATTTTGACAGCAGCGGTCAGTGTATGTCAAAAAAGGGGATATCAGTGTTGTTTTTAATTACTTTTGGTGGGTTTATTTCGGGTTTTCGTCGATTTCGGTAAGGAAGCTACACTGATAGCCTGTTTACAATTAAAAGAAAACTAAAAAAACAAGTAAAGCACACAATAGCAGCGAGAACCTTCGCATTTGTAATGAACTTTCTCGTGTATGTGTAGTACCTCTTGCTGCTAGCATGAAAGTTAGAAATTTTTCGAATCATTCCAACAGTACACGCATTCTTTCGCACTTTCACTGTCACAGGCCTGTGTAACCGGCCTGTTATGTATGGATACACCCAAATTCTATTTTGACGTTGAGTACTTCGCGTATGAAAATATGAAATAACATCTTCATCACTCGAATCGCTTTAACTACTTCAGATTTTTGTTTCTATTTAACATAGTTTCAATTTAAAAGTATTTGTGTTATTATGAATTTTCCAATGTTGCGTTGCGACGGGACTTGCTCATCTGAAAGCATAGGTTGCAATTCAGTTTAAAATTGGAGTGGCTTTCAAATTTTTAAGCTATAGCATTGTAGTTGCATTACTTTTCAATTGTTTCATGTGTAAAAGGCCTAACTTGCCAAAAACGATATAGTGATTAAAAGAATGCAAATATTAAAAAATGCACTATGACAGTGCATAGTTTTTAACAAATTGAAAAGGTCCGAAAAAAACAAAATTTGTATACAGTTATAGTTGAAGGGGTATATCAACTTTGTTACTCCGTTTGTATCGTCCATAATAAAGCGTGGCAGGTATGGAAAAGTGTATATATTCTTGATCAGCATCACCTCCTGAGTCCATTGAGCCATGAACGTCTGTTATTATCTTAAAGCTAAAGTAACGAAATTCAACGTTCAAGTTAAAAAAAAACTAGTTCTCACATTCCTTACAGAGTGATTTTTAAAAATGGAAAATCTCATTCAATTTGTCGGCCTTTGCAGTCTAGTGGAGTGTGTTAGACTATCAACCCAAAGGTCCCTGGTTCGAATCCGGGTTCGGGCATGGTTCTTTTCACTTTCTTTGTTCTTTCCTACATTTAAGAATTATGGAAAACTAAAAAACCCTCAACTAAATTGTGGAAAATGTGGAATTAAAGGACAGGAACAACTAAGGTCTGGAAATGATTGCCGAGGTTAAGGCTTAGCATTAGCCTTGGTTAAAAGCAATCCAAATTGTCTGTCACGTTGGTTTCGCCTAATCAATAATTCACGCATGGTTCTAATCAATTCCTGTTAATAATATACCCCTTTCCTTTCAGGTTAAAGACCAAACCTTGTTTGTATAAGGCGCATGCCTTGGTTCTTTGATATTTTTAGTAAAAAAAAAGAAAAAAATTTCACAAAAAATAATTGAATGACTTCAAATACACATAAGCTGTAATCGTAAATATGCACCTTGATAACGAAATTCGTCAAAGTCGAATGATCAAAATTTAATAAACTAACTCCAACTAACTAAATACAAAATATCTTTATGAAAACTGTTAGCTATGCACTCTTAGATTGGAAGTTGTTAAAATAAAATTAAAACTCCGTATGCCTCCTTTCTAAAATTACGTCATCATATAGCAAAATTTTCATAAATTCTACAAAAATTAATAAGGGTTTTCATGCAAATGGGCAATACCCTTATAAATGGTATAAACCTTATAAGTTTATCAGCCTTATAAATGAACTGTCAAAATTCGTATGAAAAAGCTTTTGCACAAACCAGATAAATTTGCTCTTCGATTTAGGTGAGCAAACGAGGTGGCAAACTTATATGATCAATCAGCTGTTTTCTTTTTTGAAGGAAAAGTTATAATTTGAGCAAAACTAATAAAGATTTAATTCTAAAAATTTCAGAAAACAAGCAAACAATCCGCAAAGCGTCCCTGTTTAAATGGAACGCATTGCTGGCAGATCGCACAGCTGACTTATATGCTGCAAATGCACAATCGATTTTAAGGGCTGTTCATACAACCTGTCTGATAAAAATAACTAATTGCCCAAATTAGAAGCCTGCCACTTTGCATGAAAACCCTTAATGTTTAAACTTGATATTATTTACACAAAAGCTTTGATATTAAAAATGTAATCGGAGTGTGAAATTTAAAAAAATGTGAATAACGACAACTCTATTTAAAAAAGTTGCGTCATCAAGATAGTACAATACTTAAAAATTTGAATATAATAAGACACGGCTGCAGAGTAATTTTAACTTTTGCCCAGTCGAAGATATTTCTGTATTAGTTTCAATGATATTGTGTTAGCTGGCTTTTTTTATTTTTAAAAACCCATAAAATTATTCGGCTTCAATTTGTAGTAAATTTCAATGAATCATGTTAATATTTTATATAAATTAAAAGTTTTCGGGTCAATCTTGAAGTGCAAAATTAATTTTTTCTAATATTTTTACTTTGAGATCAACATTTTCTTAAAAAAAACACGATTAATTTTAGAGATTAGAACTTTTTTTAAAAACAAAACTAAAAAAAAATTCGGAGCTGAGAAAAGAAAAAGCCATAAGATTCTAGATCCTTTACTGTACAATCGACAAACATATATATACAACAATTGAGTGGCTTAAAATTGGCCAGGTCGACTTAGTATAGTTTTGATACAAATTCGAAAAACTAATACAGAGAGCAGGCACTTTTATTTATATTAAAAAATAATAATGGCCCATTATCATTGGCAAAATAAAAGTCGACTATAAATTTAGTATGAGCATTTTTGACAGTTTTTTGTTGTCAAAAAGCTTGCACTAAATTTAAAGTCGACTTTATTTTGACTCTGATAATGGGCCAATGTTTATATACACAGTAGAACTAGACAAGGTACTGAATGTGTTCTCTTTCTTAGTGACCATAAGTGTCAAACTCATCCATTTTGTTATTTTTGCCAATTCTGGCTTTCATATTGCATTCTCATTGGTTGCAGATTTTGTATGAAATGTCAACTTCGTTTTGACAGTTTCGGTCACCGGCTCTCCGCCCTAACACTACCTTGTCTAATTTTGTCATGTTTATATATAACATTTGCAAAAGAAAAAAATTCTGTACTGTGTACTGTACTGTACTGTACTGCACTACTAAGTGTAGTATGTACACAAACCAGTTTCAAATAATATTTAGCCTGTACTTTTGATTGGAAAAGGGCAATTTACATATCAGTAAAATTGACTGAAGCATCCCAATCAGCCAAACAAGCTTGGAATAAGCTTGTAGTAAGCTTACGTGCGTAAGCATTGTGCTTGGAAAAAGCTTTTAAAAATGGTTGTAAAATGCTTTGAAGTAATTGTAGAATAAGCAAAAAGCAACCCTTGGAAAAATATTCCTTACTGTAATATTATTGCAATCGTTAACAATTCAATTGGATATAAGTGTTGCAAATAAGCTTTACAATACTTGCTTTGCAATTGGAAAAAAGTGTTGTAAAAGTATTATTGAAAATAATTATTAAATAATTGGAAGAAAGTGTTATAATAATATTATTAAAACATTTATTACATAATGGGAAGCAAGTATTATTGTAAGCTTTTAACACCTGTTTTTAAGAAATCTTATGTGCTTGCAGTTATCAAAGGAGCACAAATTCATCTACTCAGTAAAATTAATCTATACGAAAGACCATCACATCAAAATCTATAAGAAATTTATCTATAAAATACTGTCGATAAACACATTGACACTAAAAAAAGGGAATATAAATAAAACTATGTGTACTCTTCAATATAAATTTTTATTAAAGCACATTGGTGTTACTAACAATATATTAAAAATTAATTTAGGTATTATAAAATTCTAAAAGAATGTGTTGGAATTATCACTGAACACAAGCCATTGACATCGAAATTGTTAAGCCCGTATGATACTTCATTCTTTTGTCCAATTTTAAAATCTGAAAACAAGTGGCGAGTGAGTTAGACAGATATATATTGTTGGACAAGGATGAAAACATGCATCGTGCCACTTTTTTACATCTCCGCAACGTGACTATTTTATCTCTCTGTTCTTCTTGGCTGCGGAAGAAAGAGCTCAAGCTTGTTTTTGACACTTAATATTTGATCGAAACTGATCGAAACTGATCGAAACGTAACGACGAACGAATTGAGAGAAACGTCAAAAACAATGCATTGTTGTCCGTCGCACATTTTTTTGTCCAATTCGTACTATATGCGTATGCACTCACACTTCTTGAATTTTAGGCTTAGCACTATTTCAATTGCTCTAGTTTCATTGTCAATGAATAAAAATTGGACAAAGCAATGAAATATCATACGGGCTTTAGTGATGGCACTTTGTGTCTTATTGCAGTTGTAATTTTTAGTACATGGGGAATTCCAAATTCACAATAATGTGGAAGTTGTGAAACAATTACCTCTGAAAGCATTTTCCAATCATGCTTTGAAAACGCTTGTAAATTAAACTTCAAGTAAACTTACTACAAGTATTATTATAAGAAGCTTACTTTTATCCTATTTCGATACAATTATACAACACAATTTGTAAATTTATTACGTATACAAGTGTTTTCAAAGCATGTTTGCAAAAGGCTTTCATTATTCCATTGTAGGTAAGCTTAATCCAAACAGTATTACACAATGGTTGATTGGGATATTGCGTTTTTTGCTCTCTTTTACTCTCCCTGAGATATTCGACTGTATTACTGCTTACAATTGATTTTTTTCACTGATGGCCATTGCAAGCATTTATTACTACTTTCCTGCAGCCTACTATTTGTGATATTGAGTGCACACAGATCGGCATCCAAGTGTTATCAAATATTTAAGCTATTTATTAATTTAATTTTAATGGAGTGTGATAATGAAAATATTTATTTACTTTCAGAACATGAATACGGGATTGTACACACAGGTTTTTCTCTTAATAAAAGTACTTTTATGCTGACTTTACTATTTTATGAATTATTCGCACTCAGTACGGTCTCTGTTTGTTGTTGATATTTAAGCTGGATTCACTGACAATCTTCAGCAAGTTTTTGTGTATTAAAATAATCAAGTTGAAGAGCATGCAGCAAGTTTTCTCTATGAGCGGAAACTTCACATAGAAGAAACTTGCAAAACATTCTGAAAGTGATCAGTGAAGCCACCACTCTTGGCTGTTTTCATTACGTTATAATTTTTTGCAGAAAGCAAGCCATGAAATTTTTAGAATATTAGAACACAACAATAAATTAAGTATTGAGCTGCGTTCAGGCCTGTAGCCAGGGTGGGACAAGGGGGGCAATCCCCCCTACTACAACCGTTTTCCTCCCCTGGCCAAATCAGACAATGAAAACTTTAAATGAATAATTAATATGAATTTTGTTGATATATTTGTTTATTGCTTTAAAATAAGTTTAGTTTAAAATAACAAAAAATATACCCATTCACCTTATTTATGACTTGAATATATATATGAAATTTGTTAAACAAAACATTTCAGACAAATTGTTACAATTTTTCAAATTTTGAGTGCTACCAACCTACTGCCAACCATTGCTACCAAAAAATAAGATTTGAATTTTAATAATTTTTTAACCCGCATCCATACACGCAGAGAAATAACATAATTGCAACAACCATGTTTTAAGAGGATCATGGTATGATTCGCATTATGATTGTTGTTAACATGTCCTTAAACATATAATATTTTTTCGATCATGATAAAATGATTACAACAACTATATTTAGAAAAGGAACTTTTTTGTAAGAACTAAAATATTATTGAAACTATCATTATTCTCTTCTTATTGGGTCGAAAATAGAATGATTGCAACAACTATATTATGAATTTATTTTTATGATCCAGAATATTATTGAAACAATAATTTAATTTTTTTTATTTTCATGCACTCTAATTTCCATTGTCTAGGCTGAACAGAAATATTAATTCAATTAAAAATCATTTGATAAAATATTCTCTCCGAGCTGGGTTTTGAACCGCGGCTTTTTCGCTTACGAGCCACGCACACTACTCGTAGGTCACAGCCGCTACTATCGCTCGCCTGACTAATACCATTCATAAGCATGGTAAATTAAATGCATTTTCACAAAAATAGCAATATGTGTGATAAACAAAATATGGTCCGAATTGCGAAATATATTTACGGTAAATAGAAATATGTTTGCTACAATTAAAGTCGAAAATGTCACTTTTCTGCGTGCTGTTTTTAGGATAAGGCGATTAAAAATAAACCATTATAATTGAACAGTTGACAAACGAAACGGCACATAGCTACGAATCGATAAAACTTATTGTATCTGAATGAAGTGAAAATTTTTCTTGCAAACTGTTCAGACACAATAAATTCTTTCGATTTTTGGTTATGTTCAGCTTCGTTTGCCAACAATCAAAGAATAGTTCAGAAAAACATTCAAAATTCTAATATGTTTGTCTCTATAATAATATTAACATTTATCATGATTGACAGAACTACAACATTTTTGTTGCAACTAATAGTCGAGTCAATCATAGTATGTAACGATTTCAATGATGTTATGATTTCAACTATTATGTTATTTTTGGTACCATTATTAGTAAATAATGACTTTATTAAGGCAAAAATTTGTGTTTGCAGAAATAATACAATAATTTTAGTAAACAAATTATTTTTGCAGTAATCATGTCTCAACCATGTCTTTTCTCTGCGTGTAGGAACTTTCTAGAAACGAAAAGCAGGTTATGCACCAATTTGATGCAGATACAAAAAGAATATATAATTCATTGAAATGTTTTTAATTTAATTTTTTTTTTTTGCATGATGAATGTTTATTGACTTTAAAATAAAAAATCTGCAAATCTTAATTCTAGCAAAAATTTAAACAAGCAAAAGATTTAAATCAAAACATGCATGTTTGTTCTTAATATATAAATCTGAATAAAAAATTTGCATCACTTTGATGCAAACGACGGATGCGGGTTCATTTTATTACAAAGTCCTGAATTAGTTTTTATATTATTTTTTATGTATTAATCTTATGTATAAAAAGATCTACATATACATGTATAATATGAATAACATGTATATACACTGTATATATTATAAGATTAACTGTTTTTTAATAAATATGTGTAATGTATTCATTTCACACGTTAAAAATTTTTTTTTTTTAATTTAAATGAAAAAACAAAAAAATTGCCCCCCCCCCCCCAAGATTCATGCCTGACCCCTCTGTCTTCTTGGTCTGGCTACGTTGTAATATTCACAGTTTTAACTGTAAATTACAGTTTTTTTTAACAGGCTTATAGTTATTTTAAATGACTCGTAGTGCAAATTACAGTTTTTTTTTTAAATTTCAGGTGTGAAATAATTAATTGAAATATTTTTGGTTTTATTTATATTTTTGATAGTAAAAAATTTTATAATAAGGAGGATGACAACATTGCAGCCCTATAATTTTATTCCATCATTGCAATTATACCATCCCTGCAATAACATAGAAGGCTGCAAATTGAATTTGCTTCGATATGTTAATTTGATTGTCGTTTATTTTTTACATGTGGTTTTTCAAAAAACTGTTGATAAGTTTGTTAACGTAACCGCATTTAAAAAAATTGATATTAATAATATTGGTAATTTTAAGCTTCTGAAAGATATTTATTTAGGTAGTGAAATATCTATAGCATTGATGTTAACTCAAAAAAAAAAAAAAAAATTGACAAGTCAACTTACGAAAATTAATGAAATCAAATTTCAAAAACACAAAACAAAATGTAAATTATTTAAAAGTACATATCTATGCTACTTGAAGTTATTTCTTAACTGCTTATGTTATTGTTAAATGAAATTGTAATTGCTTTTTATTATTTTCATTTTAATAAATAAATAAAATTAAAATTGTTTTTTTAGGGTTACAGTTTTTTGTTAAAAATACATTTTTTTTGGAATTTGTAGTTTGATTAAAAAAAAGTCTGACAACGCTGGTGTTGAAACAGAATTCGCAAATTTATATAAAACAACTTATAAATTGGTTATTTTAGGAATAAGAAACAAAAGTACACCAACAAAAACACTATATTTTTGTTGAACAATGTTACTTTTCAGCTCGTTTTAGACTTTAAAAGTATCCTTGTTATGTATAAAATTTTATTGAAAACTAAAATATTTCAATTAAGGCATAATATTCGTATAAAAAGAGAAAAACAGTAGCTTGTTTTCAAACATTTTTTTGAGGTTCAAGGAGTTGCTATATTTTTTGAAATTTATACGGGTTATTGTACATAAAAACTACTTTAATAAATTTTTTTTAGCAATTTTCTGGCTTTTTATAGAGTCGCTAAAAATGAAATTGAAAAAAAACCCTTCCAAAACTGTTCGATATATATGGCCTTTTTCATGTATCTGCCACAAATAAATCAAATGTCATTTTAAAGTAAAGGTCAATAATTGAGCATCCCACCTACGAACGAGCCATGGCGGATTTTTTGAAATTATGGTGAAAGTTTGAGTAAAAAGTTAAAAAAAAAGAAAAGGAAATAGGTACTTGAATTTAGGTGGGATGCTTAAAGGACAAAATTAAGAACAAATTGCAATAAGATTTATTGAAATTGAAGCAATAGGTTTTGAATTATCTATCGAACCGTTTTGTATTTTTTTTTCAATTTCATTTTTAGCGACCTCTATAGAAAGCCAGAAAATTTTTTGTAAAGTATTTTGTATCTACAATAACCTGTATAAATTTAAAAAAAATATAACAACTCCTTGTACCTCAAAAAAATGTTTGAAAAAAGCTGCTTTTTTTTTGCTATTTTTACACGTATATTATACCTTAATTTTATTATTTACAGAACATAGAATACAAATTCGTGAGGCAATACTTAAGCTCAAATATAATAGGCTTGAGCTGGCTGCCTACATGTCAAAAATTAACGAAAAGATAGCTCAAGTTCTGCCAAAAGACCCAACCAAAATAGACGAAACGAGACGATAGCAACTTGATGAACGTCTGCACTCATTACGGACGTTTACGGACTTAACCCAAAATGAAACAAGTTGCTCAACTCGTCTGAATCAGCTGATCAGTTGGCAATCGAGTGTTATTAATTTATTTAATTTGTGCATTTTTTAATTTTCAATAAAGATTAGTGAAAGATGAGTGAAATAATGGTGAAATTGAAACAAATTGATGAAAATAAAGTAAAAACGCACTCTGCCTTCGGTTCTTACGGAATAATACGTTTTGTCAAATTGTTTCGTTTAGTTTCGTTCAGTTACGTTTGCTCATTTTGGGTAACTACATTAAAATGTATTTAACCGAACACTTACGTTTTTACTCGTTACGGAGAAAATCGTCTATTTTGGTTGGGCCGAAATACTAAATTTGACCGAAATGACTTGAGCAAACTCGTCTTAAAGTCATTGAAAAAAATTTGCCAATTCGTATATCAATTCATTTTGTTTAGTTTATTCAGTTAAATTTGTAATAACAGGAAAAATATCGCGAAAATAAGTTAATTTTAATTAAATTTAAATTCGTTTGAAAGAAAAAAAAACAGCTGATTCCTCACGGAACATTCGATTGAAATCGCTTTGGCTGCAGCCAGATCAAGTTAATGAAACTTGACGTAAAAGCTGGCTTGCGCAGTTGTGGTTTGTACGCATCATTTTTTTGTATTCGAATAAAATTTGACATTAGCTGCAGCCAGTTCGAGCCTATTATTTTCTCTTTTGTTTAGTTTGGGTTTTTACTCCTTTTCGGTTATTTCCATTATATTCTTTGCATTGCACCTTAAGCCTCTTATTTCCAGCCTCAAATCAGTGCAATCTTCTTCATCAGAGAATACAAATAATAATCCAATAGTGTTAATTTCAAAAATTTTAAAAGACAAGTTTAATTATTTTTCACAACCGTACAAAATGTCAACTTAGGGCCTAACTAAAATAGACGAGTCGCTACGAAAGACGAAAATGTTCGCTTAAATGAAATTCAATGCTGCTGTCCAAAATACACTTACGTCAACTCATCGAAACTGAACGAAACGGTTTGACAAAACATTTTGTTCCGTAAGAACCGAACTTTTAGCGTCTCAACTCGTCAACAACAGCTGTTGAAAGTGTGCGACATTTTTTTACTCATAGTTCACAAATGTTTATTTAATAATTAGCAAAGTTGTAATTGTACATTAATTTATAACTAAAAGACACTCTGTTCGCAATTGATCAGCTGTTTCAGACGAGTTGAGCAAATCGTTTCATTTTGGGTTAAATGTCAAAACAGGCGAAACGATTGCAAACATTCGGCAAGTTGCAATTAGTGATGGGAGCTTTCGAATAAAAATATTCGAATTATTCGATAGTTCAAAATCATTCATTCAGAGTAAAATTTTGAAAAAGCCACTTATTTGTTTATGTCGGCTTACATTACTTGGTTTTGACATAAGACTCCTAAAACTGGCAGCGCAGACGCGTCTTACACACTGTTTTCACTTATAATATTTGATTGCATGCGAACTGTCAAATTGAATTTCCTGATATCCAGATTTCATGCTATAATATTTAGGTGGGCACTTCATCTCATGAAATTTAATTTTGGAATTGTTTGTAAAAGTTTATTAAATTAATTATTTCTTCCATTCATCGCCGCCATTCCATTTTATGTTTTTTCACCCTTTTAATGATTTTGCAATATTTTTTGCTTGAAAAGTTCTTAAAAATGCACACATTTACATATTTTACTGGAAAGTGACAGCTCATCTCATAAAATATATCTCAAGAAATATTTCAAGAGATAAATTTCATGATGTAAACAATTTCATAATGTGAGTGGTCTACACTCGAGATATATATTATGAAATTCAATTTTGATTCAATATTGTAAAATTCAAATATTGTAAGTGGAGACTGAGTTAATATACCTGGGTTAAATTACCTGGGTTAATATACCTGCTTAAAGCTTAATTTATAGAATTTACTTTGACAAGTTTATTTCTTGTTTTTTTTTAAATTACGCAAAATGCGTATTTTTGAATAAATGATATCCCAGTCAACATAAGCACCCACAAGATGCCTTTGATTTGATGAAGAATCGTTATATGGAGTGCGCCCGTGTAACATGCGTAAATTGTTGAATGTCAAAACGTTTCCATTATCAACTTTAAATTTCACCGCTTCGTCATTTATCATCTTTAAAAAATGATCGTAGGCCTCATACCATAATTGCACTTGCTCTAATGGTATCGTAAAATGACTGTCACGTTTAGTGGCGCTATGATTTATACGATGCAGACGTCCATCCACATCCAAGCTAAGAAAGACAATTTTCGTCATATTTGGTAAAATGGTTGAAAAAATAATGCTTAATTACCATATAACTGGCGCCCGCCATATGTTGTGAAAAGACATTTCCCCTTCTTGGCCAATGTCATGCCAATCTACTGGAACACTCTTAAGAATATTAAAGTATTCTGGCTGTTTCTGGCGCATAATATTGGCTATGTTAAATCCATCTGTCATAGTATTTTCACCGCCCATTGAGTTGGATTGCACTAAATAGTGAAGAATATTTATACCGGCCTTGTACTCGAAGTATGACATATCAGTGTGTAATGGAAGCGGTTTCATTAGAAATGCATAGTTTCGAGCATCTAACTTTGACTTTACCGAAAACACCTCTCTGTTGGAGTGTACACAGAAAAGATATTTAAAAAATAAAATAAAATTTAGTTAGCTGTGTCGGTTACCCATAAGTAGTTCTCTTGATATAACCGATTCTTTCTGCCAAGCGCCGTACAACAGAATCATCACTAGGCGCATTTTTTATCAAGGCAAAACCTTGAATTGCAATGGCTTCCAACCAAGTCAAAAGAGCTGCAAATATAATTTTATACTCGTATGAAAAATTTTAAATCTTACAATAATTTACTTTCATCATTCTGCAGCACGTCAAGAAATTCAAATGTCTTGCAAACTTCATTAAAGTCCTTTTTACACCATAACTTCGCTGCGGGCTTGTACACGTCTTCAATATAACGTTCATGGTTTTCGCTAGAAAAATTTCGTTCCTGGAGCCATTTTAAATCAAACGTTGATTTATGTTCATCATTCCAGTCAATGGTAATGGCACTTTCAGATGTTGATGCGCTTACATTTTTAACGCACACATTCAAATTCGAATCCAACCAATTTATTTGACGACTTTTTGTCTGATCGTGAAAACATTCGTTACACTGACAATTATCTCGCAGCCAAACAGCTGGGAATTTAAAATTTTTGCCATCATCTTGTTGGATTACAATTAATTTTTCATTCCCCAGTGAAACACTTAATTGCCTTCGAATAGATTTTAAGGCTTTTAGAGAAGTGGACACATTTTGCCGATTGGCAATGAGTAGCTTGCAAAACATTCTCAATTCAACGGACGGTTTCGTACTAATTCCATAAAAAAGTGTTAATATTGCTGATTATCTGCCGAAATGATTGCAAATATAACACAAAATGGAGGGATTTAACACTAGAACTACCAAGACTGCCACTTTGCGGTTTTCATATATAATGATTAAAAATTTTGATGTAATTAATTTTTGTATTTTTTCTAGAATATTATGATGAATTTTAATGATATAAGAACATATTACATATTCTTATTCAATTTCCACTTAGCCATTTTCGTTTCCATAATCAGTAGGTATTACTTGTACTTATTTATATCAATACCCGTCAAAATTACGGCCTCAGCAATTTCAAAGTTTGAATATTTTATGGACCATCTATGCAATAATGGACGCAATAATCAATACTTATTTATACTCATTTATACAACGCTTTTAAACATTTCCTGGACAAACCTTTAAGTTTTTATTGGTACATCGCCAATAGATCTTGAACCACCAAAACTGCAGAAATTAAGTCTCCTCCCAAAAACAAGAACAGAAAGCAATGAATTGTACTCCAGAAAACTAAAAAAAAAATTCTTGTGAACGCAAATTTTGCCGAATTCGATTGTACAACAAAAACAGAGCGATTTATAGCTATAATACATACAACATATACGTTTGTGGCTGGTATTCATCTAAGATAACATTTGCTTGTATCGTATCAATACAAGCCAATATATGATAAATGTTTTTTCAGTGTCCCCAGAGCAAAAGTTTTGTATTTGAATTAGTATTAAATATCTCAAAATTTGCAATGTGTATGTATGTACAATATTATGGGACAGAAGATAAATGAATTTTTTTAAGTAATTTAGGCCCCAGGGGAAAATGTGTAGCCAGAGGAGTGACACCATGGACAGGGTAGTGATAAAACGAGACAGGAAAGCGACATCCTATTAGTATTTTTATATGTTAAATAAAATATATCAATACAAGGTGTTACTTATTAATGTTTATTATATTAATTAAAGAAATTCTATAAGTTTGAAGTGTTAAACACTTGTTCTTTTACGAAGTGATTTGATTACAAACAAATCAATGAAAAAATAAAATTAAAATCAAACCACTTCTTACAAAATATTAAATATTAGTAATTATTAAATCTTTAAGGAAAACCAAAAATTACATCTTAAAATAACAGGTATAGGTTGAATCTATCAGTCTAAGATATCAAACACTTATCGTTACTGTTAAATTTTTTTACTTATTACTTCTGTTATGTCATACAGCGAGAACTGGAACAAATAAAAGTAGATGTTACAATAGGAAAAAATAATAAGTTAAATTTTTAGTCATTTCCTTGGGTTTAATGTATACGAAATGCCAGGGAAGTAGCGCCAGAGTAGTGACAAAATCGCTAATAACCTCAAAATACAGCTAAACACGTGTGTGCTTCGATATTTCTATGCAATAAGCTCCACTGGCTCACAATTTGTGCAAATTTTTGACGTACGTGTATTTTGTTTTTGTAAAGTGCACAAGTACTCAACTGCATAGGCAAGTGCACTGAATCGTGAATACCCCAACTCTATTACACCGTACCGACTACTGACGCGAGGCCAATTTGTAAATCCTCTTCACTTTGTTCAATACGCGGCTGTCAAAGCCAATCGTCGGCGTTTGCGATTTTTGCTCGATAATTTTAACTCAAGTTCGCCAGGTGATGGTGGCACTACTTAAAAGGGAATGAGAACTTTTTATTATTGTTACGTTGATAATATTTTTCTCCTTTATGTCATGAAATTATGTTTTACTGTATTTAGTGACATAATTATTGAAGAAATATCTTTATAGGATTTAAATTAAAAAATATATGGTGACAAGTTTATTAAAATTAGGCAATGGGGCATGACAGGGGAGTATACAGTGTTTTAATTTTCAATTGTTTAATATTCTGTAATATACATGGCTTAAATAAAACACGAAATTATTAGTTACATAGAAGATATAAGACAATAAGTTAATTAATTTTGTGAAAGATTTCTGATGGGCAACGGCCCCATATACTGTATATTGACCCATAATTGACTGTATATTGATCCCATGTATAAATGAAAATATAAACTGTTTTTGTTGGTTATTTTTATAAGTAATATATGAATTTTTATATGTTTTAAAAAAAAATTATATTGTTTTTTACATAAAGCAAGCCAAAAGTAACAATTAAAGCCATGATAATCAAAAATCCGTCAATTTGACGGGTGTGGTAAAACTAGGTATACTTTGAACGTCGGTAGTTCTAGTGTTAAAGCAATCGTACAATTTTTAAAGTGCTGATAACTACAGCATAAAGTTCAAGTATTATATGAATGCGCCCTGATAAATTGTTGGTAGTTTTGCAGATACGATCAACAAAATTTTTAGCACCTGTGTTAAATTTTCGATAGAAAAAAAAAATTGTTGAAATGATCGAGTTTGGAGAAATATGTGAATATGTATAAGAAATGCAATTTTTCCTGATTTTTGTACCGACTTCAAAAAGGAGGAAGTTCTCAAGTTCGTTGGTTTCTTTTTTTCTTTTTTTTCTTTTAAGGTATATACATCAATAACTTCTAAAGCACTTGCCTGATTGCCGTCATTTTTTTATCAACAGATAGAAGCATTGAAACGTAGGTGCCCTTCTAAAAGGTATTCGACAAGGGTTAGCGGCAATATTAGAAAAAACTCTATCTGAAATAACATTGGCCCATTATCATTAATATAAGAATTTATAGTCAAAATAAAGTCGACTTTAAATTTAGTGCAAGTTTTTGGATAACATATTATTATATTGAAAAACTGTCAAAAATGCTTATTCTAAATTTAAAGTCGACTTTATTTTGACTATGATAATGGGCCATTGACACTAGGGTAATAAAATTTGTTGCAAGTATTTGTAAATTTATTACAAAACACGTGAAGAAAGTGGGCGGAATTTGACAAAAGGTGTGTCACTATAAGAACAACACTGTATCTCGAATAATATTGACACTAGGGTACTAAAATTCAGTACAAAAGTATGTCGAGTACTATAATAGAATACGATCAAGAAAGTAGGCGGAATTATACAAAGGGCGTGCCACTATAAGAAAAAAACCTATATCTCGAATAATTTTGACAATAGGGTACTTAAATTCGTTAACAGAATGGACAAAGTTATTTTGAGAATTTATCCAATTTTCTAAAAAGGCAGAAATAAAAACTTTTAATAAAATAAAAAACCGACTTTAAAATACTACAAATAAGAAAAACTTTTAAATTATTTTTTCTATTAATTTCTTGGTCAAATTTGATAATTTATTTATGTACTTACATGTATTATTTTATTGGACATATTACTATTTTAATTTTTTCTAATTTGTTTTATTATCATAACTATATTAATTTCTTTGGGCCTTACCAATAGTCGATTTAATGCCTACTCTAAATTTAGCGTGATCTTTTCTGACATTATTTCTACAGAATTTGTTGTCGAAAAGCTTACACTAAATTTAGAGTCGACATTAAAATTGCTATTTGTAAGGCCCTTTATGAATACAAAAACTTTGAAGTCGGCGCTACTTCCACACTTTGCCACACAATCATGATCTTTTTACCATCCCTGCACTGCCAATACGAACGAGATTTAAGTCCCGAACACGGTTGCCACCTATAGTGGAAGAATCCCATTTTTTGGAATTTTAAATTGCCTTGGGAATTAAAAATTCCCATGGTATTTTTAATTCAATATTTTATTTTTTTATTCACGTGGGATTTTTTTCGGGAATTTGTATTTTTTTAGGATTTTTCATTATTATATATCAAAAACTTTGTTTCCTACAGTTTTATTGATGTTTGAAAGAAAATTTTTGCACAAATATCTCCGGTTATATATCTGGTTATATATTACTTGCGTTATGAACGCATCCAATTTATAAAAAAAGCGAGCGCATCAAGACATTGTAAATTTTAAAGCATATCACCATTTGGACCCCAAAAACTTAAAAAAATCATCAATAATACCGCTCGTACGACTTTTACTATACGTTATATCTTTAGATGACATAAGCCCAGTGGTGGGCTAACCCTAGGGAGCGAGTGGGCTCGAGCCTACCGCGGCAAATTTTTAGGGGCGGCAAAATTTGACAAAAACAATAGAATATTTTGTTTTTTGTCTTGCTAAGATTATAAAAACGTAATTTAAAAAATATAATGGGCCAAAAAAAAAAAAAATGTACACTGAGATAATGGGCCACAAAAATTTAGAATGTAGACTTTTTTAAAATTTTATATAAAATAAGCACAAAATCAACTTAACGAGTTTCCAAATATAAACAAATTCACAAAAACTATGAAGTTTTGGAATGTTTAAGTAAATAAATATAGCCAAGAATACACTTAAAAAATCAAAAACTGTTACACTGATTATTTAGAAGACTCCTTTCTATCAAAATGTATTAATTTTAAAGAATTTATAAAAGAAAATTTACATTCATTTCCGCAAAACAAAAAAAAAAAATGCACTGAACTTAAATCACCATTCATAAAAGAGTCGCTATTGTATGTGAAACCAGCAACCACAATCAAAAAAATATTCATCTGAAAAATATATTACAGATGGCAAATATAATTAGAAATAACCAAGTTGAAATTATTTTCCCAAGTTTACTCATTTAATTTCGAATGTTTTTATGCTTTTTTGTAACAAACTGCTTATCCGAAAGATCAATCTAAAAAAATTAAACTGCTTTGGAGTGTTGTGCATTGAAGGACGTTAAGTCAACGCAAAATCAAATATTTGAAATCAAAAGAAAGTTTAAGAATTACTTAAATTTTCATTAGTAGATGAGTTATGTTCAGCATTTGCACGAATTATTTTTAGATCCTGCAAAAAATATTCTAAAGCAACAAAACTAATTCTAAATATATAAACTGATGTCTTTGGAAGCAAAAATTCAAAATCTTAAGGTATAAAATATTAGTAACTAATTACAATAGTCAAGGGATAATACTTAAGGGATTAGGCCACTCTAGATGTCTGAAAAATATGCATACTTTGAATTATTTTTTTTCAGAAATACTACGCAATAAATCAAGATTACAAAAATGAGTGTTTATTATAAATATCAGTGACTGTATACAATAATTTTTTCAAAACGTTAAATTTACCAATGGCTGTGCAGCGTTTTTGGGATGACGTCCACGGTTGCCACCTCAAATTCCCATAAAAAATACCTTTCTCCCACGAGAACAAAAAAAAATTACAACAACAATTCCCATACCAAAATACTAAAAAAAATCCCACGGCTATTAAAAAATACCACAAAAATACCACAAAAAATACCACAAGTATTTAAAATTACCACAAGAATACCACGCATTAAAAAATACCGCAGAAAACACCATACGGATTAAAAAATACCACAAAAAATACCACAAGTTTTTAAAATTACTACAAAAATACCACGCATTAAAAAATACCACAAAAAATACCATACGAATTAAAAATACCACAAAATTTATTAAATATGTAAATATTACAAGTACAAACATATATTACAAGTTAAATAAATAAAACATGTACAATTGTGCTCAAGAATAGCAGTAAGACAAACAAATTAAAATTAAAGCGTTTTTAAGAAAGTCCGTAAAAGATATAAATAAATAATAATAGAAGAATACATAAGAAAAAATGTTCTGCATTCCACTTCCGAGTGGATGCTAAAATAAATCATAATTGAATTCGATATTTGGGGTTCATAAACAAAGTCCAGTATCATAACATATATATAACTTTTTTGGTTATACAATTGATTATATTAATAAATTAAATAAAATACAAAATGAAAAAAAAAATTATATGTATAACACCGAAAATCAAATTCAACTAAGATTTATTTTCACTTTCACTCGGAAGTGGAATGCAGAACATGCCTGATAATTGTTTTTGTGTCTGATTTTAGTTTTTATGAATTAGTTTTACGCACTGCTATTATTTTGACTGCGGTTGGTTTTTACATTTAGCTGTCGATTTCTTAATTTTGTTCATTATGTTTAAAGTCGTACATATTATTTTTAAACAAATTATAATGATTTTTGTTTAATACAACCTTGTAATTTTTTTTGTTTGTGATAAGCGTTTTGCATGAAGAATAGCGGCGACCAAATCCGTCGAAGCGTGCGTTTTTTTTTTAAATTTGGATGCATTTATAACACATTCAATATATAACCAGGTTGAAAAAGCGTGCGGAGCTATTTGTGCAAAAATAATATTTTAAAACTGTAAGGAAACAAAGTTTTGCGCAAATATTGATTAAAAATGCTTAAAACTTAAAATTCCCCAAAAAAATCCCACGTGAATTAAAAAAATACCATGAGAAATTTTAATTCCCACGGCAATTAAAAATTCTCAAAAAATCCCACATGAATTAAAAAATACCATGCTGAATTAAAAAATACCATGGGAATTTTTAATTCCCACGGCAATTAAAAATTCCCAAGTATGATATTTTTCTACTAAAGGTGGCAATCGTGATGACATCTTTGTTTTTTAAGGGGTGCACAGGCGAACAAATAACTCCTGTAGTTTTTGAGTTACAAAAATTCCTTGAATTTTTTTTAGTATATATCATATCGGCTATAAAAGTACGTAGGATATTTTTGATATATTGATTTTTGGCCAAATGGCGCACTTCTAAAGTGGAAAGTGAAAAATTTGCTTAAAAATTCATCAGATTATTGTTAATAACAAATAAACTATTCAATTTAAAAAAAAATCCTACTTGTGTACTTCCATACACAATAGATTTTTCAAGATATATCCCAAGTTTCAAGTGAATTGATTGAAAATTGTCTGAGTTATGTTTTTAGCAAACTTAAAAAATGCAGTTTTGAGATAAACGCGTTTGAAGTTTTGAGTAGTAGAAAATTATGAATAATTTTGCAATACCTTTAATCCGCGATGCTTGCACCATACAATTGGCCTTCCAGATTATCATCCTGCTCTTGCTTGATCTTGAAGCAAGACTTGCCTTTTACCCGTTCAGCAGTTACAGAAGAAAAACAGTGTATATTCATTTAGCGAATATATTCATGCAGGACTCAAGTGCTGGCCAGGCGGTCTTATATTACAATTCAAAAATCAAGTACTTTAAAATTTTTCCCGGCAATCATCTTTTGAGACATCAATTTTGAGATCATAAGGGACCATTTAAAAAATTTAATAAATCGAAACTTCTAGAGTGGCCTAACGCCTTAAAGAATCCCACGCTGCTGCTTCAACTGGTGACAATAATTCTGCGAATTGAAGATCGTTCAACACCTTTTTTATTTGGCGTCTTACAAAGACACATTCTCTTATCCTGGCATCAGAAAGATTTGGGAAAATGGTTTTCACATATGTGAATCCTTCGCCTTCTTTGTCTAACGCCCTTACAAAATGTTTTAAAAGACCAAGTTTAATGTGCAGCGCTTGGTGAATTATGTTTTCCTTTTTGACAAGTATTAGAACGCTTTTTACATTGCACTCCCACCTATAGATTCAATTCTTTCTGGTAGTGGTGTTTGTAGTAATGGTGTTCACGTGCTCGACTGTCTCACTTCAGAGAAAACAGCAGTATTTTATGTAGCCACAAAAACACGAAAAATCCTAAAAAATGTAATTTATCTCGCCGAAACTAACAGTTGAATCAAAAATAATATAGGGAATTTTATTACCTTTAATTTAATTCAACATCAAAATCTCGAAAACGGAGTGACAGAAAAAAAAGAATGAAATTTTTGAAAGCACCAACCAATTTTACATTAGAAATATATAGTGGCAATCTATATATATAAAAATGGATGTATGTATGTGGGTATGTGGGTGGGTATGTGGCTATATCACGTATAGACTCCAAAACCGCTGAACTGATCTTTATGAAATTTTCAGGGAAAATAAAGCCACATCTTGAGAGTGTTCCTGTGAGGTTTCGTAACGATTGGAGAAGGGAGCGTGGTACCTCCCATACAAGCCAAATTTGCTCCATCGATCACAAACAAAAAAAGGATAGATATCAGGCGGTTTCAATCGTAAAAAACTAAGATTTGGTGATTTTGTTCAGATGGTTACTGTCGGTAACTGTTCAAAAAATGGGCGTGGTCGTAATATAAATACGCCCACTTTTTCGAAATCATGGCAATTCCAGAGTTCTATACACTTTTACAGTGAAACTTGCTGTGTAGGTGATCTAAGAGGCGGTCACTATATGTAAATGTTTTCACGCCCACTTTTACCGCCCACAAATCAATATCTATATATGTATATAAAAAGCAAAACGATGTGTGTCTGGCTGTGATGCCTATAGACTCCAAAACTACTGAACCGATTGACCTGAAATTTTGGCAGTCGATTTGTTTCAGGCACGAGATGGTTATGAAAAAAATTTGCCACACCCCCCTTTTACCGCCCTCAAATCAATAAAAATGTTATATTTCAGTCGGTTAGGGTCGTATAAGGCTAAAATTTTGTAATTTAGTATGTACGGTTACTGTCGACAGCTGTACTAAAAATAGTTTCCACGCCCCCTTTTACCGCCCACAAATAAATGAAAATGGTATATTTCAGACGGTTTTAGTCGTATAAGACTTAAATTTGGTACTTTGGTTTAAGTAGTCACTGACAGTAACTGTACGAAAAATTGGTTTCCACGCCCCCTTTTTACGCCCACAAATCAGTGAAAGTACTATATTTCAAGCAGTTTTGGCCGTACGAGACTAATATGTGATACCTAAGTTTGTATGGCTACTTTCGGCAACTGTACTAAAACAGGGCGTCATCGATATATAGCCACACCCACTTTTTGAGAAATCATTGAAATTGACTACTGGGTCGATTGAGCTAAAATGTTGGCTTAGTTTGTACGGTTACTGTCAGCAACTGTACTAAAAATTGGTTTCCACGCCCCCCTTTTACCGCCCACAAACCAATGAAAACGTTTTATTTCAAATGTTTCGGTCGTATTAGACAAAAATTTTGTAATTCAGATCATATGGTTACTCTCGGCAAGTGCACTAAAAATAGACCTGTCCCACTTTAGTTTTCGGGGAGTTAGCATCGAGTGAAGTAAAGTGCGCCAGGCTTAACATCAATTCAGCTGAAATTTGGGCAGTCGATTTTTTTCGATTACGAGATGGCTCAAGGGAAATATTTTACCGCACCCCTTTTTACCGCTTGCAAAACAACAAAAATGTTATATTTCGCACGGTTTTGATCGTATTAGGCGAAAATTTGGTTATTTGGTTCATATGGTTACTTTCGGCAGCTATTCGACATTTTCGTATATGGCAGTAAGGCGGTCTATGGCAGAACAACGTCTGCCGAGGAGAGTAAGTATTCCTGTGAGGTTTGGTAACGTTTGGACGAGGGGGCGTGGTACCTCCCATACAAGCCAAATTTGCGCTATCGACCACAAACCAAATAAAGGATATATATCAGACGGTTTCGATCGTAAAAACTAAGATTTAGTAATTTTGTTCAGATGGTTACTGTCAGTAACTGTACAAAAAATGTGCGTGGTCGCAATATATATACGCCCACTTTTTCGAAATCATGGCAATTCCGGAGTTCTACACATTTTTATAGTGAAACTTGCTGTGTAGGTGCTCCAAGAGGCAGTCACGATACATTAATGTTTTCAAGCCCACTTTTACCGCCCACAAATCAATATCTGTATATATAAAAATGAATCGTGATTTGTTCGGATGCTTAAAACTTGAAAACGACTGAACCAAATTGGATACTTCTTTCTACTGGTTTAGGAAAAATATAATGCCACACCCCCTTTTGTCGCCCACAAATCAATAAAAATGCTGTATTTAAGACGGTTTTGGTCGTATTAAATTAAAATTTGGTAAATAAGTTCGTATGATAACTATCATTAACTTTGATAAAAATGGGCGTGGTCACACTTCATCTACGCTTACTTTTAAGAAGATATCAAAATACTTCGAAACTATTGGTCCGATTGAGCTCAAATTTTGTAAGTACGCTTTGCTTTGAGTACGAGATGGTTTAAGAGAAAATGCCACACCCCCTTTTACCTCCCACATATATATGAAAAATTGTTGTTATCGAATAGCTTTAGAGTTATTGGTCGCACAGCTTAGAAATTCGGTATTCGACCACAATTTAGACGTACCGTTTCAGTGATGAAATTTTATGGGAGTGGACAAGGGGGAGGGGCACCTCCCATACAACCCAAATTTTCGATATCGAATAGCTTTGAAATTATAGGAATTCAGCTTTGGAATTCAGTTTTTGACCTCAATTTACACATGCAGTTTCAATGGTTTTATTTTATGGGCGTTGGACAGATAGGCGTGACATCTCCCTTTCAACCCAAATTTGCGATATCGAATTGCTTTGAAGTTATAGGTTGACAGCGTAAGAATTCGGTATTCGACCTGCATTTATGCATGCACTTTCATTTCTCTACATTTTATGAGCGTAGGGCAAAGGGGAGTGGCACTTGCCATACAACCCAACTTTGTGCTATCAAATAGCTTTGGAGTTATAGGTCACACAACGCCGGAATTCAGTATTCGACCTCAATGTACACATGCAGTTTCATTGATTCAATGTTATGTTCATTGGTAAGAGGGGCGTGGCACCTCGCATTTAACGTAAATTTGTGATATCGAATATCAGCGTCAGAATTCAGTATTCGGCCCCAATTTATACATGCAGTTTTATTAATTACATTTTATGAGCGTTGATCAAGGGGGAGTGGCACCTCCCATACAACCCAAATTTGTGCTATCGAATAGTTTTGGAGATATATGTCGCACAGTTTTGGAATTCGGTATTCAACCTCCATGTACACATGCAGTTTAATTGATTACATTCTATGAGCGGTGATCAAGAGGGCGTGGCACTTCCTATACAACCCTAATTTGTTAGATCGAATGGCTTTGTGGATATAGGTCGCACAGTCTCGGAATTCAGTATTCTACCTCAATTTAGACATGCTGTTTAACTGATAACATTTTATGGGCGTTTGACAAGGGAGAGTGGCAGCAACGCGCCGGGTTTCAGCTAGTCATTTATATTTTTCAAAAGAACTCATATTTAATTTAAATGTGTTATCTCTGAAAGCATTCTGATTTGATTTTAGCCAATACAATTGTTAAAAATAGCGTCAAAAATATGTAATTATTTTGTAAGGGGTTGTGTCATTATTATTGTTATTATTTTTATTTTATGGTTGATATTTTAGTCTAGCCCACAGTGGCAAATTTTGTTAATCCGGCCCTGCATAAGCCCAATACACTTGGAGTTAATAAAAATAAAACGAATAGATATAAACCTGGGGCCGAATTACAGCATCCGTGATCGAGCAAAATTGTACAAGATTTATAGGCACTTGTCTCGTCGTGCCCTTCGTAATTTTGATCGATCACGGATGCTGTAATTCGGCCCCTGACTTTATCGTTCTTTAATTTTTGGTCGAAAGTTTTGGGGTAAGAAAAGAACATTTTGGTGAGTTTCAGTTTCCAGAAATGAGAAAGCTCATAGCATTTATTTCATGCCTTCCCTACTCTTCCGTAAATGCTGAGCGCATTTTTTCGCAAGTTAATTTGAATAGAACTTCACTTAGAAATAGAGCTTCAACGTTTGCCAAGCGTTTATCACAAACAAAATAGTGTAACAAGGTTTTTTTTAACAGAAATCGTTATGACTTCTTAGAGAATATAATGCATGATACAAAGAACTACAGATAAAGTATTCCCGGCGCAACTAACAACATTTACTACGCACCTCGTCATCGGCGCTTGTCAAATGTGACACTTGATGAATACATTCAAAATAAAATGTCGAAAAGTGGCGAAGATAGCAAAATGAAAACGAACAAACAGTCAAAATTCTGTCAAGCACATCAAGCAACGTAGCCGCTTTTTGTGTAAATCGGTAAAAAAGGAAAAAACACCCCTGCAAAATACGCAAATTTTTTTTTCACAAACAGTACTAAAAAATATATTTACTTTATTTTGGACATGTGCTTTATTTAACAATATTTATTTCATTTCAGTAAAACAAGTTTTCATAAGAAAATGTAGGCATTTTAAAATCTTTATACCCTATGAATAAATTGTGACTACGTTGCAACCAATGAGCACCTTGCACGTCACAGCAAAGATGGCGGACATGCGCAATACTTTATCTGTAGTTCTTTGTATCATGAATATGATACAAAGATTTGTATGATTGATTTAATGATTTAAAAAAAAATATAAACAAAATGAAGAGATTGATAGCTAAATGTAAATACATCTTTTATTTATTTAACGAGCTTTATTTTGTTTGCATTTTTATGTAAAAAAGTATGGTATATCCATCTTTTTAATAAATTTTGTGGTATTTTGAAATGCCTATGGTATTTTCTGTGGTATTTTTTAATGCCTGGTATTTTTGTGGTAATTTTAAATATTAGTGGTATTTTGTGTGGTATTTTTTTATATGCAGTGGGATTTTTTTTTTAGGTTTTTGCTATAGGAATTCTTGCGGTAATTTATTTTTGTTATCGTGGTAATAAGGTATTTTTTATGGGAATTTGAGGTGGCAACCGTGGTCCCGAAGTTAAAATCAGCGAGTAACAAGCGCACTTCCTAACACACAAAAGCTCTTGTTATTGTGTTCAGTGATCGAAAGCGTTAAATTAATGAAATTCTGATTGTTTTAGCGCTGACTCAAAGCTTTTATATTCATAAAGAAATTAATATATTTATGATAATAAAACAAAAAAGAAAAGATTAAAATAATACGATTTCCAATAAAATAATATATACTTATAAATAAAATATCAAATTTGACCAAGAAATTAAAAGGAAAAGTAATTCAAAAATATTTTTACTTTGTAGTGTTTTGAAGTCGGTTGTTTTTGTTAAAAAGATTATATTTGAGATAAGATGCGCATTTTCCAGAAACACATACTTATCATTCAAGAGGCTTAAGCTACATTGGTTTAAATATAAGGAAAAGTTGCTTGTACAATGAATACCACTATCGATTTCTAATGTAAATTCGATCGGTGATTCCGAAAATTTCATTATTTTTTTCTGTCACTCCGTTTTCGAGATATTGGCTACTGTAGTTTTTTTTTACAAAAAAAAGTTGGTTTAACTTAATAGCATATATCTCCAGAACTAACAACAATAATCAAAGAAATAATATATCATAGCTAATAAAAATATAGCTAATAATAAAATTCCCATAAAAAAAATTATTAATAATTTTTTGATTGAACAATTATTTTCGGCGAAGTAAATTAAATTTTTGAGGATTTTTCGAGTTTTTCAAAAAAAAAAAATTTAAAAAAAGCAAAACTAATTGCAAATTTCGTTAAAAAAATCAAATATATTTTGTTAGTTTGGTTTTTTTTTGCTTAAGGCCTGTATTTTTCCAAAAAAAATAAGATATTGTTGAAGAAAATCTATTGAGAAAAGGAAAAGTTGAATTTAATTGAACAAAAGCACCCAAATTGAGTGATTGTCTATTAATGCATTTCGTGGTATTTTATTGTCATATAAATATAAAACAAGCAAAGGTTGTTGCAATATAATGTTTTTTATTTTAAATTTTCTTTTTCTTACAGTCATATTTACTCCCATTTTTTTCAGTTCCTGAGGAAATCGTTAGCTATTTTCTCATAAGAATCACTTTTATTGTTTCCGAGGAAGCTAGAAACAATTATTCTAAAAAAATCCTACACCGCTGCCTCAACTGGTGACAATAATTCTGCGAATTGATGATCATTCAACACCTTTTTTATTTGCGGTCAAACGAAGACACCTTCTTTTGTTTGGCATCAGAAAGATTTGGAAAAATGGTTTTCAGAGGCCACGCTTTTTGATCGTACTGCTGGCCGAAGGTATTAAATAAACCAGGAATGTTTTTGCAATAGCAGACTATGGGCCTTACCAATAGCCATTTTAATGTTGACTCTCGCTTTGTTTTTGGAATTTTGTGTTTTTGACAATTCATAGAAACAAAAAACCTGCCCACACAAAAAGTGGTTTTTTGTCCAAAAACGGTACTTTTAAAAAAAAATTTCAGCTAGCCTAAGGATTAAGAGTGCTACAATAGGTCAAGGAATATTTTATACATACAAAATATACCTACCTAATATACAGTAGAATGGGCCGACTTGATGAAATCAGTTTACCTGCCGAATCTAAATTTGATTAAATAAAATACATAAAACATTGTTGAAAAAAAGTACTCATTATAAAACCAGAATTAGTTAAAAATATGGGTTGTATTGAATACTATTGCGAAATATGTTTCTTTTTAGTTTTGTAATTTTAATTCTGTTTTTCTTCTACTATGACAAAAATGAATATGTTAAGAATAAAATTAAGTTTTAAATATTAAAAAGTGTTATAGGCAATATTTTTTTACAGTACAAAATGAATTTTAGAAGCCACAATGACGTTATAATTAAAAATGATTTTAAGATAAATGTATTCTTATATATATTACGCAAACGCAAATTTTGTACGGTGTAAAGCTTTTTAAGTACAGGTCCAAACTTAATAAATTTAGTATGGTTTGGTAGGTTTAGACCTGTAGATGTGTAAACTGAACTTTTTATTTCTTAAAAATTTATATTTCTTAAGTTATAGCGAGTTAAAGTTTGCATATAATTGTTGTTGTTATGTTGCTTTTTTCTCTTCTTTATTTCAGCATATGCCTAAAAATATGTGAGGTATTTAGCGCCACATATAGGCTAATAGCTATTAAACTGTTATACTGGCGAATAATCTTAAATAAAATCACAGCTAAAACCAAGGTATATTAACCCAGGTACTATAAGACGTGACTGCGCTGCCGGCTTTTAGGAGTCTTATGCCAAAACCAAGCCCACAAAACAATGTAAGCCCACACAAACAAATAAGGGGAATTTTTTTTAAATTGCGCTTAAATTTTTCTTAAAATATTTTTTCCTAAGTTTGCAGTTTTTTTATTGTTTTAAATATTGAATTTTTCTTAGTATTGTGCTTGATTCGTTAAAAGTGCAAAATGTTGAATTTCGCATATTTGCAACTACATTTTGCATCAACCCTAACTTAATTGAAAAAAATATTTTTAATAATGAACATATAAAATGCCATAGGGTTAATAAAATTCTACATTTGCAAAAATTTTCTTCCAAACAATTCCAAAATCTTGAAAATAAATGTAAACTAGTTGTGCCATTATAAATAAAATGCCCCTTTTTTTGTTTTTAGTACAGAAGCAACATTGGTTATTGTCATTTCCTCTGTTTGACATTATACTCCCATGAGCATGATTCAATTATATATAAGGTTGAGTAAGCTGAGAGCACATATCTGACGGCGAATGTCAAAAACAGCTGTTTGGTGTTGTTATATTTTATTTTGACATTCGCCGATCCAAATTCCATCCCTCCAGCGTTTTTGTTTAAAAAGGTCACTGGGCACTTTAAAAAAGGAAACGTTTTCCTTATTCCAATAGTTTTGGCGAATCGCGTACTTTTTCGGCATTTTGAAGCAATAACAAAAACTCAAACTCCAAGAAAATTGTTAAAAATTATTTTAAACACAAATTTAATATTAAAATTCAATAGTTTGACTTTTAGTCAGAAATTTTAATTTTATTGCTTACTTGTCTTTTTTGCTTTACTTTGACATTTTGCGATCCAAGTTTTGTTGTTGTATGAGAACAATTTCATGGTTACTTAACCTTATATATAATTGAATCATGCCCATGAGCCTGTTCTCACGCGCATTACGTTAGACGGAGCATCGGATTAATTTTGACGTATGGGTAACGTAATGGTAAGGTGGGAAGGTGACAAGTTACGTAAGGCAGCATTTTCAAAAATTTTAAAAATTTTGCAATTTATTTTGACGTCTGTTACTTTGAAGTTTCATTGTTTGTCGTTTTTCTCTTGATTCTCTTATGCTTTAGCGCAAATAAATTTTGTTTTGCATTGGTTGGGTTTTCCGTTTTACTTATTTCTAATTGTTTGCGTTGCTGTTTAATTTAAGACTTACAAGGTAATGAATTTTCCGAAATTTAACAGCACATTTTATTGACTGCTCTCGGAAGTCAAAATAAGGCAGTCTTAAAAAAGTCGGTAGTAAAACCATCTGACAGATGCATAGTGTCAAAATAACGCCATTACTCTGCCTTTTTTAAGGCTAGTGAGAACAGGTTCCATGACTGACAGTTTATTTATAGTACCTGGATTAATATACCTTGGCTAAAACCAGTGATGCCAACCCGAGTTAAATAAAAATCCACAAATGCGACATAAAAAATCCGTGTAAATCCGTGTTAGCAAATTTATATATTTTATTTTTTTGTCTTTTCAGCTAACAAAATTTCTCAATTGAAGTCATTAATAGTTATTTTACAAATTTTTTGTATATGTGATTTTTTTTTAAAAATTTGCATTAAACTTATAAAAGTTACAAACAACGTACAACATAGCTAAAAGTAAAAATAGTTAACAACTTTTATTTTAACTTTAAAAACATTACATAAAACTTTTATTAATTTTAAAGGAACATAAGATTTTTTAAATCTGTAATCATTATAAATACAATAACATTGAAATACAATTTAAAGGCACTTTAAGTTTGTTTTAACCCATTAATGACAGCGTATGTTATGTCATACGCAATGAAAGCACGTAGAAATCCGTAATTTCCGGTTAGTTGGCACCACTGGCTAAGACTATGAATTGATATATTCAATATCAAAGTGATACTGGAATATTTTATTACAGTTGGAAAAAGATTTCTAAACTGTTGATCAGAAAATTATTTAATTTTTAAAAACTTACACAAAAATTTAATAAGAAATACCGCGTATATTGCAAAAAGGCCAAAATTAATTTCTGTGGAGTTTTGACAAAACAACTTAAGTCTGTCTGAAATTCATAGACAAAACAACGTAAGTCTATATGAATTTCGTATCAACTTAAAGGGTTTTGTCAATGAATTTCAGATCGACTTAAGTTGTTTCGTCAAAACTCCACAGATTTCATTTCAATTTTGATCAGTTAAAAATCTATTCAATAGCTTAAAATAAAATCTGGGCATGTTTGATTTTGGCGTTTTAACGCCACACGGGTTTGCTAGTATATATATATATATATACTAGCTGATATACCCGGTGTTACTCGAGAGTCATTTATATAAAAATTTTAATATACACTTTTCGATTAAATGTTTTTGTAAATTTTGGAATTTTGTAAAAACGTGTTAAATTTAAGTTTGAGACCACTATAAAAATATTAGTTAAAAAATTTACCAACCTTTTTTAAGGAAGAAATAATTTTATACTGTTTTTTCACAATCAAAAACTGTTTTTTAGTTCTAAACTGAATTTACTGGCTACTGGTAAGCATGTTACTTGCACTTCGCTAATTAAAATCAAATTTATAAAAATCTTCCTAAAATTTTTTAGTAGTTTTTCTAGTTGCAAAATAACAATTGGATTGTCTCTAAATAAAAAATTAATATAAATTGAGTCTGATAGTTGATGCAATTTCTTAAATCTTCTGAATTACTATTTTATACGAAAAATTGTAAAGTCGTTTCTTAATGTAAATTAGCAAAAAGGTTTAAGTTAAGAAAGCAGTCGCTTTTTAATTTTTATTATAGTATATACAGCAACCTGTAGCAATATTATCGACGTTAACAGATCGACATAAATCCAGCTAAAAAATCTGCAAGAACAGTGCAAGAAGTGCCATTATGTTATTTGCTGCAAGTTTACGCTGTGTGCGAAAAGAACTAAATTGGATAATAGTTACCGACTTTTCTAATATATTGGAATCGTGTCGGTAATGCAGTACTTATTTCTAATTTATAATATTTTCCAGCATACTTTTCATCATACTTTCGGTTAGTACGCAATTGAACCGAAAAAATTGTTCAATGCAGCCAAGCTTACAACCATGATTGGAGAGTTAAAATTTCAAAATTTCGCTGTCTTTTATATGTCGGTACATTTAATTGGCGTGGAAGTTTGACTTTCAACAATATAGTTCAAATAACACATTAAACGTGAAAAAATTAACTTTTACAGTATTCTTATTCACAGTCATCTTTTCGATGATACAGTGATATATATGTGGTGCTCTGTTACATCACCACATAGAGTAAATCTCTACGTCCTATTTTACCTTTTCGTATACATTAATACTTACCTTTTTGTTACATTGATACTTACCTTTAGTTACACCAATACTTACCTCTCCTGTAGTTGACTTTTATCTTAACTTACATTTCACTTACCTTGATTTATCATTAATAACGTATTATATCATTTTAGCAATTATTGAAAATACTTACACTTGTCTATAAAATACTTGTTATAAAAAAACATTTTGAATTGTATTCAGTTGTTATATTTTCAGAAATTTTCATTTTGAAAATTTCAGTAGTGAAAAATTGTTCAAAGAAAATAGTAATAAAAAATTGTTCAAATAAAAATATTTTAAAATAAGAAGTCATAAAATAAAATAAAAGTTATTTGAATAAAATATATAGAAAGTATTTCATTGCGCACATTCGCACCAAATATATAGATCATTTAAAGTGCCGTTGATAAAGAACTGTGTGACAACGTGTGGGTGAAACAATAGTGCGAAAAATGACAAATCACAATAAAACAGATTTAACAGGAGGGGGGCGGGGGGTGGGTATAAAACCAAAATGTTTATAATTACTATAGACACACAACTTCGTTCCTGTATAGAGAATTTTAAAACAAAACTCAGTTTTATTAAAAGTCTGGTATGAAAAAATAGATTTTTAGCCATAACTTTTGATTGGAAAGAGATTTGAATTTTTTGTAAAAAATATAAAAAGAACATTTTGGAAAAAATAAATTTCGCGAAAAAAATCAAAGGGGGTACCCTTGTTAGCTGGAAGAATTTTTGCAAATAAATGCTATGTCATATGAAAGGAAGCCAGATTTACAATTTTTAATTGATTTCATTTTTACAACAACAACAATTTTTGAGTCATTTTTTGAGTAAAAAGTCAATATTTTGGACCTTTTTTGACATTATCATAAAACATATATACACTGACTTAACGGTACAGTTCAACCTATTTTTGTCAAGTGATTTTATTGAACTTTGGAACAAAAAAAATTTGAATGAAATATATTAATGGACAGCGGAGATATTTGTATCGAAAAACCAAACTTTGATTTTCATGTCGTTTTTTTCTCATTCTTAGGTAACGATGTTTTATGAAAAAGTCGTTGTACTGAAAATTTCTCTAATTTTGAAGATATGTGAGTGTTTTTGACGTCAAAATAACAAAAAAGTTTTAAAATTAAATACACAAAAATCTCCGATGCTAAAAAGTTTTATAATAACAAAATTACCGTTAGTTGAAAAATTTTAGAGGGGGCGTGGCAAAAACTAAGTATGTAACATTTTAAGTTGGGATAAACTTAATATGTGTACCTAGTTTGAGAGAAATCCGTTCAGCCGTTTAGATTTGTATAAAGGCCAAACAAACAAACAAACAAACAGAAAATGAGTTTTATTACTATAGATATAGCTATACATTAGTTAAATTAGCATTGATGTCATAATAAGTGATTTTAGAATATAGAAAACTAGTATAAAAGCCTGTCTCATGACAGGTCCTCCGCATACTTCCTTTTTGGAGTCATTTGCCGAAAGCTCTTTTTTCTCTTATTAAAGCTTGGTTTTTTATTCAATTGATTTTCGAAAAATACAAATGTACCACTTTAAATAACACTTTACGTATTGAAGCCGTATTGAAAAGGTAGTTAGATCAAAAACGTACTATTGTAAAAACCTGATATTGTCACTGATAAGTACCAAATTTATTTTCTGTGCATACTTTCAGGCTGAAAATTTTTGAGAACAGTACACTCAAAAATACTGTAGTAGAATTTACTGCACAATGTGTATTTACTTTATATATGTAGTTATTAAAAAAATAAAAATAGAAAAATGGAAGAACAACAATGTTTCATTTAAGTATACAGGATTTATTTTTTGGTGTACATGTAGTAAGAATTACTATATGTAGTAAAAATTTCTACATGTGTAGTAAAAATAAGTTTAAATTACTGCATAAAAATTTTCATATTCAGTAATTCGATTAAATACGTGTGCAGTAAAATTTACTACATTGTTAGTAAAGCTGTGGCAGAAAACGCTTTGCAGTTTTTTTAATTAATAAATGAAAAATATTCCATTTTAATGCAAATGTATTTATTATCTGTAGTTAAAAAATATGTAGTAAAAGCAAATAATTGAAATTAGTTAAAACAATGACATTTTTATTTGGACGGTGAGCTACTGATTTACATTTGTTTTAAATACATTTTTATTACAGGATTTTTTTTGGGTGTATGTATGCCTTGTAAAAGTACGTTACTGTTAAAAAATAATTACGGTTAGAGAAATACTGTGTGCTGAGCAGCATGCTTGTCTTTTATGTATTAAGATATGCAGACTTTCAGGCTGAATAGTTTGAGAAATACTGAGCACGGAGCAGCGTGCAAACAAGACCTAATTTTGAAAATTTTTATCGGCCGTACCGGTAGTTTGCAGAATTTTTTGGCCAAGCAGCGGCCGTACAGAGGCCGTTTTTAAAAAATCTATGCTGTACGACGGACATATAGTGTCCGTACATCGGCTGAGCAGTAATTATTCTACAATGAAAATGAGCAGTGTTATTTAATAGCAGTTGGGAAAAGGTTTATATTAGAAAACCAGATGATAAAATTGAATACAGTAAATAAAACATCATACAAACTAAATTATGCCGTTTTAGTTAAAAATTCACTGGGGCATAGTAGTTCAACAATAACTTCATATACAAAAAATGATTTTGCGCCACACACAAGTGGCGTTACCATCAACATAAGCAACGCCAAGTAAGGTTGCGGACAAAGTAAACGCCGATTAAGACAGACTGGCAGACTGGCAGACAGTCAGGCAGACAGGCGCAGGCAGTAATCGAGTAAACGAGATAGAAATAAAGCCAAGCTAACTTTGATCTCCTTTGTTTACATAGTTTGCCTGCGCCGGTCTGCCTGGCTGTCCGCTTTGGCGTTCACTTTGTTTGCACCCTTGCTTTTGCGCATACGTTTGTTGTTGACTAAGCACTTTGAAAAATTTGGTGGCATACAGCGGCCGTACAACTTAATTTAGGCCTTGTGCAGCCGTTATTCGACCCAACTTTCGCCCACTGGGCTTTTTGGATTATTTTTGTGCGGCCGTGCGGCCCTTGTTTGGCCACTAATCGACCGCTTTCCGCCCGCTTATATTTTTACTCGGGTCTACAAATAAAATCTAATTTGCCTTAAGCTCCACATATGCATACAAAATTAAGTTATGACTTTGAGTTTATTACTAGCACATATTGATAACATTTGTTGTTATTGTACCAACATTTCAACGTAGGTATTTATATCAAAAACAATTATACCTCAAATTATACCAATGCCCATGCTGATAAAGTACCTAACGCCATGAAATGAGTTCGCTTATCAATAGTCGATAATATTTGGGCAAAACAAAACGTAGCTGCCGCCAAGAGAAAAGAGCAGTATCTTTGAGAGTGTTTTGTTAGAACGCTAAGTTGGAGAGCATTTGGAACAAAAGTATTTATTTCGATACAAATATATGTACAATGTACATACGTTAATATTGACAAAAGTCGTTTCAATACATTTCAGTAGCGTTGAAAGAACAAAAGATAAATTAACAAAATCCTAAAATTCTCAAATAGTTAACAATCGATCGTACTCCGAATGGGTGCAACGAAACGGTAATCGAGAATCAGTACAACGTGTAACAATTAAATTGTGTGCGTTTGTAGAAACGGTCACTTTCTACATTGATAAAAGTTTGATTATATTTGTCAAATAAAGTTGAGCAATAATTATAGCTCTTTGAAATAATATAGAGCAACCAACCTTCGTTAGTTTAAACGTAATTTCGACAGTGTGCGGATTCAGTGGACCGTGTCAAAAGAAAAAAAAAAATTTACATACGTATTTCAAGATCTTCTAGAAATAAGTTTCAAATAAAAAAATATGAATTTTGAAACAACATACATTAAGAACTTCAGCACTCTCCGCAAGGTGACGCTTTGGGCGGGAGGACTCGGAGTGGTAAGCGAGTTAGATTCTTCGTAATAAAGTTTGTGATAAAAAATATAAATAAATTTAGCTTATCGCTTGGAAATGTCTATGAATAAGTTATGAAAAACAAATTTAATAGAGTAACCAGTCAAAAATGTCTTCTAAAAGAAGTTGCATTTCTACAATATATATCCAGCCATATACAGTAGCGTCGAAATAAAAAAAAAGAAGGACAAGAACAAGAATGAAAGTAAAGAGCGTTTACTAAGTTCTATATCTTTGAACCTGTTAAAGAACATAAAAAATACTCACGAACTTTGAAGTGACTCACTATAAATATTAGATGGGTTTTTTATTTCCAAAAGTATTCCAGAACCTCCCCGCAAGGCCAGATTATGAATCCTGGATGTAATGGACGTGCTTATGTCCAGAAAATTCTCAAACCGCTTAAAAACTTGAATTTGAAGAAGTATAAAATGGATGTTTCAAATCGAGTTTCCTTTTTACATTTAAGTCATACAAAAACTATTGACCATAACATATTATAGTGAAAATTTGTTCGTATAATCCGAAAATGCTGTTAATTTTTAAAAAAATTTGTCCATTAGTCCATAACCCCATATTGGCCTACTTTATTAAGAATTTCCTAATTTTTTCTTTCGATTTGGAACTATGTAAAAATTTTGTCTTTGCCTAGATTCAAAGGCGTCCGCAGGATTTGTAATAGGGGGCGGGCAAAGGCATAAAGAAGTCTAGAATGCACATAAAGAAAATTTAACCTATATAATTCTATGTTTTGATATTTTTGGTACTAATTTTGCTATAATCATACGCCGGTTGACACCCGCTTGTACACATAAGAAAATGATATGTATTTAAAAGATGGGGTAAAAGTCTTTCTCGTATCATGCCCGAAACATTTTCAAATTTATTTTTTTTTTCATGTAATTTAAAACATTTTTTTCTCAACAAATTTTCTTAGTAATTTAGTAAATTAAATAATATGGGGTCTCCTTTATCCTTAAATAAAATCGCATTAATTACTATTAAGCCCCAAGTTTTCCTCTTTTCAAAAAGAATACAAAAATTTCCCAAAAAAATTTGTTTAAATGGTTAAAACCAGTAATATTTTTAGACCATTTTTTCCAGTTTTGGAGGCCTAAAACTCAAAAACCAATTGCGAGTGGCTTGAAATTTATCAGATTTGGATTTAACCCATTAATGACAACGTATGATATTCATACGCCATAAGAGCAGTTTTTAAAAATTCCTCAAAAATCCTCAGCCACTGTAAAGCTTTTGCTTTCAACAGTAAGAGAAGGGCAAAAGTATGTTTTTTTTAAAATTTATAAAAATGACATTAAAAGCCTTTTTGTGTCCTTTTTCGCGCCAGTTCGTGCAGTATTTAAAAAAAGTGAACAATGCAACTCAGGTGAGTTAGTTTATTTTATAAACTTCTAGAAAAAAGAAAATATAATTAAAAAAGTGCATTAGGTTAAAGTGGAACGCCTACGCTACGAAATGAAAATTTTCCAATTTATCATTTTTTAAATTTTTTTTAGATTTCTTTTATTTTTCTATTTACAGACCCCTTAATAATAATAATAATAATAATAAACTGGCCATTTCAGCCCTTGGAAGGACTTTGACCTAGCTTCTATTGATCAATTGTGTTGTGCGTGTTTTTAAATGCTTGATCACAAATGATCGAAAACAGGACCTACGTATTTTATGCCGATTCCGAACGGCTTATGTTCTCAAGAAGCTTTTACATGGCAATTTTTACTCTCTGAGGTTTGCCATTGTCTGCAGAGAGGTGACGACCGAACAGAAAAATTAATTCAATTGAAAAAACTTTCTGTCTGAGCTGGAATTGAACCCTGGCTACCGCGGTTCTTTATCTTAAGGGTCACGCACTCTACCCACTAGGCTACGGCCGCCACTTACATACCCCTATGCGTTTATAATCATGCTCTTCGCCACACCCAAATCCTTTAGAAAGCTAAATTCAACGGGTTCTGGTTGTGAGTATTATTGGGTTAACAGGTAAAAATCCATATAATCCGCAAAAATTAAGAATTAGAGATGTCGCTAGGGATGTGCATCTGCCAGCAAAAGTCGACTTCGACTTTTTCAACCGTTGAAAATGTAAAAGTCGACTTTTTGAACCTTTAGAAGTCGACTTTTCAACTTTTTTCGACTTTTTTAAAAATTTTTTGTACCGATTTTGTACGGCAGTTAAGAAGCAAATGAGTCAATATGAAAAATTTGTTTTATTGTTAAAACATATACAAGAAATGGTACTTCAGTTAATAGATAAAATACAAAAAAAAACAAAATATTGCAATTTTAGTTCTTATATAGATAATCAGACTTCTTATAAATAATTTTTTTCGGATAATCGGAAAAGAGAGAGCTAATTTTCAAAATAAAATTTAAGAACATTTTGGAAATTTTTAATGCAAATTTCCTCATCAACCATCAATATTTATGAAAGTAAAAAAAAATGTGATGTCTGCTATCTTAAAAATTAGAACTACCTTTTGTGATTCCCTAGGAAAAATTATTCATAATTGGGCTGAATATCAAGCCCTAACCGCCGAGTTAGCGTATGCGTTATAAACCAAATTTTACAAGAGAAGCATTTTCCTTGTTTTTTTTTTTGCATAAGTATATACATGTAAATTTTATTTTTGTGTTAGATATAACTTTAGAACAGTTTAACGTAGAGATGTGAAATTTTTGGAGTTGTCAACTTTGTTGTTGACGCTATCACAACTTCTTCATTTAAAATTCTTGCTTGTTTCATCTCGGCATTCACAAGATCACCTAAATGGAAGGGGAGGGGGGGGAGTAATATTTGCAGTAATTATTTATGTACTGCTGCTTACCAAGGTGAAAGATTGCTTGAGAATTTTTAAATGCGTGCTTTTTGAACCTAGGATCTGAAGTGTTAAAGAAGCGTATGGTTTTACCAATTCAATATCGTAAATTTCTTATGTGATTTCAATGACTCGTGTTAAATTCTTGACAATTTGACTTAAAGCAAAACACTCCTCTGTTTTCTATGATAAAAAATTAATCGATTTGAGCGTACTTTGAATATTGTAAATTTAAATTTTTATTAACAGCCCTATTCTGGCAAAGTAACAATTGTTACACAGTATTTTTGATATTTCTATGTGCTTTTTGTAATGATTTTTTTTTTCAAAACAAAATTTGAAGATCACAAATAATAAATTTTCAAATATTGACAATTTCATTAAAACATTTTGTTACGCGTGTACCGTAATCAGATAATACGCAATTGCTTTGTCACACTTCCACTTACAGTCTCTTTTTTGTAATTTTGCCGACCATTTCTTACACTTATTGAATCGAGAGTTCCCAACGCAGTTTTATTTATTGTTAAACAGCTATTTCGTTTATTAGTTTAGAGAAAACAGTTCTTAGCGCTAAAGTTTTTTTCGCATAAAATTTAAAAAGTCGAAAGTAAAAGTCGAAAGTAAAAGTCGACCTTCGACTTTTTTCAATATCAGAAAGTCGATTGTCAAAAGTCGAAAATTATCAAGCAAAAGTCGACTTTCGACTTCGACTTACACATCGCTAGTTGTCGCTATTCTTGAAATGTTCCCGGCATGGACATCAACTGACTTATTTCTTTTTTCAACATGAATCAGTTCTAGCAGCATGCAAGTTACTAAAATTGAGTTTGGAAACATACCTATTATATTAATTATTTAAAAATTTTTTTTTTATTCAAAAGCTATGAATAAATATATAATGAGGTACATGTATAGATGGGTTTTGGGCTCCATTCATTTTCTAAACATATTCCCGAACCTACCTGCAAGGCTTGATTCTGAATCCTGGATGTAACATAGGCACGTGACGCGAAAAAATCCAGAAAATTCTCAAAATAGGTGGAACCCTGTTAAAAAACGTGAATTTGAAGAAGTATGAAATAAATGTTTCAAATCGAGTTTCCTATTTAAATTTTAGTCATAAAAAACTTTTGACCATAAGATATTCTAATGTAAAAGCGTTCTCCTAACAAGTGTTTGCCATCAGATTTTTTAAAAAATGAGTGCTTGATCTTAAATTAGCCTCTTTATTCAGAATTTCCTAATTTTTTAGGCCCTCGCCCAGATCGCTGCAATTTTCTCAAATTTAAATGCTGCAAGATTGTTAGCAATTTTATTTAGCTTACGAAATTTTAAAAAATTTTCCAAATTAGATCATCTTTATGACAGAAAAACCAGTTTTTTAAGCCGACTTTTGGGAAAACATTTAGTTTTTTTAAATTTATATTACTTTGTTTTCTTCTTGTTTTTAATTACTTTAAAACATAAATTTGCTTATCGCCCAAGTTTATATGCGTTATTGGCTTAAATGCCCCTAACCATCTGTTTCTCCGAAGAATGATTTTCGACTAATAGGGGTATCATTTCTCAATTTCTCCTACGAATAACTTCGTACTTTCTTCCATTACATTCGTAGTATTTACCAATGGCTTTGTACTATTTAGTATTAGTTGAGTTTAAAATATTTACAACCGAAATCCTTCAGCCTTTTGTTTGCTGAACTATTACCAAATATTAGGAAATGTAATATGATTGCAAGGTGGCCGTAGTCTACTGAAAGAGTACGTGGCCCGTAAGCTAAAAAACCGTGGTTCAAGCCCCCAATCAGATAGAATGTTTTTTTTTCGTTATTAGTAAATGTAACAAATGTATTCGTACAATATATATTTGATTTTGTACGAATACGAATAAAATATTTGTAATATGCACCAAACTACGCCCAATCTACGAATCCTATTCGTGACTGAAAACTACGAATCAAATTCGTTGAATGGACGCAATTATTAGTAATATTTACACACAAAATTTTTTGAGCGTAAGAATACGTATTGAAAAGTGCCTGTTAAACAAGGGTTAATGAAATGGTATCGTAACTTATCACTATTTAAAAATGCATGCATGGCTTAGCTCAGCTTTATTTATAAATATACCTTAAATGTAGTATTTTTGAGTTCTCTTCAAATTATATTAACATATATAATGAACATATCATCATATTAAATCAAAAAAGGCGTAAGTTACAATAAATTTAAAGTCGACTTTTTGATTGATTATTGATGCACCTTATCAAAATACATGTTCCTGCTAAATTTTACACTCCTACAACTAAAAACGACGTTTTCATTAAAAAAGTTCTAAAATCCCTAAGTTTGAGCGTAACTTACAATTAAAATTTAGAAAGTTTTTTGACTCTTCCGTAAAATTTTTTAATTATAGCTTACGGCTTTTTGATTTAATATGCAGATATTTTAAAAATTGTCACTGCCTAGGGTGGCAAGTGACAATTACCCTACCCCCTGTGGACCCCCATGGCGGCGCCCATCCAGTTTGAGAATTTTCTGGACTCTTTTTTGCGTCACGTGACGTATGAGTACGATCACGATCTCTCAGCCAAAAACACTTTTCCGCCAATACAAGACACCGTTGATTCAGTGGCGTAGATACGGGGGAATAAATGCCCATTGATGCATTTGAAGAAAGCAAGAAATCAAATATGTTGAGCCAAACGCCAAAATAATGAAAAATTCAATTCATTAAATTTATTTGACTCTCAAGATTGTGGTTTTTTCTTAAATTCATTATCGTTGAGTCTAAATTTCTAAAAACCAAATATGGATAACTTTATGGAACTATATGGAAGAAGCTAAATCTTTGGAAGCTAATCAACACCAACGACAAGCAATACTGTTTTCTATACGAAATGCTATTAGGGGTATTCACGATTCAGTGCACTTGCCAGTGCAGTTGAGGGCTTGAGGACTTGTGCACTTTACAAAAACAAAATACACGTAGGTCAAAAATCTGTTTCTCGTGTCTTGCTTGTTGTTGGTGTGCATTTTGTGTTACAAATTGAAGACGTAAGTTTACCAAGAAAAAAGAGGAATTTTGGAGTGTCCATGATACAATTGCAAGGTAGGGGCTCATATTCGTCATATGATAAAGGCAGCAATAAAAAAAATACAACTTATATTCGAGCAGCTAACTTTGAAATCTAGCTCAATTTTTACCCCAATCTGAGCCTACTTTGCAATTCTGCCTTGAGCGTGTCCATATTTAAAAGATTGGAAAAAAGAAAATCAAACAATTTGTCTTAATGCAAATAAGGAAATATTGCTATCGTTTTAAAGGTAAGCATACATTTAAAAAAAAACAATATCATTTACCAAGGGGTAAGAGAGAAAAAATTTACTCTTTTGGCATATAAACAAGTTGTGAGTGGAAAAAAAAAATAAAGCCGATAAAATAAAAACATCTCTTTATTAATAAACATATGCGAGATACTTCATATAAACTTCGCCTATTAAATTCAAGGAAATGAAGTATTTTCCTCTTTTGAAAACAGCATTTTTTGTAACAGAAAACTTTTTTGTAGCTTTAAAAAACAAAATTAAAGAATTTTTTTTTAGTTCTTTTGAAATCATTTAAATCAATGTATTTTTAATGAATATTATTTTCTAAAAGAAATCAATTTAATTTTTGAAAGAGGGCTCAGAACTAAAAAATAACAAAAAATTTCAGAATACAGTTTTGGTTTTTTCGATTAACACTATTTTTAAAAGTTTTTTTGGCAATGAATTTATTTTTCGCCTATAGAATTTTTTCTGCCCTTTTCCATTAGCAAGAAAACATATGATGCGTTTGCTTAGTGTTTATTTTTTTGTGAAAATTGATAAACTTTGTATGAAAAGTTTGATTGGCTTATACAAAAAAACTGCTATTTTCGAATTTTACTAAATTTTTCTTATTTTTATTTTAAGTTTTTACTCTCCTTTTCCCAAATTATATTTGACCTTTTTTTACAGAAACAAATGGTTTGGCATTTTTAACATAATTACAGCATTGCAAATTTGCGTAAGAAATTGCATAAAAAAATTATGCATTTAAAAAGAATTCAAAACTAGTAAAAGTTAAAAAAGGTACACAAACAAAGACTATTTTTTATTATTTTTAAAATAAAACTTTGAATTAAACTTAAATGATATGAAAAATTAAGCAGCCTAAAACTAGACAGAAATTTCTTTGAATATTTGATCGAATTTCGTTTTGGATATCGATAACTTGTTGAATGAAATTATTTTTACTAGTTTATAAACCAAAAGAATATTTACTTTAAAACACAAAAAATTCATCGTAATAATAATTCCAAAATAATTTATCAAAAGACTTTAAATCATGATTTATAAATAGAGGTAGTCGCACGGCTGAGAGCGAACTACCATAACTGTCAAAAGGCAACTGACAGCTCATACGAAATCTGCAACCGATGAAAATGCGATGAGAAGGAAAAAATTAAAAAGAATCTGTCATGGCTGAAACTATTTTGTTTTTTATTTTTTTATTGATCAACTAATTAAAATAGGATTTTGTGCAGCTGTTGAAGTAATTTATATGAGGTTCCAAAAAATCATTTTCGTGGAAGTGTCTTAGCAAACACGAGCATCTTTTTTAAAATTTTTGGCACATGCCATGTTGCATCGTTGTCCTCTGGGCTTGTCAGCTGGAACACGAAAACTCGGCCCATTTTCCTTGCCCAAATGTTTTTGGCTTAACTCGCACTCAATTTTAATTAAAAACAAAAATAAATAATTCACTTTTATTCGAGTTTTTAAACACAAGACAAAAATATCCAATTGGAGTAATTTAATTTTTCTCTGTTTTCTTTAAAAAGAAACTGATTTTGACACTTCTGGTAGTATTATCAAAGAGATCACGATTAGCCACGAGACTACCTGTATTATTCTACCATGCTTTAAATAAACTGAGGTGAAAGTTTTTAAAAGATAAAACTACGCCTTCTTTAATTCTCTCTGAGCTTGTATTTGGCTCAACGCACTGTAAGGCGACTTCAAATCGAATCTACGCCACTGATGTTTGATTACTTGATATGCGTTGCGACCAAATTTGGACAAAATTAATATAGCTTTTATTCTCGCTAAAAAATCCTGACACTGAATGCAACATTTGGTTAATATTAAGAGTAAACACACACTTCCCTTCAGTAAACACACACACTATCAATTTTTCAAAGCTGTCAAAATTTTCAATGTGCACAAGTATACAACTGCTCAAGTCTTCAAGTTTAAGGCTACAGCAGAAAAACACTTGTGCAGATTTTTGAAGTACGTGCATTTTCTTTTGGCAAAGTGCACAAGTCCTCAATTACACTGGTAAGTGAACTGAATCGTGAATACCCCTATTGAGTTGAAAAAATATGTGCAAGATTATTACATAAGTAACATACTCCTACTACAACTTACATCTAAGGTTACCAACAGAGTAAACGCCGAAGCGGACAGGCAGGTACAGGCAAACTATGTTAACAAGCGAGATAAAAGTTAGCTTCACTATATTTCTCTCTCGTTTCTTCGCAGGTTACTGACTGCACCTGTCTGCCTGCCGGTCTGAATCGACGTTAACTCTGTCCGCAACCTAATAAATTAAATTAAATTAAATTTGACATACGTCAAAAATGCTGACTTTTTTTTGAAAAAAACAAAATTCAGTTTGTCTAAATTCTTTAAAGTAAAGATCTGACTTTACTTCTTGTTGACGTTTTGCAAAAAACAAACCTTAAGTCCCCTCATCTTTAATGTTACTGAGATTTTTCATCATTCATGTCGCGCTTACTCATGAAGTTTGTATGGATGCCATTCCTACGAATAAAGCATGAATAAAGCACGAATACAGCTTGAATTTATATTTTAACAATATTTACTTACCTTATCGTCTCTTTCCGGTGGCAAAAATTCTGTAGATATAAAATGCATTTCATGGTTATCATTTTTACTATATAGGCAATATTTAGGACTATGAATCACAAAGTTGACTGATAACATGCATTCAATTGCAATTCTTATGAATTAAAATTTTCAATACGATATGTTTTCATTATTTAGCTACAATTTTTTCTTATTAACTCTTTAAGATACAATCGATTACTTGGATGGCTTTAACAATCACTGGAATTTTTGCCTACAATTGCTTAATTAATCTTCCCCCAAACGTTAATTTTGGCTCTATCGTCGAATATGTTTTTTTCAAATTGTATTTCAAAGGAGATTGCGAACCAGATGTGTACCAATCGTTTAATTACACTATACTCGATACTGTCGACAGAATTTTGGATCCGCAAGATATTCTTATTTGGACAAGTGTTTATCTGGCAGTGTCAGTTTGTTGGTTATTTGCTTCTGTTTTACTTTTGACTCGTATGTATAAATTAGTGTATAAAAAAAAAGATATATTGAAAAAAAAAATTCTTCTACAACATTAGATGTTAGAAAGGAAAACGTTATGGTGACTGTTGGAGTACTCTACACATGGGTGACACTAACATTTTTCATCAGTGCTCTGGACTTGGCACAAGGAGTTATTTTCGGCATTGATTACAGTGGCTTTCATGATAAAGCCCATGGATTCAACCTAGATAATGGTCAAGTTGGTGCAATTGATCCAAATGCTGCTATGCTGATTGCTGGGCAAATTGCTGCTATTTCTCTTATGATTATTTCCTTAAAAGGATTCGTTCTGTGGACGATTAATGTTGGTCTCCTGGTGTACCTGTGCATCAAGGCAATCACCATTATGGGCGATAAGGATGGCAATGTGAGTATAATTAAATGATAAAATTCACATTGAGAAATCTTTTGGGTGACATCATCGTTGAAAACTTGTAAATATTTCTCCATTAATCTACCTGGAGCTTTTATGTGTATAAGTTTTTCAATTAAAACGTCTAGTATAAAAGAACATACTAGAATGAATTCACATATTTAAAGATTGGTGATAAATCCAAACATATATGGTCAAGAAACTCATGAGATAAAACACTTTTGTTGTAAACATAAATATTGTTTATTTATTGAAATCATAAATTGATTACAAGAATTTAAGATGGGAATATAACAAAACGTCGTAGAACTTTGATAAGAAATAAATGCTCATGAAAGCATGCATCTGTTTTGAATGAACGATAAGCTAAAGGTTTTGCCGAAATATTAATCATTGCTTAAAATTTCAAAATATGGTATCATTCCAAAGGTGATTGTATTGCAGTTTATGTGTGTATTGTATAGAAAAAGTTAGAAACAGAAACATTTGCAGAGAGAGATATCAGGCTTAAAATTTAGGAAAATAATAGATAAAATCAGTTGTATGTGGCCGCCATGAACGTTAGAAGTGAAACTTGTACCTAAAAAATTCAAGATCTTTGAAGGGTTAAATAATTGGTTAATAGTTGAATATTCAGTATCGTCATTTCAGACGATATAACACATGGAACATTTTTTACTAATCCTATCATGCCATCATACTTTTCCCAACAAATCATACCATTATACCAGGGCCGTAGCCAGGGTTAACTCATGGGGGGTTTTGATGAACATTTTTTTTATTCAAATGGAAAAATGTACCATTTGTACCTCTCTTAAAATTAACCTTGGTCTATTTAATAACGATTTCCAAAAATTTTGGCTGTTACGATTGCCGCCAGTGAGCTAATACTTGGATTTGGGCATTTTGGACTTTATATTTCAGGGTACTTTTTTAGTTAAAAGATAATATATATTTTTTTGTGTAAGTATGATATAATAATGGCTTCTACGATTGATGTTTACATCAAATATAATAGATGAAAAATAATACGGCTTTAGAAAAACTCGAAATAAAAATAAAATAAAATAGAATGAAATCAAAAAAATATGCATGTAAAAGATATGCAAAAATAAATAAAATAAAAAATTTGTTCTTCACCGAGTAAATTGTCTCTTCTCTGTTTAGATGTTAAAATGTTTTTTTTTTAAATAAGTGAAATGTTCTAGTTTTAAGAAAATCATCTACTTGGGTCAAGGAAGATATTTTCACTTTAAGAAAGTAATTGAGTAGAAAAAAATATGCTGAAACTAAGCAGGTTTTTCTTAATGGTATTCGTTTTATATTTTTATACTTAAATTGATGAAAAATAATACTTAAATTGATAATTTTACGCATAAAAGAGAGCCGATATCTTTTTTGCTTGATTCAATAATAGAATGTTTGATTTTTTATCTTGATGAATTTTAAATGGTTTAAGAATTGAAATGATTTTGAAGATTTAGGATTTATCAGTAAATAGTTTCAAAATTTCTGTTAACTCTTGCTTGAATTCTGATTTACTTTTAGGATACCTTATTTATGCCACGAAAGGAATCTGATGATATTTTAGCAACACGTCCACCCATAAATGCTTATGAAAATGGGTATGAAACTGAAATGAGATCTAAACAAAAAGGGGTGTTCACGATTCAGTGCACTTGCCAGAGCAGTTGAGGACCTGAGAAAACAAAATGCATGGTCGTCAAAAATCTGCACAAGTACTTTTCTACTATTGCCTTAAACTTGAGGACTTGAGCAGCTGTGAAAAATTGATAGTGGTGTGTTCACGAATACCTAACTGCCCAAGTCCTCAACTGCACTGGCAAGTGCACTGAATCGTGAATACCCCCCTAATATAACAACTTTCATCTTCTCACTATTTCGCAGCAAATCACATGTAAGCTATAATAATGACGGCTTCATTCCCGATAGTCAATCAACCGGAACGATCGAATTAAATCAGGAAGCGATCGCACGTGCTGCTCGCATGTCAACCGATGCAAGTTTACAAGATCGTCGTTTCCGTAACTTGGACAACTTTCAGCAGTATCCACCACCACGAACTAATAACAACAACAACAACAACAACAACAACAACAACAATAATAATAGAGCAGCTTCACCAGAAACTGTCACAGTTACAGCTGCATTAAATACAGCTTCATATCCCGCACCAGACTATTCACCACCAATGTCAAGGTCCAATCAGCCCGCACAAAATGCTATACAACGAAATCAGAGATACTAGCAAAAGTACTCTTAAAAACTAAGAGAATATACTCCAATTTGAGCTTCGAGTTTAGAATAGCTGCTTGTATTTATTCTATCATAAGTATTATGTTTCATTATCTGTGCAATATTCGAGATCAATAACAATATTATTTTGTTTTGAATTAAAAGCCTGCAAATATTTATTCGAAATTTCAAATTTTTCTATCGTCTGTAACTTATTGAAAATATTTCGCTGATAAGAAGGCTTCGCACCCCAGCAAAGATTATTTTTTAAATAATTTGCGATCAGTCTGTTTTTTTTAAAGTACAACAAGTGTTGTCGAAAATGTTGAGGTCATCGCTAGTTGAGCTCCACTACAGATAAGACAACAAATTACAGAACTTAATGCAAAAATTTTTTATGTAATTAATTATTGAAGGAGACATAATTAAAAACGACAAAATACAAATAATAATTCTCTGATGTGCAAAAATATTTTTGTAATTTTAAAGTTTGTAAATATAACTAAATCTTTGGAGAAATAAAAACGTATAGCTATAATCTTTACACATAAAATCGACCTTGTTAAAATTTTCGCAAAAACATAATGTTTTTGTGACGAGCGCCACTCAATACAGCATACATATAATAATGATACACATGCGTAAAAAAAAAATTTTATAGCGCATTCTTTTCTGAAAAATATTCTGCATTTTTTTCTGCTCTTTTCTAAAAAAAAATTTTGACCTCAAAATAAATCGTGCTCTTTTCTCAAAAATGTTGACCGCAAAAGTAAACCAAATGCAGAATTGACTGACCTGTGAAATTCGACGGTAAAACCAACATAAAAACAAAATCAAATAATTTTGACATATCATATTTTGAGCTGTGACATTTGTGAAAAGCAAAAATTTTAAATTAAATCTAACATCTTGTTGATTGAAGTGCTTAGTTTTATTGAAACTGTTGCTCGATGAATATTTGTAAAAAATCTCCTGCAGTCGACACTATACATAACCTCAATCGTTAATTCATCGGAATTCAAAGCAACAGTGCAGCCAATAATAAATAAAAAATGTTTTGCATTTTTTCCTGTTCTTTTCTCAGCTCAGAGGCGGTCAACATTCTGTTAATTCAGGTCAGAATCTAAAAATTCTGCATTATATGAGGCATTATATAAAAATATGTGAACGCACATGTGTTTCAAAATAATTTTGGAAGAATTTTAAAAAATTAATCCAGCAACTTAGAAAACTATTGTTCTCTTTAGTTTTCGAAATCCATAACATGGTGAAAGTGGCAGGTCTTTTGCAAAAATAAGTTTTCAAATATATAATGATTTAAAGAAAAAAGTAAAGTAATGTTATAAAGGCAAACGATAATTTATGATCGGCGCTCGTGAGAATATAGCTGTCAATTTTATCTTGTTAATTCAATCATGCCTAAAACTAGTCCGATTGAATAGTGTCGGGAGTCCAGTGTGCAAATAGTATCAACTGCATTAAAAGTTCACAATAGCTATATTTTTGCATTGAAATTGATTTTGTTTTTGGTTTCATTCAGTGCACTATCACTTATTTAATATTTAATTTTATTTTATATTCACATGTTGCATGAAGGTGAGAAATAACAGAAAGCTTGGTTCGCAAAACTTCGTTTATTTTTAATGTACAGTTCTGATAACCTTTGACAACAAAAGTTACCAAGTTCAAAACAAAGCATCATCGAGCGATTAAAAAACTGATAAAATCGGAAGTAAAATATCTATTGAAACACGAGCTAAAATACATCTAAATATTAGTCAAATCGACAGCTGCGATACTGTGCGTCTGAGGAATCGTCGCCGTCGTAATTGTTGCCTCTATCGATGTGCTTATCTTCTTGAGAAGATTCCACGCGAACCGTTGATACAGTTCATTCGTGTTTGGACAGTGTAAGTGAACGGCAGCAGCAACGGTACATTCAAGATGGTTCTGATTTCGAGCATTGTTCGTAGCGGTATACAATTGGCCAGCAGCTCCGCGCGCCACTTTAGAAGTACACCATTGAGTCAATTAAGGAGTTTCAGTGTTAGCGTCACACGTGCCGCAGGTAGGATAATATATAATTCCAAATGTAGTTCATAAAGTGAGATTTATGCAATTTTGCCAAAGTGCCTAATCAATCTGCAATTCACAATAAACAGTTGATCAGCTGTTTATTACAGTGCTTGTAAAGTGCCGAGAGGTTGTGGTATTGGAAAATTTACGTGTAGAACAGGGTGATCAAGAAAGCAAGTTAAAAAAAATTAAGATGCCATCACACGATCATAATTTGCCCATAGAAATAAAAGAAAAGGAAATGGTGTTCCATTCACACACACTATGCGTGTGTAGAAGAATTTTTCGTCAATTGAGGAAGCGAGATAGATTGTCATTTTTTGACATAAGCCTTTGCGAGCAAAACAAATGGCGAACAAAATTGTTGCCCGCCACTTTTGAGCAAGAGCTTCTGTCAAAACACAAAATCTGCTTCATTCATTTTTAAGGGTGGCAAATATAAGGGCATTAATTTTTTTTCTGTAAGCTTTAAGTTATTTATTTTTTTACAGATTTCGTTGAATATCTGACATGAAATTAAAATGGATTAGAGCCCTACGGTTGGAAGCTATAATTACTTTTATATAAAAAAAAAAACAAAGGAAAAACTACACAAAACTATTTCTTTTGAAGTAATTTAATTTGTTCAATTTGCTATGGATTTTCGTTGTTTAGTTTTTGTGTTATTTTAATATCAATCAAATAGTTTATAAGAAATAGTTTTTTGAAATGAATGAAAGAATTATTAATAAATCTGTAAAAGTAGCTTTCTTTATTTTACTAACGTTTTTCTCTGCATTCAGTAATGCACCATATTGTACATCTAAAAAACGAAAAATAGTTTACGTATTTCTGTACTACATAACCGGATGCGTCCCTGTTTGAATGTTCTTGTGTTTGTGTCCACTTCATTGTGTTTGTAAAATACTTCAATTCACTTCAACTACACCGCTTCCTTATATTTTACTTAAATGGCTTTGCCCCTATTACACGATGTCTGCACGACAAACAATAACCACTGTTTACTCTCTTTGAATGGGGACATACTAGATCTGTTTGCGTAGTCGAATGCAAACGAAATATTTCAAAATTTTTTACTAGAAAGTACCTGAAAAGCATTCGTTTACTGAGAGAATTGTGTAATAGAGAGGAAATCACATTTTCTCTCCGTGCAAGTTTTTTAAAGTTTTTACAAGAAGAATTTCATATTGTAAAAAGATGAAAACTGTCAAATGGTAGATCTGTGTATATAGCAGCTGAGTTTTTTTAGATTTTCTTAGACGTATTTGACATTTTTCACCTATTTACCAGAAAAGCGTTCGTTTACTTTTTAAAGTTAAAGTTAATTCTCTCTCAATTTTATTACTTTTGACGTTTTTAATTTTTTTACCAGAAAAGTACGCTAACATAGCTACTATGTTTCCATCTGCTCGAAATCTTGCGATTTTGAAAAAGTGGTTTCAAAGTGTTTCCATCTGGCATGTCATGACAGCTAGATTTAATTTGACAATTAAGACTTTATTTGATAAATTTCAGAATGAGCAAATCGTGAAGGAAGGAGAATTGTGTTGTTGCACTTCTTTTGCTATTTCAGAGCTCTTAAATTTTTTTCTCCAAAATTGCTATTAGCAATTGCTCCTCACTGAAGCTCCAAGTCTTTTTATTTTCATATTTCCTTTGTTTTGCATTTTTATTATTGTTATTGTTTTTTTTTTAAAATAATTAATTAGTTGTCATTGCCAATTGCCAATATGAAAAATTTGACATAAACTGAATAGTGCTGGATACTGATATAACTTTTCAGGAATACCGCATTGCATTTTATGAGATTTTGTATTAGATTTTGTTGAAATCACAAGATTTTAAAATCTTAAACTTGTATAGAGAACTCTGTTGATTTCAATATGGATTTTACAAAATCTCACAAAATCTCAAGATTTTGAGCAGATGGAAACATAGTATTAGATAATTTTATTGTTGCTTCCAATGCGAAACTGTCAAAAAAACAGTGAAACTGTGAGCGGATGAACATTGTGCAGACCGAGCCAAATGTGTTAATTTTGCTCACTGTACATGACAGCAAGCACCGTGCAGAATAGTGTTGCTCGGAGAATAGAGATAAAGAGATAGGAAACTTAAATTCTGTGACGTAAAAACATATGATTTAATTTTGTTTTTTCCGTTTTTATGTACTTTGGTGAAACTCATTTATTGAGTAAGTTAGTTCACCTCATACCAGTGTTGCCGCCACGATTCTAGAAAAGTGTTAATGAAAATTTCACAAAGTAGTCAAATCTATCCACTTCAAAAAAAAGTAGCCACGTATTAACTTCCAAAAATTAATAATATATTACATTTTTTGAGCACGAAAATAAAATTTTAAATTTTTAACATAATGAAACCCAATTTTTTAAGCTTTAATAACAATTTTATTTATTTTATTTGAGGACTAACAAATAGCTTCGTTAAAATGTAATAAAAAGAAAAACATATGTGCATTAGAGTGGACCTTATTTTAAAAAGACCACCCCAAGGGCTCAAACTGTTGAATTTGATGATAAACAAGTTCGTGAAAATTTTTAACCAAGATCGAATGCATATAAACCCGTGCGCACGCGGCTTAAAGTTTGCACAAGTGCATGATTTTTTATGTTTATAGTATTTTTTTAAATCAGAAAAAATCGTTCAGCAACAGCTGAGCTATGGGCAGACTTATGCTTGGTTTTCATTATATCATTTTCAGTGGTCATTTTCAGTGGACAAAACATGTAGGCATTTTGGCAATCTTGGAAAAGTATAAATAATTAAATTATTAAATGGAGCTATGCAAAAAATGTTCTAGAGTTTTATTAAGGTGATATTTCAGGTGATAAACTTTTGTGTTGTCATAAAAATGACATCCATGAAATGATATCCAAGCATTAAAATATTTATCACAAAATTTGAAAGATCGTTGTGAAGGAGTTGTGTTAATGCATATTTTGATAAAAAAGCACTGTCTAAAAATGTCTCAATGCTATAATTTTTCTTAACGTTATTGTCGAATTTAAGGAAATGCCTACTTTTTATATTTTTGAAAACAAAGACATATATTCATATTAAAAAAGGCTTAAAAAAGTATCCATAAATTGTTCCAAATGGCAACACTGCATAGGACTGATTCCTATGGTGTAATTATAATAATATAGACGTGTTTTATATTGGGCAAGACTTGTAAGCAAGATTTTTGACGTTCCCTTTTGAACTTGCCGAAAGCTTATACACTTGGATATAATTGAATTCAAATTAATTTCTTCTTTGCTTATTTTCTTAAAAACAAGAACATCAAAATAGCTCGCAGAAATAAAGTAAAATAGAATTAATATTATATTAAATAGAAATAGGCTATAAAATAGAATATTATAAAAAATATCTAAAAAAACATCAAAATAACTCGCATACAAATTGCAGTAAAACCGAATATAACAAACTCGCCTTCATATGCAAAAAATAAAATGAAGCGCAACGCCAAAATTGCGAAAATAACAAAAGGAACTCAAAAAAACTTGCCAGTACTGAGCAAGTTTTATTTTTCCCCTTCGTCACCGAAAATTCACGTAAACTCAACACGATTTGCCTACAAACTCAAATTCTTGCTTTCAAGTCTTGCCCAATGTATAAGGGGTCATAGTTACCATGCTGTTTCAGGTATGTTTTCGAGTACTTTTCCGACGTCTTTTGTGGTATACCTTTTGTTACCCGTTTTGTTTCAATTATATGCAGTTTTACATATATCGGACCTGAAAGCGTAGTAAAACTTTAATTTCACCACCCAGCATAACTGCTTGTACGATGTTTGTCGATATGATTGTCCAACATACAAAATTAGTTAAATTTGTGCGCCCAAATGACTACAAAATTACTTTTAAGTAATTACACTTGGCACGAGACCTAACAGGCGTAATTGGTATGGTGAGGATATTTGAACTGCATATTTGGTTTTAAAATTCACCCTCAAAATATAGATTTGGGGTAAAAAAGCCATTCTTTGGTGTATGTTATAAATACATTTTTTTCTCTGATGTTACTGGTAAAATTTTAAAAAATAAAAAATATATATCAGCGATGCTGCAAGCGTACAATTGTACCTTTTGAGGTACATTTTTACTAACGCCAGTACGAAAGTACGCCTTTTTTTAAAAGGTACATTTTTAATTTGAAAATTTTTCTTTTTTAAATTTTGTTGCTCAATAAATTTATTTTTACAAATTGAACTTGTAACAGGAGTGATAAATAGTATACGAACTCCTATTAAAATCGGCTTTTGAACGACACCCACTAGGTCTTAACCAAATTTTTGATTTTTTTTCCCCTTATGTTACATAGTGTTACCTTTGTGTCTGTCGAAGTTAAAATAGTCGCATAGCCGTATTTAGGTATATTTGAAGTCATAAAGGTTTTATTGTGTTGATGACGTCACATTGTATGAGAAAAACTCTAACTAAGTACATTTGAAATATCAAATCTTATGTGCACTCGTAAAAGATCAAGTCAATACATTAATTTTCGATTAAGCTTATAGAGGTTTTGATATATTATAGAGTAACTTCAAATTAAATAAAAATTATTGAATTAATGAATTCAAATATTAAAATTTAATTAGCTTATACGCAAAATTGTTTGCAATTAAATTAAGTGCGATTTTTTGAGAATTTATTGTTTTCATAAAGTACCTTTGTATAGGTAGGAATAGTTTCGATTTGGCTCATTTTCAAACTATATCTTTATTTTTTTCAATAGAAATTTAAAAATCCATACTTGAAAAAATTCTATTACTTCGAAAAATAATAATATAGAAGCCACCCAGAGCGTAGTCCGATCCAAACTTAACGTTTTAACATGACATGATTATTTAAAAACACAATTTAATTTAATAAAAAAAACAGCAATCTAATATAAACAATTTAACGTTAATTTTTAATTCGTTAATTAATTCATTTTTAATTTAGAACGCCGCTATACGGATAAACACGAATGGGTTTCCATTGAGGGTCAAGTTGGTACGATCGGAATTTCCAAATATGCCCAGGAAGCCTTAGGCGATGTTGTTTTTGCACAATTGCCCGATCCCGGCACTGCATTGGAACAGCACGACGAATGCGGTGCTCTGGAGAGCGTGAAAGCTGCCAGCGAAGTCTACTCTCCAGTCAGCGGCAAAGTTACAGAGAAAAATGTCGCCGTTGAGGATTCACCAGCGCTAATCAACACCAATTGTTATGACAAGGGTGCGTAAACTTGTTTTAAACAAAAGAAAACTACTATAAACACTTGTTTCTATGTCTCATTAGGTTGGCTCTTCAAGTTGACGTTAAGTAATCCAGCTGAGATTGACAAACTTATGACCGAAGAACAATATGAGGAGTTTCTGAAAGCTGCCGACCATTAGGTGTTCCTAACTTGTGTTTCTGCTTTTACTAATTTCCTTATAAGCTGTCGTTTTTTTTTTCATCACTAACGGCTACGATTAGAAAATTGTGCTGAGCCATCAATAATTGGCTTCGTTGCAGTAGTTTACAAAGTTCAATATTGCTACAAAGGCACATGTTGGCATTTCTAAATAAGTTATCAACTATTTTTGTTTTTATTTTAAATAATTTATATGAGTATAAGTTTGTTGTAGCAATTAGAAATAAAATAAAAAAAAATTACATATTGTCACAAAAATTTCAAATCTTCAGCCTTCTCTTATCAGCAATAGGTATTTTAGAAATTGAACCGTGAACCTTTAATGCAGAGTCTCTCAAAGAAGATAATATTCAGTATTGTGAAGAGCAGAGCAACCGTATTGGCTTTTCACAATACGGCGAAAGTAGTCCTGCATCATAGCATTTGCAAAATAGTAGAGTACAGTTTACTCTACACTAATTACTTATAGGAATAAATTGTTCCTTAAAGCTTTTTTTTGACATTTAATTGATCTAAGAAAAATTTTCTGTTGAAAATTAGTTTGGTTTTTACCAATAAGCTGTTGTACTTTTATATTCGTTGACAGTGGCCTCGGGTAATGAAATTAAAACCAACACATTAAATTTTCAAGTTAATCATTTACCACTCGCTCCACACAAAAAATATTTGGTATCAGCAAATTCACTTAATTAATCACAGCTAGCATTTAGTGCAATTTTGATAAAAATTGAGTCGTTTATGACTGCATTCTGATTGAAAACAGTCAAATTTATGCTAATTTATCGATCAAATATTACTCTGTTGTTGGGAGAAATGGTACCCTACACATGATTCCACATGAATAGTCTTTTATGACCATATTTTCAAACAGTTTTCAGTCATTTTTGAATTTATTTGTGACTATTATTTGATTGATTTTTCTAATAGCTTTTTACTCCCTTTTGTCGTAATTTTTGACCATAATATGATAGCTTTTTCTAGTCATTTTTCACTAATTTTTTATTGATTTTCGACTGTTATATGATAGTTTTTTTATAGTCTTTAGTCTTTTTTCATTCACATTTGTGATAATTTTTGGCTGTTGAAGGATTTTTTTAACCATTTTGCACCTTATTTTGTAGTAATGTTTATACTCCAACGTTAATAAAAATGCGTAAGGGGTATATTAACTTTGTCACTGCGTTTGTAACGCCGATAAGAAGACGTTCCAGTTATAGAAAAGTATATATGGGGCAAAGCGCATCAGAATAGAGCAGGCACCATTTCAGATTTTGATGAAACTTGGAGGACTTGAAGAGGTATCCAAAAATGGCAAAATCCAAAATTTGGCTTTTTTGTTGATTTTTCTGGATGCTACAGTATTACAAAAAAATTATTGAAAGAAGTAAGTTTTTTTGGTCACATCCTTCGATTTTTATAAAAAAACTAGCTGAACCCGGTGTGCTTCGCTACCCCCTCGTTTAAAATAAAATTAAAAGTATTTATATATTTACAAAAATTTGTTTATTTAATTTAATTATTGCAATGCTTCGCCTCTTTTTTTGTTGTAAACCAATTAGAATTCAGCGCTGAATCGCATGCAATTTGCTTCATGCTCCCCCCTTTTTATTTTTAGACCAATCAAAAAGCAGCAATTACACAATCAGCTGTTTCGCAGTCTGTTGTGGGAGAATGAGAATGGGGTTACCCCACTCTCTATTTTAATTAACACGTATTATAAAATCAGCTGTTTTGAAGACAGTGGTAGAAGAAAGAGAATTGAGCTACCCCACTATTTTAATTAATATGTATTTTAATGATTTTAATGACATGATTTGTGGTATAGCCGTTAATAAACGTAGTAAAAAAGTAGGTGCAGAAGTGTGCATGGTCGAAAAATATTATCATGTAATAAGTATTCCTGAGTCAAAGCTGAACGCTGTGAAAATTTAAGATCGGTTATCAGGTCCAGCCTCCAATATATCGCAAACAAAGGGGCGTGCTCCGCCCACTTTTCTTTTGGTACGTATTTCTATTCATGCTAATACCATATATAGCAAATACTGCCGCCGTTGGTCAAAAAATGCCCAAGATATGACGATTTTAAAATTTGGGTTATATGGGCGAGGCCACGCCCCTTCGTCCACTCACAACTTTATATAGTCAAGAATTTATTATTTCGTAAGAATATCCTATTGTGAAAATTTAATGATGATCGGTCCAGTAGTTAAGACTATATTGCGATTTTTAATTTTCCAGAAAGGGGCGTGGTCCCACAAACTTTTCTCCTGGTACGTATTCCTAACTATGCCAATACCATATGTATTAAATAGCATCAACGTAGGTCAAAAAATGCCCAAAATATGGCGATTTAAATTTTTACGTTATATGGGCAGTGCCACGCCCCTTTGTCAAATAAAAACTTCATATAGCCTTTTATTCTTTCCAGATTCATAGTAAAATGCTGTGAAAGTTTCAGGAAGATCGGTCCAAGGGTTTGGCCTCCTATAAAGCACAAACAAACAAACAAACAGACAGACATTCATTTTTATATATATAGATTGAAAGCAGATTTATTATAATTAAAGTAAAATGGGGCGAAAAAGGGGGATTTGGTAATAAAAAATCTATGGCTACCTTACCTGTAGATAAAAACTATATAAAACTTTAGGTAAATACATATTACAAAAAAAAGTATTTTGTATAGCAAACATTGTTAGTGGTATAAGTAAGTATCTGAATTAAAAAAGGGGGCGGTGAAGTGGGCGTGGTTCTTGGTAATATGGCGACGTTAACAGTATTAAGAGCAATATACTACCAAATAAAAAATAATCCGTTGGAAGGAACAAATTTGTACAGAGAACAAAAAGTTTAAAACTTAAATTTGGCGTGAAAAGGGGCGTAAAAGGGGGCGTGGCGTAAGAAATGTTTATTTCTACCTCGCCTGGAGTATAATGTGTATACAATTTGAAGTAAATCTGTTAAAAACTATATGGGAGCCATTACATAATTTTAAAAAAGTGGGCGTAAAAGTGGGCGCGGTCGAAAAAGTACCCTATTAATCATGCCAGAGTCCCAGTTAAATGCTGTGAAATTTTCAGGAAGATCGGTCCAGAGGTTTGGTCTCCTATAAGGTACAAACAAACAAATAAACAAACACACATTCCATTTTATATATATAGATAGCTTAAACCCGGCGCGTTGCTGCCGCGGCCCCGTTGCCAAACGCGAATAAAATGTTATCAGTGAAACTGTATATGTAAATTGTGGTCGAATACTCAATTCCATGGCTGTGCGACCTATAACTCAAAAGCTGTAGAATTTCTCAATTTTGGTTGCATGGGAGGTGACACGCCCCCTTGTCCAACGCCATACAAAGTTATCAGTAAAACTGCATGTGTAAATTGAGTTCGAATGCTGAATTCCGAGGCTTTGTTTGCTTTGTTTGATTGACTCAAAAGCTATTCGATATCGCAAATTTGGGTTGTATAAGAGGTGCCACGCCCCTTTGTCCAACTCCCATAAAATTTTATCAGTAAAACGCCACGTGTAAATTGTGGTCGAATTTCGAATTCCAATGATGTGCGGCCTATAACTCCAAAGCTATTCGATATCGCAAATTTGGGTTGTATGGGAGGTGCCACGCCCCCTTGTCCAACTCTCACAAAATTTTATCTGCGAAGCGGCACGTGTAAATTGTCGAATACCGAATTCCGAGGCTAAGCGGCTTATAACTCCAAAGATATTCGATATCGCAAATTTGGGTTGTATGGGAAGTGCCACGCCCACTGTTAGTAGGAGGTTGAAATATACTTTACGACCTATTCTCATACCTACAAAATATACATACAAAATTTCATGAAAATCGGTCGTGCCGTTTCGGAGGAGTTCGATTACGTACCCCGTGACAGAAGAATTTTATATATTAGATTATACGTTGTTGCTGCAAGTCTTTTTTATACTATGTTTCCATCTGCTCGAAATCTTGAGATTTTGTGAGATTTAGTAAAATCCATATTGAAATCACCAGAGTTCTCTATACAAGTTTAAGATTTTAAAATCTTGTGTTTTTAACAAAATCTAATACAAAATCTCATAAAATGCAAAGCTGTTTCCCTGAAAAGTTATATCATTATCCAGCACTATTCAGCCTGTGTCAAATTTTTCATATTCACAATTGGCAATGGCTGCATTCAGCGCAAACAAGAGTTGGCAATTGTTGTGTAAAAATTCGCTGAATAGTAAAATTTTGGTAGCGCTCACTCAAACTGATCAGGTAGCAAACGCCATTTAATCGAGCAAAATAATCTATGCTACATGAACACCTCTGAGTTGAGTAAACTGTCAGATGCTGCTACTGACGCTGTTAAAGTAAAAAAAATAGAAATAACGAAGCAAATTTATGTGAGAAACCTTTGCAGTTGAATTAAATTTATATACAAATTATGTATAATTGAATTAAGTCTAATTTATGACGTGTAGAGTAGCAACACATTTAGAGAAAAACATAGGTTACTTAGGCAGCGCTACCATTACAGTTCACAACAGTTCTCTGCGCTGAATGCGGCCATTGACAACTAATTAATTATTAAAAAAATAAAAATAAAAATGAAAAATGCAAAACAAAGGAAATATGAAAATAATATTGAAATATGAAATATGAAAATATGAAATATGTTGCAAAAGAAATGCAACAAAGCAATTGCTCCTTTACGATTTGCTCATTCTTAAATTTATCGAATGAAGTTTTAATTGCCAAATGAAATCTAGCTGTCATGACATGCCGGGTGGAAACGCTTTGGAGGCTGTTCAGACTTGCCTCAAATGAGGCGACCCACTTGACATTTACAGGCAAAGCGGGAAGCGGGAAGGTGACATGTATGTGAGGCAAGAATTTTTAAAATTTTAAACATTTTGATGTACGTCGGAGTGAAGTTCGTTCTGTAGATTTTTTTCTCTTTTTGAGGCTGTTCAGGCGCAGTATTGGCGCGAATTAATTTTATATTCATAGTTCGCAAATTAATATTGCTTTAATTGTGAATATTTTGTGTTTAATAGTTCAAAAGAAAACAACAGAAAAACAATAAACGTCATTATATGGCAGCCTCAAAGTAAGGCAATAATATGTGCGTGAACACCTGATAGCTAGTTTATGTCAAAATGAGGCCAGTGAGAACAGCCTCTTGAAAACGCTTTTTCAAAATCACAAGATTTCGAGTAGATGGAAACATAGTATAACCTGTAATTTTAATTTTCTATTAAGCTCAGTTATATTAAAAAACATTGTCATGTTTGCAGTTTGCTTTCAACATCAACAAATCTTCTTTTTGCCTGCCTAAGTAAATAACAAATAAGGTATATTCAATGAAACAAATATATATATATATAATTTACTACAAGCTTGTAGTTAGAGTAGAGGGGGGTAATGTCGTGCACTCAACTTTAAAGTGCTCGTAAAGCCGTACATGACAAGCGAATACAACGAGTAAGCATCCGATCGAAAGATAATTTGGTTGGTAACATTTATGTCTAACAATATTCGTGTAGCATGAAATCGTGTTAGTAGAAATTAAAAAAAAAAAAAATGTGCACGACATTACCCCCCTCAAAATTTGTGGGGTAATGTCGTGCATTGTATTGTAAAGGTATCAGAATGTGTGAAAAACGATAGGTAGTGGTTCGATTCAAGCATTATTGTTTATTTATTTATTATTGTTAATTATAAGGCAATAAAATAATTATAAGTCCGAAATGTGATCAAAAAATACAATTTTATGAAAAGAAAAGTGAAAATAGGCAATTTGCTATATGAAACACGGAGAGAAAAACAATATTTTTTCTAAAAGTGCTTGACATTGAGAAAAAATTTTGGAAAATTTTATTTTGATTGTAGCGTTTTGTTATGGCTTCACGACTCCCTTGGTACACTAGGGCGACCGCGTTTCCTTCCTTTTTATTTTCTGTATAGTGCACGACATTGCCCCACATCAAATGCACGACATTGCCCCAAAGGTCGTTTTCAAGGTTGACTTCGACAAATCGGTAAGGAACAAAAATTTTTTCGATCACAATACATCTTTTTTTTCGGCGGAAAATTTGCTTTATGAAAACACTTACCTGGTATATTTTCCTACGAGACAAATAATTTTTCTGATCCGATAAAAAAACACTTTCGTCGTCCCGAGAACGTGCGATTTTTAAAAAAGTCGCACATATTGCCCTTGCACGTGGATATTGCTAGTATTGTATGCATGAGCTCTGTAGGTCAGTAGGCCCATACCTTACCAACGGCTGGTATATCATTCAATTTTTTATGCTAAAAAAGCCAGTGCACGACATTACCCCCCGCACGACACTACCCCCTTCTACTCTACTATGGCTATTTGCTTACTACTCAAAATCAGTAGCAAACACTACTTTTATTCATACCAATCCGGCTAATTTGTAACATGTTCAAAATAGCTGATTTTTGTAGTGCAGTAAAGAGCACTTTATTCATATAAACTAACAACTTTTCAAAGTTTTTTATTTTGAATTGTAGTAAATTCGAATTTGCTACTTTTATTCATGTGAACATATATGTATTCTCTGCTTGCAAGTGGTTACTTGCACGTGTAGACACAGTATAAAGTAAGTACTCTGGCGCAGCTATTCACAATACAGCTATGAACGTAACAGTACAGTACGTAGTTGTCAAATTTGTCATTGTGATAGCCAAAGAAGTAAAATTTACTTCTTTGGTGATAGCAAACATAAACAACTTGAAGGGGGGCGATACAAGTAAATGGCATTTTTTTAAACATTATTTTGACAACAAGATTAGTAAATTTAATAGCTTAGAACTTAAAATTAACATTATAAGCAGGCAGCGGGCACTCCGTTCGAGTAATGAATTTGGCGCCTTTTTATATATCATAATTAAAACAAATTTTTTTTCAATTGTGGTACACTTCAATTGTGGTACAATTCAATTTATTATTGAATTAATAGAAAACTACAAACATGTAATTATTATTATAAACTTATTACATGAATTTAATTATTAAAAACATATTTTAGCCATTCATTATCTAAACAACGTGCAAAAGTACCTAACACATTGTGTGTCAGTTAACTCTTTCAATGGCTAGGCTTAAACTAAGAACAAAATAATTTTTTAATAGTATATATATAGTATTAAGTAATATTCCTATCATTTAGGTCCCAAAAAGTTGAAAAAAACGTACCTTTGATTTTACTATCGCTACTTACGTTTTGCAAGCTTGAACATAGAACAAATTTTTTTGCTCCTGTTCAGCAAACAATTTTTTAATTCCTTGAAGAATTTTCAAACCTTAAATTTTTTGTTTTTTAAAACTTCTTAATATTTTTACAAAAATAAAGAAACAAATTTGATTTGATTGAGAAAAAATGTTTACTTTTCTTCTTCACAAAATCAAAAATCCAACAGAGTTGGATTAAATATCTCTCTAAATTTATTATTATCATGTTGGTACATCTTTTTTTCATAGAACCAAACGATTTGATTTAAAAAAAGCGTTGCAAAATAAAAACAAAATGACTTTCTGACGTCATTGGGTAAATCCACTGAAAGGGTTAATCACGAAACATTAAATGAAAAACAAATATTAAAAATCAACTAATTTGTTATTTTCCTAACTTTTATGTCTGATAAGACTGTCAAAATCTAGGTTTTCTGCAACTTGATTTTCAATGGGCAACGAGGCCAAATTAGTTAATCTTTTTTGGGATATTGTTGACTGCAAGTACGTTTTTATAAACTTTAGTTAAGAAAAACTGCGTTCGCCATATACAGCGATCACTTGTATTGTTAATAGAAAACGCAGCGATATCCAGGTGTTGGGATATAACTCTTGAAGATTGTGTTTTTTGATAAAATTTAATATTAAAGTTTTTTCCTAAATGACCTCTATGTTTATTATGTTGACTTTATATGATTTAAATACAAATTCTAAATGTTTGATAGTTTAAATCATACTTGATTTTAAATACAAATTCTAGTTGTTTGACAGTTTAAAATCGTTTATCGAGCTTAAGGTCAAAGTTAGAAACAATTAATTGTTCTAACGAATTTTTCTAAAGAAACAACAACAACAACAAAGTTTTTTTCAATATGAAAGGAAAAAAAAAAAAAACCACTAGCAAATTGATTTTATTGTACAATTTCTGCGTGCTAAACGCGTCATCAGAAATCTTTGTGATTGCCCGTGCAAGCGCGTAGACGCACTGCACCATCGGGGCGATGAGATTTTGAAGCTTCAATTTCTCATTTTTTCCCTTAATTTCATAATGCCACATTTGTTGTTGTATTTCTGTTTTACTTTAGTTTCTATGCCTATATTATATGTAGTCCAACAGCCTGCTGGAATTCTGCACTAACAAAGCATGTTTACTGAAGTTGTTTTTTAGAATTTTTGCTGATTTTGTTTTTCAGCTGTTTCCGTTTGGTCGAGCTCTACCATTTGATTAAAGTTTTTTCCTAAATGACCTCTAACTTTTGTTTTGTTTCTAACTTTGACCTTAAGCTCGATAAACGATTTTAAACTGTCAAACAACTAGAATTTGTATTTAAAATCAAGTATGATTTAAACTATCAAACATTTAAAATTTAATATTTTTATAGGTGTTGCCTGAATGTCCTTGAGATAGTGCTGCAAACTATATATTTCATCAAAGTTTTCTATATGACCTTGTTATTTATCATCGCCTAACGAATTTCCATCGCCTAACGAATCTCCAGACTTAAAGAGGCAGTCCTATTTTACACTCTATTTTTTGCAAAAAATCGATTTTCTAAAAAACCCAGTTTTATTTTTTAGATACCATTAGAAGAAAAAAAAAACACCAGTCGCCGATGTCTCTTCAAACACTTTTTTTCTCGAAACAACGTTTTTCTACCTCCTTGACGTGATTACAAAACAAAACTATTAAACCGATCGGGCTAACTTTTTTACATATTAGGCGTATTAAAAAGGTTCTCTCGTTGAACTTTTGTTTAGTTTCGCTACGGCTCCAACGATGTGGCTATTTGTTTTAGTTTTCACCCAGTGCTGGTAAAAGGAACATCTGTGCTGTTTAGTGAAATCATCGTTGTCAATGCCCCAAGCGGTCAGAAGCAGGAATTCTATTCTTTTGCAATCAGCCGTTTGATCATATCATTTGTCGACAATGCTCCAAGTCTTCAGAGGCAAATCTTACAAAAGTTTAACTAATCTTATATATATTACGCAAACGCAAATTTTGTCCGGCGTAAGGTTTTTAAGTACAAGTCCAATCTTAATAATTTAGTATGGTTTGGTAGGTTCACACCTGTAGATGTGCAAACTGGAATTTTTATTTCTTAGAAATTTATATTTTTTAAGTTATAGCTAGTTAAAGTATGCATATAATTGTTGTTATGTTGCTGTTTCTCTTCTTAATTTCAGCATATGCCTAAAAATATGTGAGGTATTTAGCGCCACCTATCGGCTAATTGCTATGAAACTGTTATACTGACGAATAATCTTTTATAATTTCACAGCAAAAACTATGAATTGATATATTCAATATCAAAGTGATACTGGAATGATTTCTTACAGTTGAAAAAAGATTTCTAAGCTGTTGGCCGGAAAATATTTTAATTTGTAAAAATTTACTCAAAAATTTAATAATTGGAAACTGGTAATGAAACATTATTGATATCAGAAGTAATCAGCCCAGTCATGAAACATTTTCTCCCCGAATTTGTAAAAGGAAGTTTCCGTTTTTAAGATAAAGTTTAAAAACTTTTTGAAAATTTTTAAGGCAATTTTGTGTATCAACCGCCAATATTCATTAGTGTAAAATAAAAAAAAAATTAGATTTCTTTATCCGCTATCTTAAAATCGGAAACTGTCTTTTACAACTCCCGGGAGAAAATGTTTTATGATTGGGCTGAATATGTATATCAAATGAAAAAATTACAGAAAATTTGACTGAAGGTAAAGAATTGCTTGACTGAAAGATTTTTCCATAAATTTCTTTTCATTATATAGAAAGTTCTAACTAACATTTTTAAGAATCTATTTTCTTCTCAATTGTGTCGGATTTCGGGTGGATGGTTAATTGACCTGGGGGCATCTCCAAAGAACTTGATTTTAAAAATATAACTGGACTATATAAAGGTAAGGAAAGAAATTAGCACGATTTATTTAACGTAGTTTGCTTTTTTCATTTTATTAATTTTTGTTTTTTAATTTTAAAAAGACCTCTTAACTTTATGTTTATGTGATTTTTTATAAATTTTATTAATCTTATTTTATGAATAATATAAGACCACTCGTGCACTCTTTGTGATCATAAGAACCTTTCGATTTATTAAAAACTAGCTGATATACAAGGAGAAGTTAAATGTAGAAACATTGATTGAAAAAAAAACAAATCAGGAATTTTTTTCTAAAAATAAATAAAATAAACTGCTGTTGAGATAATTGATGCAATTTCTTAAGTCTTCAGAATGCGAAAAATGGGGCAGTCGATTGTTAATGTAAATATATAACAAGGTGTAAGTTTCCAGTGCGCCATACGGATTTTTAATTGTTTATGAGACAATCTGTTTTTAAGTTGTGCTCATTATTGTATACTTCACTTCAACTTTTACGATAAAATAAAGATATAAAAGCAAAAACCATTTCTTAAGATTGAATTAACACTTTATATAGTTAAAAAAATCAAATAAAATATTTAAGAAACTTAGGAGGGGATGGGAGGAAAGAGAAATTATTCTTTCAGACAAAGCGTTTTTAAAAATTATAAAAGCCACATTGCATTTTTCTTAATAGAAATACAACAGCAAATTTTGTGTCAAACTGAAATAGTTTGTGAATAAAAATTATACGTCATATGGAAGAGTATAAATGTTTCAATTTCGTTTTTTTTACAACAAAAACAACTTTTGCAACATTTTTTGAAAGAAAAATAAATTTTTTGGACCTTTTTCGATAAGAAGATTACATATATATTCATGAAACAAAGAACTACAGATAAAGTATTGCGCATGTCCGCCATCTTCGCTTTGACGTGCAAGGTGCTCATTGGTTGCAACGTAGTCACAATTTATTCATAGGGTGTAAAGATTTTAAAATGCCTAAATTTTCTTATGAAAACTTGTTTTACTGAAATGAAATATATATTGTTAAATAAAGCACATGTCCAAAATAAAGTAAATATATTTTTTAGTACTGTTTGTGAAATAAAATTTGCATATTTTTTACCGATTAACACAAAAAGCGGCTACGTTGCTTGATGTGCTTGACAGAATTTTGACTGTTTCTTCGTTTTCATTTTGCTATCTTCGTCTCTTTTTGACATTTTCTTTTGAATATATTTATCAAGTGTCACATTTGACGAGCACCAATGACGAGGTGCGCAGTAAAGGCCCAGTTATAATAGACGTATTGTCAAGTAACGTAATGTTGTCAACTGTCATCGTGACGGGACGTAATGCAAGAAAACGTTGTAGCAATTATAATAGGCAGTAGCCAGGCAGTTGTTTGTCGTAAATAATTGCACAAGTACAATTAAAACTTTGTCATCCATAGCTGTGGATACATAGAACTATCACATTTATAACGAAAACTCAACAAAAAGCGTAGTTCAACAATATAAAATATCGCAATAATCGAATCTAACCTCAATGTTTAGTTGTTCTTTGAATAGACGTAATGTAAAGTTACATTACGTTACGTTTATTATAACCACTTGTATAAGAAAGTATTGTTTGAAACAATAAGTGAAAGAACACACTGCTCAATTGACATTAGACCACATTACGTTACGTCTATTATAACTGGGCCTTAAATGTTGTTCGTTGCGCCGGGAATACTTTATCTGTAGCTCTTTGTAGCATGATATATATTAACTCCCTTTTCAGTGTTTTTTTATTTTCCATTTTCTTACAAATACTTTTTTCATTTAGTACAATTTTTTCTAAATTTGCATACCAAATTGAAAAAATCATTTATCAACACTGCTTCATATCACTAGTACCATGAATTCTTGTTGTTTTAACGTAAATGGGAAATTTGAGGGAGTGAGCGAGGGAATAAATTTTGACCACCACGGTCACCAAATGATTATGCTGTCTATACCAAATCACGGAATCGGAGTGTTGCGTTGTGAAATTATTCACAACATTTGTGTTTTAGTATAAAAATAATACACTTTTAGTACGATGGACAAAACTTTCCGTTTAATATTTTATGCCATATCTCAGTTAATACACCCACCTATTCGCTTATTACTGTTACTTTAATTTTATATAACGTATTGTTATTTTACCACGGAAAATAAAAAAAAAACAAAAACTTTGCTTACAAAAAATGCGTTTACTGTGCTTAAATTCACACACTAAAATAAAAGAAAACACCGTATTTTCGTGTATTCTCATTCTTTCGCCGTTCATAGCGAGTGTGTAGTAGAGATGGGCGCATGTTACGTATTTAGTCGTGAGGCGGCGTGCCACGATGAATCACGTCGTCATCGTGAGCGAAACCAACAGAAAATCACTAAATATTCGTGAGCGTATGTGAGTGAATTTTACATCGTGCGTGACTTAAATTTCTTAGTGCCACGACTTTTATCTTAATTTTTGAAATCTGTGCAAAATTTAGTGATAAGTTTGTTTTACGCTTTTTCTACCAATTGCATACAAAATACAACACTGACCAAAAGACTAAAAAATAAGTAGTAGCAAACGTGCCAGTCAGATGCGTCTTAGAAAAATTCGTATTATGAAAAAGTATGATATTTAGGCAACTGAGGGTTCATTCGCTGTGGAGACGTCAAAATTTCTGGATAACATTTTCATGATTCATTTGGCACAGCAACATATGACAATTCAATTACAACAGATAGAAATTTTCTTCAACTCAACATTTTCTTTCCTACAGAACCATTAGTGAAAAGTTTCCAAATGGCACACAGCCATAACCAAATGATTTTTTTTTGTCATAAGAATCGCTAAAAAAGCTCTTCCTGTGGCGAGTAGTAGAAGCAACATTTTTGGCTAGCCGATTTGAAACTCAGAAACGCATTTTAGCGAAATCGCTAACGATCTGATCGAAGCATTTTTTTAGCATTTTAGCGATAGAGATTTAGCTTTAGCTAGGCGATTTTCAGAATCCGGCCTCTGGTCGTATTTTAGAGGAAAGAAGATCCAGACTGCTGGGTGAAAATTTGGAAAAATTACTTTTTCAAATAAAAACTATTAATAAATAAAGATACAGCATTTTCGACTATGTCGTAACACAAGACGTATAATTATATAATACTTAAATAATTAAAACTCGAGTTATATACTTCTTATTGATACTAAAGCATAGAAAAAATTGGTACAATTTTTGAATTTTTAGCATATCATATATGCTAAACGATATAATTTCATAAGTCATAGGTAGTACAATTACATAAAAGGTAGTACAATTTATAATATATCATTTTAAGTACTAAAGGCTTTTCATACAGTACAAGATGAAATTTAATTATCATTATTGCAAATTTTTATTAAAATTGGCTTATGATAAAAAAGTAGCATATACATCTGTGACAGCTTATATTGTCAATATATCATCTTACAAATACCATGTCGATACAGGAACTTCCCAATGTTGTTGAAGATATTTCAGATAAGAGGTTCAAGCTGTAATTTAAATTCATAAAACGTAAAAACTTTTTATTTTCCGGCTGTGATATATCTAAGTTAAAATCTCCTATTAGAATGATCGGTTAAGAGTCAAAACCACTCTTTGCCAATAAGGAACTAATTTTGCTTGACATATTTTTAAAAAAATATTTAGCAAGAATAATAAAGCCATGACAAAGCTTTTCCAAAAAGAAACAAAGACATACCTTTTCAATTATTTCGTTAAGTTTCAAAGTTTGTGTTCAGTAACTTGACGATTTCAGTAATTTTTTAACTGGCAATGACCTGTTGCGTTAAAAATTAACACTAAGTTCATTGATTGTATCATATACAAGAACCAATGCAATCGATAGATTTTGTTACCTTAAACAAAAACCACGCGCAAAGCAAACAGAAACATCAAATGTTGGCTTTATATTTCATACAATTGTGTAAAATTTATATAAGTTAGAGAGTTCAAAATTCGTTTATTATTTTAAACTTTATTACAACACTAGAAAAACATTTAATAAAAACTCATGTGTATTCTTCTTCTTATAAAACGTGAAAACCACTTTAAAAATTTGCGCTAGTAAGCGTGCTTAATCGTTAACAATTCTATTCTTGGGCACTCTTGAGCCAAAAACTGCCATAGTGATCGTGAGTAAAAATAATTTGAACCGTGAGCGTTCGTGATTAGAAGAAAAACATATTGAGCGTGCATGATCGTGAGTCAAACAAACTATTTTAACCGTGAGCGTGCGTGGTTAAAAATAACACATTGTGAGCGTGCGTGACTGTGAGTTAACATTACTCACGCGTTCATCTCTAGTGTGCATGCTCAGACATGTTTTTGCTTTTATTTCTTTCAGCTCATAGTATTTATGTGCTAAAGTATGGTACAAAAAGTTTTTAGCTTGCATAAAGTTGATTTTTTCACATTGCGGTTTACTTTTTACGGAATGCGTGATACATAAACACCTGTATACTATAAGAAAAAGTTGTATGTGTGATTGCAACTTTTAACGCCATTTTCTCAAAACAGCCTTTTTAAAAATTTTTGTATTATATACATACAAGCGCGTCAGAAGCGAATTTCATCTGGGGGGCAGTACAAATGGTGGTGCAAAAAAAGTTCATCAAAATTTCTTCACATGAAACATGAAGAAGAGAAAAAGAAGAGGAAAATATATGATACAAAAAAATTATCGTTGTAAAAAACTGATTTTTTGAATAACTTTTCTTTTTAAATTGTTTATCTAGCTAAAAAAGTGGGGGCCACCTCCCCCAATTTTTCCCCGCTTGCTACGCCAATGTATATATATTAAATAAAAAACTATAACTACCTACAATCATAGCTAAAAATTAAAAACTCGATTTTTTAGAACGTTTGAAAGGTAATGGCGCAAAAAAAAATATATGTGGTCTGACTAACAGGTAATCTTATAGTTTTAAGTATTATCTTTCATATGAACAAAGATTTTTTCATTTATCTCTTTCAGAAGCTGAGAAATTGTTGGCACCGTTTTGAAGTCCGAAAATAAAGTCCAAACTGCTTACAAGGGCAGTCAGAAGGGCAAAAAAAAAATAATACGAATACGTAAATACATTGTTTGATGCACAAAAGTTTTTTTAATTATAGTCAATAGCTTTTAAAAAAAAAATTAGAAATAGAGTTTTTTTAGCCGTTCAAATGCAAAAGACCCCTTAATGAGATAATTTTTGTTAAATGGAAAATTATAAAACAACAGCTATCACTTTTTAATTCTCCAACAAAAAGCATCACATTTTGGTAGCGTGCCACTTGTTTGATAAGAAAACATTATGATCTGCCGAGTTGTGAAGTAAAAATCAAACGTCCAAGAAATCAGGTGATTATTTAACATTTCCTTATCTTATTGAGTATTTGTTATCAGTGCTGAATATAAATTCCATTTGATAGAATCTGAAAACAATTTATTTCAAATTAAGAATTTGTTCATGTTCAAGAAACACTTAAACAAACTAATAAAACCAATTAAAGTAATCAAATTAGTTGATCTCTCATGCTTGCTATCAATGCTTGTGATTGTATAATCGATTGAAGTTTTTTCTTTTCATTGTATGTACAAATAAATGGCAAAAATGTCTTAAATTTCTTACTTAACTCTGAACTTCTTATCGCAAAATTTAACACAGCAACAGAAGATTTTTGTTAAAAAAATTACTTTCTAATTTCGGTGATTTTGGCGTGTTTTGATCCGAGTGACATAAGAGGAATTAAGTGCCAGTTAAAATATATTTAAAGAAACACCTTATGAATATACGATCATTTATAAAATGAGACAAAAACACATGCAAGGAATGTATGCATCATGCCTGTGAGGCATGCTTCATAACACATATCAAGCATGCTTCAAAGATGTTAAAAATTTCATACTATATGCTAGAGCTGTAAAACTATCGATGGCACTATCGGTACTATCGATGGTTTCACTTTTTTTTCAACTATCAATTGATAGTCGGGACTATCGACTGTCTGCTTTGTTACGCTTGTTCATCACAAATTCTATGAAAAAGAAATTTAGATGAAGAAAATTTTATTATTTCGTGCTGAAATAGTACAAATTTTTTTTTTTATTACAACATGCTGTTCTGCAGCTATGAAAAAATATAATAAAAATAATTGTCAAATTAATTTAAAAATTTTGCATGTTATTCCTTTGAACATGTTATGTGTACATGACGGAAAACAAAATGAAGCAAGCACCAGTGTTGGTGAAACTCTTCCCAGAAAAAAAGTGAAAATGCAAGAGGTCTGTGATACATTTTAATAAATGAAATATTGATTTTGTTAAGTAAATTAAGGTGTTTTTGGGTGTTCCTTATTCACAAAAATATATTAAACTTGCTGTTCTTGACTTTATCAATAATCTATATTAAAAAGGTATGGTCAGTAAAGCCTTTGATGGATCAGTATGAACTTTGGTACTATCGATGATATATCGATAATTTCAAATATCACTATCGAAAATATCGATGGTGTCGACTATTGATAGTTTTACAGCTCTACTATATGCCAAACTACACAAAAATGTTAAACAAAAACTAGTGAAAATAGCAAAAAGAGCTACAAATAATTTTATATTTATTATTATACTAATTTCAATACTAATTTTTCGATAAATTTTTACTAATATATTTTTCATCCGTAACAGTGACAAATAATAGAATTTTTGTTTTTAATATACCTTTAAATTACACTGTTGTACAATTTTCAATTTCTTTCAAAATTACAAACTTTGATCGAATGATTCTGACTTAAATGACAAAAAAAAAATTATACGTGTATCGGCGTTTTAAATGGTTACGTCTGAGTTATTTTTTATATAGGTTTCAAATTAGCTTAAAATTTAACTTGCATACACATAGCAACAGCTAATTAATATAATATATCTTTGACAAAGTTGCTGTGTTCACAAGCCCTCAGTAAAGTTCCTTAGAACTATTTTTGTAGTGTATTTTAACACTCCAGCGTCCTTTTTTACTGGTCTTTTCTGACCCATTTGGAAAAAGTGCTTAAAAAAGAACTCTAAACGTAGTCGTATAGAATTTAAATTTCTTATGAAAATGTTCCGTAGAAAATTTCACTAGAAGTCTTTTGGGACAAGATTTGTCTACAGCGTATATCTAGAAAGATAGTAAACCCAATTTACTAAAAAGTATAAAAAGACACACAAAAATGGGCGCTAGAAGGTCAAAATATTTCTCATAAAATTATGCTAATGGTCTGTGAACATAATAATTATGTCAAAGGCTAAAAAAATTTTGTAAAAATCATATTTAGTTGTAGGACATCGAATTCATGACAGGTTGTTAATTATTACTTAGTTAAGGGGTTTGCATCAAAAAAATTTGGATATAAATTTTTCTATTCCTGTCTAAAAAAAACTTCTGTGAAAAAATATGGCAACTGGATAATTAATTGAAAAACATGATTTTTAAAAAAACGTTTTTTAAGATTTTGCTAACGATTTTTTCGAGTGCGTTTATGAAAATATGGGTTTCTTTCATAAGCGTTAACTTTTTTATGCAATCGTTATCAGCCAAACCGCTTTGGGAACATATTCTGCACATCATAAGCTATCGAAAAATTACGATTAAAAGAAACGAGTTTTTAAGCCGAGTTTCATGCGGTCTAAGTCATAGCTGTTAACTTAATTATATTATATTTTAAAAAGAGTGCTAATAATTATATAATCATTGAGAGAGAAATTTATGATTAGCAATTGATTACGATTACAAATAATCAAAAAATAATTACGACTACTTCAGATTACGAAAATAGTCAAAAATTACTGATTAGTCAATTACTTTTAGAAATTATTTCAAATTGAAAAAAATTTGAAACACAGGTGCCCCACCTGTATATTTGTATGAGCTGTCATTTCATTTTTTGAATTATTTGTTTTTTTGATACAATGACTTTTAGGTAGCCATGACAGCTACCTATTTTCTTACGAGCTGCGACCATCGAATGTTAAACAAAAGAAAACAAAACAAACCGCGTGTGTCACACACATTGGACGCATTCAGCGGAGCCAACAATTGCACTTAAATTATTTATATATTTGCATAATAATTATAAGTAAATTAAATAATTTACAATTTTTCTGACGTTAAGAGTAAAACACATGCAGAGAAAAACATCGTTCACTAAGGTATCGCCACCATAACAGTTCACAACAGTTTTGAACGACACACGTTCTCATGATACCTAATATTTATTGTATCATGATTGCTTGTTTGAATTTAGTTTTGACTGCAACGGTAGTGCCCTCTACGAGTCGTTTTTCTTGCCGTTCCTTTGAGAAAATTTGTTATCGCGATTATATTAAGGCGAAAGGAACGCAGCTAATAGCTAATAGATACAATAACTATTAGGTGTCATGAGAATGTGTGTCGTTCAAAACTGTTGTGAACTGTTATGGTAGCGATACCTTAGTGAACGATGTTTTTCTCTGAATGTGTTTTACTCTAAACGTCAGAAAAATTGTAAATTATTTAATTTAATTTTTAATATTATGCAATTATATAAATAATTGAAGTGCAATTGTTGGCTGCGCTGAATGCGTTCAATGTGTGTGACACACGCGGTTTGTTTTGTTTTCTTTTGTTTTGTTTTAACATTCGATGGTGGCAGCTCGTGAGAAAATAGATAGCTGTCATGGCTACCCAATAGTCATTGTATCAAACAAACAAATAATTAAAAAAATGAAATGACAGCTCATAAAAATAGACAGGTGCGGCACCTGTGTTTCAAATTTTTTAAGGGTTATATCACAATTTTATATGGATAGCAAAAATAATCCTATTTGTTATAGGATTATTATTTTTGTTTTTGCTTTGCATGTAAAATAAATAATCTGGATTATTTTGAAGCGAATGGAACGCAGCTATTAATACTGAAATATTAATAATAATTTTGCTTTTAATTTTTGAATAAAAAAATAAAAATCAATATTTAGAAGTTATTTTGTGCTCCAAAATATGTTGGGCAAATTTTGCTTTTTATTTTTGTCTTAAAAAATAAAAATCAAAACTTACCAGTTATTTTGTGACCAAAAAAATATAGGGCAAACTTTACTTTTTATTTTTGCTTTAAAAAATAAAAATCAAAACTTACCAGTTATTTTGTGACCAAAAAAATATCGGGCAAATTTTGATTTTTATTTTTGCCTTAAAAAAATAAAAAGCAGATATAATTATTATTTTTTGCTCAAAATTTTAAAAATCAAAATTTTAAAAATCAATAGGAAGTCAAGTTCTAAAATGTGAGAGGATTCTAATGGTACTTTCAAAACGGCTGCGCGACAATTTTTTCACTATGTTTTTTTGGTTTAAAAAGCTAAAAATAACAGAGACCGAAAATAACGATTATTTTTGAAATTTTAGATCAAAAGATCATGTATAAAAAGTTGTATAATTCTTTTAAATACAGTTCACATTGCTAGCTAGGAAAAAATCGATAAGAAATAACTTTTATTTCTGATCGAAAAAAGTAACGGTCAAAAAAAAACTTTTATTTCTGATCGAAAAAATAACGACCACGAAATAACTTTTATTTCTTATTGAAATAAATAATGACCAAGAAATAACTTTTATTTTTGATTGAAAAAATAACGACCACGAAATAACTTTTATTTCTGATTGAAAAAAATAACGACCACGAAATAGCTTGTATTTCTGATTGAAAATAATAACAACCACGAAATAACTTTTATTTTCGATTTAAAAAATAACGACCACGAAATAACTTTTATTTCTGATTGAAAAAAATAACGACCACGAAATAACTTTTTTCTGATTGAAAAAAATAACGACCACGAAATAACTTTTATTTCTGATCTAAAAAAATAATGACCAAGAAATAACTTTTATTTTTGATTGAAAAAAATAACGACCAAGAAATAACTTTTATTGCTGATCGAAAAAAATAATGACCAAGAAATAACTGTTATAAAATGGATGATTGATAGCGATAATCGTTATTGGCGGTCCCTGAAAAATAATTATTATTTAAAGTCTCTGGTTTCTTCAGTTAGTGGCTACATCAAAATGTACACTTCTTTTTATATATAAAAGTTTTGGTGTTCGTCTTTATTTTATATATTTCAAACTGATCAATCAGGAAGTCATCATCAGGAGAACTGAGGAAACAAAAACACAATAAAAATATTTAAGTTTCAAAAATTTACAAAATATGAAAAACGGCAAAAAAATATATGTATAAAAGGAAACTATTTCCAATATTTTGGGTCTTATTTAATTTGTGCATTAACTTTAGTTCATAATGAAACAACGTTTAAGGCATAGTACTCTGTTCAGTTTCATGTGAAATTCCACTCAAATCTCCATACAAAAATTGACAGCTGCGAAACAAGCGTGGAAATTTTCACATGTTTGTCAGAGCAGTACTCTATTCCGTTGCGTGAAATTATCGCAACATGTTTCTGAGCAACATTTTTTTATGACAATTTTAATTGTACTGCCTATTTATTTTGAAGTGAAAAGAGAGATATCATATGAAATCTCCCAACTTATTCTCTGAGACTCTCTGAGAAACCTTGCCATAGAAATTCCTCGCAACAAACTTTAAGTCAGAAATTTCATGCAACAAATAAATAGATGTTGCCAGCGAAATTTCACGCAAACGAACAGAGTACTAAGCTTAAGACAAAAAATAAAACCCCAAAGAAAAAAAGTAAATCTTTTGGGCATTTAAACATAAAGTTGCTTGAAAAATTAACGCCAAAAATTGTATGAAAAATATTTGGACATTATTTCATTTTTTATGTTAAGCGTTATTTCACTGAACCAAAAATTTCAAGTTCTAAAAAAAAGATTACAAAAATAAATTCGAAATTTTTTTTTTCGAAATTCTTGTTAAATTTTATTTAAATAAATTATTTTCATTCGTTCGACCTCACTGTGGCAAAAGCATTTTTTTTTGAGAGCAAACACATTGACATTGAAAAAGCTGCGCATATTTTTCTCTCTGTATCACTTTCTCGTTCTCTGTCAATGGCTATTGTTTTTTTCTTTAGTGCATTTTAAATTCTCAAGTTTTCGTAAAAGTCGGGAGCGACCCTACCTTAAAAAAACTCTGCGACTTCATGCTGTTGTTGTTGTTGTTGCTGCTTTTGGGGCTGCTTGCTAACATTGGGGAAATAAGCAGAAATTCACGAGAACTCTTGTTTTAGTACGCGACTAAAATTCACATTGATAAGACGTATAAAATATACGTTAAGAACGCGAAGTAGGGATAGTTAAACAAACAAACAAGCAAGCAAACAAACAAGCAAGCAGACAGAAAGAAATATTTTGAATCAGCAGAGTTCCAACTACATAAAAGCTGAAATTATCTGTTCTATTATCTTCATGAAGATTGCGGCAGTGAAGTTTTAAAAATCTAACGCCTGTTAAAACGGATAACACAAAAAAAAAAATAAAATAAGAAGTCAACATGCCATCGGAAAAATCAATTTATTATCCGAATCCGGCCATCAGTCGCAATGCGTACATTTCCAGCATGGAGGAGTATAGGAAATTCTATCAGGAGTCGCTGGATAGTCCCGATGAGTTTTGGTCCCGCGTGGCCAAGCAGTTTCACTGGGAAACTCCTGCTGATCCAAAGAAATTTCTGCAGTACAACTTTGACATTTCGAAGGGTCCGATTTTGATAAAATGGATGGAAGGTGCTTCAACAAACATTTGTTATAACCTGCTGGATCGCAATGTACGCAATGGTTTGGGAGATACCATCGCCTTTTATTGGTAAGAACAGAGTTAAGTTAGTTAAATCCGTGTTAGATTTGATAGCAGCTTTATTGCTATGACGCATTCAGAATTTTTGCCTGCAAAACACAGCTATTGATTTTCTAATATTTTTTTCACAATGTTTTTGTGTCCTTTGATTACGAAATCCTGTCAGCATGGCGCATGTCGCATGGCAGGATAAAACATCTGTCCTCAGCTTGAGTTGCAAGGTAGTTCACAACTTCAACTATGGTGGGGTATTGATAGAGACTCTGTTTGAGGTCACATGCTTGGTAGAAGGTTTGCTGTTTTTTGTTGTTGCTTGATACATACATATTCTACAGAACAGTGCAATTTTTCAATAGAACTAAACATATATACATACATACATACTTTATATCGATTGGTTGCAATATAATTGTTTTTTTTTTCAATTAACTTTGATTCTATTTACATCCGCATAAGGACATTAAATTGCTATTATTCAAGGGCACATTTTTGATCTATTCGTTTGTGAAAATGTGTTTAAAATTTGAGCGTGACAATATTTTTTCCGCTCTAGCAATACTGTTTTGTAATAAATATTCACGACCTAAATTAAAGCTACATATATTAAGTAAAAACCTTTGATGGCGGAATGCTCGTACACATGTGTACACATATTTGTTAATATACTTATATATTTTTACATATAATGGGTTCAATAACATTTTAGAGCAGTGGTGGTTTATTAAAAAAAAAAATGTGCTTAAGCTTTCAAGGAATTTGGACTACGTACTTCAAGTGTATTCATGTGTTTTTAAGGAATGATATTACGAGATTTATTTCAAAATTACATGCTTAAAATATTGCTGAATAAAAAAAATATATGGAACATAAGATATTGCCCAAGCAAAAATACCTCCACAGCCGTGTTTGAGTGTATTCAAAGGTTTAAATGTTTTATTATTTTGAAGACATCACTTTTTAGAGGGAATGGTCTTTATCCAAATTTTTCATATTTCTAACTCAGAGTACGTTTTAAATGTCAAAGCTTGTGTGCAAAATATTAAGGCAATTCATTAATTTTTGTAGAATTTATGAAGGTTTTGCTATTATTGCTTATCATGATGACGTCATTTTGCATGGGAGGTAGGCAGAGTTTTAATTTTATCTTGCCAAACTCCAAACGTTGCACAGTAGTTGCTGCCTTAGACCAAAAATAAAAATTCAAAGTCCAAATTTTCAAAATTAAAAGTTACTCTCAGTCCCTTAAATGGTCAAGTTTCTCAACGGGTGATTTGTTTTTGTTCGAAACAAGCCGTACTTTCTAAAAAATAGCATCAGAAGTAAGTACCAATGTTGATATTTTCGGTACTTTTTTGGTACAATATTATATTTTTCCTACTTTCCTACTACCAAAGGGTTTTTGGTACGTTTTATTTCATTCAATAATTAAAACAGAATTTTAAGCTCTAAGTAAGCAAACAGCATTAAAAGAAATAACAATTTATCTAGTTTTAAATTTTGGCACTCTGTAAAATATATCTAAAAGGATTTTAAAGAGTCGATTTTCTCTAATAATAATAATAATAATAATAATGTTTATTTTTCCAATTCAAATATAAAGATTACATTAATTAGTTTTAATGATCTATTGAATAATTACATGAATTAAGATTGTGAGCTTTAGATCAAGTAAGTTTTCAAGAAGGCAACAACAACAAAAACAACTCTGTATAGAGTCAATCACTTAGCTGACTAGACAGTCTGTTTCGGAAATCGCTACATATTCCTCCTCAGTAGTCTTTGAGTGATTAAGCTGTGATCAACTCACTGTTTAAACTAGCATATGAATGTGCAGATTCTGGAATTCATTCTTATGAATTGTATGGCTGCTAATCATATGACGTTTCAAAGCAGTAGGCTATTTATAGATCACCGCCATCAACTCTATCAAGGGTTGCCATCTGTTCTAGTTGCTTCTTCATTTATTTCAATATTCATTGGTGTTCGATAGTTTGTCGAAATGCACCATAGAAATGAAACGAGTTTTTGCTTCACCAGAAGCTAGTGAGTTGACCACAGCTTAATCACTCAAAGACTACTGAAGAGGAATATGTAGCGATTTCCGAAACAGACTGTCTAGTCAGCTAAGTGATTGACTCTATACAGAGTTGTTGTTGTTGTTGCCTTCTTGAAAACTTACTTGATCTAAAGCTCACAATCTTAATTTATATAAAGATTACAATTTTATAAAATTTTCTCAAATATATGTATTTGAAATTGTTTAAGAAATTCTTCCAATTTCTCATTCATCAGCAAATGTTGAAAGAATATTTTATTTTCAAAATTTAATAAAAACCAATTACAGAAACTGCTTATTGCAACCACTTATTTTATATAATTTAAGCAAAAGATTTTTTAAAATCTTGTGTAAAAAAATGCCACAATATTGATATTAGAATTAATACATCAAATAAAAAAATCTTCTGAAAATTTGACTGAAAGTGAAGAGTTGCTTGAATGAAAGATTTTCATATTAATTTCTTTCGTTACCTTAAAGCTTAGTATGCTGTAGGAACGAAAAAAACATTTCCATAAGAAATACATTGAGATTTTTGACAACGAACAGGCAGCTAATGTTTTTTCGCCAGCTAGTACGCTGAAGCGAAAATTATTGCTATATTGCCAAATTTCCATTCGTGAGTGGAGAGTTGAAATTTCAAAATTTCGCTGTCGATTTATGCCTTTATGCCCGTACATTTAAGCTTAGTATGCTGTAGGAACGAACATTTTTGGGCATATAACTCTACACGCGAAATTTTTGCACTTGCTGTTCTGGTTGACAGATTCATATTTTTATTACTGCAATTTTATATCCTATAAAAAGCAAGACTACACATTAAAAACTATATAAATGCAACAATAAATTTGATAAATAACAAATTCAACATGTAAACATACTTGCTGCTTATTTTTTATTGTTGAATGGCAAATTTCCGCGCCCATTAAATGTACGGGCATATAATCGACAGCGAAATTTTGAAATTTCAACTCTCCACTCACGAATGGAAATTTGACAACATAGTAATAATTTTCGCTTCTAGAGCGCACTAGCTGGCGAAAAAAAATTTCGCTGCCTGTTCGTAGTCAAAAATCTCAATGTATTTCTTATGGAAATTTTTTTTCATTCCTACAGCATACTAAGCTTTAATTGGCGCGGAAATTTGCCGCGCCAATTCAACAATAAAAAATAAGCAGTAAGTATGTTTAAGTGTTGAATTTGTTATTTTACAATTTGTTTGTTGCATTTGTTGCATTTATATAGTTTATTAATGTGTAGTCTTGCTTTTTATAGGATATACAATTGCAGCAATAAAAATAAGAATCTGTCAACCAGAATAGCAAGTGCTTTTTCTCCACACAAAAATTTTAACTCTACATCAAAATTTCGCGTGTAGAGTAACATGCCCAAAAATTTTCGTTCCTACAGCATACTAAGCTTAACATAGAAAGGCCCTAAATAACACTTTAAAAAATCTGTTTTTCGGCTGGATTGTGTCAGATTTCGGGTGGATTGGTGGTTGACATAAAGGCATCTGCAAAAAACCTGATTTAAAAAAATTGTGGTGGTCTTTCTATATTAAGGTAACGAAATAAATTCGCACGTTGTTTGCTTTTTTAATTTTTTGAATTTTTGTTTATAAAATTGTTATAAATTTGTTAAAAAAATAAAAAGACTTGTATTTATCTCATTTTATGAATATTATAAGACCGCGTTCCTTTTTGTGATTATAAAAAACTTTGTGATTAATTATAAACAAATAAAAACCTTTGTAATTTTTTTATAAGGTTTATGAACTGAATTGTTTAAAATACATTCACTTTAATTTAAATTAAAACTAGAAAGGAATTAACTTCGGCTATTTAGAAGTTTCAATTCCCCCACATTATATTCTTAGCTATGCACTTTTTAAAGTTTGATGACGTCACTTCGCATAGAGGATGGTTGTGGTGTTCATTCAATTTTGCCAAAACTCAAATGCAGAACACGTTTAAGATATGGAAGATTATTTGTTAAATATGCTGTTAATACACACATTTTTGTGGAATTTATAAAAGTTATGCTACTTTGATGACGTCACTTTGTGTATGAGATGGGTCTAGTTTTTATAAATTTTGCCAAATTCCAAACTCAAAGTGAATTTTAATTTGTTTAACATATGTGCATAATTTTAATTTATTAAACTAGTTTAGGCAGCATTTTTAGAGACTTAAACGTTTTCATATAGTTACATTGTATGGGAGGTAAGCGCGATTCTTATACTATTTTGACAAATTTCAAATATATGTTGGCTATTTGAGACCAGAGCTCAGATATGCAAAATTTCAAGTCGTTGCATTAGTTTTTGTGGCATTTAAATAGATTTTAGCATTTTGTTAAAGTCACTTTGTATGGGAGGTAGTCGTTGTTTGTTTTAGATTTTGAAAAATTTAAATTATATGCTGAATTTTTGCGACCAAAGTTTAAAGGCAAAATTTAAAGTCATGACATTAATTTTTGTGGCATTTTTAGAGATTTTACAGATTTTATAAAGTTACGTTGTATGGCAGGTAGTCGTTGTTTATGTGAATATTTTACTTCAAAGCAAAATTTCAAGCCACTTCAAAAATTTTTGTGGCATTTTTAGAAATTTTATTGCTTTGATAAAGAAGGCGTGGTTTTCCTGTCACGAGTCCTAATCAGCGTTACAAATAGAGTGACTAAGTTATCTAAAATTTTTTCTAAATTTGTATACTAAAATGAAAAAGTCATTTATCGACCCTGGTAAGTACACGTGCTCAGTTGGTTAATGCAGTGTTAGTAGCTCGACAGTAAAGTTAAATTTTGATTGTTAAAAATATAAAATATAGTCTTTAAATTTAAAATTTTAAAAATGCATATAGAAATTGAAGGTATTAACCTTCATTATAAGTAATCAAATAATTTTAAAATGGGAATAATTTTACTTTAGAGCTCGGGGTCTTTTACTTTTTAAAACGTGTATTTGGTGGCCATAAATCCAATTCGGCTTTCAAAAAATGTCGCTCTCTAATGGCTTAGGACAGGAGTCTTCAAACTTTTTATCCTAAGGGCTAGACTGATTTCTCTACAAAGCCCATGCAGTTTTTGCCGAACGGTTGGCTTTTCGTTAGATTTTTTTTGTTATGTAAAAGTAACGAGTTTTTAAAAAAAATTCTATTAATGCCTTAACTACTACATTGAAATGTCCCGACGATTTAATATGACCTTCAAAAATGTGTTTTCCAAGTAGGGAATGTTGCGTATTTAATAAAATGCTATTATAATACATCGGTATCTAACAGTTTAGGAGATAAAATTCATGAAAACTTCAAAAATTAATAATCTTATCTTTTAAATTTAAAATTTAATGAAAAAACTAAATGTATTATTTTTTTAATAGTATTAGGAATAACCACCCTCAGAAAGTCTAAAACCGTCTTCGCTGCCTACAGTGCTTCTGGATAAAATTATCTTTTTATATAAAAGGATTTCATATTTATTATAATGTTTTTTTATTTTGTGTGGTCTCTTTTTTTATTTTGGGCTTTAATCGACACATCTCGCATTTTGCACTGAATTTTGATACTTTCGCGAATTTTATCTCCTAAACCATTAGAGACTGACATTTTATTTTTACTTATTTGGACTAAGGAGGTCCAAATACATTTAACAAAAATAAGAAAAAAAATATTTACGCGTGGGCCGTAAACTGCATTTATGCCGATATTTGTAATATAATAAAAAAGGGTGCTTTGAAAATGTATGTCACCTTTAGATATTGATTGCGCCCTTGACATGGTATTTAAGACATAAGCTCAATCGGGAAATGGCGCGAAATATACTGGCTAAATATACACAATTTTCTTATATTTCTGATTAGAAATACATATATTAATTTCTTATTGAAATTCACTTTTCACCAATCACTTTTATATAAATAACAATATTTCTTTTGAAAATTTGTTCTAATTCGAATACACTTACCTGTGAAATGAAATCAGCTTATTGTGAAGATACTGCTGACTTTTTAGCACAATTTTTCACAATACAGCGCATTTTGAATGTTTTCTTTTTTATTTGAAGACTTTAAATCAATAGTTTAGAGCGATAACAATCACTTTTAAATACAAATTTCTTTATTTAATTTGCAGTAGTTGGCGAATGGTTGGCGGTGTTTACGTATTCGATTTACGATGTGTCAAAAGGGGCTCTCAAACGATACTACATGTCCATCCGACCTGTCAAGTCATCACACATGTAGTATCGTTCGTGTGCAAGAAATCAAGGCGGATGGACATGTCCGATGGAAGTTGAAAAATTTTGACTTTTTGCTAAGTACGTCCGACATGTAGTTCCGTTTGCGTGCGAGGCCATCCAACTTAGTACATTTTGCCATTTGTTGAAAATTTTCAGAGAGAGCACATCTCGCGGCAAAACTGCCGAACGTACGAAATATTATATTTTGACGCGAATTTTTTTATCTTTACCTAAAATTGTGATGGTTAAGAATATTTAAAGCAAAAAACATAAAAATAAATGTTCAAAACAATTAATATTTATATTTTTAATTGATGTTAACTCTTCGGCAGCTAAAAAATAATGAAGTCTATCCAAAGTCTATCCGTCATGTGCGATGTGTGTGAGGGCAACGAAAAAAGTCCCGTTACTTTATCAAACTACATGTACGTCCGTCCTGTAGTATTGTTTGAGGGCTCCTAAAAAATGCTTGCTCAAAATCAAAAGGGGCTTTCAGACGATCGTACATGTGCGATGACTTGGGCATGCTCGACGACATGTACGATCATTCGAAAGCAAATGAGACAGTACGATCATTCGAAAGCAAAAATTTTTGATTTTTCTGCCGGTTGGACTGAGATGTTGGGCATGTGAACGCAAGTCGGTCCGACTGTATTTTTTTCATTTCATTAAAAGCGTCAGAGGGTGAACAGCAACGAAGCGAAAAAATATTAGAGAAAATTAATATGAAAAACGTTTGAAACATTTTATAGTTGTTTTTAATTAATTAAAGTTGATAAACAATTTCCTAAATATGGAAGATTACTGCTAAATCATAAGGTCATCAAAAAATTGTTCAGCCATAACCCCGATGTGTTCTATTTGAGAGCCCGCAATGAAATAAAGTTGTCGCACATGTAAAATTGTTTGAAAGCTCAACAAAATATTCCCGTTAGTTTGTCGTCGTACATGTCAGCGTACATGTACGTTCGTCTGAAACCCCCTAGAGATGTACTTCCTTACGCAGACACTGTGTGTGAGCTAAACACCGCTTTCTTATCTCTTTATTCTATGGCAGACAGTTTTTATTTAAGCGTTTAAAAATAAATGTCACATTCAATAATAATAACAGTGTAATTAATTTAGCATGAAATAGTTCCAAAACCTTACATTAAATATAATATTGATGCCAATGCATTTTTTAGTGAACATCACTCATAGATAATCTTCTCTACTGGCCTACACTATCTAAAGCCATCCTTATGTGTCAGCATTTGAACAAATTGCTATCCTTGAAGCACAACATTGAAACAAAAATCCCTGTAAACAAGGACTGCATCGATTGCAGCAATGTTACTGCACCATATAAAAAAATAAAAGAGCGATTTGTTTTTATGTCATTATTTCTTCATCACTCATCATTACTCGAGGGCTTAAGTTAATTTTTTTTTTCATCAAATACTGCAAAATTTCCACAAATATTTGGAACAAAGTCCATATCAAAATTAATATTAAGAAATTAGTTTCTTTTTTTTTGTGATTAAAACAAGACCTGGGGTTATCTGAACCAATTATTCACTAATACTATATGGCGCATTCTTCGTGTAGCGGACTACAAAAAATGATGGGTGTCGGATTTTTCGCCAGTGAGTGCGAGGTACTACGACACGCGTTAGATGCATGTACTTAAAAATGCATAACTGCTAAGCCATTACGAATACTACTATGAAACTTCTTGTGCTTTGTCTACATAGTTTAGGCTTCAATTTAGAAATGTTAAACATTTGAATTGAGATTCGAACTTCCAGTTTCGAAATGGAAAACCGGAAATAGAAAAACTTGCAACATATCATTTCAGCATAGTTTAAGACCGCTTAAATGGAGCTTACCTTTTTTTATCCTTCGGCCCATTTTCGAGAAATTCGAGTTCAAGGTCAATTACATACTAGTGCAGTTTTTGTTAGAATTTTTTTTATTAGGCTCAGCTGCTTATTGTTTTCAGGTAAAACATTAACAATTACCTGAAAAATAATTTCGTGAAACAGTTTAACCCGCAAAACCTAACTCTTAGGGTCCAAATTTACCCAATAATTAAAAAAAAGACAGTGTTTCATATAAAAGCTTTTTTAAACGTAAAATTTAGCTTTTTTAAGCAATTTTATTCCCTTAAATTATAGCGTTAAATTAAAGTAAAAATTAACCCGAAGCAATCAATTTGAAGGGTCCCCAAAATGAAGCCCAAAAATATAAAAATTAAGTTTTTTCAAATACATAAGTTTTTTTTTTTTTAAAATAAAATCTTCTGTTTCCTCCGATTCTTCTTGTAAGTTCAAGATCAAGTTCGAGACGTTTGTTGAAACTTACTTAAGCAACTTACACACTACCGAACTTGTTCTTCAAACAAAATGGCGGGTCTAAGTTGTTCGAAAGTGGTAGCGTTCAAATTAAAGCAAAGTGTTCGTCAAACTAGCTAATAATTTTTGTTGTTCTTCGCCATAATTTTGTTTCACAACCTTGGTTTGAAGGAGAAAATCAAAAATGTGTGCCAACAGGTTCGACAAACCGTCAAATTAGCTTCTTAACTATCAAATTGGTTCGAACATGGCCGCCGTTAGACGAACAGGTTTCATAATGTGTAAGCCTTTTTACAAGAAGAAACATATAGGAAGAGACTTAATTTTAATACTTTTGATTTTGGAAACCCACACAATTGGTTACTTTGGGTTGATTTTTATTTTAACATAGCACTATTATTTTAGAAGAATATTATTGATTAAAAAAGCTCAAATTTTTTTGTTTAATCTAAGCTTTTACACAAAACACCGGCTTTTTTGAATTACGGGGTCTATTTGGACACTAAGGACTAGTTTTTGAGGGTTAAACTGTTCTAAAAAATTCTTTATCAGGCAATTTTTAATGTTTCATCTCAAGACACGAAGCCGCTAAAGCTAAAAAAAAAAGTTCTTCTGAAGGTATTTGTTTTTTTGAAGTTGAAGCCGCTGAACCTTATAAAAAATTTTTTTAACAAAAACTGCATTAGTATATAATTGACCTTGAAAATTGAATTTCTCGAAAATAGGGCGAAGGATTACAAAAGGTAAAACGGTATAGGCCATTAAATTCAGCGTCCTCGAATTATGCTGAAATGTTATGTCCCAAGCAGGGACCGAAAGTAATAGTTATTTTTTAAAATTTTATTCAAAAAGTCAATTGGAAAGAGTAAACCTCTCGATGTTTGAATAAAGCAATGTGATGCTTGTTAGCTAAGGAATAATAATTTAATAAATAATCGTTATTTTTGACCGATTCTATTTCGATAAAAAATAAAAGTTAAAATTTGACTTATATGTTTTTTTTTGATAAAAATTAAAGTTAAAATTTGACTTTTATTTTTTCGATCAAAAATATAAGTTTAAATTTACTTTTAATTTTTTGATCAAAAATAAAAGTTAAAATTTGACTTAAATTTTTTTGATTGATTATAAACAGCTTAAGAGCTTGAAGCACAGCGCCAAAAAACAATACAACGCATTACCTGAAGACATAAAGAAGTCACCAAATTTACGCATCTTTTGCAACAAATTGAAATTTTTGGACGAAACCTTAGATAATTATATTCTTAATTCATATATATACATTTTTGATCTCATATAATTGTGATAATAGTGTGCCTTAGCTTGCACTTTTTTAGTACAAAATGTTAAATGAAACTAATATCTTAGTGTTTCTTAATTTATTTCTTAATTTCACACCTCTTATACACGGAATTAAATCCGTCTGAAGTTATAACGTAATCTTAAAAAAAAAATTAAATTAGAATTCATGAATTTAATTTAGTTATATAACCCTTTTATACAAAATGTTAAATTATGAGCTGGTGAATAAAGAAAGACTACGTTTTCTAAAAAAAAAAATAATTTAAAAGTTAACATATGACTTTTATTTTTTCAATCAAAAATGACAGTAAAAATTTGACTTTTATTAATTCGATCAAGAGTAAAAGTAATATTTTAATTCCTATATTATCTGCCTGCGTCGTTGTTCCTTCCAGTCGTTTACGAAATAAATGAAAACAGAATGTGCAATAATAAGCAACTTAGCGATGCAATGCAACGATATGAAGATCGATAGCAATGCTTTTATCTCTGTGCAAAAATGTTTCGAATATAGGAGTAAAAGAATAAAAAATGTACTCTATTTATTGTTTTGAAAATTTAAACTATTGTAATAGTTAATCAGAAAAAGATCTGTCAAAATTGTAATCTCTATTTTTGATCGGAAAAATAAAAGTCAAATTTTTACTTTTATTTTTGACCAAATAATAAAAGTCAAATTTTAACTTTTATTTAAACTGTTTTTTTTATAGAAAATCAAAAGTCAAATCTTAACTTTTATTTTTGATTAAAAAATTAAAATCAAATTTTAACTTATATTTTTGGTCGAAATAATAAAAGTAATATTTTAACTTTTATTTTTGATCGAAATGAAATCAATCAATAAATAACGATTATTTAATGGCCTTTTTGAAAAAAATCATAACCGTTACGGTCCCTGGTCCCAAGCTTGTTTGATTTATAGACATGCACAGTGTTGTTAACGGACGCGGCACCCATCTTGCAGTAGCTTTCTCATACCCGAATGTTCTTGTAAAATTTAAACCACCGACCCACTTGATATGCTTACAGCTATAGCTATCTCACGCACTTTCACTTTCGGATTGTCTAATACGAAATCGTGGATTTTTCCAATACATTCTGATGTGGTTACAGTTTTTGTTGCTCTCTCGGCGTGTTTATCTTTTGTGCTCATTCGACCTCTTTTCAACTCTGCAATCCAATATGTTACAATTGAAAGCGACGGAGCAGATTCACCATAATATTTATCGAGCTTTTCTTTTGTTTCTTTCGCACTTTTGTTAATCAAAAAGTAATGCTTAATCAGGCACTAAATTCTTCTTTATCCATTTTTATAGCAATACCGAAAGTTGTTTAATTTAGAAAACTGTAACGTCACTATTCATTGACAGATCGATCTGACATATATGGTGGATCATGTTAAGGTTGCCCCACAGCATTTTCATTGATTTGCGGGCGGTTAAAGAGAGCGTGTAAATATATTTTTAGTATAGTTGCCAACAGTAACCATACAAAGAAAATTACGACCAAAACTGTCTGAAATATAACATTTTTTGCATAAGGTGGGCGTGAATAGTAGGCGTGGCAAATCTATGATAGCCTATCCCAATTAAGTTAAAATACCAAATCGTTTCGTATCTGTATCGTTTTAATCGATTCTCGCGTGGTTGTGAAACATCCGTGCTGTGTCATAACGCTCTTACAAAGGGTAATTTTTTTGCTGTATAGTTCTTCAGTATACATTTTTTGACACCTCACGCGTGATTTTTAACATGTGGCAGAGCCAAGAATGCTGAAGAAGGTTTGCCATTTTACTATGAATAGAGGAACAAACGAACAGCGCTTGCAAATCATTGAATTTTATTATCATAATTCGTGCTCTGTTAGAAATCGAAAAATTGTCTTCATCGACGAAGCTCATTTTTGGCTTCGTCAACCCATTTCCGAATTTGGTCTTAAGAGTAGCCAGAGGCAGTTCAAGTGCTGCCAAAGCACCTTGAAAAATGTACTGCTTGGTGCGGTACTTTTTCAAAAATTATGAAAATCGCAACGTTACATTCAATGGAGCAAGGTTCCGTGCGATGATTACCGACTTTCTTTTGCCCAAAATGAATGAATTGGACTTGGTTGACATGTGGTTTCAACAAAACGGTAACACATGCCACACGGCACGTGATACCATGGACCTATTGAGAGGCGAGTTTGGTTAGAAATTAATCTTACGTTTTGGAGCAGTCCATTGATCGCCAAGATTATGCAATTTTGACCCCACTATACTATTTTTGTGGGACTACGTGAAGTCTATCGTGTACAGGGACAAGCCGGCCACAATTGCACCCCTGGAACACAATATTATAGCTGCCATTGGTGAGATACCGGCCGAGATGCTGGAAAAAGTGAGCCAAAATTGGAGCTTACGTATGGACCAGCGCAGGCGTAGTCGCGGGCAACATTTACATAAAATAATCTTGAACCCTTTCAATGGCTTAACTCAAAAATATTAGTATGTAAATATTACTAATAGCTGCGTCCATTCTACAAATTTTATTTGTAGTTTTTAGCTACGAATAGGATTCGTAGAATCGACGTATATTAGTACATTTTACGAATATCTTATTTGTATTCGTAAAAAACCAAATGTTTATTGTACGAATACATTTGTTACATTTACGAATGATCATAATATCTAATAACGAAAAAAAATTTCTCTCTGAGCTGGAGTTTGAACCTCGGTTTTTTAGCGTACTGGCCACGCACTGTACCAGTAGGCTACAGCCACTTTTTAATCACACAGTTCCTTATATTCTATAATTTTTCGACAAACCAGCAAAATAAAATACAAAATTCTGTCCGAGCTGGGGTTTGAGCATGGGCTCTTTAGCTTGAGGGCCACGCACTCTACCAGTAGGCTACAGCCACTTAACAATCATACAATTCCTTATATTCTGTAGTTGTTAGAAAAACCAGCCAAAAAATAAATAAAAAACATTCTGTCTGAGCTGGGGTTTGAACCTCGGCTCTTAAGCTTACAGGTCACGCACTCCACCAGTAGGATACAGCCACTTTACAATCATACAGTTCTATGAATTCTTTAGTTGTTCGACAAGCCAGGCTGAACGATTCCAGTTTAAAATTTTTTGAAATCAACTAATAATTCGTACATTGTACGAATAATTCGTATGGTTAAATTAATTTTTTCTACTAATATGGTTGTTCATTCGTAAATATTAAAAAAGCATTAGTAAATACTACGAATGTAATGGAAAAAACTACGAAGTTATTCGTACGAGAAATTTACGAATATTATTATTTATATGAATACAATTATTTGTACAATGCACTAATACGAATTAATTTTTTTTGTTATATATATATATACAGGGCTGCCAATATTCGAAGCGGTCATTTTATTTTTAAATAAATCAAAGAAACCACAATTTTTTGTCTGTTCGTCATGAATATCATTTAATTGGGTTCAAGTAGATTTGCTTAAATTATTTCTTGAATATGATATCTCGTAAATGGTCGCCATTGGCCTCTACGACATATTGTGCCCGTTTTGCAGCATTTTCCATGGTTTTCTTCAACATTTCGATGGGAATGGCGGTTATTTCTTGACGGATGTTGGTTTTCAGCTTTTCTAGGGTCTTTGGCTTGTTGACGTAAACCTTTGATTTCAAATAACCCCACAAAAAGAAGTCTGGAGGCGTTAAATCTGGTGATCTTGGCGGCCAATCGAAATCACCATTTTTTGACATCAAACGGCCAGGGAACAATTGCTTCAAAAAATCGATTGTAGTGCGGCTTGTGTGTGGTGGCGCGCCGTCTTGTTGAAACCAGTAGTGCCTGATACGCTTTCGACGAACGATTGGCATGAAAAAATTGTTTATCATATCGCGATAACGCTCCTGATTGACAGTAACTCTGTGGCCATTATCATCTTCGAAAAAGAACGGCCCAATGAGCATTTTAGCACAAACGCCGCACTAAACAGTGACTTTTGCATCGTGAAGAGGTGCCTCTTGAATCTCTTGTGGATTTTCAGTGGCATAAATACGGCAATTTTGTTTGTTTACCGTTCCGTTCAACTGAAAATGAGCTTTTTTGAAAGCACGTTGAGTTTTCACTATTGACTTGTTTTGTTGAATGTAAATTTCAACAATTTTAGAGCGTTCGCGTGGCGTGTACTGTTCCATTGTAAACATTTGCTTGGAATGACGCTTCAAACGCGGTATGTCATTAGTCGATTTGGCATCACTGCGGAAAGTTACAGTGTTGCCAAATGGGCGCTCCGAATATTGGCAACCCTGTATTCGTAAATACTACATCAGGTATTAGTAACATTTTAAGAATGCATTTGTCAAGATATCACAATGCAAATACTTTCTATATTGTACGAACATTTGTAAAATGTACGAATATTTGAATTAAGATTGTGAGCTTTAGATCAAGTAAGTTTTCAAGAAGGCAACAACAACAACAACAACTCTGTATAGAGTCAATCACTTAGCAGTCTGTTTCGGAAATCGCTACATTTTCCTCTTCAGTAGTCTTTGAGTGATTAAGCTGTGATCAACTCACTGTTTAAACTAGCATATGAATGTGCAGATTTTGGAATTCATTCTTATGAATTGTATGGCTGCTAATCATATGACAATTCAAAGTAGTAGGCTATTTATAGATCTCCGCCATCAACTCTATCAAGGGCTGCCATCTGTTCTAGTTGCTTCTTCATTTATTTCAATATTCATTGGTGTTCGATAGTTTGTCGAAATGCACCATAGAAATGAAACGAGTTTTTGCTTCGCCAGAAGCTAGTGTTCTAACTGAAAGGTGGCTATTTTCACAACCAAATGTTCAATTACACATGACTTTGACCGAAAAATCATTCATATCATTTCAAACAAATGCAACGCATTAGATTTTTGTTTTTAAACCCTTTAAATATTATTATCATTAAAGCCATAAAAAGATAAAAAAACACAAATTTTATTTTTGTCCAGTTGATTTTTTTTTATAAAATAGGCAAAAAAAAATTGTTTTGCTTTTCTTCGGCACAAAATCGAAAATCCAACCGACTTTTTTGTCAAATATCTCTCTAAATTTATTTTTATAATGTTGGTTCATCTTTTTTTCATAGAACCAAACGATTAAAAAACAAAGCGTTGCAAAATAAAAACAAAAATTACTTTCTGACGTGTCCAATATATTAGGCAAATCCACTGAAAGGGTTAAAAAGTAAATAGCAGGCATGCTCCAAATGTATTGTAATGTATTCCTCCAAATAAATATTTCATTCGTTTGTGCAAATTCTCTGTTTTTTTCCATTATTAAAACCAAACGCTTAAAAAAATCACCCTTTATTATAATATAGATAGGGGGTGAGTACCAAAAAATTATTTTATTTTTGCACCGAATGTAAAAACCAAAAATATTGTATGACCACTTGATTTACAAACAAGACAAAGGCGTTGTTAACTAGTTTATTCACAAAAAAAACATGCTTTAGTCACCGAGAGATTAATACATTTCTTTAATTAAAAAATAAAAATAAAAACGAATTTGTACATACATAAACTCCTGTACTAACATATTCGCTGAAAAATATATTAGCAGTTCATTGCAGATCCGTGAGAGCAAGAATATATCAAGTTTTCTACAGCCAACATTTTTTACAACTTTGTTTATTTCTCATTTTATCAAACATTATTAGTCATTATAAAATAAAAAAAATCTTGAAGAAATCTGCAGACATTGGTATTTTTTTAATGTTTACCGCGAATTTGTGAATATAATGAAATCAGGCGATCGCAGTCGCCTGATGATATGTGGCCAATTGCAGAGCAATTGCTCCATCGCCACATATCAGTTGCTCTCAGGTAAAGCAGCTGATGGTGCTCTTTCCACAGATCCACAGAGAACCACTATACAGATAAGGTTTAAGAAGAAGGTAAGCAGACACATAGAGAACAGTAGGTTATTAGAGGGAAGCATTGAAGTAGATTTAATAAAAAGAGGCAAAATAAGCTTATATCGAAGTTTTTTTCAAATGTTTCGCTTCATTTAGAAATATATTTTTTGTTTTAAATATCATGTATCTGCAAGTATGATACAGAAAAGTATGTATCTGAATAGTAGCAGAGCATGAGTCATGTTTTTTCTAATTCTTAATTTGTTACTTTTGAGGCATAACCTTTAGTCTTATACTCATATTGGCCAATAAGTTTAAGTTGAGACAGATTTTTACAAGCTCATAACTCATAAAAAAACCGAATGTAGCCATTAAAGATTGATCATGTTGAAAATTAGTTGTGTAAACAAACGTACTTAACATAACGTCTCCACGAGGCATAGGATTTACAAAATTCTAAAGTGTTCTTAGAGGAATAGGATTTTATTTACGATAATTCACACATAGATGTGGCTATTGCTTTGAAAAAGAACTTCACCTATTCTCGTATCACAGTTCAAGGAGTAGCTTTTCCTCACTGTTTTATCAAATTAAAATTTTCTGGAAATAATTCTCATAATTATTTTTTACTAGGCTCCAAATAATTGGTCCTATGAAAGCTTTCCACCAACATCCGATTGCGCCTCAAATTCCTTGGTGCCACATAAAGTTGGAACAAATTTGAAAGTTGTAAGTTATTAATTTTTTCGGATAATACACTGCAAGCCAAGTAACTTTCGACGAGCATCATATGTTGGAAGACCATCAGGCCAATTAAGCTTTTTGAGCGCATATTTTCTCATAATTTTTTGAACTCTTTCAATTCGGTTTGAGTTATCAATATAAAATGGGTTCCATACAATAGAACAGTATTCAATTTTGCTACGAATTAAAGACACATATAACGATTTTATTGTTACAGGATGTTAAAAATGTTGTGTATTTCTTTTTATAAACCCAAGCATGGAATATGATTTAGAAACAATAAAATCATAATGACATTTAAAATTTAATTGATAATCAAAAAATACACCCAAATCTTTAATATCATATACACGTATTAAATGACAATTAATTAAAGAATAGTCAAATAAAATAGTATTTGAGGATTTAGTATACGAAACAATACATTTATTTATATTCAAAAGTAAATTATTTGAAAGACACCAATCCTGAAAAACGGTCAAATCACTCTGAAGATTAACGCAGTCAGAAATGTTCGAAATTCTATAGTATAGTTTGACATCATCAGCATACATTAAACATCTGGATTTTTTATTTTTTTAATAACTGTTTAAATAACGGTTACTTTCCGGACAAATAGAAAATAGGTTATATAATTCCTTTAAAAAAAACCAAATAATATTGATTTAAATAACTTTCGCCCAATTTCAATGCCCTCCAATCTAGGAAAGCTTTACGAACAAATCTTGAAACCTTAGATGGAATTAAATTTAGGTGAAACTTATATTCCCCCTTACCAATTTGGTTTTAAAAAAGCTCACTCTACAGTTCATGCGTTATTACTTTTTCATGATGGGATCAACCGCAATTAACGACAAAAAAAAAATGTAGAAAAAGCATTCGACAGAGCTTTTCAAGACGGTATCCTCCTTAAACTCATTAACTTAGTGTTCGATCCGCTTTTATTAAAAATATTTAAAAGTTTTTTCTAATTGAAAATTTTGCGTTCAGATCAACAACTCAGTTTCTAATCTCGGTGTGGTGAAGAGCGGCGTTCCCCAGGATTCAGTTCTGGCTCACATTTTTTAATATATTTATTCACGACTTCCCGAATGTTATGTCTGACTCAAGGGGTATCTTATATGCTAACGACTGCCTTGTTTTCGCTCACCATGAATCTCCTTTTTCTGCTCTAAACAAGGTCTCTAGACAGCTTCAAATTATCAATAAATTCTACATTGACTGGGGTATTCGAATCAATGTTTCAAAATCAGAAGCTATCTGCATAAGAAATGCGTTTGGAAAATGCAGAAGAACAGTTGTCCCAGAAAGCAAAAATTTGAAGCTTTTCCTGAACGGTTCCGAGATAATTTTCAAAAAGAGTATTAAATATCTTGGTATAGACCCATCCCAAGCAACAATTCTAAAGAGTTGAGCACTGGACGAAAAATTAAATTTTTTAATTAGGTTAAATTTTTTTTACTCTTCAATAAGAGTAATATGCTTACTAAGGCGGGTCGATTGATTTAAAAATCGCCCATTGCTCAGTGAAAATCGTATTCTACGGATCAAAATAAGAAACTTTGCACGAGGAACTAAAACGAATTCTAATGCCCCAACTTTTCCGTAGGGTCAAATTTCGAAAAATCCCTCTGACCCATTTAGAGTGCCCCAATCGAGTCCAAATGTATGACCGACCCATTCTAACTTTGGAGGGCCGATCCACTCATGCCAGTGGCACACCCCCTGGAACCCCCTGGGGGTTCCCCATACAAACGAAGTTCCCCATACAAACAAATGTTTGTATGCGGAACCCCCCGGGAGCGGGTTCCAGGGGGTATGCCACTGGCATGGGTGGATTGGCCCTCCAAAGTTAGAAGGGGTCGGTGTTTTAGATTTATAGATCTGATTTATAGATTTATAGATCCAAACACTGAAGAGTTTTAGATTTATACATTAAGTCTTATAGACATCTCCAAGGCTTTTATTTAAAGAGTTCTGATCTGATCTGATATATTGTAAAATCAAGGGTCATGTAAGAGTCAGTTAAGAGTATAGTATATCCTTAAAATGGCATTTGTTTTTTTGTACGTCAGTTCAGTTTCTTACAAACAATATGAATTTCTCAAAGGATTGGAAGAAAACTAAAAAAACCGGTGGTTTCCGTAACTGGCTAAAAACAAATTTAATTAATATAAAAGATGGAATAGTAATGTCTACAAAAACTGTTCAAAAAAATGATTTCTGGATTTTATTGTCACCAAGAAAAGGAGAATAAGGATTGACAATCGAGGCAACAGAAAACTATGCAGAAAATCAATTGGAGGAAAATCATGATATATCTGCAATTTTGGATTCAATTACAAACTGGCATGTGGAGCTAACTGAGAATGATAAGCTAACGGATACTTTAAAAATTTAAAATAAAGACGATGTAGTTTGAAAATAAATTCAAGAATAGGCACTTCAACATAAACATCGATGTCAACATCTATGTTCTTATGAGCGATACATCGTCGATACATCGGTCTGAAAAGGAAAAACATCGATATCGTTTTATCATTTTTAGCCGATTCACAATTTGACATCTGGAAATACCACAAAGAGCTAACACACAATAACACAAAAAATAAATATTCTGATGCATATTCAATAGCAAATGTAAACGAAACAGAAGTGCAGATGTACCTGTAGTCTCCTATTACCCCAATAAAAAAAGATGCGATCGAAATGTGGGATGACATGAAATCTCTATTTTCAAAACTTGCGAAGATTGGAATGCTATATCTGTACCCAGCGAACACTTGTCCTCGGAAGCTGGAGCAACCATCACTCAAGAAAGAAACAGGCTTCTAGTGACGAGGTTATCTAAGATTCTTTTCCTTAATTCAATTTCCAAATTGATAAACTCCAACAAATAAATGTTAGTATATATAGAGACATCATGTTTCTACGACACCAACCTATGCCAAGAGTTAGCATTATTTCATATTCTTAAACTCAATAATCTATTGATACACTACTTTACACAAAGCTGGCTGTTCTCATATTAGAACAACACATCTATAGTTCTAAGTTTTCATGTCAATTATATTTTAAGTAATAACTAAAACTGTAATTAATTAATTTATTATGCCCTGTGATAAATGCCATGATATTTTTCATGGCGTCTATCAATCTCATGGCATGAGCTGTATTGCATACCTGAATTTCAATGGAATTGAAATATATGAAATATTTTAACATTCCATGGCATAGAATGCCCACCAAACAAATACTGTGACATATTTTGACAGATGGTGCTCATGCCTTGATGTATATGACGGCATGTGATATGCCTCGTGAAGACGTTATGTAAATAACAATAAGCGTCTGCTGTTTTCTTTTAAAATATTTCTTACGCATGAAAAACCAACATGTCTCATTGGAGAACAAATAAACACATATATCTTAAATTTTAAAGCATGTTGATTTTTTTCGGTGTATGTGCTAATATATGCGTGTATTTATGCAATTTATTAATGTATGAATTCATGCATGAACCTCTTGCCAAATTTGCAGATAAGCCTGCTCGCATGATTTTCAATTTTGTTTGTTAATATGCAATAATATAATAATTTAAGTAACCGATCTAATAAGTATCATGATCTGAGCTAGGAGTGAATGAGGTGTTGATTTTAATTTTTTTATGCCCAGCTGCAATGACATCCGATAATAATGTTATCAAAATTGTAATAACAAATATTGCTCTAAATTGTTGACATGCAACTTTTGGGTAAACAAATATTTATTACAGAATTTAAGAGCAAAAAAAAAAAATTCAAGTTTTACTAGATAATAAACAAGCGTCAAAACTGCAGAAAACCCCTTCATTATCTTGTTTAGCTATTGTTGGGCTTAAAGATTATTTCGAAATCAATAATGTCAATTCCATCGAAAGTCAGTTTGTCCAACTTTATGTTCATGGGCTTAATGTAAATAGCAGAGTTGGGCGTAGTGCACTAAATGTTGAGTGCACTCAGCCTTTCACTAGCACTAAAATATATTGAAAGAAATTCTATTTTTCACTATTTATTTACCAGCTTAGTGATAGTGAAGCATCTCTTCACTATCACTAAGGATTCTAGTGGTAGTGTTATATTGTTGCACTATAACTAAATTGAGTGGTAGTTACTAAATCTCCACTACACTCAAATAGTGCAAAATTTGAACAGCCACTAAATGAAAGCTGCAATTGAAAGTTTTTCCACTCAACTTTCAAATATGACTGGTTTTAAAACTATTTCAGTTAGACTCGAATTAAAAAATCTATAATTAAGAAAAACTATTTTTCGAGCTTCTGGTCATATATGTTTACGAAGAAAACAACAACAACAGCTCTGAACGTGCATCCCCAAGCTAGGATCAGATAAACAGTTTATATAAAATTGGTGTTATTTAAAATAATAGTTTCATGAAAGTTAAATCGATTACAGCAAATAATTGTTAGCATAGCTTACTTTTCTTGTTTTACTTAATATTTTTATATTTTACTAAGAATAGCATAGAAACATACAAATTTCTGTGTAATATATAAATACTCAATACTACAAGTAAACTGTTCCTGTTTTCTTTCAATTGAGTGATAACTTTCTGTGCTGTACCACTATTAGTGGAATTATTTTTTTTTTGCACTATTTAGTGCAAAAAAAATAATTTTCCACTAAGCTGTAAACATTTTTTTCCACTATTCTTACATGAATTTGAGTGAGAAATTTTTCACAATCACTATCACTCATGTATAGTGAGGCTTTTATTTTTCAATTCAGCAGTCAAAAATAACAGAAGATAGAGAATAATTTTACACTGTCAGTACATGTAAGCTGAAACTTCAAATTTAGTGCACTACGCCCAACTCCGGTAAATAGTGTGTCATTTAAGTTCATTTATCATTAAACTTAAGACATACTTAATAATTTGCTGCTTATTTTGTTAATTACAACAAAGTTGGTAGTTACAGAAGTTACAAGTTTGTGGTTGTATATCTTTTATATATTGATAAAGTGCAATAAAATTAAGCGCTGTGACTGTGTTTTTTAGAGTAATTAGGTTGTGAAATTGCAAGTTGCATTTGAGTTTTTATTTTTAGTTGCAACAGAGTGGTTTTGGATTCGGCATAAATTGTAATAATAAGCAGGGACCCAAAATAATCGTTATTTTTAAATTTTTAAATGAAAAGATCACATAAAAAAAGTTATTGTAATATAAATTTCAAAATAGTAACGTAAAGCCTATAAGCTGGAGAATGAATTTTTGACATGATTTTATGTGTCATGATTTTTATAATATAAATTAAATTATACTAATTATTTTTTATCTTATTTTTTCGATCTGAAATAAAAATTTATTTTTGATCGTTATTTTTTTTGATAAAAAATAAAACTCTATATTTTTACGATAAGATATAAAAAAATCGTTATTTTTTCAATGAAAAATAAAAATCAAACATTGATCGATATTTTTTCAATCAAAAATCAAAATTAAATCAATTTTGAGGAGCTACTTTCAACAGTAAGAACAGACGCAATGTTGTCTATTTCTGTCTATTCCTCAATCGGTAAATGTTACCACATCCATTGATTGACAATTGAATTGGTCGTACAATATGCTTATTAGGGTGTTTCAAGATATATATTTTTTATTTTGAAAGATGTCCGCGGCTTAAATACTTCCACTTGACCCTAGAAACACCCTCTGTGAAGCGCACCTCAATTGGTAAAGGTTTAGCGGTCACGAATAATTTTCTAATTTTCCCATACGATTTGTATGGGGAAAAATCAGTTTTTCTGGTAAATTTAATTTAGAGCCATTATGTTTTAAGTAAAATGGCTAAAAAACACGTGTTTCCTCATATTTTGTCTGTTATGACATATCTAAATTTCATTTTCATTTGATGATTATTTGGTGGTCTGTGGCTCACTTCTTAGAGCTACCTGTATAAATGAATACTTTTACTTAGAATTATTTCATTAAAAATCAAAAGGGGTATTCACACTGTCTTGGGTAGTTAGGTATGGGTAGATTGAGTACTTTTGATTATTGCGAGCACCCTAAATAGCAATTGAGTACTTTGCAGAATAGTTTTGGCCAGTGCTGCATGTTTTTTTATCTCCCCGGTTTATGTAGCTGATGAGAGATGAGTGACAGCTGGAAGAGGGTTGCCAACACATTATTTTTTGTCATTTTATGTGCGAAAAATTTAGGCCATTAATTGGGCGTAAAAGAAGTTATTTTATATAAGAGTAATTTTTAACGTAAGCTTCGCAGAATTTTATAATTTAATAGAAATCCCGGGCAGACGTTGTCCTGCCACAGACCACCTTACTGCCGAGGTCTATATATATTAGGGCAGGTCTATACTTCTAAAACGAATTCTAATGCCCCAACTTTTGACTTTTGTCCCGTAGGGTAAAATTTTGAAAAATCCCTCTTTGACCCATTTAGAGTGCCCCAATCGAGTCCAAATGTATGACCGACCCCCCACTCACTTTGGAGGGTCAATCCACCCATGCCAGTGGCACACCCCCTGGAACCCCACTGGGGGTTCCCCATACAAACATTTAAAAAAATCGTAATTTTTGGCACTTTACATGAAAAAATCAGCGAAATGGGGTGAATTGCCTCCCTACAAATCGACCTGGCCTAATATATAAGTTAAAACAGTCCAAATATATATATAAATAATTTTATATATCTGAGCTAACATAACTGTAGTACGACCACTCCCATTTTTATTTAGGTTTCCGAAGGTAACCATATGAACTCCATTACAAAATTTTAGTCAATACCACCAAAACCAACCGAAATATAGCATCTTTCTTGATTTGAGGGCGGTAAAAGGGGGTGTGGCAAATTGTTTCCACTAAACCATTTCGTACTCGAAAAAATCGTCTGCGAAAATTGCAGCTCAATTTAGCTTATACCTGGCGCACTTTGTTTGGCTCCATGCTTATCCATCTCCACGCAATAGGGCGTACACATTATTCGACCACGCCCATTTTTAGCAAAGTTGCCGCCATTAACCATACACACTAAAGTACCAATTTTTAGTTTAATATGGCCCAAACCGTCTGAAATATAGCATTTTTATTGATTTTTTGGCGGTAAAAGTGGGTGTGGCATGTTTTTTATTAACCGATATAGTAACCTTAATAACAGATATTGTAAAAATTTACCTTAAGTGTAAACGGTTGCCTTAAGTGTTACCGTTCCTGAGATCTTAAGAGACACCGCACAAATAAAGAAGGGCGGTAAAAGTAGTTGTAGCAACATTTATATATAAAGTGACCACCACTTCGTCGCATTGCACATACGCACCAAGTTTCATTATAAAATCATGCATAACTCAGAAATTTTAATGATTTTTGAAAAGTAGGCGTAGTTATAGTTCAACCACGCCCATTTTTTGTTGAATTGCTTATAGTTACCATATGAACTAAATTACAAAATTTTAGTCCAATACAACCGAATTCGTCTGAAATGTAGCGTGTTTACTGATTTATGGGCGGTAATAGGGGGAGTGGCAATTTATTTTTTATTATTCGAAATGTTGTAAATTTGATGCCCTTATGTCAATTATTGCCTATTTTTGCAAAAGGTGGTAACACATGGAAAAGTACTCAATTTGGCAAGAAATCAATCTACCCAAACAAGTCAGGGGGTCAGCTAGAGTAGATTGGTAAATGGGTACTTGGGTACAATGGCACTTTACAAAAACAACATAAACGGCATTTTCCAATCTACCCAACTACTCAAGTCAGTGTGAATACCTCTAATATCTCTTAAAGTACTCCATTTTCATTATTGCTATTGGTCTTAAATTTAAGATAATGATAGTTGGAGTGCACAATCAAGAAAAAAATGCACAGGGTTGTTACATGTTTTTGGATTAAAACTTACTACAAGTATTTTTTTTTTGTATTTAAATTTTTATTTTGTAACCGTTTTGGGCAACAACTAAATAATAATCCATTTTTTAGAAACTTTTTTTTTAACCATTTTGCTTGACTCTAATGACTCTAAATGACTCTAAAATTCTAAGATAATGACTCTAAAATTCAATTTAAAAGCAAAACTGATTTTTCCCCAGACAACTCGTATGGGAAAATTAGAAAATGAATTCGCGACCTCTAAGACTTTATCAATTGAGATGCGCTTCACAGAGGGTGTTTCTAAAGTCAAATGGAAGTGGAAAAGCCGCGGACATCAAACACGATTTTTTTGGGACACCCTAATGTTTATACCTTTGATCTAAATTTCTGATCGAAAAAATAAAGATCAAAAATTAATTGGTATAATCTATATAAATAAAAATCAAATGTCGTTCGTTGGTAATTGCATCAGTTGAGAACGGCTGAACCGATTTGGATAATTTTTTTTTAAAAATGTTTGTAATAGTCCAACTAAGGTTTTTACGGAAAGAAAAATTGACCACGCCCACTTTGCGCCCACTTTTTTTGATTTATCTAAAATCGGAAAACGGCTGGACCGATTTGGATAATTTTTTTTTTAATGTTCATAGTAATCCAATTTAAGTTTTGTCGGAAAAAAAAATTGACCACACCCACTTTTGCGCCCACTTTTTTCAATTTATCTAAAATCGGAAAACGGCTGGACCGATTTGGATAATTTTTTTTCAAATGTTCGTAGTAATCCAATTTAAGTGTTTACTTAAAGAAAAATTGACCACTCCCACTTTTGCGCCCACTGTTTTGATATCTATATATATAAAATTAAGTTGCAAAACTTCCTGTTCGCATACTCCTCCTAGACGGCTTGCCCGATTTCAATGAAATTTTCAGGGGTGATTGGGGTCTGTGTGGAGGGTGCACACACCCCCTTTTGTCGCCCACAAATCAATAAAAATGCTGTATTTAAGACGGTTTTGGTCGTATGAAATTAAAATTTGATAAATAAGTTCGTATGATAACTATAATTAACTTTGAAAAAATGGGCGTGGTCACAATTCATCTACGCCTACTTTAAAGAAAATATCAAAATACTTCGAAACTATTGGTCCGATTGAGCTCAAATTTTGTAAGTACGCTTTGCTTTGAGTACGAGATGGTTTAAGGGGCAATGCCACACCCCCTTTTACCTCCCACATATAAATAAAAAATTGTTGTTATCGAATAGCTTTAGTTAGAGTTATGGGTCGCACAGCTTAGAAATTCGGTATTCGACCACAATTTAGACGTACCGTTTCTGTGATGAAATTTAATGGGAGTGGACAAGGGGGAGGGGCACCTCCGATACAACCCAAATTTGTGATATCGAATAGCTTTGAAGTTATAGGAATTCATCTTTGGAATTCAGTTTTTGACCTCAATTTACACATGCAGTTTCAATGGTTTTAGTTTATGGGCGTTGGACAGGGAGGCGTGACATCTCCCTTACAACCCAAATTTGCGATATTGTATTGCTTTGAAGTTATAGGTTGACAGCGTAAGAAATCGGTATTCGACCTAAATTTATACATGCATTTTAAATACTTACATTTTGTCGTAGTAGGGCAAAGGGGAGTGGCACTTCCCATACAACCCAACTTTGTGCTATCAAATAGTTTTAGAGTTATAAGTCGTACAGTTTTGGAATTCGGTATTCGACCTCCATGTAGACATCCAGTTTAATTGATTACATTCTATTAGCGGTGATGAAGAGAGAGTGGCACTTCCTATACAACCCAAATTTGTTATATCGAATAGCTTTGTTTATATATATAAAACTATAAAACTAAATATATATAAAACTAGCTGAAACCCGGCGCGTTGCTGCCACTCTCCCTATTCAAACGCCCATAAAATGTTATCAGTTAAACAGCATGTCTAAATTGAGGTCAAATACTGAATTCTGAGACTGTGCGACCTATATCCACAAAGCTATTCGATATAACAAATTTGGGTTGTATAGGAAGTGCCACTCTCTCTTCATCACCGCTAATAGAATGTAATCAATTAAACTGGATGTCTACATGGAGGTCGAATACCGAATTCAAAAACTGTGCGACATATAACTCCAAAACTATTCGATAGCACAAATTTTGATTGTATGGGAGGTGCCACTCTCCTTTTCCCTACGCCCATAAAATTTTAGCAATGAAACTGCATGAGTACATTGAGGTCGAATACTGAATTTTGAGGCTGAGTTACCTATAACTCCAAATCTATTCGATATCGCAAATTTGGGTTAAATTGGAGGTGTCACGCCCCCCCGACAAACTCTAAAAAATTTTATCAGTAAATCTGCAAGCGTAAATTTTGGTCGAATACTGAGTTCCGACGCTGTGCGACCTTGAACTACAAAGCTATTCGATATCACAAATTTTCGTTGTATGGGAGGTGCCACTCCCCCTTGATCAACGCTCATAAAATGTTATCAATGAAACTGCATGTGTACATTGAGGTCCAATACTGAATTCCAAAGCTGTGAGACCTATAACCCCAATGCTATTTGATATCTCTAATTTGGGTTAAATAGGAGGTTTCACGCCCCCTTGTCGTACGCCCATAAAATGTAATTAATGAAACTGCATGTATAAATTGGGGCCGAATACTGAATTCTGAAGCTGATATTCAATATCGCAAATTTACGTTAAATGGGAGGTGCCACGCCCCTCTTACCAATGAACATAGATTGAATCAATGAAACTGCATGTGTATATTGAGGTCGAATACTGAATTTCGGCGTTGTACGACTTATAACTCTAAAACTATTTAATAGCACAAAGTTGGGTTGTATGGGAAGTGCCACTCCCCTTTGCCCTACGACGACAAAATGTAAGTATTAAAAATGCATGTATAAATTTAGGTCGAATACCGAATTCTTACGCTGTCAACCTATAACTTCAAAGCAATACGATATCGCAAATTTGGGTTGTAAGGGAGATGTCACGCCTCCCTGTCCAACGCCCATAAAATAAAACCATTGAAACTGCATGTGTAAATTGAGGTCAAAAACTGAATTCCAAAGATGAATTCCTATAACTTCAAAGCTATTCGATATCACAAATTTGGGTTGTAACGGAGGTGCCCCTCCCCCTTGTCCACTCCCATAAAATTTCATCACAGAAACGGTACGTCTAAATTGTGGTCGAATACCGAATTTCTAAGCTGTGCGACCCATAACTCTAACTAAAGCTATTCGATAACAACAATTTTTTATTTATATGTGGGAGGTAAAAGGGGGTGTGGCATTGCCCCTTAAACCATCTCGTACTCAAAGCAAAGCGTACTTACAAAATTTGAGTTTAATCGGACCAATGGTTTCGAAGTATTTTGATATTTTCTTTAAAGTAGGCGTAGATGAATTGTGACCACGCCCATTTTTTCAAAGTTAATTATAGTTATCATACGAACTTATTTACCAAATTTTAATTTCATACGACCAAAACCGTCTTAAATACAGCATTTTTATTGATTTGTTGGCGACAAAAGGGGGTGTGGTACAAAACCTGCAAAGATACACACATGCAATTTCTTATGTGCACCCTCCACACAGATCCCAATCACCCCTGAAAATTTCATTGAAATCGGGCAAGCCGTCTAGGAGGAGTATGCGAACAGGAAGTTTTGCCACTTAATTTTATATATATAGATATCAAAACAGTGGGCGCAAAAGTGGGCGTGGTCAATTTTTCTTTCAGTAAACACTTAAATTGGATTACTACGAACATTTGAAAAAAAAATTATCCAAATCGGTTCAGCCGTTTTCCGATTTTAGATAAATTGAAAAAAGTGGGCACAAAAGTGGGCGTGGTCAATTTTTCTTTCCGACAAAACTTAAATTGGATTACTATGAACATTAAAAAAAAAATTATCCAAATCGGTCCAGCCGTTTTCCGATTTTAGATAAATCAAAAAAAGTGGGCGCAAAGTGGGCGTGGTCAATTTTTCTTTCCGTAAAAACCTAAGTTGGACTATTACGAACATTTTAAAAAAAAAATTATCCAAATCGGTTCAGCCGTTCTCAACTGATGCAATTACCAACGAACGACATTTGATTTTTATTTATATAGATAAAACTCAAAATTGGTTGGATCCCTGATAATAGAGTTGATGATAATCCCTGATAATCTTCAAGATGTATGTCTAAATTTCGTAAAAAAGGTACCGTAGAAGGTAAAATAGTATTATTATTGAGTGTTGGATCGGCTACATCTGTAGTTTTAGCTGAACTACGAAGATTTATGTTAGTTCGTTTGCGTTTTGGAGAATTACAGGCTTCATTTAGTCTATCTTGAGCTGTCTTGAGATCTTAAGACACCTCCAAAAAAACTAGATTGTCTTATAGGTTTAAAGATCTCAACATAAGTACACATGACCAACGAAGTCCCTTACTTCCGTATTACTTGAGTATTTTTGATGAATAGAACTGCTTAATTTAATTAGGTTACAGCAATTTATAATGTTTTAAAGTTTAAAACCCTTTTTTAAATTTATAAAGTACTATGTTTCCCAACAGGCCTTGCAAGCAATTAAAATTTAAAGCTAAAACTTAATGCTTCTAAAGGCGAAATACATTTAGTCAAACTGTTTAAACAAAAATATAAACTGTTGGAAATTTTAAAGCGTATTTTTGCAATGAGCTCATTCTAACTTAACGAGAATTAGGATTCCTAGCTCAAATGTATAAGCAATGCATTTATTTTATACTTTTAAGTGATTTTAAAAATTAGTAGTTAATAAACTTTTTTATTACGGTGACGATATAATTTGTAACGCAAATCGTTTACGTTTCTATAGTTGTAAAAAAGTACTTTTACTACTTCATTATTTACTACTACTTTATTCAAACTGCGTCGCAATGACATGGGACTAATAATGTGTTTTTTGTTTTTATATTTATTTGATTTATACAGCTGGAAAAACGATAACAAAGTTTACAATATTTTAAGTAGTTCAGCTTCTCCGACTTCTTAATGCTGTATTTTAACAGTCTTATTTTAGTTTTTGTGTGGCTTGAACCAAGATTTACAGGTGTTATACATTTTCGTTGATGTAGTAATCGAAGAAACAGCTGCCTAGTCTGCTTGGTGGTTTGTTCTGCAAGGAACTTGTTGTTGCTTGATGAACTCCCCAGATGAAAAACAAAGCAGGCCTGCCGATGGTAGAAATGTGTCAGGTTATTATTTTAATGCTACACTCCAACAAACATCCACGGGAATTTACTATATTTACAATTATTGCTGGCAACAGATTTCCTACTAAAGGTCTGCAGCGAAGCATCCGTTCTACTTGTACAAACAGATATAACAAGTAAAAACCTGATAATATTGGTACAAATACAACAAGGAGTAGAACAGAACATATGCTTATATGCTTTGGAATGAGCAGAGAGCTAATCATCTCTTTCTCTGGCTCTCATTATAGTGTAAGCTTTTTTCTCTTTATATGTTCCACTAAGTGGAGTATCTGTTTTAACCCTTTTTTAAATGGATATATCCATTCAATATGGATATTCCAGATCGTTCTCTTTGCATTGATGTTGTGTTTTTCTATTTCTATTCTACTAAAAGAAAGTAATGGTGAGTGTCTTTCTGTGAATGGACGTTTTTCGTATTTTTGGCAAATTTAAAACATAAAAAAGTACTTAAATGCTTTGTACTTATATAAACTGTTTCTTTTTTTGTAGTTTATTTCGCTCATTATTCTTTATGCTTGCTACGTCACATACTCCAGATGTTCCAAATAAAGATAACAGTATTATCGATATATCTATTTGTTCTGTATGTGATCAAACTAGTTTTTTTGATACTTGGTAATTTCACTCTTTCATACCTATTCATACCATCGTTATCTGAAAGAGAAATATTCCATGCATACTCAATGTTTAGAGAGCGAAACAGATACAAGTAGATAATAGAAAAAATAACAACACACAACTGGAGTACTTGGATGGTTCTTTGCAGAGCTTTATTTCCTACATTTAATATAGTTTTATTTCAGAGAGCCAAATTCAAAATATTTCACGCTAGAAAAGCGTAAAAACTTTCTCCTACAATTATTGCTCTCGCACTCTCTTTAAAAAACTCTCTTCTAAAATTATCTCTATCAATCTTGTCTTCGCTTATAAAAAAAACGAAGAAATGCGTAAAGTCTCTCAAGTAAGTTTTGAATAACGCATCAACAACGACAACTCTGTATAGAGACAATTATACAACAGAAAGTGCTGCTCTTTCCAACTGCAGTAGGTTTGAATAATTAAGCTGCGACCAATATACTTACGGTCATGGCAAAATTAGACAAGGTAGTGTTAGGGCGGAGAGCCGGTGACCGAAACTGTCAAAACGAAGTTGACAGCTCATACAAAATATGCAACCAAAAATACCAAAATGGTTGAGTTTGTCAGTTATGGTCACTAAGAAAGAGAGCACATTCAGCCCTAATACTACCTTGTCTAGTTCTACTATGCTTACGGTGACCATCCACCCTCTTTTAGAGAGGACAGTCCTCTTTTTAGCCTCGTGTCCTAGTTAAAAATGTTGTCCTTATATTGTCCTCTTTTCTTAAAATTACCCTCTTTTGTACTCTTTTTTTAATTTTTAATAATTTTTGCTTTAAGTTTGCATGTTAATGTAGAATCACTACTTTATTTTTTTTTTGGCAGCACACGTAAGTAAACGAAAAGGAGCTGGACTTTGCAGAATAGAAAAAAGTTATTGTGAAAGGTTCTTGAAAGCTGTTTTTTTTTGGTAAATTTGCAGGTTTTTTCACGTTTATAAAAATATTAAAGATTTTATATAAAAAGATTTTAAAATCGATGCTATCGGCCTTTTTGTATTTATTTTATAATTGTATTTCGTATGCTTTGGATGCAAAAATTAAAAACGAGTTTTAATTTTTTTTTTGATATTTTTTTCGATATTTCGACTAAAATTGTGTGTCATCAGGACCAGTAACACTAAACAAAAAGATACTTGTTATAAAGAATTATTTTCGTCAATTTATTTAACGCCAGTTGCATAACAATATATTAAGATTGTTCCAATCATGGACTCATTAAACTTTGTCAAGAATTTAAACGGAGTCAATTGTGTTGCTCACATTTTAAGCAATTGTATTCAAACTGCGGCGGAGTCTGTTCCAACAGACAAAGAAGTCATTATTGTTAAAAAAATGTTCATTATTTTACATTTACACTGTAGGAGTAGAACAGTTCAAAGAGATATGTGAAGATGTCGATGTTGAATACAAAAAAATTTTGGGCGGCAGCAAAACATGCTGGCTTTTGGTAAAGCCTAAATAAGAACTAATTTTGAAGTTGTGCGTGCCATTCAAAGAATTAAAAAAAGAGAAGTAACAAGCTTTAATGAAACATGTACTGACTATTTGAGCCAATGGGATACAGCTTTTAAAGACATTGATCATTTCGAATGGGTCCTTTTACGAAGTGTACCATGTTGACAGTCTATTGAAAAGAGTTTAACTTCTTTAAAAAATTGAAGGGATGATAAATTGATTAATAACAAATATTTATTTGATAAAGCATTTTATATTGAAAATTATGTTTTTCATTTTTTTTAGAAAAATTTATTGAATACAAAAATGTACTTAAGATAGTTGAGTTTATTTTAAATCTATTATTTTAAGTCTTTTTCATTTTTTTCTAAACATATTTAAAATTCTGTCCGTCCATTCGGAAGTTACACTTAGAAATTAAAATAGATTCTCAAGTAGTTACTTTTAACTGCTACTTCTTCGATGTCCAAATATTATTTCTTAACGAAATTACTCTTTCTGTTGGCGCAAAATGCTCCATAATTGCTTGCTTAGTCTTAAAAAAAAAAGAATGTTTTTAATAAATTTATCTAAGATAATTTTCTCTAATATTAATTGAATAAAAGATTTTAATATTTTTAAATAAATTATTAGTTTTTTAAATTTATGTGTTTTTCTACTATGCTTATTGTTTTTTTTTGTCCTTTTTTTTGGTTTGAAAATAATGGTCAGCGTAACTGTACTGTTTAAGTTTTATATAATTGACAATTGGCAATTCTCAACAAGAAGTTTAATGCTGACCCCACCGAGTTTCAACTACCTCAACTCCACAAGATTGTTTTTTATTAATGCCACTCGTCTTTGGAATTCCTTACCGATTTAGACTTGCCGTATTTCAACATTTTGCTTCTAAATAACGATTAATAAATTCGCCAGTTTTCTTTAAATCTATACTTTCTTCTTGTCACTTTTTGTTTTTCTCACTTAATTACTTCAATGTATACTCTATCTGGATTTCTCTATTTCTACTTAACATTAAGATTAATTTTATAATAAGTTTAATTGTTTAAATTAGGTTTAAGAAAATCTTTAATTTGTATAATCCTAAAAATATTGTTCCAACTTGTACATTAAAAGAACTAAGTTCTTATCGTACTATAAATAAATAAATGTAAATAAATAAATAAAATAAAAATAAAATAAATAAATTGTTCGAATAAACTTTTCGAAATCATATGACGCTAAAGAAAAGGTTTTTAGTTAATTAATTTGTGATCTATTAAATTATTATATAAATTTAATTGCTAGCTTTAGATCAAGTAAGTTTTTAAGAAGGCAACAACAACAACAACAAAAATTCTGTGAATTGAATGGAATTGAATTGAATTGAATTGAATTGAAACAACAGAATTGAAAAAACCCGCATAGGCATGTCGTGAAAATTCACATCATTTATTGTAGGACACATTTATTTATGGAAATTTTAAAAACTTCCTCTTTACTTTTTATTATTATTCTTATTTATTAACAAAATGCATCAGAACAGTAAGAACTAAGTTCTTTTATAGCACAACATAAATACATTCAATATAAGTACATATAATAACAACTGTATCATAATAAAGTATCATGTTTGCTAATGCAAAATACCGATTAATTTTAAAGGACAACAACTTCATTATTTTCATGATCGTTGTAATTCGCCGACATTTTGTGTTATCGTCAAATCACTTTTGCTATTAATGTTGTTATGTATATTATTTCAACGAAAGCACAACAGTACGAATGGCTCAGTTGGCTAGGGCTTTAGTTTTTAATCATGTATTTTGGAATCTTGAGTAGAGGGTTGAAATCCCATCAGAGACATAGTTTTTTTTTCTTAATAGCTTTAGTTTAGTTTTGATTTTTTTTTTAGTTTTTTCTGTTTTTTTAGTGATATCGTTCTGTTTCTTGCATTAATAACAAAGCAAACGAGCTAATTTTCTTACTCTGTGCTCGTACGTTTATTCTTTAAGCGACGATTAGTTAACAGCTGCAATGGTCGAATGGATAAGCATATGCACTTACACTCACGAGGCCGAGGTTCAAGTCTCCGGATAGTGGAAATTCAGCAGACATGCTCGTCTCTATACCAGCTTATATCTCTTTTCTTTAGGCATGTCCTAGTACGGCAAATGAACTGCCGTAGCAGCAATGCAGCATGCATCTCATGGCATGAATGTAGCATTAACGCCGTGAGATGCATGCAGTATTACTGCTTCGGCAGTTCATTTGTCGGACATGTATCACTTCTGCATCCATACCATAAGATGCATGCTGCATTGCTGCTACGGCAGTTCATTTGGCAGACATGCCGATCTAGGACATGCCTATAGAAAAAAGATATAAGCAGGTATGGAGGCGAGCATTTCTCCTGTCCTTCCAAAGCATGTTGCCGGCAGACATACAGCAGGGCCCCTTTTCTAACCGGGTCATGTGGCATTAAGCTCAAATGTAATTATATTTGTATAAAAGCAGTTATAACTACATTTTCAATAAACGTATATATTTATTTTGTAGAAAATGATTCTCAAATAATAAGTGAATTCTTAAAATAATAATTGAAATCCAAATATGAGCATTTCCAAAGAAAAGTCTACTTTTTGTCATGTAACGACAGAATTTGTTTGTCCTTGGGTCCGTACTTCCGACAGCTCTCAGATTTTACACTATATATAGTGCTATTAAAGTGCTATCCAAAAATCAAAACAAGAAAAAAAAAAGGAAATTATTAGTCCCAAGATATGCTTATTTATGTGAAATAAAGCATATAAGCTCTTTGTACGATTTACTTTAATGACCTGTCGTCTTGCAAAATCCCCCTCTGTGACAAATCGTGACTGTCCTTCCAGCCTCCTCTTACCACTCCATTCCAGCGACATGAGATTTATTAACGGCTTCTATATATTTCCGTGTATAAACTTGGTATCAATTTTAATTAAAATATTTTTCAAATATTAAAAAAATGTAAATTTTCAAGACAAAATCTTATTTCGAAGCAAAAAGAGCTATTATTGTGTTTAATTTCAATTGCAATGGTGGCCTTAGCAACACAATTTTTAAATATTTTCCGGAAGTGTTCGTGTTTATACAAACGTTTTATTGTATTTACTTTATTATTGTTTGTCGTAAATGCGACAGGTCTTTGCTTTGGTAATTGTTTTTTTAAGTTCACTGACGTATATGTAGATACATTTTTTATATTCAGCTAATAGCATTAAAATTGCAATATATTAAATTTTTCGAAGTCATTTTGTTTTATTTTTTTATAGCTTTGATTGTGTTTTTGCACTCTTTTTTTTGCTTTCCACTTTTGTTAAAAGCACATGTAACCGAGCAACAACTTGAACATGCGTTCAGTGAATGTGTTTCTTTACCTACTTTTTTGTATTGACTGACTGTTGTTGACAACTTACGACTTCGATGGAAAATTTGTTTATTTCAACTAATTTATATTAAAAAAAGAAAAAAAAATTAGAAATTAAAAGAGGTGCAGTCGGGAGACCACCTTCAGCAACGAAGTTCCTTACGCTTTTTCTGCAACTCCTAATGTAATTCGAAATAAAATCTGTATATTTTTATTAGTTTTATTATGTTTTATTTTATATAATTTTTTTTAAGGCAAATAATGTAAATGAACAATCAAATCGAAAAATGTTATTTAATATTTTAGGGAGAAAAGAGATTTATTTATTGCAAATTAAGATGAGCAATTCTTGAGCCAGCGATGTTTGTGTTATGACGTAACAAGGCATTGAGAATTAAACATTCAGCATGCTCCTCGTGTGGAGCTTAAATTGATTGAAAAGTTGGACTGAAAACTCGACTTACTTAAGAGCATAAAAAAACCTAAGGGTGAACCCTAGGGTGAAAAACTTTTTGAAATTGTTATATCAGATTCGAAATCAGCGACCAGCGCATTTAATTATAGTATAAAACATAAACACATATTTACGGTCCACCCTAGCATCAAAAATTTGTTTAAAGTCTAACATAAGATTCGAAACTGGAGACCCCTTAAACTCTGCCAGCACATACACAAAGAATATAAACCAAAAAAATTTTTAGGGTCCACCCTAGCATCAAAAACTTATTGAAATTCAAGCATCGCATTCGAAATCAGTGACAAGAGCATCTACAAAGAGTATTAAGCCATAAAAAACATTTTTAAGGTTCACCCTTGTGCCAAAAAACTTTGAAATTCTTACTTCAGTTTCGAAATCAGCGACCCCTTAATATTGCCAGCACATATACAAAATGTATAAAACAAAAAACACAATTTCAGGGTGCAACCCGTGCATAAAATTTTTTTAAAATTTTAACATATGACTCGAACCCAGCTATCAGCGCACCTACAAAGAGTATAAAACAAAAAACACATATTAAGAGTCCACCCTAGTGACAAAAAACATTTTTTGAAATTCTAACATCAAATTCAAAATCAGCGACCCCTTAATACTGCTCATATACAAAAAGTATAAAAAACACATTTTTAGGGTCCACCCCACTGTTAAATTTTTTTAAAAATTCTAACATAGCCCAATAAGCCAAAAAAGCTTGGAATAAGCTTGTAGTAAGCTTACAAGCGTAAGCATCGTGCTTGGAAAAAGCTTGTAAACATTTTTGTGAAATGCTTTTAAGTAATTGTAGAATAAGCAAAAAGGGACCCTTGGAAAAATATTCCTTGCTGTTATATTATTCCAAGTGTTTACTATTAAATTGGATATAAGTGTTGTTAATAAGCTTTCTACAATACTTACTTTGCAATTGGAAAAAAGTGTTGTACAAGTATTATTGAAAACCATTGGTAAATAATTGGAAATAAGTATTATTGTAAGCTTTTTCCAAGTATTATTAAAAAATTGGGAAAAAGTGTTATTAAAATATTATGAAAACAATTATTAAACAGTTGGAAGCATGTATTATTGCAAGCTTTTTACAACTGTGTTAAAGGATTTGTAATGAATTAATTTGATGTGGCTCCTTTTTCAAAAGAAAATCCACAACTTCCTTGCTCTGATTCCATACATTTAGGTAAAATTTATAATGCATTTTTTAAAATCTTAAAAAAACTTACATAATCAATTCAGAAATCTTACAACTTTTTAATTTTATCACAGAACACAAGCCACTGGCATCAAAATTGTTAGTTAGGAACTTTTTTTATTGCAATTGTAATTTTCAATGCTTGGGGAAATCCCTTATAATGTGAAAGTTGTGAAACTATTACCTCTGAAAGCATTTTCCAATCATGCTTTGAAAATGCTTGTAAATTAGACTTTAAGTAAACTTACTACAGGTATTAATACAAAAAGCTTACTTTTATCATATTTCGATAAAATTTTACACATAACTTGTAAATTTATTACGTAGGCAAGTATTTTCAAAGCATGTTTGGAAAAGGCTTCAATTATTCTATTGTAGGTAAGCTTAATCCAAACACTGTTACAGAATAGCTGATTGGGTCCCAGCTAGCATTTTCAATCGTAGACGAGGCTTCCGCGATCGGACCAGGCGATTAAATAAATCGTTGAAGATGTCCTATTCCGATCGCGCAAGTTCAGTACAACAGGAGAAACTGTGTCCATTCGGCGACTCTTCCATTTGAGTCGTCTACAATGCGCAGAAAAGAATCGCGTAACGCTCTTTTATTCCTACTTCAAACGATCCTTGAAACAATCGTCTAAATGAGTCGTCTGCGATGCACCAAAAAGAAACACTGAAGAGTCTTGAAACTATTGCCAAAATGATCATTTATTGATCCTAAATGCTTCAAAATAAAAAAGATTGTTCTGTATTGCTAATTTTTTTATTGCAAAATTAAAAGTAATAAGTTTATACATAAATTAAAATAAAATTAATTCAATTATTAAATTAAAAAAAATAATTCAGTTTGATACTAAAAAAAATAGAAAAAAATAAATTATTTGGTAGTCAAATTCACCTTCTTTGTTTCGTCATCTTGGTCCGATCACCGTTCCTGAGTCAGTCACTAGCATGAGCGAAATTTTGTTGCAGCATTTTATTAATTCTTGCATCGTCAGCTTTGAATTTTGAATGACAGACATCTTAAAAAAAGAAAAACAAATTAGTAAACTGTAAGAGCATGAAATAAAAAGTACTTAGTTGTTATAATTTTCAGAATACTAAATTTCTGGATACTGGGCTTATTATTTGTTCCACGCCAGCTCAATTTTACAGTCACATCATCGTTCAGGATTTTTTTATTGAATTCCTCACAAACGAGTTGGTGCAGTCGCCACCCACTTTACCAAGGATGTATTTCTCTAAAAAAGTTATAAATTGATATAGAAAGATGTAGACAGATATAGACAGATAGACATACCAATTCGATAACAATATCTACTCGTTCTCTTATATCTGTTGATCCAACTCTTTTAACAGTTTTAAAGTTTTTAGAGGTAATGCCGAATATATATAGAATTTTTAATAACACAATAAAAGCACACTTTTTATAATAACCCGTCTCGACACGTGTTCACTAGCTAACAACGAAGTTGCAATGAAGCAAAAACCAGTTGTTGAAAAAAAAACAAAAATCAATTTTTCCTTGTAAACTTCTTTAAACATAAGGTTTAAATCACCAAACGATCGCGAGAATGCATAAGCGGCGATTTTAGAGCAACACAAAATACACTGACTTCATTCACTCGCGAAAAATCTTCAAAAAGATTCGCAAATACATAATTTATAAGCGTAAAATTCGATTGTGGTAAAAAACAATCTTTCAATGGTCGTCAGAACGATTCAACGACGATTGTAGAGTAACAAAAAAAACACTCGACAATGAATCATCAGAATGAGTCGCATAAATACCATTTTCAAGAGTCATATGCGAACTTTGACAACTAGCAATCATTAAATGCTCACCAAAATGCGTGTACAACTCTTCCAGCAATCGTCCCAACGACTCGCAATAGAGTCCCAACTTATTTGGAAGAGCAAAATAAAATTCTACTTCTTTTAAAATCGTCTGGGCGATTAAAAAAATGATCGCGAAATGAGCGCGCTCGTCATACAATCTTACAAATGCTGGCTGGGGTAGCAGGCGAGTGCGCTTCGTGTTTGCGTGCGAGTATTGGGATTTTATATTCTTTGTATACGTGCTGGCAGTATTAAGGGGTCTTAATACCCCTATTAAGGGTATTTTATATTAAACTATAGTTTGTAGTCTGCTCGATACACACACAGCAATCTCACTGTTACGTGACGGTTTCTACAAAATCACACCACACGCAAGCCGAGTAAAGGAACTTCGTTCCAATAAAATCGTTACATATGCAAGCGCCATACAAGCACTTGACTCTATTTCAATGTAAACACTTTTAATTAAATTTCGAAGACTGTGTACTAAGCCGGACCGAAGTTAAGATTTCGTCGGACACCGACTCAATAGTAAGAGAGAGTCTTGAAAACTATTTCTCAATCTTTTTTTTTTGGATCGGAGTCCCCATGGAGCGGTTTTGGTTTTGCTGAAGCCCCTTTTTGGCCAAAAAAATTTTTTTGTATGTTATTTTATTCTCCTTTAAAATGCATACCAAGATAAGCAAAATAATAGAAATTTTGATCGTACGCAAATTTTGACTAAAAAATATTTTGACATTTTTTTTCTTTAGAAGCTATTTTGGGACCCCAAAAATCAACATTTCGTCATTTTTAACAGATTTTTTTAACGTCTATAAAATATGTACTTTTCATGGTATTCACATGAATTTTAGCTTATTGGAAACGTATTGAGCTCTTCTTTCCATTGATATATCATCGTATCAAAATATTTATTATATTGCTTATCTTGGATAGGCATGCTGAAGAAAAAAAAGACACATTAAAAAACATGATTTTTTTGGCCAAAAAAGGGGTTCAGGAGAACAAAAACCGCTCCGAAAAAAAAATTATATCAAAATAGTTTTTAAGAGTTTCTCTAACTTTTGATTCGGTGTCCGGTTGCCTTTTTTATCAAGCACATTTTTTGGGTTGATATGTATTAGATTCATTTGCATAAATCGCTTTGTGTGGAAGACTTTTAAATTAAGTTTTACTTTAAATTTGAAAACAACTTATTTTGGAGAATATAGAATTGAAGAAAGTGTAGAGTCTCAATTTTTTTATTTCATTCTTGAGAATACTTTTTTTTTTAAATGGGTAGCATTCAATGACTAATACTCGTAGGTCCCAAGGTGCAAACAAATGGCGCTATTTACATTTTAAACAAAGAATACTTAGACGTTTCTGTTGATTATCCGAATGTTTATTTCATCATATTTAAGTTGTGTTGTATGTGCTTCGCATGCAAAGATCAGTCATCAACCTTTCCGTGGCGTCACCTACTCATTCACTCACTTGCCAAAATTTTAAGCTTTTTCCCCAACACTACTCACACCACCTCCGTCTCACAACTCAATCTTGCTCCTCTCGTCTCACTCCTACGGTTCTTAGACCAAATTTTTGATGAGCATCACCTTTTTTGTCTGTTTCGTTCTGAGCCAATGCACAGTGCGAAATTTAAACAATCTAGGTGGACAGAAAGGAGAAATAGTTCTCAGAAATGGTTTATTTCACTCATTTAAATATGTCCCACTATTAGGAAAATGGTAAAAAAAGAGAGGAAAAAAAACAAACCTCGTTATAACAGTACTTTAATTAAAATTAATTTTTTACATCAAAGTTTTGATGATTTATACATTGTTTTAAGTGTATCTAAAATTAATTTTATTGTTAATAAATACGTGTATGTATGGGAATTTAGCAGAAAAGTGGAAAGCTATTTTGTGCTATTTGCAACAAATTGACATAAAAAATGTCCCTTTAAACGATTTAGTTTAAGTAAAGTGCAGTACAAGCACATGCGAGTGCATTTTGGAGAGTTTTTTTGTTGCTTTGAAAGATAGAGGAAGATAGTTAGTTATTTCGCATTATTTCTATTTCAGCTGCATGCGAATTTGATGATAATTTTATTGTCTTTTTGATAAAACAAAAAGTTTTTGCCCATTCTTGCCCAAATTGGTTTTTTACGGTTGACTAAAAATGACTCGAAAACGGTTTTTAGAGTGAGTTCTGCACAAATCTTACAGACTAGATAGTCTAAACTAGATAGTACACACTTAAAAATGTTCCAGGGAGTCCTACGCCGTTCGATGTTAAAAAGCACCGTGTCAAAGTGCTAGAATTTTATATCCGAAAGAGCGTATTTATTTTTCACACGGATCGGTGTAAAAAAGTAAACATCAGATAGGATGTTTGTTTTGTATCCTGTTAGGTGTTTTTTATAATACGCAAAATGATAATTTTATTTAACACCGAACGGTGTAACTTTGAACTATTCGAAAGGATGTTTTTTTACAATTTTATTAAATTGTCATTAAATTTATTAACTGTCAAATGAAATAAGCCGCTAAAAAACTTTGATTGGGGCTTATTTCATTGGGCTTTATTTCATAATGGAATAAGAACCAAAACAAAAAATTAAATATTTCCCAAAAATAATGAAATTGTTCCCAAAAAAAATTTGTATCTTTAATCAAGATTTACAAAATTAAAATTAACAAATAAAATTGGGAAATTTCAATTTTTAATTTGTTTATCAATGAGAATGTGATTCGAATATTGAACTTCTTCTTTGCCTTTCTAATTTTACACCGATCGGATAACTTCGTCAATTCACACCGAGTAAGCGGTGTAAATTAACACCGTTCAGTGTAGAAAATGTAAATATTTTCTCAGCGGTGCGAATTTATTTTTGAAATTTTTTAGTGTGTACAAACACATGTGAGAATATTTTGGAGAGTTTTTTTTGTTGCTTTGAAAGATAGAGGAAGAAAGTTAATTATTTCGTATTATTTTTATTTCAGCTGCATGTGAATTTGATGATAATTTTATTGTCTTTTTGATAAAACAAAAAGTTTTTTGCCCATTTTTGCCCAAATTGGTTTTTTTTACGGTTGACGAAAAATTGCTCGAATACGGTTTTTAGAGTGAATTCTGCACAAATCTTACAGACTGTCTATCAACCAAGTCATGGCAGACACGAGGCCAACAAAAGAAGGAAAGTGTTGCCCAAAAAAATAACTTCTCTAACTTTAGGGAATCAATCGGACATGGCAAGGTTCAAAACTTTATCGTTTTTTACAATAATTTGAGTTAAGCTGTGATGACTTGTGACCACAGAAATATGCTTCTATATGAATTTTATTTAATTTTGTAACATTTGCAATACACACATTTATAGAAATAATTTTGTCCAAATAGATTGTTAAAATTTCGCACTGTGCAATGGTTGAATTGTTCCTTTTTATAAATATGACATTATTTTTAGTATAATTCTATATGCATTTCAACTCTTGTTTTCTCTACATAACAACAGGGAGGGCAACCACCCTGATGATTATTCGCGCGGTCTCACCTACCGCAAGCTGTTGGAGGAAGTCTGCCGTTTTGCCAATGTTCTCAAGGATCATGGGGTACAGAAGGGCGATCGTGTCTCCATCTACATGCCCATGATTCTGGAACTGCCTATTGCTATGCTGGCTTGTGCCCGCATTGGTGCTGTACATTCCATTGTTTTTGCCGGTTTTTCGCCAGACTCGCTGGCCGAGCGCATGGTTGATTGCAAGGCTAAAATTTTGTTGACCGCTGATGGCGCCTGGCGTGGCGAAAAACCTTTGTACCTGAAAGCTTTGTGCGATGTGGCCTTGGAGAAAGCCGAGGATATGGGACACGCAGTGGAAAAATGCATTGTTGTGTCGCATTTAAAGCGTGTTACTCCTTGTCAGGAGAATCATGTGGAACAGGATATTCCTTGGACAGATGATCGTGATTTTTGGTGGCACGAGGAAATGGAAGATAAGGAACCGGCCTGCTATCCAGAATGGATGGATGCTGAGGATCCGTTGTTCATGCTGTATACCAGTGGTTCTACGGGAAAGCCAAAAGGTGTTTTGCATACTACAGCTGGATATTTGCTCTATGCAGCTACTACATTTAAAATTGTCTTCGACTACAAGCCGGGCGATATTTACTGGTGCACTGCTGACATTGGCTGGATCACAGGACACACTTATGTGGTATATGGCCCATTGGCGAATGGCGCATCTTCGGTGATGGTGAGTTGAGAGATAAATGTTGGTGTTAAAACACTTGCGTTTAAATGATTATTCCGCTCAGTTTGAAGGCACGCCGTTCTATCCGGACAACGATCGTTACTGGGAAGTTGTAGACAAATACAAGGTTACTCAGTTCTATACAGCGCCTACCGCTATACGCGCTCTCATGAAATTCGGCGAAGCTCCTGTGCTTAAACACAATCTAAGTGGACTCAAGTAAGTGACTATGAGTTAGAGGTGAAATGAGGTTTTAATTTATTATTGTAACTACAGAGTCTTGGGAAGTGTTGGTGAGCCAATTAATCCGGAGGCCTGGATGTGGTACTATCGTTATATTGGCAAGGAAAAATGCTCGATTGTGGATACTTTTTGGCAAACGGAAACCGGTGGTCATGTCATTACGCCCATACCGGGTGCTACACCCATGAAACCTGGCTCAGCCGTAAGTAAAAAGGCCACACTAGAACCTAAACACTATCGAAATAATCGAATTTCGTTACAGGCATTCCCCTTCTTTGGTGTCAAGCCTATATTGCTCAATGAGAGTGGCATTGAAATCAAGGGTGAGGGCGAGGGCTATCTAGTTTTTTCACAACCTTGGCCTGGCATGATGCGCACTCTGTACAACAATCACGATCGCTTCGAGACCACCTATTTTTCCAAATTTCCAGGTTATTACTGCACTGGAGATGGTGAGTGGAAAAAAAATGTTTTAATATTTTCATCCTTTCTTTGCCTTTCTGCAACAACAGGTGCTCGTCGCGATGCCGATGGATATCTCTGGATTACAGGACGTGTTGACGATATGCTGAATGTTTCTGGTCATCTCATGTCCACAGCTGAAGTTGAAGCTGTGCTGACAGAACACATTCGTGTTGCCGAATCGGCTGTTGTCTCCCGCCCACATCCTGTCAAGGGGGAGTGTCTTTATTGCTTCATTACACCAAACCAGAACGAGGTATTTGATGCAAAGCTCGTGGCTGAACTCAAGAAGTTGGTGCGCGAACGCATTGGACCCTTCGCCATGCCAGATATTGTACAAAATGCACCGGGTCTGCCAAAGACGCGTTCAGGCAAAATTATGCGCCGTGTGTTGCGCAAGGTGGCGATCAACGATCGTGAAGTTGGTGACATTTCAACGCTGGCCGATGAGAGTATCGTTGAGCAGCTGTTTGCCAATCGGCCGCAAGAAGCTAAGTAAGATGTATGACTTTGTGTGTGCGTGTGCGTGATTAACAAATGGCAAGGTGCTGAAGATGCGGCCGAAGAAGCGCTGTATAAGTGATTATTTTAGCTTAAAGGAAAACCCGAATAAACCATAGCAAGTTGTTAAGAAATAGTCATTAAGCATGGTAAAATTATAGAAGTTAGTAGTGACAGTTGTTTTGGCGTTCACTTAATGTCAAAGTTAGCATAAAATAGAGAATGGAAAAAGTAAAGAAAAATAATTGAAGTTAAAATATACAGGCAAATGACACAAAGTTTACGCCTTGTGTAAGAAAATAGCCTGCTGTGTCACTGTTACCTTGTATAATTTTACCATGGTTGCTAGGCAGGCTAATGTTAAGAGTTTTAGGTTTAGTTGTTTATGGAACTATTTATAAAGAAAGAAAAAAAACTTGAATATACGCCGTAAGAAAAATTGCAAGTTAAAATATTTGGCATTTAAAAATATGCACGTTTCTTTGCCATTTTGTTATATAAACCTAATAATAATTACAATATATACAGGGTGTCCCGCGATACAGTCCAACTATTCAAAGAGATGAAAGATGATGAGGAGGAGTTAAGCAAAAAAATCGTATGGGAGGGGGGTCTGTTTTCACACCCTAAGGAATTACAGGGTTAATTAGTATTTCAGGACTTTGATGCATATATGGTTTTATGCAGAAAAATTGACTCACGGAAAACTTATTTTAAGAAATCATTTGAAAAGCAATGAATTGACCTTTCTAACGGTGTGCCAACGAACCCACCCGATCCATCCATTAACGAGTTGTAATCGTGTGAAGATAAAATCAATCCATTGAAACGCCTAAATTTAAAGTTTGAGAGCAATTTTCTCTGAATTTGGCGTAATAAATCAACATTTTTTATAGCATTTAATTTGTGATTTATTTACTTTTCTTTTTTATGACATCAAAATCATAAATATATAAAGATTGTTGCACTTTAAAAAGTACACTTAATTGAAAACATAATGGCCTATTTTCATAGTCAAAATAAAAGTCGACTCTAAATTTAGTAAAAGCATTTTTGACAGTTTTAAACTGTCGACTGTTAAAAAGTGGACTTTAATTTTGACAATGATTTAAATTGTATTTTGTTAAAAAAAGAAGCAAAATTATAAGAACTGTTCGGAGTGAAATTTTTCAGGTATAATGAAGTTTGCCATTTTTTAAGATATGTTTATGATTTTGATGTCATTGAAAAGAAAATGAAATAAATCACAAATTTGATGCTAACAAACTTTTGATTTATTACGCGAAATTCAGAGAAAATTGCGCTCAAATTTGATATTTAGTAGTGTCAACGGATTGATTTCATCTGCAATTGATTTCATCTGCATTGCAATTCCAAATCAGGAATGGATAAGTCGGAAGTATTCGTTGATACATCGTTAGAAAGATCAATTTATTGCCATTCAAATGAATTATTAAAACAAGAGTTCCGTGAGTTAATTTTTCTGCTAAAGAGAAAAACATTGTGCATCATAGCCATGTTATTCTAATTAACCCTGTAACTCCTAAGGGTGTGAAAATAGACCGTCCCTTTCATACGATTTTTTGCTTAAGTCGACATCACCTTTTAAGTCTTTAAATAGTTGCACTTTATCGCGGGACACCCTGTGTATGTATATATAAAATAGTTCTAGTATAATTGCTGCATGGACTAAAGGTACAGTTGCTATATATAGTACTTTAGGTTTCAGGTACAGTATAGTTCCAAGTAAAACAGCATTTTTCCCTCATTTGTCCTAACAATAAACATACCCTAAACATTTTTGCAATTCCAAATCATAGCACTTAACTGTATTTTCTGTAAATCTCTTAAATTATAAGTAGTTTTAAATAAATTTTGGGTTAGTTTTTTGCTGTTTTATAAAAATTTGACTTAGTTGTATAGTTAATATTTGTTAATGTTTGTATCATATTTATGTATAAATGTAAGTTCAAGCAACGCATGTAGTTTTATTTTTTTTGTTATTATTTTTAAGTAGATTTTTCGTTAATAAACACTTAATTTCACTTAATTGCTGCTCAGTAAATATAGATTTTATATAGATATTTAATAAAAAGAAAAACAGCTTTATATGTGATCAATATACATTCTTTGAATACTTATATTTTTGTTAAATACAACTAAATAACACACAAAATATACAAAAAAAAAAAAATATTCATTCCGAACACTTTTGTTTCAATTTCGTTTCATTTAAGTAAAGTTCATTCATTGATCACTAGCATCAGTATATTTAGCAACCTGAAATTGTTGTTATGCACAGGTAAGTGGTCCGTTGAAATTGTAGCTGTGTTTCACTTCCACTTGTTCCTTTAAATATAAACATGCCTGCTCATACAATAGCAACACTATGCAACAAAGTGGAGTTTAGTTAAAACTAGTTAGAAGTTCTAAACTTAAGTTATATATACAAAAAAACTGCTTCAAATAAAAACTCACAAAATGTTAAATGTCACAATTTATAAATGTAAAAGAAAACCAAAGAAAAATTCAAGACTTTCCGCAACGTATACATATCAATGAATTACAAAATGGGAATTTTAAAAATAATTATGCATTATTCTTGCTGTACCTTGGAGTAAAAAGTTACACTGAAGTACTTGAAAAAAAAATACTAAAAAAAAATAAAAACTTCAAACAAGCATTATTCTCTTAGACTTATGTATGCATATCTTTAGGCTGTAAGAAATTCGTTGTAATATTTTTTAAGCTCCAAGGCATAGCGCGTTGAACGTTTTAATATTTAATGTTGTGTTTTTGAAAAATAGGCCAATTTTATGATATGCAAATTTATATGCATTGGCAGATTTTTATGCTGGTAGCCTGTGAATACAGGCGATTCAAAGTCAGTTAAAATTAATTTAATGAAATTGTATGTTCACGCGGTAGATTTATGATTAGGAAATGCATAGTTTTGTTGAAATAAATTATGTTATACTAATTGAGATGCATAAACAAGCTAGCACTATTATAAAATTTTAAAAAAATCAGACTATTATGCAATATACGACTATATAAAAATAACACCCTGACTTTTAACTATATGTTAGAACCAAATTTGCAGGTAAGTGAAAAAAAGAGAATTAACTTTTCTGTGAACCAAAGAATCTCTTTAAGAATTTACGAAGAATTTACGAACCTTTGAATATTGAGGTATATATCGAAAGATTAAGTTAGAAAATTAGCAAAATCGGATTGAAACCATGCCTACCTCCAATGAAAAGTGTCTTTATCAAAACGGTAAATCTCCTTAAAATTATATAGAGTGAAAATGCGTGAAAATAGCCACAAAAAACAAGAAGTCGTAATTTTTATATCTTTTATGGATATTATTGAAGTGTATATAAAAAAAAAAGAAATTGCAAATTTTTTTTTATTTTTTTTTTCAATGAGTTACAAAGAATTTAGTTTTAGGCCACTGTTTTAGTAAAATTAATTTTGCTAAGTAACGGCTTGTTAAAATTTCTTGATTTTTGGACCAAATACTCGTAATACACGTTAAATTACATAATTGTTTTTTTTTTTAAAAATTTTTTTCTTCAAAATTAATAAGTTTTTTATAAAATTTTTTTTAAAAAAAAACGTTCTGGACCTCATAGAAAATTTTTAAAAAAATATTACATACTAATACAAATATAGAAATAGTACAAAAAATAAAAATGATGTATTCTCCATAAACAAGTCTGTTATGAAATGTTTTAAATCTGCACTACCTGTCTTGTGCGAGCTATACAGAGCACTGCACAGTGGAATAATTGGTACAAACTAGAGGGAATAAATTATTTTGATAAAGTTTTTAGTGATTTAGGCACAGAAAAGTACAAAAAAAGGGTTTTTAAATATTTGGACAAGTGGGCGTGACACCTCCCATACAAATGTATCTTATTTTTCGCAATATCTGAAAAACCAGTGAAACCATGACAACAGAAACTTAGTCATCAACTGCATCATTTAAAGGAAATGTGTCAAAAGAAGGCGTGATTGGACAAGTGGGAGTGGCACCTCCCATACAAATGGATCACATTTTTAGCAATATCTAGAGAACCAGTAACGCCACAACAACAAAAACTTAGGCAATCATCATATGCGTTATTTGAAGGATATATGCTAAATTAAGGCATGATTGGACAAGTGGGCGTGGTGCCTCCCATACAACTGAAACACATTATTCGCAATATCTGGAGAAAAAGTAAGAGATTGTCCTTTTGTATATTGGCACGTGTATTTTAAATTGCGTATTTTATTATTTTTTTCAAGATTTGTTTTGTGGTATTTCTGGTTCTCAAGATATTGCGAAAAATGTGTGTTTCAGTTGTATGGGAGGTACCACGCCCACTTGTCCAATCATGCCTTAATTTAGCACATATCCTCCAAATTTATTTATATCCTCCAAATTTAGTTATTTAAGTTGATTTTCTATGATTTAAATACAATTTCTAAATGTTTGATAGTTTAAATCATTCTTGATTTTATATGCAAATTCTAGTTGTTTGACAGTTTAAAATCGTTTATTGAGTTTTAGGTCAGGTTAGAACAATTAATTGCTCTAACGAATTTTTTCCAAAGAAACAACAGAATGATTTAAACTATCGAACATTTAGAATTCATATTTAAATAATAGAAAATCAACATAATTTATAAAATGCTTTCAAATTTTGCACAAATGCCTAGAATATTTAATGCACTTTAAATTTTACATTTGATAAAATGGAATTAAAGCTCCGCCTACTTTCTACTCAAAGTGAAGTTATCAAAGTAGCATAACTTTCATAAATTCCACAAAAATTTGTGTATTGAATGAATATTTATATCCTAAACGTAATCTGCATTTAAATTATGGTTAAATTGGTGAAAAATACACCCATTCTCCATACGAAGTGACTTTATTAAACAAATAAAACATGCATAATAGAGTGGACCTTATTTTAAAAAGACCACCCCAAGGGCTCAAACTATTGTTATTGATGATAAAAAAATTAGTGAACAATATTAGCAAGATCGAATGCATATAAACCCGTGCGCACACAGCTTAAAGTTTGCACAAGTGCATAAAAGAAAAAATTTCTTTTCTTTAATATTTTCATACCCAGTAAAAAATATGAGCAAAAATTTTATACTATATTGTATACATATAAATCCAAACCAAAAATGTTTTAAAAGTTATACCATCAAATCTTATAAATTTTTCCAGACCATTTTTCTCGTCAGACCAATCAAAACCACAATATTTTTAAATTTCCCGATTTCGGTGAATTTTTTTCTTTCGAACCAGAATATATTTTGATTAACACATGATATCCATATGAAATTTTTAAATTATATTTGTTTTATTATTTTTATAATATTGAGTGGTATAAAATTTATAAATTATTTGGAATAAAAAAAGTTTATACCACATAAATGTTATAAAAAAGATAAAATTTACCCTCAAATTTTTTACTATTCCTTTTGGAATAGGGAAATAGTTAAGATTTTATTAAAGTTTTCTTTATGACCTTGTTATTTATAATGTTGATTTTCTATGATTTAAATACAAATTCGAAATATTTGATAGCTTAAATCATTCTTAATTTGAAATACAAATTCTAGTTGTTTGGTAGTTTAAAATCGTTTATTGAACTTTATGTCAGATTAGAACATTTTTTTGTTTTTTTTTTAAAAAAATTTCAGTTTAAAAAGGGTATTCACCTCAAATTACTTGAATAACTCAGGGGGACAAAATTTTTCTTTTTGGATTTTCCCAGCAATATACATATGTATTATTTTCAACTAATCTTGGTGCGCTGATTTCAAAACTATTATTACTTTTCTCTAGCAGCACCATTTTTCGAGATGAGCTTCTTTGAAATCTTTGTCCCCCTGAGTTATTCAAGTAATTTGGGGTGAATACCCTTAACCCTTTCATGCCCGAATTAAAATGGGTGGGGCTACACATTTTTTGAGGTCAGCTGTGTGCTAGTCTTAACTCAAATAAGAACTGACAAAAATTTTAAAGTCCTTGGTGCCCGGTTTCGTTAGTTACAGGATGTTGCTTATGTGCACCGTTGGGCAGTTATTGAACACTTTTAACACTTTTCTCATGATATTTTTATCTATATAACTCTCTCACCTTTATTTATTTAGATTGTGCACTTGGTTTTACATTTAAACAATTATTTAAATGTTTTCAAGCACTTTTTGTATAAACACTTGTTTTGCGAAACGATCCTGATCTTGATTTGGACCATTTTATTCTACGGAGAACGGCTACTGAATGAACACGTGCAAAGCATTCAATAGAACAAATAGGTTTAAGCTTGCACAACACATAAGGCTACATGAAGAAAAAAACCACGGGCCAAAAACATTTAAATATCGGGACTTCGAAGTCTATAAGTACAATGTTGCCTGTAGGCAATATCGGACATGAAAGGGTTAATAAACTGAAAATTTTTTGGAAAAAAAAACAAAAAAATCTTAACTGTTCCCTTTTTCAAAATGGAATTGCAAATGAAAATAATAAAAAAAATTTTCTTTCATGCACTTGTGCAAACTTTAAGCCGTGTGCGCACGGGCTTATATGCATCCGATCTTACTAAAATTTTTCACGAACTTTTTTCATCCATTAGCGCAGTTTGAGCCTTTGGGACGCTCCATGAAGTGCTTGGAAATTTTCCCCATACAAATAAGGTCCACTCTAATGCATAACTTTAGAACTATACTGAGTAGGTACCTTAACTTTGGCTATGCCGAAGATAATTTCTTACTAGTTTTTTCTTCTAAATAATGTATCTGCACTTATCTTAAATTTATCCAAATTTCTCCTATGAATTATAAAGAATATGCTTTTGAAAGTGTTTAAAATCCGATTATGATATGCGGTGCAAATTGTATACACTGGCGCTTTTGAAATTTCTAATAAGTACCCAATGTACACGAAAACGGATGCGAATCCGTTTCGAACCCGTTTTGAGTCCATCAGTACGCATTTCGCGTACGCGTTTCGAACCCGTTACGCATCCGTCAAAAATGGTCACAACGTTAACATAAAAGGCAGTCTTACATCGCATTCTTTTCTGGAAAAAAATGCTGCACTTTTTTGACCTCCTCAAGAGTTCTGCATTTTTCCGTCCTTTTCTGAAAAAAATGTTGACCTGAAAATATATCGTGTTCTTTTCTCTAAAATTCTGACAGCAAAAGCATAACAAATGCAGAATTTTCTGACTCGTAAAATTCGGCAGCTTTGGATTCTGCTCTCTAGTAATAGCAACATAAAAAAACAAAAATAATTTTGTATATTATGTGAATGATTTAATTACTATAGGTTGTCCCTTCGTTTGACGTTTTCTCTCACGAAGGAAGATATAAACCCGTAAATTGAAGAGGAGAGCAAAAGAGTAATTTTTTAATGACAAAATATGGCTCAGTTGCCCAAAATATCATACTTTTTGGTAATACAAAATACCCAAAGATACATTTCACTACTGCTTTTTCTGCTGCATTTTCCACTACTTGTTTGCTTTAATTAAAAATAATATTGAGTTTTTAAAAAAGTAATGACAATGTTTTGTTGTGTAAGTCAATATTGAAATAGTACAAAAAATGTATACAGCACACAAAATACAAAATATTTTTAAATTTTATAAATATTTGTATTACTTTTTAGCTTTGCAGTTACAATTAGTAAAATAAGAGTCAGTTTAAAGATAAATTTAATTGAAAACATGTTTTTAAATATAGATTGAATGTTTTCGTAGCATTTTGCTTATAAAAGTTAGCGTATGGGGTAATTCCGCCAAAAACGCCATTTTTTCTTTTGACAAATGGATAAATGAAAAAATAAAACTGAAGCTAATAAGTTAGCCTGCAGACTGAAAGCTTTTAAGCGACGACAGAATTTATATAAGTATACATGGCTGAAAAAGCTCTTAGCTCGGGAGCTAATTTTGAGCATCGCTGCCCTAAAGTAAGTTAAAATGACTTCAGGCCACACGGTATTAGGTCATGGAATTTAATTGTATGCATTTTGTATTTTGAGTGGTTACAGCAATGATAAAACCGTCTTAATTTGGAGGTCACAGGTATCAGAGATAACAAAAATACCTTTCCAAACATTTTTATCATATATATGATTACTACTTTAATGTGTTATACCTAATTTCGTTTGAGTCTAACCCTAACTGCATACACAATTGGTTACAGAAATTACAACTTTATATTGGTTTACACTCGTAAAGACTTGACAATCAAGTTTTGCATATTCCGTTTTAAACTTGATGCTTCAATTTATACAGTGGAAAAAATTTGAAACTTTTAGGTGATCAGTTTTGGATCGCAACAAATATATTAAACTTAGCGTCAATCCAAAAAACGAAAATGAATTTCTATATATTAAATGGCAGATAAAACTGTAGGCTTTAAATAAAAATATATATTTTTTACACCTTAATGCTGCACATTTTTGAGAAAACAACGGTTTATCACTAATTAAAAGCAAAAGTAATATAAAACTGCTCACAAAATTCAAATCATTGCTTAAATTTTTTTTATCTGTATACTTTTCTAATAGATAATTTGATTATCTTTTAAATGACATGTCAATATTTTATATTTATTAGATAAAGGTAAATATAAAGATATTTTATTGAATAGATATTTTACCAAGTAAATAAATTTTAATAATTCGAGAACTAGTTGAGGTATCGATTTCTTATTCGACCAAACATATTTTTTTTTCTGAACAAAAAATATTTTCAAATCATGGCGCTCCAGTTATTGTAATCGTGCCCTATCTTTTTCTGATAACAGCTTTATATAGAACAACTTCTTTTTTTAAAATAATTCACAACGAAACACTGATACATAACTTTTTTCAGAGAAAATCACAAATCCCTGATTGTCATTTGTATTTGAGAGAGAATATATGTTTGCTAACGTATTTACGGCTGTTGTCAAACGAATAGAAAATCTATAATAATTAAATCATGGTGCTATGATAATTGTGAGAAGCACAAAGTTGCAATTTTGAAAAACTTGAAATTAAATTCAAAACAATGTTGATTTTTAGCTCTATGAGTATTAGCTCTAGATTAGCTCTTAGATTAGCTCTATGAATATTTCGCCGTTGCGCGTGCAATACCGCGTATCCGCCACTTGCACATACACATATACGGTGATAGTAAAATTTTGCAATAGTGCAGAAAAATTGACTTTCTTTTAAATTATTGAATGAATTTTTAATTGAACTAAATATTTTTTGAAATTAGATACTTGTATTGCTCTAATAAGCATTTAATGAAAAATAAAAATAAATGAATCAATCAGGAATGATCAAAATGAAAATGAAATGAATTTTGGCCTTTTTGCAATATAGGCGGCATTGATACGAAATACCATTGTGTTCTTATTTTTATTTTAAATATCTTTTTATATTATTAGGCACGTATTTAACTAAAGAGCTAAAATAACAAAAAAATAAAATAAAAAATATTTTGAATATAGTATAAACCTTATTATTCCGTTTTGAATCCGAACGATTTAAAAAAATGAGTCCGTTGCAAATTTTGAGAGGAATTTCGATAAAAAATACGAAGAAGTAAGTCCGTCTCGAATTTGTTACGGATCCGTTTGGCACACTGGGTAAGAGCGCTTCCACTTTTTTCGCTTCGCAAACACCCTATTTTTAAGTTCTAATGTGACGTTTCGCTTTCCAGTTGCGACAGTTATTTCTTGGCATATTCAAAAGCGAACTTTAACATATTTTAAATTTGTGCAAAAATTTATTCAAAATGTAAGTAAAATGTATTATTGATTATATATTAATAGTTTATTATAGCATTTTATTTCTGAGAATTAAATGAAACACACTTTTTCTTATATCCCACAAAAACCGCAGACTCATGGAAAAAAGTCAATTTTTTAATACGTACGTTGCTAAACAGCTGTTGCTCGGTAAACAATAGATTAAAAATATTTTTACTAAAGAGGTTCACCGTGACCAAAAAGTTTAAAGTTAATAAAACTTACTATTTTATGATATTGTCTTAATTAAAAAAAATAAACTGGTCATTTCAGCCCTTGGAAGTACTTTGACCTAGCTTCTATTGATCAATTGTGTTGTGCGTGTTATTAAATGTTTGCTCACAAATGACCGAGAACTGGACCTACGAGTTGTATGCCTACTCCGAATGGCTTATGTTCTCAAAAAGCTTTACATGGCAATTTTTACTCTCTGAGGTTAGCCGTTGTCTGCAGAGAGGTGACGACCGAACAGAAAAATTAATTCAATTGAAAAAACTTTCTGTCTGAGCTGGATTTGAACTCGGGCTACCGAGGTTCTTTAGCTTAGGGGCCACGCACTTTACCCACTAGGCTACGGCCGCCACGCCGTTGTCTTAATTAAGCATTTAAGTTTTACTAATTTAAGCAATTTATGCATAAACTCATTTACCATGATGATCAAATCGTCTGCACTGTTTGACAAATGTAGTTTTTCTTATTCGTAAATGTTTCGTAAACTTTTTGTTTTAGTAAAAATGGAAGGCATTAGATAAAGTTAATGAAAAAATGGTTAAGACAAAGAAAAAAACTTTAAATAAGTATTGAGCTACCTAATTACTCAATTTACCAATTTAATCATATTAAAAAATGTTCAATTGTTCACATTATAATATTATGATTAAAAAAAAAAAAAGTACAGAAAATATTTAAATCAAACCAAGTGCATTGTAAAGTCACATTAGAGGTATTCACGATTCAGTGCACTTGCCAGTGCAGTTGAGGACAAGCCTTATTGAAATAAAGTGTTCTATAGCAGGATTATAAAAATTACCTCAAAAAAACTGATTTCATTTTCTATTAAAAAAGTTATGGTCATTTTTTGCAGAACGGAGGATAGATGCATGTGTTCCATCAACACACATTTTTATTTCTGGAAATCCACTTGATCGGTAAAAATGTGTCTTTCACGCAAGCTCACTTATATTAAATGTATTAATTTGACGCTTTTTTTGCTTCAAAATTTTTAGCATTTCATTTAAAGATTTGCAAACGGCTTTAAGTGTCTCAATTTCGTTGCTCATTATTTTAACCTTAAAAAACAAATCTTAAAATTACCTTAGATTTTCGTGATTTTGAGTGAAATGTGCAAATTCGCCTTAAACAAATCAACTGTCCCCGTTCAGTAAGGAGCTTTGATAAAAAAAAAAACAATTTCCAGACAATAGTTTTTTTTAAATACCTGAAAATTTAAGAATTGTCAAAAAAGGCAGATAAACCAAAATGTCAGTTGTGCTTACTTCATATTTGTTTGAGAGCCGCTGAACTTCCTGTAAAGTTTGAGCAGCGCAGAAACAATAAAATTTTCCATTGCGAATGGCTCAATTTTAAATTGCACCATCGCTGTTTTTTTTGTGTCGTTTATCGATTAAAAAGTAGTAACAGCTGACTTTTTGAGGTTTCCGCGTTTAGCTCAAACTGTTGTTTTATCATTTGGGGTGGTTAAGAAATGGTTTATTCTTAATTTAATTATGCATTAGTGTTAAAAGAAAGTAGATAAGCTAAGCTGTGCGGTCGCATTAAATTTGTGGTTTATAATTTTTTCTGATTAAACTAGTTGCTGGCGAGTCTAAAAGTAGCGCTGCGAGCACCGCTAAAGTCTTTATTAAAACATCCAGTTTTGAGTGTGCCAATAGAGTGCTTTGGAAATATGAGTGAAGCAGCCGACAGAGATTTGGACAAATGCTACGAGGTCATCAATCAACTTGTTGACCAAGCAGGCGAGGTCAGTTTCAGTTATTTACTTTAAAGTGAAAATAGGGTTTGATTAACTTTTTATGCCTATAGATAATTGCTCGCCGCAATGAAACACGTCAAGATTTCGAACTAAAAGCTGGTGACATCGACTTGGTCACGAAGACAGACAAGGAAGTGGAACAACTGCTTATCAGTACGCTGAAGGAAAGGTTTCCCAGCCACAAGTAAAGCACTAGAGTCAGTGCCTAAGTTACAGCGTAGTTTACTCAAACTCGTTCACTTTTAGATTTATTGGCGAGGAAGAGAGCAGCGATGGTGGTACACCTAATAAACTTACCGATGCGCCCACCTGGATCATTGATCCCGTTGATGGTACCATGAATTTTGTGCATTCCTTTCCACACTCTTGCATTTCCGTTGGCCTTGTTGTTGACAAGGTCACCGAAATTGGCATTGTCTACAATCCAATGCTGAACCAACGTTTTACAGCACGTCGTGGTCAAGGTGCTTTTTACAATGGATGCCGCGTCAATGCCAGTGGTCAGAAAGATCTGTCCAAGGCTTTGATTACCAGTGAATTTGGTACAACACGCGATCCTGCCAAGTTGGCAATAGTCATGGATAACTTTTCGAAATTAGCAGCCAAGGCACATGGGTAAGTTTGATAGAGAACACTTTGATTTTCGATCTTATGAAGTAATTTTGTTTGTAACTAAACCCCCATCCACATGTACTGCTGCATTGATTGACACATAAAAGCTTACGCTGCTTGGGAGCTGCAGCACTTAATATGTCAATGGTAGCGCTGGGCGCGGCCGATGCCAACTATGAATTCGGCATACATGCATGGGATGTGTGTGCAGCCGATTTGATTGTACGCGAAGCTGGTGGTGTTGTAGTTGATCCATCTGGCGGCAATTTTGATATGATGTCACGCCGCGTTTTAGCTGCAGCTACGCCGGAGTTGGCGCAGGAGCTGGCCAACTTGCTAACACAGTTCTATCCACAACCCAGAGATGATTAGAGTCGAGCTAATGTTCAACTTAATTGAAATTGACTCTGTGCGGAGTTTATGAGTTATTGTTGTTTTTGAAAGCATAATAAATGTGTTTTTTAAAGCTTTCAAAAGTTGGGGTTTCTTTTATGAACTACTGGGCATATACATATTTATTTTATACATTCCCAAAGAATTAAGCTTTGTCAATAAATCAAAGGTGCAATTCCATAGAAGGTTAACAGAAAATATGTAGTCTAGAATTTGCTATAAATACCATTCTACTGATAAAAAATGCTTTGAACGGTATTTTTTTTAATATTTATTTGATGTGTTTTTATTTATGTTTCTAAATTATAAACAAATATCTTTGTCTAGTTTATATAACTATATCTGTATTTAACTTTATCTTATAGCTCGTATCTCGTAGCTGAATATGTATGTAATTAATTTCATTTGTTGTAGTGTTCTTATAACCGATTTGTTTGTTTTTTTTAATGAATCGCAATGTTATCAGTTTTTAGCAAGTTTTGCATTTCTTAAATATTCCTTTATAATATTTAGTATAAACTTTGAAACAAACAACATGTTGTATATTCATTGATTCATTTGTAAGTTAAACAGTTACTAAGCGAGTTTCTTTTTAAATTGTATGATTTTGTAGTTGTTTATGTTGTTATGTGCATGAATGTGTGTGGTTGCGTGTATGTCTGTCCGTGTGTTTAAGTTTTAAGTAAGTGGGAAGAGTAGCGTAGCATTAAGATTGATTGGCCAAGCAAGTCCTTAAAAATGTTCTCAAATTTTCTATTTTAAATTTCAGCTGATTATGTTGGAATTTAGTTACATTTGTGGGTGTATGTTTGATCCACTATTAATATTCTTTAATTTTTATAAAAATTTAATAACGTTTGCGCACGTTGCTCTGTTTATCAAATGTTTTAACTATTTTATGCATTCATTTTAGTTTAAGTTTTAGTTTTAATTTAAAAAAATTTGACACTTTCTATTATTGATACTTCTATTTTTAATATTTTAGTATTTTATTTTAATATTTATGTAGTACGTGTAAAAAGTTAATAAAAAATTGGAAAAAATTACAAACTAATTTCATTTTTTCCTTCTTCCTTCTTCTGTTGTTATTTCAAACTTTTTTAAAAAATTATTGTTATTTTAAAATTAATCTCTTTCTTCATTTATGCGTACATTGATTGATTATGTTTTTTGTTGTTGTATATTTAGTTTAAGTTTTTTGTTTTTAAAATTTAATTTAAATTAATTTAATTTAAGCAGTTTTAATCGGCATTTCTTTTTGTCATAATCTAAAACATATTTTAACTACGTTATTATGAAAAATTAAGCTACGAAATGATTGTTTTTTAAGCTTGCCATAAGGTACACGAGGAGGAGTAGTCGAATAAGTTCAATCTTTAATTTTCAACAAATGTTTAGAAAAGACTCATTAATTTGTTTTTTTTTTAAATTTCAAAGTATCTCTTTTAAATGTATTTAACTACTTTGAACTTAAGCTGCAATTAGCACCAATTAATTCAAATAATGCAACAAAAGTCATGATTGTACATTTTATAATAACTACATATTTAACGCTTTAATTTAATATCAACTACTTAAAATAACTTAATTTTATACTTATATTTTGCACGAATTCAAGACACTCTTTAATGCTTTTAAACGGGGTGTTTTTATGTTTTTTGCTTTATTTTTTAATAGCTTGCTTAAAGAAAAATATTTCGAAGGCAAAATATAAAAATCTATAGAATAATTAAGTTAAGACAATAGCAAAGTAAACATAAGTTGTATCAGGAGTTGTTCATAAAAAGAACTACAAGAAATCAAGAGAAAAATAAATATATTAAGCAATTTTGAGCTTAAAATATGATCTTTTGAAAAATAGAACTTAAAAAAATGTCAAGTCGTTCTGTAAAAAATTAGATCTGCCCACTTGGCTGTTTCAAATTTGAAGTTTTTTAAAAGATTTCATTGAACTAAAACACCGTGTTTTCCACGCATTGCTCCCAACACATCGGCTATCGTAGAACAAATGCGATTGTCTGGGGCGCTATCCTCTAACTGTGAGTTTTGTTAAAGTCCACTCTTTTCTCGACTGAAATCACCGACTGAAAACTATTAAGTTTTTTCGACAGCTCGTGTACACTTTAAAACTTACAGTTACGAAATAGGGCCTCTGCTCCGTAATTGGCAAAACTACACTGAGATACGTGAACAAAAATTACTTTTTCCACAATTACAGACTTCGATCAGCGGATTATAAAAAAAAGACAGTAAAAACTTATACTATTAGTATAAAATGTTTATGTCTGAGTAATTTTTAATTTAAATGAAAACTCTTTAAATTTATGAATTTACTAGGGTCCGAAAATAACGATTACTTTTGAAGTTTTAGATCAAAAAAACATGCTAGCTAGAGATTCCATTTTTTACATAATTTTTTTTCTTCGTGATTTTAAAGATAAAAATCACCTCAAACCAATTAGTTTTTGATCGATATTTTTTCGATCAAAAATAAAAGTTATTTCTTAGTCGTTATTTTTTTCAATCAGAAAAAAGCTATTTCGTGGTTGTTATTTTTTTGAATCAGAAATAAAAGTTCTTTGTCATTATTTTTTTCGATAAATTTTCGATGCTATTTTTTCAATAAGAAATAAAAGTTCTTCCTTTGTCATTATTTTTTTTATCAGAAATAACAGTTATTTTTTTAACGTTATTTTTTCAACCAGAAATAAAAGTTATTATTTTAACGATTTTTTTTCGTTAGACTCATGACTTTTCTCTTCTTTTCTCAACTCAACTCTTCTTATAACATAATCTCTATTAGCAAAATTACAATACAGCAGTAGCAACGAAACAAAGCAAATTAATTTGATTGCCTCATTGAAACAAACGAACTACACACAAGGAAAAAGTCAAACTGCTGTCAAAACAAACCAAGCACCGTAGCTATTTTTTTGTGTAAGGGAAAACGTGAGAAAATTTTGTTGAAATTTTTCAACTCTTGTCACCATTTTCCAACTTTAAGTGCCATACATAATTTTTTGGCCACTTTTTTATTATTAAAATTAAGATTAACTCTCAGTACTCTCACACTATAAAATTTAAACAAATTCTCTGATGAATATGTTAGTTTTTTGATAGAAATAATTTTAGTAAAAAAATTTTTTACTTCTGTTAAAAAAAAATCGATCGAAAAATAGTTTGTTTCGGGTCGAAAAAAATTACGCTAAAAATAACTTTTATTTCTGATCGAAAAAATAACGACAAAGAAATAACTTTTATTTCTGATTGAAAAAACAACTGTAAAAAATAACTGTTATTTCAGATCGAAAAATTATGATCAAGAAATAACTGTTATTTCTTATTGAAAAAAATAACGACCAAGAAATAACTTTTATTTCTGATTGAAAAAATAGCTACCACGAAATAACTTTTATTTCTGATTGAAAAATAGCTACCGCGAAATAGCTTTTATTTCTGATTGAAAAAAGAATGGCAAAAAATAACTGTTATTTCCGATCGAAAAAAATAATGATAAAAAATAACTGCGATTTCTGATTGAAAAAAAAATAACTACCAAGAAATAGCTTTTATTTCTGATCGAAAAAATATCGACAAAAATAACTGTTATTAAATGATTGATACATAGCGATAATCGTTATTGGCGGTCCCTTGAATTTACTTACACAAAGAGTAAGAAAACTAATAAATATATCATCACTTAAAATGCAAGAAGGTGTAACAACAAAAAATTAAAAATCTACGTTTTTATTGATTTTGATGCACGTTATCAAAATACATGTTCCTGAAAAAGTTTTCATTCCTACAACTAAAAACGACGTTTTTATAAACAAAATTCTAAAAGCCCTCAGTGCAAGCCCTTAAGAAGTTTTTAAAGTTTTTCCTGTAAAATCGTAAAAAGTATTATTACGCCTTCTTGCATTTTAGAGGTGACGATATGCCTCTGACACAGTTGCTGTCATCACAGACCTGTAGAAAAACTTTCTGAGAAATATTTTTGTTAAATATTTTTAACCTCTAGCGTCTCTTCTAATGGGTATTTTTTGCTATTTTAAGAAAAATCTCAAAAAGCACCATATAAAAGTACCCTCGTAGAGTTTTAAAGTATTTTATGAAAATTTTTCTGGGAAATTGTCTCTTTGGATATTTGTTTTTTTTTTGTTGTTGGACTGTGTGTAAGTCATCTTTGTCACATGCGTCTTACTGTGTAATTCGTTCAATATACAATTTTTTCATAAAATTATTCTAATTAAAGTAGCTGTTGCAGTTGCTATTTTTCGAAGTTATTTGTGCAGACATTTGTTAGCTACAGTTGCGTGCAAAAATAGCATATTTTAAGCAATAAAATGAAATTTAGTTTATTTAAATGCTGAAGTTAAAAATAACAAGGGAGAGTTGTCTATAGTGGGACCTCTTCTAATGTGGGACTTGAATATTTTTCAGATATTTTGCACAGACATCACCAATTTTTTGACTTTGACAGTGTAGCTTCGATGCGCCATCATTGGGATTTGGTGAGAAAACACGCTTTGTTTATATTTTTGCCAAGAATTCTGTTCATCAAAAATATCCTGATGCTATATCAAAATGACCATGGATTTATACTGTAGGACTTCACATGTCTTCCAATGTGGGACCCTCTGCGCGTGCATACAACATATCGAAGACCAGTTTTTACCGGTACCTGGAAAAGGCGAACGTGCAAGTAAGTGATATTGCGCAAGGTGAAGATACAAAATGGATGGAGATTGCATTCGTTGAATAACTGCAAATGGCACGGTAATAATTTTTTATCAATAATTTTTATGTTTTGATATTATTTTAATTGTCCTTTTAAGGTATTTTCGACTGGTGAAGATAAAGGTGCTATTATCGACTATATCGCAGAATGCTCTAAGCGTTATGAGGGTCTCAGCATAACTGAATTGTGACAATTGGCATATCAATATACCAAAAAAATAAAATTGACAGCCCAATTCTGAATGATTTTTCCTGGGAAATTGGAAAAGGGAGTTTTCATTTTTAAGATACCAGATAAAGATATCACATTTTTTTTTACACATGAATATTGACGGTTGATAAACAAATTGGCATTAAAAAATTTTAAAATGTCTGAACTTGATCTTAAAAATGAAAACTCTTTTTTCTAATTTTCCGGGAAAAATCATTTAGAATTGTGCTGTGAATGTCCGGAGAGCTGGAATCAAGAGCAAATGGCTATTACAGCTGTATAAAGCGCCACCGGGGCCTATCGTTGCAAACACCTGAACAAAGCAGCTACATTGAGATAATTCAATTCATTGCAGCAAATGCCAAAGAGAGGTTCACTTAAAATGTGTCAACATGCGCCAACGTTTTTTTTCAATTGTGACTCAGACTTAGACGTGGAACGAAGTAAATCGTAAGAATGATGACCAATATATTCATGTTAAAGGTCAACTGAACACATAAAAATTCATAATTTGGGGTTTTCACTTCAATTAATTTACACTTTCTGTAGTTTTATTGAGTGTATGAGAAAGTCCCACATTAGAATTCAAAAATAATTGGCACCGATTTTGAGCCTTTCAGATTTTTGGAAAAAAAATTAAATTTTATAACAAAACCATAAACCATATCAACTATAAAGCAAAAAAATAGTCATTTAGAATACCAATCTATTGGTATTCTCGATATATATTGAACTCGTAAATTTTGTCAATGTGAAAAATTATGGTAAGAAACAAAAGCGGTCTCATTATGGACAACTTTCCCTTACTTATGTTTAAGCTTCCCATAGATCAATTTTTGAGTTCAGTTTCAAGAAACTTTCAGTCTTAAACTAAAACTGCTCTTAAACATTTAAGGTGACATTACAAGGAGTCTTTAAACAAAAACTGACAAAAACTTTGTCACTTTTCTTTTATTATAAAGGGCGACTTTTTGAGCGTTTGGTTTTTTAAAATTGAGAAAAAAAACATAATTTGCAATAGTGAATGAAATATTTATTAGAAGCGATACGTCAATGCCTGCCATTTACTTTTTAAAGATTATTTCATGTAAATGTTTCACGTGGCTTCGCCTGAGGTGGTCCATTCATAAGCTCCAATTTTGGCATACTTTTTCCAGCATTTCGGACGGTATCTCATAATGGCAGCTGTAATGTTGTCTTCCAAAGCTGCAACTGTGGCTGGCTTGTCGCTGTATACGAGAGACTTCACGTAGCCCCACAAAAAATAGTCTAGTGGAGTCAAATTGCATAATCTTGGCGACCAATGGATCCAAAACGTGAGATTAATTACTCAGCAAACTCGCCTCTCAATAAGTCCATGGTATCGCATGCCGTGTTGCACGTGGCACCGTCTTTTTGAAACTACATGTCAACTAAGTCCAATTCTTCCATTTTGGGCAAAAAAAGTCGGGAATCATCGCACTCTACATTGTTTCATTGACTATAATTTTTCTTCTTTTTGAAAAAGTACGATTCAATGATGCCGCTGGCCCACAAACCGCACCAAATAGTGTATTTTTGAAGGTGCATTGGCAGCTGTTGAACTGCACCTGGCTGCTCTTCAGACCAAATTTGGCAATTCTGTTTGTTGACAATTTTTCGATAAAAAGGTGGATCTTCATCCATTTTTTTCTAATGCCCTTTCACTAACAAACGACGTAGTGGTAGGTCACTTGGCTTTAGTTCTTGCACCAGCTGTATTTTGTATGATTTCATACCGAGGTTGTTACGTAAAATCTTCCAGGTGGTCGTATAACACAAGCCCAATTGTTGACAAAGGCGACGAATTGACATATCGATATCTTCATTGACACTGGCCGATACAGCAGCAATGGGTCATGTGAATAAAAAATCAGCAAATGCTTTTACTGAATTTTTCTAGTAAAAAGTATGGATTTAGTGAATAAAAAAAGCTATATAGATATAGCTTAAAAAGCTTAAAGCTATATAGATATAGATATAAAAAAAGCTATATAGATATAGCTATTTTTATTCACTAAATCCATACTTTTTACTAGAAAAATTCAGTAAAAGCATTTGCTGATTTTTTATTCACATGACCCAATATTCTACTCGGTATGCAGTCTCCGCATACGGGTTGGTGGATTAATGTCAAATAAAGTGAAAGTGGTGCGAAATTTGATCGCAATAGCTTGAATAGCCTGTTGGGTGGGTCGATTATGACGACCATAAAATGGACGTATTTTGCGAAACACATTTCTCACAGAGCACGAGTTTTGATAGTAAAATGTAATGATTTGCAAGCGCTGTTCATTTACTAGTCTACTTATGGTGCAATGGCAAACCTTACTGAGCCTTTTTGGCTTTGCCACATGTTACGAACCACGCGTGAGGTGTCAAAAAATGTACACTGAAAAACAAACAGGAAAAAATCACCCTTTATTAATTAATTTTTTCTGAATTTTAATTGATATCATTCAAATTGCATTTGAACTCTTTTGAATTTCAATTGATCTCTTCTGAATTTGAATTCATCTTTCTGAATTTCAATTGGACTTTTTTGAATTTCAAAGGGAATTTCCGAAATTTAGATCTTATCTCAATTTTAATTGATCGTCTCTGAATTTCTATTGATGTATTCTGAATGTCAATTGATCTATTCTATATTGTAAGTGATGTTTTTCTGAAATTTTCTTAATTTCAGTTGACTTTTTCTGAATTTCAATTGATATTTTCTGATTTAAAATTGCAAGTGATGTATTGTAGATTAACTTTTATACTAGGCACTAATTGTGCCTACTTAACCCTTAACTGGTAAACCTCAAAAAAATGACACTAACAGTACATCTGGTCCAAGGGACCACATGAACGAAAATGCTAAAAAACCACAAAATTCAGTTAGAAATTCATGCTATTTTTTTAAGAACATCTTAAATAAAATTTTTTTCTTCCTATTAAGAAAGAATTTTTTAAATATTTTCAATAATTGATTTGAATCAATTTAAATTTTGAATTGAATTATTGGAGAAATATACTCTGAGTTTTTTAAGGGTTAAATTTAAAGTTTAACCCTTAGAGTTTTTTATTTTAAGTACCAGTTAAGGGTAAAATGCCTAAAAATTCATCACATTCTCTTGCCTGAACTCAATTTTATGGCTTTCCATAATAAAAAACTTGGACTGAAGTAACGAAGGTCATTTATTATGTCTTGATCTAAGAACCTCTTTTGAATTCTTAAAACTGTCCTCACTTAGTACCTATTGGCACAGGTTTTCAACTTAAAATACAATAGGAGTATTCTCTATGTCTAGCATAATTTTTTTTTTTATAAAATATCAAAGAACCAAGGCATGCGCCTTACACAAACAAGATTTGATTTGTGAAAGGGATAGATTTATTTAAAGGAATTTATTGGAATCCTACGCGAACTGTTGATTAGGCGAAACAACCGTGAAAGGCAATTTGAATTGCTTTTACCGAGGCTAGTGTTATGCCTTAACCTCAGCAAGCATTTCCAGCCCTTAGTTGTTCCTGTCCTTTAATTCCACATTTTCCAAAATTTTAGTTGTGGATTTTTAATTTTCCATAATTCTTAAATGTAGGAAAGAACAAGAAAGAAAAAAGAACCATGCCCGAACCCGGATTTGAACCAGGGACTTTTGGGTTGATAGCCGAGCGCACTCTCCACTAGACTACAAAGTCCGACATATAATTGCATGAGAGCACGGATTGTAACAATTCTATACTAAAATATCCAATGGATCGAGAGCACCCTATTGTACAAGCGTAGCATAATAAAATCAACAGTTCAAAGAACTCTATAATGAGCTCCACTTCACGCTCATTTCACCTTCTGTTTGGCTGCTCTCTTGTTCTTTTCTCTCTCTTTAACAAAGAGTTGCATTTCATAAACTATGCTTCATAGTATCGCCGCATACATAAGTTTCAGTGTAGCATACATAGGAAATATTGTACGGTTTTTTAACTTGTATTTTGTTGTTGCGGCGGTGCGCGGATTGTATATTTCCAAATATTTCACCAAAAATATTAAATTCGTGAAAACTTTTCCCTTCTCTGAGAGGCATTTTCGTCCGGCAATTGATTAAAAAAGGGTTCATTTCCAAGTGCCGAAAAGTAACTTTTTATGGTTTTTTTTTCACTCATTTCTGAACAAAAAAAGTACAATTTATGTTTTTTTTTTAACTCATTTCCGAACAAAATAAGGTTTATTTCTGAGAGACATTTAAGTCCGGCGAATGATACAAAAGGCAGTGCTACCAACTCCCAAAAATATTTATCCCTAAAGCTTTAGTCAAAGACACCTAAAATCGCTACAATTACTTGGAAATTCCCCCAAAACAAAAAAAAAAAAGATCAATTAACATTTTTTAAATTCGGTTTCTTCGGTTTTTATTCAAAACAAGGTGAACGCGATTTTGAATTTCAGTCGTAAAAATCAAACACTTGAGTTGTCAAAATAAACAAAATCAGCTTTTCTTCTATTTAACTCATTCACAAGTTTTACAGCTTTAGCAAAATATTTAAACGTCACGTTCACGTTGTTTTTTACACCATGGTAACGAGCAGGGAATGAAAAAGGGAAAAAAATTGCGAAGCAAATGCATGCAAAAATCGGAATAAATTCAAAAACTTCGTAGTAAATTGGATTACACAATGCGTAAGAGTATCAAAAAGTCTCTAAAAAACCCATTCCACTTTTTTCCCCTAAATTTAGGGGAAAACCCCTAAGTTGGTAACACTGACAAAAAGAGTTCATTTATGAGTTCCGGAAATAAACGTTTTTACCCGTAAAGGTTCATAAATGAATTAGATAACGGAAGTTTTGGTTCACTTTGTTACATTTTCAAATTCTTAATTTTGAACTCAGAAATCTTCTATCAAACCACGTTTACTTAGTTGAAATAAAAAATATACAATAAGGGCATTCTCTATGTCTAGCATAGTTGCATGGGAGCACGGATTGCCCTATTGCACAAGCGTAGCAAAGTAAAATTAACAGCTCAAAAAACTCTATAATGAGCTAAATTTCACGCTCTTCCAACTTTCTGTTTGGGTGCTCTTTCATTCTCTGCTATCTCGTTGCAAACACAGGGTTGCATTTCAAAAACTATACTTCATAGCATCGCTATATACATGGTTTTCAGTGTAGCATATTGCATAGAAATATTGTCCGTTATGCTTAACTTGTATTTTGTTGGTGTGGTGGTGCATGTATTGTCTATTTCGACACCGTGCAACGGCATATCGTAGACATTGAGAATACCATAATATTTTTTTATAACCCTAAAACAAAAAAAAAAAAAAAAATTATATTTTTAGAATTACATTTGAGCTTAATGCCAAATAAGTTCATAAAGCAACAAGTTGCAACAATAACAAATTCGCTACACCAAATCTTCAGTAGTCTTCTGTGGCTTCTGAGGCAAAAATGCACAAAATAATGAGACTGAAGCTTGTTTTGCCTTTGTGTTTTATTGCATCAAAAATTCTCTGGTGAGGCAGCTTTACCACTGTATTAAACCCATTTAGGCCAGAAAAATTATATTGTGACTATCTTAACGAATTTTTTAATAGACAATTCGGCATTCGAATTCTCAGGAAGGCTTAAAATAAGTAAGACAAATATTGGTTAAGGGTTTTATAGGCACAATTGTGTATTACAGATCTAAAGCAAATAACTCAGTTCTTTTGATCAAAATCGGCTCAAACTCAAAAAACCTTACTTTAAGGTCACTTTAAGGTATACAGATACACACCACCCCCACCATAAGAGGGTTTCTTTTTTTCAGAAGTTATGATTTAACACAAAATAGTCTATAGGCCGCTCAGAAAGTCCTTCACATTGGAGCCTTGACAAGATTTTATCACTGATTTGTGTTTTATCATGGTCAAGTTCCTCGCTATAGCTCATATTTGTGCATTTTTTCTATGGTGGGAGTGAAGGTGGATGGAGTGCATCATGTGCCTATGGCACATTCATTGTGCTGATTAATGGAATTGAAGATTAATGGAATGGTTCCAATTAATAAATTACATAAGAATTTTAAACCATTTTCCGAAAACTAACCTAACGGGCTCTCCTCATTTAGAGAAAGTGGGCGTTGCTCGTATTTTTCATTGAGTTTCTGAAGATCTTTAATAAAAAGAGAAGAAAATATTCGCCTTAAAAATATTTTGCCGTCTTTTTGAAAAATTAACTTCAAACTACTGCTACTACTTTTGCACACAGCTGTATCTAAAACATGTTAACGTCAAGTTTTCAATTATATAAAACTGCAAAGTGTCTTTTACGTATCAATTGTGTTTGTTGGGTTAAATTGTGACTTAACTTAAATTGCCTTAAACTATTTTGTTGTTCTCATACTTTTAATATTGTACCACCCTGTTGTAAGGGTGGAAAAGAACTAAATCCATAAAAAAGTTGTCTTAAGATTTTTTTTTTGTTTATTTTGTTTTTTTTTATTTTAGGTGATGTATGTATGTTTTCGGAAAAGTTTAAAGCTTATTTTAAAAAATATGTTTTCTGGATTAAGCGGTTATAATGAAAAATGAATACAAAAACAAACTAAGTCATATGTTTAACTATATTTATGTACATTATTACTCTCAGCATAAAATATATTTATAGTATTTTTAAAATATATATATATATATATGTATATATAAATAAATATATATATATATTTTATACAGTTTTTTAAAAAAATAAATGTGCTTAATTTAACTTAAGAAATAAATAAACTTGCAAGCAGATAAAAATTCAATTTTAAAAATTATTCTAGTTTTATTTGCAGAGTATTTTTATTCTTATTTTTAACCAGTTTGTTGTTTAATAATGTTATGAAAATGCATGAACTCATTAAAATAACTGATATGTTAGATGTGTTTCTAGAGTTATAAAAATTAAAAAAAAGTTATGAAAATGTTTACAAAAAAATCAACGAAAAAAGGTGTTCAGTTCTGAAAATAGTGTTCGCCATTAAAAAATTAATTTTTCATAAAAAAAATAAAACTAAAATGTTCCAATTTCTAAAGCTACTTAAACTGCAAAATGCTATTTGTTCGATATTTGTTAAATATTTAGTTGATTTAATATAAAAAGTATAAACATTTATTAGTCAGAGTGGAAGAATGCGAGAATATTTTTAAGATAACTTTTCTAGACCGATAGCTATTATTTTTTTTGTATGTATTTTGCATGTAAGCGTTACAGTTAACATTTTTAAAACATAAATTTTCATATTGTTGTTGTAGTTGCATTTAGATTTTTGCTTTTTTTTTTCTTATTGAAATTGCTTAATTTTTTAGAGAAATAAAATTGCATTTTTTTTAATAAAAGTAGCTATTACTATAAGTTTCATTACGATTAAGCTAGCTTTTGTCTCTTGAAATGTTTATTAATTTGTTTTTTAATCTTTTTAATAATTTTTGCGAAAAGTACACTTTTACTAGTATGCGTTTGGTTTTTACTTAAACAACGTTAGTTTAATCACAATTTTAATTTTTTTTTTACTAAATTTAATGTTTCTACATAATTTCAATCTTTTCAATTTAATACTTTACTTACATATAGTATGTATATCTGTAGCGTTTGTTGTCAAAGGCTTTAACTTTAAACTATTAATATACGTATCTGAGACTAACGCATATTTACTCGCACATACATATTTATGTATAACATTCTTAAAACTGTTAAAACACGGCTTAAACACCTTTAAACCAGCGCTTGTTTAGCTTGCTTTCATTTTGTTTGGAGCTTTCTAAATCTAGCATAAAAAAAAGAAAACTCTTTTTATTTTTTAGTTTGTATGAATTAACAAAAAAAAAAAGTTTAAGAAAAACAACAAAAAAAAAACTTCTTAAAAATATTTTAAATTGCATTTTGTTTTCTTTATTACTCTAAACTTTGTTTAACGCTTAAACTTAAGACTTAAAAGTTAACGCTTGCATTTATCCTTCTATATATATTTAAATTGTAGGTATGTATATTATTTTTTTTAACATTTCGTCTTTTTGCTTTAGATTTTTTGCTTATTTGTGTTTAAATTTAACTTATTTTTTTTAGTTTGTTTTCATTGCAGCCTTTGATCATCATCTTAAATGTTGTTTTTTTGTTGCATATCTCATTCAAAACTCATGCCTCGCTTTCACATTGTTGCGACCTCTGACCACTGACCAATCTTATAGATCGTCCTCTGTTTTGGGTATATCGAAGATTTCTGCAAATAACGGTGGCAGCCTTAATTTGGTCCAGTTCATTCGCAGCCAGTCTAAATGTGAGAAATGTTTTGCGCCGAGCGCGCGCAATTCGGGTATCTTAGCCTCGAGTGCTGGCATCAGTTGTAGTGCTTGTGTAGAGCCTGGACGTGAACGCACAATTTGCACGCGCAGCGCCTCGGCAATGCGTTCGCGTGCTCTCGATATCACTTTGTGCTCCGAAATGCCAGAGCGATCGGAGGCGAGCAATACCATGGCGGAGAAGAGACCAATTTCCGTGTCGCTTAGTCCGTAGGCGTTCACGGTGTTGGCGTAGTTAATCAATGAGATGACAAAATCGCCCTGAAAGTGGTAAGTAAAATTTGTTAAAATAAATGAAAGAATTTAAAGACAGGACGAATTGCATTCTATAGTAATAAAACTGATTTTCTGTTTGTTTGCTTGTTTGTTTGACTATACATATGTTAATACAAATCTAAAAGTGTGGTTGGATTTCACTCAATTTAAGTACACATATTAGGGGTATTCACAATGTGGTGTATTTGCCCTTGTATTGTGTATTTTTGATAAATTTGATATTTGTAGTAAATTTTGTAAAAGTATAAAAACAAAATGTGCCGTATTCAAAATACAACCCTGTGGCAAAAATACAACGATGGAACCCTATTGTATTGTTTGTAATTCTTTGTGTATTAGATCAGCTGATGGCAAAAGCATTTCTGCTCAGCATGGAGGAAGCTACCGGCAACGCTGTGAGTTTATTTAATAAAATTTAATATAATTTAGTGTTTCATTTCAATTTTTGTATGATTTCCTTTAGTTAAAAGATGATTTGAATGAATGAATGATTTAAATGAACATAAAAGAGCAGCTGATTTTAAAAAATACAATTCTTTAGTTAAAGTTCGTTCACAATAAGTTGTAAGTATTGTAAATTTTGTAAAATTTATCACAAATACACCACATCGTGAATACCCCTATTGTTTGCATTCTAGATTAGAAATAGGAATACTTGGTTTTGACTACACCTCTTTCGCCCCTTTTCAACTAATTGAAATTTTGGTTTTGAAATACTTCTTACCATCGGAATTCTTTGTCAATTTAATTTTAAAAATTTTCTGATTTTTCGACACCAAAAACATTCACCTATCTTTAAAATTTTTAGTACGACTTTTTCTTAAAACATCGTTAACTAAGAATGAGAAAAAAAAAAGAAATTCTCAATCAAAGATTTAACTTTCTATTTTTTTACTTTCGTTTTTAAATATACTTAAAAATTTCGTTTGTTTTTCTTGAGCACCCTTTTATTTGGTTCCAGTATATAAAAAATGCATAAAAAAAAGTTTCAAAGAAATTTCAAACACGTGCCGCCAGGTAGAAATTCAATAAATTATCTACTACTTATCAGAAAAAAAAGATAAAACAGCAATTCCATCCATCAATCCAGCAATACCATCTCCGACTTGGGTGAAATTTTGCATGAAGCATCACTGAAGGAAATAAAAAGCTTCATTTAAAGGAAAAAAGGCTGGAGTTATTTTTGGCGGAGTTACAGGGTGCACAAATTTGAAAAAAATTGGCAAAAACGTCGAAAATCGATTTTTACTAGAATTCATATCTCAATCACTTCTTAACCTAATGTTAAGTTTCAAATACTGATGGAAAGGTAATTAAACGCATTTTAATTTTAAACTATTTTTTTGTTAATTTTGGCGGTTAGGGATTCCGTCTCTTGCGGTAAGGTAGTTAAATTCTGTGCTATCTCGAGTAGACTTTAGATTCGAATATCCTTCCCACAGGACACTGTGGATAAAATCCAGAGTGACATCTCGTTTGACAAGATATTTTTAGTTTTGCTTTTGCTTTTACTTTTGCTTTAAGACATATATAGTTTTTCTTAAAAAAAACAGAGCATTTTGAGATTTACTGTTTTTTTTTACTGTTTTCTCAAAAACTACTTTGTGCTTGCCGGAGGGAAAGACATCCTTTTTATGCTAAAATTTTTGGAGATCTTGACCACCCTATGCAACTTTTGAGACTCCTTAGAATGTGAAATTCGAAAAAATTGTGATTCGATACGCCCTAATGCTCATTCAGTTGCATTGCCTCTGTTTAAACTTCAAGCTCCGAGCGGCACGTGTTATTGTTGTTGTAAACAAAAAAAAATTAGGAACTTCTTTGTAGACGCTAAAGAACAAAAAAATCGGGTGCTCAACAATTTCTAAAATAAGGACCACCCTAATATTTAATCTACATATATAAAACAAAACTGTGAAATGTGTTACTAATTCCAAAACTAATTATGCTTGTAATTATCAGGACAAGGTTTGTATAAAATAAATATTTTGCCAAACCCCATTTTACCGCCCGCAAATCAATGAAAATGCTATATTTCAGACGGTTTTGGTCGTTTAATATTAAAATGTGGTAAATTAGTTCTTATGGTTACTTTCAGCAAATGTATTAAAAATGGGCGTGGTCGCTCTGTGTTTACGCCCATTTTTCAGGGGATATGTATGAAGTGAAGCAAAGTGCGATGGGTATAAATTAAATTAAGCTAAAATTTTGGCACTCGATTTGTTTCGAGTTCGAGATGGTTTAAGGGAAAAAATGTTGTCACAACCCCTTTTACCGCCTACATATCAATAGAAATGCTATATTTCAGACGGCTTGAGTCGTATTAGACTAAATTTTTGTAATTTTGTTCACATGGTTACTTTCGGCAACTATACTAAAAATGGTGAAGATATAAAATGTTTTTAACCGATTATCATGAAAATTTCTATATGACAGCAAGGCGGTCTGTGGCAGGACAATGGATTTATTTGGTATACACAGTGGTTCATAGCTATGTTACGATCTGGTAGGTGGCGCTGATGTGATGTTATAACAAAAGAACCTTTACATTTGTGGAAGACATGAAGGTGCAGAACAACGTTTGCCGGGGCATCTAGTTTTGTTATATATTTTTAAAATGTTCTTATATTTTTTAAAAGCACCGCACAAAGAGGAGACATGCTAAGTTTTCGATTGGCTTTTACAAATTCTCATTAAAGTAGACTCTACCCAATAAGCCAAACAAGCTTGGAATAAGCTTGTAGTAAGCTTACAAGCGTAAACATCACGCTCGGAAAAAGCTTGTAAAAATTGTTGTGAAATGCTTTCAAGTAATTGTAGAATAAGCAAAAAGGAACCCTTGGAAAAATATTCCTTACTGTAATATTATTCCAAGCGTTTACTATTCAATTGGTTATAAGTGTTGCTAATAAGCTTTCCACAATACTTACTTTGCAATTGGAAAAAAGTGTTGTAAAAGTATTATTGAAAACAACTGGTAAATAATTGGAATTTTTTTTTAACTGTTTTTAGAAAATTTTGAATAAGTGATGTTAAAATATTATGAAAACAATTATTAAACAATTGGAAGCCAGTATTATTGTATGATTTTTACAACTGTTTTAAAGGATTTGGAATAAATTAATTTGATGTGGCTCCTTTTTTAAACAACTTCCTTGCTCTGATTCCATACATTTAGGTAAAATTTATAATGCATTTTGTAAAATCTTAAATAAAAACTTACATAATCAATTCAGAAATCTAACAACTTTTTAATTTATTCATAGAACACAAGTCACTGACATCAAAATTGTTAGTGATGGAACTTTGTTTTTTATTGCAATTGTAATTTTCAATGCTTGGGGAATTCCCTTATAATGCTGTGAACTATTACCCTATGCATGCTTGAAAACGCTTGAAAAAATGCTTGAACAATCATGCTTTGAAAACGCTTGTAAATTACACTTTAAGTAAACTTACTACAAGTATTATTATAAAAAGCTGACTTTTATCATGTTTCGATACAATTTTACAACACAACTTGTGTATTTATTACGTAGGCAAGTATTTTCGAAGCATGTTTGGAAGAGGTTTCAATTATTCTATTGTAGGTAAGCTTACTCCAAACACTATTACAGAATGGCTGATTGGGTAAATCAAGGGTGTCCAAATCATACATACTCATTTTTATGTTTGTGGTTGTAAAGCTTTCCCAATAAGCCAAACAAGCTTGGAATAAGCTTGTAGTAAGCTTACAAGCGTAAACATCGCGCTTGGAAAAAGCTTGTAAAAACTGTTGTGAAATGCTTTCAAGTAATTGTAGAATAAGCAAAAAGGAACCCTTGGAAAAATATTCCTTGCTATAATATTATTCCAAGCGTTTACTATTCAATTGGTTATAAGTGTTACAAAAAAGCTTTCTACAATACTTTCTTTGCAATTGGAAAAAAGTGTTGTAAAAGTATTAGTGAAAAGAATTATAAAATAATTAAAAGAAAGTGTTATAAAAATATTATTAAAACATTTATTAAATAATGGGAAGCAAGTATTATTGTAAGCTTTTAACACCTATTTTTAAGAAATCTTATGTGCTCGAGTTATCAAAGGAGCACAAATTCATTTTCTCAGTAAAATTAATCTGTACCTAAGACCATCACATCAAAATCTATAATAAATTTATCTATAAAATACTGTCGATAAACACATTGCCACTAAAAAAAAGGGAATATAAATAAAACTATGTGGACTATTCAATATACATTTTTACTAAAGCACATTGGTGTAAGTAACAAAATATTAAAAATTAATTTAAGTATAAAATTCTAAAAGAATGTGTTGGAATTATCACTGAACACAAGCCACTGACATCAAAATTGTTAGTGATGGAACTTTGTTTCTTATTGCAATTGTAATTTTTAGTACTTGGGGAATTCCAAATTCAACAATAATGTGGAAGTTGTGAAACAATTACCTCTGAAAGCATTTTCCAATCATGCTTTGAAAACGATTGTAAATGAAACTTCAAGTAAACTTACTACAAGTTTTATTATAAGAAGCTTACTTTTATCCTGTTTCGATACAATTATACAACACAACTTGTAAATTTATTACGTAGACAAGTGTTTTCAAAGCATGTTTGTAAAAGGCTTTCATTATTCCATTGTAGGTAAGCTCAATCCAAACACTATTACACAATGGTTGCTTGGGTTTGCTTCAAAAGTTTGCATTTGAAGAAAAGCTCGAGTTAAACAACGAAACGAAAGTAACAAACTTTCAGTAGCTGTTCGGTTTGGTGTTGTTTTTTATGCGCAATCTTTATGAGGTAAAAATAATACTCAACAAACTGTCTTCATTACTTGTTAGAACTTCAAACGGCTAGGTTGCATTCTTTGGTGATAATTGTTTTATGCTTTATGAAGATGTTTAACAAAAATTGGGAAACGGAAAATTTCTTTGATGAGGCTGTCTAGTATGTCACCACAAAGAAAAACGTATTAGTTGATATTATGTTGAAAGGCATTATACTTCTTGTCATAAAGAATATGCTTTGATAAAGAGAGAAGATAGAAACGCATTTATCTTACAATCAAAACATGCTTTTTTAACTTTTTCTGAAAAAAAACTCGTTGTTGTTTAAAAATTACGAAATTCTCTTATTTTCTTGAATTGAACTAAATTGTTCGTATTAATTTTAGAAAGACAGAAAGCAAAAAACTCTATTTTGAATTTTATGATGTCGGAATAAATGAAATATTTTGAAAATTATTTTTTTATAATTTTCATTAAATAATTTTTCTGAAAAACAGGTTGCTTAAAATGATGAAAATCTCTGTTTTTCTTGAACAACTCTAAGCTTTTACACTTTGTATAGTGCGCTTAATAGACTATTGGAAAATCAAAATAAGACGACTGTAAGTTTTATTTTTCTTTGTTTTTTGGACACCTTTGCTCTAAATTGTCCGAGAGTTCAATAGCTACTGCAACGTTTAATTTCCTTAAAATTGGTTTGTGTACATACTATGCTTAGTAGTACAGTACAGTACACAGCTGTGGTTTGTACTGTACTGTGGTTTGTTTGTGATTTTTGTACTGAAATACATGTCGTTTTCGTTTCATTAAGTCTTAAATTAGAGTCCCCACTCTAATATTATATTGTCGAAAAGGTAATATTGACCGCTTCAAGAAAAAAATGATTTCAAATCAATAACCTTACCGCAAGCTATGGAACCCACAACTGCCAAAATTTTCCAAACATATTTTTAGATTAAAGCTCATTTAATTACCTTTCCAAAGCAAGTTCAAACTTAATGTTCGATTTAGAAGTGTTTGGCATATGAATTTTCGTATAAATCGATTTTCGACGTTTTTGCAGGTTTTTGTCAAGTTTGTGCACCCTGTTACTCTGCCAAAAGTCACGCAAATTTTTTCCTCTAAGTTAAGTTATTTATTTCCGTCAGTGATGCTTCATGCAAAATTTCACCCAAATCGGAGATGGTCATTCAGTATATTTTATTTTTCCGGTACGCTCAAAGTAGAATTGAGTACGCTCAATACATTTGCCTATTATTACATTTTTTTTTTCAAAAGTTCACTAAAAGTACTTAATTAAAACAAAAAGAATGTGTGTCAAGTTAAACACTCGAAAGAAGCGGATTTTCTTCTCATTTTCATAGATTTTATAATTTGATGGATTCAAAACATTAGAGATCTAACTTAATAGATTCATGTCACTTATTTTGTTGCATGATTTATTATTTTGTTGTTATGCCACATTTATACTTATTAAAATTGTTATCATGGAATAACAATACCGTTAATGGTTATACATTTATACATTTATATACGGTATATACATCAATATATATATATTGTATATACATTTAAAATTTTTTAAATAGTTCTGAAATATAGACTTTGTACTCAAAAAATGACTTCAAAATTGCTTGTGTTGTAAAATAAAAAGATAAAAAGGTAAGAATTTCTTCATACCTTTCAGATGACATAACTTACAGTGACAAAAATTATTACTGCTTTGTCATTAGAGCAATTTTGTCATTAGTACACGGAGGGAAATAATATTCTTATATTAAGCAAATATTTTGCTTGATATAAGAAAATTTAAAATTAAGTATCATTTGCTCAAATCAAGCATTAAAAACTATAATTAAGAAAAAAACAAGTATAATGAGCATTTATTTGCCAAAATTGAGTAAAATAAACAACAGCTTGAAACAAGCATAAAATACCTGATTCTAGATCCTGGAACAAGACTTGAATAAATAAAATATTTTCTTAATTTTAGCAAACGCAGAGTTATCGTCTTTGAATAATTCAGCGATTTACAACAATCATAAAAATTTTGAAGTTGTTGTAAAAGAGTCGCTAGAATCAAGCAAAATGTTCGCAATTGAAGGAAAATAAATTTATCAAATTAAGTAAATTATTTTAGTTTTCAGTAAATTGTTTACTTGAATCAAGCAAATTGTTTTCAATTCAAGTAAAATAAATTTCTCAAATCTAGCAAATTATTCTAGTTTTCAGCCAAGTGTTTACTTGAATCAAGCAAATTTTTCTCATTTCAAGTAAATATTAGACTCGACTGTAGAAAAAATATTCTTGAATTTTAAGCAAATGTTGCTTGAATTGAGTATTTTTTCTTAATATCATGTGTTTTAAATTTGCTTAATTCTAGCAAAATAATGCTTGAATTGAGAAATTTATGCTTGAGTGTAAACTGATAGCCTATTTGCTTGATTCAAGCACAGAATGCTTGATTTTTTCTTTCCGTGTACAACGCATTAATTTCTTGAGGAAATTTATTTTTTCCAAAATGCTGGTTTTGTATCTTTTTACAAATGGTTTAAGCCTCAAAAATAGTTTATGTGAAAAAATGAACCCAATAGTTCTTTGCAATCAAAAGTTTTGACTAAAATCTATTTTATTGCCCTAAGAGTAGCATAAATTTTAATCAAGGATCGTAATTATTATAACTGATATCCAAAAACTCAAAGATCAATTATTATTTTTAGATTTTTATTTTATTGCTCAACAATAAAAATTGTTATTATCAAAAATAAAAGCTATTTTTTTAATTTTATTTTTCTGTTCAAGAATAATACTTATTTTTGATTTTTTTTATTTTGCTCAAGAATAAAAAATTGTTCCTCAATTTTTCTTTTCTTTTCGCTCAGGAATAAGAGTTATTTTTCAATTGTTATTTTATGCTCATAAATAAGAATTATTTCCAGCTTTACTGACATACAGCGAAATTTTGACATTTTAACTCTCCAATCATGGTTGTGAACTTGGCTGCATTGAACAAATTTTTCGGTTCAACAGCATACTAACCAGAGCTGTAAAATCGGCATTTATATTCAGAATTTTAAGTACAACTGAATAACTAAATAAGAATGCATTCAATGAATACATTCATTTTTAAAAAAATTATTAAATATTCATTTCAATTATTCATTTTCTTTATTAAGAATAATAAATAATTTTTTAATTCATTTGAATGCTATTCACAAAGAATTTCAGAATTTTCAATTAATCTGTTTTTTCCCCTCATTATTCATTTTTTATTCGTTATTCATTTCTTATTCATTATTCTTTTGTTATTAATTTTTAATTTTTTATTCATTATTCATATTTTATGCATTATTCATTTTTTATTCTTTATTAATTTTTTATTAATTTTTGTCCCAAGCCATAAATAAAAAATGAATAACAATTGAATAAAGAATAAAAATTGAATAATGAATAACAAATGAATAATGAATAAATAATGAATAAAAAATGAATAATGAATAAAAAATGAATAATGAATAAAAAATTAATAATGAATAAAAAATGAATAAAGAATAAAAATAGAATAATGAATAACAAATGAATAATGAATAACAAATGAATAATGAATAAAAAATGAATAATGAATAACATAAGAATAATGAATAAAAAATGAATAACGAATACAAAATGAATAATGAATAAAAACCGAATAATTGAAAATTCTGAAATTGTTTGTGAATTGAATTCTTTGTGAATAGCATTCAAATGAATAAATAAAATGATTCAATATTCTGAATAACGAAAATAAATAATTGAAATGAATATTCAATGTTGCATTCATTGAATGCATTTACTGATTAGCTTTTACACTCTTTATTCACTGATTTACTTTTTTGTGAATAAAATCAAATTGAATGCATTATTTACAGCTCTGATACTAACCATCGAAAAAAAGTTCGCTACCTTTTCGCTGTCAAAAACGCAATGCATTTCTTACGGAAGATCTATTTTCGCTGCTTCAGCATACTAAGCTTAACATTGATTAATTGGTCCTAACAATAGAAATAAATTCTGATGTTAACGATGTTTTGAAACCCTCCAAACCACTTTATACCACTTAATGCGAGCATGCGCCAGCAACAACAAAGCTCTGTGGTGTTTTGAGTTTTATGTTTGAAGAAAAATTAATAAAACTCGACAAATGATTTTTATTTTTGAGCGAAAAAATAAAACTCAACAAATAATTCTTATAAGAAATATATTTATGAGTATGAAATAAGAATTGAAAAATAAATTTTATATCTGAGCGAAAAAAATAAAAATTGAGGAACACTTTTTATTCTTGAATAAAATAATAAAACTCAAAAATATGTATTATTCTTGAATAGAAAAGAAATAAAAATCAAATAAAACTTTTATTTTTGATGAATAATATAAAAATTAGTACATAATAATAAAATTAAATTTTTATTGGTAAAGCCCACAAAATAAAAATCATTTCTTATTTCGATAGAACATGCATTAAGCAGCATATTGAAGTAGTCCAAAATGTGCTCCAACATTTGAAACATGTTGATTTTTTTTTATTTAGTTTTTGGAAATAATCGTTATTTTTTGTCCCTGATTTTAATACCCGTATGTTAATAAAACCAATTTTAGGTATTCAAATTCTCTATTCTTCGAGCTTCCTCACAGACATTACCCACTTATTAAAAAAAAAATTAACTTTTTATCTTATCATGCCCTTTTTTCAGTTTGCAGAGGACAATGCGAGAAACAAATTATAACTACTACAAACTTAAACAACTAAAATAAAATCATAAAAATATATTTTTCTGAAAAGATATCTCTATTTCTTATTTAATTAAGCATTCTAAAAACTCTTTTCTATTTCTTTGTCTTTAGATGAAAAATTTGTAAAAAATAAATTCCAGAGAAAGAGTGTCTCAACTAGTAAATAAAAAAATTTTAAAAGCAAAAAATAAATTAATCAACGGATTGCCGAAACCCGGGATTGAACCGGGGACATTTAGATCTTCAGTCTAACGCTCTCCCAACTGAGCTATTTCGGCCTTTGCTACAATGCTCTCTAACCATGCTTATCAATGTTTCTACAGCGCAGTGATTTTATCGTTGCATACTTTTAGCCCGATCTTAAATATATGCTAGCATCCGTGCTTATTTTTAACTTTTAACTATACATTTCCCTTGTTATGGGTTTTCTTATTAAAATTTATAAAATATTTTGTGTTCATTCATTCATTCATTCTATTCTGCTCACACTCACTCACATCGTATAAAATCTCAAGTTGCTGTCGCATCAAATATGCTCCATCGTCAAATGTCAGCGTAGAATCATTGATCATGCGTGCCACATGACTCAGCCACACTTCAAAGAAGCCCAGCTTGATAAGAATTAGTTGATCATCTTGTGTGAAATCACAAAATCCAGGTACACGTTTCGCAAATTCGACAATGCGTTGAACACCTGGGGTAATACGTGCGGCATATTGCTGCCAGAGCCAAATCTTTTGAAATTCCAAAGTCTCCGCTATTGAGGTGGCAATCTAGGTGAGATAGTAACGATGGGAAAAAACAAGAAAAAAAGAACATTTAATTAGTTAGTAAGGCCGCGGTTATTTGAAACTATTTAAACATGTAAACTAAGGTCTATAGCTTATGAGGTAACTTAAGTAACTAGGGCTCGAAATAAACAAGCTCTCGATATGATTGATGAGTCCAAGAATGTGTGCTATATACATTAGGGCGGGTCGATTTGTAGGTAGTGAAAAAATTCACTAATTTCCCTATGATTTCCGTATTCTATGGGCTCATCAATCCATGAAAATTTGCCGAAGGAACCATACCTCTATCGTTAAAATCGAGTCCCCTACTTTTTGTTGGTAGATTTTTTCCCAAATTGACGTTCGTATGAAATATTACCTACACGTTCACATCCATAACTCAAAAACTATATATCGGGTTTAATCGTTAGTAAGCGCGTTGGAAAGGTGAGCTCATTTTGATCAATTTACAAAAAAATCTCCAACATTGGTCCAACGGTTCAAAAGTTACGGGCATTTTTGTCCAAATTTTGGACCATTTTTCCATTTTTTTCATGATTTTGTCCAAGAATATTACTTTCATGGCCATTTTTTTGGCTCAATCCATTATTTAATTCAATTTACAATTCAAAACGAAGAGTTTAAGCCCAAATTTATCGAATTCGGTTGATTAATTCATGCGATATTGCTAAAACAAAATAACACATAAAACCAACTTTTTGATTTTTTTCCCTTTTTATTTTTTTTTCTACAAAAATTCAAATTAAGAGATAATAAAGTATCTATCAACCTATTATCAAAAAAAATATTCAATTTGAGTGTAGTAAAAGACAAAATCTTGGACAAAATCATGAAAAAAATGGAAAAATGCTCCAAAATTTGGACAAAAATGCCCGTAACTTTTGAACCGATGGACCAATGTTGGAGATTTTTTTTTGTAAATTGATCAAAATGAGCTCACTTTTCCAACGCGCCTGCTGACGATTAAACCCGATCGATAGTTTTTGAGTTATGGATGTGAACGTGTAGGTAATATTTCATACGAACGTCAATTTGGGAAAAAATCTACCAATAAAAAGTAGGGGACTCGATTTTAACGATAGAGGTATGGTTCCTTTGGCAAATTTTCATGGAATAACCCATAGAATACGGAAATCATAGGGAAATTGTCGAAAAATAAATCGACCCGCCCTAATATACATAGTTAGATTTTGTATGAATTAAGATTTTAATTTTTTTTTTGCTTTACTTACTCCATTCTGTGGCACTGATATTGGGCGACGCATTAGCTCTCGTGTCTGTTCTTCCGTATAGGTGCAGTGTATGCGATGCGCTTGCGACACACAAACAATCACATCGTATACGCTCAGTTCCGCCGCCGTTCCAGGTACTTCGGCATCAGCAGATAGCTGAGCGGTGCAACCCAGCTCAGCTGGTGATGCAACCGAACACATTTGTGGTGTTTGCGGTGTGTTTGGCGTACCCGGCGTGCTCACACGTATATTCGGATCGTCCGTTGAGGAAGGTGTACCATTTAGCTCACGTGAACGTTTCGGAACACGACCATAACGTACAGCTGCAAGAAAGGAAAAAGAGCAAAGTTTAAATACTTGTTTCTATTACAAAATTTTCATTTAAAATTACGCATTAAAACTTTGGTGAAAATAGGTCTGTTTTCGTACTCGATTCAAGTAAGTTGAAGTTGCTTGAAAGCGTTATTTTACAAATTTTTTAAGCTCGAAAGAGAAGAATAACGTGCAAAATGTCACTCTCTATTTATTACAATTACTTGAAGTTAGTGCGGAAACAGACCTAATAACATAAAAAATTTAGACACCGAATGGGCGTAACACAGTGTGAAATGTTTGCATTCTAGCGAAACTTTATTAGAAAAATTAGTTTGGTCTTCCATTAACAAATTTTTTTTTTTAATTCCTAATAATGCAAACCGTTTGTATTTGCCTAATATCTACACCGAAAAAAATGTACGGAGTTAACCCAAGTTTTTTCACGAGTCAAAAAATTTTTTAAGAAGTTAAAAACGTTTTGTCGCCGTAAAACGCAAAATGAATTGCATCAATATTTTTTTGTTAATATTAAACTTTTTGCATGATACAACTCATTTTCAAAGCTTGGAGTAAATTAAAAGCAGTTTCAAATTAACTCAAATTAAAGGTGAGGAAAATTAATAGCACCAGCTCATATATTGATCCCCCTAGGGGTTATAAATAGATGTTTTGACATGAATTTTAAAAGCCATTTTTATAAATTTTTTGTTTTTTATATGGGGCCTCCCACAATAGATCCCCATAGGCGAGTTTTTTCGCGTTATCTCGTAAATATCAAATCACGGACATATTCCGCATACATGAAATATTAAATAAACAGAATATTTTTGATGAAAATTTCGTATTGTATTTCGTTTGAGATGCTATCTCTTTTTTACTCTCTGTTTTTTTTACAAAAATCTGTCTTATTCTTTATATTAAGGAGTTTCCCTCCTGTACTGTATACACACTATACCGTATTTTTTTTTAACCTGCGGTGTATTTTTTATAGAACATTTTGGGAAACTAAACAATTTTATTAAATTTGGTATACAATTGTTGTTTTAATAAAAGTCAAGATACATACATTTTTTTAAAGGAATTTATGAGTTTTTGAACCATACTAAAGTCACATATTACCATATTTTATTAACGAAACTACATTAAACACTAATAAACAAATTTTTAATTTATGTATCACGACATTTAGGCAACCCTGCTCACTTAACACAAATCGCCTTGACAATATTCTACCTATATTTCTACCAAATTTAATTATTATAGCATCAATATATATCGGAATTTAGCATATTAAATTAAATGCCACGCCTATTTTTGCATTAGTATAGGAACACAAATAACTCATCTTTTAAAAACTTTCATAAACCTAGCGTTCACCCTGTTGGATAATCCTTACTTCATTTTGATAAATGCTTAAAAAAGAGCTTTTTCCTCATTCAAAGAACAAAACTACAGCAATAATTGTACAATCAATGCAAATATTTATCCCTTTTTTCAAATATGTTTAATACAAAAATCCCCTTTTTAAAAAAATTCCAGTTAAAATCAAAGATATGAAACACCTTTGAAACAAATTTTGAGAGTTGAGTGCAATTTAAGCTCAAAAGTAAAAAAAGTTTTGTTTTATAAGAAATTATAGAGATTAAAAACTGCCAAATCGTGGATAAGCTGCTCTGTGAGTATGGAGAAGAGATTCTGTTTTCGGCGTTAACCATGTCTTTCATTTCTTTTGTATTCAATTGAAATAAGAAATAAATAGAAATAATTAAACACAAAAAAAATTACGGGTTCTTTATTTGACTCTTTTGTGTGTGAGTTTGTTTATTTTTAAAGCTTTATGCTACATTTAAATGAGTTGATTCTAGTTTTTTTTGAGTGAACTCAAAATTTAAAAATTCTCAATTTCTTAACCTTAAAACAACTCAAAACGGAGTCAGAACGACTTTTCAAACAAATCCAATTTTTAAAGTAAATTGAACACACAAACGAAAAGAGTTAAATTGACTCAAAATATGACTTTATTTACTCTGCTTTTTTTTGGGTGTACACTGCGTTCATAAACTATAGCACAATTTATGTATTTTAAGAAAACGTGCTGTAGCCAGGCTTGCCACACAGGAAAAAAAATGTTCTACCAAATTTACTAAAAAAATTTACCAATATGAAAAAGAATTTACCAAATTTTTCGTTTATGTAAAAGTAAATAATATAGATGTAGTTTTAATTTTTGAAAAAAAAATAATATTTATTAAACATTTAATTTATGAAAAAAATATAAGTGAACGTATACAATACGATAAAAAAAGCATTTAAATATTAAAATCACATTTTTATAATACAGTCAAACTTCCCTATAATGAATTCGCTAGTGACCAGAAAATTACTTCATTACATAGAAACTTCATTGTACAGAAATTATGATATTTTTTACTTTTCTTTAAAAGAATCTGGTACTATTTGGGCTTGGATTACACTTTTCCATTTTTCTTCCTCACAAAACCTTGTCATACATTTAAAAATTTAAACACATTAGTCGGTACGTTACTCAACATCTCCACAAAGGTTTGAAGTATGTCAATTGATGAAGAAATTCGTACCAATAGGATTATAATATGAACATGAGTATGCACATAAATTATAAAATAAATACCTAGGATGGCCTGAACTCCACAACTTTCCAGAACTTTCTTCACTGAACACAGTCAGCTGCTGGCAAAATTGCTAGTGATGGTACTTTCTTCTTTTTATTTTTCTGTAGGTATTTTCAACTTTTGGGCATTCCCTAATGTTTTACTTTTTCTCTCCACACAGTGAAATCAATATGCGTAACATAAAATGGTTTGAAAAAATTCATTATATGGGGACAAAAACGCATGAGAGTTTAATTTGCAGTTGCAAAATTTCTTCATCTTAGAGAAAGATTCACTGTATGGAAAAGCATCACGTTAAAAAAAACGGAAGTGATTTTTGACTTGGATTACCAAATTTGCAAATCTCTCTGAATTGGGTGAGGTTTTTGTAAGCAAGTTTTTTTAGAAGAGCTTAAAATAACATAAGTTTATTTTTCAAGTGATCAAATTGAAAAATCTTCTCTGGTTTTTTTTTATTAGGCTTTTTTATCTGTCGTTACTTTACTAAAATTTCCATTGTAGTTTAATTGGGTAATTAAGTAATTGTCATTATGTAATTTAGTAATTAAAAAACAAATTTAATATATTGTCCTTTCAATGCCTCAACCATTTTTTTTACAAAACATTTACTAAACATTTACGAAAAAGAAAAATTACATTTGTGAAACAGTGCACACGATTTGATCATCATGGTTAATGAATCTATGCAAAAATTGCTTAAATTAATAAAACAAAAATGTTCCTCTTAGATAAATAATATCATCAAATAATAAGTTTTTAATAAGTTTTAATTTTTTGGCCATGGTAGACTTTTCTGTGGAAATGCCCATACATAACTTTGCAATTCAAACCTAACAAAAATTTATTAATTCAATTTGTTTTTAAATAGTTTAAAAGTATTTATCTCTTTGTGTTAAAAATAAATAGGAACTTATTGAATATTATAAATTATAAAGCTTAAAAAAATTATTTAAAATAAAAGTGTAATAAAAAAATCGTTTCTTTTTCAACCACACATAACGACGCTTATTTTTTACTTTGTAAAGTTTTTTGGATAGCATTATGCTATTAATGGTTCTAAAATGTAACTTGTTTCGAAGCTTCGTGTTAATAAATGCAAGCTAGGAAACGTTATTTCTGCAGCAGCAGAGTTTTTTAACTTCAAACTTTATTCCAAAAATCTATTTTATCATAATCAATGCTAATTTCAAGGCTAGAAAGCCTTAGAAGCTTCCATTGAGTGACAACATTTTCAGTTTCACCATCTATTAAATAAAAAAATTTTAAATCAATGGTAATATAGAAATTTCCGATTTTGGCAATATAGTACTTGGAGTTAAAATTGATAGGCATTTAGTAATAATTTTTAGCAAATTAAAACAAAAAATAGGTCTAAATTAAAAAAAAACCGTTTTGTTGGAAATTTCTAATTTTTTTTATTTATTTATTTATTTTGTCAACCAGAGAAAATAACTCTTACAGACTACTTAAACATATATTTGAAGACTAAAAATATTACTTCAAGCCTTCAGCTATTATCTTCACATCAAAGCTAAGAAAAAAGGCGCACATTTCTTGTTTGGGACAAAGTTTTCTATCTTCGTCAGTTATTACAGTATAAGCGATTGAAAAATATCCTTTTTTACAAACATAAAATAAAAAAAAATTCTCAAATTCCTTGTTTTATATTGAAATAAAAAATGAGTTTTAGATATTTTTGACTATTGAACCATAAAAAAACTATTACGAAAAAAAAAATAATGGTTGCAAATATTGAATGAAATGCAATATCTACATAATTATTTATTCAAAATGTTGAACTTTTTAAAAAAAATTTGCTTGTACAAAAAAATTTATCAAAACGATGAAGAATTTAGCATTTTACCAAGTCAAAAATTTTCTACCAAAAATGGTAATATTTTACCAAAACGGCAACCCTGGTTGTAGCATGTTGGATATGGAACCTCTGACTCTTAGGCCTTTTCCACACTTGGTTAACGCAATTCCAACACAACTTCAACGCAACAACGAAAAAGTTAAAAAGCAATGCAACTATAAACCGAATGTTTTCAGACTTGCTTCAAAAGTCATGCAACATATAATAATTGTTATTATATAATAACTCATGTTTTTCGACTTCTTGCACTAGTTTAATATTTAACATATGCTCTTGCAAACTATTTCTTCTTCTTTTAGATTCTATAAGGAACTAACTAATAAGCTTATTTACCTTGATTAATATAAAGCCTACTGCACTACAAATACTTGAATTCACAAAACAAACAAACAGATGCAACGGGTCGCCGATGAAAATTTCGGAAAGCCGCGTTGCGTTGAACAGGTTGAGAACGAGTCGAGAACTTGTTGCGTGCAAGTTGCTTTATCTGAAGGTTCCGGTATAAATACACAGGCTAGCAACTTGAGTTGAGTAGAAAAGGCCTAAGGCCTTTTCCACACTTGGTCAACGCAACTCCAACTCAAGTTGCTAGCCTGTGTATTTATACCGGAACCTTCAGATTAAGCAACTTGCACGCAACAAGTTTAACACGCAATATGTTCAACGCAATGCGGCTTTCCGCAATTTTCACCGGCGACTTGTTGCATCAGTTTGTTTGTTTTGTGAATTTTTTTGTAGTGCAGTACGCTATATATTAATCAGGGTGAATAAGTTAACTATTGTAATTAGTACCTTTTTTCATTAATAGAATCTAAAAGAAGAATAAATATTTTGCAGGATAAATGAGCAAGTGTTAAATATTAAATTAGTGCAAGAAGCCGAAAAATATGAGTTATTATATAATTAAAATTATTATATATTGCATGAATTTTAAGACAAGACTGAAAGCAATCGGTTTACAGGTGCATAGCTTTTCAACTTTTTTGCTGTTGCGTCGAAGTTGCGTTGGAATTGCGTTGACCAAGTATGGAAAAGGCCTAATACTGAGAAGTTTTGTGCTGAAATATGTTCTCTTTAAACTGACATTTTCAATAGTTATTCCACTTGACTCTATTTATAAAACGTTATTAAAGCCTGTATAAACTTCATTGTTTTGTCCATTTTTTATTCAAAATCAATGAAACTAGAGCAGTTGAAATAGGGCTAAAGCTTAAATTCAAGAAGTGTGAGTGTATACGCATATAGTACGAATTGGAGAAAAAATGTACGACAGACAGTATTTTTAATACATTATTCTTGACGTTTCTCTCAATTCGTCATTCGTTAAGTTTCGATCAAATATGAAGTGTCAAAAACAAGCTTGAGCTCTTTCCTTCGCAGCCAATAAGAAAAGATAAGATAGTAACGTTGCGGAGATGTAAAAATTGGCACGATGTATGTTTTCATCCTTTTCCTACAATATATATCTGTCTATTCCACTCGCCACTTGTTTTCAGATTTTGAAATTAGACACAAAATGAAGTGTCATACAGGCTTAATATCTCTAACATTGCATTTTTTCTGTCTAAGGCTGCCCGCAGAGTAAGCGCCGAAGCAGGCAGGCAGGCAGGCAGGCCCTGCGAAGAAATGAGATAAAAATAACTTTTGTCTCGCTTGTTCACATAGTTTTCTTGCGCCTGTCTGCCTGCCTGCCTGCTTCGGCGCTTACTATGCGGGCTGCCTAAGGTTACAAACAGAGTGAACGCTGAAGCGGACAGACAGGCAGACAGGTACGGGCAAACTATGTGAGCAAGCGAGATAAAAGTTATTTATTTGCATGTTACTGCCTGCGCCTGTCTGAATCGGTGTTCACTCTGTCTGCTACCCAAGAATCGTTCATTTAGTATAGCACAAATGATTTAAAGTCCATTTTTTTCATCAAAAACAACAAATTCTTATAGATAGTTGTATAATACGAGTTTAATGTGTCAATTGTATGCAAAATGCATCGTGGGAATTTTTTGGATGAATTCGAGGAAGCTTCAATTATTGGTTTTAATGAAAAAGGTGCATCAATTGCCGAATCGCTGACAAAATGTCCTCACTATCGTAATTTACGGCTTATTCTTGATTTATGCATAAATCATGACCAAATTTAGTAATTTCGCCGTTTAAAAACTTTATGGCTAAAGAAAGAGTTATGGCTTAAAAAAAAAAAAACTAGAAAATCACAAAAAATGACGTAGATAATATTCTAAGATTCTTGAAAAAAAATACTTTTTTCTAAAAATGTAGTCTTGTGTATATATTAGAAACATTTTGGTGCATAAATTGTCCTTGTAGGATGTATGGTTTGGGAGTTATGACGAAAAAACCACATGTTTTTGGCCTACTACTACTACAAAAAGTGTTCTACAACTCCTAAACTACAAGAGATAGAGCAAAATGCATTTCGACAAATCCTGCCTTAAGGACGATATCATGGTGATCATTTTAATGCATGAATCGTCCTTGTCTGATATGTAGTTTGGATTTTAGGGCGAATTTATGGCGAAAGAATAAAAAAAAAATAAAAATTAAAAAAAGGACATATGAAACTAACATGAAATCCAATTTTTAAAATTCTTCCAAGAAAGCAGTCCTGTAGGCAGTAGCTTAACGAACATTTTGGTGCATACATTTTCTTTTTTTGATTTATATTTAGGTAGTTATGGCTAAAAAAAAAACAAGAAAATCTCAAAAAATGACGTAGGTTAAGTAAGAAAAGTAAGAAAAAAAAGTAAGATAAAAAATATTTTTTTCTAAAAATGCAGTCTTGTGTATATATGTATTAGAAACATTTTGGTGAATAAATTGTCTTTGTAGGGTGTATGGTTTGGGAGTTATGACGAAAAAACCGTATGTGGAAATTTCGACTTCAATCGCCATAACTACGCCATTTATTGTCCGATTGTCGCCGTTTAACCACGAAAAGTAATAAAATTCCCTACAAAAATCTGGGGCTTACTTGTACATTTTGGAACAAAGTTGATCCATTGAGGACGAACAAAGGTATCATCTTCTTCAAAGTGTTCAATTGGTATCGTAACTGTTTTTTTATTTAATTTATTTTTATAGTGCATCTGAATACCTTTCCAATACATTGTTATAATTGTTATTGTTATCTATATATATAAAATGGAATGTGTGTTTGTTTATTTGTTTGTTTGTATCTTATAGGAGACCAAACCTCTGGACCGATCTTCCTGAAATTTTCATAGCGTTTAACTGGGACTCTGGCATGATTAATAGGGTACTTTTTTCGACCACGCCCACTTTTACGCCCACTTTTTAAAATTATGTAATTGATCTTATATAGTTTTTAACAGATTTACTTCAAATTGTATACACATTATACTCCAGGCGAGGTAGAAATAAACATTTCTTACGCCACGACCCCTTTCACGCCCTTTTTCACGCCAAATTTAAGTTTTAAACTTTTTGTTCTCTGTACAAATTTGTTCCTTCCAACGGATTTTTTTTTATTTTGTAGTATATTGCTCTTAATACTGTTAACGTCGCCATATTACTGTGAACCACGCCCACTTCAACGCCCCCTTTTTTAATTCAGATACTTACTTCTACCACTAACAATGTTTGCTATACAAAATACTTTTTTTGTAATATGTATTTACCTAAAGTTTTATATACTTTTTATCTACAGGTAAGGTAGCCATAGATTTTTTTATTTTAGATTTTATAATTAATCTGCTTTCAATCTATATATATAAAAATGAATGTCTGTCTGTCTGCTTGTTTGTAGGAGGCCAAACCCTTGGACTGATCTTCCTGAAATTTTCACAGCATGTTACTGTGACTCTGGAAAGAATAATATGCTTTTTAAAGTTTTCATTGGACAAAGGGGCGTGGCACCTCCCATATAACCCAAAAATTTAAATCGCCATATTTTGGGCATTTTTTGACCTACGTCGATGATATTTGGTACATATGGTATTGGCATAGTTAGGAATACGTACCAGGACAAAAGTGGGTGGGACCACGCCCCTTTTTGGGAAAATTAAAAATAGTTTTATAGTTTTAACTACTGGACCGATCGTCATTAAATTTTCACAATAGGATATTCTTACGAAATAATAAATTCTTGACTCAACATCAAGGGCTTCCGAACCTCAACATCAAGGGCTTCGGAGACATCTGTTCTGCGTGAAATACGGTTACGAAGCGACCGTTCTCGAGCCTTGACATCAAGGGCTTCCGAGACTTCTACTCAACGTCAAACACGCATGCGAAGTGACCGATCGCTATCCTCTTTATCAAGAGCTGTCGAGACACCAGAGCAACGTGAGGCACAACGTCTACAAGATCGTAGTCGAAGAGCACAGCATCGTCGAAGCCCTGAATCATATCAGCTGATTGCATTCCACTACACATCAGAAATTGATTGCAGTGAAGATGAGTTAGTTGCCATTGCACCAAGTAATAAAGTTTGCCAATACTACAATGCCTAGAAATATAAAAATGAAGCACCTGGAATGTGCTGCGCAAATGGTAAAATTGCTTTACCCGAACTGCTACCACCACCAGAACCACTACTATCGTTAGTTTCAGGTAAGAACAAATAAATAATTTGCCCCTAAGGCATCAAAAAAGGAAGAAGAGGAAAAAATAAAATGATTATTATTTAAAATAATAATATTCCACTTCATAGGAACAACAGCGGATTCCCAACATTTCTTAAGCAACATACAAAAATACAATTCGTGTTTTCAAATGACATCGTTTGGTGCGACTAAAGTGGTTCGATACAACTTCATGCCAACATTTAGAGTTCAAGGCCAAATTTATCACCGAATGGGATCAATATTGCCAATTCCAGATGAAGATCCTAAGTTTTTACAAATTTATTTCATGGGACAAGCGGATGATAACGACCAAGTGCAACAGCGTGAGGGGGGTAGCGAAGCACACCGGGTTCAGCTAGTATTGTTATATTTGTTAATGTGTATATTGTGTGTGGACAAAATAATCAAAATTTACAAAACTTTTTAAAAATGAAAAGATAACTATTTTTTTTAAATGAGTAAAAGTAGGGATAAGAAGTGCACCGTAGATTTTTTATAGAAATTCTCCTGTTTTAAACAGAGGAAAAGATTTATCAGGTTTTTCACGCATTGAGCACTCATATACACGTAGAAGATACGCTTACGTTCTCAGATGAGCGAAGAAAGAGAAAACAAAAACGACTCTATTTCTATTTTCAGTTTGCCGCTCACATTGCGCTCTCTTCTGAGTGAGAGAACTGATCGCTTATTCATTAGGAAAGCAAAAGTGATTTCCTAATGAATCAAATTTGTATGAGAAATGCATGGTTTTTGACATTAATGTTGTATCGAATCAACAAAAAATGTATGCGAAAAGATCGAATTTCGACCATTGGCAAACTCTAGTACCTAACAAATTTTAAACCAGTTCAAAAACATTTCAAAGGTGTTTACAAGCAATAATAGCTTAAGTCGACTTAAGACAGAACTAAGTTATTGGTGTAGATATGTTCTACTCATATATCTTTATAAATACACAAAATCTGGAGATTCTAGCATGACCCTAGCCAAAGTTATGACACAAAAACAAAAGACCCTTTCATATAAGTCATATGGCAATTAAAAACTTTGTTGCAAGATTTCTCGAAAGTTTGAAATCAGACTTAAGTTGTTATCGCTTATCGACACAGAATTAAAGCTGTCGTAAAAATAACATATTGGAGCTTATCGATAGTTGCGGTAACAAAATAAATTCAAACATTTTTTATAAAAATTGAATTGTGTAAGCAGATAAACAACGACTTTTCCAAAGCTAAAAATATTAAAAGCTTTTTCTTTAAACCTTAAATGAATTATAACTTTAACTGTAAAGTAAATAAATTGTTTTCTTTCAATTGGCTTCAGTCATTGAAACTTTAACGTTTCTTAATTGTTTTTTAAGAACTTAAAGTTGATACTGAAGGAAAAAAAAACAACTAAAAAAAACAACATTACATCTTGATCATGCACAACTTGAAGCCACTCAAAAGTCTTTTTAATACTAGTGCTCGAACTCAATAAAAAAAGGACTCTTAGCGTGCGTCTTCAACAAAGTGCCAATGCTTCAGACTTAAGAGTTATTCACCTATAAAGCATAATGTATACAAATAATAACAATAACAACAACAACAACAACAACAACCATAAAAAACAATGGCAACAAAGTAATTGATCCCAAGAGCAATTGTCATATTATTATAGCAAAAAATGACAGAAGTTATGAATGTTTTTAAGGTTCTAGTTAAAAACTGCTGCTACACAGAGATAACAGTTAGCATAATTACATGAGTATAAAATGTCCACAATTTTTTTTATTTAGGAGTCTTACTTAAAATGTAATCCACCCTCGCAGAAAAATTCAGCATCCCAGTGGTAAATGGACACATGACGTAACCAATTATTTCTTAAATACAATGTAACTGCGAGGCCTCCAAAGCCTGGAGCCGAATTACAGCATCCGTGATCGAGCAAAATTACGAAGGGCACGACTAGACTATCAATCTTGTACAATTTTGCTCGATCACGGTTGCTGTAATTTGGCCCCAGTTTACATTTTTGAATTACATTTGTTAGGTCATGGCCGCTAAAACACTGATGACATCTACCTTACACAAGAAGCGACGATGGGAGTAGGTATGCACAAGATAGGAAAGGACAAGAAAATTGGAGGGAACAAAAAAATATATAATAAAAATCCTCTCTACGCCAAAAACACAACGAAAACGAGAGAGAACACACCGAAAAGAAGCAAACAAAAGCAAATGCAGCCACATATTATTTTCACAATAACACTGTAGGTAAATTTTCAACTTCTAAAAAGACACCAAAAAACGCTGAGGCACGTAAACTTAATTTTTGGTCGTAGAATTAAATGGCATACTCAGTTTTTACAAATCGGATTAAAGTCTCGAGCTATTCAGAATTTTGATATTTGACTTACATTTGACCTTCATGTTAAAAATTTTTATAGTTTTCTAACAATAAATTTTTATTGTCTTTTCAAAAATATCTCCAACGTGAAAATCGAATTAGCCTTGTTTAATCTTTGATTTTTCAAAAGTTAAGAAATTTCGCTTTTTCTTCCATTTGAACCGAATTTGAATGCTGAACGTAAAAACTTTAAAAAAATCTAAAAATTTTTTGCTCAAATTAGTGTTTGTATTTTATAAGTAGACTAAATTCTGAAAGTGTAAGCAAAATTGGAGGTGGTCAAAATTTTTGGTCTCCAAAAATAAGGAAAATATAGCTAAAAATGGGTCTAAAAGTGACTAAATTTCAAATATCTTGAGATTTTGATCTGATTGGGAAAAACTGAGTATGCCACTAAATTCTACGACCAAAAAGAAGTTTAGGTGTCTCGATATTTTCGTGTGTCTTTTTGACGTCCCTACAGTGTAATTTTACCTTTAATAGAGCATTTGAGAATTAATATTTAATAACACTTAGTTATTTTATGCATTAAACTTTGCTCTGGCTTAAACATAAAGATTTATAATTTTAACAAGCACACTTTACTGCAAAACTTACTGTTAGAAAACCCGATGTTGCTACACAGACGAATAAAGTCGAACTGCTGTTTGAACAATGAAAGGAAAATAGTGTGAATAATATTTTATTTCCGCTTACAGTGCTGCATTACAATGTCATCACCGATAAATTTTTACAAACAGGGTATAACATTGGTGTAACTAGTTTGGCGGCTTTTTTACATGAACTATATGACTGCCTCCATGGTTTCACAGTTCTGTTTTGATTGCATCAACAGGGGCTAGTGTTTTTTTAAGGCTAAAACTAGCTGCCTGATAGTCTTTCGTCATTTAGGTCATTTACTAATTATTGCGAATTTTTAATTTCGCCAATCAACATCTGTCCCCTCGCCACTTTGTATAAGGTCAATACCTTGTTTTCTTTTTTTGCAGCTGCCTTTAATAAATGAGCTGCTTTACGCATTTTGAAGTTGTTATTTTTGAGATTTTTTTGTTTGTTTGTGTTACAATATTATTGTTGGTTATTTAATATTGTTTATTACCATTAATTTAAATATATTTTTTATAACCAACGTGCGTGCGGTCATTAATAGTGTTGGCGGCTTATAAAAAGCATTTATTATTATTATACATATTTTCTTTGAATTTCATGTTTTTAGATAAGTTGTTTATCGAAGCATATACAAGATATTTGGCACAAATGAGATATAAAAATAGTTTTTTGAAAATTTGTATTTTCTTTTTTTAAATCTTAGGCAGATTTAGTTTTGTTCTCAATTCTTAAAATCACAACAATGCGTTGATATTCAATACAAGAAATTTTTATCATATCGTTATTAGCTTAATTTATGACATTATTAAAAATATTTTTTTTTCATAATTTTACCTAAATTTCAAAAGAGCAAGTTTTGCCTTTTGTTTTCGCACACATAAAAAAATGCTAATTTAATTATTTTTTAGTTAAGGCTTCCTAGTTGAATTTTTTCTCGTTAAAAAATGCGTATAATAAATCATTAAATTTGAACATCTATCTCACTCAACTCAGACAAAGCAATAAATGTTTGCGGAGACGCGTGAAATTTTTATGATTCTACAAATTAAAAGAAAATATTCCACTTTAAATTTTAAACAATTTATTAACAATGTCATCATGACTTAATTTTAATAAAAAAATAAAGAAATTGTAACGAATACTTTGCGTTTTTCTAAATTTAAACATGCGAAAATTTGCACAACTGCCAATCTGTGTGAGACATTCTTGTGCCGCTGTCTGTCCGTCCATGCGTTTGTCTAGCATTAAGTGCGTTCTTTTTCGGTTTGACATTAAGTGGACGGATTCTTTAATGTATTTATTTGAATATTGTGAATTTTTACGACCATGCATTATCCGTTGGTTTTTGTCTTTTTGTTTTCTTATTCGAGTTCATTAGCCGGTTTTTTGCTACATTTGTAGCGAAGGACTTTTGACAAAAATTTTGATTATGATGCATTTTTAATTGTTTTTTAGAAAGTCTATTCTTTTTTAATTAATATAAATTTTTTTAAGGCATTTTTTAGGTGAAACAACTTTGAATGCGAAAATTACGAAAGCATTTTGTAAGTAAATGAGGCGTGTTATGCGCCCATTTAGACTCTTAACATGTGTAAATTGCGCGTGGAAATTGCTTAATTATTCTTGAAATTCGAATGAAGAATGGACAAAATATTTCGAAAATGTATGGTAGTATGTTTCTTTGGGCTTTAGGACAAAATATTTTAAAAATGTATGTGAGTATGTTTCTTTGGGCTTTAGGGCAACATATTTCGAAAATGTATGGTAGTATGTTTCTTTGGGCTTTAGGACAAAATATTTTGAAAATGTATGGTAGTATGTTTCTTTGGGCTTTAGGACAAAATATTTTGAAAATGTATGGTAGTATGTTTCTTTGGGCTTTAGGACAAAATATTTTGATAATGTATGGTAGTATGTTTCTTTGGGCTTTTGGACAAAATATTTCGAAAATGTATGGTAGTATGTTTCTTTGGGCTTTAGGACAAAATATTTTAAAAATGTATGGGAGTATGTTTCCTTGGGCTTTAGGACAAAATATTTTGAAATGTATGGTAGTATGTTTCTTTGGGCTTTAGGACAACATATTTTGAAAATGTATGAAACTATGTTTCTTTGGGCTTTAGGACAAAATATTTTGAAAATGTATGGTAGTATGTTTCTTTAGGCTTTAGGACAACATATTTTGAAAATGTATGGTGATATGTTTTTTTGGCTTTAGGACAAAATATTTTGAAAATGTATGGTAGTATGTTATGTGTTAAAATTGCTGTTTATACACTCAGTTTTGTGAAATTCATAAAAGTAATGCTACTTTGTATGGGAGATTGACCGAGCATGGATACGATTTTGCCAAATTTCAAAATCAAATAGAATTTTAATATTCTTAGCATTAGTGCATAATTTTAATTATTGAAATTAATTTTTGTGGAATTTTAATAGACTTATCCGTTTTCAAATTATTATTTGTATGGGAGGTAGGCGTTATTTTTACACTATTTAGATAAATTTGAAATCTATGGTGAATATTTGAGACAAAAGCTTATGTGCAACATTTCAAGTCATTACATTAGTTTCTGTGACATTTAAAGAAATTTTACCATTTTGCTTAAGTCACTTTGTATGGGAAGTAGGCGTGGTCTTTCTACTATTTGGACCAATTTGAAATATATGGTGAATATTTGAGACTAAACTTATGTACCAAATTTTAAGTCATTAATTACATTAGATTTTAGAGATTTTATCAATTTGATAAAATCACGCTGTATTGGAAGTAGGCGTATTTTTTATCCGATTAAAATAAATTTCAAATATATCGTGAATATTTTACTTCAAAGCTTATGTGCAAAATTCCAAGACTCGACATTAATTTTTGTGGCATTTTTAGAGATTAATGTTTTGATAAAATAACTCTGTATGGGAGGTAGTCGTGGTTTTCACTCGATTTTGCTCATTCTCGAACTTGATCTTCGTTTTTTGAATATTTATACCGAATTCAATACATATACCAAATTTCAATATGATAGCTTTAAAATTGCAGCTGTTATCGTGTTGACAGATAGAAAGATAGACGGACATGGCTAAATCGACTCAGGAGGTGATGCTGATTAAGAATATATATACTTTTTATACCTACGATGCCTCCTTATCAGCGTTACAAACAAAGTGCCAAAGAGTGACCTTACTCAGTACGTTGGGGAGCATAAAAAGTAATTACAATCGAAAAACCAAGACAGAAAGAGAGACAGGAAGAGAAGAGCAAAAGTAAAATTAAATGAGCAAAATCGAAGGCATATGGGCTTAAGCAAAAGCAAAACCAAAACAAAAACAAAAGCAAATGCAAAGTGAAAACAAAAGCAAAGTAAAAATAAAAGCAAAAACAAAAGCAAAAGCAAAAGCAAAAGCAAAAGCAAAAGAAAAGAAAAGAAAAGAAAAGGAAAAGGAAAAAGAAAAGCAAAATCAAAAGCAAAACCAAAAACACAAGCACAAGCACAAGCACAAGCACAAGCAAAAGCAAAAGCAAAAGCAAAAGCAAAAGCAAAAGCAAAAGCAAAAGCAAAAGCAAAAGCAAAAGTAAAAGAAAAAGCAAAAGCAAAAAAAACACAAGCATAAGAAAAAAAAGTACAGCAAAAATCAAATGAGCAAAAGCAAAATAAACGCACCGTAAAGAGTAAAAGGAAATAAACAAAATCAATAGCAAATGCAAATGACCAAAAGCAAAAGCAATCACGAAAAATAGGGAATAGGTGTGGTTTCTAGTTCATGTTGAAGTTCCTACTATTTCTACTACTATTTAATAATATTTTATGCTACTACAGTGAAACTTCTCTAACTCGAAGTGTCACGGGACCAGAATTTCGATTCGAGTTACGGAAAATTCAAGTTATAGAAAAAAATATTATATAAATAATTAAATTTCTAACTCATTTTATTAAACATGTATTTAATTGTTTGTTAAATTACTCAGAAATTTTGTTCTGCATAATGCACACACATTTCTCTTTTTGCATGAAATTGTATAGATTCAATAAATGTCCTCACCTATTTTGAGAAGTGATTTCTTTCGAAAATTGTTAACGGTGGAATATCATCAACTTCATCATCATCAGGTTTATCACTTTTGAACAGACTTTAAGTCAATAAGCACCTTCTTGAATACTGTAAAATGAGCCACACTTACCTTACAAATTCAAAAAAATCTCTTTACTTACACACAGCACAAGATACAATAACTTTTATATCTTTCCACGCAAGCTAACAAAGATGCCATGCAAATTTTTTTCATGCTGTCGCAGCGCGATTCACCTGTGAAGTCAATTCTTCGAATTAAAACACACACAAAAATACTGAGTTATGGAGATGAATATGCGTGAAAGTCAAACAAATGAGATTTCGGTTCGAATTGAAGAAAAATTCTAGTTACGGAAATTCGACTTATAGATATCAAATTATGAGAAAAATGTCTTGAAAAAGCAAAAAGCACATATACTACTTCGAGCTATGGAGAATTTCAAGTTGGGTAAGTTTGAGTTAGGGAAGTTTCACTGTATTTTCGACTACTACTACTATTTTCTACTTTGATCTACTATTATTGAATGAAGGTTTAGTATGATGTGATGGTATGCTACGACAATATGGGATAATGAATTTTGAATGATAGCAAAATATGATATGAATATTTCTACTTCTATTTCTATACTACACTATTTTCTGCAAACTTTTCCACTACTATTTTCTCATATTTTCTTTTACACTACTTTTTATACTAACTACTATTTCTACTTCTATTTTATACTACTATTTCTACTTTTATTTTATACTACTATTTATACTACTATTTCTACTACTATTTTTTACTACTATTTTACTACGATTTGCTTTTTCTATTTCTACTTCACATTATACTAATATTTTATAATTTTATCCCTCTATTTTATAAAAGGTATGGAAGACTAGAATTTGGGATGAGAACAAGTTGAAAGAAGGATTATTAAAAGAACAAAAACAAGCTAAGGCAAGGGTTATTAAAAGAAAAAAAAACAAGAGTGAAGACAGGAATTTGATTAAGGTTTTAAACAAGGATAATGACAAGGATTAGGATAAGGGTTAAAACAGGGACAAAGAAACAAGACAAGGATGAGGAACTCTATACTTCAACGATTTCTTTAAACGCTATAAAAAGGATTAGCGCAGTGACTACGATAAAGATACGTTGTCACGCCAAAGTACATAAAAGCGTGTCGGGGACACATAAAACTTTATAATTTTTGTTTCTGATTCTATTTCATTGATATGATGGTAACTTTTTAACTTTTTTACACTGGCACAAAAAATTTTTTAATAAAATATTACTTTTTATTATAGTACAAGCTAATCACTTTAGCTCCCTTTACTTGTTATCTAGACCACCTGCAATGCTATTTTTGCCAATAAAACACTAAAGATTAATATCATTATGACGATTTTCGCTCTCCACTTTGTTGGCGCGCTTTCAGTGCCATTCAGGCGTTAATTGACCCAAATTAGTTGTGACATAACTACTATAAGCGCTGCAGCAGAAAAACAAATCAGCTATTTGCTAAAACTGCACAAAATCATTCTTATTTTTTATTTTATTTTTTTGTCAAAAACATTTCTTAATTAATGACGCGCACTAGTTCGTTCACACGCTCATTTCGTATTAAAAAAAAAGAAGGAAAGCAACATCATAGTGCTTATTTTTCTGTGAATTTGGTTTTTTTTCAAATTAATCAATGGTTATCGAACAGCAAACAAGTTGTTGACAAGGTAAAAGTTTGCAATATTATTAAATTGCTGTTTAGATGCGGACTTCAGCAGCTTTTTCACTTACTACGTTATAATTGATTTTTGCTATTAATTTCTTGATTCATGTTCTTTAGTTTTTGTAGTGGAAGGGAGCTCTAGGAGCTTAGGAGCGGAGTGCTGTGAAATAGACCGCAAAATCTAATGTGTGACAAAAATATTTTTTTGGGAACATGAGAAAAATTATGATTAGTTTCTAATTTAAAATATATGAAACTTTGAAATAGAAATATTTAAATAATAAATGATTTAGTTTATTGAAATAATATTTAATTAAGCTTAAACCGAAAAATAAATTAGAACTTTGAAAAACTTTTGACTTTCAAAAAAGTTTATTTTTTAGAAATTAGGGTGCTTTTTTATTTTAGATCTAAATAATTACGAATTAAGAATGGTAATGAATGGAATGGGACGAATTATGGGCTCATCTCAAACTGTTTGTTAGTGTTCCGACTACAACATTCACTTGAATTATTAAGTTCGGTTACAATTTACTCTTCCCTGTGTGACTTTTTAAAAAACGCTGTCATTTCCAACCATTCAGATCCCTGTAGGTATGAATTGTAGTGAAAGTTGATGGCTTATGTATGTACAAATTATTAATTGTATTGCTTTAGAAGCTTGTCATAAAAAGTTTACAAGAGTTAGTTTAAATGAAACCCGTAAAACTCTTGAGAACTATACAATATAGATCTATTCCGTGGATTACCGCTTGTTCCGTGGATTACCGATTATTGTGTGAAAGGCGGGTGAAGGGCGTGGCCAATCTGAATAAATTAAATTTTTAAATCTTATACTTTTTACAACTCGAGACGTTGCACTTGTATTATTAATTTTGTATGGGAGTTGGACGAAGGGCGTGGCAAATCTTGATGAAATTGATTATTATGTAAATACATACACTGCGGTGCAATACTATAGACGCACCTACTTTTTTACAATTTCCCTTTTCTGAAAAAATTTAAAAGAAAATCAAGGATACAGTTTAAAAGGACATAAGACAAAAACACGTCAAAGAAAGTATTTCAACTTTTTTTTTATTCTTATTCATTGTTATACCATAATATGCACTTTTTAGGCGGTGCACAACTATAGACGCATTTAAATAATTAACATAAAAAAACGAAATTAAAAGCTGTTTTCCAAAGAAATTACATTATTTTTCAAATTAATAATGAGTAGGGCCTCCTTTCTGCTGAATAAGCTCAAATATCCTGTTCGGCATACTCTGAACTAAGTTTACACGAACATTCTGATCAATTGACTCCCATGCGTCAATCACGCTCATTTTCAGGTCTGAAATGCTGTTGTATTGCTTGTTTTCAGCGTATATTTTTCGAACTATTATCCCCCAGATATTTTCAATTGGATTTTGGTCTGGGGAACAGGCTGGCCATTGCAAAACCTCGACATTATTCGAAGCCAGCCACGAGCGAGTCGCATTACTTTTGTGGACAGAGGCATTATCTTGCTGAAAAATTAAATTTTCAGTGCGGCGTCTTTCCAAATATGGAAGCAGATTTGTCCTTAAAAGTTTTGTGTACTCTTCCGAATTGATGCGAGTTGTTGGGAATGCCACCTCCAGCATTTCATTTGCACAAAATGCTCCCCAAACCATTAGGGAACCACCACCGAAATTTCTCTTTGAAAAATAGCGTGGCTCTTTACGCAAATCTCTCCAGTAGGTATTGAAACCATCCGGACCATCCAAATTAAATTTTTTCTCATCAGAAAAAATTATCTAAAACAAAAAAAATATTAACATTTCTAATGGTAAGTTATTGAAAAATAACATACTTTGTTCCAGTCAGTATTCATATTTGATCTTGCGAATTCAAGGCGGGCAACCTTATGGCGATGTAATAATCTTGGCATTGACTTCAATTTTTGTCGAACAATATGGTCACAAGTATTCAGCACCCGATTAACGGTCCATTTTGAGACGTTTAAACTTAAGTCATTTGCAATTTGTGCTCCGCTCTTCACACAATTACTAGCTGCATTAATTATTCTTCGCTTTTCACGCAAAGACAGCTTTTCTTTTTTTCCTCCTTTCTTATTTTTACCATAATAAATTGGGTTTTTTAAAAAATTGCGAACAACTTTGTCTGAGCGCTTAAGCCTTCGAGAAATTTCGCGAATGCCGACACCTTCTTCTCTAAAAGCGGAAATTTTTCCTTTTTCTATGTCGGATAAATATTGACCCCGTGGCATTGTAAAAAATTAACTAAAGAACTAACCAAAAAACTCGAAAATGTTAATATTTTAATGCGTCACCGGCGAGAACTCTCAAAAAAGTAAAGCATATCGAATGTGCGTCTATAGTTATGCACCAGCTTTAAAATAGAAATATTATTATAACGGTTCGTAAAGAGAAAATTATTTTGAATGTTGTTTGCTAAAGTTGCTAACGGTAAATGTTCTCTCTAATGTCTTTAATAAAATTTTGTTTTCTTTACATGGGCATAGTTAATTTTGTAAAAATAGAGTGCGGCTATAGTTCTGCACCGCAGTGTATGGGAATTTACACAGAAAAGTCTACCGTGAACAAAAAATTTAAATTTATTAAAAATTTAATATATATGATATTATCAAAGATAAATATTTTCATTTTATTAATTTAAGGAATTTATACATAATAGTATTTATTGTTATGATAAAATCATCTGCATTGTTTTACAAATGTAGTTTTTCTTTTTTGGAAATGTTTAGTAACCGTTTCGTAAACTTTTTTGTTTTATTAAAAATGGAAAGTATTGGTTAAAGGTAATGAAAAAATGGTTAAGAAAGGAAAGGAAAATATATTAGAATTGTTTTTTAATTACAAAATTTAATTACTTAACTACCTAATTACTTAATTACCCAATTAAACTGCAATGGAAATTTAAGTAACGTAAGACCAGATTAAAAAGCCTAATAAAAAAACCAGAGAACTTTTTTAAATTTGATGTTTTGGAAAATAAACTTATGTTATTTCAAATCCTTCTAAAAAAAATGTATACAAAAAGTCTTTCCCAATTCAGAGAGCTCTGCAAATCTTGTAATCCAAGTCAAAAATCACTTCCGTTTTTTGTAACGTAACGCCACCACGTATTTTGGCATATATCTTTAATTCGTTAAGGTCGATTGTAGTCATTATTTTTACTTAATATAGTGCTATTTAATTATTACGCAAATATAAAAATCCTTTCTACAAATTAGACATTTTCAATCTTTTTTTTTAATATTTCTTCGTTCAAATCGGCCGTAACGCCAGAATGGAAATGCCCATACAGTAAATAAAATATTAGTTGATTTCTTTCTTATACTTTTTACAACTCGATATGTTGCACTTTTTTCATGCAAAATTTACTCTTTATTTCCCTCTCTATACGATGGCGAAGGGTGTGTCAGAACTTGATTAAATTTTTATACGGTAGTTATCAGGGACCAAAAATAACAGTTATTTTCGAAATTTCTATTTAAAAAGCCAAATGGAAAGAGTGAGTCTATTCGATATTTGAATATAGCAATTTGATGCTTGTTAGCTAAGAAATAATAATCTTTAATGATTTTAATTTTTCTGATTTTTTTAAAAAAATCAAGAAATAATCGTTATTTTTTTGCCAATTTTATTTCGATCAAAAATAAAAGTTAACATTTGACTTTCATTTTTATGATCAAATATAAAAGCTGAAACTTGACTTTTATTTTTTGATCAAAATAAAAGTTAAAATTTTACTTTTATTTTGATGATCAAAAATATAAGTAAAAATGTTACTTATATTTTTTTTGATCAAAAATATAAGTTAAAATTTGACTTTAATTTTATTGATCAAATTAAAAATCAGATCAAAAAACTTTAATTAGTAAAAATTTGACTTTTATTTTTTGATAAAAAATAACAGTTAAAATTTGACTTTTACTTTTTCGATCAAAAGTAAAAGTCATATTTTAATTCCTATATCATCTACTTGCAGTCGCTGTTCCAGTCGCTTGCGAAATAAATGAAAACAGAATGTGCAATGATAAGCATATAAGCGATGATGCAATGAAACGATATGAAGATCGAGAGCAATGTTTTTATCTGTGTAAAATTTTTACTAAAATAGGTGTAAAAGAATAAAAAAATATACTCTATTAATTGTTTTGAAAATTTAAACTATTATAATAGTTAATAAGAAATTGATCTGTCAAATTTTTCATCTCTATTTTTGATCGGAAAAATAAAAGTCAAATTTTAACTTTTATTTTTGATCAAAAAATACAGGTACAAATTTAACTTTTATTTTTGATGAAAAAAATAAAAGTAAAATTCTTACTGTTATTTTTAATCGAAAAAATTAAATTCACATTTTAACTTTTATTTTTGATCAAAAAAATTAAAATAGAATTTTAACTTATATTTTTGATCGAAAAAAGAAGTCATATTCTAACGTTTATATTTGATAAAAAAAAATAAAAGTAAAACTTTAACTTATAATTTTGATCAAAAAAATAAATGTCAAATTTTAACTTTTATCTTATATCCATTGGCGTAGCAAGCTGGGGGAAAGGGGGCAGTTGCCCTCACTTTTTTAGCTAGATAAACAATTTAAGAAGAAAAGTTATTCAAAATATCAGTTTTTTTACAACGATAATATTTTTGTATTATATATTTTCCTCTTCTTTCTCTCTTCTTCATGTTTCATGTGAAGAAATTTAGGTGAACTTTTTGCACCACCATTTGTACTGCCGCCCCATTTGTACTTCCCCCCAGATGAAATTCGCTTCCGACGCGCTTGCTTATATCCAAATGAAATCAGTCAAAAAATAACGATTATTTGTTGACTTTTTTAAAAAAACTCATAACCTTTAAGGTCCCTGGTAATTACCTATGTTATTCTAGTAAATAAAAAGTTAGTTAATTTTGTTTTTTACAGTTTCTACAACTGGAGATATTGCACTTTTATTCTTCATTTGGTATGGGAGGCAGGCGAGGGGAGTGGCAGATCTTAATAATGTTTTCATATGGTAATTGCGTGAAACTAGTAAATAAAAAACTTAGTTAAGTTTGTTTTTACACCTTCTACAACTCGAGATATTGCACTTTTATTGTTATTTTTGTATGGGAGGTGGGCGAAGGGCATGGCCGATATTGATGAAAATTTGTGTGACGTTTCATGACATAATAGCACATGCTCATTTTTTTTTGTCTACGATGATTCCTTCTATTTGTGTCCCTCATCCTATTGACCTCACCACACTGTGCGGCATGTCACATGCCGATCTGCCTCCAACGGTACCGCATAGCATCAATGTTTTCTGGCACAACAACCGTTCCTGGGCGCGACCTTCAGAAATTTCTTCTTGTAGAGTGCAAGAGAATCAGTGTTTTTATAGTAGCGAGGTACAGTGCTTTATCACCAAATGTCGAATTAAGTTGATCAATGTATTCTTTTCTTGTTCATCCATGTCGAAAGTCGTAAAAAATCATTGCACAAAATTTTTTATGAAACTATGAAATTATGAAATTATTAAACACAATAATTACATTTAAGGTGTTCACAAGGTGTGCTATCACGTCATATTGTCCTAAAATTTTACAACTAAAATTTACAAGATAAATGAATGCAAATAAGAAAAAGCTGTTTGATTGCGACACTTCAATAAACATAGCTTTCAGTGTTGTAATAAATTAGTACTTTTTTATATGAAAGGCAACAATAAAATGTTTAAACTAGTGTAAAATCTTAGGACAATATGACATGATAGCACACCTTGTGAATACCCTAACTAAAACGTTTATGCTAGAATATATCAAATGGTCAAATGGAAATGTCAAAATCCATCTGGCAATGTTCATGTCTTTCTTTTGTGTTACGACAAGTCCAAATTTGCATGTGTGATAGAATGTGAGATGGTGTAAACAACGGAAAAGAAAGTATGTTCAAATCTGTTTTGATTTTTTTGGCATGTCGTATTACATTTGTATTTTTAGAATTGTTTCTAATTTCATTACACATTCTATCCCAGCAGAGATGCATTTTACCATAAACTTACTTGGAGTTTATTATTTCAGTGAGAAAATTTTAAACTCGTAATGTATTTTCAGATGTATTGGCAGAAAGAAGCGATTTTATAGCTTATTGGACTTCGGATGGACTTTGAATGCATGTACAACCGATGCGCTACACAAATTTTTAAGCTTTAGTATAGGGTAAAGTACAAAAGTGTGATGCGACTCTGTGAGATTGTCTAAATGGGAAAAATTAATTTCTTCATACAAAAATAAAAAAATGATAAAATTCGATTATACTTTCTTTCTCACATATCGTAACACACAGTTGGACAATGTGAAGCGGACTTTGGGCCGCCTACGAATATTTTTTTTTTAATTAACAAAAAGTGACTCTGGTCCAGAGATCTGCAAAGAATCACATTTTTGAATCAATGAGCCACTTACTCAAAAATGAGTATGAATAAGTATAAGTAGTTTCCAAAGAAGTCTGAATAAGTAGTTTCCAAAGTAGTACTCATATGTGATTGATTCAAAACATTCGCGCCAGCACCAAATTCTTAAAAATAAAAAAAATTAAGATTCGAAATCAGCGACCCCTGCACTGTTAAAGAATGTTTATATGTATTCTTAAAAATACATATTATTTGGTGGCAGCCCTTAATATTTAATTCATTCTTTACTTATTTGATTCAATTATTTTTTAAACAATCACATATGAGTACTACTTTGGAAACTACTTATACTTATTCATACTCATTTTTGAGTAAGTGGCTCATGATTCAAAAATGTGATTCATTTCAAATCTCTGATTTGAATCACTGAGTTGTGAACGAATATTACTCGAGTAAATAAGTATTTTTTAAGTATTCGTTGCAGATCTCTGCTCTGGTCCTACCTATTTAATTTTTGATTTCAGATTCAGCAAAATATTTCCATACTTAGCTAGTGTTTTGTTACTTTCAATAGGATGTTCCCTTTAAATGCAATGCTAAAATTTCACTGGCTATTTAACAATATTAAAATGCTTCTCTTCTCTTTTCTCATTCCAACTCCCCAATCATTCTCTATATCTGTCCATCATCTAAATAGGCAGCTGCTCATCCATGAAAATTAATCACTTAACCGCTGGAGAAAAAACCACAGCGCACATTGGCAACACTTAACAATATTAATTAAATTTCTTTATCTCTCTCGCTCACTCGCTCGCTAGCTCTTGCCATCAAACTTCTCCTTTCCTTTCACAAAATTTATCGCCATAATCGGATTTGGAACTGCATTTTGGACATAATCTTAACAGCGCTGTCCATTTGTGCCGCAGCAGCTGCTTTTGTTGTAGTTGTTGTTGCGCTTTTGCCGCTAGCTATGTGTTAGCCATAAAGTAAGTAAACTAGGTCAATTTCCGACCAGCTCTCTGCCCTCTTTAGTATCCTCTTTTAAAAGCATTCCCCACATGACCAACTTGATGATCATCTCCAGTGGTGCAACGCCTGCTTTATTGGTCAACCAGCCAGTGAACTCTTTTGTTGTTGTTGTTGTTGTTGCTCGTATTGTTGCTGATGAGTGCTTTTCTTGTTGTTTTTTTTGCGTGCTTTGCCAACTACTCGGCATTGTGACAGGTTGGTAGACTACGTTGCTGCTGTAGTTGTTGTTGTTGTTGCCTTCGTTGTCACTTGTACGCGGCTTATTTAAATGTTCGCTTCACATGCAATTCGGAATTCGTTGTTGGCCTCATTTGAGGTCGTTTGTTTGTTTGCTGGCACGTTCGCTGCATTTGCATTAGGTGGCAACGCTGGCAGCCCACACCGATGGCACCGTTTAGAAGTGTTTTTTTTTAATTTTTACACCCCACCCTATCGGCGCCTTTTTAATTTTTTTAAAATCATTAAAATTTGTTTCATTAGTTCGCAAGTTGGCCACCGTGTTGCGCGAGGCGCTTCTAAGGCGCGCATGCAGTGAAAGTTGAAATTGTTGGGTTTGTTTTTATTTTGTTTTTGGTTCGTTATCGCCATTTTGCTCGTATGTTGTTAGTTAGTAGTTTGTAGTTGTTGTTGTTTTTGTTGTTTGGTATCTGGAACATTTTGCAACAAAGTTAAAAGAATTGCGTGCTTACAAGTTGTAGTGTTGTTTTTGTTGTTGCTGCTTTTAAAACACCCACCAAGTTGTAGTATTTGTAGTTGTTGTTGTCAGTAAAACACTCATTCTGCACAATTATTCGCATTTGTGTAATGTATTTCTTGTTGTTATTGTTTGATGTTCTCGTTGTTGTTGTTGTTGTTGTTGTTGTAGCTAAATAAAAGTTGCTTGACCGACAAATTATTCAAGGGACGCTTTCAAACGCAACGTAACGCAAGTTGTATAGTTGTTTTTGTTGTTTTTAAGTCTTTGCTTAAATGTTGCGTCAAAAGTTTTTTCAATTGTTTTTAATTTTGTGCACAGGTTTTAGCCTTTGATAGCTAGTGCTTAAATGTTTGTTCCACTTTTTTTGCTATTCATGTTGTTGCTGCTTGGTTTGATTTGAAATTTCAAGTGATATTTTTCTCTTCTGTTTGCTGTCCAATCGGAAAAGTCGGCCAACAATTTAAACAATGTTAAGCAATGTTGTCACTGTGTCGTAAAACTCCACAGTAAAGATGCTCTGTGTCATCAGAGTTCAACACACTAAGTAGATATTGAGTATTGAGCCCATTCCTTTTAGTTTTAGCGCATAAACATTCATGGGGACAAAAGTGAAATCTCTGTGATCAGCTTCTTAACATCTTTTGATAAAATTTCCCTAATTTTTCGTAAAAAAGTTGTCTACTTCGTTGTATTGGCAATTTTTGCGGACTGTGTTTACCGCTCTACAATCTTGGTATTTTAACTTTTTTCACTCTACGGCCGCTATGAAAAAATAAATGAAAATGTCTAATTTTTAAAGAGGATTTTCTATATTTGCGTAGTAATTAAGTTGCACTATATTAAGTAAAAACAATGACAATATGGAGGTAATTATTTTGCTTGAATCAAGCAAATGTTTTGCTTACAAGCAAATCAGCAAAACTTTGCTCAATCACGGTGTGATTTTAGAAAAAGATTGCTAAATTGAAATCACTCCACTTATATTAAGGAAAAAGTTGTTATAAACTGCAAAAGCAAATTTCTACTTAATTCAAGCAAATATTTGCTTAGTTATTATAAGCTCAAATAGCACATTTTTACTAAACTCAAGCAAATATATGCAAAGTTATTATATACTCAGATAGCAAATTTTTACTAAATTCAAGCAAATTTCTTCTAAACACACGAGCACACGTTTATTTTTAATGAAGAAAATTAGGCGATGATTGGTTAATAACTGCGATGGTCGAATGGATAAGCCCATGCACTTACAATAATGCGGCCGAGGTTCAAGTCTCCGGATAATGATAATTTTTCAATTTAATTTAATGTTAATAACTTAGTTATTATAAGCTCAAATAGGACATTTTTACTAAACTCAAGCAAATATATGCTAAATTATTATATACTCAGATAGCAAATTTTTACTAAATTCAAGCAAATTTCTTATAAACACACGAGCACACGTTTATTTTAAATGAAGAAAATTAGGCGATGATTGGTTAATAACTGCGATGGTCGAATGGATAAGCCCATGCATGCACTTACAATAATGCGGCCGAAGTTCAAGTCTCCGGATAATGATAATTTTTCAATTTAATTTAATGTTAATAATTATATCACGTCAAAAATATGCTAGATTTGAGCATAAAATAATCAAAACTTGCTATTCCAATTTATTTATAACTAAGCAAATATTTGCTTGAATTAAGTAGAAATTTGTTTATGCAGTTTACAATAACTTTGATTAAATTTGATTAAATTCAAGCAAAATTTTGCTAAGTTATTATAAACTGGATTAGCAAAATTTGATTAGTTTTTGCTTAAATCTAGCATAATTTTGAAGTGGCTCAGATTCAAGCGCAAGTTTTGCTTAACCACGATACAAATTTAGCAAACAGTTTTCTACGTGAACAATCGACCCTAAGGATTTTAAGATATAAGCAAAAATATGTGCTGGTGTTACGTCACAAAAAACGTTTGACCTGGACTACAAAATTTGCAAAACTCTCCGAATTGCTCAAGACTTCTTGTACACAACTTTTTTTAGAAGAGTTTAAAACAGGGACCACAAATAACAGTTATTTTTAAAATTTTAAAGAAAAAAATCATTATGTAAAAATCACTGCACAACAGAAGTTAATGCACCAAAATATTTGTTTATCTCTTCATTATTCAAAATTATGAGGAGTTTAATATTTTTAAGTTTTATTTTTTTCCTCACAAAATAAAAGTTATTTTTGAGTTGTATTTTTTCGCTCACAAATAATAGTTAACTTTTAAGTTTTATTTTTTCCTCACAAAATAAAACTTATTTTCAAGTTTTACTTTTTCCCTCAAAAATTACAGTTATTTTTTGAGTTTAATTTTTTCCTCACAAAATAAAACTTATACTTGAGTTTTATTTTTTTCAATTACAAATAACAGTTATTTTTTTAAAATTTATATTTTTGCTCTCAAAGTAACACTTATTTTTTTAGTTTTATTTTTTCCTTCACAGATAAAGGTTAACCCATTAAACGCCGGCGTTGGTTTAAAGCTACGCTTATACTAAAAAAATCTTAAAAATCAACGCATTGAGCTTTTGACTTGAAATTTGGGGGAGACAAAGTTTAACCTATTGACTTTCAAGGTAGCTAATAAACTTTTGCATTTCTTAAGGGAGAGAGGTACTTTTGCAGTAACTGAAAAAATCGCCTTTCTTAGACATTTCTTGAACAGTTTACTAAACTTAAACAAAGCTGTTATTTAGAAAATTATAACTGAAATGTTAAGTTAAAAGATCAAACTAAAGTTCAACAAATAAAAGCTCCACTTCAAGTGATCTTTCAACCTTTTAAATACTTAGATATTTTTTTTTAAATGGTGTTGCTTTTAAAACACCTGATATGAAACCGCTCCAATACATTTTGTTTAGTCCTTGTTTAAGTAGAAGTTAACTGTTTTCTCTGAAAATACTAATTTGTTTTATTTTAGTTTTATTGCATTGGGTGCAAAAAAGGTGTGAGAGAAAAAATGGTGTTTCGAGAAAATCGAGTCTAAAGTTTTTCAGAGCTTGTAGCTCGTAAACTAAGGGTTCAATTTTGCTGATTTATTTTTAAAATTTATTCTGAAGTTTATTTCAGTGAATGATCAAATTTATTTATTAAATTTTTAGAGGTATATATTAAATTTAGTTATTTTAAAAAATCATGTCGGACGTTTTTTTTCGAAATACCAGAGTTTTGGTTTTTTCTAAACTTATAATTTGTGATCTAACGAGCAAAATACGCAAAAAAATCAATCATCGAAATCATCAATCCTGAAAAAAATCATCGAAATCGGCCGACGAAATCACATGTCGGCGGTTAATGGGTTAAGTTCATGTTTTAAATCACAAAAAACAACTTTGAGCTATATTCGTGTTATAAATTTCCAATCTTGCAATTTCTAACTATTTTGTATTTCATTAAAAAGCACTTGTGAGGGAAAAAATAAAACTCAAATCCAGGTTTTATTTTGAGGAAAAAAATTAAAAACAAAAAATAACTGTTATATGTCATATGGAAAAAAATAAAACTCGAAAATAAGTTTTATTTTGTGAGGAAAAAATAAGAATAAAAATAAAGAAATAACTAATATTTGTAAGGTGAAAAAATAAAACTTGTTTTTAGGTAAGAAAAAAACTAAAACTTGAAAAGTAATTGTTATTTCTCAGGAAAAAAGTAAAACTCGAAAAAACTTTTATTTTGTGAGGAAAAAATAAAACTTAAAATATAACTTTTATTTGTGAGGGAAAAAATAAAACTCAAAAATAAGGTTTATTTTGTGAGCAAAATAAAAAAACTTAAAATTTAACTAAAGGGTCCGCCATCTAACGTTTTTTTTTCAACTAGTGCTAATTTCGTGAATGATAACACTTAGCTCATGTCTGATTTGACAGATAATTAGTTTTATCCTTCCGCTGATATAAATACAACGCTGAGAAATATTGCGACATTACTTTGAAAATCATGGTAATGTTGCAGAATGTGTGCGAAAATTGCATATGGATTTTGGAAGAAGAGAAGCACCGTCAGCTCCGTATGTTCGTTATCTTGTGAAAAAAATGAAAGAAACTGGCATCCTCATCGATAAACCAAAGCGTGAAAAGCCAAAAATAAAGCGTACACCCGAGAATATTGCTGCTGTGGTAGAAAGGGTGCGTGAAGCGCCATCAACATCAATTCACCGTCGTTCTCAACAATTGAACATTTCGGAGAGATCATTGAGACGAGTTTTGCATAAAGACCTTAGTATGACGCCATACAAAGTCCAATTGGTTCAGGAGTTGAAGCCAACTGACCACCCAATGCGTTTTTAAAAAAAAAAAGTTATTTGGCGGACCCTTTATTATTACTAAGCAGAAAAATAAAAGTTGAAAAATAACTATTACTTAAGGATTTTTTTAATAAAACTTATAACAGTTACGGTCCCTGGTTTAAAATAGCATAAGTTGGTTTTCTAAGTGATCAAATTTATAAAACTTCTCTGGTTTTTTTGAAGTGAAAACTTCTTTTGTTGACCGATTTTTGGTAGAGGGTAAATCCTTGGTTTGCGTCATCATTGCAGCGAGTAGCTTTCGTCATCAAGGCAGCGAGTAGCATTCGTCATCAATACAAACAACAAGTAGCTTTTATCAATAAGTTTGATACTGATTATTACAGTGCTTCCACAACGTAGATTGTGTAATTACTCCAGTGCTTCTCAAACTTTTTCGATTTATTTCAGTGCTTGTCAAACTGTTACTCCAGTGACTTTCAAAAATGTTACTCCAGTGGCTTTCAAACTATTACTCCAGTGGCTTTCGAACTGTTGGTTGGAGTGACTCTCAAACTGTTGACTTTTTTACTTTGTGAAGGGTGTCACGGTCTAATTGATGTACTTTCGTTTCTGTATTTTGTAGGGTTCTTATTGTAGTGATTTTTGGTGCTTACCTTTCACTTTGTGCAGGGTGAGTATAATATGCCGCTTTAAGGTGACCCCAGCAACTGTCCAGGCAAGGCTGTTAATGCTTTAGGAAAACCTTTAATTGGTATTGGTATGGGTATAAAAGGGCCTTACTTAGTGTTAGTTGATGGTTATTATGAACCCGGGTTTCGTCCAGGTGTGGGAGAGTCCGGCATTCGTACGGGCCCAAAACTAGGAGGTGTTGGTGTGGGTGTTAGTGTGGGTGTTAGTGCTGGTAGTTTTCCAGTAAAGGGTGCCCCTTAAGGTATAATATACGTGTAAAATTGGAAAAACAGCAGCTTGTTTTAATACATTCTTTTGAGGTACAAGGAGTTGTTATATTTTTTTAAATTTATACAGGTTTTGTACATAAAAACAATTTATAAAAATATTTTTATAAATTTTTTTTTGCAATTTTCTGGCTTTCTATAGAGAAAGAAGAAAATCCAAAACGGTTCGATAGATAATTCAAAATTTATTGCTTCAATTTCAATGCATCTTATTGCATTTTGTTACTAATTTTCTCCTTTAAGCATCCCAACTAAATTCAAGTACCTATTTTTTAAAATTTTTTTTAATTGACAAAAAGCGAGCAAAAATCATTTTTTTTAAACTTTTTCCTCAAACTTTCACCATAATTTAAAAAAATCTGTAGGGGTTCATTCGTAGGTAGGATGCTCAATTAATTACCTATACTTGAAAATGATATTTGATTTGCTTGTGTAAGATACATGGGAAAGGCCATATCTATCGAACAGTTTTTGATGTTTTTTTTTTCATTTTCCTTTTTAGCTAAAAGCCAGAAAATTGCTAAAAAAAAATTTATTAAAGTAGTTTTTATGTACAATAACCCGTATAAATTTCAAAAAAATATAACAACTCCTTGTACCTCGAAAAATGTTTGAAAACAAGCTACTGTTTTTCTCTTTTTACACGCATATTATACTTTAAAGGAAATTAAGTGATGGTGAGGAGTCTATGGAGATAGAACGTCGGAATTTAAAGGCCCTTAAGCTGGGTAAGTCCAATATTTTTTTGGTTGGAAAGGGAAAAGCTGTAAAACGAGTTCCGGGACTGGTTCAGTCTAACTCTGCTGGTTCAATGGTGGTTAAGACCCCAAAAGCAAAAAACGATGTGAAATCTTCGTCAAAGCTTTTAGAATCGGCGGAGAAGGCTGTGAACAAGAAAGGTGAGAAAGCTGTGGTTCTGGCATCGATAATGTCAGAAAAATAAATTAATTTCGAATGATCTATTTAAAGTAGCACTCGAATGTGGAATGAGAGATGAGAATTTCCAGGCGTGTACTGGGGTTGCTAACCGCTATAAAGAAATGATCTCAGAGGTCATTCTCGAAAATGAGAGCCTGTATGAATGTCTGGTGCTGTTTCAGGCAATGAAAGATAGATCGTCTCCTGTTTTAGGCTTTCCAAGTAGCGCATTGGCGACCGCTCTTCCGGTGGCACAGACTGTTCTACCGGTTTCCTTGCAAGCTGCTTAGCAGGCAAAGACGGTTGAGACATGGTCCTTGCTTCTGCGCAGCAAGACAGCTGGTGCAAAATCAAAGGAGATTGTTGACACTGTGGCTAAGGAGGTTGGCCCCACTCTTGGAGTATGATGGTGAGGCTAAATGCAAAAATGCATTACATTGCCGAAATTGCCCTTTCAGGGGATTGCCATTGACGTATTTATTGATATCGATGGATTGTCGTATGTAGTAGTAGATGAAAATTCGTATATAGTAGTAAAGTGATCTGTGGCAGGACAGTGTCTGCCCGGTTATACTAGTAATTTATATATACACTGAGGGACATATGTGTTAAAATTAAATGAAATTGTGTTCATATTAAATAAATTTGTTGAAACATTTGCTTGAAACAATTTTATTTAAGTTAAACACAAATGTTTTTAAAGTTTAATTTAAAACAAAAGTTTTCGTCTTCAGAACAATGTTTTTATATATCCTTTCATTGTAAAAATTTTAAGTAAAATTTAATGCAAAACCTTTTATATTTAAAACAAATATTTTAAAACATAATTTAAAAATATTGTTTTTAAATTTAAAACAAATAAATTAAACCGCCATTTTTTCGATGTCATTTTTTAACTTTTATGAGTTTTCGAAGTCAGATTTGTGATCAGCGACCCATGGACCTCCCAAATAACAAATTTTTTGAAGTTTTCGTTTTATTGCGGCTTGAAATATTTGAAATATCAAAATAATTAATAAGTTTTTATTTCATCTTTTGTTCAATATTTGTAAGACTAATTCAAAAATATTTTCAAACAATCAAATGTAAAATTGGGGTCTCAGTTATCTTACAATAATTTTCAATGATTCTACTAACTTTACATAATTTTTTCGATTCAATCTCTGATAGTGACGTATTTTTTGTTATTGGAAGGCAATAATAAGAGAAAACTATTAAAAAAATAGAAATAAATTTATGGTTGAAAATTAAACACGCTTGTTTTAAGTGTTTGTTTTGTAGAAACGTAAAGGAATAAAATTTCTATTTTAAAATTTTTTGTTTAATTTCGAAGTATGTTTTTTTCTCAGTGTAGATTTTCACTTCTGTCAGCAGTTCCCTTACTGCGATCTTTTTTCTTATAATGATTTTAAGTTCCCTCTCGAATTTTGTTTATGCCTAAAACCAGTTAAAATTGTGACCTTCATGTCTGAACTAAAAATATATACGGCTATTTTTAAGCAACAAAGTTTTGGTAACACAAAATAGCGGCCAAAATAAAAACTTTAGACTTTCGCAAGAATTTTTTTAGAACAAAAATGTCTTATATTTCATTCTCAAATTCAAAGAACACTCTTAAATTTATTTCAGTAGGATCGGAGGAATTTTTGAAATAAAAAAATCATTTAATGAAATTTAGACAAACTCAAAAAATTTGACAAAAATCCAATAGCGTTCCTTCACTAACCTCTATAACAAAATATTTTTGTTGTTAACAAATTTTCATGCAAGCTTATAGTTTTCGAGTAAAAAATTTTTGCTTAAGGCTTAGTATGCTGTAGGAACGAAAATTTTTGGGCATATAACTCTAAACGCGAAGTTTAGGTGTAGGGACAAAATTTTTGTGTGGAGAAAAAGCACTTGCTGTTTTGGTAGACAGGTTCATATTTTTAATGCAGCAATTTTATATCCTATAAAAAGCAAGACTACACATTAATAAACTATATAAATGCAACAATAAATTTGTTAAATAACAAATGCAACACTTAAACATACTTGCAGCTTATTTTTTATTGTCTAAAGGCAAATTTCCGCGCCAGTTAAATGTATGGGCATATAATCGAAAGCGAAATTTTGAAATTTCAACTCTCCACTCACGAATGGAAATTTGGCAACATAGCAATAATTTTCGCTTCTACAGCGTACTAGCTGGCGAAAAAAATTTCGCTGCCTGTTCGTTGTCAAAAATCTCAATGTATTTCTTATGGAATTTTTTTTTTCGTTCCTACAGCATACTAAGCTTTAGCCTAAAGTTTTCGAGAAAAAATCATCAAGTTTCGAAAAAAATATTTTTTTGGACGTCATTTTGTTTTGTTTTAACAAAACTGTTTACTTAAAAATAACCGCATATATTATTTTTTCGCATATACATAAAATAAACGCATATATCTTTCGATTTTTTTATACTAAAAATCAGAAACAAGCGAAAGGACACAAAAAGTTATTTAAAAGTAAAAAAATGTAAAAAAGATTACGTTTTTTAGTGAATTTTAACCATCATTCTTGGAAGAATACCTTTAAAAACATAAGAAACAGTGGTTTCCGATTTTTTGAAATTGCATTCTGTGAGCGTTAATAGGTTAATAAGTTTGTACTTTAACAAATAAATGTAAAAAACACAAAAAAAAGTTAAATAACTTAATTTGCAGATTTAACCAAATACATATGTTGCTCGAATAAAAAATAAACACGAAAATAAATGAAAGATATGCTAGCTTGTTTGCATTAGCCAATTGGGCACACTGGGTCAATGTCCAGCGAAGGCTGATAAGAACAAAGTCACACAGAGACAACTTGAACTATTTGACTGTCGATCAAACAGCTAACCATGCATTTATTTGTCGTTATTTGTATACATATTTGCATACTTCATAAACAAAGAGGTTTACAATTCGCAGTCGTGAGTGCGCAGCACCTCAAAAAAACATCACAAAACTCTCTAACTAATGATGTGATCAGTTTCTGCTAGTTGAGCATAGCTGCGCCTTAATCCAACTAACAAAGAGTTAATGGGTATTAAATAAAATTTGGCTCTATCTTGCTAATACAAGCATTTACCGCTACGTGTTACCCAAATATCTAGCACACTTATTTTATAGCCTGCTTTCAACGAAAAAACATAAGGTGATAATCGTATTAACGAGCTAAACTTTAGAAAAAATAACCATTTCAGAATGGGTTAAATAGAGCAAATCTCTGTTTATTTCGTATTCGTATTCATTTCACTGAACTTCAACATCATGCCCATTGCCGAACCCAAACCAAAACACACACACACACTCACACCCAATGATATTTATGTGTAAATACAAACACATACCTTTTATTGAATATACACCGTGTGTGTATTTAAACTGGGTTAGCTTATAGTTTACTTTGAAATAAAATATAAAAAAAAACTCATAATTATTAGATGCTGTCGAAGCGCACTAAACAACAAGAATCCATTTTCCATGCAAAACAAAACAAAAACAAACCAGCAACAACAATAACAAAACAATGCCAACTAACAGATTTAATATCGCTTCACAAATGCGAACGCGCTACAAAGAAGCAGGCAAAAATGAGCTGCGATCGTTGACCCATGAGCGACCAATGCGACGAGGCCCCCCTGAATGATGATGTGTGTGTGTTTGTGTGTGAATTGTTTATGCTGCCTGTGTGGGTTGTCAATTTCTAAATGCGCTTCGGTTTGTGTTCATGCTCAAACTGGGCCTCGAACTGCATTAATGGCTTTTATGTCCACCAAAACGCTTGCAAAGCATATCGGTGTAAAAAGGCTTGAAGGTAAAAAAACATACATACATACATTATATGCAAGAGGGTACCACCACAACAACAACACACAAAGTGCAACCAAAGCCATTAGAAGGATAGATAAATAAAAATCATGAGTGGGTTGAAGGTTCCGAAACTATTATTAAAATAAATGCTTTAAGGGGTAATATACTGTCAAGAAACCAAAAACTATTGTTGAATACTTATACCTCTACAGAAAAGTATATATATTCTTGACTGGCATCACCTTCTGAGTAGATTTACTGCAATATTCTGTATCACAAAGCAGCACACCAACGACAAGCAAGACAAGAGAAGCTATACTTTTTTCTATACAAAATTCCATTGCTTCTCGTGTCTTGCTTGTCGTTGGTGTGCATTTTCGTTATACAGAATTAAGCAGTTAGTTATGTTCGTCTGTCCGTCTGTGATCACGATAACAGCCGTAATTTTAGAGATATCGAGCGAACTTCAATATAAAAGCTATATATTCAAAAATACAGATCAAGTTCGAAAATAAGTCAAATCGGATTAAAGCCACGTCTATCTCGCAAACATACCTCGATACATATTTTGTTATGAATCTATAGTCTTACTGCATTTTAAAGACTCTGTCCCAGTGAACCAAAACTATCTTTTTTGAATTAATTTATGAACCTTTTCGGGTAGAAAAGTTCATTTTCGGGACTCATAAATGAACCCTTTTGGACTCTTTCGTCCACCTTTTGACTCTTTCGTCCTCTCAAAAGCGAATTTTTTTTTTGTTCGAAAACGAGTTTAAAGGCTCTGTCCCAGTGAACCAAAACTATCTTTTTTGAATTCATTTATGAAGCTTTTCGGGTAGAAAAGTTCATTTTCGGGACTCATAAATGAACCCTTTTGGACTCTTTCGTCCATCTTTTGACTCTTTCGTCCTCTCAAAAGCGAATCTTTTTTTGTTCGAAAACGAGTTAAAAAACGAACCATAGAAAACCACTTTGTTTGCACTCACAAATGAAAATGTTTCAATCATAAATTGTCTTATTATTGCATATCGATAATATGCTATATTTGAATATATTTAATTGTAATATATCCAGGGCCGTCACTCGTTAGAATGTGAAAAAATAATATTTATTATTGATTTCTGAACTTATTCATGAATAAAAAATGGTTTTTTATAGGAAATAGTTTCCAGCTAAAGGGATAACAGAATGTTTGTTTTTAGGCTCAAATAATTTTGTTAATTATGTAAAACATTTTCACGAATTTTACATTTATTTTAAATAAATAAATAAATACAATGTAACTGTAAAATCACCTAAAAATTCCAGAAAATTGAGTGAAATGGCTTAAAATTTTACACGTAATCTTGACTCTTACTATATACTCGATGCTAGGAAATTGGTTGAAAAACACTAAAAATTTCGCCCACTTCCCACGCAAAGTCACGTCATCATGCACGATTAAAAATCTTGGACTAAATTTTAAACTTCTTTGGATTACATATAGGACAACACCAAAAAAGATTACATTTTAATCCAAGGAAAATTTTAAAATTTTTCAATCCAAAAATGATTAATTTTTAATCCACAAAAAGTTTAAAAAAAGCGATATAAATATCAAATTAAAATAAAAATTTACTCTGACCATTTCATGATTCGAACACACGTTCTCTGATGTGTTGGTCCAACACTTATCCACTCGTTCAACTCTGTTGTTAACATGGTTTCGCTTATTTTGCATCATTACGAATACAGCTAAGTTCCTTTCAAGAGCATGGGTTCGAGACCCAGCTAAATTAAACTGAAGTAGGGATAAAAACATAATACTTTTTGGATTAAAAATTTCTTTTAACCAAAGTTTGGAGTAAAACGTAGTCCAAAATTTTTAACCGTGTAAGAACAAAATATTAAAAAAAAATGTATGCTTAAGCTTGTATTGTACACATAAGCTATAATTACCCAGTAGGGAAGCGAGCGCTCCATTAGCATATCTGAAGCGCTCCAGAAAAACAGTAGAGCGCTTCATTTTCCTTGTGTATAGCGCATTTTTTAACATAGTCATGTCATCAGATGTATGCGCTTCGCTCCCGCTGTAGAAAATATAAAATCGTAGCGAGAGCCGAGCGCTTTGTTCTGCTTGTATTTGATATAAAAACGTAGCAAGAACCGAGCACTTTGTTCTCCTTGTAGTTGGAAGAAAAATTTAGCGAGAAGCCTTTGTTTCCTTTATAGTTAATATCGTCGACCTAATTGTAATACGACGTAAGTCAAAATTAGCTATTATTCATGAGGCAAAGAAAACTGTTTATAATTTGTATGAAGTTCATACGATAATGTATTGTTTCAAACGTTTTACCTCCCTTTTTTTCATACAAACATTAAAAACTAAATAAGGACATAGATGTAGTTTTGACCAATCTACCTAAATCGCTAATAAACTTTACTTTGCCCAATTTTGACATACATCCTATTAGAATTAGGGCGATAATATAAAAAGGTATGGATTCTTATGCATTTTATTTTATTTTTCATTTGGTGAAGGAAAAACAGAAAATATAGTTTTTAAATTTATTTTGTTTGACATTAAAATCTAATACTTTTTTAAGTGCAACGTTATCGTTACGAAAAGTGCTACAAATATAGCGCTATACAAACAGCACTATTTGTAAGGAGAATGAAGCGCTCTTTACGTGCATACAAGTAATGCGCATTGAAATTTTTTGCTGGGTAATAAAAAGGACTTCGAGTTTCAAATATTTTTGGATAAAAATAACGCCTTATAAACGTCCTTATAGACGTCATGAAAATAATACAACATTCAAGACTTCGAATAAACTAAAATACGACCGTGGCTTATTTTAACTTCAATCCTGTCGAAGATAATTCCTTACTAGTTCATTATATCCTCAGTTTTTCCTCAACTTTAAGAATTTTAATTGACCTGAGATATTAGTGTATCTGAAAGTTAAGAGACCTTTACCTAAAAAATTTTTAATCTTCGAAATATAAATTATAGATATAAAATATAGGTTTTATAGCATTCCTAATTCTCACTTCAAGGTTTTTTGATATGCGATGAAATGAAAATTTTTTTTATGCAAGTTTGTATTGTTTTTCGTCATCAGCCTTCCATTAATTTAGAAATGGCTTTAGATATAGATTAGACTTAATTAGATTAAGAATTGTTTTAATTATTAATTATTAATTTTTATCAAAAAAAGTTTTGTTTTATAATTCACATGTGTGAATTATAATTTCACTTATAAAAATTTAAACTTTTAAAATTTCACTTATAAACTACATAGTTTATAAGTCAAATTTTATAAAATTTAAGAACACCGAACCCGGTTACAAGCGTCTCTATTACTAACCTACCCACTAGACTGTTGACGTCAGGATGGTATATTTCTAAAGTAGGAAATTGAAAAAATATTTTTTTTTTAATTTTTCGATAATTTGTGTCTTAAGGAATATTTCCTTAAAAGGATTTTTCGAAATCCGAATTATTTTAAAATTTATAGCCATTCGGCAGTTAGACTGCCTGAAACCTAACTTAAAAACTTTGAACGCGTTTTTCTCGAAAGTACTTTTTCCAACACGGTTGACATGATATCTCAAGTTCCAATGGACCGATTAACTTAAAATTTGGTGTGGGCCTTTTTGTATATCTCTCTATGGCCCCTACTAGGATTATATAAATATTTTGTGTTTTTAATATTTTAAAAAATTCATAACTTGGAAAAAAGTCATTATTTGGTATTTTATTCATGGTCAAACAGTCGCCATGTCGCTATATTCCTAGATCGGGCTATAGCGACATTATTACTAATTACCAGAGCTCGGATTTTGATGACCTAAAAAACTGCAAAAATGACCTAAAAAAATGACAAAAAATGACCTAAAAACTGACAAAATTACCTAAAAAACGAAAACAATTGCATAAAAAAGTAACAAAAAATTAAGCCTTAAAAATGAAACATTACTAAGTTTAAATTTATTTTATACTAGCATATCCTGAGTATTTATCTAACACTTGTTTCATTTACCTTTCGTCAGTTTCACCACGCGAGAGCTTTTTTTTCATCGAAGCTATAAAAAAAGCTACTCCTTTGTGGAGAGGTAATGTTTTTGGTTGAAGGGGCTCTAGTGTTAAAGGAATATGTTTAAAAATTTGCATTTTGACATTTTTTGTTTTAAAAAAAATTATTTAAAAATTACACTAAAATTACCTAAAAAACCGAAAAATGGTCTAAAAATTGAAAACGTCCAAAAATGACTTAATAATCTCTAAAAATGACCAAAAAATGCCCTAAATCTAGTTAAAATTACCTGAAAACTAAAAACGATGAAAAATTAAGAAAAAATGTCAGAAAAACTTTTCGGAATTTGTGGAATTTAGGAAACATAAATGGACGTTTTAAATAAGAAGGAAATGCCTTAGAGGCAGCAGAAAAAAGATAACATATCATCAAATTCCTAGTCCTGCTAATTACCAATTCTTTTTCTTTTTTTCAGATGACTAGAAGGGTTAAAATCGTGTCAACATGGAAGCACCCTTTTTTTTGGCACCCTACTCCGCCAGCCTGTAATTTTTCCAGTTGTTAGTTCTTTTTCTTTTAATTTTTTTTGTTATTCAAATATTAATCAACACATTATATATCCATATAAATGGATACTAGAAATATTAATTGGTTCTTTTTTATTGACTGTCAAAAGAGGCCCGAAATTCGCCTCCAGAGTCGAATTTTAGAGTCTTTTCTTCCTGCATTAGAAAATGTCACCCTCCTATACCTAGGTCCATCAAATACATAACACAAAAACTGTCCTTTGAAAGGAAATTCGATATATCTATTCCCTATACATCGAAGAGTGGGGACTAGAAAACCTTTCACCCAAAATATAGTTTAGACCTAAATATGGAGTGGAGCACTAGGAACCACTCCGACTGACGCATTAGATATTATGTTCAACCTTACAACGCTTGATATGCTAGCTAAACAGGTGGCCGCTAATACAGCCATCCACCTAGATGCCACCTTCCAGTGGAAAGAAGGTATACTAGGACATTCTTGCATTAGAAAAATTTCTCCCTCCCATGCCTAGAACCATTGACTACATCACACAAAAACTATCCTTTGAAAAGAGTATCCATTCCCTTTCGAGAAGAGTGGGGACTAGGAAACCTTTCACCTAACAATGCCATTGAAATTTTTATTGACGAATCAAAACTAGATGGCAAAGTAGGTGAAGGAGTCTACTCGGAAGCATTCAGCATTAATTTAGCCTTCAGGCTTCCTGATCATTGTAGTGTATTTCAAGCTGAAGTTACCGATATGAAGACAGTTAAATACAGTTAAATGAGATATCTTCCATGGATATTTGCATACTATCCGATAGTCAAGCCGCTTTCGAAGCCCTAGGAACTGTTGAAGTAGCATTTGAAACAGTTTTCAACTTCCGCAGATCTCTACTCACCCTTAAGCGGTCAAAAGAACTCATTTCTCTTAGTACACAGAGCCAAAACAACCTAATAAAATAGAAGAAAATCAAAAAGATTTCTCTATGGTTTCCATCCAAGATTGTCTTATTAAAACCATAGAGAAAATCTTATTAAAACTGTGAGCTTTTTTTATTAGGCAAACCACATAATATTAAGAAGAATCTTATTGTTTTTTATAAGAACACTTTTAAAAACAATAAGAAAATCTTATCAAAACTTCTTAGTTTTTAAGAAGAAATTTTAGAGATTTAATAAGATTTATTTTTGAAATTTATTAAGGACTTAATATGATATCATATGATATCAATCAATATGAAATTGATTTAATAGTATTTCTTTTTAAATTTTAATAAGGAAATATTTTTAAAATAAAACTGAATCTTATTAACCTTTTACCTAGATATATACTTTTAATTGCCTGTAATATTAAATAAAAAGACATTTTGAGGGTTTATTACAATTTATTAGGAAATAAAATTTGACTTTGTCACCAAAATACCCGGCGCTGTCGAGGCTATTAAAGAAAGTGACGACATCCTCAATCTCCATTTTTTGAAGAACTTTCTTCGAGATTACTCCATAAATTTTTAGTAAAGTCGAAATTGAGTCACTCAAGCTCCACGACTGATATATGGCTTGAGTTTCCAGAATTTCAGCTTCGTCGAAAACAAGTTCGGGAACATAAGTAACATTATCCATTATCACATATTTTTATTTTAATTTAAATAAATTCAATCCATAAAATGCTCTTCACGAATTCACTTCACAATTATGACAGAAACCTAAAGCAAAAAATAAGTAGCATTTTCACCGTTATTACCTTCTTAAAAGGATGTTTAATAAGAAAATCTTATAAAAGCAGATCAAAAAGATTTTCTTATTATTTTAAGGTAGTCTCATCTTAAACTTTGGAGAGTGAAAAAAAAATATTTTCTTATTAAATTAAAGATTACTTATTAATAAGATTACCATATCATTTCATTCATTTAATAAGAAATCTTTATTAAAAAATGTTTGATGGTAGTTGTAAAATTTTAATAAGATTTTCTCTATGGAATTAAAAAGATTTCTCTATGGAAAATTTTTATTATTTGGTAGTATTAATAAGAAAACCTAATAAAATAGCTCAATTAGGTGATCTTATTGATTTTATGTGGTGGTTTTTGGCTCTGTGTAGGGGTCCTTACAGGGCACTGCCTGATTGGCAGACACGCTCAGAGATTGAATATCCCCCACAACGAATTCTGCAGAAGCTGTAGAGATGAGGAGGAGGAAGAATCTACAGTACATTTCCTCTACACTTGCCCAGTGCTGGCTCAAAAATGCTTCCTTCACTTAGGCAACTGGCTTTTCCATGACTATGACGAACTCTCGGAATCTTCGGTATACCGACTCCTAGGCTTAGTAAACAGCTTAAATTGATTTAAATAGAGAAAGGAAAAATTAACCCTTGGCATCACAATGGGGCTCATGGGCCCAAGTGTGTCTCGTTTGAGGCAGTCTCACTAACCTAACCTAATCTAGAGTCTTTTCTATATATGATATATGCTTGTGTGTATTATTTAGCATTAAATACTGTCGCAAATGAAACATAAATCACAAACACTGCAAGAATTTAATAAAATTGCATTGTAAGGTGATTCGACGCAAGGCTTGTATATTTTTATGGGAATTTTTTTATCTCTATGCAAGTAAATTTTAAAATGTGTATTAGGCGAAAATTTATTTCTTGGTTTTTGGTGTTTTTTTTTATTATTTTTTACCCTATACTAACTAAAATCAGAAATATTTTTTTTAATTACTGAAGTAATTTTAAATGAGTAATATAGTTTTATAGATTTTTTATGATTTTTTTGTGTTCGAAATGCTAAAAACAGGCACTTTGAGCATTTTCGAAAAAAAGTCAAGTTTCAACAGCTATAAATTTTTGATCCATATTTTGGTTTTTTGTTATTTTTTGCAAAAAATAGGTTATGACTATGCCATAGCCACCCGTGATTTCGTTTTCTTTTAAATTTGCATTTTTTAATTTTTGGAGATTTTTTTCGTAAAAAAAAACCCAAACTCGAAATTTACAAAATGTTACACTACAAGTAAAAAATTTCAAATCGAACAAGTTATTCAACGTACTCATATAATATTTTGTAATTGCATTAAGTGTTGTTTTAGAAAACATTTCAATAACATTTTATTGCAATTTTTTCAAATTTGACAGTTTTTTGTTACAACAAGAAAGACAATGAAATTTCTTTCAAAAAGTATAATATCACAACTCTGTTATTTTTTATCCGATATTTATGCTTGATAGCTAATTTTAAGGAGCAGTTAAGTAGAAATAGCATTGCATACCAATTTTTACACAAAATTAGGTTTTATGTGCGAAAAATTGAGAAATATGTAAAAAATCAATAAATTCTTGATGTTTTTCCATTTAAAATAAAACGATCGACTAGCGATCACTCGGCGTACTCCTATCGAACTCATATTAATACATGTTGATTATTATCCTAAACGTCACGTTTTTAACCAGTCATATATTTGATTTTCGAAAAATTCTTGAAAAAGGCCAGTCTAATGTATGGTAAATATAAACTTTGGGTTTTAGTGCTGCATATTCGTAATTGCGTAGTTAATGCATCCTTGTATATTTTGTTAGTGTAAAGTAAAGATATACTCTACCCTTTTGCAATTGCTATGATGCAAGACCATTTGCACCGTATTGTGAACAGCCCTATTAATTCAAAATTGTTTAGAAATCCCACTTCTTTTCAACAACCTCAAAAACTTCTTCCACAAGAGTTGTAATCAGGGTTGCCACAGCCTAAAATTTTTTTGAAGCGAAGGGTTTTACCATAAACCCTAAAAAATTTCACATATAAGAAAAAAATTTCACATCCTCAACAAATGTTTATCAAATCTGATCAATCAAAAAATTGATTATTTAAAACAAGTTTTTAAGTATGCAACGAACATATAATTTATAGTAAATATATTTTATATATAAATATTCTATGGTTGCATGAGATGAATATTGTATCAATATTATGTACAAAAATTAACAAAAATCATAAAAGTAACTTAGTTACGTATATAAAAATGAATTGTTAATAGTTCTTAAAGCCTCAAAACTTTCACTTTTAAAGCTAAGAAACAGTGGGTGACCAAATTAATAGGGACAACCCTTAAAATGTAAATTTATCGTTATATTAATTAATCAAAAAATTACACAAAAGTTTGTTTTGTTGTACAAATAATAAAAACGCAAAATTGCATTTTTAACTACCTTTCATATGGCATGGTTTTTACTAGCAAAAGTTTTTCCAGTTCAACAAAAATTTCTTATCTTTTCTGTAATAAAAAAAAACACGCTACCTGTAATTTTTTGACAAAGTTCATTTTCTTCAAAATGTTTTTATATATTTTACAGAATGATCAAGCTTCAAGAATAATTTATGTGAAAAATGTATACCAATATCTCTTGCAGATTAAAAGCTATCGCCAAAAATCTATCAGTGCCAGTTATCGCTAAAAATCAATAAATCTAACTCACTTTCTGTGTGTTCAAAATATCTTTACACTTCGAGAACAATAAATTTAATTGTAAGAACTAAAGAAAACATTAAAAACAAAAAAAGACAAAGATGCATACTAGCTTTTTGCATCTAAAATGCATAAAATTTATTTATTTTAACGAACATTATATAAACAAGCCAGACCAAAAAAGCTCAAATTATTAAAATAATCCACAATTTAATATAATTTACAAACGTAATATTGAGAATTTAAAACGAAAATTAATTTTAACTAAATAAAAGTTAGTCAAAAATTTTTATTATTTTTACAAAAAACTAACTATGTGTCGTTTTTTGATTAATTTATGCAACGATAAATACAAATTTAAAAAGTTGTACCTATTAATTTGCCCACCCACTGTATTTTAATGGTTAATCGCACAAAAGTGAGAAGTGAACATTTTAAAAATTTTTATGTATTGAAATTTGAAACTATTACAATTTTTTTTATAAAATTTGTTTTTGTTTCGTCACTGCAAAAATTTACCAAAATGGATTTAAATTTCAGATTTTCACATAAAAGAAAAATTTACCTGTTTTAGGGCAAGGCTACTAGTTTATTTTTTTTATAAAAACATATCTTTTTCTTATTATATTTTAAACACATAGCTATAGAAATAAATCCTGGCACACACAACTCTTAGTGATTTATTTTTACTTCCTGAGAAAAAAATTATAAAAAGTCGTTAATTTTTTAGTCACTACAGCATACTGCCTCTTAAGCATCTTGCGCAAGTTGTGTTGCGTTGCTTTAAGTGCAACAACACGTTTGGTCGGTATGCTGCAACGTTGTGTTGCAACATTTTTAAATTAACGTCAACTCTTCGTGCCTATTTTTTATTTCTGTTTATCTAAGCCTCTACATTACCTTGAAGTGCAATAAATTCCATTTTTATTTTATATATGAACATTTTTTTATTTTGCTACAAAAAGTGCATTAAACCGTGTCATTGTCCATGACTTCTTACTGAGAAGATGAAATATAGTTTTAACTAAGCAAGATAATAAATTAACTGTGCTGGATTGATTTGTAGATTTTCAAAAATAACAGAACTGATTTCATTCAATTTTTTAATCAACCAAAAAATAGTTTATATTCCAATAATTAATAAAAATATTAAATATAAGAGCATTTTATTGCAATTACGAGTTTGAAATTTAGAATACGGGTATTCACGACGTAATGTATTTGTGATACAGTTTTAAAAAATTTACAGGATTTACAACTTGTTGTAAACGAACCTTCAATAAAGTTTTGTAGTTTTAAAATGAGCTGATTTTTGTACGTACTTTTGTTTGGAAAAAAAAAAAAAAAAAATTAAAATCATCATTTAACTATACGAAATCATAGAAAAATTCAAACGAAACACTAAATTAAATTATTGTTTATTAGATAAGCTCATAGCGTATCCGATAGCTTTCTATGTTGAGTAGAAATGCTTTTCCGATCAGCTGATCAAATACACAATAAAATTTACATAGAGTTCAAAAGGGTTTCGTCGTTGTTTTATTTTTGCTACGGGGTTGTATTTTGAACACTGCGCATTTCCTTTTTGTAATTTTGTAAAATTTACTGCAAATGTCAAATTTATCAAACATACACAATACAAAAGCAAATACACCACATTATGAATACCCCAAATGTTTCACTTTGGTCTGGTAAATAGCTTTGTGTGTTTCGTTAGTCACATTAGAGCACATAAACTCCTTATAAACTATATATTAAAATATTTAATACTTTGCATATAGAATGCGTAGAGAAGATAAAACAGGCGTAAAGCAGATAGAACAGGCGTAGAAACACGCTTGACGTGTTTTTGGAACAGCAACAACAATTTTACCATTCTGGTTGTCAATAAGGCATCCGAATTGAAAGAACATAGTTTTATAATGTAAATTTTGAACTGACCTACTACCATATAAGCCGGTAATAGACGGTTGTTGTTGTAATATACCCTGCTAAGAATGAAACCAAAATTACCATAAAAAACTCAAGCGATAGAAGACTGACGATGCTATCGACCACTTTGTAAATTAGATTCTTAAAAACGCTCATCAGGTATTCATTAAGTGCTACTTCCATAGCTGCTTTCCATGGTTAAAGACTTGCCGATTCTTTTTTATGATTCTCTTTTATTTAGTCTTTTAATGGTTTTTATTTAGATTCAATAGCTGTATATTTGGATAGCACCAAAGTATATCTAGAAGCTAAGGAGTGATTAAGTTTGGTCCACAACATGTTAATTTTTTTTGTTTAACTTTTTTAACATCGGGAAGTGACAGCAGCTATTTCTAATCACTTGAATGATGGTGATTAAAGCGTGTGAAAGACCAGCTTTGAACAAATGATATGCATAAAAAGGCGTTTTTGTTGTGGTTGATGGTTTTTTTTTGTTGTCTGTTGACCTTATTGATAAACTTATTTGCTGTATGTTGAGTTCTTTTGATCAATTCTTTTTGCTTCCACTCAATTTTCGTCACTCATGGCAGCAGCATGACTAATGATGACTTGATAATCATTATCCTATGGCGATGAACTTACGGTTTTTGTTTGTTGTAGTTGGAAATTTTTTTATGAAAAGTCTGATCTTTTGCTTATAAATTTTGATTGGTGAAGATATAAATTTTGAGTTATTAAAAAAAAGGCAATGTGGGTGAGATTTGAAAAGACTGTAAAGTTGCAGCTGCTACGCTAATAAAAGCAAGTTCAAATGTGAAAAGGTCAATGAGTCCAATTGTTAAATAAATCATGTCCGAGCTGAGCTGCTTTCTAATCTGACATTATTTTTTACTAACAATCTTAAATGCTAGTGCATACCATGCGGCACTTATTAGAAGTAACAGTAAACGAGTTTCTTGCCAATTGTGTGGGTTTTTTTTATAAGCAATAAATCCTTAATTAACATATTATTAGAAATATTAGTAATATTATTGATGGAATATAAGAGAAATTCTGTAACAGGTGTGAAGTTTTAATGCGCCGAGTTTTGAAAATGCAGGTTTTGTGGATTTTCATACTCGTTATAATTAGGTGGTGGCCGTAGACTACTGGTAGAGTGTGTGGTCCGTAATCTTAAGAACCGCGGTTCAAACCCCAGCTCAGACAACATTTTTTTCGGGGACCTTAACAGTTATCATTTTTTTCAATAAAGTCAACAAATAATCGTTATTTTTTGACTGATTTCATTTTGATAAAATATAAAAGTTACAATATGACTTTTATTTTTTCTTTCGAAAAATATAAGTTAAAAATAGATTTTAATTTTTTTGTTCAAAAATAAAAGTTAAAAATTTATTGGTAATTTTCAATCAAAAATAAAAGCTAAATTTGACTTTTATCTTCTTCGATCAAAAAAACAAGTTAATATTTGACTTTTATCAAAATAATCACATCAAAAATAAAAGTTAAAATTTGACTTATTTTTCTGATCAAAAATATAGATTAAAAATATGACAGATCTATTTCTTATTAACTATTATAACAGTTTAAATTTTCAAAATAATTACTAGCGTACATTTTTAAAGTCTTTTACACCTCTATTCATCACAATTTTGTCAAACATTGCTATCGATCTTCATATCGCTGCATTGCATCGCTAAGTTGCTTATCATTGCACATTCTGTTTTCATTTATTTCGCAAACGACTGGAACAGCGACTGCAATCAGATGATATAGGAATTAAAATATGGCTTTTACTTTTGATCGAAAAAATAAAAGTCAACTTTAAACTGTTATTTTTGATCGAAAAAATAAAAGTCAAATTGGAACTTTAATTTTCAATAAGTGCAAAACTAGCTAGTTTCTAAATTATTTATGTATTTTTTAAACTAATTATTTTTTTATTAAACCGAATTTTTAGAGTTTTCATTTATTTTTACCAAATTTTAAACATCTAGTGCATAGTTAAGATTAAAACTTATTTGCAAAATTTTAAGCCATTGTATTCATTTTTGTGAAAGTTAAGGGGAGTTTATTGTTTTCACAAAGTTAGTACGGGAGGTAGTTTTCATTCGATTTTTACGAAGTTCATATATGCATATATTTATTTGGTCAAATCTTATGTGTAAAATTTAAAGTCATTAGAATATTTTTTTTAATTTAAAGAGATTATAGCGTTTTGGTCACTTTGTATGGGAAGTATATACTGAATATCGTTACGATAGCTATTCAATTACGGATGTTATTGTGATCACAGGCACACAAACACACAGACAGACATGACTAAATTGACTCAGGAGGTGATGCTGTTGAAGAATATACATACTTTTCTATACCTGCCACACTCCTTATCGGCGTTACAAACGGAGTGACAAAGCTAATTTACCATTTACGCATTATGCGTGAGGCCATAAAAATGCCATAGTATGAATATTAAGGGGGAACCTGATCCAGAACTGTACATTTTTTTTCTTTAAAAATTAATTTAAAAGTTAAAGAATATATTTTCAATGTTTTAAGCTTAATAGAAAGTCTAAAAAGTTCCTAAAAAGTCAGTGAATTTATGAGCGCTTACAAGAACGAAAACTTTAATCGTGTTTTTCTCCTAAAAAAAAGGTTTTTTCCCGCGCTGTCGAGTGTAACTAAAAAAGTAATGAAAAAAATTGAAATTTTCTCAACGTCCCCCGTTGTGGGACACCCTTCGTATTTTTTGACAGAAAGCAAATATCGTAGTTTTCAGTATAGTCAAACTTGTAGTTTGACAGTACTCAATTATTTTGCAAACACCGAAGTGAAGACCCGCATTTGTTTGCTTGCATTGATCATTGAAAAAAATTCGAAAAAATCAACACAATGGTAACTTTCTAATTTTTTGAGAGTGCGATAAATTGAAGTGAATTAATTTAAAAAGAAGTGTTATGCAGTATTTTCATTGTATTTTGTGATGAAACATACATTTCTAGCATAATATGGACACTATTCCCAGTTGTGGGACACCTTGTTTTTTTGCATGAAAAGGATGCATTTGACTTACAAATTGTCAAATATAATCTTTGTTTATAGGATATTATATTTTTGTAATCCTCAAAAATTTGTACGCATTTAGAAGATGATGATTAACATGAAAGAAGTGCCATATTCTGTTGTTTTTTGTGCCATTGAAGGCTTTTATCCTTTGCCCAGCAATATTTTTGTTACACATATGACATGCATTCTTAGGGACACTGCTTCCAGAAGATATTATATAGATCCAATTTTACTTCTTCTAAGCCTTATCAAAAAGTGCTTTCAAGAAGCATTCTCATAAATCACTTCTTAAAGACATTCAAATAGCATTTAATATCAATTATTTTTTTATGTATATTTTAATTTTCCGTGCGATTTTTCAAACCTCCAACAAAACGCAACCACTTCCTACTTCAAATACCTAAATGCCGTGAAAATCGGGAAAATGAATATTTTACGTAGATTTTTTTAAACCCCCAACAAAACCCAAAAACTTCTCATATCCAACACTAAAATCGCGAGAAAATTGGGAAAAGGATATTTTCCGTGGAATTTGTTAAGTCCCTCTAACCACAAAAACCATTTCACTCAATTGAATGCCTTCCTAAAGTTCTCCTCAAAAACACCTACTAGAATCCTTTCATTTAAAGGCTCAAAAGAATCTTCCATTGAAAAAATTCTGGAAGCACTTCTAGAAAAGACTAAGGAAAGCATTACTCCTAATGACGTGCATATGTTAAAAGAATGCCTTCTGGGTATGAAAGTGGAAGGGATGAACTTTAAAACTTTCCCTTCCACTTACCTTCTTTTGGAAGCACTCTTTTTGCTGGGTGAGGACGACAAACAAACCGCTATAAATTTTAAAAAAGTAAAAAAAAAAGAAACTGAAATAAAAAATTAATATTAATATTTTGTACTGTAAGTATTAAAAAAATCCGTAAAATTCCGTAAAAACCCATCCCGAAAATTTATTTTTTACGTTGTTGGAGTAGCTGATTCATAAAAATTTCGACATAATTGAGAAAACAAAATATATCCGCTCGTATTTAAAAATCTGTTGTATCTGAGTAATCGGGATTAATATATACCTATGAAATAAAAAAAAATATTTTTTGACTTCCTAGTTTTTTTTCTATTAAAATTAAAGCAAGTTCAAAAAATGTGGCACAAGTTAAAAGCCACATTGATTTCTAGTCCTTTAAGCGTTACTTTATGAAAATATCTCGGAAATTGTGCTCACACGACTTAAAAATGTAAATGGGTTATTTTCACGCATTCGTCGTCAAAGGGTTAAAATGAATAAATTTTGTTTTTTTGCATATGTTTTGTGGTTTTCTTCATATTTTCCCTTTTTAAATGGATTTTTCAATGTGTCCCACAACTGGGTACATATTTTTTTGGCAAAAAATGAACCCTTCATAAAATTGTTCTGGATGATTTTTATTAAAAAAATTTTTGGACTCAAAAAAATAAAAGAAATAATTCTACTACTTTGAATTTTTTGTTTTATGAAAATATCTCGGAAATTGTGCTCACACGACTTAAAAATGTAAATGGGTTATTTTCACGCATTCGTCGTCAAAGGGTTAAAATGAATAAATTTTGTTTTTTTGCATATGTTTTGTGGTTTTCTTCATATTTTCCCTTTTTAAATGGATTTTTCAATGTGTCCCACAACTGGGTACATATTTTTTTGGCAAAAAATGAACCCTTCATAAAATTGTTCTGGATGATTTTTATTAAAAAAATTTTTGGACTCAAAAAAATAAAAGAAATAATTCTACTACTTTGAATTTTTTGTTTATAGTAATAGATAACATCAAGTCTGTTTTAAAAATACTAAATTTTCCACAATTTTTTTAAAAATATATAAATATATATTATAGCGATTTTTGTGAAAACTGCCTAAATTTTGACCAAATTCTGAAAACTGTTGCACTAAAAAAGTTCTCGAATCTAATAATCCATCTATTCATAACTTTGCGGGAACCAGGTACCTTCACTTTGCACCCTACTTTGGGGTAATAATTTCAGCTTGAGACAAACTTACGGCGAAAAAACTAGATAAAGCTCCTAGAATATGAGCTTCGAAAAAGTTTTTTTCTTAATTTAATTTTAACCTCCTTGTAATTTTGATGCTTTTTCACATTTAAATAAAAGCCGCCAAAATTAGTACCTATTAAACTGTTGTTTGTTTAATAAAGATGTATTTAAATAACATAATTTTAAGAAACTATTCGGCAGGCCGGATACCGGATAGTAACTCAATATCCGGTATCCGGCAGAATAGTAAATTTATGGAAACCGGATAGTTGCCAGCCTAAATCTCTACCAAAATCCTAACGTGTCCCATAACCGGAGACACTCCCCTCTATACATAGTGAAATAACTTATTTTAATGAAATAATTTTGTTGGGTTGATTCCAGTTAACTACAATTGGCTGGGCATTCCACAGCGCAAATTGAAGGAGTCAAGTTGGAGCAGCTGTAGTGTCGCACAGTGGTTGAGCCCCATAAAACTTGGTATATAAGTTGGAATTATCTTTTTTAGAACACACACAAAAATATTTTGAAAACCATTCCGTCAAAAATCTTAAATTTATGTTTAAAAGTAAAAAACTGTTTTCTGCCACGCCCACCACCCCTACGAAATTTTCCACATCACGTGTTTTTTCCAATTCTAACTTGTTACCATGTACGCATCATCTAAACAATTTGAATTATTGGTTTATAGTATTCAAAAATATTATTTGTTTCGTTTTTATAAAAACAGTAAAAAAAATCATCGAAAAAAGGTTACCGTCTCGTTATGACTACATGAAAATTGAGTGAACCTCATGTGTCTTGCCACAAATTGGTGCTGGTTGTGAATGTGATACTAGCAACAGTTGAAAAAGTAAATAGCATACTTATGGGCATTGTGATAAAATGAGCACAAATCTGTGGTCACAAGTAATAATGACTAAACTCAAAATATCGTAAAATAGCGATATGGAATTCTCTTTATTGCCAATTTTTGGAAGTATGCAGATATCCATTTTTTGCACAGAATTGATCATCACTTATGTCTGCACACATTTTGTTTGTAACGGTTCATATATTTCAATAAAATGGGTCGTAGTTTGTGCAATTAAAAAATATCGTTTTTTACGATACTTTGAGTTAAGTCGTTATGCCTTGTGACCACAGAAATATTTTCTAGCCATTGCTCATTTTGTTGAAAAAAAATTTTTTTCCCCCTTTTTTTTAAATTTAGGAAGAAATTGTTGTCTTAAAAAGATTTTTCTTTTTCTTAAATTTCTTAAATTCGATTTCTTAAATTCTGAAATCGAATTTTTACTGATTCGAAAAGCTTTATAGCATCACGTTTATAATCAAAATAAATTTGGGCAATCTTGCAGTATTTTATTTCAATATTTTCCATATTTCATAAAATTTTTTTAATCACTTAAAAGCACTTCTATTAATTGCAAAAATCAACTCACTTTTGGCAATTTACTATGAATTTCAGCCCAAATTTGTAAACATAGATTGCAAATAACGGGTTTTAAGAAACCAATGAATGAACCGGCAAATTCGACTGAGACCACTAAAATAACCTCTATAAATACCCTGGAATATATGTATTAAATATATCTTATATGCAAATTAAGAATAATAACATTTTAAACCATTTATCGTATTTAGCAAGTAAATGCTTTGAAAGTTTTTAAATTCCTTACATATATAACAAATTAATTTTATTTTTAATTCTGCAATTACTTTTTATTCTGATCACTATATATTGTAAACAGGATAAAGTATGTGACACTTTTGGTTAAGCAATCTAAAAGTACAAATCTTTGAGACTGGGCAAGTCCATGTTTTTCTCACGGATTTAGTTTTTGTCATATCTTGTGAATACAGCTCAAATGTGCTCACTTTTGTTATTTGAAACATTTACGTAAAATGTCAATAAATACGTTCCGCTGTGAGAACTTTTGAAGCAAAAAGGAATGTAATATCTTGCTAAAAAATACATTTTATTTTTTTTACCGTATCCACTTTAAATTTGATTTTTTTTAAATAGACGTAAAGAATGTGTTGTTTGAATTATGCAGAACTGTTTTGGAATATATTTTTAAATAAATAAAGAAGACAGAAGTTGGATATCTCTTCCCGTTTTTTTATGGTAGCTCTTTAAAAATATCAATTTTTTACATCATTTTTTATATCATTTTTGCATGGTTTGAGTTTGCGGACCTATAAAAAAAATCAGTTAATATTTTTCAAAAATATTTTGGGCTTATGCTAATTGGAAAATTCTTACACGATGTAAATAAAAAAATTTGCCGAAAGAGAACTTGAATTTTAGTATGTATTTCCACTTTTCAACCACTGTGCGCCGCCATATTGTTTTCTTTTTTTATGAAAAATTATAAAAATGTATGTATAAATTTGAACATCAATGCCAATATGTATGTAATTTCATGCAATGTTATAAATTCTCGCAGTTTATTATAAAAAAATGATTGAAAAACCTGTTTTCTGGAGCAGGTTCCCCCTTAATGTTATCTATGATTAAAATGCCGAAAGCAGACAAATATTTAACTGTCAACCTTTTTAAACCTTTTTTAATCAACCTCTAAATCACTTTATTATTACCACTACATTAAAGTTCGAGATAAATTCCCGATATTTCGTCATGAAAAATAAATATTCTCATTTTATTATAACCATAAATTGTGCCCACTGTTTATTATCACATCCAGGAATACAAGGCATAGCATCATCATCATCATCAACAAATTCAATTAAAGCAGCAACAACAACATTAACAATCAGATAAATTCTTGATATATACAAACAAACATAAAGGTTCAAGTGGCAGGCATTTTTGGAACTTGCAACGCAGTGAGAACTAGAACAACGCTGAGCAGAGGCAAGCTCTTGTGTGTGTTGCTGGTTGCTGACTCGCCTAAATAAATTAATAGCTGGCTGGCTGGCTGCCTGAATACTTCAACAGCTTTTTAACTTAGTCAGCGAAGCGGGATGAATGACCTCAATTTGAATAGAGTTCTTTAAAGTGTACCGTAGAAACGCCGGAATGCGGTGTGCAAGAGTATGTGTGTGTGTGTGTGTGTGTGTATGGTGGTGGGGTCGCACCGTTTTGACTGTGCTATGTTGTGGTCTTCCGTGTTTCTATTTACCGAGCTTAGATTTAATCATAATAAAAAAGTATGACATACTTTTTTTAATTCAATTACTTTAGGTTATTTAATTTTTGTCAGAAATTGCTACTTTTTAGCAGGAATGCAGTAATCTCTCAAATTTGTATAAACTACTGAAGTTACGCCAGTACCATCACTCATCAAAAAATTGATCTCCGCTCTTAGGGCTGTAAGTTTCTTTAGTGTGTGTTGGCCTATTTTTGTCTAATTTTTTTGTATAATTCAAATTACATGACAAAATGTTGACAGCGATAGCAACATTACCACCCCCCCCCCCCCCCCCCCCCGACATTATTGTGAGTCAGTTGACAACATTGTTAAGTAGTTGGTGAAAAATTAAATTAGTTACATATTCTTACTGATCATCATCATCATCATCGTCGTCGTCGTCATCGTTGTATTCATTGTGATGATCCAATGCAATACATTGTAGCATTTCCGCTAGAAAATTCATTTTCATTAGGGCTATTCCCGATTAAGGGCAAATAGCGTGGCATCGTGGCATTTGCAAAAGATGATGGCAAATATTTTCAACACAACAACAAAATGTACAGATTTGCATTTGCCCGACTGTGTCAAATTTGCAACACTAAAATCGCATTGCAAACAGTCGAGCATGGGCAACTCTATTTGCCAATCAATCAGCTGTCACGTTTTAACCAAACGCCGCTAATAAAACAAAATTAACAGACTCTGATATGGAACTCACATTGATAAATAATACACTTTGATAAATAATAATCAAAAACACCACAAATACTGTTCGTGTTGTTGTTTTTTCCTCCAAAACAGCTGTGAGTTTTGTTTGCAACAGTGTTCTAAATAGTGTGCTCACAGTTGATGGCAAATATTTGGTAGGGCATACATTTGCAAAGCTATTTGCCCGTAACTGGGAATAGCCCTATTGTATATATTTCGATATATGCACAAGCAATTTGCGGATTTTGTTGGTGTCATTGTTGTTATTATATTGCTTGTTCTGTTGTTGCATTCATTATTGCTGTGTATAACATCAATATTTTAATTATATTTAAACGTTCGCAATGAATCATTATTGCATTATTTTTTTTCTGAATTAAATGATTGAACTTTGTATTATCAAATCAATTGTACACAAATGGACCATTATGAAGATTAGATGATGGAATCTGTATTGTTTTATCAGCACTATGCAAATGCTTTACAATGTTGGCGTATAATATTGATACTTTAGTATTACTTTAATACTTTAGTATTTAAGAATTTTAAGAAAACACTAAAATCCGATTATGTATAAAGAAAAAAAAGATCTTAAGGAATATTAATACTAAGAATAGAACAAGATTTCACATAAGTATAATCTTCTTACGGTGTTGGGTTTTTTCCAAATTAAAAGTTTTATATATCTTAAATTATTGAATGAATTTTAAAAATTTTTACAATAAAACAATAAATAGCTACTAATAAAATAAAGAGAAAAAGTTTGTTTGCATTTATTTTGTGTGTAAACTCCTAAATTATTTGTCAGATTAACGTGAAACTTTTTCTGATGTGTTATGCAGCATATTCCAATTATTTATTTATTTATTTATTTGCCCAAGCAAGGCAATATACTTTTTCTAACAGGTTTTTTTTTCTTTCTCATCCTTTTCCTTGTTTTGGTGTACAAGTTATGCTAATTACTCAAGAATGATAGAATAAGAGATTACGCTTTGCGCAGGTTCGTTACTTCTGCTAATTGAGTTTGACAACCAGCTGTTCAGTTGACTACGTCACAATATTATATTTCTTTGAGAAACGTACTGCGATCGGTTGTGTTTTATTTAATTGTGGATATATCGAAGTATATTTGCGAGTTTTTAACTTAATATTTAAAAAATTAAGTGTGCAGCTGCTAATTGTAGTAACAGTAGCAAACAAATATTTTTCAGAAACCTGATGTTTGCAATAAATACAAAAATTAAACCAAGAAATTGTAGAAAACGCACGCAAACGAAAACAAAAATACAAAAATATATTAACTAAACAAAATTTGTACCATTATTTAAAAACTTGGAACTATAATTTATTTGTCCTTTCCATTCACAGGTAAATAATGGAAATAAAATATCTGGTAATGTTAAAACTACATCAATTTAACTCCTAATAAACATTATTATAAAATCCAAGTCGAAAAATAATGCTCACTGAAGTTGGTTTCTCAGACAAATTTTTTTTGACTAAGCTGCTTACTGGCTGTAATAAAATATTGTAATTGTAAAAATTATGTTTGCAAAGGAGTACTTAATAAATTTACCTTCTTCTCGTTCCAATAAATTGCTTCTTACTTCTTTTATTTAAATTTTACAAACTAAAATGTATGCAATTTTCATTTCTGTGTAGAAATCGTATGCAAAGTGAACGCTCTCCAAAACAGCGTTGATATTATGACGTACATGCGCAGAACGACAATTTTGTTGTACTCATTTTCTTGTCTTCGGCGCAATCTTTGTATTCTATCATTCTTGCTAATTACTGGGCTTGGTAATTATTTCGATAATTAAAAACGGGACTCAAATATGACGGTTTAAGTGACGAAATGTAAGAACAATTTTTTGAAAAACTTTTTGCAAAACACGCATTAAAAATTCTTGCCAAGTTTTTGAGGATAAGAAATATGGGTCGTCGGATATTGCAAAGTACGATTTTAACTTTTAGTGCACATTAATTTTTTTTTAAAAAATAAGTGAAATTTAGGACTAATTTTCGATAAAAAAAATCTACTGGACAGACAACTAACGCACCTTTCCAGCGATATATAATTCCTTGGTGCACAATAAGGTTTCGACCATGAACATATTGTAAAACTTAGTAAATGTTAGGTTCATGGTACTAAGCTTCTATAAAAAATTATTTAAATCCATGTGGAAAATGTTTATGTTATGCCAGTGGCGTAGATATGGGGGTGCCCGCAGGTCACACCTCCCAGAGCCCCCTTCCCAGAGCCATGGAAACATTACCAAATATCTCATGTTATTGTGAATCGATTCCAATATTAAGTTAAGCACGAATACAAATGTATATGCATAGTTCGAAATTCTTCAAAAGTTATCAAAATTTGATTTATTTCAGTGTTTAATCTTATATATTAATAAGCAAACATCAAATGTTGTCGTACACTTGTTCGATATTAATTTTAGAATATGGGCAATAAAACTTATATAATTCGAAAGGTACTGCGCCCTTTATGTGCAGAATCATTTTAGATTTTAAATTTATGACCTCTGACCCGAAATATTGATGTTGAAAGTTTGTATTATTTTGAATAAGGAATCTCAGGGCTAAGAAGAGGTAGAATAGTGAATGAGGTATCAAATGAAAGATCTGGCTGCACAGTATGATTACATTTAAGGATGGTGACCTTCGACCTGCAATATGAGCGTAAAAAGAGCATTTATTAAATAAAAGCCAAACTGTAACAGATGGAAAATTATAATGTAAGACGAAATTTTAGACATAAGGTGTGCAAAAAATACTTCCGACATTTTGCGCCATCTCTTACGGATACCCTACAATAAGCATTTTCTTATGTTAAAAGTGTGAATATATATTGTGATGGTGAAATTTCTTACAAATAGCAAATGATGAAAATTTTCCATTATTTTGACATGAAAATTATTGTGATAGCTCGAAAACTATAGATGTTTTCAGTACAACGTATTTTTGTATGAAACGTCGTTGGTTCAGAAATATAACGGTATTCGAAAGCTTTTTTGGTAATATTTTTCTCAGATAATATGTTACAAAAAATTTCCGTTATAATGACATCAAAACTATTGAGATGTCTCAAAAAATGTAGTATTTTCTCAGTACAACGTATTTTCTTGAAGAAGGGTCATCGCCTCAGAATGAGAAAAAAAAAACGATTGAAATTTCAAGTTTTGATTTTGCAAGCAAATATCTTGGCCATTTTTCAATCGATTTTCATCAAATTTTTCTTGGCTGAAATACAAATTAATTGACTTTGGAGAAATAAGAAAAGTTTTACCATTATTTCACCAATTCAATGTTTTATATGGTTTTAAAAATACCTCTAAAATATTCAGTTTTTGCTCAAAAAATAGGCCAAACGTTTTTGTTGTTGTAATTTTTTTTTTCTTACAAAATTTTCTTTTTTCACACTCTTTCATATGACATATCATTTATTAGCAAAAATTGCTTCATTTTGACACATAATGTAAAAAACAGTTTCTATCATCGAAAATCATGAGCTACATGCACCCTATGATTTTTTTTGATGAAAATTAAATTTTTCAAAATGTTGTTTTTATATTTTCTACAAAGTTCTACAGCTTAAAAAATAATTTCTGTGAAAAAAATGTTCAAATATTTCAAACCACTCCAAAGTTATATACACATATCTATGTTTCAAGCCATTTCGTTATTATATAAAAATAGGCGTAGGAGAAACAGTTCTTCCGTTTTTCTTAACAGATTTTGATAACTTTTTAAATAAATTAGAGTTGGGAGAAGAAGTTCACCGAATAGTTATGTGACCTTTGACCTGAAATATGAGCATTGAAAGAATATTTCTGATGTAAAACCTAAACTATAAGAAATGGAAGAACATGGCGTAGGAGGAAATTTTAGATTTTGATACAATGTAGGAAAATCATTTTTCACCATCTCTTACGGATACCCTATAATAAGCATTTTTTATAGTACATTTTTTTATTTTACAAATAGTAAATTCTGCAAAATTTTGATATAAAAGTTATGACGATATCTCGAAAACTGTTGCTCCTCTCGAAACTTAAGATTTTCTTAGTACAACACATTTTCTTAAGGCAAGGTCAATGCCTCAGAATGAGAAAAGCGATTGAAATTTTAGAAAGTTTGTCTTATTTTGACCACAGGCGATACTAGTTTATCTTAATCGGCCAACAATTACTAGAGATATAGTGACATATGTAGTTTCCAGAAATTTGGTGTTGTTTAGATTCAACTCAACAAGCCCATAATTTTTTTACCTACCTACCGGTTTTCGACGTTTCAACACAGTAAGGCTGTGAAACATGACATAAGGCTTCACAAAACAGTCATGTAATCAGGTATTAAAAAAATACTTTCTTAATTTTATTATATTTTCACGCACCCCTCCCCCCACACAACCAAAAGCTATTTACGCCACTGTGTTATGCATTTCACTTTAATTGTGTTCATGCATATATTTTCATATGTACATAAAATCTGGAGCTTCTAGAGTGATGAAAGGCCAAAGTAATGACACAAAGGTCTTGCGTTTAACCTTTTTCTAAATTGAGTATGCATTTTCTGAAAAAGAAAAAATTATATGCAAGAAACACAATTTTTTCCAAAAATGTCTTTCCGAAGAATCAAAATGACTTTGTGAAATAAAATTAATAGAGTTTTCTATATAACCTTGTTATTTATTATGTTGATTGACTATGATTTAAATACAAATTCTAAATGTTTGATAGTTTAAATCATACTTGATTTTAAATACAATTTCTAATACAAACCTAAAGCTCAATAAACGATTTTAAACTATCAAATAACTAGAATTTGTATTTAAAATCAAGTAGGATTTAAACTATCAAGCATTTAGAATTTGTATTTAAATCATAGTAAATCAATAAAATTAATAGTCTTACATATATAGTAGATCTCTGCACGGGTGGTCTTAAACCGAGTTTCCAGACGAGTGATTGATATTTTACATTCGTTGCGAACAAATCAAACATAACAGTTCAGCCTAGCATCGTCGGAAAAATAAATCCAAATCAATCGGAAACAGAATCGAATGAATGCATGATTCGGAAAATATGAATGCAGCATAAATACATGACTCGAACTTTATGTGCAGCATAAATACATGACTCGAACTTTATGTGCACAGGAACATAACGTTCGCTTCATAAATTCAGGTTGTAAAGATTTCAAAAATTTTATGTCAGAATTTCAAAAAGCTTTTTGACACTTTTTGATTATATACTCTTCGGTTATGCGATTAAAATTTTTTATTTTTGCGGTTTCGAAACTGGGGCAAACACTGGGTAAAAATAGGCGGCTTTTGACACTAGGGCTGCTACCTTAAAATTGTTAGTTTTTGCGATTTCGAAGCTGAGACAAAGACTAGGTAAAAACAGGTCGCTAATGCCAAATCATTGTCAGAACTAACAAATTTCAAAATTTATTTGACACAGGGTTGCCACCTATAGCGTTAAATCTTTAATGTATCATTTCCAACATGGATTTCTTTCTGGAAAATCCACTGTTACCAACCTTCTCGAATTACATCAAAAACTATAGAAAATTTTGGAAAAGGCATTAGCAAACGGATTTTAGCAAAGCTTTTGACGTTGTAAATCACAAACTATTCATCTAAAAATTACATCTTGTTGGATTTCCTATACCGTTGGTAAAGTGGATTTAATCTTACTTAAGTAGTAGAAAACAATCTGTTCTTTTTAAGCTCAAGAAATTACATGAGTTTTCTGTTACTTCAGGAGTACCTCAAGGAAGTCATCTTGGGCCACTTCTGTTTCTACTTTTTATAAACGATTTGCCATCTGTCATAATGCATTCTAGCATCTTAATGTTTGCTGACGACGTCAAACTTTTCCTTTCTTTTCAAAATGATAATGACGCTGTATTTTTGCAAGCCGACATTGATTATCTTCATAGCTGGTGCAAAACGACCCGTATGAACCTCAACATGAACAAATGCAAGCATATGTCTTTCTCGCGCAAACCACCAATTAAATGTACCTTCAAAATTTGATTATTTTCAATGAATTAGTTTCAATGATCTTGGAGTTACAATGGATCCTAAACTACGCTTTAATATTCATGTAAATAAAAAAAATAAATAGAGCAAATAGGACTTTAGGATTTATTAAACGTTGGGCAAAAGAGTTTAATGATCCTTTCATAACGAAATCCTTATTCACTTCCTAGTGCGGCCTATCTTAGAATACGCTTCAGTTGTTTGGTGCCCACGATACGGTTGTTGCATAGACGAAATTGAATCAGTGCAGAAACAATTTCTTTTGTTTTGCTTAAGCTATCTTTATTTTAATACTGATTTTCACTTACTACCTTATGAATATCGGTTACAACTCTTAAATCTTCCTTCTTTAGAAAATCGGAGAATTATGATAAATGCTTGTTGGATTACAAAACTTTTACATGGATGTGTCAACAGTCCATATTTATTGAGTAAAGTATATTTTAATATTCCTTTTCGTCCTAGAAGATCTTTTGAGTTACTCCACATGAACTTTTGTAGAACTAATTATTTGCAAAATGAACCTCTTAGAAGCGCTTGCGGTGATTTTAATTTTAAGTGAATCCATGACTCAATCAAACATAAAATTATAAGTTACCTGCAGTACCGTCGTTGATTATAATTAAGTTCTCTCAAACATATATCTGATGCATCTAGTGATATTTGTAAACACATTAATATCACAATCTAAATGGATAAATGGACCTAAGCCTAAAATGGATAATTTTGGTGTATGGACATCTAAATAATCTGAATGGACCTAAGCCTGGGATCTTCAATTGCCTTATAACTTCATGATGAATTTGATTACATGGTGACTACCGTAATGTCTTGGTTTTTACCTCCTGAAACACTACGTTAGATCGATTAGTAATACATTAGCATGAGTGGCCGATAAGACCTAGTTTGTCTTGGTGCCTTCGTTCGCAACTGGTTTTCTTTGTTTTATGAAAATTGGTTTGGTGAAGTTGACCTAGTTTGTCGAGTAACCACCCTGTCAAGCCAGGATCCCACCGGCTTCCAGAAGACAGAACGATACATATTATATATATACTTATTGGAGTGGTGTTTTATTGGGTATGAGACCTTGTTTGTCACACGACTCCGCCGACACAAAAATTGTTGCTAACTCGACCTTGTTTGTCTTGAAAATGCAACGCTGCTAGCTGTCTGATATTATCGATTTGACTTAACTTTTTTTTTTATTTTTATACTTTAATAAAATTATATACTTTAAGCAATTTATTAAAACTTTTTAGTTTGTTAATAATACATGATTTCAACCAAAATCATACTTTATATTTTTATATATTTGGTATTTTTTTATATAAGTTTGGGCTTTGTTTCAATTTGATTTAACTCATAAGCTTCGTCGATAAAAAAAATGTTTTTGTTTTTTCACGGTGGATTTAAATTAAATGGGCTCGTTGGGCCCCAATTTGTCGCTAAAATGTTAAGGAAAAGAAAATTGATATTTCACCTCGTATAAATTTAGTTTGATCACTTATACATTGGGCAAGACTTGAAATCAAGAATTTTTTAGTACAAAAACTTGCCAGTACAGAGCAAGTGTAATCTTTCGCTTTCGTCTCCAAAACTCACGTAAACTAACCATGATTTGTCCTACGAACTCACATTCTTGCTTTCAAGTCTTACTCAATGTAAGGGATCATTGAGTTGTAAGATGCATAAGGAGACAACACTTGTGGGACCTCCAAAGATGTCTCATCTTCCTAGCGAGCTCACCTGACGAATCCAACTTAGTTTTTTTTAATATGGAGATTTCACAACGTTTTCTGCATTTGGAGTCCTACCAACTGTTGAACCAGCAGAGTTAGATCGGATCAATTTTACGGAACTCCTCTTACAGCCTTTTCATTTCCAACCAAAATATTGGACTTATCCAGCTTTAGGATCTTTAAAATTCTACGTTCTATCTCCATAGGCTCCTCACCACCACTAAGTTGCCTTTAAGGGGCACCCTTTGCTGGAAAACTACCAGCACTAACACCCACACCAACATCTACTACTTTTAAGCCCGTACGAAGGCCAGACTCTCCCAAACCTGGACGAAACCCGGGTCCACATTTACCATAAAATAACACTAAGTGAGGCCCTAATACCAATTCCAATTAAAATTTTTTCTGAAACAGGAAAAGCCTTGCCTGGGCAATAACCGGGGTCATCTTTAGGCGTCATATTGTACTCTCCCCGCACAAAGTGAAAGGCAAGCACCAAAAACTCCTACACAATTCAGTAACGTAAGTAACCGTGACACCCTTAAAAAAGTGAAAATTCCAACAGTTTGAGAGTTACTGCAACAAACTAATCAGAATCACTAGAGTTACAGTTTGAAAGTCACTGGAGTAACAGTTTGACAAGCACTGGAATAAATTGAATCCGGAAAAGTTTGAGAAGCACAGGAGTAATTACACAATATACGCTGTGGAAGCACTGTAATAATCAGTGTCAAGCTTATTGACGAAAGTTACTAGCTGTCTGTATTGATGACGAATGCTACTCGCTGTCTTGATGACGATAGCTACTCGCTGCAATGATGACGCAAACCAAAGATTTAGCCTTTACCAAAAATCGCACAACGCGCCAAAAGAAGTTTTCACTTAAAAAAAAACACATTTTTAGCGTCCATCCTAGTCTCAAAACACTTTAAATTCTAACATAAGTTTTGAAATCAGCTAGCACATTAAAAATGTTAGCACATATACAAAGAGTATGAAACGGAAAAATACAATTTAAGGGTCAACTCTAGTGTCAAAACTTTTGAAATTCTTACATAAGATGCGAAATAAGCGACCCCTTAATACTGTCTGCACATACACAAAGAATATAAAGCAAAAAACACATTTTTAGGGTCCACCCTAGTACTAAAAAAACCTTTTTTAATTCTTACATCAGATTCGAATTCAGCGACCAGCGCGTCTGCAAAGAGTCTAAAAAAAACACATATTTAGGGTCCACTGCTGCGAGAACATAGCTGTTTTGATCACTTCTAAACCAAAAGAGATACATAAAACAGCAAATGCTGAAATATGGGAAAATATAAAAAAAAAATGACAAAAATCACATAAACATTTTAGTAGGCGCAGCGACGATATACGAAGTGTATGAAAAAAACACTTTTTAAGGGGCCACCCTAGTGTCAAATACAATATTTTAAGATCTGACCTCAGATTCGAAACCAAAAACAAATTTTGAAAAATTGTGAACTAACGAACTCGACATTGATGTACATTGTGGCAGAAACGAGGGTATCCGTGCAAAGGTTAGTATATAAAACTACTAGATGAAGTTATTCTGAATTTTGGGGATGATATTGCGAAAGGTGAGTGGATTGTCCCGCAAGATAATGCGGTAATTTATTCATCTAGCCTTTGAATGAATTAAATAATAAATGAATAATGAAAAAAAATGAATAATGAATAAAAAAGAAATAATGAATTAAAAAAGGAATAATGAATAACAAATGAATAATGAACAAAAAATGAACAATGAATAAAACATGAAAAATAAATAACAAATGAATAATGAATAAAAAATGAATAACGAATAAAAATGAAATAATGAACTAAGAAAGAATAACTGAAAATTCTGAAATCCTTTGTGAAATGCATTCTTTGTGAATATCATTCAAAAAATTAAAAAATTATTCAATATTCTGAATAACGTAAATGAATAATTAATCATTTTTTTTTTTAAATTAATGTGAATTAAAAACTTTATTAATAAATCAATTTCGCATTCATTGAATGCATTCTTATGTCGTTATTCAGTTCTACTTAAAATTCTGAATATGAATGCCGATTTTACAGCTCTGCTGAATATCTTTCCAAAAAATTTAATCGTATCAAAATCGGACTATTTTTGTAAACTCATTGTAAAGTCATTTGAACCCAAATTCAACAAAATAATCAAAATTTACCAAACTTATTTAAAAATTTTTTTAAAATTTAGTAAAAGTAAAAATTTTTGAAGCTTTGTTTTGGCATTTTTGGTTTTTGGCAACTCATATAAACAAAAAAATTTACCATACAAAAAGTTACTTTTTTAGAAAAAATTCCAGCTAACCTAAGGGTTAACATATTGCTAAATCCTTTCGTGGAGGGTATTACAATACTGCTATGAGCCAAGGAATATTTTAGAAAGAGTTTATAAAACACTTTTTTTTTGACCCGGCATAGTGTATATATTAAAGATAGATAGTCTGTTAAATTCTTAATTTCTTGGCTAGTTCAAAAAAATTTACTTTTTGCAGAGTTTAATAAAGCAAAAATCAGAAAGCTAAAATGATTTGTCACCATTTATCCAAGAAAATAATTTTGGCCACTTAAACAGATTAGTAACCCCACTGTGCAGTAACTGAAGTTACTGAGTCTTAAGGCGGATTCACTGACCAACTTCAGCAAGTTTTTTGTGACAGCTTTCTTGCTCTCTCTGTGGGAATGTGCCGCAGGTCGATTCACTGATATGTAAAACTTTCAGCAAGTTTTCTGTTTTTATTTGTCATATTCAATATTGCCAGATTCAATGCTTCTTTATTTTAAAGGTTCAATAATAAAATATGCCAGTTTCAACTCAAGAAACTTCATTCTGGCAACACTGCTCAAAAAGATTCAGCAAGAAAATTGAAATTAAGTTAATCAAGTCAAAGAGAGTGCAGTAAGATTTTGTTACTCTCTCATTGAGTGTGGAGAGAGATAGAGAACAAAAATTTTCAAAACTTCATATAAAAAAAAACTTGAAAAACTTGCTGAAGGTGGTCAGTCAATCCGGCTTTAGGTTGCAAACAGAGTGAACGCCGAAGCGGACAGGCAGGCAGACAGGTGCAGACAAACTATGTGTACAGGCGAGACAAGAGTTATTTCTATCTCGTTTCTTTGCATGTTACTGCCTGCGCCTGTCTGCCTGCCTGTCTGAATCGGCGTTCACTCTGTCCGCAACCTTAAGCGTTGGACGCTAAGGGTTAATTTTAATTACAGTTAAAACAATAATAGCAGTAAAAATATTAAAAATGAGTTAAGTGATGAACAGAATAAAATTATCACTCACTTTTATCACTCAGTGATATGCTATCGCAAAGCAGACTGTTGGGCAGATCGCACTGCATGGTTGTGGACTGCATGGTCCTTGTCGATAGTAGCGATGAGGATGGATAATCCACATAATATAGGCTGCTTTGGGTATCCACGTTTACACAAAAACACACAACACTTGGACGAGTAACAAGGAATACTAATAAAAAAAAAATACGTTTAGAAGAATGGACAATGAAGTCGTCTCAGCTTAAATTCGTGGTGTCTTATTGTTATTTTTTTCTTTTATCCTTCCTCGTTTATTCAAGCGTATTTTGCTTAATTTTCAATGCAAATATTTGGTGCTGTTTGGCAGCAGCGTTGATCGATGGATGATGATGATGATGCACTTCACTTCCTTTTTGGCGATTTTTCACGTTTATTTAAACTTTATGATAATTAGATTCCATTCACTTTTTGTTTTATTGTTTTTTTTTTTGTTATTTTAATTTTTTTCACGGCTGCTAAATTTGGTAACAACGGCAACAAAAGCTCATTATTTTGCATTAATAATCGTCGTTGGCTTTTATTTAAAGACAGCAACAACAACAAAAACAGTGGCGGTGTTAAAACAAGCCATTGACACCAACAACAAAAAACAGCAGATGATAAAAAAGTCAATGCATTAAAATATTGAACGAGCTGCTGTTGCGCGCATTTCTTCCGCCTCAAAGAATTTAGCTATTTTAAAATGTATCTTACTATAAACACACACATAGTAGCTGGTTGCTAAATGCTGAGATACTCCATTTAGATAAGCGATAAATTCAATTAATTTACGCGTGTAGCAAGTAAATATTTCGCAAAATACAAGAGCAGCAAAAGAAAAAAAAAAAAAACTAAACTAGAACGCGATCTCGATTGCGAACACAAGCTATAAAAGATCATTGATCTGTGAGCACGCCTAGCTATAAGTGAGCATAGTTAGATATTCGCAAAGCAACAACAACAAAGCTCTACATAAATGTTATAAATTAGCAAAATTAACAACATGCTTTACACACAGCTAGCCAATAAAGATTGCTCATTGAAATGTTTGCGTCGATCATTGCGATCAGTGCGACGACTATCTGTTAGTCGACTCGATCGAGGCAGTCGCTGATTTCATGTTTGCACATTTAATTCTTTTTCATTTGCAGATTTGTACAAAAAATTTAACCAAACAATAATTGAACACTTTGTATCTTTCTATATGATCAGCAGCAGCAGCAGCAGCAAACAGCAGGGCGGGCGCTATCGTCTGAAAGCTGAAGAGTCAACAAGCTTCAAGACGATTTCAAGAAACTCATAAAGTTAAAATAAAGAAATGGAAAAAACATTAAAAATATGAACAAAATGAAAAATAAAAATAAACAAAAACCCAGTGTGCTGCTGCTGTTGTTTTCGTCATAACAACAACGCACTGAACCGCACGATCAATGACCGAAACTCAGCCAAGTCAATGCGACTGAGGGCAATTCAGGCAGACGCAAGAAACGAAGATGTCAGGGCAGCCAGAAAAGCCCCAAGCGAAGGAGTGAATGAGGAGTGAGTGAGTGAGTGAGTGAGTGAGTGAGTAACAAGTTAAGCCTAAGTGACTGACTCCAATTTCAGCTGCTGCTGCTACTGCCTCAGTCGATCCAACAAAAGCCGTTGAACTATCAACGTTGTTGCTGCTGCCTGCTGCATTTGCCGTCTTTCACAGCAGCAACATCTTCAGCTGTAGCCCAAACATCATAATCAGCTATCAGCCGATTTAAGTTTATGAATTTATGAATTTTTATGAGAAACTCTGGATCATGCCTGCACCCAGCCGAGTAACTGACAAGCTGACAATCATTGCTCGCACTTCACTTCGAACCAGGCAAACAAGAAGTCAAACATTTGCAGCAGACTTTGAACAGTTCATGATGTCTGCTGGTGCATCATGCATGGCTGTTGCCCGGGTGTTAAAGTGAACTGATTGTGAGTGAGTGCAAGATGAGATCAAATGAGATTTAACAGCTCGAGTCAGCAATACTTCGAGGTTGATTAGTTTCTTCCGGACACGAAGAAGTCAAACATGATAAAAATGAGAGGATGAGAAGAGTTGAGTTAAGTACCTTTTAAGCGAAGCTTTTAATTTATGATGTTATAGTGATATGTGAATAAGGCAAGTGCTGATGGATGTTCTTATAAAAAAGAAATCAGCTAAAGATTCAAACATTTCATATAAGTAGATATATAATATTTTTAGCAAGTTGATACTTGCATACAACCTAATCAACATTACCTACGCTTGTTGGTCGTGACCAAAACAAGGCCCTTCTTACACAATGAATAGGTCTCTAGATCGGCTGACTTAGATCAGATGATCGGTTCGTTGTGATGCCATTTTCAGATTAGAAGAAAAAAAACTGTATAATCAAGTAAAACCAACAGTGAAACTGTTAAATCCCATCCAACAGATGAGTTTTTGAAATTAACATTCTGGACTGTTGATAAAATAACTGTTTTACTCAATTCTCATTTGAATTTTCAATTGTCCTGCACTAATACATATTCACATAAAAGAAAAGAAAATTCAGTTAGGAATTGAGTAAAATAGTTATTTTATTGATAGTCCAGACTGTTCATTTGAAAAAACTCATCTGTTGGATGGGATTTAACAGTTTTCACTGTTAATCCCTCTGTTTTTTCTCTGAGTGTAGGATGTTTTAAGTGTGACGGAAAGCTGTAAAACCATGTGACATTATATCTCCCATTATATCTCAGACAATTGGTACGTCTGGAACACTCAGTCAAATCAAGTTACTAAACGATCCTTCTCCACAAAATTTTCGTCGTCGTCCCTTGATGTGATTTTAAGTTATTTTAATTAGAAAAAAAAATAAAGAAAGGTAAGGAATTCGAACCCGGGACTCCTTGTTGACAGTCAAGAGAGCTACCACTAGACTACCGAGGCTGCCTGAGCACAACAAATTTACACTAGTTGCTATCTTAGATATAGAGGGATAACTTTCAATAATTTTAAGCCACAATCTATATGACTTGCATTGTTCAGATTAAGTGTGAATAAAATCATTATTGATCTTGTAGATCATCTATTAAACAGCGAAGTTATTTTATTAAACCTGGGGCGCATAGTATATACCTTGCTTTCAATTGATCATGACGATGATCTAGTAAAAAAATTCCTTTTCTAATACTAGTCATGCTAAAAATAGATCTGTACTAGGAAAGTCAATTCCGGACGATTTAAGCCCCTTTTAATCCCGGGATTTTCTTTCTGCGATCACGGGATTTTTTAATAATACAAATTTTTCTATTACAATTATTCATGTAAATGCAATTATTTCAGTTTGAGTAGAAGTAGAAATATAGAAGCAGAACACCATTTATTGATGCTGAAAAGATTGTTAAGACAATGAGTTTGAATCACTGGAGCAAAAACTTTGCAAAGTTTTAGAAGAATTTGCAACATTGGGAAGTCAGCTATGTATTTAAAAATTGCCAGATATTCTAAGTCAGGAAATAATTTTGTGTGGTGAAAGCAATCGTGATCGAAATTTACAAATTGCTTACGATTATCGTACAACTATTTTTCCAACTATCTATAGTAACAAAACTAATTTTCTGTTTGTTTGTTTGTTTTTTTGGCCTTTATACAAATCTAAACGGCTCAACGGATTTCGCTCAAACTAGGTATGCGTATAAAGTGCATTTCAACTTAAAATGTTACATACTTAGTTTTTGCCACGCCTCCTCCGAAGTTTTTCAACTAATAGTAATTTTGTTATTATTATACTTTTTACCATCAAAGTTTTTTGTTTATTGAATTTCAAAAAAAATTTTGTTATTTTGAAATCAAAATTGTAGAAATTTTCAGTGCAACGACTTTTCATAAAACAATGTAAGTAAATTACTATAAGGAAGATTTTATATAATCCAAAATGTTCGTAACTACTCTAGGCAAACAACTGCATTCTTAGAGATAAATGGAGACGTTCAAACTATATAGAGAATTTTAAAACAAAACTCAGTTTTATTAATAGTCCGGTATGAAAAAATAGATTTTTAGTCATAACTTTTGAATGGAAAGAGATATTGGGGGTCATTTTTCCACTTAAATTAGTTTTGAGACTTGACTTTTTTGTAAAAAATATAAAAACAACATTTTGGAAAAAAGAAATTTCGCGAAAAAAATCAAAAGGGGTAACCTTGTTGTTTTGATGACAAAAACAGTAAAATAATTTTTGCGCTTAGCTGGAAAAATTTTTCCAAATAAAGGCTATGTCATATGAAAGGTAGCCAGATGTGCAATTTTTAATTGATTTCATTTTTACAACAACAATTTTTGAGTAATTTTTTGAGTAAAAAGTCAATATTTTTGACCTTTTTTGACATAATCATAAAACATATATACACTGACTTAACGGTACACTTCAATCTAGTTTTGTGAAGTGATTTTATTGAACTTTTGAATAAAAAAAATTTGGGTATCGAAAAACCAAACTTTGATTTTCATGTCGTTTTTTTCTCATTCTTAGGTAACGATGTTTTATGAAAAAGTCGTTGTACTGAAAATTTCTCCAATTTTTAATATATCTCATATATTTTTGATGCCAAAATAACAAAAAATTTTTAAAATTAAATACACAAAAATCTCCTATACTAAAAAAGTTTTATAATAACAAAATTACCTAAGAATGAGAAAAAAACGACATGAAAATCAAAGTTTGGTCTTTCGATGCAAATATCTCCACTGACCATTAATATATTTCATTAAAATTTTTTTTTTAAAGTTCAATAAAAGCACTTCCCAAAAATAAGTTGAACTGCAACGTTAAGTCAGTGTATATATGTTTTATGATTATGTCAAAAAAGGTCAAAAATATTGACTTTTTACTCAAAAAATTACTCAAAAATAGTTTTTGTTGTAAAAATAAAATTAATTAAAAATTGCACATCTGGCTACCTTTCATATGACATAACATTTATTTGCAAAAATTCTTCCAGTTAAGCGTAAAAATTATTTTACTGTTTTTGTCATCAAAATAACCTTTGATTTTTCGCGAAATTTTTTTTCCAAAATGTTGTTTTTATATTTTTCACAAAAAATTCAAGTCTCAAAAATAATTTATGTGAATAAATTACCCTAATATCTCTTTCCAATCAAAAGGTATGGCTGAAAATTAATTTTTTCATAACAGTTTTTTTAATAAAACTGATTTGGGTATTAAATTTTTTTTATTCTTTGAGCCCCCTTCGCCATTTTTAACTGATTTTTCTCTAAGGATGCAGTTGTGTGTCTGGAGTATCTTTAAACTATCTAAACTATTTTAAACTATAAATATCTTCCTAATATTAGTACGTCTAATATTTTGACGTACCATTGAGTCCCACCATAATTCTTATATTGTTGAAAAGGTAATTTTGCTAGCTTTAAGATTAACAAAATATTTAAATTATTGTGAATTTTTAAAATATGCTTTACGTACGTACCCCTTCTTTGTATTCAATTAGCTCATCGCAAGGGATGGAACACCCAACCACTCAACTTTCTCAAAACTTTTTTGGATTAAAGTCCGTTCCATTAACTTTCTAACGGCAGCTAACTTAAAATTCAACATGTTTTTCATAATTCCAGAATTTTAAAAACGTTTAATCGAAAAGTGTATATTAACCTTCACCTGGCCTCGTGGAGTTTTTTTCTAATTTTCCGGATTTTTAATGAACGCTGATCTTTATTTTTTTCAACTTGGACTATTCTACAGTTTAAAGTGGTATCTAAAGATGATCTCTGAATTTTTTTGAAACAAAATAATCAATATTTAAATTTTTACAAAGATTTTAATCACTGGGGTTCTTATGTACCCCACGAGTCCAGGTATGTTACTCAGGATGAGCATGCCAGGTGAAGGTTAAAATATTTATATAAATGACTCTCGAGTAAATCCGGGTATATCAGCTAGTTTAAAATAAAATTAATAAATAAATAGCAAAGATTGTTCGACAACATTTACTTAAAGTTGTATAAGAATATATTGGAGCCGGTGTAGAGCAACAAGGCTTCACCTCATGCGATCGAGAGTCCTTCTCTCGCGGAGAAAATCGGATCTAATAACGTAGGTGGCTGTCATCACAGTATATCTGCTTGATAGGTAAGCACGTTGACAGACGAGGAGTCATCACAAATGACTTCTGCAGAAGCTTCATTAATGAGGCTAAAGAAGAAATCTTTCAAGCTGTATCAAAAGCTCGATGTGGTTCCATTTTAATTGAAGGCAAAGTGTGCAGCGGTATCATAAACTGAGCCGATGCATGTATTGCACATACATCAGCTGCTTCCTCTACCTACCTACCTAACCTAATCAAACGTAGTTAATTATACATTTCAAATTTAAATTACAATCTGATGTAGTCAAATGAGGGAATAGCAACCGGTGGAAGGTGCTTAAAGGGACTCTAAAAAGAAGTTTCACTAAAACCGTGGTAACTTTAAACTAGTAAACATCTGATTGTCCGGAAATTTTGACAAATAATGTTGTTTAGTTAGTACTTCCTTTTAAATTTATGCATTTTTCAAAAGAGGCGCCATCTATGTGTCATCCTACTAACTAAATGAGTAATGCTTTTTCATATACATATTTAACAAATCTTCTTCTTTTTTAGTCAATACCATTTCCACTAGCATGATGGAAAGTAATATTCAAATTTCGTTTGAAAATTATGTATCGATATTTAAAAAGTTGGAAACCTTTTCATAGATTATAAAGTTACTGTGAATGGTGTTCGCTATGAGATGATAACGAACTTTTCATGGCCCGAGTTGGAAGATATGGATGTGGACGATTTGTGGATGTGGACAGTGCCACTTGCCACACAGCTAACGAAAAAATGGCTCTTTTGCGCGACAAATTTAATGGCCGTGTCATCTCACGTGGTGGCGATGCAAATTGGCCGCCAAGATCATGTGATTTGACACCGTTGGACTTCTTTCTTTGGAGCTATTTGAAAGAAAAGGTGTACGTCGATAAGCCAGCAACAATTCAAGAGCTAAAGGATGAGATAATTTGGCACATTAACGGCATAGAACCTCAATTATGCCTCAGCGTCATCGAAAATTTGGACCATTTGGATGGAGGTGTGCCGCCATTTGGCCGATATTTTGTTCCATACATAATTGAACCATACCAATATTACCATAATAAAAAGAAATGACAATAATTTCCTAAATAATTTGTTTTATTCAAAATCAACATCGGCCCTTAAAATTTAACCACCCTTTAGATGAGTTTAAAATCACATTCAGCACGAGATTTAAGGAGTTAAAATAATCTTAAGGAGGACACAACTAAGATGTTTATCTCATCAATGCACTTAATATTGATTAAGTTGAAATCTCCATGTGTAAATAAACCATTATTCCAAAATGTTATTGATAGTATAAATTTTTCTTTAAAATGGTATCTTAGATTAGTTTGCTCGCATTTTGTTACTCATTTGTTACTCATTTGTTACTCATTTGAATTTTGTCTTGCCATTAAAAATGATGTACGTTAATTTCTTGTTCTTATATATATTTTTCTTTTTGCCAGGTTTGACTTGAAATTGCACGTAGTATGCTTTAATGTACCGAATCTATTAGGGCCATTTTTTTCACAGAGAGATAAATTTATCCCCGAGTTAATACCATGATTTTTCCAGTTTTTCATTTGTTCACAGTGAGTTAAGCATTTAACTCTTCAAGCTGGAGATAAAAATGGTGGCGAGATAGCTTAACCCCAGAAATATTTAACTCGTGAAAATTGGTGAGTTAAGATTTTTAATTCGCTCTCATCACTCTCATTTTAATATTTTTTTTTTACTTGGTGTCAAAATATTGAAAATACAGATTTTTTAAACATAGGGAAACAGTATTGGGGGTTACTGATTTCGAATCTGGTGTCATAATTTTAAAATTCAAGATGTTGGATAAGGTTGCCATCTTAATTTTTTATTTTTACGAATTCGGGGCTGGCGCGAACTAAAGGGTAAAAATGGGTCGCTGACCCCGAATCCGTTGTCAGAATTTTAAAATTCGAAAATTTTTCTACACATAGGGCTGCCACCTAAAAATGTTTTATTTAAAGAATTTTAAACATGAGAAAAGAGTATTGGGGTCGCTGATTTCGAATCTGAAGTCAGAATTTTAAAATTCAAGATGGTGGATAGGGTTACCACCTTATTTTTATGTATTTTATGAATTCGTGGCTGGCAAAAAAAAATGGTACACCAAATATGGGTCGCTGAATACGAATCCATGGTCAGAATTTGAAAATTAATAATATGTATTTTTAAGAATTTTAAACATTATTTAACAGTGTTAGGGAGTCACTGATTAAGAATCTGAAGTCAGAATTTCAAATTTCAAGATGGTGAATAGGGTTGCCACCTTAATTTTTTATTTTTATGAATTCGGGGCTGGTGCGAACTAAAAGGTATAAATGGGTCGCTGAATCCAAATTCGTGGTCAGAATTTCAAAATGATAAAATTTTCTAATAATAGGGCTGGCACCTAATTATATGTATTTTCAAAAGTAAAAGCAACCCTATTATTTCAAAATTTTATAATTTTGAAATTCTGACCACGGATTCGTATTCAGCGACCTATTTTTGGTATACCATTTTTTTTTGCCAGCCCCGAATTCATAAAAATACAAAAAATTAAGGTGGCAACCCTATCCACCATTTTGAATTTTAAAATTCTGACTTTAGATTCGAAATCAGTGACTCCCTAACACTGTTTAATAATGTTTCAAATTCTTAAAAATACATATTATTAAGTGGCAACACTATTATTTCAAAATTTTATAATTTTGAAATTCTGACCATGGATTTGTATTCAGCGACCCATTTTTGGTATATCATTTTTTTTGCCAGCCACGAATTCATAAAAATACAAAAAAATAAGGTGGCAACCCTATCCAGCATCTTGAATTTTAAAATTCTGACTTCAGATTCGAAATCAGCGATCCCCCAATACTATTTCCTCATGTTTAAAATTCTTGAAATAAAACATTTTTAGGTGGCAGCCCTATGTGTAGAAAAATTTTCGAGTTTTGAAATTCTGACAGCGGATGCGGAATCAGGGACCCAATTTTACTTTTTAGTTCGCGCCAGTCCCGAATTCGTAAAAATAAAAAATTAAGGTGGCAACCTTATCCAACATCTTGAATTTTAAAATTGTGAGATTTAAAATAGTGTTTCTCCCAGAGTTGAATTCGCATAAATGAACCAGAAATTAGGTGGCAACTCTATCCGCCATCTTGAATTTTAAAATTCTGACACCAGATTCGGAAGATGTAACCCCCAGAACTGTTTCTTCATGTTTAAAATTCTTAAAAAATGTTTAGTTGGCAGCCCTGTTTAGAAAAATGTTAGAATTTTGAAATTCTGACATCAGATGCAAAATCAGCGATCCATTTTTACCTAGTGTTCACTCCAACCCCCAAATTCGCAAAAATAAACCAAAAATCCCCACACATTTTTTAATTAATGAGCAACACTCTAACATTCCAATGGAAATCGATATAAACTGAGAGCGAATTTATGCTCTAAGCATAAAGCCGGGATAAAATGTGAACAAAACCAATTTTTTTATTTCCCGATTTATACGCTTGGTATAAAATGAACCTAGAGATAGTTATCCCCGAATTAAATCATATTTATGCCCCTTGTGAACAAAATGGCCATATAAGTGCTGCATTTTGCAATTCCCAGCTTCCTAACTTCTAGTCACCTGATCGTATTATTTTATCATCAATTTTTAATTTTACTTTCAATAGCATCTCTTTAATACGCTTAATTATCTTGAAAGCTTTTTCACATAAAGCAGCAAGAAGAGCATTAATTTTTCGTTCTAAAAAAATACCCATTATCTCGGCATTTATCTTCCTTTGAACTGAGCAAGCGCTAAACGTTTGGCTACGCTGCACTTCCGCCTTCTGTCAGAGTAGCACCTAGTTGTGGCTCGGCTTATTTTATTGCTACCTCTAAAACGTGCCTTTGATATTAATGAATGAGTTGAATCTGCAGGCCACAAAGAAGCTGCTTGTGCATTTCTTGCCTCCAGAATCCAGTTTATGCCAATCTGTCTCTCCGAGTGTCTTCGCTTATTTTTCCTTCATGTGTTCGTGAAGCCCCTCATTGCCATTAGTATTCGTCCCTTTGGCAGTTTAAGTGCTTAAAACTTCTCGTCTGTGCTGTGCTTTTCCAGTCATAATATTAATCAAAAAAGTTCATTCGCTTTGAGTTCTCACTGTCAGTCGTTCAGTGTTCGACGAGCGATGTGAGTTGTTGCTCTTGCCCTCGCTCGTACTGCTGCTTCCTTACGACTTCCCTGTCAGGCAGTTATCAATGCTTTAGTTCGGTTGCACTCTTCATTTTTTATATATATATTAAGTACTCGCTAAGGACCTCAGCGGGTCCACTGAGTGTCATTTAAGCAGAGAGAGAAAAAAAAAACAAGCAACTCAATCGTTTCATAGTTCGTTGATCGCTGCATATCGTTACACAAAAAAAAAAACAACTGGGAGAACATAGCATCTCATCACTTTTATAATCAACAGCACGTCGTCGCATCATGTCTTGCACTGGAGTGTCACCGTCTGTCGTCCCCTCGTGCTGGTGCTGGCTGCATTCAATTGAATTGAACTCGTTGACTGAGAGCGTGCGATCGATTGGTGGTGTCCCAAGTGTGCTTGGTATCTCGTTTTCTCTTGCGATCAGCTGCTTTTGACATTTGCTGCGATAGTGTGCACTCTCTCCCGATGTGCTGGTAGAATTCTTAAGGTTCTGCCTGCGGTTTTTGTTTCTTTTTAAATTCTTTTTTTAGCTAAGTGCGCGTTGGGGAAGAGACGCCACTTAAAACCAGCATAAAACGAGGCAGAAGCAGCAGCAGCAGCAGTAGTAGAATGAGCCAAAGCAACAATAAAATAAAAAAGCACTGTCGGCAGCTTAGTGTCAATGCACTTGTTTGCCCGCTGCTCCCAAATCCTTAACCGTCCACCAGTGCATTGCAGTGCATGCGTACGTACTAAAGTCTCCAGAGTCTTTCGTTGTCTTCGTCATCGTCGCAATTTGAGACACAACAAATTTCAATGTTAACCCCTTCCTTGTCCCTTCATGTTCGTTGCTCTTGAGTTTATTGCCATGTTTGCCATGTTTCCCATGAACGCACTACGGCGCGTATTCTGGCTGTCTTCTTGTGTTTGCATGCAGTGTCAAGAATTCACTTAGATTTGGACTTCCTCTCGTAAATTCTTTTGCTGTAGAAATCAAATAATTTTGTGCATACTTTGTTGCATTTATTTGTCCATGTAAAATCCTTATGTTTATTTAGTTTTGTGGCATCTTTCGAGCACACACATATTTGCAAGTTATGCACTAAGCTTATTTAACTACTTTAGTAAAACTCAATAAAACTTTGAAGAGTACTTCTTTGTGACTGCTTTGCAACAAGAAGGCATCGTATAAGTTTTGCTTTTGAAGAGGAACTGCATGCATAATTAAATTATGTTACCATCTTATAGTTAAAAATAGATTGAGTTTGTAAGGCAAAATATGGCATGGAAAAATATATTAACACTTAAGGCTTAGAATCTAAGGTTATCAGTAATAGGCTTGTGCTTAACAGTTCCAGAGACGGAACGGACATGGAACGATTCTTTTGAAGAAAGGAACTAGTTCACGGAAACATGTCCGCGGAACTATCTAGTTCCTTTGCTTATTTGAACTGTATAGACTATTTGGCTTGTCTGCTTGTTGAACTACAGAGGGAATTTGAAGCATGTCCGCGGAACTATTTAGTTCCTTTGTTTATTTGAACTGCAGAACAGTTCAATATTTTTTATTTCTATATTTTTTAATTAAAGAAAAACATTTCTTTAGTTTATATAAAAAATTAACTTCTATCATTTAGTAAATAATTTCATTTAGTAAATAAAGTTCATGTTGTAAATTTATAATGTTGCTGAAAATCATTTGCAGTTGCATCTTATAGTTCATCAGCTTTAAGCATGTTCGCGGAACTATATAGTTCCAGCAGTTCTCTTTATAAGAATGAAAGTAACAGAAGCATGCTCAATGTCATTTCGTGATTGTTCTGTTTCATATGTTAAAAGCAAAAATAAACAGCAATGCTGAACAATGCACACAACTGGAATGACGATATATCATTTTTAATTTTATCTATTATTTCTTTCACTCTCACATGCATAATTGGCTTACTTGTCGTCGCTCAAACAATTCGATTAATTTATGTAAGTGCGAAAGAGATGTTGCTCAATTAAAAAATTTTTATTGCAATCGGAACTGTTTGAACATGCTTAAATCGTACAGATGGAATGATTGGAACTATGTCCGAGACTGAACATAGTTCCATGAACTATGCAGGTCCGGAACGACCCAACTCTAATCAGTAACTTCCTTCGGATTTTTCTCTTTGAAAGCAATTAAGTTTGAGATTTTGATTGTGAAATTTTGACGATGCTCCTCATTAAACGAAAATTTGTCGTTAATTTTTTTGCTTTGCGATAGCTAAAAAAAAAAATCTAACAATAACGATTATTGTCAAAATAATCCAACAAGACCAACAAAAATAAGAAAAAGAAGGGACTTTTGAATATAGTAATTCAATTGCTCTAAATTCTGAAGAAGCTTTGGCTTTTTACTACGAAAATGATTTTGTATGGTTTGTATGGAAGGTGGGCGTGTCCGTGGGCAGGTGATGACCATTTTTAACACATCTTTGTTTTCATGTAACATTTACACATAGCATATATTGTTTTTGAAACTCTTATACAACTTATTTTACAGAGTTTTTACAACAGTGGGCGTGGCAGTGAATCGATCATGCCCACCTTAATATTTTATAAATACAGTACAAAAAGTAAAAGTGCGAAGTATTGGCACTCTATGCGCCTTGTTTGATTTAATACCACAAAAACCGGGTTCTTGGACCATAGTGCGCTGTCTGGAATAAGGAAAATATGTCGCAAGAAAACTTAAAATTTTTGGAATTTATGGAATTGGTGGAGAACACGATTCCATTATTTCCAGCTACAAAAAGGCTCTGAAAATGCTGCTCGCTCTGCCATGCAATAGAACGCTCGTTTAGCTTAGTAACCCATTAACAGCGGCTCCCTAACGCTTCGTATGAATTTTTAAAATTTTATGTGCTTTCTTATATTGATCACAGGAACTACCACATTAAATTTCAACTTTGTATCTGTCACCGTTGTCGAGATATGAGTTGGGTATAAATGTACCCAACCGTCGTTAATGTGCTCTAAATGGGCACAAATTCATTCTGCAACGACAGCACAGTTTAATAAATATTAGGAATTTTCTATCAATAGCAGGTATAGTTGGTTAGTTGACTAAAAAAGCTTTTGCATTTTTTTAAAAAAATATAAAATTTTTTACAAATGATAGTAACACAAATTTTCTTATTTGTTAACTTAATAACTTTTGACTTTGAAAATGTAGTAGTGAACGTAAAAATTTCTTGACACACTATAAAAACAATTCATAGCTTTCCCTGCAAACATTTGGAAACCGATTGGAAGAAAAGTTGATTTGGCGAAGCACTTGCAATTCGTTTAAGGGTTCTTTGGAAGAAGGATCGCTTTTCGATAGCCCAAGAGACGAATGCGCAATATAGGAAAAATCTTCAAAATCTTCCTTCGCTCATTCCGGCGATTGTTGGAAGATGGATCGCTTTTCGATCGCCAAAGCGATGAATGCACGATTCAAGAAAAGTCTGAAAAATCTTCCTTCGCTCATTCCGGCGATTGTTGGACGATGGATCGCTTTTCGATTGCCCAAGCAATGAATGCACGAATAAAGAAAAATCTTCCTTCGCGCAATTCGGTGATCGTTGGACAATGTATCGCTTTTCGATTGCCCAAGCAATGAATGCACGAATAAAGAAAAATCTTCCTTCGCGCAATTCGGCGATCGTTGGACGATGTATCGCTTTTCTATTGCCTAAGCAATGAATGCACGAATAAAGAAAAATCTTCAAAATCTTCCTTCGCTCATTCCGGCGATCGTTGGACGATGTATCGCTTTTTGATTGTCCAAGCAATGAACGCACGAATAAACAAAAATCTTTAAAATCTTCTTTCGCTCATTCCGGCGATCGTTGGACGATGTATCGCTTTTCGATTGCCCAAGCAATGAATGCACAAATAAACAAAAATCTTCAAAATCTTCCTTCGCTCATTCCAGCGATCGTTGGAAGATGGCTTTATGTAAATATTTTACAAATAGATCGTTGGAATATGAAGCAGGCTATTATATATACTTCTCCGCTAAAAATAATCATCAATAAATTTTATTAATAATTTTTTGTATTGAATCGCAGTATGGAAACTGATAATATTTTTTTGTTAACCGATTTGACAAGGAATGTCGTCTATAAAACAACTTGTAAAGTTCAACAAAGACGCTTCGCAACAAGTCGCTGAGGAACCCTAAAAGCGATTCTTTTGCCACTCTTGTCGGCCAATCGCTTAGGTCTTCTCTTGTCAATCCGTTTAAGACTCTTCCCAGCGAATCGCTTAAGACGTCTTTCGGCGATTCGTTAGCGAATCGCTTAAGATCCCTCTCGGCGATTTGTTGGCGACTCTTCTCAGCGAATTGTTTACGAACGCTTTAGGCTTTAGGTGGCGAATCGCTTTTATGGCCTCAGCTGCTTACATTCGGCGATACCCGAAAGACTCCTATATGAGCTCGCCGGCGATTGTTACATCTTCCAAGCGACTAGCTGGCGATTCTGAGGCGATTAAAAATGCCTGCAGGGTTATATTTTCTTAATGCAACAAACAAAAAATTAAACACTTATTTGTTACCAATACTGAGATATGATAAATTCTGCAGAAGCATTTTCATGGGTAAAAAATACCCAACCGCGCGGTTAATGGGTTAAGAAAAGTAAAAATATGGCTACGACCAACGATGGGCGATGACTGATTGAATGGTACAAGCATTTTAATGTATTCTGATTTCATAAAATAATTTAGAGGAATTTTGAAAACTCTTATCATAGGTTTGTGTATGTTAACTGCTCATCGCAAATTTGTGGAAAAAAACCAGAAAAACATTCCAGTCGAATATTTTGACAGTTATGCGGAAAATCCGTGCCGGTTGATATTCAATTGTATAAGCAGCCCAGTCACTGAGTCCGTCGCAATACGATTATCGTGGAGACTACGAAAAAGGCATCATTGAGTTCATTCGTAACACTGTAGATTATTGGAGTAATTTGTTACGACATATTTTATAAAGTTCACATAAAGTTCATTGACACCATTTCTGACATCATGAAGGGAGCACTCCGAATGGTGGAGGAGTGGTGTCGGGAACAAAGGCTTACCGTAAACGGAGGCAAATCAGACAATATTCTCTTTACTAGAAAGAGGGTAGGCCTGAGGAGAGAACCACTCAGACTTTTTGGAGTTGAAATCAGCATTTCCACGAAGGTTAAATATATAAGGGTAACCCCCGATGGTAAACTGAACTGGAACGAGCATTTAGAAGATAGGATTCAAAGAGCCAAGAGGGTTCTGTTTCAGTGTAGACGCGTTTTGGTCTCAAATGGGGGCTAAACCCAGAGGCTAGGTAATGGGTCTATACTATGATGGTAAGACAAGGATGGTTACTGGCATCACGTATGCTTCCGTGATTTGGTGGACAAAAGTCAGCCAGAAAACCATTAAGAAGAGACTGGACAGAGTCCAACGGCTGGCGTGTGTTGGAATAACAGGTACAATACGCACCACTCCAACAAGCGCAATAGAGGTTATGTTAGGTATGCTGCCGTTGGATTTAGAAATAAAGAAAATAGCTGCGCTGTCAGCCCTCAGGATGTTGCGAAATTCTACGTGGCATGGGGCATCGGCCCTGCATGGTCATATGCGCATCCTTGATATAGATGTCTGGGAGGCGTGTATGCCTATAGACGGAAGGCAGAGAGTAAGAATAACAGAAAAATGTTATAAAACTCTTAAAATAGATGGAGCTGTTTGTGAAGAAATCGCTGGTAACGATATCAGTATATTCACAGACGGCTCTCTGATGAATGGCAGAGCTGGGGCAGGCGTTTACTCAGAGTTAAACCTATCCTGTGTACTGAGGTTAGGGAGGTTTGTGTCTGTATACCAGGCGGAAATGCTTGGCGTAGTGCATGCGCTGGACCACCTGATAGATGGCCGGATCAATGGCAAGAAAATTGTCTTTGCTCTCGACAATCAGTCTATGATTAGGTGTATGCAACGGACAGACACCACTTCCAGGTTAGCCATGTTGGAATGTCTTACAAAAATCAATATGTGCGCATAGACAAATAAGCTCACACTTATGTGGGTGAGTGGACACTCTGGCATAGAACAGAATGAGAATGCTGATGCTCTAGCAAGAGAAGGATCAGCAGAAGAATTCTGTGGACCAGAACCACGTATAGCTATAGGCGACAACATGGTGGCAGGCCTTATTAAACAATGGATGGACTCCGAACACCGTACAAGGTGGGAAGAAACTGTTAATTGCAGGCAATCAAAGGCGGCCGTGAAGTGGTCTCGTAGTGAGGCAGCAAAAATTATCCGATACAATCGAAGGACTTTAAGCTGGCTTACTGCACTGGTCACAGGACACGGTCCTTTCATGTACCATCTCGGGAAGATTACTCTGACCGAGGACGATACGGGCAGGTTATGTCTAGAGGAGCCGGAAACAGCAGCACACATTCTGTACCAGTGTACAGCGCTGGCAAGCATAAGATTGACCATTCTGCGACATCCATTTGTTGGTGAAGCCGAGATTGGTCAACTGACCTACAAGCATATGCTTGAGGTGACAAAGGCTGCTTATACAAGGAGCATGCTCACGTATGAGTGCTCCGAGCAGTATCATCCAATTGAATACGAAAAGGAACCCACTGTGGTCTGCTTTGGCAAATCCCCGACTTATTATATATACGACATATTTTGGTTTTCGGAGAAAATTTTGAAATAAAATTCATAAGGAATAACCACTTATACTACTGTATGAATTTTTATCAAAATTTTCTCTGACAACCAAAACACGTCGTAACAAATTAGTTCAAAAATCTACGAATGGTGCTGTGAATGAACTCAGTGATACCTTTTGCGTAGTTTCTACAATAATTGTACTACGACGGACTCAGTGATACGGCTGATTGTCTTTCCCCCATAATTTTTATCCTGCCTACGCCCTTGAATGCTGTATAATAGAAAATTTGCTCCAAAAGTTTTAGTCAAATTACAATAGTTTCTTCTAAAGTTTCTTTGTGATAGCTGAGGCGATTTTGCTTAGGGATACAAATACTTTTGAGAATCTCGAAGTACATTTAGAGCAGGATTTAAGAATGTCTCAATACTCCCAAAAACACTCACTATAAATAGTTGCATGGATACTAGATTTTCGGTAGCGTGCATAGCTCGTATAAAGCGCACTTGAACTGGTCTCGAAGTGATCCTCAACCCTACTTTTAATGTTTTTCTAACAGATAATTGTTTCATTCATTTCAATAATTATACCAAGTGTCTGACTGGGCTTCATATAAACTACTTTTACAATCCCAATGATTTTCTTCCAACTCATGCATCTGTCGTACACTGCGTAAATATTTCATCGGCATATCTGTGCCAAGAATATTATAAAGATCGTCAGATTGCACGCTCGGTTAGCCATGTGCTCATTTTTGTTGTTATTTTTTGTTTCTATTTTATTATGTACAAACGGTTGCTTGATATAGATAGCATTACTTGCAGCATAAATAAATAAAGCTTTGATACAAATTGAGCTGAAGTTAGATTGAGGTAAGGAGCGACCTCCAGGTGGCACTGCAAGCACGACAAGAGAAAAACCAACAAATGTCGTGCGCTTCAAAGACGACCGCAACAATGATGATAGAATGCTGCAGCATTCAGACTTACTTGGCTGGCAGCAACACCAACAACACCACCAGCACCAGCTTCTAGGCGCATAAAAGTGACATAAATATCAGATATAATAGCATGAATAAAATTAAATGCGCCGTCAAGAGAGTCAATGACTCCAGTCAGTGAAGTCGCGAAGGTGCTTTAAATGAACCAACAGTTAACCTTAAGAAGCATCAACCAACGCAGTTTCAGTTAAGCTTTGCAGCGGAGCTAACCAACCAACCACCAACCGAGTAGAGTTCAAAATATTTTCACATAAAAACGCACGCATAAGATTAACAGAGGCATCAGATTAAAAAAAAAAACCAAGTTGGGAATCTTTGATGGAAGGCGCATGGAAGACGTAGAGAAGTTGGTATGATGGTACGTTGATGAAAGACGTTGGACTGGCAAGCGAGAAGCCATGAAAATACACATAGCTACAAACATGCATTACCAGTGAAGACAGACAATTTTCAGCAAAAGAAAAATAAAATACAAAACAAACGAAGCACACGAATGAAATATGTACAAAAATGTAGGTCAATCTTGTAATAAAAATAAAAGAAGAAAAAAAAAATATAAATCGAATAAAATAAACGAAGCAGAGCGCATGAAATAAAAATAATATGTATAGAAAAAGAAAAAAAAAACAATGAGAAATAAGATATACTAAGAAATGAGTGGAAACAAGAGCATATCTAGATAACACGCCCGACACTCAAAAATTCAATATGTTCGAAGTGTATGTTTCCCAGCATTGTAGTGTTTTACAAAAGATACAGATACATGTAGATACTGTCAGCATCAAGATATATATCTAGCTGCTACTCTACTTCAAGCTGTTTAGTACGTAAGATTTTGAGGCCAATTTAGCAGAAATAGTTGCTGTTGTTGGTGTTGATGATGATGTGATGTTGTTGTTGTTGTTGTTGTTGTTGTCGTTGTTGTTATATAAGCCAGTGATAACTGATATTTATTTGCAAGAAAATCTGTTAAAGTTGTACTAATATCTACAGCAATAACAGCTGTTAATGGTTTCTTCAAGTTGCGTTCTTTCGTTTAATTATGTTGAATGAAACTAAGCTAAGCTCCTACTTTTAGATAGGCGATTCTATGAGACTCTTATTTTGAAAGTACTTTGTTTAGATATAAAATCAATTTAATATGAAGATCTTGACTTTCTTTAGACTTTGTCTTATATTTCCTACTTTGACTTCAAAGAGGAAATTTTTTCTCAAATTTCTTACGAATGGCTTAAGTCTTTCGGTTGAATTCCGGTCTTTTAGGAAATGTAATAAGACTTTTTTTTCGACAATTTTCGAATTTAACAAAAAAAAAGGAAAGTTAAAAGTCAAAGTTACTGATATATTTTCATGTGAATCTCAAGTAAAGGTTGTTTATTTGTATTTGTATTTTATTTGTTTACTAGCTGATATATCCGGTGTCACTCGAGAGTCATTTATATAAACATTTTAATATACACTTTTCTATTAAATGTTTTTTAAATTCTGGAATAATGAAAAACATGTCGAATTTCATTTTTAAGCTAACGTTAGAAAGGTAATTGAATGAACTTGAATCCAAAAAGTTCTGGAAAATTTTTATTGTTGGTGGTTCCATCTCTTGCATTAAATTCATTAAATTACATTAAATTCAAAGAAGGGGTACGAAAAACATATATTAAAAATAATAAACAATTTAGATGAATTACTTAATCTTAAAGCTAGCAAAATTACATTTTCAACAATATAAAAATTATGGTGGGACTCAATGGCTCCTTGAGATACGGACATTTTAACATTTTCACAAAAATTTATATATTGATATTGAACTTTTTAACAAAAAATTTTTTAATGAAATATATGAAAAACAGCGGAGATATTGGCATTAAAAGTAAAAACTTTGATTTTCATATAAATTTTTTCTCATTCTTAGCTATTAATGTTTTATGAAAAATTAGTTGTACTAAAAATTATTGTACTAAAATATATATTAGATGCGTTTTTTTCATGGGAGATCAGGATCATATCATTGCATTTGCAAGCAAAGCAAAAACAACAAGTGATCCAGCAAGTGAGCTGTACATTTAAATTGATCCAATTCTATGTTTTTAAGTGTTGAGGGCGCAACTGTAAAAGTAGACAACACTTAGCCGTTATGGACGGCTAGATGAAGCTGCGACTGAAAAAACTGGCAGTACAATTATTTGACATTTTAAAAGTTTGGTAGCAATAGCATTTTCGCAAAAAATTTCGCAAAACTTATCTGCCAGCTACATAAGAACATCAGAACATCTGTAAGAAAATAGCGCCATCTGTCCGTTAGTCGAAAACATAGCGAAAATTGATCTGAAGCGTTTTTTCACAAATGATCTGATCTCCCTAGAAAAAACACAGCTATTGAGCCAGCCAAACGAGTGAGGTTAAATTTTAAGAAACTTGTGGTAGACATCATTCGGCTTTCACCACAAGGTGTATAGTTTGTACCCACAGTATTTACAAATGCGGCGCCATCTATCTGTGAATTTAATGCACAAATCAAAACCAATGAAATAATTGTGCTAAAGCCCGTATGATACTTCATTGCTTTGTCCAATTTGTATTCATTGACAATGAAACTAGAGCAGTTGAAATCCATACGGGGAAAAGAACCGGTTCTGAACCTATCACGTGATAAATCTTCAAGGGATAGGAACCGGTCCCAATTCTGCCACCAACATATGAAACCGACCGGTCACTTTTATATGGCGCTGTCATTGACAGGGGTCAATTGTCACATGCTGCGTCACCTTGGACCGGTTCAGTAAATTTTTTGTTTAGTGTTTTCGCTAACGCCATTAATTGCACGTACATGATAATGTTATAATTGAGAGGATAGCCATTGGATAGGTTTTATCAATTCGTGTTGCACGCTGCCAATGTCCTTTTACCGCCGAGAAGTTGGCAGATCAATATAAAATCGAACGTGTGAATGAATTTGTGTTACGCTCGCAACAGCACTGGAAAAAGGGTCAACAGGAATTTGAATTTGCTGTCGATGAAAATACCAGATCAAATACAACAGCCGAGTGCTTGGATAAATTGTCTTCGTTGTTCAAGAAGAATGGCATGGTGACCGTTGGCACTGCTTTGACTATTTGAAATGGCGCTGCCTCTGTTATACTTGCCTCCGAGTAGGCTCTTAAGAAATATAATCTTAAGCCCCGGTTGCCTACTCGTATGTGGATATTTTGACAAAATGTTCTGAAGGTGCCTGGCAATTAGATAAAATACATCGATCTTATTGATATTAACGAAGCTTTTGGTGCACAAACTTTGGCCTGCGCCGATGGACTTGGCATGGACATGGCCATATTAAATGTTAACGGGGCTGCCATTGCTTTGGGTTATTCACTTAGTGCCAGTGGCTGACTTGTAATAGGTCATTTGGTGCACGAGATGCAACGCAAGAAGCTGAAGTATTCTATTGCCTCTGTTTGTGGTCAGAAGGTCAGGACAGCGCTTTGTTGCTGGAAGTTTTATAAGCTATTTGTATTTTCTACATGTGGTTTATTTTCTACTTTCTGCTGTTTCTACATTTTTAAGATAGCAGATAAAGGCATAAATTTTTTTTACATTCATGAATATTCTGGGTTGATGAGCAAATTTGCATTGACAATTTCCAAAATGCTCTTGAACTTTATCTTAAACTCTAAAACTCACTTTTCTGGGACTGAATAAAATTTATTAAAATTTGCATGAAATTTAAATATTCAAATAATAAAGGAGGAGGAAAACTAATGAAATCACAAAAATTAAATAATGGGTCGATTTTGCCTATAACTTTGTTAAATAATTATTCTGTGACATATGCAATTTTTCTTCTTTTCAACTTTGAATTTTCACACAATATGAATACAGGTTTGAGTTTTAATAGATCTGTCTCCGCTTTTATCATTCAAAATCGTTCCCGTGCTGAGTAAAATGAAGTCTGTCCCGTAACAGGTACAAAAAACCTGTTCCGTGACGAGTTATATCAGACCTATCCTGTGATAACTGTCCGTTTGAGCTGTCACGGGACCAGTCTTTTAAGGGCAATTGACTCTGCTTTCCCCGTAGGGAATAGTTCTAATCCTAAGATTCAATAAGTGTGAGTGTATACGCATATAGTACGAATTGGACAAAAAAATGTGCGACGGACAGCATTTTCAATGCATTGTTTTTGACGTTTCTCTCAATTCGTTCGTCGTTAAGTTTCGATCAAATTTAAAGTGTCAAAAACAAGCTTGAGCTCTTTCTTACGCAGCCAAGAAGAACAGAGAGATAAAATAGTAACGTTGCGGAGATGTAAAAAATTGGCACAATGCATGCTTTTATCCTTTTCCAACAATATATATCGGTCTAGCCCACGCGCCACTTGTTTTCAGATTTTCAAATTGGACAAAATAATGAAGTATCGGGCTTAAACAGATGCGCATATATTTTATTATATTGCCATATAGCTAAAAATGATGACATGAAAATATTAACTTTTACAGCTTTCTATTCACGGTCATCTTTTCGATGAAGTGGTGATATAAATACAACAATTAAAGTACCATTGATACAGAACTGAGTGACAACGGTGACACAGTAGTGAGAAGAAATAGAGCCATCACAACAAAACAAATTCAACAGGTGTTGGGCGGGGGGTGGGGAGTTAAAAAACTAAGTAGATTACTATAAGGAAGATTTTATGTAACTCAAAATGTTTGTAATTACTCTAGACACACAACTGCATTCTTAAAGATAAATGGGGACGTTCAAATTATATACAGAATTTTAAAACAAAACATAGTTTTATTGATAGTCTGGTATAAAAAAATAGATTTTTAGCCATAACTTTTGATTGGAAAGAGATATTGGGATAATTTTTTCACAACAATTATTTATGAGAATTGAATTTTTTGTAAAAAAATATAAAAACAACATTTTGTAAGAATAAATTTTGCGAAAAAAATCAAAGAAAAAAAAAATTATGCTGATAACAAAAACAGTGAAATAATCTCTGCGCTTAACTGGAAAGATTTTTGCAAATAAATGCTATGTCATATGAAAGGCAGTCAGATGTGCAATTTTTACTTGATTTAATATTACAACAAAAACAATTTTTGAGTAATTTTATGATGAAAAAGTCAATATTTGGGACCTTTTTCGACATAATCATAAAACATATATGCATTGACTTAACGGTACAGTTCAACCTATTTTTGTGAAGTGTTTTTATTGAACTTTTGAACAAAAAAATTTTAATGAAATATATTAATTGCCAGCGGAGATATTTGCATCGAAATCCAAACTTTGATTTTCATGTCGTTTTTTCTCATTCTTAGGTAACGATGTTTTATGAAAAAGTCGTTGTACTGAAAATTTCTACAATTTTGAATATATGTGAGTGTTTTTGATGTCAAAATAACAAAAAATTTTTAAAATGAAATACACAAAAAACTTCGGTGGCAAAAAGTATTATAATAACAACATTACCGTTAGTTGAAACATTCCGGAGGGGGCGTGGCAAAAACTATGTACGTAACATTTTAATCTAGGATGCACTTAACATATATACCTAGTTGAAGCGAAATCCGTTGAGCCGTTTAGATTTGTATAAAGGCCAACAAACAAACAAACAAACAGAAAATGAGTGTTAGTACATACTAAAGATATATAATCTTTTTTACTGATATCTTATATGTTGGTAGTTTTTGCTGGTCAAAAACAACATAAATTTCAATTATTTTACCCGGAGCAAAATCAACGTTATTGCTTTTCTTTAGAGTTTCTCAAAGCCGACGAGAATCCGACGAGCTGAGTGCAAAAGTAACGATATGAAAAATTTTTTCATGGCAACACTGATAGTGACAGCAAAGCGCTTACATCTGATGACATGAAAATGTTAAAAAAACACTATCAACAAGGAGAACGAAGCGCTCCACTGCTTTTGGGAGCGCTTCAAATGCGCTAATGAAGCGCTGCATTTCCTATTGGGTAGCTCTCAAACTAAAAACCTCTTTTGTTTCGGATGACTTTGAGAATACTCAATAGTGTTTGTTAAAATTTAATTTTAATTGAATTCGAAAAGTCTGAAAACATTGAAAGCTGATGTTGTAACAAACCGAAGAAAAGCTACAGCGTTGGTATGTAGTGCGCTTTCAAAGCAGTATCTAAATGCGTATCCTTACATCGGTGCGTTCCAGCAATAGATTTACGTTTGTGGGTATGTTTGTTGGTCGTCTCTGCCTGAACTGTTTTATGACTCTGGCGCTCTTTGTTCTTTTGATACACTTTTGTTCTTCTCGAACAATAGCCACTTTTTTATGGCTAGCCTTAGACCAATCGTATTATGTATTTGGCTTCAGTCAAAGCCTGTGCTACTGCCAAGTCTTTCTTTATCTGCTCTTTAAAGTACTTTAGTGTTGCTGCGTTGCTGCGTTGCTGTGGCAGCCTCCGTAGCCTCCCTCCAAGCTTTGAGTTTGTAACGGTTTGAAAAATACTGAAACTGACTGATCAAGTGCGTGTCTACCTCAGACATCATTCAACTTTGTTCTAACGCACCTTGCTTGCGTCGCTTCGTCCCTTCTTGTAATATTTCTTCTTTCCCCGACCTGTACTCTTGCTCGTTAAACCTTGAACTCGCCGCTTTAAATAACGCATCGCCTGTTCTGACTGTTCAAACATTAAGGTTTTTTTATGCTTCTGCTGCTGTTGTTGTAATTGTTGTTGGCATTTAAGCACTCTGCTACTACAAATACCGTTGGTTTTAAGCGGTACTTTTTATACGGTTCTATGCTGTTATTCGCGCATACTCGTGCGTTGCGTGCTGTTTGTGCTATCTTTCTTATTGTATTTTATTGTATCTTGTATCTATGCAAAATAAAATTGCTTGAAACGTGAGCATGAGCTTGAGCTGTCAATATTCTTGACAACATGTACAAGTTTTTGTTGTATTGTTTTTGTTCATTGTTCATTGTTCTTTGGGGGAAATGCTTTGCTTCACTGACTTCCTCTGCCACCGCCGCTGCTCCATCATCACGTTAGCTAAGTTTTGCGAATTTCTAACTGGCACACGCTCGCTAAACGACTGCTGCTGCTTATTACGAAGGCGTATGCGTAATTTTTGTCGTTTCGTTGACCTTGAACTGCGCACACAGCTAGCTACAAACTACTTCAACATTCAATATCTAGATACAATACTCTTTGAACATTGTTCTAGTGTTTCTATAAGTGGAGGAGGTTAAATGAAGCGTTACTTGTATTGCTTTTTTTACAGCATACCGTTATAGTTTGTACAGTTTGTTGCTATTGTTTTTGTTTATTTTTGCTTTTGTTATTGTGGTGGTGATTTACTGAAATAAGCCTACTTAAGCAAGTCAATATTTGCAATGTTTGAGTGAGTGAGTTTCTATGTTTGAGTATTTGCTATTACACTTGCCGGTGTTGCCGTTGTTGCCGTTGTTGCCGTTGTTGCCGTTGCTTTGGCTTCAAACAAGGACAAGGACGAAATGTGCTGATGAACTTTGGCGTTGTGTAGTTATTCGTAGTTTGAGTGTTGTTTCAATATGGAAAGTTTGCCAAAAGTTTGATTTTATTCAGTAGCTTTTTTTTTTGTGTAGCAAAGAACAAAAGTGAAACGCGAAACTATTTGATCACATGTCGAATTCTTGTTGAATTATTTTGTGTCTATTTTTGAAATAAATTATCCCAAATAGCTCTAATACCTTTGTGATTTTTCTAACTTTAATAACGCAAATTGACAAGAATGTCTTAAAAATAACTAGCAAAAAGAATACAGCTCCGCTATGACTTTAAATCACTTTAAAATAAACTCTCTAAAATAAAATTGCTAGTAATGTTGGGCCAAATAAAATTTTGCAAATAAATCTATAGGATTTAGCACGTACACAAACCAATTTCGAAGACATTTTTAAACGTTGCAGTAGCTGTTGAACTGCTAGATAAAGTGTAACTCAGAAAAATAATTTTTGGTGTATACTTTAAGGATAGCGAAACAATTGTAAACGAGTAGTATAAAAGCCTGTCTTACGACAGGTTCTCTGCACACTTCTTTTTTGGAGCCTTCTTGCGAAAGCACTTTTTCTCTTTTTAAAGCTTGATTTTTTTCTACACTTAATTTTTTCAAAGTACAAATTTACCACTTTAAATAACACTTTACATATTGAAGCAGTGTTGAAAAATTAGTTCAAGTGTAAAAGTGCAAAAAGTCGAGTTTGGTAACAATCATATTCATACACAACTTTACAAACTGGCCTTGTAACCTTCATATACTCAAGTACAATATGGCCTTGCAACTCAAGTGTCGTTTTGCGGGTGATACAATTATATTTTTTGGTTCAATCGACTCAAATCGACTCAGAAGAATTTCATTAATTTCGTCATAAATTTTTTGTAAACGGATGAAAAAAAGAGTTAGTTAAATCAAAAACGTACTATAGTAAAAACCCAATATTGTCACTGATAAGTATCAAATATATTTTCTGGCTGAACATTTTTGAGAACAGTGTGTCTTGTAAAATTACTTTACTGTCAAAAAATAATTATAATTTGAGAAATACTGTGTGCAGAGCAGCATGCTTGCCTTTTATGTATTAAGATGTGCATACTTTCAGGCTGAACAGTTGGAGAGATATTGGACACGGAGCAGCGAGCTTGCCTTTAATACTAAACCAATTTTAATACATAATTAGTTTTGTTAATATACCAAGATAGTGAATATTATCAAAAATAGATTTAAAACCATAATAGATTACACCCATTTAATACATTAAAAAAAAAGATTTTAAGTCATAACTTCTGATTGGATAGAGATATTGGAGTCTTAACTATTTTGGGGTCTTAATTATTTTTGAGACTTGAGGACAAAAAATCGCCAAGATATCATAAGGCCATACATAAACTGACAAAAAAGTTTAAAAATGTTAGCGCAAAACTAGAAGACTTTTTGCCAATGAATGCTATGTCATATGAAAAGTAGTCAGAAATGCAATTTTTACTTGTTCTTATTTATACAACTAAAACAACTTTTGAGTGAAAAGTCAATATTTTGAAAAAAGATAAAATATATACACTGAACGCTCTATTTTTGTTCAGTCCCTTTATTGGACAAAAAAACATTTAGTTAAAATGTATTTAAAATGAGCGGAGATAGAAAGTAAAAACTTTGATTTTCAAATTTTGTTTTGTTTTCATTCTAAGGGAGCATTAATAGTGCCGACTTACGACCGAGCCGAGCCGAGCTGAAGCTCAAAATGCATTGGGGCAAAACAGATGCATGAATTGCGTTCTCTATTGCTCCCATGCGTTTTTGAGTTTCAGCTCAACAAGTCGCCACTATAAAAGTGCCCTTGGAAATCTTGTACTAAAATTTAAACTTTTCTGTACTACACATAAGTCATTTGGTTTCAAATCTAGTACTTGCAAAATACTTAATTATGATTTAAATACAGCTTTGTTTTATATTTAGTACAGACTTGTGTTAAACTTTTAAAAAAAATAGCCAACACCATGAGACTTGAACCCACGACATTCAGTTTTTTAGTTCACTACTCTAACCACTGGGCCAGTGACCTATAAGTAGCAAAAGCGTGAAGAAAACGTATGAACCGAATCTACTTGTACTACTCAAAATGCTACTTGTACTAAGAAGCAGGTGTGCAGAGGAAGTTTACTTAAAGCTGTCATTCAAATGAAAATTGTCAATGCACAACCCGAGTAAAAATAATCAGTGGCTAGACAGTGTTCGAACAAGGGTCGAATAAAGGTCGAATAACGGTTGAATAACGGTTGAATAACGGTCGAATTACGATCGTTTGGAGGACATTTTAATTTAAAAAGCCAATGTACTCAGTTGAACAGTGAGCGCACAATGGGCTTTTGCTGGACTCTTTAGCCAAACAGCGGACGAACAGAGATATAACAAAAAGCGAGCAACGGGCGTTTGCAGGGCATTTATTTTTACTAGGAATCCGAACTAACACATAAACTGCTATTGAAACTTTCGTCAAGCAATTAAGAAACGAGTTATAGAAACTGAGGTTTTTGATTTTTATGAGAGCAAAAAGGCAAACTTTTTAGTGTTTAAAAATTTGAATAATTTTTTTGCTGATGGAAATTGTGGCTTCTGCAACACTATGTCTTGCAATGCGTTATAGAAGTTACAGCTTCAAGTCCTATCAAATGCTTCGGTAACACTCCATAAAGCTTCTGCACATAACATTATACAGGCTTTAAGGGAGGTTTTAGGCAAACAATTTTTTGAAAATTGAATTTTTTTAAAATTGATTATTGTTGTACAACTATTCAAGAAGACGTAAAAAAATTTCAAATCAATTTTGCTTATAATAAAAGATTCAACAACGCTTAAAACCTGGTGCGCCAGAGTAACTTTAACTAACCAGAGTCTCGAAACTAATTTTCCTTTTTGGTGGTCAAGAAAAATTAGTAATCTAAGGTCGCAGTGCAGAAAGATTTTTAATAAAGCTAAGAAATCGGGTAGAACTCAATGCTGGGATGAGTATAATTTCAGTTTAAACATTTTTAAGAAAGCACTTCGAAAGGCTCAGCGCAATTCTTGGAGGTTTTTCTGCGGCAATATAGAGGAGTCTTCCGAAGCATCAAGACTCCGTAAGATCTTCCTAGCTGTCCAAGCTACTTAAAGAAATCAGACGACACCTGGATATGCTCTAGCGAGGAAAACCTTGATCTTCTTTGAGTACCCATTTCCCGGATTGCTCTGTGGACAACACTAGGTGTTATAGGGCTCTGAAGTTGAGTGATCCTACTTTTATCATATCAGAGCACAAAATCAAATGGGCTCTGTTTAGCGTCAAGCCTTACAAGTCTGCTGGGCCTGATGGTATTATTCCAGCCGCTCTACAGCAGATGGCGTCTTATAATCCTTCCATGGCTTATTGTCATTTTTAAAGGTTGCCTTGACATGACATATATACCAATAAAAGGGAGGGAGGTAAAGGTAGTATTTTTCCCGAAAGCGGGTAGGATATCGCAATCGAGTCCAAAATACCTTAGACCCATTAGTCTTTCATCTTTCCTGCTGAAAACACTCGAAAGACTTATTGACGCTCATATTCGTTGTAGCTTAGATTCAAATTTGCTTTCAGCTTTACAGCACGCTTACAGGAAAGGTAGATCTGTAGAAACGACCCTACACTTCCTGGTAGGCTTTATAGAAAATTCCTTTTCTCATAAGGAGTACACAATGGTAGGTTTTCTGAATATCGAAGGTGCCTTTAACAATATTCTTCCGGAGGCATTCATTAGCGCACTCATGAAGCTTCGGGCGGATGAGTCGCTCTGTGTACTGATAAAAAACCTGCTGACCAGTAGAGTCATCAGTGCATCTCTAAGTGACTCAAAGGCCAGGAGATTTGGGAGTAGAGGCACTTCTCAGGGGGTGTTTTAACACCTTTATTATGGAACTTGGTAGTCAATGAACTTCTGAGGAAAATATAAAAGGTTAGTTGCAAGGTGATTGCCTATGCGGATGACGTAGCTATTGCTGCACAGGGAAAGTTTCCAAATACTCTCTTGGAGCAGCTTGGGTCTGCGCTCTCCGATCTCAATATTTGGGTTAAAAGTCGTGGGCTGTTTGTTAATCCCCAAAAAACCGAACTGGTCCTTTTTACGAAGAAATACAAAATTCCGCGTATAATTCCGCCACGTCTGAATGGCACTTTGCTAAACTTCATGGAAGAGACAAAGTACTTAGGAGTTTTTTTTTAAGATCAAAGAACCAAGGCATGCGCCTTATACAAACAGGGTTTGGTCTTTGACCTAAAAGGAAAGGGATAGATTATTTAGAAGAATTGATTGGAACCATGCGTGAATTATTGATTAAGCGAAAAAACCGTGAAAGACAATTTGAATTGCTTTTAACCGAGGCTAGTGTTATGCCTTAAGCCTCGGCAAGCATTTTCAGCCCTTAGTTGTGTTCCTGTTCCTTAATTCAACATTTTCCACAATTTATTTGTGGGTTTTTAGTTTTACATAATTCTTAAATGTATGAAATAACAAAGAAAGTGAAAATAACCATGCCGGAGCCTGGAATCGAACCAGGGACCTTTGGATTGATAGTGTAGCGCACTCTCCACAAGACTACAAAGGCCGACAACAAGGTTATTTTTGATATTAAGTTAAGCTGGAAACCGAATATTCTTGAGCGAACTAGGAAAGAAAATGCTGCTTTATATGCCTGTAAGAAAGTTATAGGTAAAACGTGGGGCTTACCCCGAATATTGCACGTTGGATTTATAAAGCTAAAGTGAGGCCCATCTTGCTATATGTTGTATGTAAGCGGTGGACAGCACTAAAAACACAGTCTAATTGCAAATTGTTAGGGAAAGAACAAAGAACTGCAGCAAAATGTATCAGAGGAGCGCTTAGATCATCTTCATCGGAAGTGCTTAATGCGGTTCTTCGCTTAATACCCCTTGATATTAAGGGAAAAAGGATGGCGCAGGAAACAGCCATTAAGCAACCTTGCAGTAAACTAACACTCGTACAGGTAATCGATTATACCATTGCCACTCCCTCATTCGAGAATGGTTTTCACATAATTATCCCAACCAGAGTAGAATGGGACGGGTTATTACCGCTAAACCAAGTTGGATCGCATATTTTTACTGACGGCTCAAAACTAGACAGCAAAGTTGGGGGAGGCGTCTCTTCAACGGATATGGATATCAGAACCTCATTTAGACTGCCAGATCATGCAATAAAATTCCATGCAAGCTGGCTCTAAGGCAACATGCCACAAAAATGGCTAATTTCAGGTGGAAGCTCCAACAAAGCTAGACAGATGTGGTCTTGTTTGACTGGAAAATGAACGACGAAGCTCACTCAATTGGGAAGGAAAGATCTTTCCATTCCGAAAGCCATTATAACAGGACACTGTCTTATATGTAGGAATATCCTTAGAATGGGAGTATTGCAAATGACTTCTGCAGGAGTTGCAGGGATGAGAAAGAGCAAGAGTCGGTATCGAATCTCCTCTGTTCATGCCCCGTTTTGGCCCGCAGAAGACATAAGCATCTAGATGGCCTTTTTTTATGATCTCAGGGATCTTGAGGAGGTAGATGTTAAGCATCTGCTGCTTTTAATTATTAGTTCAGGGTGGTTTCACGACAGCGCTTAGGAGAGGAGGAGCAGATCCCCTGTGATATCACAACGGACCAAATATCTGGTCTATATGGGCCGGTCTTTGACCGTCCGCCACCTTAACCTAACCATAGTATACTAATTAACTTGAAACCTACCTCAGTAGTCCCAATATAAGAATAGATGCGCTCTGATTGACTTGAGTTGTCTACAATGCAGAAGAATAGCATCTTCAAGCATATTTGTAAGAGATCTAATTCAAAACAAAATGTCCGAAACCACTAGAATTGCTTGACTTCCATGCACCTACAAGATCAGTTCCTCCATAGTCAGTTCCATTTCCATGGAACGTACCAGAGAACCTCTAATGGATATATTGAGCCCTTATCACGTAGTTCTACAAAAGTAAATAAAGTCCTCTATTCTATAGATATATTTACATCCTTTTCTCGCGAGAATTTTAAAAATAAACTCTTGACTCTCCTCAAAAGTTCTGATGTCTAGAAATACTTCCATCTGTCTTTCGAATTAATTGTCATTTAATCTTATAAACAAAACTATTTTGTTCTGTAAGTTATTTGTTATTCATCGTTGAGTACAATCAAACAATTTTCTTGATACACCTCTTTCAGTTTTTTTCTTCTTCTAGACTGAACCAACACTCAGCAGATGTCCCCTGTAAATAAATAGAGTATTGTGTTGATTCGGAAGATCTTTATTGTCCTTATAAGATCATTAGCTTTTTATTCAACTATTGTTATTGGACATATACTTTATAAGATATTCGTTAAGTATTCTAATAAGATTGATAAATTGTGATATATTCGTAAATAGTTTGTAAGAGTAAAACTCTGTTTGACCACATAAAGTATAAATAAATAAATGATCGAAAATCTTTGAAAAATATAATTGTCTAGATTTTTGTTTTACTTGCCCGAGAAACAATTTGTGCCCGTACCAAACTACTCAGGCACAAACGTTCCGAGTATCAGACTCAATTTTATTTTTAAGAGCTAGGAGTAGTAACGAAAAACTGCGAAGTTTATGAAAAAAAAATTAATCGCACATTGATATTAAGATTATATCAGCGAACAGGACCCGAGAAAAAAATTCATATATTGTGTCAATAAAGTGTGTTTTATGTATAGAAACTGGCCTGAGTCTTAACTGTTATGTACCCGAAACATATCCATCAACCCAGTGGGGAAATGAGAAGTCATTACTGCCATACTGTCAAATCAAACATCAACTCAAAGGTCCCTGGTACGAATCCAGGCTCGGACATGGTTCTTTTCACTTTCTTTGTTCTTTCATACATTTAAGAATTATGGGAAAATTAAAAATTCTCAAATAAATTGTGGAAAATATGGAATTAAAGGACAGGAACACATCTTAGGGCTGGAAATGCTTGCCGAGGTTAAGGCATAAGAATAGCCTTGGTTAAAAGCAATTCACGTTGTCTTTCACGGTTGTTTTGCCTAATCAATAATTCATAATAATTGGTTTCAATCAATTGCTTTAAATAATATATCCCTTTCCTTTCAGATCAAAGACCAAACTTTGTTTGTATAAGGTTCTTTGATTTAAAAAACCAAAAGTAACTAGTTATCCTGTAAGCACATGTCATTACGCCTTCGCTTACAATTTGTCAATAAATAATGTCAATCAAAATGCCCCATAACAACAGCCGTGAATGTAAGCTATCAACTCAAAACCTTACGTCCTGTCTTACGATTTGAAAATTAATAACCTAAGCTGTAATACCTGATAATTTAACAACAAATATATATTTTTTTTTGTCCTGCCAGTTCATGTTTTCAATCTAAAGAAAAATATTTTAGTCTCCGCAAAAAAAAAAAAAAAAGAAAACAAATAAGATAATAAAAAAATGCGCATTCAATTATTGCTCTGTTTTGACACCGGTTTCGATACGTAAAGTGCAATTTCTAGATCTTTAGTGCTCAAAGCGATTTCCATACGTTCGGTTGATCAAGTTTATGCTATAAAATGATATAAAACAAAATATTTAAACAAAAATCAATGCGGTTAGTGTGATTGGAAAACTTAATTACAATTATTTTTATATCTTTTTATAAAAGAAGTAATTATATATTTGCTATTATAATAAGGGCATAGGATAAAGAAATTTAGCTCGGCTGGTTAAAGAAGAAAAATATATTTAGAAGCTAAGAAAATAAATTTAACTCCGACAGACACTAGTAATTCTTCAGAAGTTTCTGTAAATTTATGAATTGTAGCAAACAATGATGATATAAAAAAAATTTTAAATTAACCATTAAAGACAAAGAACTATAAAAAGGGCTTAAAAAAATATAAAATTATTTTCTTTACAAATAAATGTAACAAAAAATATTTTTTATTAAAATAAGACTAGATTTTTATAAATTTGTAATTTTGATGTTTAATGAACTTTGATTTCTTTTTAATTTATTTAAAAATTCTTAATTTCTTAGTACAAAAATGAATTTTTGGGTTTTTTTAAGTTTTTTAAAATTACTGTATTAGACTTTACTTTTTTTATTTTTGGGAAATTTCTCGATATAATTGTATATGCTTTACTCTCCAGGAAAAATTGGAAGGCTTCCATTTAAAAGTGATAAGGAAACATTCCCTACCATATCTTTCGGAAGATTAGTTTTGCTTTTATATTGTTTCCAAACAGCTTCCTTAAGAATGTAAGTGGAAACTTTTACTTATTATCAAGCAATGACAACAGAAAATATATGTATCATTATTTCCTAGCCGTTTATTATAGAATTCGATAGTCAAGTGGTAGCGTGCTTGACTGTCGCTCAGGGGTCCCGAGTCCGAATCATAGTCGGGCATTTTCATAACAAGGGAGAGGAATGCTTCCACATTAATTTTTAACAGTGGAGAGGAATGTTTCCCTTTAATAACATGCTATGTAAAAAAAGAAATGTAGTGTCCATTGGAAGGGAATGTATCCTAAATTTCATAGAATGTTTCTTGTTTTTATCCGGGAATGTTTCCATTTCCTGGAGGGATAGGCATAATTTATTAATAAAAAATGAATTTCATCTAAAACAAACGAGTACTCTGTTTTGGCAGTAATAAAGCTAAGTAGTTACTCTTTGAGTTATAAGCTATACTGGAGGTAATGAGTTACATTCTGACTAACAAGTAATACGAGGGATAATTAGTTACCCTCCGACTTATAGGTAATGCTAGTTGACCTCTTAGTTATGGGTAATGCAGGTGGTAAGTAGTTGATCTCTAACTTATGGGTAATGCAGGTGGTAACTTGTAATACTCTGACTTATTGGTAATACTGGATGTAATTAGTTCAACTCTGACTTGCAAGTAATGCTGGATGTAAATACCACACATTACCGCCTATGGCAAGCCCATGTTGAAATAATGCCTCATTTGTGTGTATTGTAATCCAGCAGCTCTACAAAGCATATAATTCTTTAAAGACTCTTTTATGACTCATTTGTAGGAGCCAGGGCCCTCATAATGAGCTCTTATAAGTTTCATAAAAGAGCAGTTTTTCCTTTAAAAGTGGTCCCTCTTTAAGAGCTCAAATATGAGCACAAAATGATACTTTTTTGACTCTCAAAAGTAATTTATTCGGACTCCTATAAGAGTCTTTTATGAATCTTATATTGGTCTTTTAATACTCATAATAGACTCTTAAAATTTTCCGAAAAGTGCTAGTTTTCCTTTGAAACTGGTCTCTCTTATGAGGCATTAATATGAATCCTAAAAGACTCTTTTATGATTCCTATTTTTGCTCTTTTTTTTCTTCATAAAATAAACATAAAAGTGCAGAAAATGAGCTTGTTTACCTTTGAATATGAGCATTGAAAAGAATCTTTTAGCTATGGATTCAAATCTGTACTCAGTTTCCTCATGTATTGTAAAATTTTCAAGATACAGGGTGTTTTACGTTTTTGGCACGTGTTTAGTATTATTGATCTAGAATCTAAACTAATCACCATAAAAAAAATAATATTTGGTATTTTAGGAAAAATCAATATAAAACAAAAGATCTTGAAAATCTTATAATATAGGAGGAAATTGAGTACAGATTTTAAGCCAGCAATGAAAGTACATATAGGAATATTAATGGGTTTTCCAGATACGAAATTTGTAGACAAGTATTATTTATCCAAACATGTCTGAATATAATATTCAAACACGATTACTGAACGGAATGAAATCCTTGGTCACAAGGAATAATGACTTAACTCAAAATATCGTAAAAAAGAGATATGGAACTTACTTTATTGCCAATTTTTGGAGGTATACAGATATCAATTTTTTGATTTGATGAAACTTATATCTGCATATATTTTGTTTGTAACGGTTCATATATTTCAAAGAAATGAGTCGTAGTTCGTGCAATTAAAATATCGTTTTTTACGATACTTTGAGTTTAGTCGTTATTCCTTGTGACTACAGAAATATTTTATATTTTATGTCAATGACCAATATTTCAAAACATGCTTTTTTCTTTTAATTTGTGCTTTGAAAACGCGCAGTTTTTATTAAATACAGTAAATACACATTAAAAACTCATATTCAGGAGGCTTTTCACAAAACACTCTTAAATTTGAGTTTTTTCTGAGCCCTTAACTGAAATACTCCTAAAACAATCCGAAATAAGTACTTTTTAGGAGTGTACGTTATGAAAATACAAAAAAATACACTTTAAAAACTCATAAATAAGAGGGAACTCATAAAATCCTCTTTAATAGGGCTCTTTTCGGAGTCAGAATTATGAGCGCTCCGAACTTGGTTTGAAGGGAGAGAACTACCTCTCATAACCAATTAATCATTATATAACTAGTTCAGTAATGATTAACTCCCCAACTGGGAAGTACCTCAAAAGTCACGTGAAATAGTAACGTAGTAACTCAGTATTACGTCAATAAAGTGGTCAAAAACGAGCGACTACATTCGGACACAATAAACTGACGAGTGCCTGAATCGGTCTTCGTTCATACATTGTGCGTGCCCAAGGTGTTCCAGAACTACAACTTCTTTCGGTGCCCAGGTCGGACACTTACCGACACGGGCACCAGACATATATCCGCTTCTTTATTGACACAAAATATGAAATTGTTTCTCGGGTTAGCTATTTTTTAATCTAAGCTTGTCAATTATGGTTTCCGTAAGACCTTGGTTACATCCGATAGTACCTCTGAAGTAGTCGATTTGAAGCTTAAAATTTCGAGTCTTCAAATTGTGTAACCTTCTTACTTACCTAAAAGAAGTTCGGGTTTAAGTTAGGATGTGTCAAAAACGAAGGATTAGAAGCAGAAATGTCTTCTGCAAAAAACTTCTAAGTCAGGCGTGCATAAACTTTTAATCAGTCAATTGTGGTGAGTACCAAAAAATGAGGGAATGAATGTAATGACATTGTAAAAAGTTGTCCAAAATGAAGTTTTAGGCATGAATATTTTTATAGCCCAATCTGCCCGAGCTATGCCTTGTTTTCTTAAAAACAAAAAGTTGTAGAGAAATGTTCTCATAAGAATTTTTCGAACAGTTTTCAATAAAACAAACTCATTCTCATGCAGAGCTGTGTTGTAATGATTCTTCTTTAATCTAATTCCACCTCAATTTCAATTCCTTGGAATTAGAAATTGGTAATTGCACATCTCGATTTCTCAGGAATGTAATTGGAAAAACCTCTCAATAGCATTACAGGAATTGTAATTGGTAATTTAACATCTAAATTCCTCAGTAATGGAATTAGCAAAAAACCGTCAATGCCATTACAGATTTGTAATTGGTAATTGAATACCTCAAATACTCGGAATGGAATTGGAAAAAATTCTCAATTCCATTACAGGAATTGTAATATGTAATTGACCACTCAATTCCTCAGGAATGGAATTCCAAAAAATTTGTATGGAATTCCAATTTCCCACTGCGGGAATTGTAATTGGTAATTGAACGCCCCAATTCCTTAGGAATAGAAGTGGAAAACATCGCTTTGCTAGTAGATTAATGAAATTTTGTACAGGGTTGTGGAAGTTGTGTACCAAGCACCTTACAAAAAGTCGCCGGGATTGAACCAGGTAGCGTAGCAACTATATAGTTTTTCCTTACTCAAAATGTGGTAATAAATTAAAAAATTGGTATCTTCGGTAATACATTTGTTTGTAAATATTTCATAAAGCGACAGTTTAACAGTGGGAGTGAAATAAAGTTTTCTGATACAAATGAGTTAATGGAAAAGTACTTGAAATTTTAACTTTAAATTACAATTTCTGTAATAGAATTGACGATTTTTTCCAATTCTATTTATGAGGAATTGAAGTGTTCAATTACCAATTACAATTCCTGTAATGGAAGTGACCATTTTTTCAATTCCATTCAAAGAAATTGAGATGTTCAATTACCAAATACAATTCCTGTAGTAGAATCGAAGATTTTTTCAATTACCAAATACAATTCTTGTAGTAGAATTGAAGATTTTTTCAATTACCAAATACAATTCCTGTAGTAGAATTAAAGATTTTTTCAATTACATTCCTGACGAATTGAGAGGACCAATTAACAATTCCTAATTCCAAGGAATCGTAATTGAATTGTAATAAGTACTTTTTGACCCAGCTCTGTTCTCATCAAATAAATTAACTTCAAACAATAAAGTTATTCTGTATTGATTGGAACTTTAACCAGACAACTGAAGTCGTAAATAAGCTCGGAAGAGTTCAGTGATTCAGTAAGAATATGTAAAAACGATGCTATATGATGCATAAATTAATAATTGCCCATATTTTTCGTGTGGAAAAGCAAGAAAGTGGATATTTTATATCTTAATATGTTAAGGCTAATATCTATTGCCTTCAAAATGCATTCAAAGTAGATAAAACATAAAAAATTACCAAAGTCTGTCCTTCACAAAAAACAGTTTTTATGCAAACAAGCAAAACAGCATTCAGTAGGTGGTGCTTCGTACTCTTACTTTTGTTGTTTTTTTTTTTTTAGGTCAATGACCGCTTTTGAAATCAATGCACCTTACCAAAAATTTAACTGAATTCAATGTAGCTTTTGTTGCTGTCTCCACCTAAAAGTGAAGACATGCAAATTGTTTGCAAGAAATTTTAATGTTTAGGCAACGACAACGGCTTAAAGCACTGCAAAACTTAAGAGGAAGCAGCAGATAAACGTCTCACTTGTCGAATGCTCGTAGTTGTTGTCGACTTTATTTTTGTTGCAGTTTCTGCTGTTGTTTGTTGTTGTTGTTGTCGCGTCAAGGCAACATTTTATGCATTCCTATCAACAACACATGAACTGCACGTCGTCGTCCTCGCAGTCTTTACCTTTAGGTATGGGTAAAAATTTACAACAAACACTTGTAGGTTTTTAACCCTTTTTTCACACTTTGCAATTCTTTGCATTCACACTCACTTCGCTTTTTAATGTTGCAATAAAAAAAATCTTGTTATGAATTTTGTTTTGTTGTACTTTTTTTTTTGTTGCTATGTTGTTTTTGTTGCTTGTGCACTGCTCAACACTAGTGTCCACAAACAGACAAATTTTAAATTCAAATCACAACACGACACTTTTATGTACGTTACGCGGCTTAAGCACAAAATTTTGTGTTTCACAAAGATTTGCGGCGGTCTGCATGGAGAACCGTTCCAATGGACGCTACGATACGAAGAAGCAGCCAGAAATACTACACGACACTGTAAATACGAAAAAATCACATCGGCGGAGCAACAATGTTTGGAGCAAGCAACTCTTTACCTTGCCGCATTACGATGTCAGATACAAAATGATACAACGTGCCGAGCAAACGTGCCGTTTACTTTGAGAATCAAAAGATAACTGCGAATGCCGTGTTCAAGTTAGGCAGATACAAAGTTGAAATGGACAACAGAAAAAAGCAGAGTGCGAAAGCAGCCGTGGAGCGAGAGAAACTTGTGAGTAGCAAAAGATTGAGTGAGTGAGTGGCGTGGAGTACGAGCTGGCGCAACGCTTGCCCAAGCGAGGCAGCATTGAAGGTGTATTTTTTAGTTGTTGTCTGGTTGTCTGTTTTGGGGTTAACAGATACAGTGACAGCCACAGCCACAGCCACAGCTACAGCGTAGCATTTCCAGATACAGATACATATTGACAGTTACACATACATTTGCATTTACCCCGAAACATACACAGACACATACTTATATCGAAATGCAGCAACGAACGATTGCAATGGAAACCAGAAATACGAACAAAAACAGAGAGCCGAGCAGTGATGCGCAACCGGCGCGACATGCAACGAGTGCTTGGTTACGATGCTGAAGAGAGCATGAGAGAGAATCAGAGAGTTGGGGCTAGCTCCAAAATAAGCCGACAACGAGAGACGCCAACAAAATACAAGAAATCCACTTAAAAACAAAAATAACAGAAACAAACGTGCGAATCTGGATTAGGTTATGTTGCGAAATGTGTGTTGCAACGATGTGAGTGTGTGTGTGTTTGTCTATTTGGGAGATATTGAGCGTGTGTGCGTGTGTGTGTGTTGAGTATCTAATGGATTAGTGGTGGCAGCAACATGGTTGCAATCATGCACTCCACTCTGCCATGCATCGCTGCTGGCTGTCGTCGTCGTCGTCATGGTCGTCGTTGACTGGAATTGCATTCGCGCGACTTGCAACACGTCGATTGTTGACTGGTGATGTTGTTGATTGTTGTTGCTGTTGTTGTTTTTGCTGTTGGTTTTTCTTAGATTGTTAGCTTGGTTTCATTTTTGTTAGTTGCTGCCTTTGATGTTTCTCTATTTCCAAATTTTCCACACAAACACACACACTACATTCACAAACACTAAAAAACCTGCGGGCTCAAATTGCAAAGATGGCGTACAAGATGGCTGCCACACTGAATGCGGATGCAATGCCTGTTTTTGCAGCGTTGTTGCTGTTATTGCTGCTGTTGTTATTATTATTATGTAACATAACTGGTCGTCGCTGTATTTGTTTTTGTTTGCTTCTAATTTTTTTTTGTTTGTTTTTGTAATGCACTAAATATGCAAGCTTTAAGAAACACACTCAAGGAAAGAATTTGATAAACAAAAACACTTTAAATAAATATTAGCTGCGTTCCATTCGCTTCTAAATAATCCAGATTAATTTTATTTTACATGCAAAGCAAAAACAAAAATAATAATCCAATAAAAAAATAGGATTATTTTTGCTATCCATATAAAATTGTGATATAGCCTTTAAAAAATTTGAAACACAGGTGCCGCACCTGCATATTTCTATGAGCTGTCATTTAATTTTTTTAATTATTTGCTTGCTTGATACAATGACTATTAGGTAGTCTTGACAGCTACCTATTTTTCAAGAGCTGTGACCAACGAATGTTAAACAAAAGAAAACAAAATAAACAGCGTTTGTCCACACATTGGACGCATTCAGCGGAGCCAACAATTGCACTTAAATTATTTATATAATTGCATAATATTAATAATTAAATTAAATAATTTAAAATTTTTCTGACGTTTAGAGTAAAACACATTCAGAAAAAAAAACTCGTTCACTAAGGTATCGCTACCATAACAGTTCACAACAGTTTTGAACGACACACGTTCTCATGACACCTAATAGTTATTGTATCATGATTGCTTGTTTTAATTTAATTTTGACTGCAACGGTAGTGCCCTCTACGAGTCGTTTTTCTTGCCGGTCCTTTGAGCAAATTTGTTGTCGCGATTATATTAAGGCGAAAGGAACGCAGCTATTAATACATATCTACAGTGTATACAAATATGTGTTGATACAAAAACTAAGTAGGGTTTTTCAATAAAGCTTCATTTTAGTTTTAGAAATATGAATACACAAATATTAAATAAAGTTTAAATATTTGATTTATATGATATTAGTTGCGTATTGTCGGTATTTTGTTCCATACATCAATAATAGCAGCTTTAAAATCCTTCAAGCTATTGTACTTATATTCCTTAAGTCGCTGTTCCATATATCCATGTACTTGTGTGGTGCAGCGCCATCTTGTTAAAACGACATATCGTCCAGACCCTGAGCTTCAACCTCCGACACAAAATAGTCCTCCAATATAGTGTGGTACCGCTCAGATGTTACATTTTAGGTTTCCCGTCCTCATCTAGGAAAAAAAAAAACGGCCCGATGATGCCTCCGACCCATAAATCGCACCAAACAGTGACTTGCGGTGGATGCATTGGCTTCTCCTAATTCACTTGTGGATTTTTCGAACCCCAAATACGACAGTTTTGCTTAGTAACTTAGCCGCCGAGTGGAAATGGGCCTCGTCCGAAAAGTTGATTTCTTGGAAGAAATCATCATTTTCAGCAATCATTTGCGAGGGCTCAATCAGCGAATGTACGGTGTTGTACATGGTCACGAGGCAACAGCTGCTACATCAGTTGGACTTTGTATGGTTTTAACTTCAAGTTCAAGAGCAAAATTTGATGCAAGGAGGTCGCGGAAATGTCTTATTGTAGCGAACGATGTTGAATAGACATTTCGGGCGACTCGGCTACACTTTCACTTATGGCAGCAATATTCTCAGCACCGCGTGATGTCCGCACTCTGGTTGGCTTCGGAACATCAAGTACGGAACCAATTTGATAAAATTTTGTGCACAGTGCTTTCACAAATGTGGTGATTGCGACCCCATTTTTGGTGAATCGATCGTTGCGTTTGCACCATCGACTTGCAATTTAAGATCCAAAATTCAACGATTTTAATGCATTCCATAACTAAAATCCTAAACTCTTACAATGACAATGACGCAAAATATGGCGGACAAGGGTCGATAATGCAGATTTTAATCGATAACAAAGTACTAAACCTACTATTGGAACACCCTTTATATGTGACCTTCTCCGAGAAAAGGGACCTAGTGTGTGAAAATGAGGTTTTGAGAAAAACGCATTTAAAGTTTCATAACGCATTATCACTGTGAACACACCTTCAGTTGGGAGATGCGATTTGGTATGGTTAGTTATGATCAGAAACCTAACTCATTTCATCTTTTTCTACTTCCTTTTAGGTACTAAAACCCACTCTTAAGTCCAAACCCGTTTTTTGACACACTAGGTCCCTTTTCTCGGAGAAGGTCACATATATGGATTTTTTTGTTTGCCTTTTTATGTGCCCTTGTAAGCCTTTCGCAGTTTGGACTTAATTTTCGAACTTCAAAACGGTGCCAACGATTTCTCAGTTTCTAAAAAAGATAACTGAAAAAATCTATTTTCATATGACAGGTAACACTAAAAACTTTAAGACTACCCATTATCAGCCAATCAGATCACATTTTTTTTTTGGCGATATTTTGAACAAAAACAAGAGTAGATGAGCTAGCTAACAGAGAGTCAATTTCAGAAAAAATGTGATTCTTACAACAACACTAGATTCATGCATGCAACCATAATTTTCAAATTGGCAAAGCGATTTTACTGCATGTTTATGTAAAACGAAACGAAGACTGAACGTCGTGAAAGAAACGAGCAACAATATTTTTTGATATGAAAAAATGTATTACTTACCGTGCCTCACACCACGTTCAGCGTTCGTTTCGTTTTACATAAACATGAAGTTAACCTCGGCTTACTGAGCACATATGGTCCTAAAACCGCCAAGTCAGTACCCCGAAAAAAAATATTAACTCCATCATCATAACGACACACATAGAATACCTCCTTCTTAACACTTTAACTGGAAATAATTGTAGCTACTGCCAGATGCCAGTCATAATTAAGTCCTCAAAAGTTTTTTTTTTCCATAAAAAGTAACTTTATTTCTATGATAAAAAGTCAACGTTAAAAATTCTCAGGTTGTTTTTTTTTTTGTTTTTTTTTGTTTTAATTTTATTCCGCTCAAATCCTACAGCATTCGGTTTGCTCAACTCAGTGTTAAATGCCACAGCATAAAGTGTAAATGAAGTGGTTTTGTTTTGGTTTGCTTTGTTTTCATTTTGATGAGTTACTCTTAAATCCCGTCGCTTCTAAGCGTCAAGCATTTATTTACATCTCATATTAGCTGTGCTTCTCCTTGAATGCACACCAACTCACATACACACATAGATACAGGTGAAATATGAAGCGTGAACGCGGCGGCATTAATTTTAATTTGCATTTACCTGAAGTTGGCTGCGTTTACTTGTTTTACTTAGCAGAAAAGAAGTTATTTTTCTGCAACATTTCCTACAAGACGCCTTCCGCATTTTTATTGCTTGTTTGCAATGTAAATTTTGTTCAATTTGCATTTCGCTGGCTATGACTCTAGTTTTTGTTTTTGTGTTCTTATTTCTTTTTTTTTGTGCAAAACCAAGATTTTGTTCCAAAGCGGAACAAAATACTTAAGTGGGTAGCAACGCCGTAGATAAGGAGGAGGTTCAAACCTCCCCCTCCCCAATTTTTTTTTATATTGAATAAAGACACAGATATTCGAAATTTTTAACTTTCTAAAACATGAAGATAAATTGAAAATTTTGTGTGCTTAGTTTGGTTAGCAAATATTAAGTTAAATATATAATAAACAGGGTTAGGATTTCAATGACATATCATCTTTTTTCTGCTGCTTCTAAGACATTTCCTACTTATTTAGAACGTCCATTTATGTTTCCTAAATTCGAAATACGAAAAGTTTTTAGGTCATTTTTTGGTCATTTTTCATCGGTTTTAGTTTTCAGGTCATTTTTACTAGATATAATCCATTTTTTGGTAATTTTTAGCGATTTTTAAGTTATTTTATTGTCATTTTCAGACATTTTTAATTTTTAGAGCATTTTTCGGTTTTTTAGGTCATTTTAGTGTAATTTGAAAAGTTAAAAATCCCGGGATCCTGAAAGATAATACCGGGATTTAAAGAGGCTTAAATCATCCGGAATCCCGGGACTGACTTTCCTAGTAAAAGTACATTTCATTGGCACATTTGGCAGTTGCACGATTTCTTGAGCTGTATGTGACACAGGCCTGTAGCCAGACCAAGAAGACAGAGGGGGCAGGCATGAATTTTGGGGGCGGCAATTTTTTGTTTTTTCATTTAAATAAAAATAACAATTTTTTTAACGTGTAAAATGAATACATTACACATATTTATTAAAAAACAGTTCATTTTATAATATTTACATGGATATCTAGATTTTTTTACACATGAGATTAATACATACAAAATAATATAAAAATTAATTAAGGACATTGTAATAAAATGAAGGTAAAAATACAAGATTTATTTAAAAAGGCTAGAAATATAAGAAAGAGTAGCGAAATGGACTAACATATGTATAATAGCGCATCCTTTTCTGGAAAAAATTCTGCTTTTTTTCTGACCTCTTCAAGAGCTCTGCATTTTTTCCGTTCATAACAATCTCTCTGCATAACAAATGCAAAATTTTCTGACCTGTAAATTTCGGCGGTTCTGAATTTTGCTCTCTAGTAATACCTAGTAACTTTGATAGTAATATTATATGCTGTGACAATTGTGAGAGGCAAAATGTTCCAATTTTGAAATTTTTTTTAAATTGAATCGAAAACAATTTTGGTTAAAGTGGTTACTTTTAATAAAATTTAAAATTTTATTTCATAAAAATTCCATGCAGTCGGCACTATTCATAACCTCAATCGTAAATACAACGGAATTCAAAACAACAGTGCAGCCAATATCAAATGAAAAAAAAAGTTGCATTTTTTCCGTTCTTTTCTCAGCTCAAAGGAAGTCAACATTCTGTAAATTCAGGACAGAATCTAAAAAATTCTGCATTCTGTGAGGTCAGACTTTCTTCAGAAAAGAATGCGCTATAAGACATTTTTTTAGTAAGACAAATAAAAAATTGAATTAACCCGCATCCGTCGATTGCATCAAATTGATGCAAATTTTTTATTCAGATTTATATACTAAGAACAAACATACATGTTTTGATTTAAATCTTTTGCTTCTTTAAATGTTTGCTAGAATTAAGATTTGCAGTTTTTTCTTATTTTAAAATTAATAAACATTCTTTGGCCAGGGGGCCAAACGGTTGTAGTAGGGTGGGGAAAACGGTTGTAGTAGGGGGTCATTGTCCCCCTTTTCCCCCTGGCTACAGGCCTGATGTGACACTTTGTCTCAAGCAACGCCGTAGATAGGTGTTTCATAAGGTGGGGAGGTTTAGGTTAGGTTAAAGTGGCTGTGACTTTTCAGAGATACACTGAAGCCAATGAGGCCCATTGTGATACCATGGGGTTAATTTCCCTACTCAATTTCTATTTGAACTAATGTGAGCTGTTAACAAAGCTGAAGATTCTGATGGGTGATGGGGGGGACGGGGAGGGGGAGTTGCAGAAGCAAAAAATATAAAAAACGATTAAATCGCTTCATTTGGAGCAGGACGACAAGTATTTATTTAAGTAATTATTTAAGTTATATAAAGAAAACAGGCATTTTAAAAAGAAAAACATATATTTACATTAAGGCGCCTCACGAAAAAAGTTGTTCGGGGCAGTTCCTCAAAATAATCCTTGGCTTATGTTATGATGATTCCCCAAATATTTCGACTCTAGCGATAGCCATCCTTGAGCTGCCATGGTTTTAAATAACCTCTAAAAATCGATGTTTTTGTAAATATATTAGCTTACCCGGTTAGTCATGCTAATATTTCATGCTAATAGTTCGCGGTGCACATGGGCCCATTATAAACTAACTAACTAATAGTACAATTTCCGACCAATAACTATACAAACTAAACTACCAAGTTTTTTTCTCTTATACGACCAACTGTCTGAAATATATAATTTTTATTGATTTGTTGTCGGTGAAAGGGGTGTGGCAAAATTTTATTTCTTACAATCCTTGTCCTGATAATCAAAAATACAACAAAAAAAAATCTAGAGGAAAATCGGACGCTTCGTTCTTGAGTTATGGAATTTTAAACACATTTCACGACTTTGTCTTATACAGGTGGCGCAAAAGTAACCTTGCGATGTTTTTTGGCTGTAATTTAAAAAAAAAATGAAAAACTTTGATTCTTCTTGTGGATTATTTTTATTTGGTCTTTTAATTTTTTTTTACATCAAGTCGAGAATATGATGTCATGTAAATGGCCGCCGCCACAGTTGATTGTCATTTGAGCCCTTTTTATGGCATTTTTCATCATTTCGGCCAAAACTTCCGGCGATAGGTCCTCACATTCTTGACGGATATTGTCTTTAAGAGCTGCAAGAGTCTGAGGCTTGTTGACATAAACCCGCGACTTCAAAAAGCCCCACAAAAAGAAGTCTGGAGCGGTCAAATCAGGCGATCTTGCTGGCCAGTGCAAATCGCCAAAACGGGAGATTAGGCGCCCGGGAAATGCATCCTTCAGATCTTGTACCAAAATTTGCTGTAAAGACCGTCGACCGATACCCATTTGCGTGGCACGTCGTCTGGTCGATGTCGACGGCGCTTCCATGACATCCTCGGCTACAGCAGCAATATTCTCTGCAGAACGGCTACTCCGGGGTCTGCCATGCCTGGCAGCATCTCGTGTTGTGCCAGTCTCTTCGAGGCGAGCGGCTAAACGTCGCAGTGTTTCACCAGTAGGCGTTGGACGGCCATTAAATCTGCGACAAAATTCACGTTGTGCCAAAGTCACCGACCGATTATTGGTCAAATAAATAGTCACCAATATTCCGCGTTCTGGAGCAGTGTAGTGTAACATTGTTTATTAACGTGTATTTCGCATGTGTTTACTATACAAATGTCAAAACAGAACTGACATTAGGGGCCAATCGCAAAATTTATAGCATTTTCTGATAGGAGGATTACTTTTGCGCCACCTGTATATCTGTGGTCACAAGGAATAACGACTAAACTCAAAGTATCGTAAAAAACGAAATTTTAATTCCACGAACTGCGAACCCATTTTTTGAAATATATGCACCGTTACAAACAAAATACATGCAGACATAAGTTTTGATCAATTATGGGCAAAAAATGGATATCTGCATACTTACAAAAATTGGCAATAAAGTAAATTCCATATCGCTTTTTTACGATATTTTGAGTTGTCATTATTCCTTATGACCACAGATATATAGATAACCTGAAAAAGTTGGGTGATTTGCCACTTCCTTGGGCGAAATGTAATTTTTTGATCTTGCGCCACCTTTGGTATGAGCGGCTTTTCATTTTTTTATGCGATTTTCCTTTTTGAATATATCAAAGCCTGCCGCATTCATAAAGAGAATTTTGTCCTATCGCATTTTTTTATAGCGTATTTATGGCAAAATTGATTGGAAAAAAATCGCTTCCTCGAAGTCAAAGAAAATATTTAACTCTTTAGAATGTTCCACACTGCTGTTTCACGGAGGGGACACGGGGACACAGTATGCGCACTTTGGTATTCGTCTAAACGTCCAATTTTGGTGAATTATGCTCGACTCAATTTGACTAGACTTTAAACTCGTACTGTTTCAAATCGCAATGAAACACTTGGTTTTTCTTGCCTCAACACCCTCCTGTTCATCATCTAAGTGTGGCTTCACTGCCGCCTATTTTCCACGTCAAATCAGATGATTAAATGCAAACTTTCATTTAATATGATTAAAAGCGGAAATATCAAAAGTGTTTTCACACAAAAGCAACAACAACGTTTACAACAACACTTAATGCATTGGCCAGAGTGCATAGATCGCTTTATAGATGACATTAAATGGTGGCAACTGCGGGGAGTTCCTGCACTTTGCTTCGCTTCTTCCTGCTGCAATGGCTGTCAGTCAGTCTGTCACGCTGTCTGTCAGCACTTTTGCAATACTACCAACAACAAAAACAGCGCTGTCGCCTTTTGAGTTTTGCAATGCGTACAAATTCACGTTTTCTACCGACTGTGCTGTCGTTGCTGAGACATTTAAATGGTTGAAGCCCCTTAGTGAAGCTTCAAACCAGCTTTCACAGTCACACAGTGCAACAAGCAAAATTGTTTCAGACTTCGAACATCGGATTCTGATAGAAGAAACAAGAGAAAGGAAGAAGGCTTTTAGGATATATAAAAAATTATACCTAAATCAGCGTTTTAAAAGTGAAAGTTTACTTAAAATTCAGCAATTAACTAACATAACATATAACTACCTAGAATAAGATGTCTACTTAATGTAAGCCTTTGACATAGTTTTTGTATTAAAAGATCTATAGTAAAATTTTATTAGACATATTTATGTTCAATATGTTAACCCTCTAGCGCTTTTATTCATGTGTCTTTTTTTTTACCCTTTTTAAAAAAAGTTTAAAATAGTAACCGTAAATGAAATTGTAGAGTATTAAAATCTTCTCAGAAAACGTTTTTTGAGAAATTTCAGTCTGTCACTTTCGGTAAGATTTATCTATAGCGTACATCAGGCCCGTAGAAAAGGGGGGTTTTAAGGGTTAAAAAATACGCGTAAGCGTATATAGCGGAAGAAGAGCTACAGGATGTTGTTATTAAAGCTTAAGACAACGCAAACGAATTTCGAAATACCACAATATCGCCTCTTTAATTTCAACTTATAAAAACAATAAAAACTTTTGATTTTCAAATTTATATTTATGTGGTCGCAGCTCCAACAAAATACATCCTAGATCAAGATTGTTAATCACTAGTTTTAGTCACAAATTTCATTTTGATTATGTTGTAAAGCTACTATATTAAAATTTTAAAATTTTTAAAATGAAAATCAGAAATATTTTTTTAAATTATTGAAATCATTTTAAACGCTAAATAAAGGTTTTTTTTAATTTCTTATGATTTTTTTATTTTTGTGTTTGAAATGCCCAAACTCAGGCACTTTGAGGATTTTTGAAAAAAAATTAAGTTTCAACAGCTATAACTTTTTGATCCGAGTTTTGTAATTTTTTTCACAAAATAGCTAAAGACTATGCTATAGCACCCCGTTATGTCGTTTTTTAAATTTTGCATTTTCGTATTTTTGGTTATTGAGTACGCAACGTAATCGCACAATTTTTTAACAGACACTCAGTCTGTCTATTAAAAAATTTACGTTTTTTTCATTTTTTTTTTGTGCAAATGATAGGATTTAATATTTTAACTGCTAAACCATAGTAAAACAGCTTTTTCAAAAATGTCAAATAGGAACTTTTGAACAGACACTCCCCATTTGCTTTAAGTGTTGTTTCAGTAAACATTTCAACAAAATTTCATTGCAATTTCTCAAATTTGGATTTTTAAAATGTTTTTTTATTGAAACAAGAAATAAAATAATATTTTTTGAAAAGTAAAATATCACAACTCTGGTATTTTTAATCCAATTTTTATGTTTGTGAACTCATTTTAAGGAACAATTACATTTAAAATGAAATGCATACCTGCTTTTTTAAAAAAATTTACTTCAAGAAATGTTTTGGACTCTTGTAAAACGCTTCTCCATTTATTGGTCTCTTACTTGAGCTTGTTTTAAAAGTCTATCAATCGGCACGAAACTTTAAAGATTTTATTTTTATATCAAATCGACTATTTTTAATCAATGGCGTCAACAACTTGGTCTATGGGGCAGCAAACATTTAATATACATATACAAATACTTTTTGATTTATCGATATCAAAAACTGTCAATATTTTTTTTTAATAAAAACTCCTCCCTCCCCCGACCCCCCGGTAACTCCTGGCTAGGGGCCTGGCGTACATCTATGGCGAAAAAAGTCAACTTGATTTAAAAACTTCCTAAAATTATGCAAACAAGTTTTTCCGATCATGTATAGAAGGGGTCGTATCGAATTACAATTTTTTTAAATTTCACATTCTAAGAGGTCTCAAAGTCGCGATTTCTTAACTTTTTCAAAGAAATGAATATAAGGTTTTATATCTCTGGCATCAGAAGTGATGCTAAAGACAAATTTCTCAATTAAATATTATATATAATAACAATAATCTTTCATATTAATACGCAAACATCGAATGTGGTACACTTTTTTAATATTTATTTTAGAATAAGGTTTATAAAACGTATGTATTGCAAAAGGTACTGCACCATAGATGTGCCTAAACATGTTCGTATTGATGACCTGTGACTCGAAATATGAACATTAAAAGTTTATATTAATTTTAGTAGTAAGAGCAGTACGTGTCACGATAAATATCTTGATAACTATTGCCTGCCACGAACTGTCAGTTTGATAGTTTGACATCCAATTTTTTCATTTCGTTTTATTTTCTTAGCAATGTTTGTGTTTTTTCCTTTTTGCTGTTCTTCAATGCAGCGAATTTTCGTGTTTGATGCCATCTCACAAATGCTTATATCAAGATATGAAATGCCCACACACAAAACTTAGTTTTGATATGGCTCATTCTGTCTGGCAAAATGACTGCTGATCGGCAATAATTGATTGCCTGTGCAGACGCTGGGTAAGGGATCTCATGGCTATCAAGAGGTAGAAGGTTTAATGAGGTATCGCATAAAAGGTCTGAGTGAAGAGGCGTGCACAAGATGATTGGATTTTAGATTGGTGACCTTTGACCCGAAAGAGGTCAAAAAGAGCATTTCTTAAATAAAAGCTAAACTATAAGAGATGGAAGGATATGTTGTAAGAGGGATTTTTTATGTAACATGTGTGAATATATATTGTGATGGTGAAATTTCTTGCAAATAGTAAAATTTTAAAATTTTCCGTTATTTTGGCTTCAAAAATAATTCGATATCTTCAAAATTATAAATGTTCTCAGTATAACGAATATTTGTATTTTGTAAGTTGTTGATTAAAACAAAAATAACAGTATACGAAAATTATTTGCGTAATATTTTGTACAGATAGTACTCATGTTAAAAAAAAATCCCATAATTTTGACGTTTTCGATAATTGGAAAAATTAAAATGTACTTAGCACAATGCATTTTCTTAACCTTTTCGCCCCTACTGGGGTGTATGACCCAGAAAATTTGGTAGGCATTATCTCAGAACTTTCATATTAAAATATAATTTTTAAACTGTTCCAATAATAGTTCAATGCCTTGTCTGTAATTTAATGCAAGATTAAACATGTTTTCTGCACTTAAGTACACAGTTTTCAACAAAAATCATGGATCACTACTTGGGTATGCAACTATTCGACATTATAAAAAAAAATAGTCTCGAATAGTACAATTTGTACAAAACCGGTTTTCGAATTATTCGATCTTTTTGACTTTTTTACCTACAAATTATATATCTATGCAGTTATTATATAACAAAAATAACAATTCATTTTTAAAAAATAAAGAAAGGTACTTATATTATTAAAATTATGGAGATAATTTCAACTTAATGATTTGTTTTAAAATACTACCTTAAAAATAAAATACAATTTAAGTGTTTAGCTTTTATGCAGTTTTTGGCTTTAAATTTTATAAAATAAGAGACTGAAAAAACACGTTCATTTGTAGCAGATGTGGGACATATAGTCAACAATGCGTTAAGCAATTTATCTAATTTTCCAGTTCTTTTTTTAAATTTTTCGAAAAGCGTAAAGTTTTCAATTTAGGAATTTGGGTTACTATTCAAAAATTTCTTGCGAGCTTGAAAAAGAACACCATTTTTTGAAAAAGAATACATTATTAAATAAAAATCATGTTTAACTTACATTAAATATGCCAGCTGCTTGTAAATGCTGTTTTAAGAAAATTAAATAAAACCAGAAATTAGAAATGTTAGCACCGTTGGAGAAATGTCAAAACGCAAGTAGAAAATAAACAGGGTCGCTCAAATACAATAAAAAAAGTGGTGTAAAGACAATTTTATATTGCAGATTTATACATTTCTTGACTATTCGAGCAGTCAAATAATTCGAGCCAAAAACCCGGTTTTCGAAGTATTTGAATTTTGCGATTTTTTAAAAAACCGGGTAGGTTTAAAAAAAAAAGACCGAAACGCCGAATAATTCGCACCGGTTTAGCATACCCTAGTCACTACGTTTAGTGTGGAATTTTTTTATGTATAATATTATCATTTTTACTATCATAATACCCGACTACGGCGAAGCAAAAGGAGCGCTATATGTGTTTGACCGGTATGGATATATGTATGTATGTTCATCTGTTCCACTCTCACTTCTAAACTACTCATCATAATTTGACAAATGAGGTATCGCTGCTGGTTATAGACTATGTGATGTGACATTAAATTTAATATGGCACCCTCCACAGGACAGAATATATCAAACTATATATAAACGATTTGAAAATTCTCAACTATGCCAAACATCTTATATCTTTGTTTTATATCGTTAACTGAAGCCAAAATTTACATATCTTTGCCAGTTTTTGGAATAAAACTCCGGGGCGAAAGGGTTAAGGCAAGGTTGTAAGGCAAAAAAATATTGAAAATTAAAGTTTTGATTTTGTAACCAAATATCTCCGCTATTTTTTAATCGATTTTCTCAAATTTTCTTTATCTTAAAGTTCAGTTAGACAAAAAATACAAAAACTCAGTTTTCACAATACTATGAAAATGGAGATACTATGTTTTCAAGGCATATTAACCAGGTAGGCTCGATACGGGGAGACTTTAAAAAGTACCCCTTATATTCTGTGTTTGTTTTGATTCCTTTTCAACAATACTTACAATTTTGTCAAAATCATGTCAAACGAAAAAAGTTGAGCTTACACCCATATTTGCCAGATGTAGTACTATTGTAGTTATACTTTAGTACTTAATTATGCATACTTCTACACTACTATTTTGTATCATATATGTAGTTGCAAGAAATCAATAGGCACGATTCCGATTACCGGGGTGCCAAGATTTGAAAATGCAGTTTTAAAGTACTCATTGAGAAAATAAGATATACGAAAGGAATTATCGATATATCTATTCAAAAAAAATCTTTATCTTTGCCAATAACCAATCGATCTTAAATATTGACACGTTATTTGAAAGGGAATTGAATTATCTGTCAGAAAAAATACAAACCATATATATTTTAGCAACATATTTAATTTTATTAGAGATTTCATATTATATTTCCTTTTTAATTATGATAAACCCGTTATTTTCTCCTAAAGTCACGTGGAGAATATGCTAAAAAATATCTTATTCAAAAAGCCTATAATTAAACCTTTCAGTTAATACGCAAATGTATATATTTTTTTTACATATCACAAGTTATTTGACAAAGTATCCTAAATTTATAGTTAAATTTACTCTACATATTAAAAAACAAAAAAAAAACAAATTTCAAAGCTGTTTTTACTGTTTATAATTAACATGTTTTAAAATAAAAATTCCGTAAATTGGGAAAATCATGATTCTTCTTGTCTTATTTTTGTACGAGTTAAATCTTAAATATTTCTGCAATTGTGAAATTATTTCAACCGAGAATCAATAAATCATACATTTTATACACCAAATTAATGATGAATTTTCAGACTTCAATAATTTACTCTCCATAATTCGTAGTAATAACGGTAGTAGAAAATACCGATTTTATGTAAGAAAATATTTTACTTTTACATACAAACAGCTATAAAATGTGAAATAGTCTAAGGATTAGGTTAAGTTGAAATTTTTCTGAAAACATATATTAGCTCTAAATAGCACCAATAATGATTTCTTAAATGTGGGCGTTGTTATAGTTTGACCACGCTCATTTTTTGTTGAGTTGCCGAGATTAACTATACGAACTAAATTACAAAATTTTAGTCCAATATAACCGAATTTGTCAGAAATATAGCGTTTTTATTGATTTGTGGGCGGTATAACGGGGTGTGGCATTTTTTTTTATTATTCGAGATATTAGCCTCGACAACAAATGTTGTAAATTTGATGCCCTTTCCGTTTTTGAGATCTTAACGGACCCCCACGAACGATTTCATATAGTAATAAATACAAAACCCTAAGCTTTCCGGCAATTTTCAAAACTTTTTCGTCAATTTTCAAACCCTCAATAATTTTTTTAATGAGAAATGGAAAATTAACCATTAAAAATTAATTTCCATTGCAATATTTATAAATATTAGGGGTACTCACGATTCAGTGCACTTGACAAAAAAAAAAGTACTCGTACGTCCAAAATCTGCACAAATGCTTTTCTACTATTGGCTTAAACTTTAGGACTTCAGCAGTTGTGAACGTTGAAAAATTTGACAGCTTTGAAAAAGTGATAGTGGTGCTCATGATAACCTAACTGCACATGTCCTCAACTGCAATGCCAAGTGCACTGAGTCGTGAATACCCCTATTTAAATTTAAACACAAAAAGTATGCACGGAAACCCATATTAACACATGTATTGAACTAAGGCATTAAGTAAGCAAACAAAATACTGCACGACACCCTGATCTTGATTTTGTGAAACAGTTGATTGTGACAAGCATTTCAATTCACAATGTGAAGAAGAACAAGAGTTCAAATTTTGAGAGCGTCTGTTCTATTGAGCCTACCTGGTTAATATGCCTTGCTATGTTTTGATGTTGTACCGGAGAAATGTCCTTCAAAAAATAGGTCAAAAGTTGTTTTTGTTTTACTTTGTTTTAAAAAATTTTAATTTTTCACACTCTTACATATGACATATCATTTATCCGCAAAAATAAGTTTGTTTTGACAAGAAATTCACAAAATAGGTTCTATCATTAAAAATCATGGGCGAAAACTATAATTTTTCAAAATGTTGTTTTTATATTTTGCTAAAAAAATATAAAACAGCTTCCAAAAGAGTTTTGGTGAACAAAATTTCTTAAATATATCTCTTGCCAATCAAAAGCTATAAATAAGTAGGTAACTGGCAAATCCGCTGCTGGATTTATTGCAGCGGATTTGCCAGTGGCTACCATAGAACTAATACAGAATAAATTACCAGGTAAGGAAGCATTACTTTTTTCAAAAAGTAATGCGTCTGCATATAGAGAAGTAATTAACTCATACCTCATTACCTGTAATGTAGCATACAAGGAAAAGTAATGCAGTGATTTTTATAACTTAATACAAGTAGTATGTTACTCCATAACTTCTAGGTAATGCTGAAGGGAGGCGATCACTTACCTCCTGTCTCATTCAATGTTAAATGTAAGGCCTTTTATGCATAGTAAGGTAATATAGTCGGAAGTAGTGGTCATTACAAGGTAATTGATGCTTCATATATTCGGAATATATTCCATCCGCTACTGGGTATATATTTTCAAACTATTTTACAACATCTACATCTTTTTATTTTATTATACTTATACCATTTAATGCATTTATTTCCTCTTACGGTCACCTCAGAGGTAAAAACAGCTATGAACTGTTTTCGGTAATTTTCTTTATTTATTGAGTTTTTTGTAGGAGGTCCCGAAGGGTTGACTGAAAAGGAATGACTATGTTTGGAAGAAATATTGGTAGGACTAATGCTAGAGCCAGCTCATACATTTTACTTCTCTATATGCTAATTCGGGGGAGATATAAACTCTTTTGGGCAAGTTTTTGCCAAGCGATTTTTTTAGTGAAGCTATGAAATGGCAAATTCTGTGTTCATTTTTATGCGATAATAGTAAAGGATTTATGTTTGTAATATCAAACTTAAATGTTCTGTTTTCTCAAATCTACGCTATAGTGCCTTAACATAAGTTACTTGTATGCTAGTGTTTATTTTTGTTCACTGCTTTACAGATAGTTGGTCGAATTGCGACCGCAGGCGATACTAGTATTAATATTCAATATATCGTGGCAATTTAATATAACACAAATTTCGTTCTAAAATATGCGAAATATATATGTACATTACACTGTCTCGCCTTATAGGCAAAAAAAAAAAAAATAAATTTTGGCGCACACCAGCTAATCTGAAGCATTCTTGAAAGAAAGTTTCGAAATTTTTTTTTTTACCGAAAGTAGGGATCGCACATTGACATAATTCTTCATAACTTCAGTATTTACCGTCCGATCTTAAAAAAGAATATGTCTATATTTTTGTCTCACGAAGACTAATTTCTTGTTAATAGAACTCATTGACCTCAGTTGACCCCTTATAGTACTGACCCACCGGACCTCAGTTTTAGGTACCATTTTGATTTCAGAAATAAAAAGTCCGTAAAAAATCAATAAACTTTCACTCAAGAAATTTTTCGCTACTTCCACTAGAAATATTTTTAAAATTTATTTTTTAATATTTTTTCAAAACGTAGGGTAAATTTTTTGTCTTATCGTATTATTTTTATAAAATGTGCACCGAAAATATTCTTATCAGTCCTTTTTTAAACTTCGTAAAACCTTCGACATTAACAGTTCGATCTTAAGGAATAGTTAATTTTCATTTGTATTTTTTATCATAAAAAAACACAGAAATTTTAGAGTAGAAAAACTTTTTCTAAAAAACCTACCTTAAATATTGTATTGAGCTAGATTATTTTAATATGTGAAAAGTTTCTTAGTAAAATAATAAAAGTGGATTTTTAATCAACAGTTTTCCCACTATAAAATTCTGTGCTTTATTTAAATGATGTGCTTTGGACCAGTTTAATAGCTTTTTGAGGGCTTTAATTGTATTACTTAGGAATAGTATATTAGGATGGTAGATTCAGATAAAAACGTTTTCGGTGCATATTTTATAAAAATAATACGATATGACAAAAAATTTTAAAATTTGCACTACATTTTGCAAAAAAATTTTGCAAAAAAAGAATATTTTTTTAAAAGTTTATTGATTTTTTACGGGCCTTACATTTATGAAATCAAAATGTTACCTTAGGATGGTAGAAACTGAGGTCCGATGGTTTAGTACTATAAGTGGTTAGCTGAGGTCAGTAAGTCTTGGTGACAAAAAATACGTCTCCTATAGACAAAAACATAATCAAACCGCTATTTAAGATCGGACGGTAAATACCGAAGTTATAAAGAAATATGTCAAAGAGCGATCCTTACGTTCGGTAAAAAAAAGTTTTTCGAAACTTTCTTCCAATAATGCTTCAGATTAGCTGGTGTGCGGCGAAATTTGTTTTTTTCGATACGGTCTTATGTACATGCAAGGAAAATGCGGGCTGGTTCAAAGCTTTTTTAAAATTTGTTGACAACCGCATGTTAAAGGAAATAAAAAAAATAAATAGTAAAAATCACGTGCAAAAAGAAAAGCCGCTTATAAAAAATAATTTGGGGAAGTTTGTAAGAACCGCGTAAAAAACAGGATTAAGTGAAGTTTAAAACTAATAATTCTTCTTCTTCGTCAAATTTTGCCTAAACATTTGGTGAAACTTTCCAAAGGACATTAACATTAAATACTCTAGGACTACGTTTAGGGATACTTTTTTAAACTTTTCTTTGGAAATGGTAAGAAAGTGCTTTGATTGGTTAATATTTTTTTAAAAACTAAGCTCACGCTCAGAAAATCAAAGTTTCGACGTTCGGTGCAAATATCTACGCTATTTTCAAATATATTTTATTAAAATTTTTTGTTCAAAAGTTTAATAAGAGCATTTAACAAAAATAGTTTGCACGGTACTGTTAGGTGAGTGTATATTAGGGGTTTCAATCATGGGATCTCGAACCAATTTCTAGTCCCGGAATCCCGGGATTTTTATTCACAGAAAAATATAAATACTTTCAGCAACTATAAGTGCAACCGCAATGTAAACGAAGGTTTTTCCTCAATATTGAAATCATTCTTTTCTTTTTTTATCTCTCTATACACTTTGAAATTCTATTTTTAGTTTGTTTTTGTTGTGATCTTTAAAGACTCTGGTGACTAGGCTGTTTAACTTTCATAGAATTTTAAAAGTAGCAATAGCTTTATAACTATACTACAGTTGTTTTCCTATAAAATTCATATTTTATTCATATCTTACTTTGAACTAACCGCTACTTATTTATTTGAATAAGATGTTTTGGTTTTTTTTAAGTTTTTGTAAAAGATAAATTAATGTCGTTTATTTTGCTTTACTTGTTTACGTTTATAAGTTTATGTTTATAATAAAGTGAAATGTTATTTTGTAGTTTTAAGTATTTTTTGTTTTAATTTTGAAATAAATGTTTAAGTTTTCTGAAATTTAAAAATCATAAGTTTTTTATTTAATAAACTAATTATATAACTTAAATACAAAAAAATTCAACAAATATCTTTCATTTAGGACTGTAAATGTTACGATTTTTTTTAAAAAAAGTCAACATAACATAATAGTTATTTTTTTAATTTAAGTTTTTCCCAATCTTTTTTAATCAGGTGATGCATAATTTTTTAATCATAAAGTTTTAAAGTTCTTCCCCTGAAAATAAAAAATGCGATTTCCGAATTCTCATTTATCTTCCAATTTTGTTGAATTTTTTTCCTTATATTCTTTCTACATTACAGTTATCTTGTAACCCTTCTCTGCATTAGTAGTAATGGTTTTGCCTTGGGTTTGTCTTATAAGTTTTTGAGTGTTTTTAAATATTTTAAGTATAAATAACGATTGCGTTTGGATTTTTATTTTAAAAAGAAAAAAAATAATATGCAATACTTTTTACCAAAACTCAGAAATTAAGTGAGATAGTTATTAACTAATACAGCTTAATGCCATTACATTAAATGTTTGGCATTTCGGGATCCCGGGATTTTAGGGATCACGAATTTCAAATCCCGAAATCCCGGGACTCGCCAAATCCCTTCGGGATTAAAAGCCCTAATGGATATTTATCTTATCTTTTTTTTCGAAAAAGGTACCAAATATTGACTTTTTACTCATAAAATGATTCAAAAGTTGTTTTTGTTGTAAAAATAAAACAAGTAACACTGCACTTCTTACTACCTTTCATAAAACTTAGTATTAATTTAAAAAAATTCTTCCAGTTTTGCGTAAAATTGATAAACTGTTTTTGTCATCAAAATAACAAGAGTACCCCCTATAAATGTGTAGGCATTGTGTTGATTCGAAATATAGGTGATAGGTAGTTGGAGGGTAGAAAAATGGAGTAGTGTCGGTGAAAATATGTGTTAAATTTGCACAGATCAAAACTTCCGAGAAACGCGCTCACAACTTTACCGCGCGACTAAAAAACGCATTGTCACTGTAATGCAAGGTTGTCTTTGGCATCAAAGCTCGGACAGCAGCTCACGTAGACCTGGAAAACACACGGACTGATGACGTCAGGCCATGCATCTTCCTTGAACACTACCCATGGTAGTCCCTATACAGAAGGCTGAGGCAGCCAGCATTACGTCGATGCCCAAGAGAGTTGAGAGAGAATTAAATATTTTTATCCCCTATCAAATATAAAGCACGACGTTGAATTCGGTCTAGAAGCTCCAAATAAGCAGGGGCGTAACTAGCGGGGGGTAAGGGGGTAGACTACCCTCCCTACTTTTTTAGAGTCGGCCTTATTGTAATTTTTTACTAAAATTTTTTAAAATATTGATTTTTATGAACAATAATTATGAACGCACCAAAGCCAGTTGTACCTTTTTTTGCCATTTTCATAACGAAAACCGACTTTAGTCGCCTATTTCATTTTAATTCATACCCAAAACTATCTTCTGTCGGCCGATTCAGTTATAGTCGTACCTTAAACAAACTTCACTCGGCTAACTCACTTTCAGTCGTACCTTAAACGAACTTCAGTCGGCCAACTCATTTTAAGTCATATCAGCGTTGAATTGTTGTAAACGAATTCAGTGTTCCTTTGTAGCAAAATGCATAAAAAGTTCAGAAAGGTAGTATAAATTTTAGAAATATTAATGCATAGTAATGTAAAAGAGAGCAGCGGACCAACTCGAAAAAATGGACCATTTTTAGTCCAATTGTGAAACCGTGTCCTTGACCAAAAATAAAAACCGGAAATGATATTTTTGTTAGACCAAAAAAAGTATTAGTGATTTTTATTTAAGATTTAAAAGATAAAATCAGATTTCTATTTTTATATCTGAGCAAAAACTTGAAAATCATAAAATAATGATTAATGCTTAAGTTTTTGGATATAGCTTAATGATTACAGTCCTTGATACAAAACCTTGTCAAAAAGTTGAAAAAATCAAGTGGAATAAAACAAGCCCAAACGAACAAAGCTTTACTCAGTCGCCACACATATTCCCCTTTTTAAAACGTAATTAATACATTTTTGTAAAACTTTCTGAGACTGAAATTTTTATCCAGAAATACCCAACATTTGTAATAAAAAATTTAATGATCGAAATCGGCCAACATATTTAAAGAAATTTTCTTAGCTTAAGAACTCTGATGTAAAATCTTTAATTTCATAGACTTAACATTTTAATTTAAGTACAATTATAATAAATAAATAAACAATGATTTTAGTCAAACTATTGAAAAAAGGTCCGTTTTAACTTTTAAACTCGAGATGATGACAAAAAAAAACCATTTTTGAATCTGCACTCAAAATTAATTTATTATAAAAGCATAACTTTATGTCATTGTTGATGTTCTAAACGAAATTTCCCAAAGCTCTAAGAAAATTGACGAGTGGACTCGAAATGCTGCATATTCGCTATCAAACCAACTTTTTTCTGTGGACTTTATTCGAAGTCTTGTTTTTATGAAAAATATGCAAGTAAATATGAAACTCCTGACTGAATCTCTTGAAGCCGTTGAACTGAATATTTTAAATGCTATGAAATTTATTTCTTGTACCCTTAAATCATTAAAAAAAAATTTGGATTCTGAAGGTACGGATAACCTAATTAGTAGTGCTGTTGCATTGTTAAAATCTTTTAATGTTGATGCTGAAAAGGAATTCTCAATTCGCCATCACCGTTGTCTTGCGCCGAAACGTTTGGATGATAACAATGCCAACGCGGCTTATTTTTCGATGTTTTTATAGAAGAGAATTTAAACTTGTATTGGATAAGATAACCTCACTGATGCGAGATAAATTGAGCAGTTGCTTAGAAACAATAAAGCCTCTGTATGAACTCTTTAATCCAATTCTATCTTCTACTAACTTGACCCAAAAGCGAATTGTAGAATTAATAAAATTGTTACCAAAAAATTGTTTGTTGGATTCACTTCAACTGAAAGCGGAATTTGAGGTATTCTATGATCTTCCTGCAGTTAACAAAACGTCGCGTTTGCTGTGCCAGTGCCTGTTACTGTTACTGTTTCAGGAAATGAGAGAATGTTCAGCAAATTAAAACTTAGTTAAAAATTAGTTAAAAATTATTTAAGAACCACGCAAAGTGACTTAAGTCTTAATGACTTATTAATACTTTCATCGGAAAAGGACATAGTTGATCTCATTAACTTTGATAATATTGCACAGCAATGGGCTACCTTAAAAAAAGAAGAATTAATATTTGAATGTTATACTTAAAAATTAAGTTTGTATTTTTTATTTAAAACACTATTTTTTTAATTAATTTAAAAAATTAAAAGAAAAAATGTTAAAGAATCTATGAATTCTATGAAAATCTAGTACACATATAAACTATGAATTATTACAACAAAAACGAAAATGAATTTTTAAATACTGATTCGATAATGTTGATAATGCGATAAAATCTATTTTATTTTATTTTCTTAGAAAGAGGGAACGACATGAAAACTGCCTTTAAGGGATCTTCTTCACTTAAAAAAGATCGAAAGATTGAAAAGTGTTCTATATGTGGGTTAAAAATTTCAGGATTTCTCAAAACGGTACGAAAGATTAACGAAAAAGGTCGTTTGAGCTGAAACTGTTTTGCATTATATTTTTTATTGTAAGATCTCTAACGGCCGATTTCTTCACAGAGTTTTAATGCTAGACCGAGTATAAGACCTGTTCTTAGTTCTCTCCCGAGTACTAACTCATTTCTTCACAGAGATCTAAGGCAGAAAAACTTCAATTTGAAACTCGGTTTTAGCTGATACTGAGTTTTAGCTGGAACCCCGAAATCGGAAGTCTAGCAATCTTAAAACTCGGTTTTAAGCTCTTTTTATTTCTTCACATCAAAAAATAGAACTTCGTTTTGACAATTTGAGTGTCAAGTTTTTGATTTTAATAATAAAATATATTTCAAACAAATTCTTTGCTTTTATAATTTATTTCTTTAACTACGTTCTGTGTACACAAAAATTATCCCCACAATATCAAAAAACGTAAGTTTGTTGCCGATGGCTTGTTAAAGGCTGAATTGAACGAGTTCCTCACTCGAAAACTTACTGAAAATGGTTACTCCGAAGTTGAGGTGCTTGTCACAGTTCACGAATGAGACGTCCTTTGGCAGAGAAGGGACGTCTCTTTAGAGAGTTAACTGCAATGGTACAGAAGCGTTTCAATTTTGAACTCGGCTATATTGACTTGAATGCCTAGAAAGTCACGACCTGTGGTCTTTTCGCCATTGCTCAAGCCGAGTCGCTGCGCTACAATTTTACCGGTGGATTGGCTGTGCGTCGTGCTTGCTATGGTGTGCTCCGTTTTATTGTGGAGTCTGGAGTAAAGGGTTGTGAGGTCGTAGTCTCTAACAAGGTGCGTGGTCAACATGCAATATCTTTAAAGTTCGTCGATGATCTGATGATGGTCCCACGAAACCATTGCCAGATAATGTTTCTGTTGTTAAGCAAAAGGAGGAGAAAATCTACGAGACTCCAGAGACGGAATACAAAATTCCACCACCAAGCAAACCTTTGGATGATCTTGCTGCGGTACCAGTGTTGTAAAATTTGTTTATTTTAAAACAGAAACTTGAAATAAAATTATTATTTTAGATAATTTTTTATTTTGTGTTTTTTTTCATATAACTACCGCGATTTAATAATTATTAGAGCAATCGGCCATAAAAAATAATTTAAACAATCTTTTGCATTTAAAATGTTTCTATTTAAACGCCTAGGTCCATTGTGCATGGCCAATTAGTCTTAACCCTACCCGGCGAATTTAAGCCATTCTAGACGGCCTTTTAGTAAGAAATCCTTGGAAGAGTTTTGCCACTTCGTGCCATCTCAATTACTTCAAGCAAATTGCGTGTCTACTCTACCAGTCACTAGTAGACATACTCTTATCCACTTCACTTGGCAGGCAGTGACAACAAAAATGTCACCATGTTTTAAGCGACTCTTGTGACAGACTTTAATTTTGGTTTTGTCCAGTTGATAACGGCAACTAACCACGAAGCACGGTCCATATGTAGTTTTGACAAAAACAGGAAATATATCACATATAAACTTCAATATTCTAGATTAAAACTTACTCCTTAGTAAGCTGCTTCAGTACCTTGCCGATAATGTATCTAAATTGTTATAAACTCATGTGTTTCCATGAGTGTTCAACGAAAGGAAATGCTTCCTACATTCTATGGAATGTTTCTTGCTTAAATTTGGGAATGTTTCCACTTCCTAGAGGGTTGGTATAAACTTGATCCGAGTATTAGTGCCCAGCACTCTCTTTTGAAAATGATCCGAGTACCAAATAAGTGAAGAAATGACCGAGTACTTAATTTTTTTTGAACCGAGAATTAATTTGAAACTGAGTTCTAAGCAGAACTCGGACTAGCCCGATATGATACTCGGTGAAGAAATCGGCCGTAAGGTTATTACCTACAATCATCTATTAAAACCAAAAAATCTAATTTTTAGAGCGTTAGAAATGTAAAAAATAGGGTAATTTTTCAATTTTTGTTTTGAAAATGGTTCCAAAAACATGTATGAGGTTAAGTTGGATGAAAAATACCCCTTAAAATTTATTTATATTGATGGAACAGATGAGTAACTTTATATAATTCAACTATGTTGTTTTTTAAAAAAAAAGCGGGACTTAAGGGTATCCAGTCGACCAAAATACATTGATATCCCCCCAATCAAAATGGCCTCGGTACGCCCCTGCAAATTAGATTTTGAAGCCCTGCCCAAACTTTCGAATTGTACTCACGTATAATTGTTATTGGTGTGCTCTACCAGAATCCGTTGATCGAGTTCTGTTATTTTGGAAAAAGTTGAAACTTGTCGTACAGTGTCGTTATGATAAGCTTTGTTGTTATACTATGAGTACTTGCTGTGCGAATGTTGTTGTCACATGTTGATTGGTTTCACTTAAGTTTCGCCCGCCCGCCTGCCTGTCTTTCTTTCTGTCTGTCTGTCTGTCGTTCATCGACCATCTATCGTAGCCGTAGCCGACAATGATTGTCTGACTATTTCTTAGTCTCTCTGCCTGTCAGTCTTTCTTCATGACAACTATAGCTCTTCCGCCTTGCTCGCTGGTCAACACTTCGTCGGCTCAATGTGCAATCCAAGAAAATGCATGAGGAAAACTATAGAAAAAAAAAACGAATGCAAAAAAGAGTCCGCAAAAAGGTCAACGCTCCTACTTGTTGGGTTGGGGAAATGGTGAACATTGCCCCTACGCTTTGTTACTCTTTGCTTGTTATAAACGCTCCCAAACTCCTTCCTACTAACGCAGACTACCGCATTGAAACGCCTCACCGTTCATTAAGGAAGGAAGCAAAAATAACTGTTTCGCCAACAGATCGTTGTAGTTGCTGCTGTTGTTGTTGCTAATGCTTGTTGCATGTTGCTGCATTGCATGAGTTTGCAATTTCTGTTGTTATTATTGTTGCATGTTGCTGCATTTAAATTTCTTTCCTTCCTTCCTTCTTCTACTCCTCTCTTATTATGCACCTTTTCGTTTGTTTTATTATTGTTTTTATTGCATTCATTTGTTATTGTTAAAGACATTTCTTCCTTCCTCTGCGGCCGCTGCTGCTGCCAATTAAAGCAAGCTTAATTTCACTGTATTTTTTTGTCTCGTTACTGATAGGTACTGTTAGCAGTATATTTTTTCCATTGCCGCCTTAACTCTTTCCCGAGTTTTCCTTGCTTTTTCATTCTGCTCCTACGATTCGCATGCTTGGGGTACCGGGGTCTTGCAATAATTACCGCAATACTCGATCGCCGAGGCTTGTCACGGAAGAAAACTGTAAGTCAGTCAGACAGATTAATGCGGTTGTTGTTGGTGTTACAGCTTAAAAAAAAAAACAATTCGTGTTGCTGCTTTTCTGAAGTTTCTGTTGATTGAGTTATTTTGTGTACGCGTGTGTGGCACACCTTGTGTGCAAATACTTTCACTGCGACTTGCCACAATTTGTTGCAGTGCTGTTACGGTTTGTTAACACTGCTCATTGATTTGTGATACCGTATTTAGGTTTGCAATTTTTTTCCAAATTCAGAAAAGTAGAATTGGTTTAAAATTCTTACTCACTTTGGAGATATGGCAAATTTAAAATATAAACATTTTAATATGATAATTTGGAAGTTATAATTTTAGTTCTTAAGTAAACTGAGTTCTAAGCAGAACTCGGACTAGCCCGATATGATACTCGGTGAAGAAATCGGCCGTAAGATTATTACCTACAATCATCTATTAAAACCAAAAAAATCTTATTTTTAGAGCGTTAGAAATGTAAAAAATAGGGTAATTTTTCAATTTTTCTTTTGAAAATGGCTCAAAAAACATGTATGAGGTTAAGTTGGATGAAAAATACCCCTTAAGATTTATTTATATTAATGGAACGGATGAGTAACTAATTTGGATTAAGATAATTTGGAAGTTATAATTTTAGTTCTAAAGTAAAACATTATCAACTTATTAACTTTGTATTTGATTAATTTTAGAAAAAATTTTTTTAAAAAACAAAAGAGCATTAACCCATTAAGAGCCACTGTACTCATTTGAGTACAGCAAAATATTTTTAACTTTTAAAGTTTTCTTTGTTGTTAGTGAATTTTTTTGTTAATTGCCAACTGTTAAGCGGGTCAATTCCATTTGTTTCTCATCTTTTTTTTAAAATATGTTTTCTTAAAAAAAAATTAAATAAAATAAAAAAAAAATAATAAACATAAAAAAACAATTTTTTTTTTACTATTTTAGTTTGTTTTCTATTGTAAAATAAACACTTTTTAGAGTTTTCACTTTTACTTTTCATTTGGCTGTTAATGGGTTAAGTAATAGACAATAGCGAATGTTGGTACCCTTTTTTCAAGTGATTTTCAATGTACAACTAAACTTTGAACTGAATCGTCATCTATCTTTATTGCGATAAGAGCTACACAAAAAAACATAATTTTGTCGCCGTTTTGTAAGCAAGGCAGGCCCGGATCCAGGGGGATATGGGGGCTGAAGCCCCCGAAAAGCTTAAAATTGTAAAAATAGTAAGTGGTTCATAAATAAGTGTGTACTATAAAATATAAATAAGCAAATTATTTTTGTAGGTCTTTATTTTTCATAAAAATAAAAGTAATTTTGTCCAAAATGTTATGAAGGTGTTTGGTTTTCTCGGTTGGCTCTTAAATTTCGATAACGTTGAGTATTTATGTCTGCCTATATTCGGTTGCTGGCATTTTTCTTTAATTGAATTGAAGAAAAAATATTAAATATCTACAGTCATTCAGCTCATGTAGTCTGTGTTTCCAAATAACCAATGTTTATCCTTCTTTCAATGTGATCGATGCACTAATTTCTACGCAATAAAAATAAAAAAATCATAGATTATTGACACAAATTTTTATTGATTTGTTTTTTGTATTTATTAACATGCAATAACATGCAATAACAATAGAGTTCAGCTACTACAGCTTTTTCGCACTTTCTCCGCATTAGATCATCTTAAGAACCAGCCCAAATAACATTAAAACATCTCAATAAGGCCATTCACGCTGGTTCGAATACGCTGGTCTGCCATTTGTTCGATCTGCTATTTGTTCGCCAATTTACGAAAACGTATTTTGCTTTGTTGTTGTTTTGCATAGAAATGCAAATACGCAGGCACGCGTAAATAAAAGCAGCCCTTGGATGTGCTCTTTGTACCTCGTATTTGTATGCTCTGTCTACAGCCGCATAATCACATACATCACAGGGTTGCACAATCTTTTTATACGACAGTCACATGGCGAGGTGCTCACAGTTTGAACAATAACAAATGCTATAAATGTGATTTGTTAAAAGTACGCTCAAACCGTGAATAGCCTTAACGATATCGATAAGAGTGGTCCAAAACAATCCAAAGTGAGAAAAATTTACCCACCATAATATGGGTTGGGCTCAGGGACAACACTAGACATAACAACTAACCATGCGTTTACATAGATTTAATCATACATTAGTTTTCAATCTACTTTTGAGTTGACCTTTCGATAAGTTAACATCAAAAAAGCTACAGTTGTTAACAAAGGTACTCATGCGATGTAAAGGAGCAGTACACGCTCAGAAATCTTGGATTAAATTCTAATCCAATCGTTGGAATCATGCATTTTTTAATACTTTTTGTATTAGAATTTAATCCAATCGTTGGAATCATGCATTTTTTAATACTTTTTGTATTAGAATTTAATCCAATCGTTGGAATCATGCATTTTTTAATAAAACCTGGAATACTTTTTAATACAGCTTGGATTAGTCTTTAAAAACAGCGTTCGGCTTGGTTCGGCTCTTATGCATGTTTATCATTTATTTTTACATGTGGCTTCATAGAGCAGTTGGTAGAGCCAAGAACTTATAACCTAAATGTACTGGGTTCGAATCCCACATGTTTCGTTAATTTTTTTTTGTCAAAAATATTTTAATACAAGCATGTATTAAAATTAATTCCAATGAGAGAATAAAAATCAATTATAATATATGTAGTGTATTAGATTGTAATACAATTCTGGTGTGGTCATATATACAATACAGTTTGTATTAGAATTTAATCCAAGATTTCTGAGCGTGTAGCCATATAATTTGTTCTACTAAAAGGTAAGAAAATTAAATTGTTAGCATTTCTACTGCTTCTACGGTTAGTGTTGTGAGGACACAAATTGTTGTACGATTTGTGCCCCACAAATGATATATATAATGATATGTAATAATAAATGCAATGTAAATGAATTGTGTATATTTAATAAGTTTAACTAAATTTAATATATAATGTAAATATTAAAATATTATATACATAAAATGTATAAAATACAACAAATTATTATAAATACATTGTAATTATAATAAATAAGTAAATAAATAATAAATACACACATACAAACATGCAAAGGCATGTTCACAGTCACACACACACAGGCAGGGAAAACAAAACACATGAACGGTGAAACAGAACACAGCGAGAACATATATAAGGCAACTCGCTGGCATACAAAAATGAGTCTGGGTGCAAGCGCGGCTGCGTGCACATGTCGAGACTAGCTAGCGAAAGTGTTTCCACCTTTCAAACGTAGTTAGAAGTCATAGGAACGTGTTTCCACCGTTCAGCTAGTAGTTATAGGAACGTGTTCCCACCGTTCAGTTAGAAGCTATAGGAACGTGTCTCCACCGTTCAGCATAGAAGTCATAGGAACGTGTCTCCACCGTTCAGCATAGAAATCATAGGAACGTGTACCCACCGTTCAGCAAAGAAGTCATAGGAACGTGTACCCACCGTTCAGCATAGAAGTCATAGGAACGTGTACCCACCGTTCAGCATAGAAATCATAGGAACGTGTACCCACCGTTCAGCATAGAAGTCATAAGAACGTGTACCCACCGTTCAGCATAGAAGTCATAGGAACGTGTACCCACCGTTCAGCATAGAAATCATAGGAACGTGTACCCACCGTTCAGCATAGAAGTCGTAGGAACGTGTACCCACCGTTCAGCATAGAAGTCATAGGAACGTGTACCCACCGTTCAGTATAGAAGTCAGAAGCTATTAAACATAAGATCTATATTAAGTTATAATATATATATAACATATATATATATGTTACAGTATAATTAAGTAAATAATTATTGAACTAATATAAGAAAATACTAATGAAAAATAACAATAAAACCAGATTTTTATTACAGTTGAAAACTTAAAACACCGGCTTTCTCATTTAAATATTGGAATCGTTAGAATATAAATTGTTTTGTAAGAACCCTTGGTTTACTCACTGAGCTTACCTCAGCAAACAAGTAACGGACGAAAAAGGGTTCGTTACAAATGGCGCCCGAGCAGGGACTCTAAAAAAAAAAAAAAAAACAAAGAAAAACACGAAAATCAGAGAACAAAGCTTTAGCCAGAGAGCTAAGATAAAGTAATAAGAAACATCGGCGTAAAACAACACACGAGAAAAATGGTCAATTCATCCTGGGTGTACTTTTTAAGGAAAGACGAGCTGCAAAGCTACGGAGAAGAATTCGGGTTTGACAGTACAGGAACGGTGCAAGAAGCAAGGAAGAATTTTGCGACCTTCATCGCAGATCAAGGGCAGAAACCGGAGCTGCAACCACGCCTTGCAGAACTAGAGGCAAAACACGGGAGGACACCATCACCGGCAAGAAATTCCGAGATACCAAAAATAAATGTGCCGGTATCACACACAGGCGGTCAACAAGATTTAAACCCCCCGACAATGTCATACGAGCAACCAGGAGCCGCGCACGCAGGATACGCAGAACACGCAGGAGCGCATCAAATACCATACTCCACGGTAATAGACCAGGTCAGGAAGTGGTCCTTTAAATATGATGGTGGAAAGGAACCACTGGCATTTATTGAAAGAGTAGAGGAGCTAGCCGAAGTATACGGGTTAAACAAGGACCTCTTACCTCGAACAATGCCCGAACTTTTAAAAGATAACGCGCTGAAATGGTTCCGCAACAATAATCGGCAGTGGCAGGAATGGAATGTATATAAGAGGGATTTTCTACGGTTCTTCCTGCCATCTAAATATTTTGAACATCTGGAAGATGAAATAAGACAACGACACCAGCGGCCAAGAGAAAAATTCAAGGAATACCTTATCGAGTTACAAAATTTAATGCGACATGCAGATTTCTCTGAGCAAGGCAAGCTAGAGCGTATATATCGAAACAGTCTCCACGACTATCAGCTCTATATAAAGAGAAAAGACTTCGAGAATCTTGAGGAGTTGATGAGCCTCGCCGAAGACTTCGAAAGCCTGCGGAAAGAACCTCTACCGACCAGAGCACCCATACCACGATATCGAGAAGAGCATCACCGCAGAATAACACAAGAAACTGAGTACCCAATTAACCCACGGACGGCATGCCGACATTGTGGACAGGATGGACACTACAAATATGAGTGCAGAAACCCTTCTGTAATTTTCTGCTGGGAGTGTGGGAAAAGAGAAATTTTGACGAGAAACTGCTGCAGAAAATCATCGGGAAACTACCCAGGGTACCGTTCCAGGCGAGTACAAACGGATACCCAGAACCAGCGGCCTCGCAACTAAACAACATCACGCAAAACGGGAACCACGTGGTCGCTTTAGTCACAATAGGCAACCACACGATAAAGGCGACGATCGACACTGGGGCAACACGGAGTTTCATAAGCAGATCACTGGCAAGTAAAATAAAGAAATCAGGCAAACTCGAAAACATATCTACACGAATACGAATGGCTGACGGGACCACGAAGGAGGTTACTCAGCAACTCGTTATAAACATAAAACTCGGAGGAAGGCAATGCAATACAGAATTAATCATACTACACGACGTGATCGACGATCTTATTCTAGGTATGGACTTTCTAGTCAAAATGGAAACAAGGTTACAATGCGGAGATTATGCGATAACTCTCAAAGAAAACACGAACGGTAATAAAGAACAAGAAACGGCATGCTGTACGGTTGTACGAAAAGAGGTAATTGGATCAAAAACGGGTGGTCCACATGAAGCAGCTAAAGTCGTACAAGCAAAAGAAGTGGAATCAAGTACAGGTGATCCACACGAAGCATCAAGGAGGCTATGCACCAGGAAAATCAAGTTAGGTACGGAAGGTCCAACCGACGAAGCGAAAATCGAAGAGTTTTTAAAAGCAGAACTGAACAAATTCGAAGATCTTACCGGATTGTCACATATCACCACGCATCGGATCATCATGAAAGATGGACACCCAATCAAGCAAAGGTACTTCCCGAGAAACCCCGCAGTACAAGGAATTATTAACAAAGAAATTGATGAACTAATAAACAAAGGATGTATCGAGCCGTCGAACAGCCCACATAGTGCGCCCATTGTTCTGGTCAAAAAGAAAAATGGAAAATGGAGACTTTGTGTAGACTACCGGCAACTCAATGCCAAATCTATCCCCGATGCGTACCCATTGCCGCGAATCCACCATATCCTGGATAGGCTCAAAAGCGCCAAATATATAAGCACGCTCGACTTGAAAAATGGATACTGGCAGATTCCTATGGAGGAGAGTAGTAAGCCGTACACGGCATTTACCGTCCCAGGAAGAGGGCTTTACCAGTGGCGCGTTATGCCATTTGGGCTACACTCAGCACCAGCGACGTTTCAACGTGCACTAGACCAGGTCATAGGACCCGACATGGAGCCACATGCGTTTGCCTATCTCGACGACATAATAGTGATCGGGACATCGCTAGAGGAACACATGCGACATCTCCAGGAAGTATTTCGGCGACTCCAGGCGGCGAATTTAAAAATAAACGTAGAAAAATGCGAATTCTTTAAAAATAGGCTAAAGTATCTAGGACACGTCGTCAGCGACCAAGGTATTCACACTGACCCGGACAAGGTGGCCGCCATTCAAGAGCTTGAACCACCAACCAACGTAAAGCAGCTACGCAGGTGCCTTGGAATAGCCTCATGGTATAGACGTTTTGTACCGGAATTTTCAAACGTAGTGCACCCACTCACAGGATTGTTAAAGAAGGGTAAGCACTGGAAATGGGGAGAGGAACAACAGCAAGCGTTCGAAACACTAAAAACTAGACTGACCGAAGCTCCAGTGCTAGCATGTCCAGATTTCACCAAGAAGTTCAAGCTACAAACGGATGCTAGTGATTACGGCCTAGGTGCGGTTCTCACTCAGGACCATGAGGACCAAGAACGTGTCATCGCATACGCCAGCCGGCACCTAAACAATGCAGAGAAAAATTATTCAGCCACGGAAAAAGAATGCTTGGCCATCGTGTGGGCTATCCGTAAGATGCGACCCTACCTAGAGGGGTATCAATTCACGGTCATCACCGACCACCTTTCCCTGAAATGGTTAAATTCCATTGAAAGTCCTTCAGGACGAATAGCCAGGTGGGCGCTGGAGCTACAGCAACATAAATTTGACATTCAATACCGGAAGGGAAAATTAAACGTAATAGCCGACGCGCTATCACGACAACCGCGAGAAAAACTGCTTCGAACATCAGACGCCTCTGCAGAGAACGCCCAGGTTTGCAAATGGTTATCAAAGAGAGAAGCTGAAGTTCAACAAAATCCAGAGAAGTATCCGGATTACATCAGAGAAAATGGAATGCTATACCGCCATATACCAAATGCAAATGACGACGATTGCGCACCCTGGAAAATGTGTGTACCAAGTTTCCAGCGAGACCAAGTAATTAAACAAAATCACGATGATCCAACTGCCAGCCACATGGGCATCCGCAAGACCATCGCAAGAGTAGCCAACCGGTACTACTGGCCAGGCATGTTTCGCGACATAAGCCGGTATGTACGCAAATGCTCCTCATGTCAACAATACAAGCCAAACCAGCAGCAGGCCGCAGGGAAAATGCTTACACAGATCGCCGAAGAGCCATGGGGCATGTTATGTGCCGATTTCGTCGGGCCATTGCCCAGGTCAAAACATGGCAACTCTATGCTATTAGTCTTCTTTGACAAATTTTCAAAATGGGCCGAGCTAATACCACTTCGAAAAGCCACCACAGATACCCTCAAGAAAGCTTTTAGAGAACGTATTCTAGCTCGCTTTGGAATTCCAAAAGTTCTTATAACGGACAATGGAACGCAATTCACGTCAAAAGGTTTCAAAAAGTTCTTGAGTGAAATGGGCATCAGACACCAGTTCACGGCACCATATACGCCACAAGAAAATCCCACCGAGCGAGCAAATCGTAACATCAAAAGAGTAATAGCACAACTTACCGGCAGCGACCACCGTACATGGGATGAGTTACTTCCAGAAGTCACGCTCGCCATCAACACAAGCGTATCTGACTCCACAGGATACAGTCCCGCCTTCTTGATCCAAGGAAGAGAGCCTAGGCTTCCCAACGCCCTCTACGATCAACATACCCTAGGCACCGGACAAATCAGTCAGACACCTGCCGAGAAAGCATCACATTTACAAGAAATCTTTAAAATTGTGCGCCGCAACATGGAACGCGCAGCTCAGGATCAGGCCAGATACTACAATTTGCGCCGACGCAAATGGAGCCCACAAATTGGCGACCAAGTTCTTGTAAAAGAACACCACCTTTCGAAAGCTGTCGACAATTTTGCATCCAAGCTTGCTCCAAAATATCATGGGCCATACACCGTAGTAAGCTTCATTTCACCAGTCATCGTACGGATCCAAAGCCCTACAGCAACAAAAATACGCACCAGTCATATAAGCGATCTTAAAGAATACCATGGAGAGGAGGAAGCGTCACCAACTGCCATCGCAGCAGCAGCTGCGTCAACAAAAGCATCACCGGAGCGCAGTAGCAGCTGCGTCAACAAAAGCATCACAGAAACGCAGTAGCACCTGCGCCATCAAAAGCAGCACGAGAACACAGCAGCGCAGTAGCAGCTGCGTCAACAAAAGCATCACAGAAGCGCAGTAGCAGCTGCGTCATCAAAAGCATCACAGGAGCGCAGTAGCAGCTGCGTCAACAAAAGCATCACAGGAGCGCAGTAGCAGCTGCGTCAACAAAATCATCACAGAAGCGCAGTAGCAGCTGCGTCAACAAAAGCATCAAAGGAGAGCAGTAGCAGCTGCGTCATCAAAAGCAGCGCGGCAGCACATTAGAATCAGCGTAAGAAAAAGCAGCACGGCAGCACATTAAAAGCTGCGTAAACGAAGCAACACGGCAGCTCAGTAGCAGCTGCGTCAACCAAACAGCATGGCAGCGCAGTAACAGCGGCGTCAACAAAAACAGCACGGGAGCTCAGTAGCAGCTGCGTCAACCAAACAGCACGGCAGCGCCGTAGCAGCTGCGTCATCAAAAGTATCACAGCAATGCAGTAGCAACTGCGTCACCAAAGCATCATAGCAGCGCTGTAGCATCATCAAAAACAATACAGCAGTGCAGTAGCGTCATAAAAAGCATCACAGCAGCGCCATAACAGCAGCGTCGGCAAAGCATCATAGTAGCAGTTGCGACACCACTAGCTCAGCAAAGCAACGGCAGAGAAACGTCGCCAAAAAGCAGCAAACAGACTCATAGCGGCGCTGTATCAGCAAAATCAATAGCAAAATTAAATCGAAATCAGCATAGCAGCGCAGTAGCAGCTGCAAACACAAAAGCAGTAGCATGAAGTCGACTCTACAGCTAACGCCTCAGTCAACGTCACCACAGCAGGCACTTGTGACATGCCGCATCATCAGCAACGTGCGTCTGAAGAAAACGACGACATCAACAAGAGAGCTCAGGCGAAAGTCAACACCAACGGGGAAAGAAAAGGGGGGGTGTGAGGACACAAATTGTTGTACGATTTGTGCCCCACAAATGATATATATAATGATATGTAATAATAAATGCAATGTAAATGAATTGTGTATATTTAATAAGTTTAACTAAATTTAATATATAATGTAAATATTAAAATATTATATACATAAAATGTATAAAATACAACAAATTATTATAAATACATTGTAATTATAATAAATAAGTAAATAAATAATAAATACACACATACAAACATGCAAAGGCATGTTCACAGTCACACACACACAGGCAGGGAAAACAAAACACATGAACGGTGAAACAGAACACAGCGAGAACATATATAAGGCAACTCGCTGGCATACAAAAATGAGTCTGGGTGCAAGCGCGGCTGCGTGCACATGTCGAGACTAGCTAGCGAAAGTGTTTCCACCTTTCAAACGTAGTTAGAAGTCATAGGAACGTGTTTCCACCGTTCAGCTAGTAGTTATAGGAACGTGTTCCCACCGTTCAGTTAGAAGCTATAGGAACGTGTCTCCACCGTTCAGCATAGAAGTCATAGGAACGTGTCTCCACCGTTCAGCATAGAAATCATAGGAACGTGTACCCACCGTTCAGCAAAGAAGTCATAGGAACGTGTACCCACCGTTCAGCATAGAAGTCATAGGAACGTGTACCCACCGTTCAGCATAGAAGTCATAGGAACGTGTACCCACCGTTCAGTATAGAAGTCAGAAGCTATTAAACATAAGATCTATATTAAGTTATAATATATATATAACATATATATATATGTTACAGTATAATTAAGTAAATAATTATTGAACTAATATAAGAAAATACTAATGAAAAATAACAATAAAACCAGATTTTTATTACAGTTGAAAACTTAAAACACCGGCTTTCTCATTTAAATATTGGAATCGTTAGAATATAAATTGTTTTGTAAGAACCCTTGGTTTACTCACTGAGCTTACCTCAGCAAACAAGTAACGGACGAAAAAGGGTTCGTTACAGTGTTAAAATTTATAAGAGTTAGGAGTTCTGGTGAATCGAATATACCAGTTATGAGTTGGTGTAAATATACGATATCTGCAGACTTCCTTCTCTCATTCAAAGATTGCATTTTTAATAGTTTTAAACGATCCTCATAAGGAGGAAGGTTTAAAGTGTCAGTTGCACTTAAGCCCCTTAGAGCAAACCGAACAAAACGTTTTTGGATTCTCTCTATACGTTCAACATGTACATTGTAACTTGGGGACCAAACTTGACTTGCATACTCTAAGTGAGGTCGCACAATTGCATAATACAGCGTTGTAGTTGTGATCATACTATTAAATTCTTTGGCCCAGCGTTTCATAAACCCGAGCATAGAAGATGCTTTTTTACAAATGTAATCAATATGAACGTTAAACGATAGCTTAGAATCCATGCATATACCAAGATCTTTGACAGAATCTACACGATTTAAAGCCGTATCTTTTATCGTATAATCAAAAATTAAATTATTCCTTTTTCGCGAAAAGGTCATAGTTTGGCATTTATCTGGATTTAGAAACATATTGTTTTTAGAACACCAAATTTCAAAGGATTTCAAATCAGACTGGAGCAGATCTGAATTGTCTTTAGCATCTATTGTTCTGTATATTTTCATGTCATCTGCATAGATAAGTAGATGAGAGTGTTTGATGATGTGGGTTACATCATTAATGGCTAAAATAAACAGAAGTGGACCAAGGTGGCTACCTTGAGGAACACCTGATTCAGCAATAAATTCAGCTGACAAATTTCAATTAGTTATTATTTCAATTCACTTACATCAAATTTAGCATATTGAAAACAAAAACAAAACAAAAGTGGCACAAAATCGGCTAAATAGTTTAGCCCTATCAATAACATTCACAAAAAAATGGATATTAACCTAGAGGAAATCGCTCAAATTTTTTGTAAATTAAAAAATCGACGTATGAGTAACGCGAATTGGGATGTTGAAGATCCATAAGCTTCCACATAATAACTTAATTTTATACAAATAGCTAAATAAAGAAATGAAAAAATAAAAAAAAAAATAAAAAAGCATTTAAGTGCGTGAAGATTCGTCAATCCGACGCTAACTTAGCGAAGACTCAAACCAATACTTTTGATCCGCAAAAAGTTAAATTCGTACTTTTTACTAAGTACGAATTTAATTTTCGGAGGAAATTTCCTCCCTAAATTAAATTCGTTCTTTTTGCACACTACGAATTTAACTTTTGGGAGGAACTTAAATTTGTTTTATATGCAAAGTACGAGTTTAAATTTTGAATCGAGTACCATTGAAACTTAGTACCATGAACGCCAGTTTAACTGCTTTTTAAAAAATATTTATGGCAAAAGTCTTAATTGTGCACTCAAATTTGTGCCAAAAGCTTAACTCGATTCTAAAGTTAAACTCGTACTTTGCATATTGAACGAATTTAAGTTCCTCCCAAAAGTTATATTTGTGCTTTTCAAATAGAACGAATTCAATTTCCTCCCAAAAGTTAAATTCGTACTGTGCAAAAAGAACGAATTTCACTTTTTGCGGATCAAAAGTACTGATTTGAGTCTGCGCTTAGTTAGCGTCGGATTGACAAATTTATCTTCACGCACTTTAAGAATTTTAAGTTGAATATAATCATTAGCTACTTCTTTTCTTTCAATTCTTACAAATTATATAAATTTTGAAAATTTTGATATGCTTTTGAATTATATACTCATGATATTTAAAACGTAAATATAATTAATAAAAATAAATTTACTATGTAATACATCAATAAACACAATGAATAAAAAAATTTAGCTCCCCCCCACCAGCAATTTCTAGATCCGCCCAGGTGGGAGGTAAGTGTAGTTTCCAATTGATTTGCCAAATTTCATACTCATGGAGCATATGAAAAATTAAAGTTATATAAAGTATGCATATTTGAGGCTATGAATTCTGTGAAAGTCATGTAATTACTTGTTTTTTTTTAATTTCTAGAGGGTTTTAACTTTTTTATTAAGACTCTTTGTATGGCAGGTAGGCGTGGCTATAATCCGAATGGGCTTATACGCGAACTTGAAATTTATACATTAAAAGGGATCTTAAAAATGTTTTTTATGTAACGGTAAATAAATGTGGCACCAATTGAAATAATAAAAAAAATAACCATGTCAGCTCCGACGTTCGTCTGGAAGTTTACTACTTAAGATCGATGAGCGTGAAATTTGATACATATATATATATATATATATATATAATGGGCAAAGGAGGTAGATGAAGGCATTTCTTATATTACCAGGGTTGCCACACAGGAAAAAAGTTTTCTACCAAATATTCTAAAAAAATGTACCAAAATGAAAAAAAAAATACCAAATTAACTTAACAAATTAACTTAATTAGTTAAAGTAGTCTAGTGGACGAACATTTTAGCATTTTTTTTTTTTTTAAAAGGTTAAAATAATGAACAACGATATTTAAAATTTGTAACACTCCGCAAAAAAAACTATATATTTTTATTTGAAAAATTTCAGATTATGTTCAAAATGGATCAAATGAGACCCACTCAACGAAAGTTGGAGGGGCGGTGCTGTAGATTTTGACTCTTCTATTTAAATGAAAAATAAAAATCAAGAATATTACTACTCACTATGTGTGCAGTTATGGTCGGGACTAGAAAAAAAAATATTAAAATTTTACAGAATGAAATTTTGATTCAAAAAACCGTTTTTTTACACGCTCAGAAATCTTGGAATTAATTCTAAGCCAAGTGTTGGAATCATGCATTTTCTAATATATTTTTGATTAAAACTTATACTTTCAAGTATATTAAAAAATTGATTTAATGTTATCTGTATTAAAGTATAATAAAATTGTATTATATACAAGTTATAATACAAATTATCTTAAAATATAATACAAATATCTATCAAGCATCTGTCAAATTGTCATTCTGATTCTGAAATCTGACGTTGTCAAAATAAAACTTAAAGAAATAGATTTTGTTAACGAAAAACCGTATGTTATAAAAGAAACTTTAAGTGAATAAACATTTTGTTATTGGTTGACCAAATATTTTCTTTTTATTTTGGAATTTTAAAAGTAGGTAAACATATAAAAGATTTATAGCTTTATTCCATAAATGTTCCATAAATTTTTTCCATAAATGTTGATTTTTCCTTTCACCTTTTCAGGACAATATGTATTAAATGTTATACATCCTGTATTACTGTTTAATACAATCTGTATTACTATTTAATACAATTTATACAATTTGTATTACTATTTAATACAATTTTTATTAATATTTAATAAAAAATTTTTTATTCGTATTGCTTTTTAATAACTGAAGTATTACACTTGATTACAAATGTATTAAAATATAAACCAGAATAGTATTGTTTTAAGCTTAGTTTCTATTCCAATTCTGTATTTGAATTTAGTATTATGGGATTAGAATTCAATTTTAATATTTGACATATATTAGATTCTAATGCAATTCTGGTGTGGTCATATATACAATACAGTTTTTATTAGAATTTAATCCAAGATTTCTGAGCGTGTAACGGTTATTAAGGAATTTTTAAAATTCAAATTTTTTAAGGAAGGAAAGAGATATCTTATTTAAACTTTACATATTTATTTTTATATAAAAAAATTTTGTTTTGGATTTTTGCTGAGTGTTTTTTGGCTGCTGCAGGTTTTTGAAAATAACATCAAAAAATCACGGCGGGCGTGATTTTGACTCACTGGAATGTCTGAAAAAAAAATAAAAACGGGGTTTTAATCAGCATCGAAGCCACTATAAATTGCACTAAATGAAAATTTTTGGCCAAAATTGACAAATTGGCTGCGTTTTTCGAAATTAGCCAATATTTATGACCAAAAACTCCCTTGAAAACCAAAAAATACTTTACCGATCATTTTATGCGCAGTTCAATCTTTAGATTTATATGTGTACAATAACATATTAAAATTTCAGAACGATCAGTGTAGTAGTTTTTTTTGTTATCACGTCGTCCGTCAACTCAAAAAATGAGATTTCTAAAAAAAGCTCTTTAAAGTTTTTAACACCGACAATACGGCCTTGACGCTCTGCGTTAAAACCTTCGCCATTTAAAATAGAAATTAATTTTTAATTTAATATCATTAAAAATAGATTCTTTGAGGTCTTTTGAACCAAAATCAATCATAAACAAAAAAATCGATTTTTTGAAAATTCAGGGGGGTACTGTCCCCTTAAGTGTAAAATATACGATATTTTTAAATGATACTTTCATTCTAGCCCCAGCAATAGCCACTGATGTTGTGAATAACATATTAAAATTTTAGATGATTTGACTCAATAGTTTTTGTTTTTTGTACAACACATTGCCGAAAAAAGTAGTTTTGACATAAATTGATGTAAAGAGAGTGAGTGTAGACAAAATACTGTGACTCGATGCCTGCTAAAACGGCTATAGAAGCGAAAATCTCTTATCTCTCTTTACAGAGAGTCAGTATCTTTACAAAAATTTAACGGTTTATTCTCAAAAGACTACACTTTTGAAATATATAAAAAAAAAAAATCGATTTCATAAAAATTCTAGACCACCGGCCGGCCTCCTTAAGCACGCTGCGGTAGACTTCGGACGTGTGAGTTGCGATTGAAAAATGCGTTGCATCGTAAGCATTACTTTCTTCACTCTCAAATTATACCAGTATTAAGAAAAATATTTTGCCTTCTATATAAAAAAAAAAAAATTAGACCTAAATTACAAAAAAAATCTTTTTTTTTGGAAATCTCTATTTTTCGAAATTAAAAAATAAGTAGTATGATTAAATTCTAGTGAACATAATTCGAAAGCTAAGAAAAAGGTGCACATTTCTTGTTTAGGACAAATTGTTATGTCTTCGTCAGTTACAATTGAAAAAAGGCCCTTTTTTGTAAACGTAAAATACAAATTTTTTCGAAAATTCCTGGTTTTATATTGAAATAAAAAAATACGTATCAAATATTTTTGACTAATGAAATGGAAACTTTGGAAAAAAAAATTTTCCAAAACGATAAAGAATTTACCATTTTACCAAGTCAAAAATTTTATTTAAATTTAAATTTAAATTTTAAATATAAAATACCAAAAATATAAAATGGCAACCGTGTATATTACTTAAAAGATCATATACTTCTATTCATATTTTAATATATATATTTCAAAGAATTGACTTCGTCGACGCATAGCGCCGCGACAGCAAGAAAAAATATGCATATCATTGTTGGTGTTTGCTTGGGTTGCTTAGATATTAAGGTTATTGCTGCTGTGTGTATTTTGTTGGTATTTTCAACATATGCTGTTATTTTTGTTTTTCAAATCACTGCCATAACAGCTCTGCTTTACTATGTGCATAAGATGTATAAGTATAAGATGCGCAAAAATGCTATGCATGGGCAAAAAGTAACGGTTGAGTACTTTGCTAACGATCGAATTCACTACCTATATAATTTTCATACTACGAGCTTTATAGCAAATTTATTCTAAAGGAGTAAAATCCAAAAATATTCTGTTTGTTCAATACTTAGGCCTTTTACACATGGAGCAATTGAAAAATAATGCAACTGCAACAATAGTTATAGCAAAGTATTCTTTGTTGTGTCAAATGCTTTCTTGAAATAGTTTTTTGACAGTGACAAGTCAATGCAATGCAAGACAATAAAAGCGTTCCAAAAAATCGCTAATACAGAAATTCAGTTTCAATCAAATATTTTTCAAAAATGATTTGCTCAAAAAAAAAAAACAAAAAAAAAACTAGGCACCTATGCATAAAAACTCTTTTACCGAAAGGTGTTTAAATTTGAACTTGTGAATTATGGCTAATGTTGCGTGTCCACTAAATCAAAACACGATCCTTAGGCCTTAGATGTAAAACAACAACAACAACAACATTTCCACTACATGAACCGGAAATTGATAAGCGACAACATTTTATGCTGTAGCTTGTTGCCGTGTTGTTGGCACTTTGAATAATGTTGGCGATGAATTATCAACTTTTACTTCTTGCCACTCGAGGTGTTCTGTTGTCGACAAGCCAACAGAACAAAAAAGAAATTAAAAGAGAAATAAGTAAAGAAAGAAAAGAAAAGTAGCAAGAAAGTTAAAAAAAAACATTCACTTTTTTCATGCAATGCTAAATGTTTTCCGGAATCGAACACGCCTGCCACTTTTACACAACAGCAGCAGCACCGTTTCCAAAAACAACAACAACAACCACGTTGCCGTTGCCCAGACAAGCAAAGCACAAAATTATTAATTGTCGCTTCGTGCTGTTCATCTTGAGTATAACGCTCAGAAAGAAGCAGGAGTAGGATGAGCAACGACATAATCAGCTGCTGTAGCTACTTGATATTGGTCTTAATATGTTGCTTGCTGTTGGCTTAAAAGTGCACGACCAGCACAACAAGCACTAACAACAGCAACAGTGAGCAGTGAAAAAAGAGAACTAAGTAAATAAAAATGGTGAAAAAATAACCAACGCAACGCATCTCAACGCATAGTGCACGCAAAGTGCGTTGACCTGCAGCAAGAAGTCTGCTGGCTGCAATAAGCTGAATGTTGTTGTGGTTGTTGTTGTTGTTGGTGGGATAACGAACGCGCCTTCGAATGTTCGTAGCAAACGCACTTGTCGGCGACGTCTGTTCTCAAGTGCTGCTTTGCTTAACCCTTTCTGACCTAACACTAAACTACTGAGAGTTTTTTTTTCTGATTTTTGGAGTAAATGGTTTTTTTATTATACGAAAACATATTCAATGCCTAAATATTATATTTTCATATCCTTCAAGGATTTTCGAAAGTCGAAAGATTGTACTGAAACAAATTCTTTTTGCACAGAATGACCTCAAATCATTTTGAGGCAAATCAGACAAATCAAGTAATTTTAATATATACAATTATTTTAGTATTTAACATATAAAAAAAAACTAACGCGACTCATCTAAAAAAATTAAATAATGGCGCTAGAATTCTGTGTAAGTTTAAGGGGGATAAGGTTTTAAACTGTTTTTTGTTTAATTTTTTTTTTTAATTTACAACATGTCGAGAGTATTGCGTCAAATATTTCAAGTAAATCGGAGCAAAACTAACTAAGATACAGCGTTTTAAGCGGCCAACCCTTATACTGAAATGGTCGAGTATAAAAAACTTAAAGGTACTATTACGGTGTGTAAAAAATTAAAAATCAATTTTTTTTGTTAGAATATGGTTCTTTAAGGTCTTAAGAATACGTATACAAAATTTAAGAAAAAAATATCAAATAGAAAAAAGTTATATCATGTATTATATTCGGTTGTCGCGTGATATTCAAGAACCTTTAAATCTTTAATCGCGGTTTTCTCGAAACAAGGTTTTTCGAATTGGATTCTAAGATATCTGGGGTTCTACTTGATCGTTTTCGATGAACGATGAATCTTGATTCATTCATCTTTATAGACTCTGTTAAGCACTAGACCTATAAAAAGCCAAAAAAATTTTAGATTTTTTTTTTGTATGGCTAAAAGTTCCGGCAAAAAAGGAGGTTTTTTGTAAATTTTTTTTCAACGCATGCCATTTTTTATTTTTATTTTTTATTTATTTGAGTAGTTTGAGTGTTTCATCTAAAACCCTTAACTCAACAAAGCACTTTGATTTTTTACTTTCAGACGCTTTGAAAATGCTGGAGACGAGAAACCAATTCAAACAATTTTTTAAACACGCTAACTTCAACGCCTTGTAGATAATTAACAACAACTATTAAGACAAAAAAATTGTTTATTTCCTCATGAATAATTCGTCATTATGTAAAAAATTTGAATCATTAAAATAAATAATACTAGGTAAAAAAAAAAATTAATAAAAAAGGTGTTCTTTTTATAGCTATACACTGCAATAGTACCTTAAATTGATTTTTCTAAATATGTAATTTTTAAAGCCGGTGACCACCATTCCGAAATACTACTAAACCGATCGTTTTGAAAATTTGTACACATATTCTACATAGAAGTAACTATTAAGTGGCGTCGAGTTTTTTAAAATTTTTCAATTAGTATCAAACTTACAATTACATATAGGTCGATTTTATAGTCAAAAAATCAACATTTCAACTTTAAAATGATGCATAAGAGAGAGAATCTAATTAACTTATCAAAACAATTTGTTTTTTATTTCAGATAGCTGAGGAATCGCGGTCACCGCAAAAAAAATTTTACGAGAACAGTAATCCGTTATTTCTTTATATTTTTGTACCAACATTTTTTTAAAAATATTCTTCAAGTATTGTTTTATAATATACCAATTTTCAAAATAAATCTAAAAACCAATGTGTTATAAAAAAATTCTTGAAAACGGGCCTTTTTTACCGAACAAACTTCACCCCCCCCACACCTTCAAGAAACGGCAAACAAAACAGCGAAACAATTACTACGTTTCCATGGCGAGTTGAGCCGAGGCTACCTAGGGATTAACTCTCCATGGAAACGCGAGTTGAGTTAAATTTAGTTAAATCTACGAAACTGCACGAAACTTTTTAGATTTAACTGAGTTAGGTTGCAAACAGAGTAAGCGTCGAAGCAGACAGGCAGGCAGGCAGGCACAGGCAGTAACCTGCGAAGAAACGAGATAGAAATAACTTTTTCTCGCTTGTTCACATAGTTTTCCTGCGCCTGTCTGCCTGCCTGTCCGCTTCGGCGCTTACTATGTTTGCAACCATAAATTGGAAGCGTTCCAAAGGTGCAACAGTTGCTCAACTGTTGAGCGAGGTTTTATTGAATTATTGATTACTTTTTATATTATTTTATTTCTGCCACTGCTCTGACATAAAATGTAACAAACCATTCAGCAGGTACACAAAGTAGCGGAAAGTGATACTTATCAAAGACTCAACATGTGTAGAAGATTTTGCACTTTCTGAATGCACACATTTATACTAAGAAAAAATGGCGAATGGAATGGCCGCAGGCCAACTCGACTCGATGTGTTGCATGGAATTACTTTCGAGCTAGAAACGCCATTCTGTCAACTTGACGAAACCCCCAACTCAGGCTCAATTCGCCATGGAAACGTAGTAAATATGAGAGGTAAACATAAACAATAATTAGCGCAATCGATACTCCTGGCTTACACTCGTCAATACTTGACATTAATTCTTTAACTTCCATTTTGAACTTACACCTCTCTCACGCTGAGAGATAAGACAAGATAAGATAAGACTCACTTTCATCCACAAAGATAAGACTTGAACTGGACGAGTGTTAACCAGGAGATACACATACATTTTTTTAACATTAGTGAAATAGAAGTGAAGATATTCAGACTAAAAGTTACCCGTACAATTGTGCGTACGCGGTCAGAAAGGGTTAAAAAAGTAAGTAAATAGTAGTCAAAAACTACGTAGTGCTGAAAGAGTAGTGGTTGTATTTTACCTTTTGATATGATTAAGAATTGCATATTTTTATAATTCTGTTTGGTTTTTTCTTTTTCTTTCTATAATTTGTGCTTATCATGCATTGCTACGCTGTTGCTTGTTGTGGTTATTGTTGTTGTTGCTGTTGTTGTTGTTCTAGGTCTTTGCACGCTTTAATGCAACGCATTGTCACAGACAATGACATCAACAACATCTTATAAAGCAACAACAAATGCAAACAATGTGTACGTGGTCAGCATTATTTGCATTTGAGTGCAAAAATTTATGCATTCGCAGAACCAGCAACATTTTTCGGTTGATTGAATAAATGTTTGAATCGTTGTTGTTATTGCCTCTGTCCTGTCACATAGATATCTGTATTGTATATTCATTATTTTCGTTATGTTTTCTTAACTTTTATAATACACTTTAATTAGGGAACAATGTATTTTTTACTTAGAAACTTATTGCACTAATAATGCTAACGGTATTAAAATCTTACGTCAATCAAAATGACTTTTGTTGTGTGAAATAAGCACAACAAATTGGGGCTCTCGAGCAATGAAATGCAAAAATAAAGTGAATTTTACAATTTATTTTGTACCTAAAAAGGCGTTCAAGATGCTGCTGGCTTCCAAGTAACGGCACAACCACCCTTCAAATACATAACATTTTTGACGGGTGGCAACCCTAACATGAACACACCATATATGTAAGATCGATCTGTCAGTGAATAGTGACGTTACAGTGTTCTAAATTAAACAAGTTTTGGTATTGTTATAAAAATGGGTTAAAAAGAATTCCGTGCCTTGATTAAGCATTACTTTTTGCGTACCAAAAGTGCAAAATAAACAAAAGAAAAGCTCGATAAATATTATGATGAATCTAATATGAAGGATTTCAGAGTTCAAAAGAAGTCGAATCAGCACAAAAAACGAACACGCCCGGGGAGTTCCAAAAACAGTGACCACTCCAGAATTAATTAGAAAAATTGACAATTTTGTGTTGGCTACCTACAACCGTAGGAATACCAATTAGGTCAGTGGTTTTAATTTTACATGAACACACAGAGAATTAAATCCACTATCGCAACTGAATTAGTGCCCTACCGACTTTGTCGATTGCTGATAACTTTTGAAAAAGTGGTCACCTCAACTAGGTGGTTTTCAACAGCCTTCAATGAAGCACTCCATTGTAAGCACTGCGCTCATAGTTTTATGAACGAACCCCTTGATTCTTTCAACCCTTATTCAGTTGAATGAACGAGCTTTTTAATCGTTTTAACTTAAACTCAATTGTGTGAACGTAGAAGTCATTTATTTTAACCTAAATTCGATTGTATGAAAGGAGCTTTTATCCGTTTTAGCTTCCACTCGGTTGTATGAATGAACTTGTCAATCATTTTGACTGAAATCATTCAGCACTTTAATGGATGCTGCTCTTCTGTGTGGTAACCGAAGCTAAGGTCGATGGCACAACAGAATTTTGAGGATTACTGGCAGTTGGATGGCATGAATGTTTCTTATAGGTTATATAGCAATAGATATTAATTTTATAATCATTTTATGTTCCGGAACATTGACTTTACTTTCACTCACTGGCACTAATGCCGTATAAGGACCACCTGAGACAGGTGCCCAGCTGTTGCTCCCGTTAGTTCAGTAAAAAACTTACCTGATTATTCGCTCCTCGCGATTCGAAAATTAATATTAAACAAGCAAAGAATTCACATATATTTTAAAAAAGAGATATCTACCTACAACATATATTTTATACAATTACAACAATATTTTTTGCAACACTTTAACTACAAAATGCCCACAAAACGTTTGAAACAAATCACGTTGAACAACTGTGAGAAATTAAATACAAGCGTCTTGCGATTAAGGTCGGCTTACTTAACTTCGTGTTTATGGAAGCATGTCTGGTTGACTCGACAAATCGGATGGTTTGACAAACTTTCAGTAGCAAGATTGACGGTTTATATTGACGCAACTAAAGGGTTCTGATTAATTAAATAACCTCCGAAACTCGATTGCAACGTAAAAATAATGCTATTGACATAACTTACAATGTGGTTGTTACAATAACTCATTTTGTTCGCTTGTCTGCAATGGCTTCGGTTAGTTACCTCAGACAAATGATGTTTCTTATAATGGAGAAGAGGAGTTGAAATCATTTAAATTGAGTGGTTAAAGCAACTAACACGTCATATTTTTATTTCAACTGAAGAAAAATTTGGAAATGAGGGACTGCAAAGGAACAATCATTCGCGGTAACTAGAAATCAATTGTGCTTATATCATTCCAGTAAATTTCAGTTGCAGCAACATTCTTTCGATTACCCCAAATAATATTCATTTCCCGCAACCTTACGGCTGTAAATTAATTTTCTGAGTGAATATTTGGGTATGAGAAATCTGAATGCAAGGTAGGTGCAGCGTTCGCTAACATTCAATCAAAAACATGATCGTTTTCCCGTTTTCGCACTTCCCAACATTATTTTGACATGTTTAAGCAAAATCCGACTAATTTTTTCCATAAAATAGTGACCATGGATGAAACATAGATGCACCACTATACATCAGAATTTAAGTAATCAACAAAAGAGTTAGTAGGTCCCAGTGGAAGTGCACCAAATCGAGCGAAGACTCAACAAACAAGCGGACGAACTCAACAGTGGGCGTCTGTTTTTTAGAAACATTTACTTAACAGAATTTCCCATCGATTTCCTTCTGTATTAATTTTCACTGTATTAATATTCAAAGTGCTGTAACTTCATTTTCGACCCATCGATTTCCTTCAAATTTATTAAAGTAGGATCTTAAGAGCCGAGTAATTTTTTGGCATCAGTTTTCCATAAACAGAAATGGTGGAAAATTACAAAAAGTGAAAATTATGGGGATACGTTTTATTTCACTGGGAAAAAAATGTACCCCTAGAATCCTTTTTTTACTGTAATAGGGAAAAATTGTACAAACATAATTTCATGAAATCGGCCTGCCCTAATATATACTAAAGAGCAAGTGTAGAAATGTAGAAAGTTTTTTTAAAAAAAGGGAAAAATTTATTATTTTTTGAAGTTTTTTTGTCCTTTAACTCAGAACTTGTGTAAATTTTTGGTAGGAAATATTTGAAAAAATTATTATTTACCCTCTTAACATCAACTTTTTCAAAGGCAGTAACACGCTTACCCCAATACTAGGCAAGTTAGAGATCAAAAACTGATGCGTTGAATTGCACTATACACCCAAATTGAATGTGTCACAAAAAAGATGTTCCGCGCCTAACTTTGCAAAACCCCGCTTGGTTTTTGCTCTTATGGGGTAGTACTTTCACCCCTATATAATGGTATATACAGGCCCGCCGAGAGGGGGAGGAACGGGGTGTTTCCCCCCGGGCCAGGAGTTTTGAGGGGGCCCGGATTGGCGGGTGAATAAAGCAAAAAAAAGCTGATTTTTGATTATTAAAAATTTTTTTTTTAAAAATTGTTTGACCAAAATAGCCTACTTAGATGACTACATACTGAAAAGCTTGATTTGTTGTTAAAGAAGAGAGTTTTAAGAGGGCCCGGATTGGTGGACTAGTAAAGTAACAAAAAGCTGATTTTTGATTACAAAAAACCTTTATTTGTTTAAAAAATTGCTTGATCAAAATAGCTGACACATAGATGACAACATCCTGAAAAGCTGGTTGGTTGTTAAAGAAGAGAGTTTTAAGGGGGCCCGGATTGGTGGATTAGTAAAGAAACAAAAAGCTGATTTTTGATTATTACACAATATTTTTTTCAAAAAACTGTTTGACCAAAATAGCCCACATAGATGACAACACACTAAAAAGCTGATTTGTTGTTGAAAGAGAGAAGTGTTTTTGTTTCTTATTCTTCATATTTCTTACTTTCCTTTGTATGTATCATAACGAAAATTTCTTAGAAACATTATTAAAACAAAGAAAACAAAAAAAAAAGAGTTTAATTCATATAATAAAGACAGCTATCTATCTAGATATAATCGATGGTATGAAAGAATGTTAGTCACACATTTTTATTAGAGAGAGATACCCAGCAAAATTTTTGATACAAATGTGACATGCATTCTTAGCGGCACTGCTTCCAGAAGACATTCTATTGATCAAACTCTGCTTTTTCTTAGCCTTAAAAAGCAGTTCTTTCAAGAGGCATTTTTATAAACTACTTCTGGAAGACATTCAATTATTTGAAGTTCAGAAAAAAGGATATTTTACCTTGGAATTTTTTTAAATTCCCCAACAAAACCCAAACACTATGAGTACATTTTACCATGTATGGATAAATTTTATACGTAGAACTTTTATTCTAGTATCTGCTTTTCTAGTTTGACACACTGTATATTGCGTTCAAGGTTAACTTTAAAACGACTCATCCAATAAAATACCATTGCATCAATTGAGTTATTTTTAAATAGAGTTGCCATGTTTTATTTAAAACATTCCTCTTTAACTTACGAATAAATTAAGGATTTCACTGATAGATAAACTAAATAATTATTATAAGATACAAAAAGATCTCTTTAAATTCCATTAAAATTAATCTAATGACTTCACATTTCCACAAAAGCTTTAAGCCTTTATGTGGACTCTGAGTAGAAAATTCGTAAAAATCTAATGAAAATCACGTCTACCTCCCTTACAAAGAGACTTTATGAAAACGGTAAAATCTCCTTAATCTTCACATAAATGAGTACAATGGCTTTAAATTTTGCAAATAAGTTGTAATTTTAACTATGCTCTCGATGTTTGGATTTTAGTACAAAAAACTGAAAACCCTGCCCACCTTCCATACAAAGTGACGTCATCAAAATAGTTAAACCAAAATCAATAATGTTTAAACTTGATATCTTAAGCTTGGCACATAAGCTTGATACATAAGCTTGACACAAAAGCTTTGATAATTGAAATGTACTCTGAGATTCAAATTTTAAATATTTGTATAAGAAACCACGCCCTATAAAAGTGCCGTCATCAAAATAATACAACATGAAACTCTTCGAATATACTAAAATACGGCTGTGTGGGTATTTTAATTTTAGTACTAGTATCGCCTGTGATCGAAATTCGACCAACTTTCTGAAATTTCAATAGTTTTTTTCATTGACCTTGCCTTAAGAAAATGTGGTGTTCTACGAAAATCTTAAGTTTCGAGAGAAAGCAACAGTTTTCGAGATATCGCCATAACTTTTATATCAAAATTTTGTCAGAATTTATTATTTGTAAAATAAAAAAATTTACTATAAAAAATACTTATTGCAGGGTATCCGTAAGAAATAGCGAAAAATGTTTTTCCTGCATTGTATTAATATCTAAAATTTCCTCCTATGCCATGTTCTTCTATTTCTTATAGTTTAAGTTTTACTTCAGAAATATTATTTCAATGCTCATATTTCAGGTCAAAGATCACATAGCTATTCGGTGAACTTCTGCTCCCTACTCTAATTTATTTAAAAAAATTATCAAAATCGGTTCAGAAACACGGCAGAACTGTTTCTCCTACGCCTATTTTTATATATTTTTATAAATAACTACATGGCTTAATATATAAATTTGTGTATATAACTTTGGAGTGGTTTGAAATATTTTAAAATTTTTTTCACAGAAATTTTTTCTTGAGCTGTAGAACTTTGTAAAAAATGTAAAAACAACGTTTTGAAAAAATTGAATTTCATCGAAAAATCATAGGGCCCCCCCCTATGATGATAGGGGGGCTCATGATTTTCGATGATAGAAACGGTTTTTTGCATTATGTGTCAAAATGAAGTAATTTTTGCTAATAAATGATATGTCATATGAAAGAGTGTGAAAAAAGAAAATTTTATAAGAAAAAAAAAATTACAACAAAAACTTTGTCCTATTTTTTGAGCAAAAACTGAATATTTTAGAGGTATTTTTAAAACCACACAAAACATTGAATTGGTGAGATAACGGTCATTCTTTTCTTATTTCTCCAAAGTCAATTAATTGATCTTTAAGCCAAAGAAACTTTGATGAAAATCGATTGAAAAATGGCCAAAATATTTGCTTGCAAAATCAAAAATTGAAATTTCAATCGTTTTTTTCTCATTCTGAGGTGATGACCCTTCTTCAAGAAAATACGTTGTACTGAGAAAATCTACATTTTTTGAGACAACTCAATAGTTTTGATGTCATTATAAAAGGAGTTTTTTGTAAAATATTATCCGAAAAAAATATTACCAAAAAAACTTTCGTATACCGTTATATTTTTGAACCAACGACGTTTCATACAAAAATACGTTGTACTGAAAACATCTATAGTTTTCGAGCTAACACAATAATTGTTATCTCAAAACAACGGAAATTTTTCATAATTTGCTATTTGTAAGAAATTTGACCATCACAATATATATTCACACTTTTAACATAAAAAAATGCTTATTTTAGGGTATCCGCAAGAGACTGCGCAATATGTCGGAAGTATTTTTTTGCACACCTTATTAATGTCTAAAATATCCTCTTACATTATATTCTTCCATCTGTTACAGTTTAGATTTTATTTAATAAATGCTCTTTTTACGCTCATATTGCAGGTCGAAGGTCACCAATCTAAAATGTAATCATACTGTGCAGCCAGATCTTTCATTTTATACCTCATTCACTATTCTACTTCTTCTTAACCCTGAGATTCCTTATTAAAAATAATACAAACTTTCAACGTCAATATTTCGGGTCAGAGGTCATAAATTTGAAATCTAAAATGATTCTGCATATATAGGTCGCAGTACCTTTCGAATGATATAAGTTTCATTGCCCTTTTTCTGAAATTAATATCGAAAAAGTGTACCACAACATTTGATGTTTGCCTATTAATATACAATAAGATTACACTGACTTCGTTGTTTTCCGGCACAAATTCGAACCAAGTTCGAGTTACTGCAACGTTGCCATTTTTTCATATTTCAATCACAGAAAATTTTTAAGATATAGGCTTTCGTCAACACTAAAATGATGTAATTTATCATGCTTAAGCAGATGCTCCAATTTTAGTTGTATGGTTTTTCTTTAAAAAAATTATTTTTTATTAAAAAAAGTATTTAAAAACCAGTATTTTACATGGGGCACTCCCCCTTAACAAATAGCAGTCAAGGTGGTGCATGCTTAAAATTTGACATTACGAACCAAAACTACAACAAAAACTAAAAATGAATAAATCAAAAGCACTTACATATGCACGTACTATACGTTTATGCAGGTATGTACACATGTATGTCAAAATTCACGCCTCTTCTAGACATCAAACGCCCTCAAGCGACAAAATGTCGCAACATCAAGAAGAATAAGAAATTATTTTTAACTCACAGAATAACAATAATAAAGAATAAAAATTAAATAATTGCAAAACTAATGCAAAGCTGTTAAGGCGAGAGTAAAGAGGGCGCAGAGATACTTGTATGCAAGTGTTAATGGTTCTGTTAATGTGCAAAAGATGCAACAAAAATAAATAAAAAATAATTCTAAAAATTGCCAATAGCAGGCGTCAGCGTCATTCATGCGCTCCGGCCATCGCACTATTAACAGCTACAACAACAACAACAACAACAACAACAACAACCATAGCTTCAATACAAACTCAATGAAGATCATTAATTCTCAACGAGGCAGCAAGACCAGGTGCAGGGTGATGCGGTGCAGCGTGCGACTAAGCGAACAAATGCAGTTCTGATTGCGCCTTCTTTGTGTTTGTTGCTTTTTAGTTGTTTTTAGTGTTTTTTATTAAATCTGTTTTTATGCAAGTACTGATTTCGCAAGCCAAGTGTGAATTAAGCATAAAACAAAAAAGCAACAGCAATAAGCACAGTGCGCATGTGTAACTAGCTACTAGAATTTATTGCATCGAAGTTGCTAGATACTTAAAGTAAACGTTGTACGTGTGAACAAATAATAGCAAAAAAAATAAATAAAATTAAAAAAAAATCACTGCATTTGATTAACGACGCTGATTCTAAGTCATTGGCCGCATTCAGCGCAGACAACTGTTGTGAACAGTAATGGTAGCGCTACCTTAGTTCACGATGCTTTTCTCTGAATGTGTTGCTACTCTACACGTCAGAAGTTAGATTCAATTTAAATTTTATGTAAATTTAATTCAATTGCAAAGGTTTGCATTTATTAATTTAACAGCGTCAGTAACAGCATCTGACAGTAAAGCAAACAGTTGTGTTCATGTAGCATAGAATTTGTTCGCTCGATTAAAAGGCGTTCGCTACTTTATCAGTTTTAGTTAGCGCTATCAAATTTGTACCATTCAGCGAATTTTTACACAGCAGTTGCCAACTGTTGTCTGCGCTGAATGCGGCCATTGTGTTTGTTATTGTTGCTGTTGCTGCTAGAAAAGCCTTACATTTGAATCATAAAAGAGCCGCCTGTCGCACAGCGTCGCTTGCGTGAGACACGTTGCACATTGGTTCCTAATCGAAAAAAGACGGCCACAACCTCAAGAAGTTGTTTAATCTGCAGAAATATATATAAATATAGAGGTGTGCCATTAAGACGTGTGGTACTTTGATTTTGAATAAAACTCAAACGGTTCGGGATTTTTCCAAATATTTTATTTCGTTCGAAAGGTCACACAATAGAATTAGGTGTGAAAAATTATTTCGTGGATATGTTCACCGCGACTATTCCGTAGATATCTCACTATTTCGGCCATATTTTCGATGACATTTTGCAGTATGGCCTCCAGAATGGCCCAAACCACCTATGTATTGGGGGTTGGAATTAGTTTTAAAGGTTTTCTAAGAGATGGCGTAACTATCAATAGATCGCATCGGGCACACCTGTGACTATATTCATTTCAAAGCACATTGTCTAAGCTTCATTTTTCAGTATGTGTCATTCCACTGAAGTGTAAACAACATATATTTTTTTCTCTGTGAACATGTCGACTTTCGTTCCAACAAAACGCAATTTGCGGGAAGGTTTACTTTTGTGCTTCCATTTGAAGAAAAAAGCGGTTGAAGCACAACGCACTCTTACTGAGGCTTACGGGGACTATGCTCCATCGATTTCTACTTGTGAGTACTGGTTCCGTCGGTTTAAAAGTGGTGATTTTGATACGGAAGACAAAGAGCGTCCGGGCCAGCCGAAAAAGTTTGAAGATGAGGAATTGGAGGCTTTGCTCGATGAAGACCCATGTCAAACCCTTCAAGAATTGTCAGAATCATTGGGAGTCGACTTATCAACGGTCGGCAAACGCTTGAAGGCCATGGGAATGATTCAAAATCAAGGAAATTGGGTGCCGTACCAGTTGAAGCCGAGAGACGTTGAACGGCGATTTTGCATGTGCGAACAACTGCTTCAACAGCATAAAAGGAAGAGTTTTTTGCATCGTATTGTCACTGGCGATGAAAAGTGGATCCATTACAATAATCCTAAGCGAAAAAAATCGTGGGGACCACCCGGCCATGCATCAACATCGAGGGCCAAGCCGAATATTCATGGCGCCAAGCTTATGCTGTGTATTTGGTGGGATCAGAAGGGTGTCGTGTACTATGAGCTGCTAGAACCTAACGAAACCATCACTGGGCACGCTACCAACAACAATTGATGCAATTGAGCCGAGCATTAAAGGTTAAACGGCCGGAATATGCCAAAAGACACGACAAAGTGGTTTTTCAACATGACAACGTACGGCCACATGTTGCAAGAACCGTCAAGGAAACGTTGGAGGCGCTGAATTGGGATGTGCTACCCCACCCGCCTTATAGCCCAGACATAGCCCCTTCCGACTACCACCTATTCAGATCGATGACGCATGGCTTGGCTGAGCAGCGCTTCACTTCTTACGAGGATACCAAAAAATGGGTCGATTCGTGGATTGCCTCAAAAGACGAATCGTTCTTCCGGCGCGGAATCCATATGCTGCCAGAAAGATGGGAAAATGTTGTAGCTAACGATGGACAATACTTTGAATAATATACATTGTACCGTTGTTTCTAAATAAATGCTCAAAAACCGAAAAAAAACCTTTAAAATTAATTCCAACCCATTATTATCATTAACATAGACTATATCCTTCGTGTAACCTCGCAGAAAAAAGTCTAGCGGAGTCAAATCGCATGATCAGGGCGGCTAATTTACATCACCGCGACGAGAAATTACACGGTTCGTGAATTTGCTACGCAAAATTTCCAAATTGAGGCGAGTTGTGTGTGATGTAGCGCAGCCCTGTTGAAACCACATATCATCCAGACCCGCACAAAATAGTCTTCCAACATAGTGTGGTACCGCTCAGATGTTACATTTTCGGTGTTTCTGTTCTCATATAGAAAAAAAAAAAACGGCCCAATGATGTCTCCGACCCATAAACCGCACCAAACAGTGACTCGCGGTAGATGCATTGGCTTCTCCACGATCACTTGCGGATCTTCCGAGCCCCAAATACGGCAGTTTTGCTTGTTAACATAACTGCCGAGGTGAAAACGAGCCTCGCCCAATAAACCATCATCTTCAGCAATCATATGCAGGGCCCACTCAGCGAATGTACGGTGTTGTGCATGGTCACAAGGGAACAGCTGCTGCGTCAAGTGGACTTTATATGGGTCTAACTTCAAGTCCAAGACCTAATTCGATGCATGTATTTCGCGGAAATGGCCAATGGCAGTAATATTCTCAGCACTGCGTGATGTCCGCACTCTGGTTGGCTTCGGAACATCAAGTACGGAACCAGTTTAATAAAATTTTGCGCACAGTGTTTTCACTAGAGATGGGTCATTCCGAACCTGTATAGTTCGTGGAACTATGTTCACAGTCGGACATAGTTCCAATCATTCCTTCAATTCATTTTTAGCATGTCCAAACAGTTCCGGTTGATTTTTTTTTTTAATTAAGCAATATTAACCGACATCTCTTTCGCACATACTACGGCTTACAGGAATCTATGTGATCGACTAGAAATGCAAAGATGATGTTTGTGAGCGAACGAAAGAACTGATATATGAAATGGTAAGATGACATTTCGTTGTTCTTGTTGTGCACATTGCTCTGTCCATTTCGTTTTGAACATGCTTTCATTGAAACAAATCGAACTACCAGAACTAGATAGTTCTTCGGACATATTAAAATCAGGTACATAGGACATGCATGCGGAAAGGCTGGAATGCTCATTTTACTCCCTTTTTGGCAACATTATAAATTTACTGCATACTTTTAATTCAAATAATTATTTTGTAACAAAGATAATTTTTATAATTTGTTTTATTATGGTACATTTTTGTTACTTATACTTTATATTTGAATGAAATGAAATTATTTGCGATATTATAAAATTTTCGTTTTATGTAAAATATTTTCTTTAATTTAAAATAACTAATAAATCAAAAAATTTTGTTCAATTTTTTTTTAACGATTAGTCAGAGCGTTGTGTTGAAATTTTACATGGACCTTAACAATTTTTATCCGCAAGTCAAGAAGCAAGCAGTTCTAATAAACGTTTCTAATAGTCCCTTCAGTTGAAATAAACAAAGGAACTAAATAGTTTCGTGGACATGCTTCCAATTCCCTCTGTAGTTCAACAAGCAAACAGTTCAAATAGTCTATACTGTTCAAATAAGCAAAGGAACTAGATAGTTCCTCGGACATGTTTCCGTGAACTATTTAGTTCCTTTCTTCAAAAGAATCGTTCCATGTCCGTTCCATCTCTAGAACTGTTAAGCACAACCCTAGCTTTCACAAATGTGGTGATTGCGACCCCATTTTTGGTGCATCGATCGTAGCATTTGCACCATCGACTTGGAATTTAATATCTAAAATTCGACGATTTCAATGCGTTGTTCTTTCGTGTAGCGATCCATAATTAAAATCCTATCCTCTCACAATGACAATGATAAAAAATATGGCGGGCATGGGTCGATAATGCAGATTTTAATCGGTAATAAAGTACCTCACCTACCATAGGAACATACTTTAGGTTTTTAGGTTAGCTGATCACAAATCTGAAGTCAAAAACTGGAAATTCAAAATGGCGGCCAGGAACTAATTTTTCAGCTAACTATTCCAAAACCTTAGGATATAAACACTGGCCCACATAGGCAATTTACTTGGACCGTTGTGGTACCATAGGGGATCTACTCGTCAACTCCTACTCCTTAGGCATTGTCGTGGAAGTAACCAATAGTAATGAATAGATAAATTGCTAATAAATAATATTTAATCAAGATCCCTGAGATCATAAAAAATAGGCTACCTAAATGTTTATTTATTCTGCGGCACAGAGAGGTGCATGAACAGAGGATATGCGATACCGTCTCCTTCTCTTCCTCATCCCTGCAACTACTACAAAAGTCATTAGCCTGGACACCCATACGAAGGGCATGCCTACCTAAAAGCCAGTGTCCTTATAATGCCTCTCAAAATGGAGAGATCTTTCCTCGCCATTTGAGTGAGCTTCCTCATGCGTTTTTCAGAAAAACTGGGCCGCAATTGTCTAGCTGTGTTGGAGGTGGTACTATGATTCCACCTGAAATTAGCCATTTCTGTGTCATGTTGCCTTAGAGCCAGTTTGCAGGACGCAGGTGGCATGAATAATATTTCCATGTCAGGCAACAACGTTACCGCTGTACCTTTTCTAGTGAACTCACCCGCTCTACAATTTCCATGAATGTCCCTATGCCCCAGCACCCAGACCAGATGTTAAACTTATCAGTCATCTCATTATGAGGCGAGCGACATTTAAGAGCTGTTAGTGATGTTGGGAATACGGTATTTTGAGTTTAGTCATTATTCCTTGTGACCACAGATATGTCGGCTGCTTGAAATGGTTATCAAAATTAAGTTAAGCCTCGTATGGTTTCTTCATTTATGTCTGTAATTTAATGTAAAACTTACATTATTTTGTTAAGATAAAAAGAAAACGCTACATATAATTACAACTACCGGTTATTTCTGCAGTGAGAGAAATATTTTTAATAAACCTTCTTATGTTGCCATAAGTTGAAGACCCAAAGCCTGGTTAAGGGTAATCAAATCGCAGGTTAGCTTTTTTTTAAACATCATGCTTGTAAAGTTTAACCCAATTTTGTTCTAAGAAAAAAATGTTAATAGTACACAGTTAAAAATTTTTGAATACTTTTTAATCCTAACTTCTATCACAGCTTTTTCAATAAATAAAATATGTACTCAATATAGGTCTCACTAATGTGGTTAAAGTGATTTATTTGTATGCCAATGATTTGTATTGTATGTAATGGGTCAATACTGTATGTATTACGCACATAGGAACTGTACTCATTACATACAAATAATTGTTATATTATATAATGGGTCAATAATCATGTACTCACTAAATACAGTAATTTAATGTTTAATTTAATGTACATTGCATAAAATTATTTCCAAAATTTTTGTGATGAGTATAGTGTGTATGTACCCACCACATATATTTATTCATTTACGACACATGTGATGAATATATACAATTCTTTATTGACTATATGCAGCACTGTTCAATAGATTTATGTAGTCAAAACAGATTTCAACATGTTTTCAGTACATTTATGTCATGAGTACATAAACTTGTAGTGAGTCCATAAATTTTTCTCTCTGCGTTTGTTAAATTTTTGATTCAACTGCCAAGGCGTCTCAAAATCAATTTAAAAATTTTAAAAAAATTCACATCGCCATTTTTTTAAATTATCTATCTGTAATAGGTTTTGAAAGTTAAAAATGTTTTGCAAACATCTTTTAAATTAAGTTTTAATCGTCTTTTTCATGTTGTGAACCAATGTGCGTAGCTGGTAGTCTATTACTAATGTATATCTTCTAACTGCGCGCTTACAATGACTACATGCATAAGTTTACTTTGCAGTTTCAACATCTTGTTGTTGCTTTTGGTGTTGTATTAGTTTAAATAATTGATTGAAGCATTGGAACGATAGCTCCAAGACACCAATCCGCTCATGTAATACAATAAGTTCGGTGCCATTTGAAGCACCGGCCATTGAACTGTCTTAAAAATTTGCATGAAATTTGATTTTTAATCCTTCTTATTTTCCTTTTCTTTTGCTTTAAATTTCAAGGGTTTTTTTTCTACTAATGAGTGCTGTATTTCTAAAGTTTATGATGCTATTTTTATTTTCCCTAAATTGAGTGGAAACGACGAAATTCAAATCGTTATACTTTTTTATGTCTAACGATCTCATTAACGATGATTTTGTTTTTATAAATAATTGTTTCATTGTAAAAAAACTTAAAGGTCATCTTTAAGAGGATACAGTTTTATTTAATGATTAAGTATCTATCTATGTATATCATTGATTTCATTCCGTAAGGATTTCTTTGATGTCAGGATTGGCAAGGGTTAGAATGGTGAATATCGAATGAATGTGCACAATTTGGTTGGATTTTCGAATGGTGACCTTTGACTTGAGATAAGAGCGTACAAAGAAAATTTCGTAAATAAAAGCGAAGCCATAAGAAATAAAAGGACAGGGTGTAAGAGGGAATTTTAGACATTGATAGCTACAAAGTGTACAAAAACAGTACAGGCATTTTTTGGCATTTATAACGAATACCCTACAATAAGTATTTTTTTTTTTGGAAGATATGTGAATACATATTTTGATGGTAAGATTTCTTACAAAGTAGTCTTGAAAAAATTCCCATGCAAATATACATAAAAATTATTGCGATATAAACTATAGTTTTTTTTTAGTAAGACGTATTTTTGTATGGAAAGTCGTTGGCTGCGTAAAACAACTGTTTGATTTGTAATTGATTTTATTGAATGAAAGCAATGTACACTAAAAGCTATGCTATTTTATAGTACAAAATAAGAAAATTTAAAAAAGATAATAGACTTTAGACATAAAACAATAATAATATCAACTCATAGGTTTCAGAACATAAAATTATAACAAAAATTGTAAATGCAACTTTACGTAATTTAATTAAAACTATTTAAAATAAAAAAATATATTCGCAGCAAAAAAAGTGCTTCCAAAAGAAGTAAAAGGGAATGTCTTGAATTCCATCCCTTCCGCTTTCATATCCAGAAGACATTCTTTTAACATATGCATGTCATTGGGAGGAATGCTTTCCTTAATCTTCTCTAGAAGTTAGGGTTGCCAGATTAAGAAAGCGCAGTATCGGGATATTTATAGAAAATTCCGGGATTTTACAGACCTCGTAAGAAATTCTTCAAAACTAAAGATATGTTTGCCTTTATGTAAATATTTATTATTGGATGAACATTTTATATAATTCACATATGTAAAGTATATGATTAAGAAAAGTCATTTTATCGCAATTGGTATTTAAATTTAAATCACACAAAATAAGCTTCCAATTTATTGCCACATATATTTCGTATTTCAATTTGCGGCATTCATTTTAATGGAAAAGCCTTTGGTGAATCTCAAAATAGTTTGAAGCTAAAACATGGTTCTTCATACTTTAATCTCACAACTAATTCTGCCTTTATCAAATCAAAAGACATTCGGTTCCTATCTATAAAACACAAATTATTTAGAAGACTAAAATTTTTCACAATTTCTAACAGGCCTTAAAAGTTAAAATTTTTTAAATAAAATAGATGGATATTTTAGATGGATATTTTTCTTATAAGTAAATCTTCTAAGTAGTTATAACAAATTGTATTTTAAATAATTCACAACATTTTTGAAAATTTTATCAGCATCAAAAAGTAATGTTTTTTGTTCCGCATGGTTCATATTTTTTAAAAGCCATCTTACCTTAGGTTAGGTTAGGTTAAGGTGGTGGCAGGTATTTAGAACAGCCCACTTAGACCATATTATTGGTCCGTTGTGATACTACAGAATGGTAATCACACAATTACTACCACAGAAGGCAAGCGCGTCGGAAGCGAATTTCATCTGGGGGCAGTACAAATAGTGATGCAAAAAAAGTTCACCAAAATTTCTTCACATGAAACATGAAGAAGAGAGAAAGAAGAGGAAAATATATAATACAAAAATATTATCGTAGTAAAAAAGCTGATATTTTGAATAACTTTTCCTTTTAAATTGTTTATCTAGCTAAAAAAGTGCGGGGCAACTGCCCCCTTTCCCCCCGCTTCCGACGCCAATGACAGAAGGTAGTTATCAAGTGAAACTTTTGTGTAGGATGTTCTTAATGTGGCAGAAGCTATAGAAACATGTGATATTAAATCTGAAGCAATTGTTATGCCTTTGTTGAATCAGGTTACTAAGCTTTCCTCTCCATAAACTGTTCCTACCACCACCAACTGCAACTTGTCGTCGTAAATTGATGTGTTTTAAAGTTCTTTTGTTTAGAAATAGTAGGCCTGAACAGGATTCGAGCCCGGAACCTCTGAGTGACAGTCAAACGCGCTACCACTAGACTATCGAGGCCGCTGCTTTGCTGCCATTAAGTTTGTATTTTTGTCTAGTTTTGAAACTGCTAAATAACTTTCGCATTCCAATCCAGTTCCAATATGGTGCAATCGTTGCTTTCGAGAGCTAGAACTGCAGCATGATATTCAGGCAGTAGACTCCTTAAATGCCTTCTTTATTTATTTTTCTTCTGCATTAATATCTTGCATATCGGATATTCCGTGGCTTATGAATTCACATACCTCTTTTAAATAAAAATTTTTTTCAAACAAGGGAAAATTACTTATATTTCAATCCACATATTTTGCTGCTTTAAGCGCGTTTCTTATCTTTTGTGCAAATTCCGGGACTTCGAGACAAAAACCGGGACTCGGGACACCAATTGAAAAACCGGGACAATCCCAGCTAGTCCCGGCGACCTGGCAATCCTACTAGAAGTGCTTCCAGGCATTCCATGAAATGAAATGTTTTTTGTAGTTAGAAAGGCTTAAAAAATCCAACGGAGAATATCCCTTTTCCCGATTTTCTCGCGATTCTTGTGTTTGAAATAAGAAGTGCTTGCGTTTTGTTTGGGGCTTAAAAAATTCCACATAAAATATTCCTTTTCCCAATCTTCATGTCATTTTGGTGTTGGAAGTAGGAAGTGGTTGCGTTTTGTTGGGGGTTTAAAAAGTCTCACGGAAAATAGCTCAAACATAAAGCATTATAATTATAGAATAATAGAATTTAAATGCTCTTTGAATGTCTTCCAGAAGTAGTTTATGAGTATGCCTCTTGAAAGCACTTCTTGAAGGCTAAAAAGAAGCACAATTGGATCTATATAATGTCTTCTAGAAGTAAAGTCCCTAAGAATGCATGTCACATTTGTATCAACAATTTTGCTGGGTTAGAGAGAGCGAGATGAATGAAAAACTGCTTATAATTATAAGATTTGAAAAAGAGATAGAGATTAGAGTGAGAAAAGTAGATTAAAGAGCGGAAAAAAAAGGAATAGACAGATTGCCTAAAAGATACTCTCCCACTGATCTCTCTAAGGCAGACCGCAGAGTAGACGCAGAAGCAGGCAGGCAGGCAGACAGGCGCAGGAAAACTGTGTGAACAAGCAAGAAAAAAGTTATTTCTATCTCGTTTCTTCGCAGGTTACTGCCTGCGCCTGTCTGCCTGCTTCGGCGTTTACTCTGCGGGCAACCTAAGCCTTTGTGGCAGACCATTATACCATCTAATGGCGTTGATGAAAAGCAGGTGGCAAGAGTTTAGCGCATAATTCCTTGGAACTATCATGATGTAACTTCTTCTAGACATGCAAAACTGAAGTTTATCATACAGATAACCTGGCTTTTTTTTATAAATTAGCTTATAAACGTATATACCCTTATAAAACCTTAACCCTTTGATGACGACAAATAAACCGCTGTAAATTTTTTTTTTTGTTTAACTGTCATCACCGATGGCATATTTCTATACAAAAGTGAAATAAAAAAAAATTGTAATTTTTAATTTTTTTTTATGTAATATTGAAAAAAACCGCAAAAACTCATCTGGAAAAATAATTTTTTTACTTTGTTGGAGTAGCTGATTCATACAGGTTTTGACATAATTGGCATTAGAAAATATATCCGCTTGCATTTGAAAATCGGTTGTGGTACCTATATCTATAGTGTCTGAGAAATCGAGACTGAAAAATTAAATGTTACTTAAAATTCTTTTAAACAGCCATAAAAGAGAAAAAAAATATATACCTATATTTATATTGTGAGAGTACTGAGAGCTGATCTCAATATGAATTTAAAAAAAATGGCACCAAACATGATGAATGGCAACAACAGTTGAAAAATTTAAACAAAAGTTGAAATTTTATAAATATAATAAATACTCGTATAATACACAGTTTAATTAATTTTTTTTCAGTTTTCTATTGTAACGATCCTGAATTACACTTTATATGTTTTTCTAGTTCAATTAAATATATAAATCTATAAAATATTTTCTCTTCTTTGAAGGGAAAAATCTTTCACATAACGTATATCATGCAACGTATCATATTATGGTTTGTATTAAAATAATTAAAAAAGATTTTTGAGCGAAGCAACTATGAATATGTAGCAACATTATTCCAGATTATATTAAAAAACTTTCATAAAAAAAAACTCATGCACACTTCGCAGATTTGTTCGTTTATATTGATGCAGGTAAGAACCACTTCTATTTTGTGTCACGTAACGTATCATTTTTGGTGGCTTCTATCTTAGAGTCGTACTTTTCACAACTCTTAGCTTTTAAACCATGTATAGTGCGCTTAGTAAACTATTGAAAAATCAAAAAAATAAAACTCTAATTTAAAAGAAAACAAATTTAATTTCTCTTTGTTTTTCCACTCAATAAAGTCGTACGACTGTCAAGTGCATAGCTACGGAAATGCCCATATACCTATGCAAAAAAAAATTCTGACTTCCTAGTTTTTTCTGTCTCTTAAAATTAAATTAAGTTCGAAAAATGTGACACACGTTAAAAGCCACATTGATTTCTAATTCTTTAAGCCCAAATTTATGAAAATATCTCGAAAATTGTGCTCACACGACTTAAAAATGTAAATGGATTATTTTTCACCCATTCGTCGTTAAAGGGTTAAGATAAGCTATTAGATCACATTCAAGTATTGCACTTTGGAAACTAGAAATACAATCATATTTACGAAGACCATATACATACCGCGTCGCAAAATTAAAAGCAATTTAAATCTTTAACTGGGATATATGAAGTCTATTCTTGTCTTATTTTTACATCAAAACTATTGCGATATGCTGAGAACAATACTTTTTCTTAGTACAGGGTTGCCCATATTCGAAGCGCCCATTTTATTTTTAAATAAATCAAAGAAACCACAATTTTTTGTCTGTTCGTCATGAATATCATTTAATTGGGTTCAAGTAGATTTGCTTACATTATTTCTTGAATATGATATCTCGTAAATGGTCGCCATTGGCCTCTAGTACATATTGTGCCCGTTTTGCAGCATTTTCCATGGTTTTCTTCAACATTTCGATGGGAATGGCGGTTATTTCTTGACGGATGTTGGTTTTCAGCTCTTCTAGGGTCTTTGGCTTGTTGACGTTAACCTTTGATTTCAAATAACCCCATAAAAAGAAGTCTGGAGGCGTTAAATCTGGTGATCTTGGCGGCCAATCGAAATCACCATTTTTTGACATCAAACGGCCAGGGAACAATTGCTTCAAAAAATCGATTGTAGTGCGGCTTGTGTGTGGTGGCGCGCCGTCTTGTTGAAACCAGTAGTGCCTGATACGCTTTCGACGAACGATTGGCATGAAAAAATTGTTTATCATATCGCGATTGACAGTAACTCTGTGGCCATTATCATCTTCGAAAAAGAACGGCCCAATGAGCATTTTAGCACAAACGCCGCACCAAACAGTGACTTTTGCATCGTGAAGAGGTACCTCTTGAATCTCTTGTGGATTTTCAGTGGCATAAATTGTTTGTTTACCGTTCCGTTCAACTGAAAATGAGCTTCATCGCTCATGATAATTTTATGCCAAAATTGCTCGTCTTCTTCAGCCATTTCGATGACTCTTTGGGCCCATTCCAATCGACGTGGCTTATCGGTAGGCAACAATTTGTTTACCATTTGAATTTTGTACGGAAACAAATTGAAATCAACACGTAAAATGCGTTGTAAAGTGGATCGGGGAATGCCGAGCTGCTGAGAACGGCGATTTTGGGATGTTGTTGGTGACTGCTCAATACTGGCTCGTACGGCTGCAATATTCTCATCCGATCTCCTTGGTTGCTTTTTATTTGGCCTCTTTGGGTTACCAAGAGTATTACCAGTTGTAAATCTTTCATACAAACGATAAATTGTTTTCTTGGAAGGCGCACTTTTCAATTTATTTATTTTTTTGAAAGCACGTTGAGTTTTCACTATTGACTTGTTTTGTTGAATGTAAATTTAAACAATTTTAGAGCGTTCGCGTGGCGTGTACTGTTCCATTGTAAACATTTGCTTGGAATGACGCTTCAAACGCGGTATGTCATTAGTCGATTTGGCATCACTGCGGAAAGTTACAGTGTTGCCAGATGGGCGCTTCGAATAAGGGCTACCCTGTACAACGCGTTTTCGTAAGTTTTAAGTTTTGACTTTTTATCTCATGAACGGAGAGGGCAAAAACTTCGATTCAACAAGAAACAAGGCGGGAGGGGTTATCTATAGTATGATGGGGGGCCAAAAATGTGAGACGAATTATATGGACCCCTAATAAACAGATTTGGTAAATTTTGAAAATAAATGGTATTCATCATTATCCTATAATATCTGTTTGACTTGACCAGTTTTGAGCTCGAATTCGCCACGGAATTTTTTTTTATCAATCTCCTTAAGGCTGTGGTAATATTTTTGGATCGCCATGTAGTATGTTTTTGTGACAGGATTGTCTTGTAATATTTCGCGACATGGCATTGCCATGTAAAAATTCGCGTTAAAGAAATAAAAAGGATTTATTATTTTTATTTTTAGTACGTCCTACCTGTTAGTTAAATTCTGTGCCATCTCGAGTGTATTTTGGTTTCGAATATCCACACTGTGGATAAAATCCAGAGTGCCATCTCGTTTGACAAGATATTGTTAGTCAAAGTTTTATTTACTTTTGCTTTAAGCAATATGTAGGTTTTCTTAAAAAAAAAACAAAGCATTTTTAGATCGTTATTTTTTACTGTTTTCTCAAAAACAACTTTTTCCTTGCGGAAGGGAAAGACATTTTTTTTCAAAATTTTTTTGGGAGATCTTTACCACCCTATGCAACTTTTGAGATCCCTTAGAATGTGAAAATCGAAAAATTTGTGATTCGTGCTATGTACAAAACATTTGTACATTCTACAAATGGCCTCTGTTTGTATTGCTACAAAGATTTTATTCGTAATTTTATCCTAAATATATTTTGGATAACTAATTAGTCTTAAAACTAATATAACATTTGTTTTTGTGCTTAAATTAGTTTAAATGCAAACAATCAATATTTAGTGCAATATGTATAAGTGTGAAAAGTAAAATATAATAACCCAGTAGTCCAAGTTTGAAAGAAATCTTGAATGAATCCTGCACGATTTTTCTTCTTCTTTAAGGAAACATGCTGATTAGTTTATACATTTCGTTGACGAAAATCTCATATAAAAGTTCCAAATTCGTGCGCTGTTTGAAAACTTTTTATTTTCGATAAACGAAAAAAGACCGATTTGTCAAAGAATTATCGACAAATGTATCTCATGCAGTAAGTTTCTTAAAGAAATCATCATGAAATATTCGTGCAAGATGCCTTGAACTGCAGGGAACATATGTTTGTAGTATAACGTGTATGAGTGAGTAAACTTAGAATACTAAAAATGTTAACATAATCATATGTTTCTTTATATGTGTAGGAGTAAAAGTAAAATATAGTTTCTCATGTTTTGTATTCAGCAATGTTTAATGCATGTGTGTAAATGAGATAGATGCTAGTACTTAGAATAAACATATGTAGTCTTACTTAGTTTTAATATGTGTTTATTGTTGTTTTTTTTTCAATACACTATTGTTTAATTTTATTTAAGTATAAAATAGAGTAGTAAATAAATATAAAAAGTGTCTAAATATAAAGGTATTCTACAAGACAATACATGTCAAACGAAATAAAAAGCATTTATTCTTTTGTTTTGTTTTGGAGCGCAGCACCGCATTTATATGCATCTCAGTTATCGCCTTGATCGCGGCTTATCTTTTTTTGTTTTCGCTATGCTGAGCACTCTTTTTTTGTTTTCGCTATGCTGAGCACTTTAACATGTTTTAGCACAAATTTGAAATTTTAAAACTTTTTTCAGAAAAATCGGCCCAGAACTTTTGAAGTAAAGTAGTAACATTAAATTTGCACTTCAATTTTATATAATCCCAGTAGTCCAAGTCTGAACGAAATCTTGAATGAATCATGCACGATTTTTCTTTCTTTTTGACGAAACATGCTGATTTATTTATACATTTCATTGACGAAAATCTCATACAAAAGTTCCAAATTCGTGGATTGTTTTAAAGCTGTCTGTTTTCGATGAACGAAAACAAGACAGATTTGTTAAAGAATTATCGACAAATGTAACTCACGCAGTAACAAATCATCATGACAAATTCGTGCACGATGCTTTGGACTGCAGGGATAGTATATGTACATATACATATACTTAGATAGAAAACGTTGACATAAATGTTTTCATAAAAGAACTCGATTTATTTTTTTTTATTTTCTTACTTGACCGTTTTTAAATCAAAACTTCTTAAATATTGACATAGCCCAAGACACTATCACAGTCAGCATTACGTCAACAAAAAAAAAATTTGTTGCTGCCTGATGCTGCTGAGTGAGTATCTGCGCCTACGTTTTTGTGCATCTTTTTTATCTGTTTTTATTGTCTAGTTTGAAAAATTGCAATATGTGTGATGCAATGTTGTGTTTTTGTTTTTCCATATTATTTATTGCAGGTGCAATAAAATTATTGTTGCAAGACTTGTTACTGTTGTTGTTTTAGTGCTATTATCAATTTCCACACGCATGGAAAACCTCTAAAAAGTAACAACAATAAATAACATAACTAACAAGAGTGGCAACAAAGCGAGTGCAATGACCACATATTGTGTCACTAATTTTGAAAAACAAAAACAAATAAACAAAATAACGCATCTAATTAAGGGGAGTGATTGTGTGTGTGTGCGTATATGATTGTGTTGTTGTTGGGTGCTGTTTGAATGTGTTTGCCATTTATTTATTTAGTTTTTCGTTGTTGTTGCTGTTACTGTTGCTGTTGCCGTGGTTGGCTGCTGATTTTATTAGCTTGTCTCATTTTCAGGTCAGTAGGCTAGACAGACTGACTACCTGACTAAATTACTCACTGACGGACGAGACGACTGGTGGTGCAACTCGAGTTTGGTGCGAGGCATTAAAACTTATTGTTGTTGTTATAGTTGTTGCTTTTTAACAGCAGCAGCAACAAGCTAGTGCAATCATAGCATAATGCAGCTACATAGAGCCATGAGAAAGATGAAGCTTTTCTTGTGTATCTATCTGTTAGATACAACTAATTGTTACAACAATAAAAAAAATTCAAAATAATAGTGGTGAAAAAATGTTTTGCAGTTGTTGTTAGTGATGTTTAGTCATCTCATCAAATCGCTACGTATCGCACATCATATTATTGCATCGCACTAAAGTCGGATGTTGCACCAATATGTTTCGCACACATACGCACAACATGTTTATTTATGTATATATGTATATTTAACGTGGCTTTTTCTGTTTGTTAGTCTTGTATTTGGGTCAGTCATTCAGTCAGAAGCGACGAACAATCGTGGGTCTCATGGAGCAGCTTTGCCGTTCACGAGTGACCGCGTTTGTTGCTATAGGTGTGTGTGTGTGGATCTCATTTTGTGTGTGTGCATGAGTGTGTGTTGGTGGCCACATGTTCCACAATCAAGAATCAGTTCATCGCTCTTAAGTGTTACAAGATCGCTTTATTTTGTCGATTTCAGCGAGTAAAGTCTATTTCATACGCACAGTGGGCTCAATACCTTGAGACAAAAACATTTGATAACATCAAAGTAGAAACTATTATATTTTAGTTATGACATAATTTTAAATTCTGTCGTTTTCATCCAAAATCATTGAGGTTTTGAGGAAAACACCATCAACCAGGAAATTCAGGTGTTGTCTATTCAGTCAAGTCTGCTTTAGTTTACAAAATAGATTATAAAATAGCAAAAAGGAAGGTGATATTAAGTGAAATTTTACAAGTCATGAAAAATTGTAGAAACTGTATTAAAGTCAGTGAATAAAAAATCAATTCTGAACGGAGAATTTACATAAAAAGAAAAATCCGTTAAAAGTAAATGTAATATTTGGATTATGTTAAGCTTTTTTGTTTGTTAAAATTTGTAAAATGGGATCTCTTTCGAATTTAAAATCATAAAATTTTGTTCACTGCGTTATAAAATAAATAATCCTGTAAGACCAAAATTGGCTTAAGACATGTAAGGAACTATCTTCGATTGAACCTTTAAAAATTTTGTATCGGAGATGGGTGGATTTTCACGTTTTTTTTAAAAAATTTCAAACATCGAGGGCATTGTTAAGACTTTAACAAATTTGAAAATTTTTAAGCTATTGTACTAAATTTTGTAGAATTTAAGCAGATTTTAAAATTTTCATAAAGTCGCTTTGTATGGGAGATAGCCCATCCCTCCGATTTTCATTGTAGCTGTGATAGCCCATAATTTCAGTACATGAAATTTTTACAAATTTCATACTGAAAGTGCATATTAAAGGTTAAAGCATATGTGCTAAATTTCAAGTCATAAGAGAAATTTTTGTGGAATTTAAAGGAATTGAACCGTTTTGGTAAAGTCATTTTGTATGGGAGGTAGACGTAGTTTTCATTCGATTTGGCTCATTATCGAACTTGATTTTTAATTTTTAACAACTAAAAAGCTTAAATAATAAATTTTGTTATGATAGCTCCAAAATTACAACTGTGGAACTTTCTGAATAATTTCATACATTACATTTTCATAAGTAATGTCTTTTTATTAAAAAATAAATTTGAAACACATATTAAAAATAAGAACACAATATAAGATGGTTATAGTGAGGTTCGTTTTCATAACATTTTCCACTTTAAATAATTTAAGATATGTTAATATCAGGGACCGTAACGGTTATAATTTTTTTGAAAAGTCGACAAATAATCGTTATTTTTTAACTGATTTCATATCGATCAAAAATAAAAGTCAAAATTTGACTTTTATTTTCTTTTTAAAAAATACGACTGTTAATTTTTTTGATCAAAAATAAAAGTTAAAATTTGACTTTAGTTTTTTTGACTATTATAATAGTCGAAATTTTCAAAACAATTAATGGAGTACATTTTGTATTCTTTTACACCTATATTCCTTACATTTTTGCACAGAGATAAAAACATTGCTATCGATCTTCATGTCGTTGCATTGCATCGCTAAGTTGCTTATCATTGCACATTCTGTTTTCATTTATTTCGCAAACTACTCGAACAGCGACTGCAAGCAGATGATATAGAAATAAAAATATGACTTTTACTTTTGATCGAAAATATAAAAGTCAAATTTTAACTTTTATATTTGATCGAAAAAATAAAAGTAAAATTTTTACTTTTATATTTGATCGAAAAAATAAAAGTAAAATTTTTACTTTTATATTTGATCAAAAAATAAAAGTAAAATTGTAACTTTGATTATTGATTCTGTTTTTATTCCGTTTTCATCTATTTCGCAAACTACTGGAACAGCGACTGCAAGCAGATGATAAAGGAATTAAAATATGACTTTTACTTTTGATCGAAAAAATAAAAGTCAAATTTTAACTTTTATATTTGATCAAAAAAATAAAAGTCAAATTTTTACTTTTAATTTTGATCGAAATAAAATTGGTCTAAAAATAACGATAATATAATGAATTTTTTAAAAAAATCAGAAAAATTAAAATCATTAAAGATTATTATTCCTTTGCTAACAAGCATCACATTGCTATATTCAAATATCGAATAGACTTACTCTTTGGATTTGACTTTTTGATTAGAAATTTCGGAAATAACTGTTATTTTCGGACCCTGGTTAATATTCTACCTTGGTTTAATTCAGAATTTTACTAATACAAGATGTTTAGAGAAATAATTATAATTGAATAATTTTAAAATATTATTATTACATCTGTGTTGACAAGGAATAACGACTAAACTCAAATTATCGTAAAAAACGATATTTTTATTGTACTAACTCCGACCTTTTTCCTGAAATAAATAAAACGTTACAAACGGTAAGAGGTGCAGAATTAAGTGGTTATCTATTCTGTGCAAAAATGTTTTTTCTGCATTCTATCAAAGATTGGCAATAAAGAAAACGCTTTATCGCTTTTTACGATATTTTGAACTTAGTCGTTATTCCTTGTCGACACAGATATAATAATAATATCTTAAGAAAATAAAAAATGAAACCAGTTTCTAAATCGATAATCGGTTTCTATGACACCCAAATGAAATCTGTGACAATTTCAAAACCTATTCGGACAATTATTGGTTTCCACAACAGCCCTGATTATAATTATAAATATATCCAACGTTTTTTTAAAGCTTAAAGTTATAAAATATTTAAGTAATTTTACCAAACAAAAAGATTTTATTTACATTTTTCGTTGGAAAAGAAATATGATATTTTGAGAGATGGAATTTTTCAAAAATTTTAATTAATTTTTTCTAAAAATATTTCGAGGATCTATTAGAAAGGCAATATAGCTTTGAAACCTGGTTCTTAGCATAGCATTAGATACTAAGAACTTACTTGATCTTTCAGCCAAATGTGGAATTTGGTAACACTGTGCCAGAAGATGTTTCGAAAGTGTTAACACATACACGGTTAAAAATCTTGGACTAAATGTTAAACTTTTTTGGATTACATATAGGATAACAAAAAAAAAAAAATACTTTGTAATCCAAGGAAAATTTTAAACTTTTCTAATCCAAAAAAGATAAGTAGTGATTTTTCAATCAGTTTTTAGAGTGTATTAATTTAGCGAACATTGAATATTTTAGAGTCTTTTTGAAAGGTCAAAATTTGCCCAATAAAAAACATAAGTCATGGAAACACTTTCACTCTGATATTTAAAAATGAAAGTGACATCTATACTATTATATAAAAGGAGACTCACGAAATTTGATCCAGAATAGGCTCGGTAACCGCTGAACCGATTTAGATAATTCTTTTTTTATTCGATTCCTATGATAATATAGATTGTTATAGCTAACCAAGGTTGTCGAAAAATGTATTCTTTAAATATAGCAAAATCACGCATTTTATTTATTGCCTACATTCAACCAGCAGCGCAATATAACAGCAAACAAAGTTTTTCTCTCTTTGTCGAGAGAGCTTCTCTTAATATAACACGACAGCCATGTTGTGTAGTTCATGGCACAATTACTGACAAGGTAGTAGCGTAGACTGGCTTTTTTCTCACGAGTGGCGATTAATAGTTGTCAAAATTAGCTGTTCATGAAATAAATCAAAGATATTTGAAAAAATAAGCAACGACTTAAGCATAGGTAATCAATCGCAGCAAACTAAAAACATTGCAATAAACTTCGTGAGCAAATTAAATGAATCAAAGAAAAGTTAAAAATAAGCACATAGCTAGTCAGCAGCAGCAAACTACAACTCCTTTAGCTGTTTCTGACAACTACCAATCGCCAAAAAACTGTCACGGCTACCTTGTCAAATAATTATACCATGGTGTAGTTAAGCTGAATTCACTGATAACCTTCAGCATGTTTTTGTGTGATTAGAAATAATGTTAATCAAGTTGAGAGCGTGCAGAAATTTTTCTCTCTGAACGAAAACTTCATATGAAAAAACTTTCAAAACATGCCGAGTGTGATCAGTGAATCCAGCTTTACTTTCATGGAGATTCTTGCTTGAGATAATGTATTGAGAAGAGTTGCCAGAGTATAGTTATCAGCATTAATTATGTTTTGCAGCCTTGCCAGCCAGCCTTTCCCCACTTGATTGTGTTAATCTATCTATACGAATATATATAAGCGTTGTGACACTGCACGGATGTTTGACAATCACGCAAGAACCACTGAACAGATTAACACGATATAGGTATAAAACGATTTTTTTATTCTAACTTTATCGTAATATGCTATGTTAGATTTGCCACGTCTACTTTCCATGCCCACTTTTTGCAAAAAATGCTATATATCAGACGATTTTGGTCGTATGAGATTAGAATTTGGTAATTTACGTTGTATGGTTACTTTCGCTAACTTTATTAAAATCGGGCATGACTCACTTTAGTTAAGTCCACTTTTCGGGAGATAAGCTTGGAGTAAAGCAGAGCGCACTAGGTTTAAGGTCAATTGAGTTGAAATTCTGGTATTCTATTGTTTCGAGTATGAGATGGCTTAAGTGAAAAAATTTTGCCACATCCCATTACCGCCCAGAACTAATCAAAAATGTTATACTTCGATTTTGGTTGTAGTACACTAAAATTTGTTAATTTAGTTCATACGGCTACTTTTGGCAACTGTACTAAAAATGACGAATATATAATTTTTTTTTTTCGAAAAGCATGAAAATTCGTATATAGCAGTAAGGTGGTCTGCGGCAGGACAACGTCTGCCTGGCAATACTATACATCAGTAAGAATGCTGTATATATCAGAAAATTCTGATCGTCATGCAATGATGTTTCAAACGGAATCGTATAGCATGTGTTTTGTTCGAAGGTCAATTTACACTTTTACAAATTCACAAAACGATCATTAAAAATTTATTGAATTGGGTCAGGACAATTCTACTATAACTGTAACGTTAACTATGAATATAAAGATAAGGAAATAGATTAAAACATAGATTTATGTATATAACTTTGGAATAGTTTGAAATATTTGAAACATTTTTCACAGAATTATTTTTTAAGCTATATATGAAAATGTTTTTCACATGAATTAGTTGTTAAGCTGTAACACATTGCAAAATATATAACAAAATTTTAAGCAAATTAGTTTTCATCAAAAAATCATAGGGGGGGGAGGGGTAGGTGACCCATGATTTTTAATGATAGAAACTGTTTGTGTCAAAATAGAACAATTTTTGCAGGTAAATTATGTTATATGAAAGAAAAGGGAAAATTAAAATTAAAATTAAAAAAAAATTTACAATTTCGATTTTTTAGAGGTTTTTTGAAAACAATATAAAACATTGCATTGGTGAGGTAACGGTAAACCTTTTCTCATTTTGCCAATTTACTTAATTGAACTTTCAAACAAAGAAAATTGGATGAAAATCGATTTGTAAATTGCGGAAATGTATGCTTGCTAAGTCAAAACATGAAATTTCAATAGTTTTTTCTCATTCTGAGGCTGATGAGTTATACTGAGAAAATCTATAGTTTTGAGATATCGCAATGATTTTAATGTCATAATAACAGGTTTTTTTAAAACATACCTAATATCCGTACAAAATATTTCCGAAAAGAAAAGAAAATTACCGTGAATTTTATAAATCAACGACTGTCCATACAAAAATGCATTGTTATGCATTGAGAAAGTCTATAGTTTTTGAGATATCGCCAAAAGTTTGATGTCATTATATCGGTTTTTTTTTTAAATTTAAGAAGAATTGTTGCTTGGCCGAAGCCCAATAACAACTATTAATAACTGAAGAAAGCCGATTAACTACAACAGTTTGAGAAGAATATATTTATTTTCAGAATATATGTAAAAAATTACATTTTTTATTACTAATTTAAAAAATTTTTAACCCAAATTTTAACCCAAAAAAGCCAGGTAAATTTATGTCATCATAACAATTACCGTTAAAATAAGTTATTAAAATTAAATAAAGTAATTTCTTAATATAAATACCATTTTTTCATAATTAAACAAAACGAACACAATAATTTTTATATTTTGAATTTAATACAACTAAATACTTTCATTTTAAGATTTAAAATTTTTACATGGTATGTAATATTTTTATCGCAGGCGAAGCAGCGGGTATTTGCTAGTATACATATATAGCTCTGTAACTCCAAAAATCATTCGAATTTTAAAAAATCCTTTTAAGGCATTATTTTTGAAGGATTTTAGAAGACATTTATGAACAAAAAAAAAATCAAAAAAGTTTTCTTAACCGCAGGTCATACCTTAAGTAAGGAATCCGAATAATTGATTGTTATTTGTCCAACAGTAGATATCACAGAAACAGCTTGAGCTCTAAAGCAACATTGTGCAAGAAGGGCGCTAAATTATGTTGATCCCGCATTTTTCTTTCTAATTATTTTTTATAAACCCTTCAACATCCTTGACATCGTTTTTATTATGTACCTCATTCGAGTGGAATTGCGTCCTGCTCACGCACTCTGCAAGGAACACCCTAATTTATGCCAGTAGCAAAAAAACAAAAACAAAAAAACAAATGCGCCTATTTTAGGTTAACCTAATTCAGAACTGTATAAAATAAACCTTATGGGTGTTGTTGTAGTTGTAGTCGTTTTTGTTATTGCTGTTTATTGCGTCTGTGCTGCAACTTTTCGTTGCTCTGCTTTATTTGTATTTTATTTTACTTTTATGCTTTTGTACAGACAATGATGTTGACGATGGTGATGATGATGATGATGATGATGATTATGATAATAATGTTGATGATGATTTTGTTGATGATGCTTAGCAATCATAAAAAAGTGTGTCACCGAGACGTAGTAACAAATAAACAGTTTCATGTTGGAAAAAAAACAAAAATATAATTATTTAAATTGGATTCTCATGTGGCGCTCACTTAAAATTGTGTCTGTGGCTTTTACTGCAAGCGGTAGTTTTTTGTTTTTTTATTATGCCAGTGTTAATAGGCATAAAATATTTAAGGTGTGCTTTAAAAGTAGCTTTTGTTTTTTACTATTTTTTGTCAAGTTTGTTCAAATGTGAGCCAAATAAAACCAATTATTTAAGCCCTATTCTAAAAACTAAGGCAATCCTTAAAAATATGAAACCGCAAATGAATTCTTCACAAGAATTTTAAAAGATACTGATATACGATGCTCACCAGCGAATAGTCGCGCTTGCCGGTGATGACATCGTAATGCTGAACTGTAATGTTGTTAAAATCGGTAGTTTATTTGATTGATTAAATAACATCGTGTAGAAAAATCGTGTTTTCTAACAGAAAGTTTTGCAGTGAATGAATTAGTGGAAATTGCTAATAATAATATTAAATAAACTGGCCATTTCAGCCCTTGGAAGGACTTTGACCTAGCATCTATTGATCAATTGTGTTGTGCGTGTTATAAAAATGTTTGATCACAAATGGTCGAGATCTGGACCTACGTGTTTTATGCCGACTCCGAACGGCAATTTTTACTCTCTGAGATTTGCCATTGTCTGCAGAGAGGTGACGATCGAACAGAAAATTAATTCAATTGAAAAAACTTTCTGTATCAGCTGGAATTGAACCCGGGCTACCGCAGTTCTTTAGCTTAGGAGCCACGCACTCTACCCACTAGGCTACGGTCGCCGCAAATTACACTGTGCAACACATTTTTCTAACGGAAAAGCGGATAGCACAGAATGATAGTGTATAGTAAGAAAACCCTAAAAGGAGTTTGTAAAGTTAGCTCGCTTTTAAAAGACATAGGCACTTAAAGTTTGCCTCTTGCAGAGTATTTTTTAAAAATAAAGTGCTCATTAAGGCGTATCGAATTAAAATTTTTTCGAATTTCACATTCTAAGAGCTCTCAAAAGTTGCATGGTGGTAAAGATCTAAAAAAAAAAAAAATAAAATTAAGAGAAAAAAATTATGTCTTCCTCTTACACAGGGAGAAAGTTGTTTTTTAAGAAAAATAGTAAAAAATAACGACCTATTTATTAATGCTTTGATTTTTGTAAGAAAAACTACATGTGTCTTAAAACAAAATTAAATACAGACTTTATTATTATTATTATTTGTTTATATTAGTACATTAAGAACTAGGTTCTTTTATAGTGCAGAGCTCAAAGACATAATTTGAATTTAACTTATTATAAAACATTTAATCTTAAATCTAAGGTAATTTAAATTTATTGTTATACAATTAAAAGTGTTATCGAAAAATTTTTATGTTAAGCAAATGTAAATTCATAAGACAGATAAAACTTAAATTAAGAAAGAGCAAACAAGAGAGAGAGAGAAAGAGAGAGAGAGAGAGAGAAAGTCATATAGAGCTAAAGATCTGATATTTTGTTAAGTATTATGTGATGAAAAGTGCTTCAAAATAGCATGTTTGAAGGATGTTTTTGACGCTATGGATTTTAAGCTACTAGGCAATGAATTCCATAATCTAGTGGCATTAATAAAGAATAGTCTTGTGGAGTTTAGAAAGTTAAAACTAGGTATAATTAGCACTTGGCTTCTAATTGACCGACTAAATTGCAGTTTTTCAAATAAGTAGAAAGGAGTTTTATGGTGTATGAGTTTGTGTAAAAATATGCAATTCCTGGCATTAGAGTAGCTTATGATATCGCATCCAAGTATACAGTTTTTAATTGAGCTAAATGATCAAATTTACGCAAGCCGTAGACATAGCGTGTGGCATGATTAAACGCGATCTGCAATTTAAGTTGAGACCGCGAATGTAACTTGCTGTATATGTTATGACGGGGACAACGAGCTGAATTACAAGTTTACGTCTTAGATCAATAGATGTATACTCAGACGACATCCTAAGGTTACGCAAGATGTAATAGATTTTGCTGACTACACTGTTGATATGATCTGTGCAAGTAAGGGAAGCATTGATATTAAATCCAAGACTTACAACACTATTAACTATTTTTATGATTTTATCACCCAATATAACGTCTGGAATCGAGTCAGGGCTTATTTTTTCTTTAGAGACAGGCAACACATACGACTTAAGTACATTAAGGTGAAGACTATTTTTCATAGCCCATTGGTTTATACTGTCAAGATCTTCATTCAGTTTACATACTAAATCTTCCATGAGGTTTGTTCTACCAGACAAGTAAATCTGAACGTCATCAGCATAAGCATGCATGGACGAATATGTGCAGCAGTGAAAAATGTCATTCACGAACATGGAGAAGAGCAGCGGGCCAAGAATCGATCCCTGAAGCACACCACAGCAAACAGCTTCATAGTATGAAAAATTAGTACCGACCTTCACTCTTTGTACTCTATTTGTCAAATATCTACTTAACAAATGAGTGGCACTGTCGCAGAAACCAAAGAAATATTTTAATTTTTGACATAGGAGTTCATGACTTACAGTGTCAAATGCTTTTGAAAAATCAAGCAGACACAATAGAGTTAGTCTACCATCATCATAATAAGACCTTATATCATCCATTACTTTAACCGTAGCAGTAGAGCAACTGTGACCTGCGCGAAAACCAGATTTGAATGGAGACAAAAGATTATTTTCACTTAAGAATGATGATATTTGGTTAGCCATGATAGATTCACATACTTTGGATAATGAAGACAGGATGCTTATAGGCCTGAAATCCTTCGGTTCACAAGCTGTATTTTTTTTTGCCACCGGCGTTACTATAGCATATTTCCACAAATGTGGAAAAGACGATGTAGTAAAACAATAATTAATAATGTGAGTTAGAGAGCTGAGAATGTGTGGTAAAATAATCTTTACAAATTTTATATTTATACCATCTTCACCAACAGCATTTGATTTTATATTCAATACAGCCTTTGCAACATCGTCTTCTGTCACCGTGGTAAACTGAAATGTATGTTCAATAAGAGTACCTAAAAATGTATGGGAACTTGGCGTGTAATTTTGGTTCACATTGGCGCTAGCCAAAAAATATTCATTAAGACGGTCAGGATGAATCTGGCAGTTTGGTGTTTGCTTGTCAACAATGCTTAAGTTTTTTAGATTGTTCCATAAAACTTTAGGTGGAAGTGTGGTTTTGAGTTTGGTTGAGCAATACCTTATTTTTGATTGCCTTATTATGGATATGGAAGCATTCCTAGCACTTCTATAGTTTTCCCATATTTCAGATGAAGGATTCTTTTTCCATATTGAATGCAACCTTTCATTTTAGCAAAGCATTTATAGATCGTTAATTTGTACTGTTCTTTCTCAAAAAAAACTTTGTCCTTGCGGGAGATGGAGACATCCTTTTTTGGGAGACCACCCTATGGAACTTTGGAGACCTCTTAGAATGAGAAATTAAAAAAAGAATTTTTAATTCGATACGCTTATGTGTTAAATATTAAGTTTAAACCATCATATTGTTAAATTTACGAAAGTTTTGTATTATAATGACGCAACTTTGTGTGTGGTTTTCATCTAATTTTGACAAATTTCAAATATGTGATGAATATTTTACTCCAATGCTAATGTGCAAAATTCCAAGTTCATATATTAATTTTTGTGGCATTTTAAGAGAAACCGTTTTGAGAAAGTCATTTCGTTTGGGAGGTGGGAGTGGCGTTCATCCGATTTTACTCATTCCTGAATTTTATCTTCGTTTTTTTAATATAAGCATATATTTTTGATTTCATTACGACAGCTTACAAATTGTGGCTCTAATGGTGTCAACAGACAGACATACGGACAGACTGATATAGCTAAATCGACTCAGGAGGTAATGCTGATCAAAAATATATATACTTTTCTATACCTACCACGTCTCCTTATTAGAGTTACGAACGGAGTTACAAAGTTAATATACCCCTTACGCAGTACGCGTGGGGGTACAAAAAGTTACGTTAAGGCCAATGTTAGTCGCTTCGACGTACACTACATTTATTAAAAGATTCACACCATCCAATTAAAAAGCCAAACACATCCGAACACAACGAGGGCAGCTTAACAACTATTGTGGTTACTACAATATGGATAGAGAACACGATCAGATGAGAGAAAAAAAGTTGTAAGCAAAAAAGTGAGCAGTGTTAGTCGAAAAGACTAACATTGATTATCCAGGGTTAATACTTATGTTTAAATCAAAACAAAGTTTTATATATTTCTGGAGATTCCGCTAAAAGTGCCCATTTGCATGTCCTTACAGTTCTGAGTGACAAAAACAACCATTTTTGTTACTTTAAAATACTCCAGCTTTCTTAAGAAGTTGTTTTCTTTTAGTTTATGTAGTATCAGGTCATTAAAAAAATTGATGTTGCAGGTGGAAATGCCCAAAATAGGTTTTAAATGTCACTCCTGTAACCTGTCCTCGATTAAAATTATAATAATTCAAAGAGTGTAGCTTTCGCAATGCTTATTTCTACAGATTTTAGATGAAAAGGTCAAAATATTACGTATACCGTGCGAGTTTTCTGCAGTTCTAAAAAATTATACAAAATTTTTTAACAGCCCTGTAGGGAAATGAGATGTCATTTTTTCCATAACTAGCTTAGTAACTAGTTACCTTTTAAGTATATGGTCACAGATAAGTCTACCGTGACCAAAAAATTAAAACTTATTAAAAACTTTTTATTTTTTGATGTTATCAAAGAGAAACATTGTGATTTTTTAATTTTTAATTTTAATTAACCTTAATGACCAAATCATCTGCACTGTTTCACAAATGTAGTTTCCTTTTTCGTAAATGTTTCGTAAACTTTTTTGTTTTAGTGAAGATGGAAGGCATTGGCTTAAGATAATAGAAAAATGGTTGAGGCAAGAAAAGTATAATACATTAAATTTGTTTGTTAATTACTAAATTACATAATTTCTCTTCTACCTAATTACTTAATTACCCAATTTGAATTTAAGGAAATTTTGTCGCGTGGGTTATGTCGCGTGAGTTACGGCATATATTTTTTGGAAACTCAATATATTTTTAAACATGTAAAATCCATTGGTAAAGTGGGTTTATAATGAAACTTCACTGTTTTCTCAATATTTAAAAATTAAAAACAATAACAAATTTTATGGGAAAACGCAGCTTTAAGTTGTACACATGTCGTTTGAGTTACGGTAGAAATGCCCACATGTCATAACGCCTTCGCTTACAATTATTTGAAAAGCATGGTGTGCTTTTTTGACTCACACCGTACATAGATAATATTATTCTCATATATATTATTAACCCTGGAAGTTTAAACTTATTTTACATACGTTTTTGGCATTTTAAAAACATATTATGCGCATATATCACGAAGTTATACGTTTACAAATGCGATGTTAAGAATGCCAAAAAATTTACAAAATAGTCATCTTTGGGTTAGAAAACATAAATTCAAAAAGTCACACTAAAACAATACTTCGTCGATTCGACGTGCAAATATCTGAAAACTCCGACGTTTGCGTAATATTTTTGCTTCAACTTTCCTTTCACTGCAAGCTCTCGGCATCAACTAACATTGTTGACAAAATGAGATAGATGTGAGCAAAAAAAAAAAATTATATTAAAATGTGTCAGGGCTGAAGAATTATGAACTTTTTGCTTTTAATTTTCATTTTCATTTCCCTTAATTAATTGTCTTTTTTTTATGAAATTATATATTTTCAGTAGGATTTTTGTTGTAAGTTCAAAGAAAATAACTTTTTGTGACAAAATGAAACATACGACAAATGTATGCTGAAGTAAAAAGGCTAATAACGCCTTTATTATTATAGTAACAGTAAATTTTACATAAGCTGATAAAAAAAAAATGTTCAGATTATATTTTATTCAAAACTAGAGAGAATCCATAGGGCCATTTGGAAATTTTTTGATGTTATACCTTTAAAATCGGCTCCTGAAAAGATAAATTTTTCTGCGTACACATTCGTATTTTAAGGTAGCGATATGTTTTATCTATAAATTTTTTGTCCCTCGATTTTACCACTTTTTGAATTGTGCGCCTTTTAGTAAGCAAAACAAAGAGACAAGTATCGTTAAAGCGCCCTCTCAGTGAGGCTTTTTACACTATTGTTATTCAAGTTTAAAAAATGCTCCAGAGGTTTTGAATGCGAAGCTCAAGTGAAAAATGTCGGCCTTTGTAGTCTTGTGGAGAGTGCGCTAGGCTATCAACCCAGAGGTTCCTAGTTCGAATCCGGGCATGGTTCTTTTCACTTTCTTTGTTCTGGCCTACATTTAAGAATTATGGAAAAACTAAAAACCCAAAACTAAATTGTGGAAAATGTGAAATTAAAGGACAGGAACAACTAAGGGCTCGAAATGCTTGCCGAGGTTAAGGCATAACACTAGCCTCGGTTAAAAGCAATTCAAATTGTCTTTCACGGTTGTTTCGTCTAATCAATAATTCACGTATGGTTCCATCAATTCCTCTAAATAAATCTATCCCTTTCCTTTCAGGTCAAAGACCAAACCTTGTTTGTATAAGGCGCATGGCTCGGTTCTTTGATCTTAAAAAAAAAAATTAAACTTATTTGTTATATTAACAATATATCAACAAAAGAGTGGTCATATCTGTTACCAAATATGTATTCAGTTAATGATAGACTAAAACGAAATTGAGTATAACACATTAAAGTAGTTAGCAAATAAATGATAAAAAAGTGCAGAAAAGTGTTTTAGTTTTTCACTGATGCCTGCGATCTCCAAATAAAGACGATTTTGTCATTCCTGTAACTGCCATTTCTGACCTTTTGTGTCATTCCTGTAACAACTCAAAAATACACAAAATGAATACAAATCAATTTCATGACGTTATACCGAAAGCTTATATTCATCATCATCTAATTATTCAAAATTATATAAAATTATTGTGAAAATAGTTTGCGGCTAAATTTGCTTTTGTTTGCTTCTTTTCGGTGTCTTTTTGGTTGTCACTGTGTTTTTGGTGAAGACAGGATTTTCGTTAAATTTATTTTCTCTCCTATCTTTTGCAGTCCTACTTCCATCATGTGGGCAGAATCGAATGGACTTGGTGTAAACTAAGTAAACTAAGTGTAAACTAAGACCGGTGTAAACTAAGACCGAACTCGTTCTGTTCACAAGAAAAAGGAAAATAGACAATTCACATTACCGAAACTGAACGCAGTAGCTCTGAAGCTTTCCACGGAAGCCTTGGAATTATTCTTGATAGCAATCTGAGCTGGAAAAGCAACACAGAAGAAAGAAGGAAAGAAGCACTATGCTCTTTTTACGCATGTCAGAGAGTCTTTGGCAGGAAATGGGAAGTGCGACCACACATAATCCACTGGAGGTATACAGCGATCGTGAGACCCATTCTTACCTACGGATGTCTTGTATGGCGGACAGTAGCGCATAAAAACAGCTACCTTAGCACCCCAACAGGAGTCTAAAGGTTAGCATGCATAGGAGTAACAGAAGCCATGAGATTAACGCCACAGGCGGGTCTGGAAATGATGCTTAATCTTCTCCCCATAGAAGAGGTTCTTAAGTATTCGGCGACCAAAAGCGCGATTCGTATCAACAAGCCTGGAGGAACAACACTTTTGGACATGCATCTATTCTGAATCTCTCTGGAACCGAGGAATCAAAAAGAACAACGGACTATATCATACCCAGTGTGAGATTCGGCATGGAATACACCATATCCATCCCCAGCAGACAAGAATGGGAAGAAACGGCCGTAGAATTCAACGACAATCTCCAATTTTGTACTGATGGTTCCAAAATGGAAAACAGAACTGGATCAGGTGTGTACTGTGAAACGCTATAAATCAAAGAGTCCTACAAACTCCCCGACTACTGTAGCGTTTTTCAGGCAGAAATATATGCTATTGAAAAAGCTGCACAGGCCATTCATAGGGAAAAAATTATAGCTCTACAAGGGTAGTAGAAGGCCTAAACATTAGGCATGCCACTTGCGACATGCAAGCTGGCTCTAAGGCAATATGCCACAGAATTGGCGATGGAAGCATAGCACCATCTCTAACACAGCTAGACAGATGTGGCCTAGTTTTACTGAAAAACGAACGATGAAGCTCACTCAAATGGCGAGGAAAAAATCTCTCCATTCTGATATGCGTTGTTACAGGACACTGTGTTATAGGTAGGCATGCCCTTAGAATGGGGGTTTATGCGAATGACTTGTGCAGGAGTTGCAGGGAAGAGGAAGAGGAGAAGTCAGTATCACATCTCCTCTGTTCATGACCCGCTTTAGCCCGCAGAAGACAGAATCATGTAGGTAGCCTTTATTTATGATCTCGGGGATCTTAAGGAGATAGACCTTAAGCGTTTACTCCTTTTTATTATTAGTTTAGGGTGGTTTTACGACAGTGCTTAGGAGAGGAGAAGTAGATCCCCTGTGGTGTCACAAAGGACCAAATATCTGGTCTATGTGGGCCAGTCTTTGACCAGCCGCCAGGTTAAGGTACCTAACCTAACCTAGCCTAACCTAAGGGTAGTAATTTTTGTGGATAGTCAAGCGGCCATCAAAGCGCTGAATAGTAAAACGACGAAGGCTCGAAAGGTACACAACTGTGAACTGGCACTGAACAGTATCTGCAATGCCCACAACGTCACCTTCTGCTGGGTTCCCGGACATAGCAATATCGAAGGGAATGACGCAGCGGAAGAACTGGCTAGGAGAGGCGTAACCGCAAGTGCAAACAGAGCTGATACAGATGTGCATATTCCGATAGGCGTCGTCAAAAGGAGTATAGACCTTAAAGCCAGAGATAATGCTTAAACTAACTGGGCCTCCAGACGTGACTGCAAAATACCTTGAAGGCTCTGGCCGGAGCTAAATGAGAAGATCACCGAAAGCCTTCTGTTTTTGGTCAAAATAGAAATTTGGATTCTTGTTAGAGTTCTGACAGGTCATTGTTCTATTGGGGTAATGGCCAATAAAATGAACATAACAACCCCAGACTTCTGTCGGGGCCGCCAGGATCTGGAAGAAACAGAAACTTTAACTCACCTTCTATGCGAATGTCCAAGTTTACAGAATCATCAATTCCGATATATGGGGAACAGATTTTTCAAAGACCTGAAAGATTTAGAGAACACTACTGCTAGACATCTGGAGATTCATAAAAAGCACGGGCTGGTTTGAGGAATAATCGAAATAATGCTTAACATGGTACCACAAATAATAAAAAGATACTTGCAATGAACCTAAAGGTCCCGCGGAAGATAACGGTGCACGACCCTAATCACCTAACCTAACCTACTCCCATCATCGCTTACTGTGTAAGGTAGATTCCATAAGTGCCTTAGCGGCCATGTCCGCACACATGTAATAGATAATTGTAAACAAGCTTTACATTGTATTTAAGAATTAATAGATCACATCATGTAACCATTTACTACTGGGCGTTAACAGTAACAAAATATTATTTGAGATTTAAAATAATAAAATGCAGTTCTCGTTTACTTCTTAAAACAAAAATGCACAAGATACAATAAAATATTCAGTCAAGTCAAAGTTGTATTGCTTTTGTAGAAAAATAAATAAAACAAAATGTAATCTGAAAGATACACAAATAACAAACAATAACAACAACAGCGTGAGCGTAACTAGGTCATAACAGTTCAAACAATTGTCTGCAATTCAGCGACAGATGGTGAGTGAAGTGACAATACACAATTCTACAATTGATTCAGCCAACCAACCAAAAAGTATCTGCAGAGTAAAACTGCAATAGCTCGCTCAAGTTATCTATTCGAAGTCCCGCTTAAAAGCAAACCTTAAAATTATTGCACTTCCATTATTATTAAGTGTTGGCTCGAGTAACATTTTGTTGTCAGTTTGTTACTTTGATGTTTTGCCATCGACATCGTGCTATAGACATTAAGGTTTTAAGCTATGCATTTCTATTTTAAGTAGTCGACTTCATTTTAGCAAGCGCGAAAAATATGAATTTGCTTTATGCACTGACTTATTGGTACTGTGACATCTACTCACTGTGCCACTCAACTCTGATTGAGTGTCGGCTCCATTGAAGTGGCAAATCTGATCATTTACTGCCTTAACTGGAAAAAACCACTAAGTTATGTCGTGTTAGATTTTTGCATAAATTTTCTTTGGCAATTTTATGCATTGTTCAGCATCGGCACAGGTAGCTTTAGCTTTTAGATATTCAACTCAAATTTAAAAGCAGGCATGCGAAATTCTCGCTAACATGTTTCTTGCATCAACCTAAAATATTTAATATGTTTCAGGTATTTATTTTTTGCATGCCAATCAAATATAATTTCAACAACAATTGAAACAATTTTTCTATCCAACTCTTTTAAATGCCAGCATTGTTAAATTAACGACTTTTCTTCCTATTTATTTTTTTTAATACTACTATTGTTGAATTAACATTTTTGGCTCTTATAACTACAGTAGAAGTGGTTGGATCTATTGACAACTCCATCGCTGTAATATTAAAGAACTGGTGTTCTTGAGCACAAAGTAAATGCGATAACTACACCGTTAATTTAACCAAACTTTAACTAAATTTCAGGTTAAAATTTGCCAACATGAATCGTCATGTTAAAATTACCACATGCCAAATAAATCATGGTCACTTTTTTTAATACCAAGTAATGCAGAATTAGATTAAATTAAAAATTTAAAGACAGGACATTTCACCTACCTTATCCCGAGGTGCACTTTGTTACAAGTTTTGCAGAATTTGACAGTTGACGGGTTGTTTTTTTCGCTATAAGCCTATTTTCTACATGTAATTCTGTGAACCAGATACGTCAGGTAAAACTAACGTTGATCAGGTTAATACGATGTGGTCGGCTCTCCTAACCAAATTCGTCAGGTAAAAATAACCTGGAGAAGGTAAGAGCATTTTTCTTTGAGTGTACTTAGAATTTAGTTGGAATTTGTTGAATTTACGAATTTTTTCTCGGTGATCTTTATCATTGGGTTTCATGGTTCAGTTTTTTTCAGAATTTTTTACTATCCATATTCTTATCAGATTTTATTACAATCCTTTCCCGATAGTATTCATCACGATCACTTCCTTAAGATCTCATATAATGCATTATATAATATACAGTATTACAGTAGATGTGGCTTGCTGATATTAAATTTTTCAACTAATTAGAGTTCTCCTCCGTCAGCTGGAAAACACCACCGTCAAGATGTTTACCATCCAACCTAGCGCATATTGTTTTCTTATTGCTCATTTTTCTTAAAATGAACAAGAAACCCAACTTTGTTTTGCTGTAGTTTTTAATTTTTTTTTTACACAGTACAACTAAAAAGTCACGCTCCATTAGAAAACTAATGCTGCAGCTTTTGTGACTCTACTAGCAAAACCAGCCAACATTGTTAAATAAAAATATATGCTGCTGTTGCTCAGGCTGACAACAAGAGTCACTAAATAAGGAGCTAATAAAATTAAAACAGAGCTTTTTTAACTAAATTATTGTTTTTAGTTAACTAAATAAAATGCTTGTTTGTGCTTGTGTGGCAACTCTCATTTGACTCTATCAATTTGCCAATAGAGTGCAACAGGCACGTAGCCAGGATTTTTCATGGGGGGGGAGGCGGAAATTCTGAAAAGGTTTTATTAAAAAATTTCATTGATACCAATATATTATTTATAATAAGAATATGAAAATAGATTTCTTTCTTAATATTATTGAATGTCACCTTCATTTTTAAATATCAGAGTGAAAGTGTTTCCATGGCTAATGTTTTTTATTTAGTAAATTATTTAGTAAAAAAAGACTTTAAAATATTCAATGTACGCTAAATAAATACGCTCTTAAAACTGATCGAAAAACTGTTGTGAAATTTCACGACATTTATTGACGATTTTGTAAAAAAATCAAGCTATGCACCGAGCTTTTTCAATTCTGTCTGAAAATCAGCGTCTTTTTCCAAAATATGTGTGTTTACTCTACTTTTTACGCTATTTCATCGTGTTTTCGCTCAGAGAGTCTTAAAATATGTATATTCTCTCTACTTTTCACTCTATATCAGCGTGTTTTCGCTTAAGGCCCAACCAAGTTATGCTTAAGCAAGCAAAAGTTTGAGAGCAAAAGCACGCACTTCCACAGTAATATATGCAGTCGGCCAAGTTTTGTCTAAGCATTCCTTTCGTTCATGGCAGGATTATCCAGGTAGTGTTGACAACTGCTTATTTTCTCTTCAAAAGGCAAACATAGCCTGTCAAAAACAGCTTTTAGTGCAAAAAAGCGAAAAATAAAGCAAGCGTCGAAATCTAAAACCATAAAAATCAAATAAAAATTTTTGTGCGTAAAAATTTAAAATCATGAAAGTTGTAAAAAAATCGTGTGTGATTTGTGCGAAAAACTTTTCAGTTCGTGATGTTAATTCTATTCAGTGCCTCAAAATGAAGCTCGTTGCCAGAGGTGGATTGATGCCTGCGGCTATTGGTTATGTTTTCACTTATTGACAATGGCCGATTGAAAGCGCTCTCTTTTTGAGTACATTTTTTGATAGCTTATGTTTTTCATAAAAACTGTCAACACTAACTACTTTTTGAAACTTGAGAGAGCGCTTGGCATCGTAGTTTGCTAAGTAGAATAGAGGCCCAACCAAGATATGCTTAAGCAAACAAAAGTCTCAGAGAAAAGTTGACGAAATGTATGAGTAACTAGAAAAGTCGCCCAAGTTGGCAGATTTCATGCTTAAGAAAATGTCAAACGTTTACAAAATCTTGGCAAAAATATATTAAAAAAGTGCAAAAGCTCTTTGAAAAATTTGTTGAAGTAGTGCCTCCCAGCTTTTTCCTATATGTTTTTATGTTTCTTAGCTATTTTTATGAGTTTATCAACAAAATTGGGATCTGCATTAATTTAGAATAAACAAATTAACGAATTTTTTAATTGACAGATAATAAAATTTGTATAGATATGTTAAAAAGGGTTGCCATCCGCTAACACAAAAAACATATTTATTATGCTGCTAGGCTTAATAGCTGTGGCAAACGCATAATTTCTCAGCAAAAATATACACATTTTCCATGATTTGCTTAAATGTACACAAACGAAACAAAAAACAATATTTTGCATTGAAAAATTTAGCATACAAATAATAAAATTTAAATTTAACACATTTTCAGTACTGTTAGCAACACTATTCTGCTTAGCAAACTACGATGTCAAGCGCTCTCTCTCACAAGTTTCAAAGAGTAAACGAAAGTTGAAAAACTGAACGAAAAGAATGCTTAGACAAAACTTGGGCGACTCATATATTGCTGAGTAAGTGCGTGCTTTCGCTCTTAAACTTTTGTTTTCTTAAGCATAACTTGGTTGTGCCTTAGGGTTGCTAACAGTATTGAGAATGTGTTTAAATAAAATTTTTTTTTTATGCCAAATTTTTCAATGAAAAAGATTGTTTTTTTTTTGTTTGTGTCTATTTAAGAAAATTATGGAAAATTTGTATCTTTTTGCTGTGAAATTTTACGTTTACCACAGCATATAAGCCAATCAGCACAACCCTTATTAACATATGTATATAAATTTTTTTTATCTGTCAATTGAAAAAATACGCTAATTTATTGATTCAAAATTAATTCAGATCCCTATTTTGTTGAAAAACTTTATTATACAAAGTGTCCAAAAACTTAAAAACATATATGATAAAGCTGACAGGCACTACTTCAATAAATTTTTCAAAGGACTTTTGAAGTTTTGTAATATAGCATGAAATCTGCCAACTTGGGCAACTTTTCTACTTAATCATACTTTTCCTTAAATTTTTTTTTTTTTATTTAAGTTACTGCGAAAACTAGGCTTCCCTAGCTCAAGAAGAATCCTCACTGAAGAGGAAATTATTTGGCACAATCCAAAGATTTAGAACGCCATCACAAATTACGAATCTTTTTGATTCTATTTAAAACTGTACTTTAATTGTGTCGGTCACATCAGCGGATGGACCACAAACACAATTACAGCTGGCTAGTCGCGCTTCACGACCTCGGTGATGAAACGACGCGAGTCGAATGTTCGTCAACTTTTGTCTGAGACTTTTGTTTGCTTAAGCATAATGTACTGAACACATTGACGACGACTGCAACAGTGCGAAACAACATGAAGAAAGAAACAACAATCTGGAAGTATCATTAGATTGTTTCATTCACGTATACACAAATACTTATATTGCTCTGTTGTCGCACGTCAAATTAGGAAAAAATTATAAACCGACGACAGCGACTTTGTTGCAATCACTCATTGTCGTTGCAACATTTTCACCACTTTCACCTCCATAAGAAAAGCATGTAAAAATAATTTGGCATTTGACGCACTGTTGCTGTCGTCGTCAATGTGTTCAGAGCATAACTTGGCGGACCTTTAGAGAGTCCTGAAATATGTAGATTCTGTACTTTTCACGCTTTTTCAGCGTTTTCTCGCTCAGGTAGTCCTAAACTCAGGTAGCCGTATTTTACGATATTAAAGAGAGTGTTACGCTTGACCTTAAATAAACACCCCTGCTTTACCGTTTATGATTTCAAAGAGTTTATTCGAACAAGTGTCAAATTATATGAAGCAAAAACAGTAGATGGGTCACAGCATAATGATTCAAGCCTACTGAAGTTGGAAAGAGTTGCGCCTTCTGTTGGGTTTTTAACTCTATACAGAGTTGTTGTTGTTGCCTTGTTCAAAACTTACTTGAGAGACTTCTCGCATTTCCAGCATTTTTTTATAAGCGAAGACAAGATTGAAAGAGATAATTTTAGAAGAGAGTTTTTACAAGAGCTCGGAAGAGATAATTGTAGGTGAGAGGTTTCACGCATTTCTAGCGTGAAATAGTTATAATTTTGCACTATGGGATTTAACGATAATAAATGTAGGCAATCAGTTGCCAGCAATTATTGTAGTCAATTCGCGTGAATTTTTGTTAGAGTGCAGGTTAAGAGTAATTTTTGTTTTATTTTTCTTTTTTCTAATTTTAATTTTCCACATTCTTTCATATGACTCAAAAAACTCAAAAAACAGTTTCTATCATTAAAAATCATGGGCATTGGCTTGGATTTTTTTGCAAACTTACATTTTTTTCAAAATGGTGTTTTTATGTTTTGTACAAAGTAATGCAGCTTTCAAAATAATTTTGGTGACAAAATTCCCTAAATATCTTTTACCAATCAAAAGCTATAAATATATATATATATATATATTTTATAACCACTGCACTACATCTTCACCTTTTTGGAACGTCACGTAACAGGAAAACTGCTGTGTGTGTATGCGTGTGAGTATCGAGCAGACTATAAACTAGCAGGCGAGTGCGCTGTGTGTGTGCGTGCGAGTACTTAGATCGGAGCCGAGCAGACTATTATACGAGTAGGCGAGTGCGCAACTAACTCTTTCTTTCTCTCTGTATGTCTCTGTTTCCGACACGTAGAAATTTCATTAAAACGCATTTGTTATTTTTATTTGTGTGTTTGTTTTAAATCTTACGTGAGAATCTTTATTGCAATTCAGTCTTTAGAAATGGAAACTGCAGCAGATGTATGTAATACAGTGTAATCGAAGTCAAGTTCATCTCTCATAAGACTTTTACATCTTCATTTTGAATAAATAAATCTTTTCTTTTGTAAAATATGAAATCAAATTTTTTGATTTGATTGTTAATTTACATTACACTGGCTTACACGTAAAAGGCACCCCGGACAAAAGTAATTTTTTCTGAGTATTTAGGGGTTGGTGACCACAGAAAGGACAATTATTTTTTTTATTTCCATAAAAGCTAGTGTGGCGACCGTTGCCTAGTGGGTAGAGTGCGTGGCCCCTAAGCTAAAGAACCGCGGTAGCCCGGGTTCAATTCCAGCTCAGACAGAAAGTTTTTTCAATTGAATTAATTTTTCTGTTCGGTCGTCACCTCTCTGCAGACAAAGCCTCAGAGAGTTAAAATTGCCATGTCTTTACATGAGAACATAAGCGTTCGGAGTCGGCATAAAACACGTAATTCAAAAGTTTCTCTCAGACTTACTCTCAGACAATAACGAGATATTTTGGGTTGAGTCGACTAACTACCTAAAAAACACCTTTTTACCGATATCTCGAAAATCCGCGAAAAGAAAAATAAACAGTTGTAATTTCTGTGATCACCGACCCCTAATTATTCATAAAAATTACTTTGGTCCGGGGTGCATAAAAAAAATTATTTGTGAACCAGTGTTATTGGCCTTAAAAACATTATATGAAATAAAAAATAGTAAAAAACATAAATATACAAATTTTATTTGAATTAAATTCGGAGTTTTAGAAAAAGCGTAAGAATCTTTGTTCCTGTGGGGGGTCCTCCTACCACACCACCTTTTTTCTAAATTTAATTATGGGTATTTAAACCCAACCACTATGTCGAAGTTATATCGATCCCTTTACGCGAATTTATCGTATGTGCCAAAAAACAAATTTTACAGGACCGACTTTTTTGTACTTTTATGTGCCTTAGCTTGCAATATCAAAACCAAATTTTACATGCGCTTAGATACTTAACAAATTTACTACAGGATTACAGCTACAATATCTTCCAGGTGATGCGTTGTGGAGTGTAGAACAAATTTTCATCAAAAAGAGAGTTTCGACAAAAGGACACATACGATAATTACGCGCAAAGGGTCAATATTTTTAGTCGATTTTTAATTTTTAAGTTATTTAATAGCATAAGTTTTAGTAAACTTAAAACCTATAATAAAAAAACGCAGATGCAAACATTTAAAACGCAATCCGTTGATAAGTATAGTAGTATATTATTATTTCGGTATTAAAAATGGGCTCTGTGAAATAAGGCCCCATGAAATAAAGCCCCAAAACGAAAACGAAATAAGGCCCCAAATATGGGGCTTTATTTCATTATGAAATAACACCCTACAAAATAAAGCCCCAATTCGAGGAAATAAAGCCCCAACCGAAAATGAAATAAGGCCCCAAAAAACGACCAAATTTTTTTAATGTGAAATAAAATGTACAAAAAATATTTCTTTTTAAAAGGTTTAAATGTGATCTATTAAATGAGATATCAATAAATGAAATCCTTTGAGTATTTTAAGAAATACGAAGCGTAATTCGTGGCTCCAAATGTGAAAATTTGTTTTTCTATATATGAATATATATTCGTATATGTGGCTGGAAGTCCAAATTAATTCTCTTTTTAATAGGCGGCCTTTGGCCGCTGCTCAGGGATTACAACCCTCAGTAAGTCAAACAGCGGCTATGCTGTCTACAGTACTTCTGGATATAATTCTCTTTATAATGAAACATGAATATAATTTGTGTAAGCAGTGCATATTACGTAAAATAATATATCTTCAAAAGTACTTCATGGATTTTTATGATAAATGGCTCGTTGAATAGGTAACATAATAGCCTTTCTTACGCATACTTATTAGTTTTGTATGAAAATAAAAAGTTATCGCAAGTTTTTCAGGCCAATTTTTACAATTTTGGAACCCTATAACTTCCAAACCACTTGAGAGCGGCTTGATATTTAAAATGAAATGTAAAATTGTAAAACTTGAGCTATCACTATTCTTCAATTATGCCAAAATAAGCCCCAATATGATGCAATAAGGCCCCAAACTTAAATATGCCAGTTTTTTAAAAGGCTGCGTAAAAATGCACCCCAAAATAAAAGGCCTCAAAACTAAAAACGCAATCAAGCCCCAATATTAAGGAAATAGCACCCCAAAATTTATGAACAATGACTCCACAATAAATAAAAACACCCTTTAATTGCTATTATTTTTATTCGTAAACATGAATGAATTAATATCTTCAAGAATTCATTAATCTTATCAAGAATTTGTAAAAACAGAATTCCCCTGTACGAAATATTTTTATATATTTGTAATCCAAATCGTTTGAGCTTAGATGATATAATTATAGTTTTGTAAATCTCTCTAAATTAACAAATATGTTATTATAAAGAAAACTTTGTTAGTTCTCTTATATCTCGTACCTAAAGTTTAATTTCAAAAGAGTCCAATTTATGTGCAAAGAGTTGTTTTCCTACTCGTAAGAGATCTTGTGGAGTGCGAACGCCGCAAAATTTGCCTTCCGACAAAAGGTTCAGATTCCGACAGGTCTTTTATTTTACTAATTATAGCAGAATAAAAGCCTAATTTAAAAAATAAAATAAGGCCACAAAAATCGAAATAACACTCCAAATATTCATGCTTTTAATTCCTAATATAATTTTTGGGTCCTTATTTCATTTTACTCTTGGGGTCTTATTTCATTATGAAATAAAGCCCCATTTTTCAAAAATGAAATAAAGCCCCAAAATAGGAAATAACATCCCAATTATTTGTGTTGTTGTTTTGTATAGAAATGTTTGGGGCCTTATTTCATTTGTTGTTTGGTACCTTATTTCCTGGGGCCTTATTTCATAGAGCCTTAAAAATGTATTAAAATAGTATTTTTAAAAATGATAATTTTTCGCTATTAATAGTCATACTTGTATCAGTTTTTTGTTAACCTTCGAACCTTCAGATGGGTTTGAACCCAAAACTTATCCTCTTGGCTACGGACCTGGAGTACCATAGACAACAAAAAAAAAAACAACAACATAGTAAATTGCTTGCAACTTTGTTTGCTGACTTGTTGGCCCACGCGCTGCTACAGGCTTATAAGTTGCCGCAATAAAGTTGCCCAAGAAAAATGGCAGCATCAATTTTTATAGGCAACATGAAAAAAAAACAACCACACAGCAAAAGAAATAGAGAAAAAAAGTGGAGAGAGAAAAAAAAAACAAAAGCCAGCCAATCTGTTGCAACAGCAGAGTTGCAGTTTAACTTAAACGAACGAACATGCAACACGTGGGCGTTTAAGTGCAATGCTCGCAGCAGCTTTTGCATTCGTTGCAACATGTTGCAACTAACAACTAGGAAGTAACAAGCAGCTCTGGATAACATTTGTGTGTGCAAAGAAAATAAATAGGGAAGAAATGCATTTAATTTGCATTAAGTCGTTTTTGTTGTTGTTGTTGCATTTGCCAATCATTTTCCTGGTTGTGGCCAATAAATTGCAAAAACTTATCAAACACATTCTGCAATTAGTTTCCATTTTTTGTATGCTGGCCGCTTTCCTCGGGTGAGTATGTTTGTGTGTGCGTATGTGTGTGTGTGTTTGAACTTAATGTTGTTGTTTAGTTTTGTTTGTGTTGCTTTTACTTTATAAACGGAAACTGCTTTCGGCGTACACGATTGCGAACAGCACGAGAGGATCATGAACCGCACAGAACGCCACGCCAGGATTTCTGTGTAGGTGGCATCGCATGGCGCCTTGGGTTTCCTCCCCCTTTGGCCTTTCGTTTGTTTCGGCAACATTTACATAACATTTATCTTGAACGAATTAGTTCAAGTCTTCAAATTGTTCTAAACGTTTGAAATGATTCAAAACATAAACTTAAGTTAATTGCCGCCACAGTTTGTGAGTTAGTCTACAATTATGGCTAAAAGTGATGAACACTAGTTAGCAATCTGCAATCAGCAACACTTGCGCCATCGTTAATGACAAGTTTGAAGCTTCTTGCTGTAACATTTGTTGTATCCGTATGTTTTCTCGAATTCTTGCCACATATAATTAAGCACACTTAAAGCCCAGTGCAGTTTTTGTAAATGTCAAATTTGTATGTAACTTTTTTTTTTGCCTTGACGGCAAATGCCACACGTCCGCCCAATCTTGCAGCACACCAATTGTTGAGAAAAATTAGTTAAAATAAAATAAAAATAAAAATAAAAAAATGGCTGTGCCGTTAAGTTGCATTTGTAAAAGCAAAAACTAACAACAACGCTGTGCTACTTGAGTGCAATAAACTGCAGTTGCAACATTGCGCAAAACGATGAGTTTGCAACATTTATTGCGCGTCTGCTGCCTTCCTTCAACTCACTCACAGTTTATTGCGCAGCAACTGTTTTTGCTGCTTCGTTTAGATCGAGTGAATAAAAAGATAAGCAAAAAATACATAAATTCAAAAATTTACAATTAAACGCTTCCGCAATGGTTAAGTAAATTCAACAAATTGACGGTACTGCATTTGGCCATAAACGCCCAGAAGAAGCTGCAAACTCGGTGTGGCAGTGTGAGCATCATGTAGAGCTGCGCCCCTTTTTTTATGGCCAAAAGCAGCGTTTTGGTTTTACTGTGTAGGTCCTTAGATAGCTTAGATAGCTTTTAGACCTTTTTGGGTGTAAAACTATAGACACTGAGTTTTTATGTGCATCTTTGATTTTTGTTCGCTTTTGATTTGCTGTTTGATAGGCACCACCAGTGAGTGTGACAACCAGTGTTATTGGCCGCATTCAGCGCAGACAACAGTTGGCAACTGTTGTGTAAAAATTCGCTGAATGGTACAAATTTGGTAGCGCTAACTAAAACTGATAAAGTAGCGAACGCCTTTTAATCGAGCCAACAAATTCTATGCTACATGAACACAACTGTTTGCTTAACTGTCAGATGCTGTTACTGACGCTGTTAAATTAATAAACGCAGAAAGAACACAGCAAATTTAAGTGAGAAACCTTTGCAATTGAATTAAATTTACATACAAATTAAATTGAATCTAACTTCTGACGTGTAGAGTAGCAACACATTCAGAGAAAAACATCGTGAACTAAGGTAGCGCTACCATTACAGTTCACAACAGTTGTCTGCGCTGAATGCGGCCATTGTTACACTGTTAAAAATTTTTTGATTACTATTTAGTCAAAACTTTGGTTAAAAGGAGTTTTTAATTCAAAACGTACTATTTTTAATCCATACTTAAGTTTATTTTGGCTGGATCTCGAACCCACGTTTCAGAAAGGAACTTACTTGCATTTGTAATGATGTAAAATAAGCGAAACTTTGTCAACAACTGATTTGAACGAGTGGATAAGGTTTTGAATCAGCATATCAGAGGACGTGTGTTCAAATCATGAAATAAGTTGGTGAAATAGGGCACTGTTCGCATACTTTTTCAATAAAAACTTGCCAGTAAGAATTTCTTGAGAGTAAGAAAAAATTCTCGCAAAAAACGAAAAATCTGAAAAAGTACACGATCAAAAAATTTTTAAAAATTTTCAATGCACGTCGAACTGTCAAAATAGTTAAAAAAAAAACTATAAAAAAGAAAAACAGCATGACTTTCATCGAAGAGCTTATTTTTATAAGTTGAGAAATGGCTAAAAAAAATTGCGCATGTAATGGAAAATTCAACATTTGTAAATGTGCAATGATAACATCTGTTTTAGACGTTTGTCATGACAATTCTTGCAAGTACAAAAACGGCCAGCAAAAGCTTTTTAAAACTGGAATGAAGAGAAAAATCTTACTCTCTTATTTTCTCTCTCACTAGCATGCTTTTTGGGCATGATAGGGGCATGTCACACGGTGTCTGCTTGTCCATCAAACATTGGAATTTTCGCCATTTTTTTTCCTCTCTCTCATTGTTTTGTCCACGGCATGCTACACGTAGTTTTCTGTTCGATAATGGCGGCAGCTAAATTTACTACGTTTTTGCTAACATTTCGTGCAGGCAATGCTCCTTTATGCAATCGATTCAATAAAACTGCTACCCTCTATAGGTTGTTTATAAGTGGTTTTATTTGTATTTAAAATTGATGGGTTAAATTCTGATCTCCGGGATTTAAAATTAATTACATTGGCCAATATGTTTGCAGGAAGTGTATCCACATATATAGATGACAACGATATGGTCACAATAAAAACAATTGTTGAGTTGATGAAACTCTGGATGGAATTAAAAAAAGTGAAAAAAGATCCTGCTGGATTAAGCCATGGAGAATTGGCAGACATAAAAAAGGGATAATAAATTTATCAAAGGAACTAAGATTCACTGATGATAAAGCATTTAAAATTTTTTTAAGAATATCTCACAAGGCCGGTTGGATTTGAAATTCAATTATGAACATTTCAGTAATATTTCTACTCCAATTAATAGCCATAACCTTATCTCTTAGAATATTGTAAATTTTAACTATTTAATCGATATTACAAGATAAACAGTTTATTTGTTAACTACGCGGCTGTAATGTATGACTAGCTTGATCAGTTATACCATCAGTAAATCTTCTGCTCACATTTTCTCTTGACGATTGTCCTAAAATACAAGGGTGAAAGAGACAACTGCAGCTGTACATACAAGCACTAAAAATACTATATACAATGACGTGTTACTTTCATATATGCAATGGAATAGTTTATAAATGGAAAATATAGTTAAAAAATGTATTCATTTTTATAAATAACATCATATACATATTTTACGTTCATATTTTTAATTTTAAAAAATACACAATCACTAAAAAAACAATATATTAAATCATTAATATTACATTCACAACAATCACTAATAATATTCAGTTGAATCCATTTGCTGCAGCTAGCCGGGCTGCATTTTGCATGTTCAAGTATTCTTCTTCTTTTTATAAATAAATACCATTCAAGCCATGTACAATTAATAAATACCATTCAAGCGCTAGCAGCGTACAATTCAATACTAAACAACAAACATCGCATTACTGATGAATTCAAATAGTACATTTCCTACTGCTGTGCAGTTTTATTACTACTAAACGTAAAACATCAAGAAAATGCAACCGTTGTCTAAATTGTTTTCAGCTTTGGGCCGTGAACATTTTTGTCGGTTGCCTGGAAATTTTTTGATGAGTGAGAAGCTCTCTCAATTTCCAGTTTTTTCTTTTACCCGCGAAAACAACAACAAATTTGTCCGTGTCCGCTGTGTGTGGCATGCACCATACAAAGAACTACAGATAAAGTATTGCGCATGTCCGCCATTTTTGCTGTGACGTGCAAGGTGCTCCTTGGTTACAACGTAGTCACAATTTATTCATAGGGTATAAAGATTTTAAAATGCCTACAGTTTCTTATGAAAACTTGTTTTACTGAAATGAAATAAATATTGTTATAAAAAGCACATGTCCAAAATAAAGTAAATATATTTTTTAGTACTGTTTGTGAAAAAAATTTGCATATTTGTAGGGGTGCTTTTTCCCCTTTTTACCGATTTACACAAATAGCGGCTACGTTGCTTGATGTGCTTGACAGAATTTTGACTGTTTGTTCGTTTTCATTTTGCGATCTTCGTCACTTTTTGACATTTTCTTTTGAATGTATTCATCAAGTGTCATATTTGACGAGCACCAATGACGAGGTGCGCAGTAAATGTTGTTCGTTGCGCCGGGAATACTTTACCTGTAGTTCTTTGTATCATGCTTTTTGGGTACCCGGCCCGCTTTCAGTGTTGCCGTTTGGATTCAATTAGATCCATTTGGATACCTTTTTCCTGCTAAAATTGATGGATACTTTTTTTTTACCCTCAGTGCAAGTTTGGATACCTTTTAAAAAAAATCTTTATTAACATGAATATATGTTTTTGTTTGCATAATATAAAAAGTAGGCAGTACCTTAAATTCGACAAAAACGTTAAGACAGATGTTGACATTGAGACATTTTTGGGCAATATTTTCTTATCAAAAAGTGCATAAAGACCTCATGGCTCAGCAGCTGCTGATCGTATTTTTTTCTGATTTAAAACTACCCACCTTGAAAATGAGAATTAATTCGAAAAAAAAATCAGGAATCGAATGGATTCTTGTGATGCATTTTAGAATGTATTCCAAAGAATATATAAATTTAAAGCAAAACCTATGAATTGGAATCAATAAACAAAAAATTTATTGATTCGTTTTTATTGCTGCAGGAATCGATTATGAAGTATATAACAATTTATAATAAAGTAAATGTTGTTAGATTCCTTGCTTGCTTTTATGGTAAGTGAAAAACGAATTGATTCTGAAACAAATTCTGCTATAAGCGAAAAAAGAATCAATCTGTTATGATTTGTATTTTCTGTTTGTTGTTGATGTTTTTGTTTTTGTCAGATATTTTTTAAAAACGATTATTCTGTTGTTTTCCTTTCACGCGTTTCTTAAAAATTTTTCTTTCTGTTTGATTTGTCAGCGTTGAAGGAACAAACTGCTTCAGAAGGCTCGAAAATTTTAATAATGTATTTTTTGGTAAGTTATGACAAACCATTGCTCTTTACTTGTTTAAATCATTTCTTAATGTTTTTTAAATGCAGAGTGCATTTGCAAGGAAGGATACGACCAGGAACAGTCCCAAAAAGATATGAAGGAAGCTATACGCAAGTCAAAATGTAAATACTATAAGGATACATTCAAAGCAAAACGGATGGAAAAACCTACATCATAAACATCAATATTTTTGCAATAAATGTGGTATTATTATAATCTAAATCTCGTCTGTCTAGATATTATTTATTCTTTCAAATGACCTAATAATTATTTCTATTAATTTGAATTATTATAATATAACTTTTTATTAATTATTTAAAATAGAATAAAAGATTTTCAATTCTGCCATACAAACCTATGCATTATGGAATTCATTCATGTATATCTATTCCAAAAGGGCTTCTTAGCGATTCATACTTTTCTCATATTCAAAAAATGCATACTTTTTCATTTAAAAGAATCCATTTTATAAGCGAACAAAAGAATCGATTTCAGCAGTGATTCAAGTGGAAGGCAGAAAAGAATGAACTACGTTTTGTAGGACATCACAATGTTAAAAATAACACAGTGACACAAAATGAAGGTCATTGTCTCGGGCGTGAACCAAACCAAACTGAAACGATAGTATTTGACATCAATAACAAAAGTCCAAATCACTTTTTGCTCCACTACGTCACAATTTTTTTTTACAGTGGTTTCAAATTTTAAATTTTCGGTCAAAAATGAAATTAAAAAATAGTAAAAATTATATGTAAAACTTAATTCAGGGTGCTTCTTGTCTTCAAAAGCCTAAACTAAAATTTCACGGGGAATATTTTTTTGGAACACTTTAACCCTCTAGCTCCTACCAATATGGGCCATTTTGACCCTTTTTTTGGAAAAGGTCCTAAAATTCAACTTTGGAGGGAGGTCAAGGGTTAAAACCTTCCATAAAAATATTTTCAAGAAAATTTCATTAGGGGTCACCCAAGACTTGTAACCTCTACGAGTTATAGGTTTCACATAAAAAACGAAATGAAAAAACCAATTTTTTTTTATGTTTTGTTATTTTTAATGTTATTTTTATATAGTGCCCATATCGTTTTCACTGTCATGGCATGAAATATTAGATACTTCAGAGAGATCTATATCAATTTCTTGAAATTCATCTTCAATCCCGCTTTTGTCACTTTCTTTATAGGTTGTTTTGGACCACCAACAAATTTCAGCCAGTATTGCATCTGGTGTTTTCTTTCCTCTATATCTGTAAAAATGAAAATATACTTATCTGGTATAAAATAGTTGATTGTAAGTAAAGTTTAATTTTAAATTACCGCATTTCAAATGGCAAGGATACCTGATGAAATCGTTCTCCTTGCTCATCCGATTCCGTACCGAGTTGCCTTTCAAAATAGTCCAGATGGAAGTGTAAAAAATGAATTTTTAACGACATATTGACACCAAGTTTCTCGAACGCATTTAGCATCTGAGTAACATCCTTTTTATAGGTATGAGAGCGTGTTTTGCCAAGAAGACCACTTATAACCCCTTTTATCGCATTCCATCCAATCAGCTTGTCATCGACTAGCTCTGCATCAAACGACTCGGACTTCATTAGCTTTCTTATATCTGGACCGTTAAGTACACCTGAAGATGTGAAAAAGAATTAGAAAAAGAATGTTTAACTTTGGATTAACGCATATTTACCATTATTAAGCTTAGCTGGACTCAGACGAGGAAATGTTTCCTTAAGAAACGCCATAATTTCTTCGCTTTTAGCTATCGTTTTGATAAAGCTTTTAACGATGCCAAGCTTGACGTGCAATGGTGGTAGCAAAATTTTTTCCCTCGGGACAAGTGCCTCACGAACAACATTTTGATTTCCAATACTGCTTTCACTTCTCATACACCAATTTTTAGTATTATACTGGTTTCCTTTGAACCTAGTATCCCAGTCGCACAAGAAACACATATTTTTTGTATATCCGCTTTGCATACCACCATTTATGGTTTGCGTAATCAATTGACTTCAAAATAGTTCAGTAAATTCGATATATGAAGAAGCACGGCCTTTAGACTTGTTGAGGAACTGTCGATAAATAATCTCCACTCCTCTGGCTTGTGTTCAATGTTCATTAAAGCCATTAAAGCATTTACATCATCACAATACGAGTATGTTTTTGCACCATTAACTGAAAACATCTTTTGTAGGTCCGCTTGACGCTTGCGATATGCGCTAACTTTAGTATTTGATGCCAACAAATTATGCGCATTTAAAAATGAAGCAAGTTCCTCCGATTTTCGTTGTGTTAATTGGAGTTTGGCTACTAATGAATCCAATTTTGCCTGTGTAATCAAAACAGGTGCACTAACTTCTGATGGGACAGGATTATAAACAGAATCTACTTCCATTTCACTTACAATGGACAGGGCTTCATTATTTAAAAATTCATTTGGGCTAGGGCGTCTTGGAGGAATCTCTTCAGAATGCGGCAATGGAACTTGAGCGCTGGGAACACTTTGATATTCAAACTTCGACATATTTTTTTTCTGTAATCCCCACACAGAATTCACGCACGCATAACAGTTCAAGGGATCATGTTCAATTGGGTCAATCCAAACCATAGGAACACCGAATGGCATCGATCCACGTTTGTGATGTAACCATTCCAACAAGTAATTGTAGCATCTCTTGCAAACTGTTTGTGGCACCCATGGGACATCAGGAATAAATGTTTGATCAAAGTATTTTTCATATGCTATTATCAGTTCCTGACTGGAACGACCTCGGCCGCGTCCTGATGGTGTGAACTGGCCGCAGATATAACAAAATTTCTTTAAGTTTCCGCAGAACTCCATTGAAAATATAAATTTTTCGAAAAAAAAGACCACGACACTTACACTTTCACTGTTTTAATCAAAGTACTCAATTCTTACTTATTTGAATTTCTAAGCTAAGCCACCTTAATATAACTAACAAAATTTTGGAAAATAACTTATAAAGTATTACATATAATATTATAGCTTAATACCATTACGCCGTACCGTTATAATAAATCAAATTTATTAATATACGAAGATATTAACCTTCCCAATACTGCACTATGCATATTGGTAGGAGCTAGAGGGTTAAAGTGTTCCAAAATATTTCATGCCATGACAGTGAAAACGATATGGACACTATATAAAAATAACATTAAAAATAACAAAACATAAAAAAAAATTGGTTTTTTCATTTCGTTTTTTAGGTGAAACCTATAACTCGTAGAGGTTACAAGTCTTGGGTGACCCCTAATGAAATTTTCTTGAAAATATTTTTATGGAAGGTTTTAACCCTTGACCTCCCTCCAAAGTTGAATTTTAGGACCTTTTCCAAAAAAAGGGTCAAAATGGCCCATATTGGTAGGAGCTAGAGGGTTAAAGTGTTCCAAAAAAATATTCCCCGTGAAATTTTAGTTTAGGCTTCTGAAGACAAGAAGCACCCTGAATTAAGTTTTACATATAATTTTTACTATTTTTTAATGTCATTTTTGACCGAAAATTTAAAATTTGAAACCACTGTAAAAAAAAATTGTGACGTAGTGGAGCAAAAACGGATTTGGACTTTTGTTATTGATGTCAAATACTATCGTTTGAGTTTGGTTTGGTTCACGCCCGAAAATATGTGTTGCACTGTGTAATCAATTCTAAAATCAATAATCGGAAAAGTGAATTGATTCTTTTTTCATACACAATTGATTCTTTTTTCCCTGTGGGTAACTAAAAACGATAAAACTAATAGATTTCCTTTGGAAATAGTAGAAATATGTTGTTTTTTAAAATGCGTACAAAATAATATATTTAAACTTCTAAATTTAAGGTGACATTGCACGTTGCAAAAAATATATTAAAAACACTAAATTTAAGACATTTGTTGTGAGTTAGGCCCAATATTAAAAAGTGAGTTCGAATTTTTAAAAAAACCTGTAATTTTTAACCCTTAAGATCCCCGTAGCGATTGTAAATTGTAACAAAGGGTCTGTTCGAAAATGCATAATGATGCTCAAATTGCTTTTGCTGCACAAGCAAAATTTTCGAAAGAGGAAAATTTTGCAGCACTGCAAACGTCAAACATTCTAAAATGTAATTTTTCTATCAAGCGTCACTCATCATTCGCATCAAAAAAATTCACGCTGCAATTTGGACGCTTGATAAATGCCAGTTATGCGCATACTGCAAGTCGTGGTGCATTTCCGAACAAATCCAAAACTTAATAATTCTGGTATAGGTTGTACTAGCAAGTACCTTTATTAATATGCGCTGTGATTTTTTTGTTATCGATAAATTGGGACCAAAATATCTTAACCTTGGCTGAATACGATTACTTTTTTATGCCTCCCAGCGAGAAGGAAATGCATTAAAAAAAATATATTTTTTGTAATATTAGTTTTTTGTATTATATACGAAAAATAAATTTCAAGTCTTTATCTCTTATAGTATTTTCACAATAAATGTTTCTATTTGAATCTTTTTATTTTCTTTTCAACGTGCAGAATAAGTTATATAATTTTGTGTTCCTTTTTTATGCAGTTTTTATTGTTTTTATACTGCTTCTCTGTAAATATTATACTTATAAAATTAATGTAATTAAAGGTCAATAGCCACACATATAAAAGACTGAAGTACTGACATTAATGTTCCTTTTTAATATTATTACACTTTTTCTATTTCTTTTTATTATATTTTATTAAAAATATGTTATTTAAAAACATTAAAGTTAAATTTTTGTGTTAAAAAAAGAATATAGTATTATTTCTGGATTTGGTACGTGGATACGTTTTTTTTTTAAAGTGGATACTTTTGGATACTTTTTTTATCTTTTCCTGGATACTTTTTTTTAGAATCGTCGTGGCAACACTGCCCGCTTTACCCAAAAAAAAACCCCGCTTGTAAAAATTTATCGGTGATGACATTGTAATGCAGAACTGTAAGCGGAAACGAATTTTTTTTGTGCTCACATAAGTTTCTTTTCATTGTCAAAACAAAAGTTCAACTTTATTCGTCTGTGTGGCAACATCGTGTTTTCTAACAGAAAGTTTTGCAGTGAAATGTGTTTGTGAAAACTATTAATCTTTATGTTTAAACCGGGACAAAGTTTTATACATAAAATAAAGTATTATTATGCATTTACTCTGAAGTCCTAGATAAAAGGTAATAAATTAGTTCATTTAATTATAAAAATTATTGTGGAAATAATTTGTGGCGTCATTTGCTTTTGTCTGCTTCTTTTCGGTGTTTTCTCTTTCGTTTTCGTTGTGTTTTTGGCGAAGAGAGGATTATCGTTCAGTTTATTTGTATTCTCTCTAATTTTGTGTGTCACTTTTTTTCTCTCCTATCTTGTGCACACCTACTCACATTGTTGCTTACTGTGTAAAGTAGATGTCATCAGTGTTTTAGCGGCCATGCCCAAATAAATGTAATTGAGAATTGTAAACAGACTTCGGAGGCCCCGCAGCTACATTGTATTTACAAAAATAATTGGTTGCGTCATGTGTCCATTTACCACTGGGAATGTGTAAAATTTTTACAAATTTTTCAAATGTTTTGAGTATGAGAACATACCCATTTTCAGGCTATTTTAAAAAAATTTCATGTAAACATTCAAAATATTTCTACATTTTTTCAAAAAAAATCTTCAATATTCTCGCAGTTATTGGATAATTCTCAGCGACCAAAAAAGAAGCTGAAGCTTACTATTTAAGATCGATTACATTACTTTTACTCACATATCAAAAAAATTACTTATATTACATACATATGTACATTATAAGGTAAAATTATTTTCTTCACTATTAATATCACTTTAAAAAAATATCATTATTGATATACAGCTGTGTGCAAAATAATAGTAGTGCTCTTATATTCAGACAGACATATTCAGACACAAATAATACTAGTCCACAAATTTCGGATCCGGTAAACCTATTATCATTCCTATTTGTACTTTGGACACTGGTTCCAAATCAGTACTCAGTTTCTTATTACTCAGTACGACAAAATCAAATTTTTTTTGAGTACACATGAGAAATGTTAACATAATATAAAAAATAGGGTTAAAATAAAGAAATACGAGTCTCAGCGTTTTGCTGTAGCACGTCCAAATTTTGAGAAAATCCAAAATTGAGGTTCATTGTAATGTAATGCTATTATAAAAAGTTCTATAAAAACAGAATGGGTGAATCAATTTTAATACTTGAGCCAGTTTTGAAAAGAGAATTAAATTTGGATTTTTTTTATTAAAAAAAAACATTTTTTTCTCCGCTAGATGGTGCTTTAATTTTAATGTATATTTAAAAAATAAACAAAAATGTACGAAATCCTTTAAAAATATCGTTGAATCAAGCAGTTCCCGGCTAGCGAAGCACATTCTACTTTAGTTTTTGGATTTCAAATTAACAAAATTGTATTTGTAATGAATTTCGTACAGTTTTGGTTATTTTTTAACTTTACAAGAAAATTATAGCGCCATCTAGTGAAGAAAAAAATTGTTTTTTTATAAAAAAAAATTAAATTTAATTCCCTTTTCAAAACTGGCTCAAGCATTAAAATCGGTTCACCCATTCTATTTTTATAGAACTTTTTCTAATAGTATTATATTACAAGTGAACCTCCACGGTCCTCCGAAGCTTAAAAATTTGTTTTTTTCAAAATTCTGACGTGCTACAACGAAACGCCAAGACACGTATTTCCTTATTTTAAGCCTATTTTCATATTCTGTTAAAATTTCTCACGTGTACCAACCACTGTCGTACTGTGTTATATCGTAAAGTTTTAGCTTTGTTGTGGTTTTTGCTCGTGATCATAAACAAAAACCAAAACGAACAGCTGCAAAAGAATTTGTTGACACATGCCACAATTTTTTTTTCGTGGCAGAAGCAGTAACAATTGGTGAAGCGGGGTACATTTCTTACTATTATGTTTTTCGTTTACGATCACGATCACGAGTAAAAACCACAACAAAGCAAATAACTTTTTGTGCTCGTTTAATACAACGCTACCATTCTGTTTCGCTCTTTCTCTTTTGCCTGCTTGGGGTTGTGTTCAGAGCTGCCAGATGTGGGGATTTGGCTTAATTTTGATGGTTTCAAATAAATTTTGGGGACGATTGTCTGAGTTTGGGGCTGATGAGATTTGCTGGGGATTTTCATGTATATCTTGGAGATTTTTTGGGGGCTTTCAAAGAAGAAAGAAGATAAATTAAGTTGTATTTAGTTTTAAACTTCAACTACCGTTGTGGCAATATTTTTTATTTCCATTAAAAGAGGCATTTAATGATGAAGCGACATTTTTGCCAATGGATTTGGTAGACTTAGGGACTGAATTTGCAAGAGAATTAAAATGAGCAAAATAAGGATCTTTCGACAAAGAAGAACTTAAAAAATGTTGTATTAGCTATAGATGTAAAGCAACTTCTTAAGGAAATACGGTTGACCAAAAATATAGAAACATTTAGAAAATACAAGCTTTTTTCTTAAACCCGTTGTGGCAATCTTTTAAGCCATAACAAATTTTCAATGTGCGATATGTCATTAGATATTTTATGCATCCAATAGTTTCTTGTGACACACGGTTAAAAATTTTTAACTAAATTTTAAACTTTTTTGGATAACATATTTAACAACAAAAAATATTACTTTTTAATCCAAGGAAAAGCTTAAAATTTTCTAATCCAAGAAAATAAAAAATTTACTCTGACCATTTCATGATCTGAACCCACGTCCTCTGATATGCTGATTACACACCTTATCCACTCGTCCAACTCAGTTGTTGACAAAGTTTCGCTTATTTTGCAACATTAGAAATGCAAGTATGTTCCTGTCTGAAATGTGGGTTTGACTCCCAGCTAACTTAAACTAAAGTATGGATTAAAAAGTAGTACTTTTTTGGATTAAAAATTCCTTTAAACCAAAGTTTGGATTAAAAAGTAGTCCAAAATTTTTAACTGGCCCTTAAGAGAATCAATGGAACAAGTTGGTACTTATCGATTGGAAAGAATATATTGTTAAAGCATTTCCAAATAATTTTATAGAATTTAGGCCTGAAGTATACAGGAATAAAGATGGATCTGGACATTTTTGTTTTAGAGAGCTTGCTGAGGTAGTTTTGCGCTGGTGTAGTTAATTGTACCAACAAGAAATGCTTGTGTAGAAAAATTTTTCTCAATTATGAATATAACCACATCAAAATTACACAACTCAATGCAATATGAACTTTAAGAGAAACTTTTGCTCATAATTGTTTTTTAAATGTATTTTCTATATGCTGTCGAAATTTTCTTCCAACTAAAAATATGTTAACTTGTTTTAAGTCGGAAAATATGTACCCTAAAAATGTAAAACAAGACTGGACTGAGCAAAACGAAAGTGACTGATGTGAAGTGACGAATTCGAATTTTTAAGAGCTTCCTTAAAGTTGTAGGCCTTCCTTTCATAAGTGTTTTCGAATTTCTATTTATAACGTCATGTTTTCAAGAAAAAGCCATTTTAATTTTTAATTGGTTTTAAAATTTTTTGTAAAGAAACAAATTAAGTTTCATCACTTTTGTAAAAAGCACACATCATAATATTAACTGCATCTTTGTGTAAAACGTAACCAAGGCTGAATATGGCGCAAGACACGGTAAGCAATACATTTTCCCATATTAAAAAATATTGTCGCTCGTTTCTTTCACGAAGTTCGTTTCATTTTACATAAAGATGGAGTAAAAGTCCTCTGTTCCTTGATAACTCTCAACATTACTTTTTCTGATATTAAATATTTTCAAAGTTGAACATATTTGTTATTAAATATTATAAAAGTTGCTATATTTCATTACAAGCAGACATTCATTATTTATGTGATTTTTACCCGACTGCGGCGAAGCAAAAGGAGAGGTATATGTGTTTGACCGGTATGTATGTATATATGTATGTATGTTCATCTGTTCTACTCTCACTTCTAAACTACTTATCATATTTTGACAAATGAGGTATCGTAGGAAGCGTTTTGATAATCTTCTAGTTAATAGCTATGTGTTGTCACATTTAAAGTAATATAGCGTCGTCAAGCGGACATAAAGTTAAGATCAAAAAATTTTTTAGTGACTGATTGTGATAGTGATTGATAGTCCGATGAAGAAAAATTATGTGACTTCACGTAAAGTTTAATGTAGCGCCCTCTAGAGGACAAAAAGTCAACTAAACCCCTAACTTCTAAACTACTAATCATAATTCTCGTTATAGATTATGTGACGTCAAATAAAATTGAATATAACGCCCTCTAGAGGACTGAAAGTAAAATAAGCCCTAAGATATCGTTTAAAATTTAATATGTGCGCCCTCTGGAGGACAGAAAATCAACTAAACTCCTAACTTTTAAACTACTTATCAAAATTTAACAAATGAGTGTTTTCCTCGTCCGGTGGTTAAAGGCTATGTAATGTCACGTTAAATAGAAAAAAGCATCCTCTAGAGAACAGGAAATTAACTAAACCCCTATTTTCTAAACTAATTATCATAATTTGATAAATCAGGTATCGTTGGAAGCATTTTCTTTTAGTCCGCTTATTATAGCTTTGTGACGTCACATTTAATTGAATGTGGCGCCTTCTATAAGACATTAAGTCATGCACTAAAAAAAATTTTAAATGCCATAATAAACATCTTCGTTTATAAATTGATCATCAAATAATTATTGATTAATTAATACTTTCGATTATATGAAAATTGTATCCTCAAAATAATTTAAATAAAATATAAGTTAAAAAAACTTAAACCCGACTGCTGAAAAGCTCTCTCTAAAAAGTATATATTTATATATATTTTATTGCATATAATACTAATTTATAGTGATGTTTAAAGAATATGCGTGGTCGTATGCCACCTACCCTAACAATAAAGTACATTCTAACAATAGCATTATGTGCAATAAAATATATTATGTTTAAGTTGCTTATTTAATAGGAAAAAAAAATTTAATAGTTTGTACATAACAATTTCAGGTGAGAATATTTTCTTGTTTTTTACTTAAAGCGCTCTCGAAGCTTTTTAGCAGTCGGGTTTAGTTTTTTGAACTTTTATTTTATTTTGTTGAGTTGTGACATTTTAATTGTTGTTTAAGGAGGTTTTTTACCAGTGATTTCTAGCTGAACCTTTTATTATTTAAATTTTGGGATTTTGTTGAGTTTCAAAATGTCGACTGGGGATAGGGGGTTCAAAACGTCTGACAGCCCTGGTAATATTAGTGATTGAATCGAAGAGAGCTATATGAATAAAGCGGGATAAAAGTTGATCTCTTTAAGAAATACAGAACAGATCAAAATCGAGCAGTTAGTTAGGATTTATTTCCATACCCTAGTTTTAATACATACTGTTGAATAGGAAAACGTAACGCTTGAGTATTTTGTCAACGCTCGATCTCGATCCCGATATAATTTTCATACTACAGGCTATATTTGGAATTGATTCTTAAGGAATAAACTCTAAAAAAGACGTTTAACTAAAAAACAGTTTCTATACAATGAATTAGAATAAAAAAAATTATATCTAAGAAAAGGACGAAATTTCGTAAAAATCTTAATTACGCTAATAAATGTAATGACTTTTGACATGCCAAAACTAAAATTTGTACGCAATTTAAAAATTTGCTAGTCATTTTAAAGGTATTTAAGTAGGAAGAAAAAAATAAAGAAATTCAAATCGGTTGGATTATTTGCTATCGAGTTAGAATTGAAGCACATTAAAATATGTAGTTTTGAGAAAACCGCATTTAAAGATAAAAGTAGTAAGTAAGTAGTAGTAAGATTAACCACTACTCTTTAAAAGACTGTACCTCAAAAATTATTATTGAAACTATAATTATTGATTACTATTTATCTACTATTTTTAGATACACACTTTAAATTTCAGTATGTTATTTTTAAGTAATAAATAATCCTTTTTTTTAGTTTTGATATTTGGATTACAGTTCCGTTATTTTTTTTTTGTACGACCCTTCTTAATTAACACATTATCTTCCTAATAAGATACCAAGCGTTTCATTAGCGTATTTGAAGCGCTCCCAAAAAGTAGTAGACCGCCTTGTTCTTCTTGTGTATCCACATTTTTTTAACATTGTCATGTCATCAGATGTAAGCGCTTCGCTGTCAATATAGTAAATAAGAAAGCGTAGCGAGAGCAGAGCGCTCCGTTCACCTTGTAGTATATAGAAAATAAGTCGATAAGTGATCGCTCCGTTTTCCTTGTAGAATATTAAAAAACAAATGGAAAGCAGAGCATTTTTTTTCTTTGAAGACCATATTACATACTTCACTATTTAAAAAAATATTCAATATTTAAAAAAATTCCATTTTTTACCAGGGACACAGGCTACCACAAATAACAGTTATTTTCGAAATTTCTATTCAAAAAGTCAAATGGAAAAATTAAGTCTATTCGATATTTGAATATAGTAATGTAATGCTTGTTAGCTAAGGAATAATAATCTTTAATGATTTTAATTTATCTGATTTTTGTAAAAAAGTCACTAAATAATCGTTATTTTTTGACCAATTTTATTTCGATCAAAAATAAAAGTAAGAATTTGACTTTAAGTTTTTTGATCAAATACAAAAGTCAAAACTTGACTTTTATTTTTGCGATCAAAACTGAAAGTCATATTTTAATTTCTGTATCATCTCCTTGCAGTCGTTGTTCCAGTCGTTTGCGAAATAAATAAAAACAGAATGTGCAATGATAAGCAACTAAGCGATGCAATGCAACGATATGAAGATCGATAGCAATGTTTTTATTTCTGTGCAAAAATATTACGAATATAGGTGTAAAAGAATAAAAAACGTACTCTTTTAATTGTTTAAAAAATTAAAACTATTATAATAGTTAATAAAAAATAGATCTGTTAAATTTTTAGTCTGTATTTTTTATCGGAAAAATAAAAGAAAATAAAGAAAAATAAAACTTTAGATCAAAAAAATAAAAGCCAAATTTTAACTTTTATTTTTGATCGAAAAACTAAAAGTCAAATTTTAACTTTTTTTTTTATCGAAATAAAATCAGTCAAAAAAAAAAATGAATTGTTGATTTTTTTGAAAAAAATTATAGCCGTTACGTTCCCTGCTATTTACAGATAGTTTCACTACGACACGTCTTTGGCTTTTATTTTTTGTGTACATGTTTTTTACTTAAGTGCTACCCAATAGTTTCGAAAAATGCTAACAATAAAGCGCTATATAATCAATACCGTTTGTAATGAGAAGAAAGCGCTTTTAAACTGCATACTTGCAAAGCGCATACAAATTTTAGTGTTCGGTTATTCCAACACATTTCCGATTTGCTTATTATTTTCAGATGATGCACAAAAACTTTTTCATCACAACCGGCGGCATACCCTAATTTTTGTTGATATTATTCGACATGGCATACAACGACAACAATGATTATTTGATAAAATTTCATATTTTATATGATTAATATAAAAAACCTTTTGTCTTTTATAATTTTATTGTAATCTAATTTTTAGCGAGACACTTAATTTTAGGTCGCCAATGTAAAGGCTGCCCTTATATATAATTTTAGTAAAATCCACTTTTATAATCAAAATCCTCCCATAAAAATCCTGAATAGGGTCCGAGTGCTAGTCGCAGTTATTTTTTTATTTTGTTTTGTTATATTTTTAAAATTCCTGTTATGCCTATATTGAAATTTAAGCATTTTATTTATCTTTCAAATATCTTTCATATGCCCCAGCTATTCTTTTATTTAATCTTTAAAAGCGAGAGTTCAATAGAGAAATAGTACAAAACTTACAGTCCCGACTCATTCCAGCAGAAAGGCATTTCTTGAAGCGGCAATACTGGCATCTGTTGCGGTTCAAGCGTATTACCAGACATTTACCGTCGCGCAAGCAGCGGTATTCGATTTGTTTCTGTATGCTGCGGCGAAAGAAACCCTGCGAATAAAATTTAATAATGAAATAGGAACTTTTCAGTAATTGCGAAATTCACTTAGTTAACTTGCCTTGCAACCCTCACAGGAAGTTACTCCATAGTGGTAGCCGGATGCCTTGTCGCCGCAAACCTTGCACGGTACAAACGATTTTGAAACGTTATTGCTATTGGAGTCCGCTATGGCAAATTGTTGCTGATCTGTAATGATACGAAAGATATACGATGAATATAAAAAGAAAAACAAAAAATAAAGGCTACAAATTTTCAAAAAACATCTTGCTTCCATTAATTTTTCTTGAGCCTACCTAGGCGTATGATTAACATTAATCATTCGAAATTAAAAGTTTATTAACTAATAGCCATTTTTAATGCATTGTTTTCCCTTTTTATATTTTTACTATTTTTATATTATATTATTATTACTGCATAGTCTGTAAGAACTTCATTGATCATTGACTGAAATAAATAAATAAATAAATTAAATTTTCTCTACAGGAAGCAAACAAAAATTTTTAATCTATCTATAATTTATTATATGATATTAGTTAGACATGGGTAACGCTGCGCTGCATTGTGCTATTGAGTTGAAGCACTTAGATGAGTTACTGCACTGATTTGTTTTAAAAATAGTAACGCAATAGTGTAGTAATATAAATGACACGTTTAAAGAACTACTATTTTTATACATGTACAGGGTTGCCAATATTCGAAGCGCCCATTTTATTTTTAAATAAATCAAAGAAACCACAATTTTTTGTCTGTTCGTCATGAATATCATTTAATTGGGTTCAAGTAGATTTGCTTACATTATTTCTTGAATATGATATCTCGTAAATGGTCGCCATTGGCCTCTACGACATATTGTGCCCGTTTTGCAGCATTTTCCATGGTTTTCTTCAACATTTCGATGGGAATGGCGGTAATTTCTTGACGGATGTTGGTTTTCAGCTCTTCTAGGGTCTTTGGCATGTTGACGTAAACCTTTGATTTCAAATAACCGCACAAAAAGAAGTCTGGAGGCGTTAAATCTGGTGATCTTGGCGGCCAATCGAAATCACCGTTTTTTGACATCAAACGGCCAGGGAACAATTGCTTCAAAAAATCGATTGTAGTGCGGCTTGTGTGTGGTGGCGCGCCGTCTTGTTGAAACTAGTAGTGCCTGATACGCTTTCGACGAACGATTGGCATGAAAAAATTGTTTATCATATCGCGATAACGCTCCTGATTGACAGTAACTCTGTGGCCATTTTCATCTTCGAAAAAGAACGGCCCAATGAGCATTTTAGCACAAACGCCGCACCAAACAGTGACTTTTGCATCGTGAAGAGGTACCTCTTGAATCTCTTGTGGATTTTCAGTGGCATAAATACGGCAATTTTGTTTGTTTACCGTTCCGTTCAACTGAAAATGAGCTTCATCGCTCATTGAGTTGAGTTTTCACTATTGACTTGTTTTGTTGAATGTAAATTTCAACAATTTTAGAGCGTTCGCGTGGCGTGTACTGTTCCATTGTAAACATTTGCTTGGAATGACGCTTCAAACGCGGTATGTCATTAGTCGATTTGGCATCACTGCGGAAAGTTACAGTGTTGCCAGATGGGCGCTTCGAATATTGGCAACCTGTATGTATGTATATAAAAATGGATGTATGCATGTTTGTATAGCACGTATAGACTTCAAAACTGTAAAACCAAACTTTTGTAATTTTCAGATGTTCAGATGGTTACTGTCGGAAACTGTACAAAAAATGGGAGTGGTCACAATATAAATATATGCCCACTTTTTCGAAATCATTCCGGAGTTGTACACATTTTTGTAGTGAAACTTGCTATGTAGTTGTTCCAAGAGGCTGTCACTATATATAAATTTTAATACGCCCACTTTTACCGCTCACAAATCAATAGAATTTCTATATATCAGACGATTTTGATCGAATAATCCTAAAATTTGGTAATTTCATGTCTGAACCGATTTTCATAAAAAATTAGAAAGTTACTAAACATATACCAAGGAGGCTTTTTGCATGGGAAAAAGGGGCATGGCAGTTTATCTGATAACATTTGATGGGCGTTGAAAAAGTGGGCGCGAAACCTCTCATACAAATCAAATTTGCGATATCGAATTGCTTCGGAGATAAAGGTCGCACAGTCTTGGAATTCAGTAATCGACCTCAATTTACAAATGCAGTTTTGCAGATAAGATTTTATGGGCGGGTTTCAGCTAGTGCTTCATCTATATATATATATATAAAAAGTAGGCCTATGCGAGAAGCTCGATCTTCGAGTAACTCGGAACGATTCGAGTCGAGTAACTCGAATCAAAACTCGTATCGAAAAACTCGATTTTTCCAGTAACTCGATGGTTTTCGAGTATTATGATTTTTTTTTTTGTTCCCGTTAATGATTTTGATCTCAATCAGTGTTGTGACATATTATTTTTGAAAGTAATATGTTACATATTACATTTTACCGATGTGATAAATTATAAATATGATAATATTATATTGCATATTACTTTAATATGAAGGTAATTCTGTACTTATTACTATTACCTGTTGAATAAAATTGTAACAAAGATAAAAACACGATAGTTAATTAGTTACTTTATACTTGATTTTATTAGCCAAAAAGTAATAATATTACTGGATGTTATTACTTCTCACTGAAAGTAATAAGTTATATTATGGACAAAGACATAATATTGCCTAACATATTATATTACTTTGCTATAATATTACTATCAGTGTTACAGTCACTGATCTCAATGTATGTGAGTGCTTCACTCATCAGTGGAAACACCCAGTAGAAAATAAAACAGCGTGGATATTCAGCATATATCTAAGCGAATTAGCAATATTATATTGTGATGTATTGAAGCGGTATTTTTGTTATAAGCCTTGATTTGTCCAAATGTAAAGATAAAACAGACAAACTGTTGGGCTTGGGGATCAAACCAAATATGTATACGATATGGGCATTTCCATAGTGATACATGTAACAGTCGTATAACTTTCATGTTATCAAAAATTAAGAAAAAATTACACTTTGTTGGTCCAGCTTTGATTTTTTGACAGTACTCTAATGTCACAATGCGACAAAAAATGAAAAAGTTAAAATTACAAGAATCATTCTTAAAAATTCTCAAAGAATTACATTTTGAGAGTCCATCGCACTTCGTCTGAGCTCTGACCTCAATGGCGTCAAAACTTTTTAATTGATTTTTTAAATTTGTGTTCGATTTTTTCTTGCAGACATTCGTTGATGCTTTACAGCTATTTGCCTTAATAAAAATGGAAAACAACATCCACAAATACTCAGTAGAATTGAACTTAGAATATGATTATGTAAAAATAAATCTTTAAAAAACCAAATGCGGCGTGTAGCGAATCCAATCTTGTATTTTTTATAAATGTTCTTAAAAATATTTGTGATTATATCAATTTTATTTAAATAACACGACATGAACAACTTTTCTTTCACAAAACTAAACTGCACTTAAATATACTTTTGTATTAAGCCTAAGGATAAGGACTTGTATTTTTGTTTTATCTTGAACCCATTCCAATGCATGGAATTCGATATTGCATGTTTTGAAAACATGCTTCCATTTCCTATTGGGTTACAATGCTTAGAATACTCGTGAATTATGACTCATAGCTGATTACAGTGGAATGGGTTTTTAAATAATCGCATATATTTATTGTGTGAAGTAGTTTTAATCTATAGTAATAAAACTCATTTTCTGTTTGTTTGTTTGTTTGACCTTTATACAAATCTAAACGGCTCAACGGATTTTGCTCAAACTAGGTATACATATTAAGTGCATCCCAACTTAACATGTTACATACTTTGTTTTTGCCACGCCCCCTCTAAAATTTTTCAACTAACGGTAATTTTGTTATTATAAAATTTTTTACAATCGAAGATTTTTGTGTATTTAATTTTAAAAAATTTCTGTTATTTTGACATCAAAAAATTCACATATCTTCAAAATTGGAGAAATTTTCAGTACAACGACTTTTTCATAAAACATCGTTGCCTAAGAATGAGAAAAAAACGACATGAAAATCAAAGTTTGGTCTTTCGATGCAAATATCTCCGCTGTCCATTAATATATTTCATTCAAATTTTTTTTGTTCAAAAGTTCAATAAAATCACTTCACAAAAATAGCTTGAACTATACCGTTAAGTCAGTGTATATATGTTTTATGATCATGTCAAAAAAGTCCAAAATATTGACTTTTTACTCAAAAATTGACTCAAAAATTGTTGTTGTTGTAAAAATGAAATCAATTAAAAACAGCAAATCTGACTACCTTTCATATGACATAGCATTTATTTGCAAAAATTCTTTCAGCTAAGCGCAAAAATTATTTTACTGTTTTTGTCATCAAAACAACAAGGGTACCCCCTTTGATTTTTTTCGCGAAATTTATTTTTTCCAAAATGTTGTTTTTATATTTTTTACAAAAAAGTCAAGACTCAAAAATAATTTCTGTGAAAAAATTACCCCAATATCTCTTTCCAATCAAAAGTTATGGCTAAAAATCTATTTTTTCATACCAGACTATTAAAAAACTTAGTTTTGGTGTTAGAATTCTCTATACAGTTCGAACGTCCGCATTTATCTCTAAGAATGCAGTTGTGTGTTCTAAAGTAATTACGATTATTTTGGATTATATAGAATCTTCTTTATAGTGATCTACTTATTTTTTTGCCTCCCCACCCCCCCGACCCCCGACCCCCCGACCCCCCGACCCCTCCTGTTAAATTTGTTTTGTTGTGATGGCTCTATTTTTTCTCACTATTGTGTCACCGTTGTCACTTAGTTCTTTATCAATGGTACTTTAAATGTTGTATATATATCACAATTTTATCGAAAAAATGACTATGAATAAGAATGCTGTTAAAGTTAATATTTTCATGTAATCAGTATCAGCTATATGGCGATATAATAAAACATATGCGCATCTGGTTAGCACAATTATTTCATTAGTTTTGATATGTACGTTAAATTCACAGATAGATGGCGCCACATTTGTAAGATGTGTGGGTACAGACTATACTTACACCTTGCGGTGAAAAGCTGAATACTGTTTTTTCAAAAGTTTCTTCAAATTTAACCCCACACGTTTGGGATTACACACAGGTGGCTCTATTTTCTGCTTACAGAAGAATATCTGATGTTCTTATTCAGCTAGCAGATAAGTTTTGCGAAATATTTTGCGAAAATGCTATTGCTACCAAACTTTCAAAAAGTAAAATAATGCAGTACTGCCAGTTTTTTCAGTCGCAGCGTCATCTAGCGTCATAAACACTTAAAAACATAGAATTGTATTAATTTAAATGTCTAGCTCGCTTGCTGGACTTTTTGTTGTTTTTGATTTGCTTGCAAATGCGATTATATGATCCTGATCTCCAATGAAAAAACGCAGCTAATAGAAATTTTAGTAGGTACAATCATTTTTAGCACAACGAATTTTCATAAAACATTGATAGCTAATAATGAGAAAAAAATTATATGATAATCAAAGTTTTTACTTTTAATGCCAATAACTCCGCTGTTTTTAATATATTTCATTAAAAATTTTTTTGTTAAAAAGTTCAATATGTTTTTTAATATTAATCTTTGTTTAGACGTTGAAATGTCCATATCTCAAGGACGCATTGAGTCCCACCATAATTTTTATTTTGTTGAAAAGGTAATTGTGCTTGCTTTAAGATTAAGTATATATATACTTTACTTTTAATTCTTTTTAATTTTTAATATATGTTTTTCGTACGCCTTCTTTGAATTCAATTAGCTCACCGCAAGAGATGGAACCACCAACAACAAAAATTTTCCTAAACTTTTTTGGATTAATGTTCGTTCAATTACCTTTCTAACGGTAGATAAATAAAATTAAATAAAATAAAATTCAAATAAAATTCAACATGTTTTTCATTATTCCCGATTTTAAAAAACATTTAATCGATAAGTGTATGTTAAAATGTTTATATAAGCGACTCTCGAGTAACACCGGGTATATCAGCTAGTAAAATAAATAAAATTTAAAGCAATGTTAATACCAATATTTTAGGAGTTGTTATAAATGATTAAATTTCATTGAATATAAACAACATAGGTAGCTACACTCTCAGATTTTATATACATTAGACCTGTCCAAAATGTTCAAAATGATTTTTTCAACTTAGTTTTTCCACTTTATATATCCTTGGGTCAAAATAATAAGAACTGCATAAAAAAAAATAAAAAAAGTTGTACCAAAACTCAGCGCAACGCACCTGAAGTCAGGACTTGAGTGTTCCGCGATATGACGAAAAGTACGGTTACAAAATTACAAATTATGTTTGAACTTAATTTTTGGTTTTTTTAAGTTTAAAAGCAGATATCTTTTGTTTTAATTAGTTAATCTATTTGTGAAAAAAAATTGGAAAAAATAAAGATGGATACTTTTTTACAGCATCCGAAACATGGAATTTCACAATTTTCATTATGAAGTTCAGTTTTTGTTGCCTCCTATTTTCGAAATATTACTCCATCGGGTATGTGCAATTTTTTTTATATTATTCTGTGGACTATTGGCTTTAAAAAAATTGGGGTTGAAAATTTTTTTAAGTAATTATAGTGGGGTAGAAATTTTTTTTAAAAAACTCAATCAAATTTTTCTTTTTTTTTTTTAAATATTTGTTTTTATTATATTTTTTATTATTTTTTTTTTAAAATATTTGTTTGTTATCGACCGTTAAAGATTTGATTTTTAGAAATTACATTCATATTTTCTCGGTGTTCGGCTACTACTTGTAGCAGATACTGCTTCTGCTCTTCGTTGCGCGTTGTTGATGAGTTGAATTCTGATATTAGTGCAACACCTCGTTCTGCGATGTCGTTGACAATTTGCAAGTTCTTCACAATAGAAAGGCCATGTAAAAAGCCCTCATCTTGGATCCAGTCAGCCACCTCTACGTCCATAAATGATGTTGGTAATTGGAGTTTCTCAAAAAACGTTTTTGTATGAGTTGAAACTAAATCTTCCAGTTTTACTGTCGCGATGTTAATTGATGGTGATGCTCTCTTCTTCGAATTGAGTTTTCCAGCGTTATTTTTGAATGAAGCTACCATTTTATTAAAAGTTTCTACACTCAAGCTTTTGTCATAAAATGATAGCCCCACCAGCTCCTCTCCAAGGTACCAAAGGTGATTGGTAAGCTTCTTCAATGCTATTTTTCCAACGTCAGCATCAATTGTTTTATAACTGAAATAATAATCAAACATAGAATTAAAATTTGTTTCTTAATTTATAGTTAACTACATACCTTTCAAGAACCTTAAGCAATAATAAGTCATTTTTTGGTGCTGATGATTGCAGAGGCGCTAAAAACCAGAATCTGGCATAAACGACAACAACGAATACACAGATTTCACGAATTAATTTTTCTTCCTCTGGTGTTAACTGAAACTGCTTCCTGAACATAAAAATTTTGAAACTATAAATTGCCTTAGACATCCATCTGGCTCGATGCATGGCACCAGGATATTTAAAAGTAAATTCCCTACCCTCATCACCGCCAAGGAAGATCACCACAAGTTCCAGAAACTCTTTATAGTCTTTTCTGGCGTGTGATTCCTGAAATGATAGAATAAAGATAGAAACTAGTAAGCTACATAATAGAAAATTAAATATTTCAATTAACTTACCAGAAGTTGATTTTTGGTGAAAACAAGTGTTTCATGCATCGATCCCTGCACTTTATTCAAAATAAGCTCATCTGCTATTCCGGTTTCGAAGATGGTCGTGTCGATGGTTGTCCATTGTCGTTGAAATCTTTTGAATACAGGAATATCCGGACTGCTGGTTGAACCCTCTGAACGCGCAAATACAGCCGATAAAATGATCTCAAATATATGATGCCTGCAAGGAAAATACAACAGCTCTTGTCCAAGCTTCCTCTCAAGTAGAACGCAGGTTCCATTTAATCTACCTGTAAATAAACAACAAATGAATATTTTTAAAATGGGATCCTTATATTTCTTTTAGTTTTTCTCACCTGTGTTTGATGCAGTTGTGTCGAAGCACATGGCACCGATTTTAGATGACAAATTCCACTCGCAAATTAATCTATATATAGCTGAAGCCTGATTTTCCCCACTTCCCGAGTCTATGCAAGGAACTCCAAGCAGCTGCGATTTACCTCCCGCTGTGACTATTACCGGTAGCCTATCAACTCTTTCATGACCTGTAATGTTTGGTAATAGCTTACCATCCCAATGAATTATGGCGGGAGAATTTAGACAAAATGTAGTTTTTATGTTCTCGGCAATCTCCATCCTGCACCGCATTCTAGTCCTCCTAATCGTTGACCGGCTCAGAGTAACTTCATTTGCATTATATCCCAATTCCACGGCCATAGATCCCAGTACCAGCGTTGCTTTAGTATCTGAAATATTTGCTCGATCCAAAGCTGAAGCTATTGTAGTTGATACTATACTTTTTTTTTCTGTGATTTTCTTTCATAACGCTTCCATTTGTTTTCATTTTTGCCAGAATCTTCAGAAATTACCGAGCTTGCCGATGATGAACTTCCTGTTTCAATGTTTTCATGAGCAGTAAGCTTTAAATTATTATTTAACTCATCTCCCTCTATATCAAAAATATCCTCAAGACTCTGCATGAACTTGTTCTCCTTTTGAACTTGGCACACAGTTCTACGGCTTTTGCTCTTATTTAGACTACACCAAACTTTAACGATCCTGGCGAGTTTTATCTTGGAGTTAATTGTTTGTGCAACATTTTTATGAAATTTTTTAAAAACAACTTCACACGCTGAAATAGCTTCATTTAAACTCTGCTTTGCTAGCTTTTTCTTTTTCAAATGTAGGAATAAGTAGTACGATAAAACATTTCGCTTGGTTGGCAAGCAATTGCTCTCCAAACGAACTACCTCTTCACCTACTAAATAAATTTTTCGTGCCGATGCCCGTGTTTTGTTCATTTTCTTCAGAGTACTGCACACTTCAAACTTTGCGATTGTCACTTTAGCACTTTAACGTTTTTAAACACTTTGACGTTTAACTGACCGATAGCTCGTTTGTATGAGAAAATCATAGATTTTAAGAATATTTATTTTATTTAAAAAATATAATTTTTTTTAAAAAAATTTCTACCCCACTATAATTACTTAAAAAAATTTTCAACCCCAATTTTTTTAAAGCCAATAGTCCACAGAATAATATAAAAAAAATTGCACATACCCGATGGAGTAATATTTCGAAAATAGGAGGCAACAAAAACTGAACTTCATAATGAAAATTGTGAAATTCCATGTTTCGGATGCTGTAAAAAAGTATCCATCTTTATTTTTTCCAATTTTTTTTCACAAATAGATTAACTAATTAAAACAAAAGATATCTGCTTTTAAACTTAAAAAAAACAAAAATTAAGTTCAAACATAATTTGTAATTTTGTAACCGTACTTTTCGTCATATCGCGGAACACTCAAGTCCTGACTTCAGGTGCGTTGCGCTGAGTTTTGGTACAACTTTTTTTATTTTTTTTTACGCAGTTCTTATTATTTTGACCCAAGGATATATAAAGTGGAAAAACTAAGTTGAAAAAATCATTTTGAAAAATCTCATACATTTTTTGGACATGTCTAATATACATATATGAACCTATATAATAATCGATAATTTCTTGAGTAAATTGTAGTCTCGAGTTAATTGAAAAAACGAGTTACTTCAATCGAACTACTCTCACTACTCGACTCGAACTCGAAGCTACTCGCACAGGCCTAATAAAAAGCAAAGTACTGCCTGTCTGTCTGTCTGTGTGTGTGATGTCTATAGAAAACTACTGGACCGATTGACCTGAAATTTTGGCAGTCGATTCGTTTCAGATACGAGATGGTTTAGGAAAAAATGTTGCCACACCCCCTTTTACCGCCCACAAATCAACAAAAATGCTATATTTCAATTGGTTTGGGTAGCATAAGGCTAAAATTTGGAACTTAAGTTTGTGTGGTTACTTTCGGCAACTGTACTAAAAATTGTACTAAAAATAGCCGCACCCACTTTTTGAGAAATTATTAAAATTGACTACTGGGTCGATTGAGCTAAAATTTGAGCTAAAATTTTGTATGGTGACTGTCGGCAACTGTACTAAAAATTGGTTTCCAATCCCTTTAATTACACTCACTTTTTGGGGGGTCAGCATGGAGTGAAGCAAAGCGCGCCAGGTTTAAACTAAATCAAGCTGAAATTTTGGCAGTAGATTTGCTTCGAGTACGAGATGGTTTAAGTATAATATAATACAGTATACTGTAAAGTATACAGGAAATAATTTTCTGCACCCCTTTTTTCCGCATAGAAATCAACAAAAATGCTATATTTCGCACGGTTTTGATCGTATTAGATTAAAATTTAGTAATTTAGTTCATATGGTTACTTTCGGCAGCTATACTGAAAATGATGAATATATTTAGCATTTCCTGACATTTTCGTATATGGCAGAAAGGCGGTCTGTGGCAGGACAACGTCTGCCGATGAATACTAGTATTAGATAATAAATTATTGTTTAAGTTATTTTAAACCAATTTATGAGCAATGTGCGTTCTTTAAAGTAGATCGACCCCTTTGCGCGAATTTATCGCATGTGCTAATAAAAAAATTTTTCAGGACCGATTTTTTCTACTTTTCTGTGCTTTTGCTTGCCATATCAAAGCCAAATTTTACATGCTCCTAGACAATTAACTAATTTACTTTAAGGATTACAGCTACAATATTTTACCAGGTGATGCGTTGGGGAGTGTAGATCAAATTTGCATCAAAAAGTCAGTTTCGACAAAATGGCACATACTATAATTACTAGCAAAGGGTCGATATATTGTTTCAGGATTTTTTATTTGATTCCATTTATTTTACCTAAGTTGGGCTTAGAACAACTTGCTACTACACCACAAAATTCACCGCATTCAACAAATTGACAACATAACGCAACAAGTGCAATATCGAATATGAAATTCAAAAATAGCCTGCGCTGATGAGCATCTTGTTAATTAAAACTTCATAGCAGTTCGAACTACGTCGTGACGCAATTGCGTTAACACATTACGCTGATAGAGTTAACTGTGCTTGGGTTGGTGTATCAGCTCATCATTTTTTGCTGTGTTACTCATGCCTAATATTAGTTTAATAAAGAGGAAAAGTTTGCTTGCATTCAACTATTGAATCTTCTATCCAATTGATTACAACCGAATTGACGTAAAACTTTTTCTGATGTATTGTAAAACATCTTTTGGAGGAAATTTTCGCTTTGGAAAAAAATTTCGATTAATCAAAGCGGAATGGAGTTGTGATGGGTTAAGTGGCCGAATGTACGGAAAGGTCTTCTGCAATTTTACGCCTTTACCTAACTTTTCATGTGTCCTTAACGATATATCAAAAAATGTGTAGATGGTTCTTGCAAGTCAAGAAATTTAGCAATAACTTAACATAACACCGGATTTTACACGTAATCCCTAAAACTATTGCTTAATCAATCATATTTAACTTCGGTGCATTTTTATATTTATCTTCTACATATCGCTCATTTGCTCAAATAAGGTCATAACTCAAAAAGCAAGATTTTTGTGTTAATGCTGCAGAATTGTTCTTTATATCATGCTTTATATTGCGTAAAATTTCATGTTATTATTTTCAATATTCTCCGCGTGAGAAAAGAAAATGCCTCTATCTCTTCATACAAGGTGTTAAGTCAATTGAAAATTTTAAATGCGTTTTACGCAAAATGACTTTTTTGAGTTATGAAGTTATTTGAGCAAATGAGCGATATGTACATTTGTTTAATGCAATAACGTGTGATTCATCGACTTTAGGCAGAAAAATCTTTGCAAAATTTTTCTCTAAGATACTAATGGATAATATTACAAAATGGAGGAGAACAAAAATGAAGACGTTTTATCTCCCATACAAATTTAAAGTTATATTTACGATATTTTTATATATATTAAAGTTTTCTAATATTGGGGGTTGGAATTAGTTTTAAAGGTTTTCTAAGAGATGGCGTAACTATCAATAGATCGCATCGGGCACACCTGTGACTATATTCATTTCAAAGCACATTGTCTAAGCTTCATTTTTTAGTATGTGTCATTCCACTGAAGTGTAAACAACATATATTTTTTTTCTCTGTGAACATGTCGACTTTCGTTCCAACAAAACGCAATTTGCGGGAAGGTTTACTTTTGTGCTTCCATTTAAAGAAAAAAGCGGTTAAAGCACAACGCACGCTTACTGAGGCTTACGGGGACTATGCTCCATCGATTTCTACTTGTGAGTACCGGTTCTGTCGGTTTAAAAGTGGTGATTTTGATACGGAAGACAAAGAGCGTCCGGGCCAGCCGAAAAAGTTTGAAGATGAGGAATTGGAGGCTTTGCTCGATGAAGACCCGTGTCAAACCCTTCAAGAATTGTCAGAATCATTGGGAGTCGACTTAACAACGGTCGGCAAACGCTTGAAGGCCATGGGAATGATTCAAAAGCAAGGAAATTGGGTGCCGTACCAGTTGAAGCCGAGAGACGTTGAACGGCGATTTTGCATGTGCGAACAACTGCTTCAACGGCATAAAAGGAAGAGTTTTTTGCATCGTATTGTCACTGGCGATGAAAAGTGGATCCATTACGATAATCCTAAGCGAAAAAAATCGTGGGGACCACCCGGCCATGCATCAACATCGAGGGCCAAGCCGAATATTCATGGCGCCAAGCTTATGCTGTGTATTTGGTGGGATCAGAAGGGTGTCGTGTACTATGAGCTGCTAAAACCTAACGAAACCATCACTGGGGAACGCTACCAACAACAATTGATGCAATTGAGCCGAGCATTAAAGGTTAAACGGCCGGAATATGCCAAAAGACACGACAAAGTGGTTTTTCAACATGACAACGCACGGCCACATGTTGCAAGAACCGTCAAGGAAACGTTGGAGGCGCTGAATTGGGATGTGCTACACCACCCGCCTTATAGCCCAGACATAGCCCCTTCCGACTACCATCTATTCAGATCGATGACGCATGGCTTTGCTGAGCAGCGCTTCACTTCTTACGAGGATACCAAAAAATGGGTCGATTCGTGGATTGCCTCAAAAGACGAATCGTTCTTCCGGCGCGGAATCCATATGCTGCCAGAAAGATGGGAAAATATTGTAGCTAACGATGGACAATACTTTGAATAATATACATTGTACCGTTGTTTCTAAATAAATGCTCAAAAACCGAAAAAAACCTTTAAAATTAATTCCAACCCCCAATAATAAATAAAAATGTTGACATGAAAATGTTGATGAAAATATCAACAGAATAAATAATCCAATCAAAAATAGAATTATAGAAACAAAAATTTGTAATTTCAAATTATAACTTAACAAAAAAACAAAAAATTTGTGAAAATGAAATACCACAGAATCGTACGTAAAATTATTCTCAAATCAAGTCTACGAACGTTTGGCAGTCAATATAACAGCTTTGTTTCCTGATCTGAATAAAGCAAGTCGGAGACAAAAAAAAAGGTTGCTGCCCAACTAGTTTTCCTCAATTCAAATATTTCCTTACAAAAAAAACGAGATAAAAAAACTCTAATACAAATGCAGAATGCTGTTGCAGCATTTGTTGCTGTGGTTGTTGAAAAAAAATTTAAAAAACAAAAAATATGTGAACGTGACAACAAGCGCATGCGCAACTCCAAAATGTAAACCAAATCTTAAATAGCTAGCAGCAAAACAAAAAAAAAATAGTTGATTTTATTTGATTTGCTTGTAGCGCATGATTTTCCATCAACTACCACGCAAAATGAAAGATTTGTGGTAAACTTTGGATTGAATTTAGGTCAGCCAAAGATGGCAAAAATACGAAACAATACAAAAACAAAATGTCAACCACAAAAACAAAATATACACTTTGTAAGATTGCTTTAAGATGGTAAGAAGTCAAATAAAAATGCATTTAAATGCATTTAACTTTTGCCACATAAAAGTTGCTCTTTAAAATAAAGTAAACTTACGAATAAATGCATTTCAATATGATAAACTTATTTATTGTTTTTGTTCTTAAAAAAGTCTTAAAAATTCTTCAAAATCTTAGCTGCATTGTAATGAACAGCAAATCATTTAAGTAAAATGTTTTTAATTTTATTTCAATGTGTCTTGTGTTTTGCACAAAAGACATAAACTCCCTTCGCCAATTAAATTAAACTCAATAAAACTTTTATTGCGGGGAATAAAGATTTTTTTTAATTGCAGCAACAGTAGCTGAAAGTGTTGCTTGTAATTTTATTTATTTGTGTTATAAAAAAAATAACAACAACATTAAATATTTGTGCGTAAACGTAAAAATGCACAAAAGTGTTTAGTTAACCTTCGTTTATTTATTGCTTCATTCATTCAATAACTCAAATATATTTCATGTAGTTGATTGCTTCAACCAGGTTTGTAGCCAAGGGGTATAAATTTGGGTTCAAACTTCCCAAAAGATAACAAAAAAATGTATAATAATTTTTCAAAACAAATTCAGCAAATTAATGCAATATATTAATAAATATTTAAGTGTTTATTAATAAAATGTTAAATTTGCTTATAAAATGCAAACATTTCTTATATAAAAAAAAATGTGATGAACATAAAATTTAGAGTTTTCAAATTATTTATATCAAATCTTATTGAAGTTTGAAAATTAAACTACGATATTAAGTAAATGCTTAAGTTAAACTATATATTTGGGTTAAAACTTCCCAAAAGATAACTAAAAAAAAATTATAATAATTTTTCAAAACAAATTAAGCAAATTACAGCAATATGTTAAAACATTGAAACGAACTCAAAGAACGAACGAACTAAATGAACTAAAAGAACAATATGAACGAACTAGTTCATTAAACTCAACTGAACTAAAAAGAGCGATCTTTTTAGTGAACTAAAATGCCCAAGCCTAGCTCAGTGGTTTGTTTCTCCAGTCCAACCACTTTGATAAGCTTATACGCACAACTTCTGTTTAATAAAAACAGAATTATGGAAAACGCAACCTCGGTAGAGTTAAAGGCTTGATCTAAAAATAGCTACTGATTTAATTTCATATGATTAAGTGGCCGATGAGAACATTAAAATTCTTACGAATTTTTTCAAACAAATATCATATCATATAAGACTTTATCAGTGGGTTGGTCGCAGCTGAATCACTCAAGACTACTGAAGAGGAAATGTAGCGATTTCCGAAACAGGCTGTCTAATCTGCTGTGTGATTGACTCTATACAGAGTTGTTGTTGTTTTTGTTGCTTTCTTCAAACTTACTTGATCTATATAGCTCACAATTAAATCATGTAAAACAGAAATGTGTTTACATATTTTGCTTTTAAAAGGAATGTTTATCGACTATTTTGCAAAAAGCAAAAGTTCAAAAAAGTAACTGCTTCCTTGTGAAATATGATCACTTTGCTTGATTCAAGTAAACAATTTTCTTAAACCTGCATTCGTAACAAACGTAAATTTTATGTGTACGCCGCATACAAAATGTACGTAGGGTAAAACTGTCTTACGATTCTCGGGTTAATAAAGGAATAATTTCAATAACGTTATTAATTCAATACTATTTTTAATAACCAACTCTTCGTTTGCTTAAACTAAGATTAAAGTCTTGTTCCAGATTCTAGAATCAAGTATTTTATTCTCGTTTCAAGCAATCATTTATTTTACTCAATTGTAGAAAAAAAATACTCATTATAAAGTTTTTACTCTTAACTTTAGTATTAATGCTTGATTAGAGCAAGTGAGGCTTAATTTTAAATATTATTATACCAAGCAAAGTAATTGCTTAATATATTAGAATAATTTTTTCTCCGTGTATAGAGTAATCCAATTATTTGAAATATTTTTATTTTAATTACTGCATTTTTTTAAATATTTGTAGTAAATGAAAAAATTGTATTAAAAGGTTTTTTAAATAGTAGAGTAGAGGGGGGTAATGTCGTGCACTCAACTTTAAAGTGCTCGTAAAGCCGTACATGACAAGCGAATACAACGAGTAAGCATCCGATCGAAAGATAATTTGGTTGGTAACATTTATGTGTAACAATATTCGTGTAGCATGAAATCGTGTTAGTAGAAATTAAAAAAAAAGGTGCACGACATTACCCCCCCTCAAAATTTGTGGGGTAATGTCGTGCATTGTATTGTAAAGGTATCAGAATGTGTGACAAACGATAGGTAGTGGTTCGATTCAAGAAGATATAGCATTATTGTTTGTTTATTTATTATTGTTAATTATAAGGCAATATACACAAGTCCGAAATATGATCAAAAAATACAATTTTATGAAAAGAAAAGTGAAAATAGGCAATTTGCTATATGAAACACGGAAAGAAAAACAATATTTTTTCAAAAAGTGCTTGACATTGAGAAAAAATTTTGGAAAAATTTATTTTGATTGTAGCGTTTTGTTATGGCTTCACGACTCCCTTGGTACACAAGGGCGACCGCGTTTTCTTCCCTTTTCTTTTCTGTATAGTGCACGACATTGCCTCACATCAAATGCACGACATTGCCCCAAAGGTCGTTTTCAAGGTTGACTTCGACAAATAGGTAAAGAACAAAAAATTTTTCGATCACAATACATCTTTTTTTTTCGGCGGAAAATTTGCTTTAAGAAAACACTTACCTGGTATATTTTCCTGCGAGACAAATAATTTTTCTGATCCGATAAAAAAACACTTTCGTCGTCCCGAGAAAGTGCGATTTTTAAAAAATGTCGCACATATTGCCCTTACACATGGATTTTGCTAGTATTGTATGCATGAGCTCTGTAGGTCAGTAGGCCCATACCTTACCAACGGCTGGTATATCATTCAATTGTTTATGCTAAAAAAGGCAGTCCACGACATTACCCCCTTCTACTCTATAAACTCGAACATTCAGACATATTTTGCGATATCAATATTAAATAACATTTTTTGTTTTTAAAAACTTCAACATTTCAATTAGTGAGTTTTGTAATTTTTTTTAAATTGGTTTTAAAGACGTTACTTATCTTTTTGTAATGGTCTTAAAAAGTGACAATCACCCTAATTCTTGAACCCGCGATAGCTCTAAAAACGTCTTCGGAACAAAATTGTTATATTTTTAAAACTTTAAATTTCGACGTTGAGATCTGCAGTGATTGTTCACTCAATTATTGAGCAAACGTCGTCAAATAAACGATTCATTGGTGAAAGTGAGCTCTCGACGACGGCATTTACTTGACGCGGATTCAAGAATAAGGGTAAATATTTCTTTTTATAAAGATTGTTTTTTACGTAGCAACATTTGCAAATTGTTCAAATTTATTCAGAAAACACTTTTTAACAAAATAATTAAAACCAACTTCAAAACCACTACAATATAAAAAAATAATTTTAAATTATTTTTCACATTAATTCTTGGTGAAATTTTTTTACTTTATAGTGGTTCTGAAGTTGGTTTTTTTTTTTGTTAAAAAGATTTTATTTCTTCCCTTTTAGAGATTATAACAATTCTTCCCATTCTTGTAACGAATTTCTGTACCCTTGTGTCAACATTAACTGAAAAACAGTATTTTTCTTATATTTCCACACTTTTTTCCAATAACGCCCACTTTCTTGACCGTACGTTTTCATTAATTGCTTACCCCTGTTCCTAATTTCAGTATCCTAGAATCAATATTATTCGAGTTACGGCGTTTTTCTAATAGTGACACGCCTTTGTCCAACAACGCCCACTTTTTTGACCGTAATTTGTAATAATTGTTCCAACCCCTGTACCAATTTCCAGTACCCTAGTGTCTTATTTTTCTTATATTGCCACGCCCTTTTGTCTAACAACGCCCACTTTCTTCGCAGTTCATTTTCATAATTATACCTACCCCTTTTCCTAATTTCAGTACCCTTGTATCAATATTATTTGAGTTACAGCGTTTTTATTACATTGCCACGCCCTTTATTGAATAATTTCCACTTTTTTACCATAATTTGTAATAATTGTTCCAGCTCCTGTACCAATTTCCAGTACCCTTGTGTCAATATTAACTGAAATACAGTATTTTTCTTATATTGCCACGCCCTTTTCTCCAAAACGCCCACTTCCTTCACAGTAAGTTTTTATAATTATGCCTACCCCTGTACCTAATTTCAGTACCCTAGTGTCAATATTATTTGAGTTACAGCGTTTTTCTAATATTGCCACGACCTTTATCGAAATGCGCTTACTTTTTTTAACATAACTTTAAATAATTGTGCCTACCCCTGTACTAAATTTCAGTACTCTAGTGTAAATACTATTCGATATAAATAGTTTTTCTTATATTTCCACACCCCCGTGTCGAACACCGCGTGTTCTTTATACGTGCACCTCCGTGTCTAATATCTCTATATGTTGACAAAAAATTGTGGCAATCGGGCAAGTACTTTAGGAGTTATCGATGTCTACATACCTAAAAAAAAAACCAACCAACTTGGGAACCTCCTCCTCTTTGAAGGCTGTTAAAAAAGGTTCAATTCGGGAAACGCATCAGGCATCAGGCATTACATGCGTTTAATGGCGTTTATCCAGAAAAAATCCCCGTTTGGTAGAGTTATTGGTCGAATCATTTTTTATTCATTATTAATTTTTTATTCATTATTAATTTTTTTATTCATTATTCATTTTGTATTCATTATTCATTTGTTATTCTTTAATCATTTTTTATTCATTTTAGTCCCAAGCCATAAAAAACTAATAACAAATGAATAAAGATTAAAAAATGAATAATGAATAGCAAATGAATAATGATTAAAAAATGAATAATGTATAAAAAATTAATAATAAATAATAAATGAATAATGAATAAAAAACTATGAATGAATAAAAAAGAATAATGAATAGCAAAAGATTAATGAATAAAAAATTAATAACGAATAAAAAATTAATAGTGAATAAAGAAAGAATAACTGAAAATTCTTTGTGAATTGCATTCTTTATGAATAGCATTCAAATGAATAAAAAAACGTTTCATTATTCTGAATAACGCAAATGAATAATTGAAATGAATAATTAATCATTAGTTAAAAATGAATGTGAATTAATAATTTTATCTATAAATCAATTTTGCATTCATTGGATGCATTCTTATTTCGTTATTCACTAATTCACTTTTTTGTGAATAAAATCAAATTGAATGCACTCTTTTACAGCTCTGGTCTGGCCTTTTTCGAAGAATTTTCTCTCTCAAAAGCCACATAAGGCTCAGAGAATATTCTTTATATACCGTCCGACCTTTTGAAAAGAAATTTTGACAATACCTTTAACCGAGTTTTTTAAATTATCAATTATGGTACTTTCTTGACAGGATGTATAACTTTATGTAATCTTTATGTATAAAAGTAATTTAAATAATTTAAACAATTTTAATAAAAATAACTTATTCTCAAATTTAAATAAACTTTTCTAGTCTCCTAGTCATCCAGAAAATTTTTCTGTTTATAGTATTTACAATTTCTAACAGAAGATACTTGAACTCCATTTCCTAAAAGAAATTGACTTCCCTGCGTACCCTGATCTTACTTGGGGTATGCAACTTTTGGATTTTAACCCACATTCATTCTCAGATAAAACCCCTTAGAACCCGGAAATTTGTAATAAGCTTGAAAAGCATTGAATCTGGGCTTGAATTACAGTCACAGGCATGAATCTATGCTGCCAATTTTCCATGGTTTTTTCTCATATCAATGAGCGTTTCAAGCCAAATCTTAGTCCGCAAATTTATATTTGAGCTTGTCCACTCACGTTATTTTACCTCAGATCATTTTGACATTGCTGATGTTTTCCTCCGATAATTTTGTAAAAGCTGAAAGCGTTTACTAATTTATAGCAATTGCATTAAAAACAAATCGGACTCCTATCAGCTTTATCCAGATTTATTGCATTGGTTTTGTAGTTACTTCCTCTTTCTCTGGAGTTTTTGTATGAGTGTGTGTGTCTGTATGAGCATATTTGTTGCCACATACATACATAACATATATGTTTGCTGAATGCAACCAACTTGCTGCTGTTAGAAGCACAGTTAATTATAATTAATTCATGGCAACACTCAGTGTTGCACGAACGATATGTTGCAAAAATAAGACCAACTTGGTAGCTGGTGGACTTGTATTTGTTGTTGTTGCTGTTACTGTCGCTGTTTAGGTATTTGTTGCTGCCACTGATTTAATTATCTACCAACAAAATAAATAGCAAAATTGGTGTCACTGATTAAATTGTGGCTCATAATTTGTGCAGCATGCAACAGCGAAATAAAAAACACAAAAATTTTATTTATGCATGTTTTGTGGTTAGGGTTTAAATATGGCAACGCTGTTTGCTGCACTGTGGTTGACGATTGCAAAAATTGAGTACACAGAAATCTTGTAATGCTAACTGAAGTGGGTCAAAATTTGAATATGATATTGAGGATAAAACTGAAGTGGGTGATTAAGGATTTTAAATTACAGAGCTTCAATTTGCGCTTCAACTTTATTGGCTTTTATTTCCCTTCAAGTCTTTGGCAGCAACTTTGTTCTATTTGATGTCGAAATTGTTGATATTTACAACAACAAGAATTATATACTACTTCTCAGCTCAAATCGAATGGAAACTTGATTTCAAAGACAATTTCAAAGACATAATTCTCTCTGCTGGCACACCTTGAGTACAGCACAAGAACTTTTGTTGCAGTTGTTATTGTAGGTTGCATCAGCAGAAACAGCATTTATTGCTATTGTAGTTGTATTTTTAACGAGTGGGCTGAAGTTGTTTTTACTTTATTTGTTATGCTGCATCTTTTCCTTCAGTTTTTTTATGACCTATTGTAAGTTTTGATATCTGTGTACCAACAAAAGTACCAAGAGCGCAGTCAAATCGGGGCTATATGCCCATGATTTTTATGATTTGTCATACGAGTGTATGTAAAAAATGTGAATTTCAATTTTAATTGTTTTACTTTTATTCTATTTTTTTTTTTTGAGAAATTTGTAAATTTTTCAGAGGTTTTAAGAAAAAAATATAAGTGGTGAGGAAGCTGTACATATTTACTAGTTTTTTCTATTGTGATTTAACAGAACTCCTTGGAATAAAAGGGTATTCTGCAGGGGCTTAGCTGTACGCCACCAGACGGGTCACAGGGTGCTGATAGTGGACGGCCTCCAGATATAAAGGTTAGCTGCGAATAAGTTTAAGTTAACAAATAAGCTTTCCCGGACAATACAGCGGGTGACCAGCGAGGGAGTGGAAGGACGTAGCGTCGAATAAGCGCTACGGCTTGAACGGAGACCCTCACATCCCGATAACCTGGCACTGTCAAGGCGAGTCTGTGTCGCCTGGAAAAATCACCTTTTTATCCAAAACTCCCTAGTCGTCCTCTTGACGTTAAACTTGAGGGGTCGTTCCCTGGACCTTAAATATGATATGTGCGCAGGGTTTGGGTTTACCACATTATTACTGACAATGAAAACCAAACCAGCCTCGGATAAGACCCCCAATTACGTTGACGACCACTGCAAACGAAAAACGAACATTGATTCACGGATATGCACCTGGAATATCCGGATCCTTTAAAGGGAAGGTGCCACTATCCAACTGGCGGAAGCCCTCAAAACAATAAAGGCTGACATGGCCGCCATCTAGGAAATGCGATGGAAAGGGCAAGGCTGCTCTAAACGAACTGACTGCGATATCTGCTGCAGCTGTCATGCGGAGAAACGCGAATTTGGATGTGGATTTGTAGTAAGCCGAAAACTACGCCACCTTGTTTCCCGGTTCACACCCGTGAACGAAAGACTGGCCACGATCCGCATTAAGGCGAAATTCTTCTATATAAGCCTAATTTGTGCGCACCGCGACGGAGGAAAAGGACGAAGACGTCAAAGACGCTTTTTATTTTGAGGATGTATATGATCACCTTCCGGTCCATGACGTAAAAATAGTCCTCGGCGATTTTAATGCGAAATTCAGAAGGGAAGGCATCTTGGCCCCACTGTCCGTCAGTTCAGTCTTCATTAGACCTCCACGAATAACGTTCTAAGACTAATCGACTTCACCGCGGCACGAAACATGGTAGTTAGCAGCATCAGATTGAAACACCTCGACATCCACAAGGCACCTGGCTGGCCCCGGATCAAAAAACGTGACACCAAATTGATCACGTGGTTATCGACGGCTAGTGTTCTGGATGTGCGTACGTGTCGGGGGGTCAACATTGACTCCGACCACTATCTTGTTGCAGCCAAGATCCGCATGCGATTGTGCAATGCAAAGAACATACGCACAGGAATTCAACGAAAGATTCTAGATTTCGCTAAGTTGCAATTAAAACGGACTGCCGAGGCCTACTCGAGGCTAAACTCTCTGCTATGCTCAACCAACTAGCCCCTGAACCCGACAAAGCTGGCGGACTTTGGGCGCACATACCCCACTCCATTCGCGCTACCGCTGAGAAAGTCCTTGGTTTCCGGCACCCGCAACCTCGGAACCAATAGAACGATCAGGAGTGTCGCATCGTGAAAGAAATCCTCTAGGTTTTAACGTAGACCCCTGCTGCGAAGGTTTAATTCTATGGTGCTCCAAAGCTTGGAACCGAAGCTTCTGAATTCAAAAGATCCACCAGAAAGGTTCCCCTAATTTCATAGCACAGACCAACATTTACTTCAATTAGGCTATATACCTGACCGTAAAATCTTCAGCCACTTAAATTGTACATGACTAGGTTATTAAATAACCATGGGTCATATCGGTATAAATACCAATAATATAACCCATTTTTTGTCACACAACTTCACCCTCACGATCAAAGAAAGTAATCTTTGTCATGAAAACTAAGAAACGATACCTACATCAAGACTATGGTACTGTTGCGTATGTTATCAGGTTCCCTTATCATTTATGGACACAACTCAGATTTTTTAGGTTTCCCCGTCACCTGCTCTCAAATTCTAAAGGTAACAGTACATTGATCTGGTAGTTGCCTATCTTCCTAACATTTACTGTTTGAAATTATCGAGAATTTTTCTACCATTATTCTCTTAGTAACTTAAGGGAATTACCAACCCGATTTCAACTAAGTATAACTCACACCGGCCTTCCTGGTCTAACCATAACCAGAGCGTATGAACCCTGAAGAACCAGCCCATGACAGTCAATACCCGATCTCAAGGTACCACCAGACAAGGCTCTACAGACCAAAAGTTCTAAGAACAATTATATTTGACTGTGACGCATTCAGTCACTAGAATTTTACATGACTAGGTTAATATAATCATTGGTTTCCCGGTAATTTAAAACCGCAAGAGAACCACAATCCTTATAACGCAACTACGTTAGCTTAATTAAAGCTTTTTAAAAGCCTCTTTCGGGAAACTAGGAAGCGTTTTTTTTATGGCTAAGGATTCTATGCCTCTTACATAGAACCCTAATTCTAAAACAAGGCCTGTAGACAAGCGATAGATCAGGTCTTCTCGTCTTGATGGATGACTGCCCCCGCTCTTCAAGTTATATTCTAGGGTCAAGGATTCTATGCCTCTGAAAAAATGAAAAAATGAAGAAAGAGAGGCGCCTTTTCAGACGCAAAAAAGGTAAGCAGGAAATGCGCGAGTGTGAGTAACTAGATGTGTACCAGGGCAAGAAGGATGCACGAAAATTTTATCAACAGATTAAGCGTCTAACTCAAGGTTTCAAGCCCGGAACATCCACTTGCAGAGATGAAAATGGAGATCTGGTTGCGGATACGCAGTGTGTGCTGAAATTGTACTTCTCCAGTATTTCGACAGTACTTCTCCAATCTACTTACTGGCAACGATGACACTAATTCCACCCATGTAGAACACAGTTCTGCACCAGCAATCAACGATGACGGAGTCACGCGGAGTCAGCGACTCAAGAAAAATAAGGTAGCAGGAGCTGACGGCCTGCCAGCTCAGTTGTTTTAAACCGGCGGCGATGAATTGATAAGGCGCCTGCATCAGCTCATCAGCAAAATATGACTAGAGGAAAGCATGACCGAATCTCAGCGTACTTTGCCCTTTACTTAGGAAAGGAGACCCAACAATCTGCGCCAACTATACAGTTTTATATCCATCGCATATAAGGTACTCTCAAGCGCAGTGTGCGAAAGATTAAAGCCGATTACAAAACACTGATTGGACCTTATCCACAATAGACCAGATTTTCGCACTACTACAAATCCTGGGGCCGAATAACAGCAAGCCACGAAACCAAATTGACACCCATCATCTCTTTGTCGATTATAAAGAAGCGTTCTATAGCCCGAGAAGGGATTGCCCATAAGCAACAATGTCTGAGTTCGGTATATGTACCTGCAAAGTTGGTAAGACTTTGCAGCATGACGTCGAACAACACATGCAGCTCCGTCAAGGTAGGAAATGACCTTTTCGAAACCTTCAATACCGAAAGAGGTTTCAGACAAGGTGAACCTTTAACTGCGATATCTTCAACATCATCATGGAGGGAGTCGTACGAAAGGCTGGTGTGCATCGCAATGGTACCATTTTCTACAAAGGTGTCCAGCTTCCTGCGTACGCCGATGATATTGATATTGTCGGCAGAATCGATAGAGATGTCACCGCTGCTTTCACAACTATCGAAAAAAAAAAATCAGCCAAAGTGGATTTAACGATAAACGAGGGCAAAACAGAGTGTATGCTGTCTTCAAGCAGAGGAGCGCGGCATCTAGACTCCCACGTTTCATCCGACTGCAATATCTTCGAAGTAGTCAAAGAGTTTATATACCTTGGCACCGCCATAAACAACAACAATTGTGCAAGCCTGGGGATGAAGCGAATAACAACAATTGCTAATAGGTGCTACTACAGGCTCAGTAATCGACTAAGTTCCAGAGCCCACTTTCGATCGACAAAACTAGCACGCTACAAGACGCTCGTTCTACCTGTGCTTCTTTATGGCGCTGAAGCATGAGTAATTTCGCAAACTGACGCAGCTGCTGTGGGGGTGTTTGAGAGAAAAGTCCTTCGTAAAATCTTCGGTCCTGTTTGAGTCGGCGATGATTATCGCATCCCAATGAACCACGAGCTGTATGAGCTCTACGAAGACATTGACGTAGTTCAGCGTATAACTGTGCAGCGACTACGCTGGCTGGGTCATGTCCATCGTATGGACGATGAAGCTCCAGCGAAAATGGTGCTCGAGGCGAGGGTCGTTCCATGCCTCCGATGGATGGACCAGACCGAGAGGGCGGGCACAAATCTAATGCTCCTGACGAAAGCTAATGATTTCGACTGAAACCCGAAAACGGGCTGTTATAGCCACCTTAGTAAGATTTCAGATAAATCTATTGGGGAATAGCGGAAATATAAGCTTCTAAAGTCAACATTTAAAATTTTAAAGCCTTTTTTTCTTATTATGAGCTGAGTTTGCATAGAAATATGTATTGTACTAAGAAAATCTACAGTTTTCAAGATACTGTATTTAAGATCAATAAAATAAATATATAAATAAATAAAAAAAAACTTTATAAATTCAAACAAATTCTAGGATTTTGGTGTCAATAGATGGAGGGTTTTTAAAAAAAAAACATTCGTACAAAAAAAAATAGAAAAAAATTCTTAAGTATTACGGATTTTTCAAGAGAAATTTTTCTTTAACGCTCATATTTCAGGTCAAAGGTAAACAATATAAAATTTATATATAATGTCCAAGCCTCATCACCCAGACGATTCATCTGATATCTCATTTACCATTCTATCTCTTACCAATATTAATATATTATTTCACCGCTCATAATTCTGGTCATAAGTCATCAATTTTAAATCGAACTTGTCTCTGCACATCTATGGTGCGGTACCTTTCGAATGGTATACGTATCAGTACCCTTTTTCAAAAATATAAATTTTCATTTTTCTTATAGCTGATGAACAGGGCTGGGATTTTGATGACCTATAAAACTGCAAAAAATTACTTTAAAAAATGATGAAGTTACCTTAAAACTGCAGAAAATAACCTAAATACTGACAAAAATTACCTAAAAACACAAGCAATTGCATAAAAAAAACAACAAATTTATCCTTAAAAATAAAACATTACTAAATTCAAATTTTTTTATACCAGCATATCCTGAGTTTTTATCTAACACTTGTTTCATTTTTCTGCATACCCTTTCGTCACTTTTCAGCCTTTCAGCTTTTTTTTATCGAAGTCTATAAACAAAGCTAATCCTTTGTCGAGAGGTAATGTTTTTGATAGAAAATTTGGATTTTGACATTTAGTACGGAAAAAAAATAAAAAAAAATTATTTAAAAATTTAAAACGTCCAAAAATTACAAAAACTCTAAAAATGCCCTTAATCTAGTAAAAATGGCCTGAAAACGAAAAACGATGAAAAATGACGAAAAAATGTTCTAAAAACTTTTCATATTTGGAATTAAGGTAACATAAATGGACGTTTTTGAAACATAAATGGCGTATTTAACGCATGAAATATCTTAGAAGTAGCAGAAAAAAGATAACATGTCATCGAAATCCTAGCCCTGGTGATGAAACATTTGAACATTTGACATTTGAACTTATAACCAAGAAATGATTAACACCAACGTTGTCTGCTCATTCAATGTAGGGTGTAACAATATTAATCATTTGCTATTGCAACAGTCAACCACATTAGGTTCATTCATTGCATTAACAATATACACATTCATTTCAATAAATGTTTCACATATAACCAAGCTCACATAACTTTACTTAGCTTTATCCTTTACCTACTGTGTAAAGAAAATTAAACAAAAACTATGCGAAGCGAATGCACGCATGCGCAGCTGCTGTAAATTAAAATGCAATGCTACAAAAAAAAAAGGTGCTGTTCAGGTGAAGGCACGAGTGACGAGGCGCAAATATTATGCAATAAATGCAAATGGTAAGACATAAAAAATAAACAACAACGAGCACACACACACACACACACACAAAGTACAGTAAGAAAAAAATCGCACAAAAACAAAACAACAACAACTACAAAAATCGAAAAGTAAGTTTAAGTGAACGCTCATAACTTTTAGTATGCGCTGTGAAAGGAAAGTTGTTTCAAAGAGCTGCATAAGCAAGATGTGGAGGTAGAGTAAGAGTTGCAAGATATAATAAAAAATAAACTGAACAGCAGGCAATCAGCGCGATTGCAGCAACATGTTTATAACATCAATTTGCAAACTTACGCCTACATTCAAAAGCGTTGCCAGATTAAAGTAGATACTTGCATGCATAACTTTTAATATATATATATTTGTAAATAAATCATAATGCGGTGCAAGGTTTCCTTTTTCTCCTCAGAACCTATGTATTCAAGGGACTTTTCGCGAACGTAGTGCTTTTACATCTTTTAAAAGAAGTGGTATCATTCATTGCAACGACTGACTCACTTCGAAGAATGTGTATTATATTAAATCAATACGCTAATGTGCCCAACACAAACAATAGCAATATCAAAACACTAGCAACAACAAAACTAGATTTGCTGTCGTAACAAAGTTCAATAAACTTGTTATAAATAAAAAACAATCATCTGCTATTCGTCCGTCCAACGCATTGGTTTGTCAACGCTTAGGACGGACAACGAAAGACTTACTTTTAATGTCGTCAACAGCGGCAACGTTGCAATCAATCGTTTGATTCAGTTGTTGCCGCGAGTAACTGACGTTCAAGTGCTGCAACAATAAAACTGCCACAACATCAACTATTACTACAACTACAACAGCAAAAAGAATATAAAATCCAACACAAGGAAGCATAAATATTTATAAATATTTCATATGCAGATTATTCAAAGGCGCAGCAGCAGCAGCAGAACGACTTAAAAATGAGCAACAGTTTGTTGTCGTCTCTGTCATCAACAGTGTCGTCACTAATATAATTGCCACTGTTGTTGTGATAGTTGTTGCTGCTCTTGTGTAGGCGTTGTTGTTGCAAAAATAACAAAAACATCGACAGCAACTGTGAAATGTGGAGAATTGATGTTGCTGTTGCTGTCATCAGATTGCTATCGATCGTTATACCAATTTTTATTGGCGGGAAAAGAATGCATTACAAATGTTATTGTAAAGCAAAGATTTATGTAAATATATGGCAATTTTGCCGATTTAATGTTTTTCTGTGTTTTTTCTTTTTTGCTCTTACATGAGCTTGTTTGATTTGAAGTGCAAAAAAATTTTAATAATAAAAACTCTTCAAAAAATTCCATTCAGAATATATTAAATTTTGCATCTCTTTTCGATTCGATTGCTGATTGTGTTGAATAGAGTTGGGTAACTCATACAGGTGGTACCTCAAATGTCCCAACACCAACATTAATTGTACCATCACCTCACAAAAATATATTGAGCCACTTCATATACAAATTTTGTGTTTTATCATTCAAGGTATTATAATTTTATGATTTCCCTTTTTAATATTTAAAATTAATAGGTATGAAATAAAAAGCATACGCATTTTTTTTAAGAAACTCATTGCATGTTTATGTAAAACGAAACGAACGCTGAACGTGGTTTGGACTACAGATTTTAGTCAACACATCATTTAAGTCCACTCAAAACTCATTTAAAGTGGGACAATGTACCACCTCATTTTTTGAAATGAGTAACTCACCTCAAATCTGTGTTGTGCCCATCTATAGTGAAATTTATTTTAACTTTACTTTTTATAACTTTTTAATTTTTATTCAAATGTTTATATTTTCAATTGATAAATTGTCGATCAAAAAATTATTTATTCATTCAGAAAATTTTCTTAAACTAAAAAGTCAATTACATATTTTGTAATTAATTTGAACGGTTAAATAAATATGAATTATAATATACATGACAACCAAAACCATCACTAGTGTAGAACAACGGTGGGCAAATGCGGCTCTTCGTTAAGTAAAGTGCGGCTCTGTTTTATTTTGATATTTCAAAATATATAATAAAAAAAATAAAAACTAGTAAGGAGCTATCTTCGACTGTGCCGAAGTTAAAATACCCCAACGGACGACTATTTTTGAAATTTCATACCTAAAGTTTATATTAATTGTTAAAGGTTTTGTGCAAAATTTGAAGCCATTAGAATAATTTTTGTGGAATTGAAAGAGATTTTACCACTTTGATGAACTTACTTTGTATGGGAGGTAGACGTGATTTTTCTTCGACTTTTACAAATTTTATTCTAAAAATGCATATTAAAGGTTAAAGCTTATGTGCAAAATTTTAAGTCATTAGATTAGTTTTTGTGAAATTGAAAGAGATTTTACCGTTTTGGGTAAGTCACTTTGTAAGGGAGGTCTTCATCCCATTTGTATACATTTAATACTCAAAATTTGAAGTCATTATATTAATTTTTGTGGATTTTAAAGAGATTTTACCATTTCAGTTAAGTCACTTTGCATGGGAGGTAGGCGTGGTTTTCATCCGATTTTTACAAATTTCATACCCAGAGTTTATATTAAATATTTAAGTCATTAAATTAGTTTTTGTGGAATTTATAGAGATTTTACCGTTTAGGGTAGGCCACTTTGTATGGGAGGTAGACATGGTTTTCATCCCATTAGTACAAATTTCATACTCAAAGTTTATAATAAATATTCAAGACGCTATGCAAAATTTAAAGTCATTATATTAATTTTTGTGGATTTAAAAGAGATTTTACCGTTTTGGTTAAGTCACTTTGTATGAGAGGTAGGCGTGGTTTTCATCCGATTTGGCTCATTTTTAGACTTGACGGATGTTATCCACATACGGACAGACGGACAGACGGACATGTCTAAATCGGCTCAGAAGATGATGCTGATCAAGAATATATATACTTTTCTATACCGGCCACGCATTTTTATCGGCGTTACAAACGGAGTGACAAAGTTAATATATCCCTTTTACGTTTTTTAAACGTGGGAGTATAAAAATATATATGGGGCATTCCACGTAAAAGAGGAAAATGAAATAAATTTTGGTTTTTCATTAGTTATTTTCAATTTAGTAAAAAGCTTTAACTCAATGTCTATACTTTATTAATCAGTGAAAAAGATTTTAAAAAAATCCCCAAAAAATCCATTTTTGGATATAAAAATTTTGTTTCATATAGAGTTGCTAAAATGTTGATTATGTTTGCAACACTGCTTTCGGCCGTTCTGTCAACTGTAGAAACCTATAGCGTGTTTTTATATAAAAATCTTAGTAAAAAAAATTTTATCTATTTGGTTTCCATATTTTTCTTCTTTGAAGAGATTCAAGTCGCATGTCCCAGTAGTCACGCAAAAATATATAAAAGTTGTTTTCCTAACCTGAAACAAGACTTTATAAATTCAATACTTCCTAGAAGTAATAATAAACTTATTTTAAGCTTCTTTTAATAGTTAAGGCATATTATGCTTTCGAGACTGTTTTAAAATTTGTCACAGTAGTCACGGTGAACGTCCTGATTTTATTTCAATGTCGTTGTGTAAAGCTGAACTTACTTCTTTAACCCAAAATGAAATAGTTAAAGCTTCTTTATATCTAACTTGAATGTTAAATGGCTGTAAAAAAATTTTTAAATCCGATATAAAGCATCTTATAAATTCGAAAATGTTTTATTGATACAAGAAGGAAATTTAAACTACCCTGATGTGTGTACTCAAGAGACAGCGAACAGGAATTGTAGTTGAACCTAAAGATATGGTTGGGCCAAGTAGAAATTTCCAAGAAATTTCCTCGGTAGATTGTTTCCGAGTACAAGATGGTTTTAAAAAAATGGGTTTCCAAGCCCCTTTTCACCGCCTACAAATAAATTAAAATGCTATATTTCAGGGCTTTGCTCGTATTAGACTAAAATTTTGAAAATCGAATAGCTTTGAAGATATAGGTCACACAGACTCGGAATTCAGTATTCGACCTCAGTTTACGCATGCAGTTTCACTGATAACATTTTATTGGCGTTGGACAAAGGGCGTGGCTCCTCCCATACAACCCAAATTAGCGATATCGAATAGCTTTGGAGTTATAGGTCGCACAGCCTTGGAATTCAGTATTCGACCACAATTAACAGGTTCCGTTTCACTGATAAAATTTAATCGGCGTTGGACAATAAGGCGTGCCACCACCCATACAACCCAAATTTGCGATATCGAATAGCTTTGGAGTTAAAGGAGTTCAGTATTCGGCCTCAATTGAGACATGCCGTTTCACTGATAATATTTGATGGGCATTAGGCAAGGGGGCGTGTCAAAATAACTAAAACAGCTTTGCGTTGGGCTATATCATTAAGAAATGGAGAAGGGGATAGTCACCTTCATACCGAAAGTATGGAAAAATACTACATGCTACAAAAGTCCTTTAGACCCTTAAGTCGGCTCTTAAAATCAAAGAAACCGTACTCTGTGCTTTTCTAGACATAGAGGGAGCCTTTGACAGAACTTCTCACGAGACTGTGAGGAAGTCACTACACAAAAAAGGTGTAAATGATATGTTCAGCAGATGAATATGCCAAATGCTTAGTACTAGAACTGCAGAAACAAAAGTGGTCACCACCACTATAAGAATTAAAACAACAAGAAGCTGCCCACAAGGTGGAGTACTATCCATTTATAACTGGTTCCAGTCTTATTTAGCTAATGGGATACAAAAAGTAAAAAAAATAATGACAGTTTCAGCAATTTAATTGATGTAAATATAGGTCTCCCCTAGTAATCTATACTTGGGCCAATATTATTTCTTGTTTATATTAATTCTATTTTTTGTCTACCATTTATTAGTAAAGTCATAGCATTTGCTGATGACATAGCATGTTTTCACTGCATAACTTCACTTGTGAATTAAGTAATGACTTAGAGCTTCTGAGACATTGGTTTAATTTTTATAAGTTAATTCTTAGTGACAAAACCAAATTAACGTATTTTAACACAAGTGGTTCTGATATTAACCAGTGTAGTTTTGTTTTTCATTGTTCTGGTTGTAAAAGGTTCTCATTTAATAATAATGTTTGTCGTTCCAATTTTTCGTCAAAACATTTAATAACTCTAATTGGAGTCCTCCGCAATGTTTTACAATCGAATGTGTTAAATCGGTTAAATATCTAGGTTTGTTCCTGGACTGGAAATTGTCATGGCTAGATCATACCGTTGCGCTGAAACGATATCTCTTAGGTGCAACTAAAAAAAACTACCATTTGAGTTTGTATTGCTCATTTAAGTTGCTAACTTGCCTGTACCATGGGATTTTCCACTCTAAACTGCAATATGGGATAACATGCTGGAGGGTTACCCATTTGAATAAAATTCAATTCGCTTAATTTGCCATAAAAAAAGGATCGATAATAGCTTTCCTTTATTTAAAAACTGAAATTTGTTGCCAATTAAACACTTGTACTACTATAAAGTACATAAAGTTTTTTCAAAAGATCTGGATATTTATTTAACAGACACTATAATTTATGACAACTATAATTTAAGGGTCAATGACCAACATTTTGATAAAATTCCGTCTCACAACTTGTCTCTCTTCTTTTACTCGTATTCATGTGCTGCTCCTAGACTTTTTAAAAACTTACCGAATCATATTTGTTGTATTCGTAATATTATTTTGTTCCTTAAAGAGGTAAAAACATGGCTGTATAAGTTTAACTTTGAAATTGTTAACACTCCAATCTCTGTGCATTATACTCTTTTATAATATAATACTATACTTATGCTTGTGATTTTTTGCTTTTAAACATTTAAATAAGTTATCTACATTTCGCCACTTGTTCATTTTGAATGTCAGAATGTAGTAGAGTTGGGTCGTTCCGGACCTGCATAGTTCACTATGTTCACTCTCGGACATAGTTCCAATTATTAAGGGGTTTCGGATGATCCGACATGTCGGACAGATAAGGCATGCTTGACGACAATTCGGATCATTCGAAAGCAAATAAGACAGTCGGATCGACATGTCGGACGAAAATCAAAAAGTTTTGATTTTTCTGCCGGTCGGACCGACTTTTTGGGAATGTGAACGCAAGTCGGTCCGACTTGCTGCATTTTTTCATTTCAATAAAAGCGTCAGCGGGTGAACACCGACGAAGCGGAAAAATATTATAGAAAATTAATATGAACAACGTTAGAAACATGGAATTATAGATAAATTAATTAAAATTAATTAAAATTTCTACAAAGTATGGAAAATTACTGGTAAATTATAAGGGCACCTAAAAATTGCTTAGCTATTATGCTGATGTGCTCTTTTTGAGAGCCTGCAATGGAATAAAGTCATCGTACATGTCGGACTGTTTGAAAGCTCAAAAAAATTTGTTCTGTTGATTTGTCGTCGGACATGTCGGATGGCAAGTCGGATCGTCCGAAACCCTCTATTCCATCTGTACGATTTAAGCATGTCCAAACAGTTCCGATTACAATAACATATTTTTAATTGAGCCACATCTCATTCGCACTTACATAACTTAATCGAATTGTTTGAGCGACGACAAGTAAGCCAATTATGCATGCGAAAGAGAGTGAAAGAAATAATAGATAAAATAAAAAATGATATATCGTCATTCCAGTTGTGTGCATTGTTCAGCATTGCTGTTTATTTTTTCTTTTAACCTATGAAACAAAACAATCACGAAATGACATTGCACATGCTTTTGTTACTTTTATTCTTATAAATAGAACTGCTGGAACTATATAGTTCCGCGAACATGCTTAAAGCTGATGAACTATTAGATGCAACTGAGTTTCGAGCTTATGAGGAACTGATTGGAAATTATTTTTGCTCGTTTTTTAGCGACTTTATAAATTTACTTCATGAACTTTATTTACTAAATGATAGAAGTTCCTTTTTTTATACAAACTAAAGAAATGTTTTTCTTTAAGTTAAAAATATTGAAATAAAAAGAATAAAAAAGCAAAAAATTCTATTCAATTGATTTAAGACTAGTCAGAGTGATGTGTTGAAAATCTAAATGGGCCTTTACACATTTTCTCCGCAGTTCAACAAGCACTTAATTCAAATAAATGCTTCAAATAGTTCTGCGGTTCAAATAAAAAAAGGAACTAGATAGTTCCGCGGACATGCTTCAAATTCCCTCTGTAGTTCAACAAGCAGACAGTCCAAATAGTCTATACAGTTCAAATAAGCAAAGGAACTAGATAGTTCCGCGGACATGTTTCCGTGAACTAGTTCCTTTCTTCAAAAGAATCGTTCCATGTCCGTTCCTTCTCTGGAACTGTTAAGCACAAGCCTAGATGTAGATGTTGCCAATCAATTATCAATTTTTCATTTTTAATTTCGTGTCTAATCTTAAGTGTATATGTACTATTGTATATAAAAAAGTTTAAAAATGGAATTGATTCCCCACTGCCGTGGAGTCTTGTTGTAGACTAACTACTATCGAAGCTAACCGAGAATAAGCTATCAAGTTTACGCAGACGACATCGCCTTATAGCGAGAGGGAAGTTCGAGGATACACTCTGTGACCTGATACAGAAAGGACTGTCAGTACCAATGGAATGGTAAAATACAGTGGGATTAAATATCAACCGAGCAAAAACTACCATAATACTTTTTACTAAGAAAAGAAGCCTGCCAAATCTCCGAACTATAAGAATGGATGGCACAGAAATTCCCTTCAAAGTAGAATTAAAGTACCTAGAACTCACACTAGACTCAAAACTTCTCTGAAGAAGACATGCAGAAATGACTATAAGCAAAGTTTCGCACGCACTCTTGGTTTGAAGGAATCGGGCGTGGAAAAGCTGGGTTTTTAATCCAACAATCCTCCGCTAGATGTATACCATGATGGTGAGACCCATTCTCACCTATGGTGCAGTAGCATGGGCTGGAGGAACCAAGCTATCCACAATGGGAAATATGCTAACAAAGGTGCAGAGGCTGGCCTGCGTATGCATCACAGAAGCCATGAGGACCTGCCCTAAAGCAGCACTAAAAGTAATTCTGCAGCTAACACCCTTACACCTTGTCATAGAGAGAGTAGCTAAGCGAACTCTGCTATGCATTGCTAAAGAGGGGACAGGTTTAGGTAAAACTATCAGCAGTAGAGAAAAAGAGGATATTGCAAATCACATAACTTACATCGATCTACCAAGAGACGCTATAGTAAAAAGGTACAACTTCGAAAAACACTTCGATACTAAGCTTAGTACCAAGAAAGAGTGGGACAGCGATATAATATCGCAAGCCAGGAAACCACATAGTATATCAAGGTACACGAATGGCTTCAAAACATTGGAAGGTGTAAGCGCTGGTGTGTTACCTGGACCGGATATACAAAGATCAGGATATAATTGTGCAGTGCAATTAAATCACTAGTTTCCTGTGAAATATCATCGAGAATAACATGGGAATCCCTAACAAAACTTAATGAACAAAAGAATACAAGGTAACGAATAAGCTGATGACTTTGCGCGACAGGGAACAGCCACAAAATTTAAAGGACCAGAACCATTTTGCGGATTGGGAAGAAGAACTAAGAAGGAAGGATGGAGCATTTCCAGATTAGAAAGAGAGTCAAGTCGAATGGGTCTGGCAGTGAATGCAGATAAGACGAAATACTTGGTGTCAACAAACAAACAGTCCCAGCGTCTTGAAACCCACGTTACGTTACGTTGACAATACCTCCTTCGAGGTTGTGAAGGACTTCGTTTATCTGGGATCCAGCATAAACTCAACCAACGAAATCAGCATTGAGATCAAACGAAGAATAACTCTTGCCAACAGGTGTTACTTTGGGCTCAGTAGGCAATTGAAAAGCAGAGCCCTCTCTCGACGAACGAAAATCATGCTCTATAAATCGCTCATCATGCTCGTCCTACTTTATGCATCACAAACCTGGATGCTGAGCAGTTCAGATGAAAAGACTTTAGGAGCATTCGAGAGAAAGATTCTTCGTAAGATCTACGAACCAATCTGCGTCAATGGCGAGTACAGAATACGGTGGAATGATGAAATGTATGAGCTGTACGCTGACATCGATATAGTCAAGCGCATTAAAATCGAGCGACTTCGCTGGCTTGGTCATATTCAGCGCATGAAAGACGATGCTCCAGTGAAGAAAACATTCGATTCGGTACCCAGCGGCGGTCAACGCAGAAGAGGACGACAGCATATTCGTTGAAAAGACCAAGTAGAGGACAACCTGACGAAGCTTGGAATTTCCAACTGGCGCCAGCAAGCGAAAGACAGAAATGGCTGGCGCAAATTCTTAGATAAGGCCAAGACCAACATACGGTTGTAGCGCCAACTAAGTAAGTAAGTTAGAAGGAAGGAGAGACACAAACTATCAATCCTTTGGAAAAACCTTCCAAAGCTAAGACAATCTAAATGGCTACTCAGAGATTTTAGCACTCGTAGAGCAAAATTGTGTATAAGCTTAGGCAAAAAAAAACCTTAGAATTTTAACGGGTTTTCTTACAGGACACTGTAAACTTAAAAATAACCTGATAAAATTGGGCATCGAATCCGATAGCAACTGCTGTTTCTGTGAAGAAGTTGAGGAGACTCCAATAAACTTACTTGCAAACTGCGATGCATAGGCTCGCAGACGTAAGGTAACTCTGGGGAACTATGAACAGTAGGGATAAAACTTTGTTTTTGAGTGCAAAATACCAGTCCAGTATCATGTGGAGAATGTTGTTCTAATAATAAAAATCAATCTTTTACGTTTATTCGGTGAAGAAAGTTTCCGCACCGAAAGCGATTTCTGAAGTGCTTTAAATTTTTATTTTTTAAAAATTATGATTTTTTTAATTATTGTACAAACATATATAGGTTTACATATGTCTTTTTTAAAGTTAATATAAGCGAAAAAGACTACGAACTGTAAGATATAAGCTGGTTTTACATAGTGGATATATGCAGCTGTGGTCAAAATAATAGCATTACTATTTTATTCACACATGTTTGTATAAACAATACTTGTCTACAAATTTCGGAGCCGGTAAACCCATTATCGTTCCTATATGTACTTTCATCGCTGGTTCGAAACCTTACATCAGTTTCCTCCTATATTGTAAAATTTTCCAGTTACAGGGTGTTTTACGTTTTTGGCAAGTGTTTAGTATTATTGATTTAGAATCTAAAGTACTCACCATAAAATAAAAAATAATATTTTGTATTTTAGAAAAAATAATCAAATTTTCCAGCAATTCATCAACCACTATCGTGTCATGTGTTGTAGCAGAACTAAAATTTTGAGATTATCAAACGAAATATCAACAAATTTTGTATCTTTTGTTTTAGCGGAGCTGTAATCGTCCAAATATAAAATGTCTGTTTTTCATATAAAAATACACTTAATCAACAGGTTTTTACTAAATTCTAAATTTTTATGACAACAGCTCTGCTAAAATAAAAGATACAAAATTTATTGATATTTCTTTGGGTAATCTGAAAATTTTAGCTACGCTTCAGCACATAATACGAAAATCGTTGATAGATTAATGGAAAAGTTGATATTTCTTCTAAAATAGAAAATATTCTTTTTTATTTTATGATTCGTAGTTTAGATTCTATATAAATAATACTAAACACTTGCAAAAAACGTAAAACACCCTGTATCTTGAAAATGTTACAATATCGGAGAAAACTCTGTATAAATTTGGAACGAGTATTGAAAGTACATCTAGGAATGATAATCGGTTTACCAGATCGAAAATTTGTAGACTAGAATTATTTATCTAAACATGTTTGAATATAAGAGCACTGCTATTATTTTGACCGCAACTGTATATCCTACAACATATTAATCGCACGCTCGGCGCATATGATGTTCCTTAATTTTAGACAGTTCTCTTACCCAATGCCTTAAGAAACATTCGTTAGCTTTCGTAAAGTTTACTTAATGCTTCAGAATCATTCTCTTTAAATCAATGGTCACCAAACCAAATTTCAAACCAGGAAGCACAAACAAAATCACAAATTAGTTTTATCTCATCTTGATAGTGTGGAAGAAGGATACAAGCCTAAGTAGCTAATATAGTTCTGGAATTCCATGTAGTATTGCTAATTGATGGAAGAGATTTAAAATTAATTTTTAAATTTAAAATTTTAGATTTATTATAGCATACAAAATATAGCGATTTGATCAATTTTTTGCATTATGGATTTTATAAGAATTTAAATAAAAAATAACTTATTTAAGACAAGAGAGATAAAGAAAAAAAAAATAAAAACAAAACTTCAACCACAGATAATATAATAGAAAGATGTGCCACCGCCATACAAGCAAGTTGCACAGTAAAATTTGAATGTGGATTTATCATAAATCCACATAAAAGCATTATGAGAGTCAGCGAGCGAACGATTTAAAGCTTCTGAGAGCGAGAGAATAAGTAAGCGACAATGTGAGCAAATGTGAGCATAATATTGAAAAGCAATAGAAATGATATGTAAAGATTTGATGCATGAAACATCTGAATAAACGATGTAGCTGCCAACAAAATGTAGCAGAATTTTATTAGGTTTTACTTAAAAAATGTAGGCAATTTTTTTACTAACTACCATACGAACATTATATAACTTAAAGTTATTATATTTTTTTGCATTATCTCTTATATTTTTGTTATATAGTTTCAAGAATATAATATCATAAAGATGACATAATCTAGGCATATTTTGTGTGTTGACTTGGTTTTTTTTTGCCGTTTTCCCACATGATATTTTTATATTATTGTAAGGGCGATTGCTTAGCCGCGAATAATGTTGTAAGCAGAGCTGTGGAGTCGGAGTCGCGGTGTTTTTGCCGGAGTCGGAGTTGCTAAAAAAACTCGCGACTCCGACTCCGAAAAAGATTTTTTCAAATATTTTCCAAAATAAAAATTCTTTCAAATTTTTTTTTCTTCAATATTTTCAATTTTCAAATATTTGCTTTTTTACAGAAGTTGACTACACCTAATCCTGTTTTTGCACGGTACATACGTTCCAGAAAATATCGTGTAAAAAAAAATCAAAACGTGAAAATAACGTGTAAAAACAGAATAAGTTTATTTCTGTCGACCGTGTTATTTCAAAATCGTGTAAAAAAAGACCGTGCAAAAACAGGATTAGGTGTATATCTTTTGTAATGAATTATTTTTTAGTTAATTTAATTCGAATTTATTGATTTTGTTGATTTTTGTTGTGTTTTTGATTGAATAAAAACGTTAAAAATGTTCGACTTTTGTGCGACTTTTCGTTTTTGAAAAAACGGCTTTTTTCCTCCTTTTTTAAAATTTTCAACAGTCACCCTGATTGTCACTTATAAACTTGTGCTTTAATTTTCTCATGATTAAGAAGAAAATGAAGCAAACTCAAAAAAATACTCAAACTTGAAATACTCAAAATTACATCCTATACCAAATATGCGATATCGGATAGCTTTATAATTATATTTCGCAAAGCGTCAGAATTCGGTATTCGACCACAATTTACAAGTAGCGTTTCCTTGATAACATGTGATGGGCGTTGGGCAAGGGGGCGTGGTACCTCCTACACCACCCAAATTTGCGATATCAAATTGCTTTGGAGTTATAGGCCGCATAGCCTCGGAATTCGGTATTCGACTACAATTTACACGTTTCTCTGATAACATTTTATGGGCGTTAGGCAAGGGGCGTGATCCCTCCCACATAACTGAAATTTTTGAAATTGAATAGCTTTGGAGTTATAGGTGGCCGCACAGCCTCGGAATTCGGTACTCGACCACAATTTACTCGTGCCGTTTCACTGATAGCATGTTATGGGCGTTTGGCAACGTGGGCGTGGGAGCAACACACAGTGTTTCAGCTAGTTATTTATACCAGCGCAAAGATTTCGTTGTTTTGTTTTGATTTATTTTTGACGTATCTTTGTTTACGTTATTTCTGTTATTTAACTCATTTCAAAGAGTTTACAGTGTTGCAAATCCTATTATAACGTAAAATTTCGGTGTAGGGATTTTTAAATTTAGCTAAAAACGCTAAGAACATTGTTTGTAAACAAAATCTTTTGTTAAATATATAATAATTTGGTTTTTAAAGTCTGAATAATTTGTTTAGTACGAACTCACCACGTCGACTTTGATGCAGGTAATTTTGAGTAGTTTTACTAAAACCGAAATACGTATATATCCGACTTGGGAAATGTTAAATAAACGGTATATCACAAATTAGTATTCAGAAAATGTCTACAAAAATCGTACAAATAATCGTATAAATAAAAGGTATAAATGTCTCATTTGTAAATATTATAAAACTTGTAAAATAAAAGAATACTTTTGAAGTAATAGCATCATAACTGGGGAAATATTTTTCAAAACTAAAAAAGTCGAAAAATTCTTCTAAAAAAAATCGAACCAACCTGGAAAAGTCTTAATGATTTTCATTATATAAAAAAAAATACTCAATCGAACAAGCAATGTCGTTTTTGTCACGCAAACTTTTTTACAAATTGTTATTAATTTGTTATTCACTTTTAAATAAAAAATACAATGAATAAAAAATTATGTTATTCACTACTATTTTATAAATAAATTAATAATAAATAAAAAAATTAATAATGACTATAAAATTAATAATGAATAACACATGAATAGGCAATGAATCAAAAAATGATATTGGACAAAAAATTAATTATTGAAAAATTTGAAATTCTTTTTGAATTGCATTCTTTGTAAATAGCATGCATATGAATAAAAAAATAGTTAATTATTCTGAATAACGAAGAAAAATAATTAAAATTAATTACTTATCAATTTTTTTAAAATTCATTGTGAATTAAAGATTTTATTTATAAACAATTTTGAATTCATTGGATGGATTTCAATGTCGTTATTCAGTTTTCCTTAAGATTCTGAATATATATGCAGATTTTACTGCTCTGGCTGAGTCAATCAAAAATAGTCAATATTAATAGCAAGCATCATGGAAATAATGCAAACAAGCAAAAACATTTGTTGCTGTCAAGCAGAGATCACAACTGCTTTTGGAATCAAGCAGCAACCAACAACAACGGAAAAAACAATTACAACATTAAATTTCACGACTCTCGCTAGCTATGAGAAACCATGCAGTGTGATCTATGATGTGAAGCATTGTGGAGTGAAGAGTGGAAGAGCATTGCAGAGAGAATGTGCATGCAAGGATTCATAGTAGAATTAGAGAAGGTATATGCATTTCGGAGAGACTGACTGCCGGAACTGTCAAAACGAAGTTGACAGCTCATACAAAATCTGAAAACGATGAGAATGCGATAAGAAAGCAAAAATAGGCAAGAATAGCAAAATGCTTGAGTTTGACAATTTTGGCTATGAGAAAAAGAGAGCAGTCAGAAATGCATATACCTTTACTAGTTCTACCATGCAAGGATTGGAAACTTTTCTCTCAAGAAAGCTTTTTCATCGCGCTCACAAAAGCTTACGTATTGATCTAAAAAATATTTGTTACTTTTTAATGTTCTTCGTGGCACATCTTTATACTAACGTATTGATCTAAAAAATATTTGTTACTTTTTAATGTTCTTCGTGGCACATCTTTATACTATATAATCTTTGCTTTCGGTGCGGAAACTTTTTTTCACGATAGAGGAAAAGTGACACCATATTTTTTGCGGTGGTATTTTTGATATTTGCAAAAATTGTAAAGAGTTATATCCCTAATGAACAGAGTCGAAAGCAAATTTCATCCCTTTAAAAACATACAAAACACTCCCAACCTAAAAACATACTGAAATTCATAAGATAACAGGGAATGAATGAAATTCTGTAATCCTCCAACCTAGATCTTTTTAGGTCGCAGTACGCATGTCCACTATATAACATTATTAACATGAAGGAAGCGTGGCTGATACGAGCCGGGTTTCAGCTAGTTTTGAATAAAAGTTTTGCTTTTTCTTATTATGGGACTTCTTCAGTGGCATAAAACCTTAAGAATGTTCGTTTTGAGAGGAATTTTAATTGACAACAACTTCGCAAAGACACTTTTGTTCCACTACGCTAACTTCACCGAAGCGAAACACAGAAAAAGCATTAAAAAAAATCATAAAAAAGTCATTAATTGCTAAGGTTTTTCGAATGGAGAAAAAACAATTTCCTCATGCTGCCACCTTTTCTAGCATTACTTTAAAAATCTTTTAAATTTAAAGTCAGATGTGACATACCTTGGTGCAACTTTACATGTGCCAACGATGTTGCTGCTGAATTTGAGGCTGCAACTGTTGCTGCTGCTGCTGTTGTTGACGATACGGACGATGCTGTAAGATTGTTGCTCCCAATAAAATGCTCAACACCCAGTGCTGCTCCTGCAGAAGATGATCCTCCCAATGATCTGCCGCTGCCACTGCCACCTCCACCGCCGCCGGCTGATGATGATGATGTTGATGAACAGCCGGATGATGATGACGATGAATGCGATGTATTGTATTGATTGTTACTGCTGTGGGCGTACAAAGCACCTCCACCATGGCCGAGAACAAGTGCTGATGAGGAGGCAGCAATGGATGAACCAACACCAACAACGCAACCAGCAAAATTGGCAACAGTGCCGAGAACACGTGCACTGCCTGCTGTTGTTTTTGCTGATGTTATTGCTGTATATGACGAGCAATTTGCATGCAATGTTGTATTACTGTTGTTGTTGTTGCTGCTTTCAAAGAACGACTTGCAGTCCTCAACGCCCGCTCCTAGTAGCTGCAGTGATTCAGACTCTGTCAAACAACTGCCGGATGCTGTCGTTTGATGGGTGGTGGCAGGTGGTGTTGGTGAATCTAATGATTCGGACTCAATTGAACCGGGGTCACTGAAACCGCCCTGTGTCGACGAATCTTCGGGGGTGTCGAAGAAGTGCAAATTAAAGTCAGAGTTTGCATCAAAACTTACCTCCGGTATTAGTTCTTCTTCGTCATCGGCGTCGCCGCCGGCACATGCAACATTCGATTTTTCAACAACAAGACTCGAACGGATTTGCGATTGATCCAAATCTATTTTGAACACATCCATTTTTCGGTGTCATCCATCATCATCATTGATGCCATTTGTTGACAGGCGTTGTCGTTATCACTGGCGTTTGCACTGCTATTGTGTGTGTTTATGATGAAAAATATGTTGTGTGTGTTGAAGTTGCTGTTGGCAGCACGTTTGTTGTAGGATTGTATTAAATTTTTACTTGAGCTGATGATGATGGTGTGTAAGCACATCATTAAGTGAGAATATTAATGCAATTGGTGAGTTCTTCCGAGCTCTTGTCTCAAAGTTTGAAGTAAGTTTTTTGTGTTGAAAATGAAATGCACAGAGTTTTCAGATTAGGTTTTTTATTGTGTCGCTTAATAAATTTAAAGTTTTGTTTTGGGCTCTGAGAGTTGGACTTGTCAATTTATAAAATTAATGATGAGAAGCTAACTTTGCATGGTTGTGGAGCGAAAATAAACTATATTTAGGTATTCAGCGGCTTTTAAAACTTGTTACTATAAAATATTTGATCGTGAAATATTCCACCATTTTTCAATGTTACCTCAATAAAGGGTAAGTAAAATAGTCGTCTGATAGTATTTTTCTTTCCAATGGATCAGATGCAAAGAATTGCTTCTTTCTTGCTTACAGAGATACAAACTTTTCAATAACTTCATCGAAATCAACGTTCTTCTCTCAAATCAATTAACCTATTCGGCTCCAAAAGATAACATTGAGAGATCTGTTAGTTTTGACTGCTCTATAGTAAGTAGACCGTTAATAATTTTTTATTAATTTAATTTTGGAAAAGCTTCTTTTGCATGAATCAGCAAATAGTAAAAAATAATTTTAAACCAAGTGTTAGATTTGACAACGACTCTTCGAATCCCCTTTCATAAATTAATTTTTAAAAATCTATTTGGGTCCAGTGTATATGTGTATATGTTTCGAAAGCAACGTTTGCTGCTTTAAGTTGCTTTTAAGCCTTGGTATTTCAATCGTTAACTCTTCTTCACTGACCTCATCATGGACTGTGACCAATTTTTGTATTAAAATCTGCAGTTCATTTTCAGAAGCAGTTAGCGAGATCGAGCCATGATTGCTTCAAATACATTTTGAATTTCTTGTATTGATTTTGTTCTGTTCCGAATGAAACCTATCCAGACACTCTCTGATTTACGATTTATATTTATACGGACCACTTCCAAAAAACCATTACTTACTTTTGGTTCCTTTTTAGTTGCATTGACTGCTTTATTCTGTATAAAGAAAATGCACACCAACGAAAAGCAAGACACGAGAAGCAATAGAATTTCGTATAGAAAAAAGTATAGCTTCTCGTGTCTTGCTTGTCGTTGGTGTGCTGCTTCGTGATATAGAATAATGCAGTAAAGCATTCATATACACTAGACCGGATCGCTTTTGTATCGGGGAAAAAATAATCAGCCGTTCGGGGGTCTCAGAAGTTAGAGGAACTCATAAAAACAATTTCTGCATACTTTTTTTCAAATCGAAGAAAATTTATCGGAGCGTTTTTGATTCTCCTGAAGGTCCTTTTTGTTAGTAAAAACATGTTTTTTGCTTGTAACTTTTTATTTTTCAAAAAACACATACCCAAATCTGCAAAAAATATAAATTCCTAACTTATACCAACATTTAGGCAGAAAGAAATTTTTTAAATTATGCTTTTTTATAACTCTTCTTGACTTCCAAACATACAAACATTTTGCTATTTTTAAAAACACATTTTGTTTAAACCTCTGTAAAAGACACATTTTCCATTGGATTTACTTAAAATTGATCTTGTTGGAAAGGAATTAAAAAAAAAAGAAAAGAAGAAAGCAACTTTAAAATCTCGTGAAAAGTACACAAACTTGGAACCACTTCAAAACAATAAAAAAATTATTTTTATAGGTCAATAAGAGTTGTCATTTCATGAGCGTTGGACAAGGGGGCGCAACAGCAACATGACGGGTTTCAGCTAGTAAGAGAAAAAACCTAATTTTTAAAATTTTTTTATGCCTAAAAGAAATTTATTTTTTTAGCAGATTTCTAAAGTCGATTACTGACGTTTAGTCATTTTGCACACACAGATTGGTTTTAACCAATATATTAAAAAAAAGTACAATTTAATTCCTTTCCAACAAGATCAATTTTAGGTAGATCCAATGAAAAATGTGTCTTTTACAGAGGTTTTAACAAAATGTGTTTTTAAAAATAGCAAAAAATTATATGTTTGGAGGTTAGTAAGAGTTATAATAAAACATATTTTAAAAATTTTCTTTATGCCTAAATGTATATATTTATATTTTTTATAAGATTTATATTTTTATAAGATTTGGATATATGTTTTTTGAAAAGCACTCACTTCAGTAAAAATGGGTATATAATCAATACCCGTAAATCTAGTGTTATATAAAAATCTTTTATCGTTTTGGTTTCGGAAGCTTAACTACACGGAAAGAAAAAATCAAGCATTCTGTGCTTGAATCAAGCAAATCGGCTATCAGTTACACTCAAGCGTAAATTTCTTAATTCAAGCATTATTATGCTATTAAGAAAAAAATAGTCAATTCAAGCAACATTTGCTTAAAACTCAAGAATATTAAGAAAAAATACTCAATTCAAGCAACATTGCAATGAGGTTTTAACTAATATATCTTTTTTTTAATTTAGTTGGAACCGTTTTTTTTTTTTTGCAAAAAGCTTCAAAAGCTCAAAAAGCTTACTTCAGTAAAAATAGGTATATAATCAATACCCGTAAATCTAGTGTTAAATAAAAATCGTCTATCATTTTGGTTTTGGAAGCTTAACTACACGGAAAGAAAAAAATCAAGCATTCTATGCTTAAATCAAGCAAATAGGCTATCAGTTTACACACAAGCGTAAATTTCTTAATTCTAGCATTATTTTGCTTTTAAGAAAACAATACTCAATTCAAGCAGCATTTGCTTAAAACTCAAGAATATTTTACCTATATTCGAGTCTAATATTTATTTGATATCAGAGATTGTAGATAATAATTATTTTTAGATTTTTAAACCAAAAAAGCATTATGAAAAAATTGTCGCACCGCCGTTTTGAAGGTACCAATAGTATCCTCTCGCATTATAGAACTTGATTTCGTATTAATTTTTGTAATTTTGATTATTACAAGAGCGCGTTTGAGAGAAATACCGTTAGTTTAAAAAATACGAAAAAATGCTGCTACAAAATTATAGCACAAAATGAGTTCAGTAAGTGTTAATAATCCGATAAAAAAACTTTTCTTTAAAAACTAAACTTGCCTCGTTAAATAAGTAAAAGCAATTAAAATTTAATTAAAATGGGACGTGGAAAATGGCTTAACAGTGCGGAAATGCAAGCTGCTTTAAATCTTCATTTAAAAACTTGAAAAATCAATGAAATCGTAAAAAAATTAAATAAAAGTCGTAAAGTGATTACAAATTTATTCAAAAATTACAAAATTATGGTAAATCCTTTAGCAGTGGATTTCCAGGAGTGGTTACACGCCGAGATTAGTGTGCCATTTTGCGGGTAGCTTCCAGAGCTGTAAAGTCTGCATTCATATTCAGAATTTTAAGTACAACTGAATAACGATATAAGAATGCATTCAATGAATGCAAAATTGATTTATACATAAAATTTTTAATTCACATTCAATTTTAAAAAAATGATTAATTAATCATTTCAATTATTCATTTTCGTTATTTAGAATAATAGATCAATTTTTTTATTCATTTGAATGCTATTCACAAAGAGTGCCATTCACAAAGAATTACAGAATTTTCAATTATTCTATTTTTATTCATTATTCATTTTTTATTCGTTATTCATTTCTTATTCTTTGTTCATTTGTTGTTCATTATTCATTTTTTATTCATTATTCATTTGTTTTTCATTATTCAATTTTTATTCATTATTCCTTTTTTATTCATTATTCATTTTTTATTCATTATTCATTTTTTATTCATTACTCATTTTTTATTCATTATTCTTTTTTTATTCATTATTCATTTTTTATTCATTATTCATTTCTTATTCATTATTCATTTTTTATTCTTTATTCATTTGTTATGCATTTTTTTGTCATTGCTTAGGACTCGGGCTGTGTTTTTTTTTTATAACAGCCCTATTCTGGCAAATTAACAAATTGTTAACCAGTAGTTTGAATATTTCTATGTGTTTGTTGTAATTTTTTTATTTCAAAACAAAATTTGAAGCTCAAAAATAAAAAATTTTGATAAAAATTGTTAACTGCTTTTCAGTTATTGACAATTTTATTAACAAATTTTGTTTTTTGAGCTTTAAATTTTGTATTGAAAACAACAAACACATAGAAATATTCAAAATACTGGTTAACAATTTATTAATTTGCCAGAATAGGGCTGTTAATTTGACGATATAGATAACAACAGCAAAAAATTTTTTATAAATATCTTAAGAAATCAAAAAAAAAAAAACATAACAGACAAATCTAAATCGTCGTGTATCTGACAAATCTAAATCTGTTAAAAAAACGCAACAAAAAAAATTTTAGGAAATTGGTGAGAGAATTCGGTGGCATTAAAAGCATGTTTCATTTGGGCCTTACTAGTTTCTAAACGTACGCTTGATCTCTGTTGTCTTAACTTATGAAGAACCAATTCCTCACACCCCGCTGGAATAAGTATATCGGTTATGACATAAAATTTAATAGTATGTAGTTGGTTACTTCGGTTATCCATTTACCACTGGGACGAAGAAGCAATTTCGGCAGTAATTCGCTGGAAATAGTCATGACTGCGTGCTTAGCTTACTCTGAATTTTATTAACACTCATCCTACCGATATTTCTTCTATACCTTCTCCTGAACCTCATCATCAAATTACTGGTAATTAACATATCCATCATTTTTATTATTAAACGCAGTTAACGGTTTATTTATTATTAAATGTATTTAATGTATTTATAATGGTATAGAATGAAAAACCATGTATAGATTCGAAAAACAATAATAGCAGGTCAGATTTACCGATTGCGGTCAACTTAGTGTTAACCTAGTTTGTGTTTGCAAGCGTACGATTCTAAGTACTGGAGTTATGTCATATTTAAGGGGGTAGTTCGGTTACTTGGATTCCTTTTTTTAAAATGTTTATTTCATGTTTCATTCAGATGAGAAACTCAATTTTTTTACATATCGATGGCTTAATATAGAAAAGGCGTTTTTCTATAGAAAACTTTTTAAATGCATATTTTAAATAAAATAGGCAACAAATTTACAATCGCAGCTTTCACAAAAAAAAAACGAGTTACGCATTTTCTATATTAAGCCATCGATATAAAAGTACAAAAAAGTATTTTGAAGTTCTCACCAGTTTTTGGTAACTTAAATTGTACATACTTTTATTAACAGATATCTTTCTGTTCCTGAAGTAAGAGAACGACGCGTTTTATATCAAGTTTTATGTTGGATTTCTTAAACCAATTTTTAAATGAAAATACTTTAACCCGATTCACCCTGAATAAATTTTTTTTAAATTTTTAGAATGACCTGTTAACGCAAATATAAAATGGTTTAAACTAAAATAAGCACATTTTAAGTGTTTGTGTTTGCGTGTCCATATGGCAACGACAGGATGTTTCGGGTTAATTGTGAGCTATTTAGATCAAATAAGTTTGAAAAAGGCAGCAACAACTCTGTATACATGTATATTAAATTTTTAAATTTTTTTCTGTTCTTATCAATATCGTCAAATTGATAAGCAATGACAAAAAAATGAATAACAAATGAATAAAGAATAAAAAATGAATAATGAATATAAAGGAATAATGAATAAAAAATGAATAATGAATAAAAAAAGAATAATGAATAAAAAATGAGTAATGACTAAAAAATTAATAATGAATAAAAAAAGAATAATGAATAAAAAATGAATAATGAATAAAAAATGAATAATGAATAAAATATGAATAATGAATAACAAATGAATAATGAATAAAAAATGAATAATGTGTAACAAATGAATAAAGAATAAAAAATGAATAACGAATAAAAAATGAATAATGAATAAAAATAGAATAATTGAAAAATCTGTAATTCTTTGTGAATGGCATTCTTTGTGAATAGCATTCAAATGAATAAAAAATTTGATTCATTATTCTGAATAACGAAAATGAATAATTGAAATGAATAATTAATTATTTTTTTTTAAATTGAGTGTGAATTAAAAATTTTATTTATAAATCAATTTTGCATTCATTGAATGCATTCTTTTTTTGTTATTCATTGGTTCATTTTTTTGTGATTTAAATCAAATTGAATGCATTCTTTTACAGCTCTGGTAGCTTCAAATTCTAACCTCACCGATAGAAAAATTGCTGAAATAGCTGGAGTGAAAACACATGTCCGCAAAATGTAGTTTGCGATAATGACTTTAAGTGGAGAAAATGATGGCGCTGCGTATTAATCACTGACGAAAAAAATTTGATCTCGACGGTCCGTATGGTATGTCTTTTTATTACCACGATTTGAGGAAGAAAAAGCGTATCCTAAGTCGTCGTCAACACGGGGGTAGGTGAGTATTGGTATGGGCTGGAATTGGCCATTGTGGAAGGACTGAAATTAAGTTTTACACTACAAAAATGAATCGCCAGAACATTATCTTTATTTAATTGATAATGAAATAGTTAATCGTGGGTCACAAATAACTAAAACTGCATTAATATTCTAACAAAAAAATGCTGCTAACATACAGCAAGAATTGTAAAAAACTTCTTTCGAGAACAGGATATTGAAATATTGGAGTAGCCCGCACGATCACCTGACCTGAACATTATTGAAAACTCTTGGTGCTACCTTGCAAGGGAAGTTTATGCCGACAATAGGAAATATAATATCATTCAGGAACTTTAAAGTAGCATAATTTCGAATTGGGAAGCGATACGGGGAAAATACATCAAAAAACTTTTTTAATCCCCACCAAATTGTGGTACTGAAGTTTTAAAAAACAAATGGAGATTCCAATCAAAATAATTACAATACAAAATAATTTTATTATAAAGATTCAAAATTGATTTCTTATAATTTCTTGCTTTTGAATAATATTGTGCTATCTTTTTGTCGTTCTAGTGAATATGTTTTTGTTTTTTTTTTTAACAACAAGTTCAGCAATTTTACTGTTTCATGTTTTCCTAACACTTGGAAGCTAGCTACTGTGGTCCCAATTGCCAAAGTCAGTAAAGCCTCCTCTATGCTAGATTTCAGACCCATTAGTTTTTTAGGCTCGTTCTCTAAAATCTGTGAATCTCTGATGTGTAAACAAATTAATGAATATATTGAGTCTTTAAAACTGCTTTCTCCGTACCAATCTGGCTTTCGTAAAGGGCATAGTTGCGCAACTGCTATGCGTAAGATTCAAGACGATATTCGCATTAATTATGACGCTGGTAATATCACAATCCTATGTCTTCTTGACTTGTCAAGGGCTTTTGACAGTGTCAATCATTTTCTGTTAGTTCGTAAACTGAGCGTTTTATTTGGGTTTAGTAATTGTGCTGCTTCTTTAATTGCAAGTTATCTTGATGATAGAATGCAAAGAGTGAGCATAGGCAGTGCTCTGGGTAAAGCTGGGGTGCCACAAGGATCTATTCTTGGACCTCTGCTGTTTAGTTTATTTATTAATGACATTTTTACTACATGTAATGATATGACGATGCACGCATATGCTGATGACATTCAGCTATATTCTTCTAACCGGATGGGACTACTTGAGGACTTATGCTGCAGACATAATGATGTCTTAAGTGCTATTTCTAAGTGGGCCTCTGAAAACGATCTTTACCTGAATGCCAATAAATCGTTTGTTCTTCCTATATCTAAGGATAAGCTGGACTTCAAGCAAATTCCGAAAGTTGGTCTCAATGGAAATCGTCTACAAATTGTTGACAAAGTAAAAAAATTTAGGATTCTATGTCAATTCAAAACTTACTTGCCTTGACCATGTGAATAACATAATAAAAAAAGGCTTTGACTAAAAAAAGGCTTGTTGTTCAACTCATTTTGCCTATAATTGCTTACTCTGAGCTAGTTTATAGTAACCTTGACTCTCAGTCTGAGCAAACAATTCTTGTTGCGCTTAACAACTTGACTAGATATATATTTGACTTAAGACGTTTTGACCATGTAACTGCTAAAAGCAAAGAAATTCTAGGATGTAGCTTGATTGGATACCTAAATGCGAGAAACTGCGTATCCGTTATACCTTTTCGAAAAACTGCGTTTCTGTGTGTCGAACTGAACCTTCAACCTTATAATACCAAGATATACTTGTTTTCAATCTAAGCGGCTCTTTTTTATCAACGCCATTAAGCTCTGGAACTCACTTCCGCCAAACATTAAAACCATAACCAGCACGAACAAATTTAAGCTTTGATAGCCTATTTAGCCTTTCATGTCCTATTTCTCTAACCTTTAATTCTTCTACCCTTTAACTTTCTTCTCCTTTCTATTCTTTAATGGTTTAATTACTGCCTTTCTTTCTTCTTTTATTTTGTTAAGTTATGATAAGCTAATATTTAGTTAAGTTGTGAAATAAACTGTAATTCTTTTATATCTCTAAATTGTTTTGTTTTACAAAATTATAATTATATTTTTAAGTTTTAAGTTTTATTTTCATCGTTTTCTGTTGACTATTAATGTTTTTAACTGTTTTACTTTAAAATACCATTTAAGATCTTACTGTTCCTTATTTAAATTATTAATTTTAATAAATCAATGGAAATCAAAAAAAAACAAGTTCGATTTTTAAATGAAATTTCGATATATTTTCAATTTGTTTTTAAATCTTATTACTTTATAATAAATGGAAATTTGTAATTTTAATTGCTTTCAATAAAATTTTAAAAAATCGAATGTGCCATCTTTTTGTCGCGGAGTGTAATTTTTTTATTCTAAAAATATTTAGTAGCAAATTATGAAATTTACAACTTCCTCCGAATATATTCTTTGAGAAAAAATAATTGAAGGACGTTAATTTTGTTCATTTGCTACAGTAGATTGACCCTCATAAGATGAAATATGCTGAGACTTATGGCATGAAAAGGATTTATTTTCAAAGGTCTTAACTGAATTGCTGTTGCTACCTGCTGATGTTCTTAAAGCAAGGTTCAAGCAAGGTTGTTTTGGTTCATTGGTTCATAGATTGCGAAAAGTAGAAAATTAACAACAGAAGAAAATTAAGAGTATTCGACAATTTTATAATATAATATATAAAAAGACTTTACAAAGTTTGTCTTTAATTCTGATTCTTCTTTGACTTCATGAAACTCAAAACAATTATATTAAAATAAATGGTTTTATTTTTATCTAATCTCTATTAAATTATTTCAAAATTTTCAACTGTTTAAATGACATACATCTATCTTTCTAAATACAGAATGGACTTGTTTTTTGGGGTCTTGAAAATATTTCCTTTCATAATGCAATGTGTTTTTTTTTAGAGCTCAAGCCGATAATTTTGATGTTGGTTATATTTTTCCCAAAGAAATACCCTGACAAATCTATCATCTCAATCGTGAAATAACCAACTTTCGAATCAATATTTTTTTTTCCAAACTAAAAGTTGTTCCAGTCCAAAATAAGCATTCAGGAGTTTTCCAATTATCACAAACTTTGGGATGCTCTTAAAGAAGATGTGATAAATTTTTTTTAATAAATATTTAAGTCGACGTCTAAGAATGTAGTTAGATTTGTGGCACTTGTACAATGTAAGCATAAAAATATTATTGATCAATTAAATTTATTTTAGGTAAAATCAATCACTTCCGTGTTACACAACACAAAAAGTCTTGCATAAAGCTACGAAATCCAGTAAAATTGATTCGTCAAGAATCTTGCAGTATATCCGAGTGTCGAAGGCGCGCGCACACACACACACACACACACAAAGAACGCGAACACTTTTACGTAACGTTTAACTGCGCGAAGATTTGCCGTTAACTCTTCTGTACTGTTAGTTTCAACAACTGTGTTCGTCTAGAAACTGTTTTTCGAAAATGGCCGTCGACTTCAAAAAAATCACTAATCCACGAAATCCCGCAAAGAAGTGCGCCGCAATCGAGTCGCGATCGTCGAGCGCCAACTTTTGCAAAGCGTTCCTGGTGCGCAACCGAAATTCAAACCAAACCGTAGAACCTTCCAACAAGAACAAGAACTCCCGGCGAGCACAAGAACACTTTAAGACTTCGACTTGGACTTTAGTTGACTTCATCATGTGCTGTTCGTTCCTCCTAGCTGGTGTTGTTGTTGTTGTTGTTGTTGTGGTTTTCTATCTTTCTAATCTATTTACAATTTTTGCAAAGAAAAATAGTACTCCGCGCAACAATTCACTGAGAACCAGCAACATGTCGCACCAGCCCACCCTCCCCGCAGTTCATCGACGAACGCACCGGGAATAGAAGAGTCAACCGAAGACACACTACTCTCTCGGGAGTTTTCCTGTTTTTGCTTTTTACTTTGCTTCATTTTGTTTTTCCCGTTTTTCTTCATTTTTCATTTCATTTCACTTCGTTGCATTATGGCGGCAGCAACAACAGCAAAAACAACAACACAACAACAACAACGGCATATCAACAACACCAACAACAGTTGCAGTAAATTCAATTTCTGTTGTTGTTGTTGTTGTTGTTGCTGTTCTAGCCTTTTCAATTTCTATTTGCAACAACGATATATAGTAGAACAACAACAACAACAAAAATAACAACAACAAATACAACAACAACCTAAATAGTCATAGTAAAGATCATATGAAGCAGAAGAAGAGTGCAAGAAGAGGGCACACAAATTCCACCAAGCCTCAAGATCAAGACTCACTCACTCACATCAACATGATTGTATGAACACAGACACACACACACACACACACACACACACACACGCCAAGTCTTTCACAGTAAACCGTTAATGGCTGCGAGTGGGTTGAGGAGGCGTTCGAGTAGCTTTGCGACAGTGCAAGTTAGTGCAAGCAAGAGAAGAAAGTGCAAAAGCAGAACGAAACAATAAAAATAGAAGCATAAAAATATACAGAATCTTTGAAGAGTTGCATGATGATGTGACAAGCAAAAAAAAAACAATTAAAATTGGAAAAACGAAGAGGTGGCGATCACTTTCGCAATGAGCTAGTTGGATTCATGTAATGTCCACAATCTTCATTTTTCTCTTACACTCTCTAGCTAATGCTATGTATGAACTATTATCAAACAGATAAAACTTTCTAGACTACCTTCTTTGCGGAAAAATACTAGAACTTCTTGTGAAGACTGCATAGATATGAATACGCAGTTTTAAAGTATGAAAAATTATGGGTTCAATAAAATCTTGCCAAGCCCATTTTAATATGATATTAGAATATACAGTGACTCACGAAAAAATAAAACACCGAAAAAGGTTAATATTTTTAGTATCTATGTTTTGGTAAAAGAAGATGAAAATAAAGAAAAAGAAACAAGGGCAAATGTTCCATTAAAATTTGTATTTAAAAAAAAATAACATTTATTGTGATCAATTTTATGGATTAAAAAAAGGACTTAGAAACTATTAGAAATTATTCTTATTTAATATATTTACAGAGATAGTTTAAAAATTATGAAATATTTGTTGAGCTTAACTCAGTAAAAAACAAGAACGTTTGAAAGCCCAGAATTGATTTTTTATACGTTAACTAGCTGATATACCCGGTGTTACTCGAGAGTCATTTATATAAACATTTTAATATACACTTTTCGATTAAATGTTTTTGTAAATTTTAAAATTTTGTTAAAACATGTTGAATTTAAGTTTGAGACCACTATAAAAATATTAGTTAAAAAATTTACCAAGCTCAAAAATGTATCCTCTTTGGTGTCATTATGTTATTTGCTGAAGGTTTACGCTGTGTGCGAAAAGAACTAAATTGAGTAACAGTTACCGACTTTTCTAAAATATTGGAATCGTGTCGGTAATGCAGTACTTATTTCTAACTTATAATATTTACCAACATACTTTTCAGCATACTTTCGGTTAGTACGCAATTGAACCGAAAAATTTGTTCAATGTAGCCAAGCTTACAACCGTGATTGGAGAATAAAAATGTCAAAATTTCGCTGTCTTTTATATGTCGGTACATTTAATTGGCGTGGAAATTTGACTTTCAACAATATTGTTCAAATAACACATTAAACATGAAAAAATAACTTTTACAGCATTCTTATTCACAGTCATCTTTTCGATGATATAGTGATATATATAGAACATTTAAAGTACCATTGCTAAAGAACTGAGTGACAACTGTGAAACAATAGTGAGAAAAATGACAAATCACAATAAAACAAATTTAACAGGAAGGGGACGGGGGTGGGGAGGCAAATATTAAGTAGATTACTACTATAAGGAAGATTTTATAATTACTCTAGACACAACAACATCATTCATAGAGATAAATGAGGACGCTGAAATTATATAGACAATTTGAAAACAAAACTTAGTTTTATTAAAAGTCTGGTATGAAAAAATAAATTTTAAGCCATAGCTTTTGATTGGAAAGAGATATCGGGGTAATTTTTTTCACATAAATTATTTTTGAGATTTGACTTTTTTGTAAAAAATATAAAAAAGCATTTTGGAAAAAATAAATTTCGCGAAAAAAATCAAAGGGGGTACCCTTGTTGGTTTGATAACAAAAACAGTAAAATAATTTTTGCGCTTAGCTGGAAGAATTTTTGCAAATAAATGCTATGTCATAGAAAGGTAGCCAGATGTGCAATTTTTAATTGATTTTATTTTTACAACAGTAACAATTTTTGAGTCATTTTTTGGAGTAAAAAGTCAATATTTTGGATCTTTTTTAACATAATCATAAAACATATATACATAACGGTACAGTTCAACGTATTTTTGTAAAGTGATTTTATTGAACTTTTGAACAAAAAAAATTTGAATGAAATATATTAATGGACAGCGGAGATATTTGCATCGAAAGACCAAACTTTGATTTTCCTGTCGTTTTTATTCTCATTCTTAGGCAACGATGTTTTATGAAAAAGTCGTTGAACTGAAAATTTCTCCAATTTCGAAGATATGTGAATGTTTTTGATGTCAAAATAACAGAAATTTTTTAAAATTAAATACACAAAAATCTTCGATACTAAAAAGTTTTATAATAACAAAATTTCCGTTAGTTGAAAAATTTCAGAGGGGGCGTGGCAAAAAATAAGTATGTAACATTTTAAGTTGGGATGCACTTAATATGTATACCTAGTTTGAGTAAAATTCGTTGAGCCGTTTAGATTTATATAAAGGTCAAACAAACAAACAAACAGAAAATGAGTTTTATTACTATAGATTTAATTTTTTTTGAAGGGTTAAAGAAAATTTTGAACGTTAGTTATTTATTTATTTATAAATATAAGTATTTAATATAAGTAAACAAAATATGCCAAGTTTTTTTAGATTGGTATCTCTAAAATGAACAAATATATTGCCAAAAAAACAAAATTCTAAATCAAATCAAAATTCAAGAGCTTTTCCCGAATTAGAAAGAAATATTTTAATTAAAAATACAGGAATGGATACAAATTTACAAAGCTTCAAAAATACATATTAATCAAATTTTTGAATACTTGCCAACTTGTAAAGCCGATTTCTTGAGACTAAGGGAGATAATTCAATTATGTGTTAAGGCATGGAAATTTCTAACATTTTTCATAAAAAACCTTACCTTACCACTTAAAATTTGCTTCAAATTTTCGAGTGAAAAACAATTTCAAAATTCATCTAAAATTGATTGTGTTTCCTGAAACTTTGCACTGTTGCTCTGTGTAATCAGCATCGAAATATTAAATGGTTTAGCTATAATAAACGTAATAAAGTTAGAATACTTTATGCTATCCAGCTCAATTATGCTTCCATAAGGTTTGCCATAGTTAGGTACTAAGTGATCATTACAACAAAGTTTACGTGTTCGTTGTGGATCAACGTTGTACGATCGCATCAGCTTAATGCTGCTGCACTAGACGTGAACGTCTTCTAGAAGAAATGGATAGATGCTGAGAAAGGTAGCAGATCATTAAGTCGTTTATCACCTCCTATGCTTGATTGTACTTTATTAATAACGATATCGTGTGCATCTTTTGCAACCAACAAAGTTGTTGTTACTCGTAGTTCGTTTGCAGCAAATACTGTGTTTTTTTATTGCTACCTATGTTGTTAGCGGTAACGAGAAGCTAAGTCCAATTAACGGTTTTTGCTCACACTTTAAGGCTTATGTTGGCTCAAATTGGCATTATAGCTGGTAAGGAAAGAAAAACTTATTAAGATATTTATGATAGTAGCCTAGGCCAGGAACATGTGAATAGCAGTGAACTATGTGAAATGTTGGAGTTTTTGTAGAAAAAATAAAAAAATTTTTGATATTGAAATGAGTTTCCGAAATATTTATATATGGGTATAAGATTAATATTTTTAACACCTGCTGATAAATAAGAACATACTATCACAAGATAGGGTGAATCACGATCTTTTTGTATCGTTGCAAATGCGTTTTGGCAAGGTTAGCTTTTTGTGAGCACACCTTTAATATTATGATGTTGCAAATGCCTTAAAACAGCTGGTTTGTTACATTTAAATTTTTTTTCATTATCCGTTTTTGAAAAGTGTTTAAAAAGTCTAATGCATGGTATAACTATACAAGGTAGTGTTAGCGATGAATGTGCTCACTTTCTTAGTGACCATTACTGTCAAACTCAGCCAGTATGCTATTTTTGTTTTTCATTGATTGCAGATTTTATATGAGTTGTCAACTTCGTTTTGACAGTTTCGGTCACAGGCTCTCCGCCCTAACACTACCTTGTCTGGTTTTACCATGGTTGACGGCAATATTTTAGGAGTAAATGAAATGGCATTTTACCTTTTAAGCGGGGTACACATTAGCGATCATCAGTGACACTGATTTTTTGGTTGAATTTTTGAGTGTCACTTAGAAGTGTTAATGCGTACCCCGCTTTAATTTTCTTTTTTAAAAGTCTCTCCATTTCTTTTCTACTTCTTTCTTTTATTATAAATTCAACTGTTTTTGCCGCTAAAAATGTAAACAACGAAAAGACCATCCAGGAAAAATAGGAAGGCTTCCATCTAAATCTGATAAAGAAACATTCCCCACCGTATCTTTTGGAAGCTTAAGGGTAGTTTTGTATTTATGTTGTTTCCAAACCGCTTCTTTAAGAATGCATGTGGAGTTTTTACATATTGTCAAGAAATGACAACAGAAAATATTAATATCTTTGTTTCCTAGCCGCTTATTGTAGAATTCGACAGTCTAATAGTGGTAGCGCGCTGGACTGTTGCTCAGGGGTTCCGGTTTCGAATTCTGGCCGGGCATTTTGATAAAAAGGAAAAGGAATGTTTCCACTTTAATTTTCAAAAGAGGGGTGAGGACTGCTTCCAATTCACTTTTGAGGACAGCGGAGAGGAATGTTTCCACATGACTTTTTAACACAGCGGGGAGGAATGTTTCCCTCTAATGACATGCTATGTAAAAAAAGCAATGGAGTGTGCAACAAAGGGGAATGCTTCCTACATTCCATGGAATGTTGCCTGGTAATATCCGGGAATGCTCACATTTCCTGGAGGGGAGCTGATCTATCTTCGGTATTCAAAAAGTATTGGTGGTGGTGTTCGATGCAAAATGAACACATTCATTTACACAAGCGTCATCTTATAGTAGTGGAATTTGCATATGCAACAGCCTTTTGATATAGCAAATGCATGACAGTTGCAAATGCATATCGATGCTTTTTGTTTTGCAAAATCAGCTAATTTTGCATTTGCAACGATGCAACAAGATCGTGAATTACCCTAGTATGTATTTAATTCTCAAATATAAGTCTAAAACATCATATTTTGTAAAATTATATTTGAGCTTTATGCCAAAAAAGTTCATGAAGTTAAACGTTGCAACAGCAAGTTTTTACAGAACAAACTAATAAGCAAACCAGACAGCAGTTTCATTGATCGCTATACCAACTCTTCAGTTGTTTTCTATTACTTCTGCAGAACACTCACTTTAACATGCTAATAGTCACATCTTTTGCTTAATCAAAGTGGAATTATATATACTTCTTACCCTTCAAAGAAGCGTTGTGCTCATTGTTTGCTCCTTTCTCACGACTCAATCCAGGCTCCAACAATTTAGTTTAATTTGTTGGTATAAAATCAAAGAAAGTTTTTGAAAGAATACGCTATTATTATATGTGTAAACATACAATTCGGGTATTCACAAGGTGTGCTATAATGTCATATTATCTTAAAATTTGGCAATGGTTTAAAAATTTTGTTGTTGGCTTTCATATAAAAAAGCTATGTTTATGTTATGTTTATGTTATGTTTATGTTATGTTTATGTTATGTTTATGTTATGTTTATGTTATGTTTATGTTATGTTTATGTTATGTTTATGTTATGTTTATGTTATGTTTATGTTATGTTTATGTTATGTTTATGTTATGTTTATGTTATGTTTATGTTATGTTTATGTTATGTTTATGTTATGTTTATGTTATGTTTATGTTATGTTTATGTTATGTTTATGTTATGTTTATGTTATGTTTATGTTATGTTTATGTTATGTTTATGTTATGTTTATGTTATGTTTATGTTATGTTTATGTTATGTTTATGTTATGTTTATGTTATGTTTATGTTATGTTTATGTTATGTTTATGTTATGTTTATGTTATGTTTATGTTATGTTTATGTTATGTTTATGTTATGTTTATGTTATGTTTATGTTATGTTTATGTTATGTTTATGTTATGTTTATGTTATGTTTATGTTATGTTTATGTTATGTTTATGTTATGTTTATGTTATGTTTATGTTATGTTTATGTTATGTTTATGTTATGTTTATGTTATGTTTATGTTATGTTTATGTTATGTTTATGTTATGTTTATGTTATGTTTATGTTATGTTTATGTTATGTTTATGTTATGTTTATGTTATGTTTATGTTATGTTTATGTTATGTTTATGTTATGTTTATGTTATGTTTATGTTATGTTTATGTTATGTTTATGTTATGTTTATGTTATGTTTATGTTATGTTTATGTTATGTTTATGTTATGTTTATGTTATGTTTATGTTATGTTTATGTTATGTTTATGTTATGTTTATGTTATGTTTATGTTATGTTTATGTTATGTTTATGTTATGTTTATGTTATGTTTATGTTATGTTTATGTTATGTTTATGTTATGTTTATGTTATGTTAATGTTATGTTTATGTTATGTTTATGTTATGTTTATGTTATGTTTATGTTATGTTTATGTTATGTTTATGTTATGTTTATGTTATGTTTATGTTATGTTTATGTTATGTTTATGTTATGTTTATGTTATGTTTATGTTATGTTTATGTTATGTTTTTGTTATGTTCATATAACGTCGAAAATATATTTTTCGACAAGCCAGCTATTATTTTATCCTTTTCGCTTTCTTTTGGAATTGCGAATATATTCGTTATTTTTATCAGCTGATTGAGAGTTCACATAACACAATAAATTATGAGGGGTTGTTCACACTAGTTGTATATTTTTATGATTTCAACTTAAGAAATATGACTTTATGATACACTCTAAATAATAACTGCAAACTTACTATCAATAGCATACTAATTTTTTGTTGAAATTCAAACTAATATGTAATTTTACTGTTTATTTTATATTGATCTTTGAGTTTTTACCATTAAACACAATTCTGAGCAAAATTAAAGAACAAATGTTGAACTTTTCTGCAATATCAATTGCAATGTTTTATATTACTACATTAATTTCAACACATGCTCATTCGAGTCGACTTCTCAGTGAGTGAAGATCACTCTTTAAAAATTTTCTGGCTTTAATTTAAAAAAAAATTTAGTAAAAATACGTTTTTCTATAGAAGGTTGTTAAGTGTTAAGTTTTTAACAGTTAAATAAAAACAACATGTTAATAAATAAATAAAGACCGTAAAAAAAAACAAAAAATGCCTGGGTTTCATTTTTCTACCTTTTTAAAATACTCATTGAGAAGAAATTCTGTCTGCAAGTGTCAGTTCTGCGTGTTGGTATTTCAAGTACCAATTTATTTGAGAATTATAATAAAAAAAAATCAAAATATGATATATCTCTGCATTACCGCAGAAACTATTAAGTTATAAGATATATTAAAATATGTTTTAATACATACATAATGTTATAAGGAATGTTTTAAAAAAAAATGTATTCTCTTGAATAACAGCAGAAATTTGTAAATACTATATTAATTGTATTAAAACTATGTAAAACTTGTTGAATTTTACAAACATAAGGATAGTAATTTTAAAATAGTTATACATATATTATAGTAACATTGAATAATTGATGTTTAATTTATATCAATATTATTTCTTTAATATTACTATATATTTTTATCAAAATTAAACACTTTTTTTGAATTTCACTATACATCAATAAACAAACAACGTGTTGGTTTAAATAAGGGTGCGTAAGTTTACTACAGTTAGGGTAGCTAACCTGTTGCCTACAACTATTGTAGTATATTTCAACAAAAACTTTTTAGAGTGTACCTTGTGAATACCCTTAATAACAAACTTGCTTTCTTAGGTCGGGTTTGCACCAGTGTTGCATAAAAAATTAAGTAAGGCATTTTTCGGTTACTATTTTGTGTTTCAGTAGATATACTTCTCAAGAAAATATACTTTTATTTTAAAAAATATAACATTACTTTAAAAATAAAAAATTTTTAAAAAAATATTGAAAGACAAAAAAATTAATTGGAACATTTTCAGTGACTACTCTGTGTCTTTATAATTTTGAAAAAATATAACTTATATATAATATTATTTTAAGAATTAAAAATAAAAATTATATATTTTAAAATATATAATTTATAAATTTAATCTAAATTATATGAAACTATAAATATATTACATAAAAAAATTTTGTAAAAATTTTTATTGATTATGTTTAGGAAAAATATTATATTATTTTGAAAATTTAATAATATTAATAAAATTAAGAAAAATTAACTATGGCATATTTTAATAACTATTTTTTTATAATTCTAAAAAACTATAATTCACTAAAATATAATTTTTTTTTATAATTATATTTGAGTTTAATGCCAAATAAGTTCATGAATAGCACAACGATCAAATCTTTGCAGAATCAGTGCTGTCGATTTTTTGAACCTTTGCTTTTGCAAAGTAGTAGAAGAACATTGCTTTGAAGGCGGCATACAGCAAAATAATTCTGTTTTGATTTAACGTAAAAAAATTATGTATTCTTAGAATTATTTAAAAATATAGCAATTATATATTTTGTTAGAACTATAAATTACAAAACAGTAACTAAAAAAATAAACAAATGTCACATGTCTGTTTGCACAACATGTAAATATTATTTTAGAACTTGCACAATTAACTAATAAAGTAATGTAATTGAATAGCATTGCTTAAGGGGGGAAACCCTAAAGAAATTTGGAATATTCGAATTTTTTTTTTTGGTATTTCGAAAATTTAATTTATTGAGGGTATAGTGGCCAAAGAAAAAATTAAAATATTTAAAATTAACGGAGTAGTCGCAAATAAAGTTCCTCAAACAATTGACGTCTTCATCTAAATAAATCTGTTTATCTTGAAACTGTTTTTTCAAAAGCTGCTAGTGCTATGACTTAAAAAGCTATGGATCGATTTGGCTGAAATTTTGTGTGGTTATTCAGAATATCTCTATCGATAGGATAAATTGTTTTAAAGATTGTGTATAAATAAACTACTTTTTGAGGATAAAAAATGTCGGATAAAAAATAATATATGAAATATGTATTAAAAAGCGTACTAAATATTTAATTTTATATTTTTTTATCATTTTATAGGCTCATCCTACCCGTGCATGTATTAGAAAAAGGAGATTTTTTTCTGATCAATAGAAATAATGTGTTAGCTGCAGCACTTTTGGACCTCGCGCCAGAGACGCCCGATGAAAAATTTCACTGAGACACCATTTTGTCAAAAATAAAAAAATATGTTTCTACTTTTCAAAATTCAAATAAAATTATGTTAAAACTTCAAAATGGTCCAATTATTTTATCGGCTTTAAAAACATTGTTCAAAAATGACAAATTTTAGAGCATCAAAAGGGTTTTTCCCCGTAAATATCTGAAGGCGGACATGAACACATTTTAAATGTTTTGTAAAAGCTAAGCGACATACCTCTAACAATATGCAATTAAAAGTTAACACGAGTATTTCAATTATACGGATTTAAGCATTAAGTTCCCTCCTTTTGTCTCTCATCCACTCGTTACATCTCCACGTCGATGTCGATTGGTTCGCTTGAAAGCATGTCCATTAAATCTATTTTACAAACTTTGGGTCATCAAAGTGAAAGGCCAAAAAACTTAAAGCACAAGCAGCCCACTAAATACTCAGCATAACAATAAAGTAATTAAACCGCCAGAGCAACCAGCAAAACAGACACTCGCGTACTCACATTAGAGCGGGATCAAGTCATGACTCAATAAGGAAACGTTAACTCTTCCTAGTTTCGCTATAATATTTTCATCAACAGCTGCCCACACATCAACCCGCAGGCAAGCCTAAGAGCGTGCAGCCACTTTCCTCGGGACTCATTGCCATGGTCGTAATTACAGAAAATGCACAACAACAACAATCATGGCAACATATTTAAAAAATCTAGGAAAATTAACGTATAGTACACAAGCATGATTGAGCAACACCAATAAAATAGTTTCCACTTTTTCCGCATATGCGGAATCGAAAAAGTTGTAGCGGAAAATGGAAAACGAAAAAAGCGCCTTCAGCAAACAGTGTACCGTTTTGTTGAAAGAAAAAAAAACCAAAACAAACAAAGAGAAAAATAAGACTTGAAAAAATAAAACTATTAGAGTAAAGATCAGTTGGCTCTCTTGTTGCATGCGTTGCAAAAGAAAATCGTGAAAAGTCAACGATCAGCAAGTCAAGGAAATGCAACAAACGAACAAAAAAAAAAAGATAAGAAAAGAAAATAAATCAAAAGAAACAGTAAAAATCACGATACGAAAGCGAATTTCTTTATGCCAATGAGATAGATACTCATACAATGCCATGCCTCCAAAAAGCAACAACACCAGCAACAACAACAACAACGCTGCTGATATAACCAACTGACGCGGCAGCCGCCACTACTAACCAAAGAAACCAGGAAGAGAAATAGTTGCTCCTACATGCCAGCCAGCAACGGGATGGGACCGGGTGTAAAAAGTTTACGATGCGATCAAAACAACAACAACAATAGCAACAACAGCACTGTTTTTGCTGTCTATAGAGTCTTAAAACGGCAAACGAAGCAGCCATAACTTTCGAATGGTGTAGGCAAGAATAGACAGTGTAACGAATGTGCAACAAGCTAGACAGACCGACAGCCAGATAAACCGACAAACAAACAATCGGCAATGGGAGAAAAAGACTTATCAACAGACAGTCGCTTTTATCAGCTTATTATACGACCCGAGTTGGAAAGTATTTTCCAAGAAAGTAGTAGTTGCTTTTTTACAAAATGTATGTGATGGGAAAACGAGCAATAGACTTGGCAGGTCTTTAATCTTATTTGAAACTTCAAACTTCCAATGGTCAAAAATTTGCGACATCAAAGACATTTTTAATATGATTGCAACCTATTTTATTATTTTTGAAAAGGAAGAAAAACTGAGAAATTGACACTGAAATCTCATCGCCTCTGTGGTGTAGTTAAAATGCGCTTGCACGGCGACCACGGCCCGGGTTCGATTCCCGCCGGTGGCATCACAAAGATTTCTGATGAAGCCTGTAGCAGGGCCGAAATTGCAATAAAATCAGCTAGTGTTGATTTCTTTTTTCATATTGAAGAAATGTTGTTGATGTGTTTTCTTTAGTAAAAATTCGTTAGAGCAATTAATTGTTCTAACCTGACCTAAAGCTCAGTAAACGATTTTAAACTATCAAACAACTAGAATTTGTATATAAAATCAAGAATGATTTAAACTATTAAACATTTAGAATTTGTATTAAAATCATAGAAAATCAGCATTTTTACTAACACTAAAACTAAATTTTTTGAACACGTTATTTTGTTATAATATAAAGGGTGATTCAATAAAAGCTTCCTACTCTGTTTTCTGAATAAAATACATAAAAATCAATATATTGATGCAAATCTGATGGGATGATAGTTCGGTTCCTACAACTCAATGCTTAAAAATTATTTCGTTCAAATGATGCCCATGACTAGCTCTTAAATGGTCCATACTGGGGGTCCAACTTTCAAATTTCGACAAAATTCGAGATCGGCTACGAATCGATTGTTCACGGTTTTCACGAACACTCTCTGCTACTGCAGCAATATTCTCAAATTCCGGGCTCTATACACTCTGGCTGAATGATGAATGTTCAATAGTGTTAGATCGGTTTGCAATTTAGTGATGGCTTGATGGTTGTTATTTTTTTTTATTTATTTCTTTTATCATCTACTGGGCTATGCCCGTGCAGATTATAAATAGTAGCTTACATACTAGCTTACATAGTAGCTTGCATACTAGGTTTGTTGGTTTGGACGCTCGTAACGGTCAAAATGATGCTGAAGAACTCTATAACATTAGGGCTATTCTCTATGTCTAGGACATGACCATTGCACAGTGCAAGAATAGGAAATATACAATACGTGCACCGCCGCAACAACAAAATACAAGTAAAAAAACCATAGAATATTTCCTATGTATGCTACACTAATACCCATGTATACGGCTATGAAGCATAGTTTATTAAATGCAATCCTGTGTTTGTAATGAGAGAGCAGCCAAACAGTAGGTGAAATGAGCGTGAAGTGCAGCTAATTATAGAGTTCTTTGAGCTGTTGATTTTACTATGCTACGCTTTTACAATAAGGAGCTCTCGATTCATTGTACAATCCGTGCTCTCATGCAATTATGCTAGGCATAGAGAATATCCCTGTTCTCTAACTGATAACTGATTTTGGTAGTAAGTTTCCACAATTAATAAACGTTGTTCAGGAGTAAGTCTATTCATGATTGAGTCGTATTGAATACTGAACACAAACGTCATATGGAGAAGCCATTTGACACATAACAGCTGTCAAAACAACCCAGTTGAAAAAGAGACCTAGTATTGGATCACCCTTTATAACCATTGCGTATTTTTAACCATATTATAGATGAAGAAATATAATAATAATGGAATACTCATCATAATCACGTAACTTAAGTCACTACTTACAAGTACAGTGGTTCTCAACTGGTAGAGCGGGACTCTACTGGGGAGCGTGAGCTATTTCCAGGGAGGGCACCAAAAAATTTCAAAACTGTGTCAAAATGAAAATTCAAATATTGTACAGAACTTTTGCAAACTTTGCAACTTATTAAGGCAAATAAGGTTCGACTCCGCTGGATGCTTCAAATCAAATATGGAACAGGCAGTTGAGGCTTCCTATGAGCTGCCGCTTTTGATTGCAAAAAATAAGAAGGCGCACACGATTGGAGAAACTTTAGTTAAGCCATCCTTACTTGCTGTGGTGAAAACATTACTTGACCAAGATAGTTATCAGAAAATATGCAAAATTTCTCTGTCAAATGATACCGTCAAACGTAAAATAGATGACATGGCAGCAAGTTGAAGGCCAGCAATACATGAAAATTTTTTTGAAAATCAAAATTTTGAAACATCGATAAATTACTTCAGAAACATCTCGAAAATATGCTGTTAAAATTGTAAAGTGAAATTCGAGGTCGTTAGAAAGTTTAAAGTTTTGAAAGTTTGAAAGCTGCAGCTGGCTTTCATCAAGCCCAAAACTTTGAGCGTGTTTTTCTCAAAACTGCATTTTTATAAATGGCGTGCATCATAACTCAAACAAATTTCAACCAATCAATTCCCAATTTTGCACACATATGCTTTATAATATTTGTAAAAATATGCTAGAGCGTGATTTTTGGTAAAATCATTTTTATCAGATTTTTTTAGTTGTCTTTTCAATAAATTTACGATTTTCTTTGTTTTTAACGCCATATCCGAAAAAAACTTTTTTCGAAAATCGGGCTCTTGCATATTCAAGAGAATTAAAGTAGATAAAAAATATGGCTTCGAATATTTTATTTTTACAAATCCAGCCTAAAAAAAATCTGTGCGAGCTGGGGTTTGAACCTCGGCTCTTTAGTTTACGGGCCACGCACTCAACCAGTAGGCTATAGTCATTTGACAATCATACAGTTCCTTATGTTCTGTAGATGTTCTACAAACAAGTCTTACGATTTCGGTTTTAAATTTTTTAAACTCTTCTAATAATTCGTACATTCTACTAATAATTCTACTAATAATTCGTACGGCCTACGAATGATAATATTTTTATAGTTATTTTTATTATATTAATAATATTAATACTATTTTTCATTCGTTAATAGTATGAAAGCATTAGTAAATACTACGAATGTATTTACTGTAATGAATGAAAGTGTTCGTACGAGAAATTTACAAATATTATTATTTATATGTACACAATCATTTGTACAATGTACTAATGCGAATAGATTTATTTTTGTTTACGAATATCATTAGTATATAAAACGAATATATTCGTAGCTACTAAATCAGGTATTAGTAACATTTTACGAATGAATTCGTAAAGAAATCACAATAAAAGTTATTTGTAATTGTACGAATATTTGTAGAATGTACGAATATTTTTTTTACTAATTTCATTCGTAGAAATTTTACTTATAAATTTTTTGAGTGCAATATTTATTCATAGTCTTTGAATTTGTGTCGATCTCACATCAAGTTTTTTGATTTCCAACTGATTTTCTGGGTGGCTCATAACCGGAGACAAATTTTTTTTATGCAAAAAAATAAGGTTTTTTCGTTAGTAATTCTTTTATGTTTAACTAAATCGATAAGGTATTATTAGAAAAAAGTAAGCTAAAAGTATTATCTTTCAATGTGATGTAATGTTTGTTTCTTTTTCATTCTGATCTTATGTTTGTTCGATATATATATTATACTATTTTATTGTGCGCAAAAGAATAACTATTTCTTATGTACTAATATATGAATAAAGCCAAATTACAAACCATGGAAAAATATTAAGCACATACATTTTTACATTCCCCTACCTATATAAACTTTCTTGAGTCGTATATTTTGTATAAGCTTTTATTTAACTTGCTTCGTTCGTATGTTCGTCAAAATTTGCAAAGCTATCCGATTAAGCGGAAATTTAGCTTGCATATGTAAGTCCGGTGACAATGCAATAGTATGATAAAATTTTTGCCACACCCACTTTTACCGCCCACAAATCAATAAAAATTCTATATCATTAAAACAACTAGGCTGATTAAGCTGAAATTTTGGTAGTAAATTTCCATCAAGTAGGGAATGGGGTTCGGGAAAAAATTTGGCCACACCCCCTTTTACTGCCCACAAGAACAAAAACGTAAGGATTTGAAAATAAAAGATGTTAATAATAAACTTTTAAGACTAAAAAGTACAAAATAAATAAAAAGTAAAAAAAAATTTTAGAAATAAGCTTTTATTTAAAACAAAACGTGAACTAAAAAGAAAAAATAAATTTAACTAACATTTTTAATATGTGTATATAGTAGGTATATTATAGATTGAGAATAACCCCTCTCTTGGTTACTTACCACCATAATAAAAGTAAGTAAGAACTCCAATAAGTAAGTTCTAATGACAAATATATGTATATTTAGAAATTATCAAAATTGAAAATACATTTAAATAAAAAAAATCTTGAGGCACCCATGTCCAAAATCGGTATCTATTACATAAAAGTATAAATATAATACATAAAGAGCATACAAAAATACTGTAAAAATTATAAATTGATATACGTCCCTAGAACTTACTTATTGGAGTACGCTTTTATTATGATGGTGAGAAACCAAGAGAGGGGTCCTTCTGAATCTATAATATACCATATGCATATATGACAAATATCACTTAAATTGATTTTTTTTTTTTTTAGTTCACGTTTTGTTTTAATTTAAAGCTAATTTTGAAAAAAAAAAATTTTATTCTTAAAACTTCAGTAATTTACACTTGAGAAATGTTTATAATTGAACCTTGGTTTCATGTATTGCTGGCCCTAAGAGAGTAGCTGATGGCAAAGATAAAAATGTGTCCCTTATTTGCCTTACAGTATGACTAAAAAACAGACATTTACAATACAGCCAACTCTTATTTTATTGTCTGACAAAGATGAATGAACAAAATACATGAAGAGTTGTTGTGGCATGAAGGCATACATGAAGGCTCTTCAAACAACATCGAAAAGTGCAGACATTTTTGCATCTCTTTGCAGTTTCATGGAAGGAAAATTCATTGCCTTGGAAAAAGTAGTTGGAATTTGTACCGATGGCGCACCTGCTATGATAGGTTCACAAAGTAAATTTGTGAAATTAGTCAAGGAAAAGAACGCAAACATAATTGCTTCACACTTCTTAATCCACCGACAATCCCTGGCTGCCAAAACTTTGCCAGAAGGAACTGGAAATCTAAGTAAGTTCGTAACTCATTTCCTGAAAGCATTCAAGATGAAGCATTAGAGCTGAAGTGTGATTCATGTGCCAAATATCAGTTTTTTCTTATAAGTTGCGAAGAGTTTTGGTTAAAATTTCGCTTATACTATCCTCTTGTTAGTGTTAAGGCATTACGTCTTTTTACGAAAAGTTGTTTATTTCGAGCAATTCTTTGTTTAAAATTTGTTTTATCATTTATTTTGAATCAGTTTTCCTCCACATATTTGTGTGAGTCAAGCTTCTAGGCTTTATTAAATATTATTACAAAATATAGGTCAAAACTTAGTGTCGAAAAGGATCTCAGGTGTGCACTTATTCAATCAAGTCCAAATATAAAAAAAGTTGAACAGATTTGTCCAGAATCACATTAACCAGCACATTTTTATACACAATTTTTTTTAAATTGTTTTCGTTCTTTTTGGCTCTCATATTTTTTATTTTGTAATTTCAGTTTTATGAATTGTTTTTAAAAAGTTTACTGAAATATGTTTTGTAAAAAACCAATGATCTTATTTTTTATAATAATTATATTTTATGTTAATGTCTTTATGTAAATTTTTATTAAATATTAGTTTTTTTTAAACAAAAACTTATTATAGAAAAAATTTTGGAAGGCTGGCAGGTTGCGAGTTTGACGTGGACATGGAAAGGGGGACGCGAGAAAAAACGATTGAGAACCACTGCATAAGCGTGTTCCAAAAAATAATTTCTTTGCTCAACCTTTTTTTGGAAGTTTATGCAAAAAAAAATTTTTTTTGGTCAAGCTTTTATGAAAGTTTAAAGAGTAAAGTTTTTTTTGAGATATTTTTCAGATTTTTCGGAAGAGGTTTCAAGTTCGCGCTAATGGGATTTTCGCTAAAAATCAGGATTTCAGAGATTTTTCCAATTCCCAGCATAAATTTGTCAATAACAGACATTTTCTAAGTCTTTGAGTCACCAATTCGAAAGATAAATGTTCGAACTTTACTTTAATGTACATAAATCAGAAGTTTTCTCAAATTTTTTTGATCATCTAGGTGTCATATATATAATTTTTTCGTAAAATTTGAGTAAATTTTTGTAAAAAACGCTTCATAACTTTTAAAAATTCCATCGAAATGAAAAAACCTAATAATGCAGTTTAAAGTATAGTAAAATTCTAAGCAATATGGTAAAATTTGGGACACCCTACCGCTTACTACCTTTATCTATAAACGGGTTTCTTAAAAACAACATTTTTCAAATTTGCTGCAGTTTAGAACTGCATCCGATCGATTTGATTTTTTGCCTTTTTTCGTACTTAATTCTCTACACACTGACCTTACAATTTTTTTTTTTTTTTTTTGTTTCATGAACATTTTTATTTTGACATATCAAAAGAAAATCATATGTATTTTTAAAGGAAATTTTGAATTTATTTTCAAAACTGCGCCATTTTATCAAAATTAAATGTTTTTTTCTATTCTGGGTCATTGTAAAAAAAATATTTCTTATTAAATGTTTTCTATATGACCTTATTATTTATTATTATGTTAATTTTCTATGATTTTAATATGAATTCTAAATGTTTGATTTTATATACAAATTCTAGTTGTTTGATAGTTTAAAATCGTTTATTGAGATTAAGATCCGGTTATAACAATTAATTGCTCTAACGACTTTTTTTTCAAAGAAACAAACACAACAACAACAACATTTTCAATATGAAAACGAAAACATCACTAGCTGATTTTATTGAAATTTCTACAGGCCCTGCTGCAGGCTGCATCAGAAATCTTTGTGATGCCACCACCGGGAATCGAACCCGGGCGTGGTCGCCGTGCCAGCGCATTTTAGCGCACTGCACCAAAGAGGCGATGAGATTTCAGTGTAAATTTCTCAGTTTTTCTCCCTTTCATACTTTTTTGAGAAATTGATACTGAAATCTCATCGCCTCTGTGGTGCAGTGCGCTAAAATGCGCTGGCACGGCGTCCACGCCTGGGTTCGATTCCCGGTGGTGGCATCACAAAGATTTCCGAAGAAGCCTGTAGCAGGGCCGAAATTGCAATAAAATCAGCTAGTGATGATTTCCTGTTCATATTGAAAATGTTGTTGTTTATGTTGTTGTTTCTTTGGAGAAAAAATTCGTTATAGCAATTAATTGTTCTAACTTGACCTAAAGCTCAATGAACGATTTCAAACTATCAAACAACTAGAATTTGCGTTTAAAATCAAGAATGATTTAAGCTATCAAACATTTAGAATTTGTATTTAAATCATAGGAAATTAACTAAATATTTCCTAGTTTAACTTTTCTAAGGCATTGTGAAGGAGGGCCGCAACCACTGCATTAGTGGATTAACTTTCTTTTCACTGGGAAGATACTCAATAACTACGAAAATATTGAATGTGTTTACTTGAAATATTTATAATAGCCTACAAAGTGTAAAACAATCACTGCAATAGTTTTCTATCAAAAGTTCCCGAAAATTGTCTTTCTTTTTTTTTCACACTTAAAAAGGGTTAATTCTGTCGTAAATAGTAGGAAAACGGATACACTCGCAATAATCGAACAATTTTTAAACGCCTCCAAGATTACCTTTTCCAATTTAGATGTAATATCAGTGCTATTTTTTTACACAAAAAAAAGGACAACTAAAAAAAATTCTTCGAAAATGGATAGTGATCCACGGTTCCCAAATACAAAAAAAATATGGAAACGACATCAGCCGTCACGCACTTCAGGCACAAGGATAAGACGACAAAGGGTACATTCAAATACGTATTTTCCTCACTCATTTTTCACAAATCTTTATTAAAAATTACAAAAGGCACAATATAAATAAATAAATAATACTCGATTGCCTACTTGCTGTTTCAGACGAGTTGAGCAAATCGTTTCATTTTGGGTTGAATCCGTAAACATCCGTAACGAGTGCAGACGTTCGTCAAAATGCTAGCGTCTCGATCCGTCTATTTTGGTTGGGCCTTCTGAAGTTTCAAAAAGTAAACGAAAGTTAAAAACCGAACGAAAGGAATGCTTAGACAAAACTTGGGCGACTTCATATATTGCTGTGTAAGTGCATGCTTTTGCTCTCAAACTTTTGTTTGCTTAAGCACAACTTGGTTGGGCCTTAAGTTAGTATCGTATATTTCAATGGGAGATAAAGAAATAAATCTGTGGTCACAAGGAAAAACGACTAAACTCAAAGTATCGTAAAAAACGATATTTTAATCGCACGAACTAAAACCCATTTTTTTAAATATATGAACCGTTACAAACAAGGAAAAAAGGGACATCTGCATACTTCCCAAAATTGGCAATAAAGTTAATAAAGTTAATTTTGAGTTTAGTCAGTTTTCTTTGTGACCACAGAAATAATGATGATATCAGTTACAATCCAATGATGATATCAGTCAAGTATTTTTTTGGCACTACTACCAATTCATCTTCCTCTAACTACACTGAAGACGTTGTTTATTTTTTGCAAGAGTTGACAACACTGGTTTCTCGCTGTCTACGATAAGTTCCTAGATTAAACCAAAGATGGAGTTCAATGACTCGGCAACGTCATGCACGACGTCTGAATGCGGATGCTCCACTGTTGTTTATACTACATACATCCATACATATTGATGCTACGTTGTGTTGCATTTACTTGATTTGATAGTAAATAAAAATGTAAACAAGAAAAAGTGTTGCCGAGATAAACCACCCACCAAAGAAGCACTGAGCTCTGAGTGATGTGATGAATATTGTCAATCCATTTTTGCTGCAGAAAAAGAACAACTTTTCAATTTATTTTTTCAACTTATATCATATTTTTTTTTTTAAATTTCGATTTTCCAAACTAAAAAGCATTTTGTTAAGCGCGCACCATATTGCTTTTATTTATTTTCGTATCATGAACTACTCCCAATGCAGCCGCATTCCAAGCATACCAATTGAGCCAATTTCAAGATTTCAGGCACATGGTTGCAATTGATATTTTATTGTTGCTGTTGTTATTTCTAGTGTCTGTTGTTGCTGTTGTTGCCTTCCCCCGATTTCGTAGCGTGCATGCATTCGCGTAGCTTGATCAAGCAATCAGCCAAGAAACTAAGGCGACTAACACGCTGAAGAAATCCCCAAGCGGACGGACACTACTTTGCTTAGTGCAAGGTTTCGCGCTTAGTTCTCGTTGTTCTGTTGACAACATCATCTTCCCGTTTTTATGTTAAACAGTTTTTTCTGTTCGACTAGTCTTCCTGACTATTTGTTTCTGTTATTTATAGCTGTGAACGATGTGTGTGTTTGTTGTTGTTTTTTGATAGGCCAGGTCCACACTGGCACGTATTGCAAATTGTTGCCATAATATTTGAGGCATCAACCAACATTCGGTTGGCATCGCTTTGGCGCAGAATAAAAAAAAAAACAAATAACCAACGGGCGAACAAAAAACAGATCATGACCCAGGAAAAGTCGTGAAATTTTTTCGAGGTTGCTGACATTCAAGAGCCTGAGGTGGTCGATTTTATGCAATGGATGGAATGATTGTTGGTGGTGGGAGACGCGGGTGTAAAGCATAAGCTGTATACTATACAAATAAAGGGAAGAACAACAATTGTGTTCAACACTTAGCGGTATAAATTTTATATAGATATTTTTGTAACAATTGAGTTTTTCTACATTGACGCTTACTTTAAATGAGGAAGTGTTTCAACATGAACTAGAACGTACCGTTTTTGCTATGTTGTAAGGTTTTGTTTTTTTTTTTTGTTTATGTGTGTAAAAATTTTAAACCTGAAATTCCTTTTATATACACACTAAAACACAAAAGCAACAAAAACGCAATAAATAAATGAGACTATTTGGATTGACCTTATAACCTATACCAGTAATTAACGAATGATGGTTAAAATAAGGTTCAAAGCACCGAAACTTTAAGTCTATCCCCGTACTCTAAAGTTTTAGTCCAATTTACCAGTTTTGCAGGTTTTAGTCCCAGAAGCGCTCCCGATCTCGAAAGTATGTTAAAAAAGAGTGGAATAAAGAGAGCATGGTAGAACTAGACAAGGTAGTGTTAGGGCTGAATGAGTTCTCTTTCTTAGTGACCATAACTGTCAAACTCAGCCATTTTGGTATTTTTGCCAATTTTTGCTTTCATATTGCATTCTCATTGGTTGCAGATTTTGTATGAAATGTCAACCTCATTTTGACAGTTTCGGTCACCAGCTCTCCACCCTAACACTACCTTGTTTAATTTTGCCATGCGAGAGAGTAAAAAATTTAACCTTTTAACGACTTGCCATTCGTATTTAAGCATCTTCAATTTCTCGTGCGCCTCGCTTTCGCTATGAGAATAAATAAGTTACAAGGACAATTGCTAGATGTTTGTAGCATTAATCATGAATTCTCTAATGGTCAATTGTATGCGGCGTGCTCACATGGCGGCACACCTCCATCTTTGTACGTGTACGCACCCGAGAATAGAACGAAAAATGTTATGTATCATTAAGCACTTCAGTGAAAAAGGGGAAGGTTGGCCGACACGTTAATCATTGCGGTTTGATTGAAACACATCAAAATTGTTATACTAAAGTTATTTCCATTATATTTAATAGTTTTGAATAAAGAATTTTAATGGACCGAATTATATGAAGCAGGCTTGTGCATTATTTTCATTACATTAACCAATTTGAGCGGAGTGAAGCTCGCCGGGTCAGCTAGAATATAATAAATATGTAGATATATTGACAAAAACGATGATATTTAACAGATTGGAGTTAAACGCATTCTTTAAATGCAAAAAACAAGATGTCCCACAACCGGTTACATGAGGTGTCCCGCAACTGGGAATGGTAGTCATTTGAAACATAAATTTCTGGAAAAATATGTTCACCATACAATTTTGCCAGAAATTTATGTTTCATCACAAAACAGAATAAAAATACTGCATAAATTATGCATAACACTTCTTTTTAAATGAATTCACTTCAATTTATCGCACTATCAAAAAATTGAAAAGTTACTACTGTGTTGATTTTTAAAATTTTTTTTAATGCTTACTACAAGCAAATAAATGCGTTTGATAATACTCAAATCCATGATATTTCCTTTCTGTCAAAAAATCCGAAGGGCGTCCCATAACCGGAGACTCTCCCTTGTCTAAATAAATATAGCCCTATATTTTAGGGCTTGAATATTTGAATATTTTCTCAAAGTTTTCTATCATTACCTGACCAAAATTAATTAAATCAAATCAAAAATTATTGTTTTTCAGTATTGTCATAAAATTCGAACACGCAGAAATAATTTTTAAATATCAGTATCTATATTCGCGTCATTCAACAAAATCCGTAACCGCAAAATAATTTCAGTAACATCGCTAGTGTAAGGCCGGATTTACAGTTCACGCTAAAGCTGAATAAGAAATAAAAAACTAAACCAACAAGTGAGATATTTTTCTGTCTTATAAAGCCAATCTTATTTTTATCTCGCTTGTTCACACAAGTTTAATTTTTTGTTTCATACTCAGCCTCAGCGCGCTCTATAAACAATGCCTAAACCAAAGCTTAAAACATATTCAAATTTTATGCAATTTCATTAAGTTTAAAGACATATTTTTGGTCAATTTACAATACACAAAAAATCTTAACCTACCCGATATTGTGTCACTAGAACCCGTTGAACTCACTGACGTATGACCGTCAGGACTTTGCGGCTCGCGAGGACTCACTGGCGTCGGCGGTGTTAAGGCGGGGGATGATATCCCTGTTGTTGTTGTTGTGATTGCAGTTAATTCATTTACTTCATGTTTTAGTTGAAAACTGAATGGAAGAGAAGCGCTTGAGAGAACATTTCTGAAAAAGATAAATTGATTTTAACATTTAACTCTGAGCTATCCACCACATGAACACAAATCATAATAAAAAGCAGTTTGATAACAAAACTAATTAATAATATTTAAGTAAAGAGGTTTAATGCATTTGTGGTGAACTGTTGCTGTTGCCACACATAATAAATTAAACTCTGACACAAGCATATACATCACATACACCCACTCATACTCACTAGAAGACACACACACCCACACACAGACCGACCGCTCTGCGTCAATAATTTATCAGGCATTTATGATGATTATCCTTCAGCTGCGACGGCAGATTAGAGTCAGAGAGAAGAAGCAATGCAATAAGGACTCGTAAAGCTTCCACTGAGTGCTATTAAGCACAGTGCTTGACTTTTTTATTTATTTTTACGCAGTTACACAGAGAGAAAAAGCCAAGTATTTTATGTTAAAACCAAGCAAAAAACTTATGGGAGCTCACCTTTGCATAAAATTCTCAATTCATGCATTATTTTTCTTGTTTCGATAGAATATAAAAAGTATGTTATTAAGAAACAACTGAATTGTCAAAAAAATATTTTCTTAGAATTTCAGTAGGCAGTTCAATGAGTTTCTAGAAACACACATAGATGGCGTTAGTACGTCCGCCATTTTATTTTTCTAAAAAAGGTACTACTTTCTTATGAACACCTGTAAAGTGTCATGTGTTTGTAGATATTTACAGCTGTAAAGTAGACGTGCTACAGTGTTTTTTCCTAAATGGAAATATCAAGTATCGTGCAGTAAATGAATTTTTATTTTTGAAAGATGTACAACGAAAAGAAATGCATGAATAATTATTTGAAGTGCATAAGGACTTAACACTAGGGATGGCCAAAACCGTCAGTTTTTAAGAGTGATCGGTTTTTTTTTAAAAACCGCTGTATTTTCGGTGTTTTATTGGAAGGATAAATACCGTAACACCGGTGGAAAATGTCAAAAACCGACAACGAGAATTTATCAACCAGCAACATTGGCAAAAAGGCGGCGATGATGAAAGAACATTGCAATCTTGCAAAAAATATACCAAAATAAGAAATTTTAAACGTTAATGAAGAGTGAAGCTCACAAGCTCCTGCTTTCCTGATGTTTGGAACGCAGCAAAAATTGTTCCCATAGCTAAAAAATCCAACGCTCATGAACCATCTGATTTTCGTCCTGTAAGTCTACTTTCACCTCTATCAAAAGTAGTTGAGTCTCTCATGGCTGCACAAATCTCGGAGCACATAAAAAAATATGACTTTATGACTCCACTTCAGTCTGGTTTTAGACCAGGCCACAGCTGCGCTACAGCTATGCTAAAAATTCTCGATGACATTAGAATTACATATGATTTGGGTCACATTAATCTTCTTTGCCTGCTAGATTTTTCTAAGGCTTTTGACTCTGTTGACCATTCTATATTGTGCCAAAAACTTGAAGATAATTTTAAGTTTTCCAGCATGGCAGTCCGTCTGTTATATAGTTACTTAGTTGGAAGAACTCAAAGAGTGAGGGTGGGTAATAGTCTGTCCGCTTTTCGTAATTTAAATTGTAGGGTTCCTCAAGGCTCTGTACTTGGTCCGCTTTTATTCTCTATGTTTATTAATTATATTTTTAGCAAATGCAGGCATGTTACAATACATGCATATGCTGATGATCTGCAGCTGTACTTGTCTAGACCTCTTAACCTTGTTGATGACTTATGTATTAAAATGAATGATGACTTAAATAAAATTTCAGAATGGGCTCAAACTAATAAGCTCAAGCTCAACCCCCAGAAATCATATGTCTTACCGATTTTTAAATCTAAGGTCTCGTTCGATAATATACCTGCCATTTATCTAAATAGTGTTCAACTAAATTTTGTTGACAAGATAAAAAATCTTGGTTACCACATTGACTCTTCACTCTCTTGCGAAAACCATATCAATACTGTTGTATGTAAGATTTACTATGTGTTGCGGAACTTGAGGTGGACTGCGTCATTTGTTCCTCTTGAAACTAGAAAGAAGTTAGTCCAACAGCTCATAGTGCCAATCATCTCCTACTCAGATGTCGTGTACAGTAAACTTGATTCCAGGTCCAGGATGAAGCTGGAGCTGGCATTTAATAATGCTGTGAGGTACGTTTATGGCCTTAGAAAATGTGATCACATCAGTCACTTGAGCAATAAAATTCTGGGCTGTAATATTTTGAGTTATTTAAATGCTAGAAACTGTATTTTTTTACACAATTTAATATATTCACAAACACCTAATTACTTATTTGTGAAACTCCAATTCTGCAGATCTAATAGAAATTTCAACCTTAAAATACCAGTTTATAATTATTTGAATTCCAATAGATTATTTTTTGTGAACGCCATCAGATTGTGGAATACGTTGCCTTATGGAATCAAAATAATTCGAAATAAACATATCTTTAAGCATGAAATTCTCAAATTCTTTTCTTAAATCTCTTGTCTATCACTTTTAATCTAAATAAAATATAATTAGCAGCTAAGTCTATATTTTATTCATTTATAATACATTGTTAAGTTAGCTTTAATTTTCATTCATGGTATTAAAAACTGTTGTTATCATGTCATACTTAGTGCATTTATAAGACTCTGTCTTACATGTCGACATTGTTCCTTTAAATAAATAAAATAAAAAATGAAGCGATATTTTAAAAAATTTTAGGATGGCTTAGCAGAGTGTAACCTCTGCTTAAAAAGGTTTAAAATAATAGGTAGCACTTCAATGTTGCGCCAACATCTACAAAACGGTCACTCGGTGTGACGGTTAGCGAATACTTGGCAATATGTTTATATTAAGTTGCATCATGACAAACATGTTTGTGCAAACATGCTGGCACGCGATATTTTTCTTACCCACTCCTGGCAATTTTTTGGCAATCTTTAACTCCAAAGCTGTTCTACCGGTTCGATACTAATTTCTCTCACGGTACCGTTCTAGCTCAGCTTATGATTTCTCTACCTTAAATTAGTATACCGAACTTGAGATCAGTCATTTAAAGAAAAGTCAAGCTGCAAGAAGCACTGTGAAGCAATTTATAAAGGTTTATAACAAGTGATTTTTTTTGCTTATAACATTGGTACAATGCCACATTTGGCTACAGTTAATTAATACAGAAATTTACCGACTTTCCGATTACGTTTAAAGGATTTGGTGAATCTTACCGCATTTAAAATAGTTAAAGACATTTAGTTCAATGCAAAGTTTTTTCCTATGAAATAGAATCGATCATCCAACACATGGTTGAAGCGCCTGTGACCTCGATCACAGAGGCCCCACTTACTCCAGCTTTAAGCTCTGTGCACCATTCCCTTAAACCTCTTATTTAACCACCACTGCGTCCAAAGAAAAACGCAAGGGTTTTCGGATAAACATACAATCAATATTCATCGGGCGCAAGTACATTTTTTTTGTGTGAAGGTCAACTTAAGGTTGACCAGAAACCCAAGGTTGACCAAAGACCCACGAAGCTTCATTATTTTTCATTGAAAACATACAAAAAAAAATTAATAATCAATTTATCTAAAGCTAAAAATTGCATTAATACGAAACTAAGCTTAAAATCTAGTTTGTATTAAAACTAAATAACAAATTTAGCATATACTTAAAATAACCTAAAATTAGTCCAACAATTAAAAAATTAATTGCAGTTTCAATAATACTTTCAATAATACTTTTAATATTACTGAAGCTACTTAAGCTGCTTAATTTACTACATAGTTTCTTTAAACTTACTTAACTTAAAACTAAAACTTACTTGCTATCTTAAGCAAACCTTTTAATTAAACTAAATTAAAAAGAAAAAATACCTTATGAAATAATACGTAAAATAATTGTAAGCTTAGTTTACTTTTAAAAGGCTTAAAATTGCGGTGAAAGAAAACACAACTTTAAATATTTAAATAATAATATTTTTTTTTATCATGACTAAAATTCATCATAAATTTGGCAGTAAATTTCTAATTCGTTCATGGTGCTATAAAAGAAGTTTAACGTCAACCAAAATTATGGATTTGAATTACTTAAAACTAAAATTTTATTTTAATTTAATATTCTTAATCTATAATAAATTATTTTGTTTCTGAAAATTAAAATTAAACCTTAAAAAGTGGAGTAAACTATTTCTGCTAACATGATCAGCATATCTTACTCAGGCACACATTAAATCACTAAACAATTCTACTACTAAAACATAAACTACCTTTTTACCACAACAACAACTCTAGTGATCGCCGCTGAGCTCAATGACGCACTGCTGCAGTTACCATGTAAGTTCTTAAAAAAAAAGAAAAAAAAAACTAGGTCAAATAAGGCAGGGTTGCCACACATTTTCAAATGTTAATTTACTAAATTTTTCTTCTTTAAAGTTACTTACGCTATAATGTAAAATTGAATAAATAAATTTAATGCGTGTTAAATTATAAAATGTTTTGATTTCTTTTAAAATAGGTGCCTGTTGACCAAGTCCAAAATTATCGTTGGGTTAACTTAATACAATTTTTTTTGGGAATTATTTTATTAACAAGGTTGGGTTACAGGGCATGGAGGATCATAACATCTGATCCCCTGTATCTCAGTTAGGCCGATGTCACCGAAACAAATTAAAAAAGGGAAAAGCTATTTCTCTCTCTCACTCTCTAATTTTTTTTGCTGTTTGTTCACTGTCCATCTGTCTTCGTCTACCTTTCTCTTCAGTCTTTTGGTATTAGTTTCTTTCTCTAACAACGTAAATTTCTTCTTCTGTGGTTTCTCAAGTTTTGTTCAGCCAAAAACCCCTTCCCATCCGACGAGTTCTAGCCGAACCGCCAGTACGTGCTGACTTCTGAAACAAGCTTGACGTATTGTTGGTGCAGTGCAACGATTCCCTAAAGGAACCATTACATCGGTGAAGATGCAAAAAAGGTTTTCCTATAAACTGGTGTTTTCTTCAGTTTTTAGTTTCGGTGCAAAACCGAAATTACAAAACCGATTATCCGAAAAGGCGGTTTTTTTTTAAAAAAGTGGGCATCCCTACTTAACACCTTCACTTGCAACAGTGTACAACTGGGTTGCTGTGTTTAAATGTGGTCGTAAAAGTCTTGAAGGACGTCATAAAACTGCATCAACACCAGAAATTATAACAAAAATACAGGAAATGGTCTTGGAAGATCATCAATTGACTGGGAGAGATTTAAAAGCAACCGTAGACATCTCAATAGGCAGTGTGAGCCATATTTTAAGTGAATTTTTGGGTTTCAAAAAGGTGTGTGCACAATGCTTGCCGCATTCGCTAACAAATTAAATCAAAAACACTTTAAAATGAGACCTTCCCAGCAACATTTGGAGAGTTAAAAAAGATTTTATACGGCGATGGGTCTGCCATCATGATCCTGAATCAAAACAAGAATTCGGTTCCTAACCGAAAAAATCTGCAAAGAAGGTTATAGCATCAATTTTTTGGGATACAAAAGGGATTGTATTGGTAGATCATCTCCAAACTAGAAAAACGATTAATTCTGAAATTTATTTCAACCTTTTGGATCAGCTCGACGCACAGATTCGTGAAAAAGACCCGGTGTGCAGAAATTAATTTTTTTCACCTGCTCACAAAAGTCAAAAAACCATCGCTAAATTAAGTAAATTAAAGTACGAATTGTTGGAGAATCCACCCTTCCTCTGACTTCTGGCTGTTCTCACATCCCAAAAAGTACATGTGCGTAAAACGATTTTCATCAAGCGAAGCGGTGATAGCATTGAGAGATGGGTTTTTTGGAGACCTTTCGAAAGGCCACTACAGCGATGGGATCTATTAACTAGAGGACCATTGGAACAAGTGTATTGAGCTTCGGGTAGAATATACTGAATAATAAAAAGCATTTGAAACCATAAAATTAAGTTTTGTATTGCTATTCTTGAAACTTATTCAACAACCTGTTTTTTGAAATGATAAAAAATTTTTACTTTAAAATTATTTTTTATATTTTCTTAAGATGATGAGAAAAGAGTAAGAGTTCCTCTCAATGGCCAGCTTCACTAATATTTTGATCATTTATTATTTCTTCAAAAAATCATATATATGACAAATTTTGAAAACTTTAATTTCATATGTGATATTTTGCAGTTTCAGTGTCTGAGTGGAAGGTGCCATACCACGTTGACCAATTCCACAAATATCTTGTGCAATGTTGACTTCTTATACAAGAGAAACACCTTCATACTCCTCTTCATATTACAAATACGCAGTAAAAAATTTGAGGGTAAATTTTGTCTTTTTTATAACATTTGTGTGGTATAAACTTTTTTTATTCCAAATAATTTATAAATTTTACACCACTCAATACTATAAAAATAATTAAACAAATATAATTCAAAAATTTCATATGGATATTATGTGTTAATCAAAATATATTCTTGTTCGAAAGAAAAAAATTCAACGAAATCGGGAAATTTAAAAATATAGTGATTTCGATTGGTCTGACGAGAAAAATGGTCTGAAAAAATTAATAATATTCGATGGTATAGCTTTTAAAACATTTTTGGTTTGGATTTATATGTATACAAAATAGTACAAAATTTATGCTCATATTTTTTACTGTGTAGTTTTCAAAGAAAGGTTGAAGAAAGAAATTGGAGAGTTAATGGTCATGGTCATATTTTAAGGGATTTTAGTGGCTTGAATTTGAATAAGTTCAGAAAAAATTTAATTTCCAAAAATTGATATTTTGCTTTACCATGCACTCCTGAATATTATTTTATAAACTTTGATATAAAAAGTAAAAAATTTTGAATGCAATGGTATTTTTTAAGTTCATTTTTTTTTTTTTTGTTGTAGCGAAGTTCTTTTAAGCGGCTTGCTGGTGGTATGATTTGGTAGAAACCGTCACGTAACAGTGAGATTGCTATGTGTGTATGCGTGCGAGTATCAAACAGCCCAAGTCCAAGGCATCGTGCACGAAAATTTCATGATGATTTCTTAAATAAACTTTCTGCATGAGATACATTTGTCGATAATTCTTTTACAAATATGTCTTGTTTTCGTTCATCGAAAACAGAAAGTTTTCAAACAATGAACGAATTTGGAACTTTTATATGAGCTTTTCGTCAATGAAATATATAACCGAATCAGCGTGTTTCGTCAACGATGAAGAAAAATCGTGCATGAATCATTAAAGATTTCTTTAAGACATAGGCTACTGGGAGACTACAAACCACCCTGGAAATTTAAGTTCGAAGTGTAAGGTTGTGAACAGTGAGTGAAGTACTCATATACTATACCATATATTCAACCATCATCAGTTGCAAAACAAGCCCTGCTATATGTCTGCCGGCAACATTCATTGGAAGTTCAGCAGACATACTCACTTCCATACCCGCTTATATCTTTTTTCTATAGGCATGTCCTAGGATGGCATGTCTGCTTAATGGACTGCCGTAGCAGCAATGCTGCATGCATCTCACGGCATTAATGCTGCATTCATCTCTCGGTATTAATTCTGCACTCATACCATGAGATACATGCTGCATTGCTGCTACGGCAGTTCATTTGGCAGACATGCCGTTCTTGGGCATGCCTATAGAAAAAAGATATAAGCGGGCATGGAGGTGAGCATGTCTGCTGAACTTCCAACGCATATTGCCAGCAGACATATAGCAGGGCTTTTTTTGCAACTGATGATGGTTGAATATATGGTATAGTATATGAGTACTTCACTCACTGTTCACAACCTTACACTTCGAACTTAAATTTTCAAATGAGAACATCTATAGAAAACTTTACGTTCGCAACTCTAGAAATCAAATTTAACGTTAGCTTGTTCATCAACTGAAATTCAGTCGACCTTTGTAGTCTAGTGGAGAGTGCGCTAGACTGTCAACCCAGAGGTCCCTGGATCGAATCCGGGTTCGGGCATGGTTCTTTTCACTTTCTTTGTTCTTTCCTACATTTAAGAATTATGGAAAACTAAAAATTCACAACTAAATGTGGAATTAAAGGACAGGACCAAATAAGGGCTGGAAAAGCTTGCCGAGGTTAAGGCATAACACTAGCCTCGGTTAAAAGCAATTCAAATTGTCTTTCACGGTTGTTTCGCCTAATCAATAATTCACGTATGGTTCCAATCAATTAATCTAAACAGTCTATCCCTTTCCTTCCAGGTCAAAAACCAAACCTTGTTTGTATAAGGCACATGCCTTGGTTCTTTGATCTTTAAAAAATTAATAATTATTTTGCATTGCCACACATGTTATATACCATAAATACCTAAAAAAAGTATTTGAAGAGTACAACAACAACGATATGAAATTACCAACAAAGAATAGCTCACGAAAATAACAACAATTAGACAACAGATCAAGAAGACAGAGGGGGCAGGCATGAATCTTGGGAGGGGGAAAATTTTTTGTTTTTTCATTTAAATAAAAAAAAATAGTTTTTTTAATGTGTGAAATGAATGCATATATACATGGATATGTAGATCTTTTTACACATGAGATTAATACATAAAAAATAATATGAAAATTAATTCAGGACTTTGTAATAAAATTAAGATAAAAATACAAGATTTATTTAAAGTCCTACAAATATAGGAAAGAGTAGCGAAATGGGCTAACATATGTATAAGACATTTTTTAAGTAAAACAATTAAAAAAATTAAATTAACCCGCATCCGCCGTTTGCATAAAATTGATGCAAATTTTTTATTCCATTTATATATTGTTATTTTATTTATTTATATATTAACATGCATGTTTTGATGTAAATCTTTTGCTTCTTTAAATTTTTGCTAGAATTAAGATTTGAAGTTTGTTTTATTTTAAAATTAATAACCATTCAACATGCTTTAAATAAAATGTAAAAATTAAAAGCATTTCAATGAATTATATATTCTTTTTGTATCTGCATCAAATTAGTGCACAACGTGCTTTTCATTTCTAGAAAGTTCCTATGGATGCGGGCTAAAAAATTATTAAAATTCAAATCTTATTTTTTGGTAGCAAATGTTGGCGACCCAGTAGAAATTTGAAAAGTAAATTCAAGTCATGAATAAGGTGAATGTGTATATTTTTTGTCATTTTAAACTAAACTAATTTTAAAGCAATAAACAAATGTATGAGCAAAATGAATATTAATCATTCATTTAAAGTTTTTCACTGTCTGATTTGGCCAGGGGGGAAAACGGTTGCAGGAGGAGGGAAATGTCCCCCTTTTCCCCCGGCTACAGGCCTGGATCGCGCACAAATTCAAATTGTTGAAAACATAAATTGGATTCGGCTAATAACAACAATAATGCAAATATTGAAGTTTTTGTGCCTTAAAATTAACTGGAATTTTAGAATTCCGTTTTTAGAAATGCTAGAATTTTAAAAAAGTTTTTGAGACTAGGGTTGACCCTAAAAATGTTGTTTTTTATATTCTTTGTATATGTGTTAGAATTATAAGAGGTCACTGATTTCGAACCTGATGTCAGAACGTCAGGAAAGTTTTTCGACACTAGGGTGGACCCCCAAAAATGTGTTGTTTTGTTTTATACTCTTTAGATATGAGCTAGCAATAAAAGAAGCCGTTGATTTTGAACCTGCTGCTAAAATTTCAAAAAGTTTTTGACACTAGGGTGGACCCTGAATATGTGTTTTTTGTTTTATACTCTTTGTATATGTGCTGGAAGTATTAAGGGGTCGCTGACTTCGAACCTGATGTAAGAATTTTTAAAAAAATTTTGACACTTGGGTGGGCCCTAAAAATGAGTTTTTTGTTATATACTTTTCGCAGATGCGCTGGTCGCTGATTTCGAATCTTATATTAGGATTTCAAACAGTTTTTTGACGCTAGGGTGGACCCTAAAAATGTGTTTTTGTTTTATAGGTACTCTTTGTAGATGCGCTGGTCGCTGATTGCGAATCTGCTTTATAATGATGTAAGAATTTTAAAAAGTTTTTGACACCCTTGCGTCAAAAAAATGTGTATTTCTGTTTTATACTCTTTGCGGATGTGCTGGCAGTAAGAATTGGTGGCTGATTTCGAATATTGTATTAGAATTTGAAAAATTATTTGAACCTAGGGTGGACCCTAAAAATGTGTTTTTTTCTTCATACTCTTTGTGGATGTGCTGGCACCATTAAGGGGTCGCTGATTTAGAATCTTATGTTAGAATTTATAAAAATTTTTACACTAGGGTTGACCCTAAAAATGTGCATTAATTTTATACTCTTGGTAGATGTGCTGGTCGCTGATTTCGAATCTGATGTCTGAATTTCAAAAAGTGGTTGACACTAGGGTGAACCCTAAAAATGTGTTTTTTTTATACTCTTGAGAAGGTTCAGTTTTAATCAAGGAATTCGATCAATGCTCAACGTTTTGTTGCGTCATGAAACAAACATCGCTGGCTATGACAACTGCCTATTTTCATATCTCATAAAAATTTTACATCTTAATTTTCAATAAATAAGTATTTTTTTCCTAAAATATTATATAAAACTTTTTGATTTGATTGTTCGTTTGTATTATTTGGCTTGAAAAATTTTTATAAAATACAAAATAATAAAAAAAAAATAAAAACATACAAATTTTATTTCGAATTACATCCGGAGTTGCAGTAAAAGCGTAAGAAACTTTGTTCCTGACGGGAGACGGTCCCCCGACCGCACCATTTTTTTAATTATTACTTCTTAAATAAAAACGGTTAACAAATTAAAGAAGAGCTATTATCAAAAACGGATATTAACGGAAATATCATAAAAACCGGTTAACCGGATACAAAAAATGTCGGCGTATTATAAAACCCTAATAATAATTATTTTCTTAAAAATGCTTTTTAATGCTTGATTGAAGTCAATTAGAATTGCTTTGACCATATATTTGAATTAAGCAAAATAATTTCTCAATATGAAATAAGCAATTTTTTTCTCTCCGTGTAGTGTGTAAATCTATTCAACTAAACTATTTATCTTTTTATGCTACATATTTTCTATCTTGAGCTTATATGTTAACGGTTGATTGCTTTTGGCATTGAGTGGACACAAGTCAAATGCTTCCCACAAAAGCGACAACAACAGCAACAACAATAGCCACGACATCAATTGGAGTAGAATGAACTTTAACAAAGTCAAAGCCAGCGTGTCTTGGAACGATCGATCGATCGGTCGTTCCTTCGATGCTTCCTCGCACAAACCACGCTGTCAACATTGTGCCAGCTTGTTAGAAACAATTGATTGCATTGCGTTGTATGACAGTAACAACAGCAACAACAACAACAACTGCAGCAACGGCTTGTCACTCCACATCCTCCAACTGTATGGCAAGCAGTTGAGTGCATCAACATCAACTGCCGCGAACTATTCTGCATATCAGCGCATGCCAATCTCAATTAATGGAATAACGTATCTTATAGATTAAAAAATGATTGGCATTAGCAATAATTTTTGTTGCAGCAACAGGAATTTATTGAATGTCATGTCGACTAGTTGAGGGTTGTAGGTAGTAGTGTATAGCACTTAAAGGGTTAAAAATGCTGTAGGCGACTTTAAAAAAGACAATGATTGAATGATCCTTTTAGTCCATATTTAATGCATATGTGTTTATTTTTTTTTTTGTTTTTTGCTATCTCGCTTTATTTTTGGAAATCTTCAGTCACCAATACATTATGCCTTATAACCCAAAAACAGCAGCATTAAAATCGATATCCTGCTTCTGTTCTTTTCGTAGCCTACATTTATGCTATTTTATTGGGTCGGTTACCAGGATGCTTTACTCTTGGAGAAACTTTTAAATATTTAACTTTTTGCTTTATTTTTTATTTATGTTTTTGTTGTATATTGTTTTGCCCTCTTTTACACTCAACACAAGTGCTGCTTCAGCATTGTTCAAATATGCGATATTTTGTTAACAGCAACAACAACAACAGCAACAATGAAATTCATGTGAATATCTAGCTGCTTTTATGTTTGTGTTAAAGTGTCAGAGAAAAGGATTTACTACTTCGTTAGTTCGGTGTACGCGTGTGTGTGTGTATGTGTGACTGTGTTTATGTTTGTGCTACTTTAGCATAAATATTTATACAATAACGTTGACATGAATTTGTAATCCTGTGAGCTTTGAAAGCTTGGCAACGGAAGTGCGACTTTATAGCAAGCCGGCTTCGTAGAGAAGCAGTTAATAAAACAAAGCCTTAACTTAAAATATTTTCCACACATAAAGACTCTCATTCATGCTGTGAAAATCTATTTTAACTCTAGAAAATTCCATAAAAGCCTTTGAGAAACAAATAGAAAACAAACAAAGTTACGCGTAAACAGAAACGGCGCAGAGCCTCATAATTAAATACTTTCTAGCATAAGACTTAAAAATAAATGCACGCTTTAAGCGTCACCTTCCTTCTTCGGTCACGAAGAACTTCTACTTGCAGCTCAAGTAAATCTTTGCATAAAACTTAGAAAAAAAGGGCACCCTTTTTCTAGAGCAGAAATTTAAAATTCTACGAGTTGAAAGATGTTGGAAAATAATTGAAATTTTTTAACATTTTCCTACAGTTTTATTTAGGTCACTAGGCAGCAAAAGCAAAAAGCGTGGTACTCGTATAAGTAGATGCTGCTGGCTGTGCTCAAGAGTGCCTGAGTGCGGTTGAGTGTTTACGTTTTAATGTATAGGCGGGAGTTAAAAAAGAGCTGCCTATTTAAGAAAAAGAATTTATTTACTTTTTCTTAAAGTAAAGTTTAAAGTGTCATTATTTTTGGTACTAAATAATGGTGCCAATATTAAATGGTCTCTTTGAAAACACGATGTTTGCCTGAGAAATCTGTTGTAATTTTCTAGAATCTGTTTTTTATTGCCTTCTTCACACAAACTGTTAGAAAGCTATCTAGTTTGGCTTAAAAGATATTTCAATATGATACAAGTAGGACTTATTTTAAAGATTAAAATAAAAAGAGCTAGACATGGCTTATTTCACTGTCAGTTTTATGACTACAAAAAAAAGTAGTCACCTGAAATAGAAACTAAACAAAACTTTTATACAGGGCGAGTTCCAAAATGTATTTTTACAAAGCATCAGTGTGTTTTATTTTTAATTGGTGCTAAGTTTAAATACGAAAACTGCGCAACTCAGCTGATATTCTTAAAAATAGTATAATTGCGCAGTTTTGGTTAATAATCTTCGAACCAATTCAAAATAAAACACACTGATGCTTTGAAAAAAGGCATTTTGGAACTCGTCCATACATATTTTCTGCACATCTCAAATCAATAATTCAACGTGTTGTCATTTTCCATTTGGCTGACAACAACTCAATTTTACAAAAAAACAAATATTTTCTTTATGTTTTGTTCTTTAAGTTGTTTAATGTTTAGCAGAAATTATGTGAGTCAGATTTCCAGAACTAAAAATTTTAGCTAAAGAAATTGTATTGAAAAACACATATCTGGGGCCGAATTACAGCATCCTTGATCGTACAAAATTACGAAGGTCACGACGAGACAAGTGCCTATCAATCTTGTTCAATTTTGCTCGATCATGGATGCTGTATGATCGGCCCCTGATTTTTGCCGTACATTGACGATACATTCGTTCGTACACCACGTGGTATGATTAACGCACAATCTATTACATATTCAGTGTTGCCAGGTGCCATTCACCATTTACCCTTAGATTCAGGGCCGGATTAACAAAATTTTTCGCTGTGGGCTAGACTAAAATGCTAACCCTAAAAAAAGCAATAGCAATAATAACAGCACAACCGCACCAAAACAATTACATATTTTTGACAATATTCTTAAAAATTGTATCGGCTAAAATCAAATCAGAATGCTTTCATTAGTGGAATTCTGTAACACATTTCGGCCGATATTCGGTGTCGCAAAGTTATATTTGCGATAATTTTCGGAAAGTGGTATTCAGTAAATATTTTTTTCCGATTTTGTCGGTGATATTATCGGAAGTTTGTCGCAAACGAATCGCACAACTTGCGACGAATATTTTGTTGACGAAAAGTGAACCGAAAACATCCACAAGTTTTTTTAAATTAAAATTATTTAAATTAAACTGCATTGAACGCATTGAAATCTCTAGTTTTTCTTTATTAGCTTTCAATGGCTTTTAGTTATTTGGAAAATGATGCTTCGCCCCAAGCGACTGAAGCCATTAAAAAAATGTCCATTCAAAATATTGGAACGAGCATATCTTCGCTGAGTTGATTCTTCTTTGCCATGTTACGAAACATGACTCGTATATTTGTTCATCTTCTGCAATTCACAATGTAATTAAACGGTAATTTGAAAACTTAGATCATCGAATTTAAGTATTGTAATAGGTTTGAACTTCCGAACCCGCCTAAAGAATCGGCAAAGTTTTCTATATAATTATATCGAAGCCTTTTGGATATATTGAAGACCTTTGCAAGTCTATAAACTGAGTAGAAAGGCTTTTTGGATTTTTTTAAGGAACATGGAGATGTCTTTCTCAACAAAAGGTTCTTATGTACGAACTTAAGAACAGTTACATTAGAGGAATCAGTAAACTCACTCCAATCAAATACAAACAGTGCCTCGCAGATTCAACTTTTACACTTTTCAACTTTTTTTATTTAATCATCGTGGACTTAAAAAACATTTATAAAAAAATGTTGAATATGAAAATTTATATTAAATTAAAATTAGTCATACCACACGGAATCTTGTTGCTCAATTTGTTTATTTCTTCAAAATAGTTTGTATTAAATGTAAATCTTCAAGTAACGTATAAGCACTGAGCGGCACGTTTTTGTGTCTATTATAATTTCAACGTTTTTCTCCTACATTTGGTATTAGGAATCTCGTGGTGACATTTGTTTTGCCACTTTACCAAACACTTTAGAGCAAAATATTTGTTTTAAAGATTTATAGCTCAGAGTCAAAAATTACTTAAGATATACATTCATTCTCATTTTGATAACTCTTCAACGATTAGGATTTGCAGCTTGGTTTCTTCAGAAAAGTTTTCTATTATTCTGGCCACCAATTTTACTGAACCAATTAATATGAAATCATCGCATCAAGTAAGCCTTACAAAAAGTCCAGCAGCATAAGTTGCAGCGAAAAAATTGTATCCGCATGGCGTATGAACAATTTGCAATTATTTCAAACGATTTTTTCACATTCATTTGTTCTGCAAAGTTGTTGGCGAGAGTATAGAAAAAACTTTTCTGAAGAAAACAAAGTGAAAATTTCAAAAGTTATCAACTTGAAAATAAGTACATATCTTTTTTTTTTTATTCTGAGCTAAGAATTTTTAAAACAAAAATTTTCGGTAAAATGGATAAACGAATGTCACCACGACTCCTTATACCAAAATTAAGTAAAAACCGTTAAAGAGAAAAAAGGGTACAAAAAGCACACAGTGTAATCTAACAAAAGTATTCACAAAGGATTTACATTCCATTGAATTAAAAACAAGTACTTAAGGTATATCAAGAAAACAAAAGTTCATATAAGAAAGGGACAGTGTTAAGAATAACAATTGCAATTAAAAGGATTAAAGAAAACTTAATTTAATAATGTAAGGCTTAAAATAATAATATCGATAGCAGTGTTAAAAAAGATACATTTTAAAAATAAGTAAGAAAATTATTTTCAATTCATTTCAGCCAATTTTATCTGTATACAGCAGTAAAATGTTCCCTTTTGCTTTGCGTACTTCCAGTATAGGGTTCTACTAAACGTTCTATGCATTTGCTTGCATTTTGTTCGCCTCTGCTTGTGTTTTAAGTGATTATCTAAAATATAAGAATAATTACATAAAACTGTTTTAATATAAAAGCGATGTAAATAAATGTTTGCTTTCTGATTTACCGTCAAAGCATCTGCTTGCTGCAATATAATTAACAATAAACCTGCAAATACAATATTTAATTGATAATAATTTACTATTTGAAATTGTGTAGCTATTTTAACTGCACCTTGGACCCCGTTCAAAATCTCCGTCAACTCCTGCCACTTTTTTTTCGTTTCTGCACGGCCATGCAGCGAGCAGAACTTACCTTCCGCAAGACATTAATTTTGCTGAAAATAATCCAGCATTTTTAAATATTTCTCCAAAGAAGGTCTAGCCGCTTAAACCATTTTGAATTTATATTTCAATTTAAATTTTATTTAATTTTGTTATTAAATTTGACATTTATCAACGATAAATAAGTAGTGTTGCCACTTTTTTTCACTTAAATTCGTAAACTTTTTTCGACCAAATTTTGTCGCAAAGTACAGTTAGTGAGTACCGTTTTCGGTATGACAACTGAAAAAAGTCGCAAATTGCGATTACGATCGGAAGTTACGAAAAATTTACAGAATCCCACTACAGATATAAAACATTTAAATTAAATATGAGTTCGTTTGAAAAATGTAAATTTACAATAACAGAATGTACAATGCCAGAATGTACAATGAATGTCACTATATACATATTTCTAATGTAAAATTGGTCGGTGCTTTCAAAAATGTCATTATTTTTTTTTCTGACACTCCGTTTTCGAGATATTGATTTTGAATCAAATTAAAGGTAATAAAATTACCTACATTATTTTTTGATTCAACTGTTAGTTTCGGCGAGATAAATTAATTACATTTTTGAGGATTTTTCTCTCATTCTCTGCAAGTGGGAATGTCGAGCACGTGAACACCACTACTATAAAAGGAACTGGCCAGAAAGAATTGAGTCTATAGGTGAAGAGATCAATGTTAAAAGCGTTCCACTTGTCAAAAAGGAAAACATAATTCTCCAAGCGCTGCACATTAAACTTGGTCTTTTGAAACATTTTGTAAAGGCGTTAGACAAGGAAGGCGAAGGATTCACATATTTGAAAACCATTTACCCAAATCTTTCTGATGCTAAGATAAAAGAATGTATCTTCGTTACACGCCAAATAAAAAAGGTGTTACACGATCTTCAATTCGCAGAATTATAGCCACCAGTTCAAGCAGCAGCATGGGATTCTTTAAGAATGATTGTTTTAAGCTTCCTCGGAAACAGTTTAAGTGAATCTTATGAGAAAATAGTCAACAATTTGCTCAGGAACTATAAAAAATTGGAGTTAATAAGTCTTTGAAAATTCACTTTCTGCACTCCCATTTGAATTTTTTTTTCCGAATAATCTCGGCGCCGAGAGTGACGAACATTGGGAAAGATTTCATCAGCAGATGAAGTCAATTGAGGCAGTTGCCTCCCACTTATTTAGCTACATAAACAATTTAAAAACAAAACTTCAAAAGCTATTCAAAATTTCAGTTTTTTTACAAAGATAATATTTTTGTATTACATATTTTGCTCTTCTTTCTCTCTTCTTCATAAGCATGCTTTCGGATAATCATTTTCTTTCTCTGTGCTGCAAAAAGATAGAACAAAGTGTAGAGTTTCTACTGCAATTCCAATTTGAAAAAAATTCGGATACACTGAAAAAACTATTGAATGAAATTGAAAAACCTGTTGTTTTGGTTTTGACTGTGCCTGAAACGATTCTCTCATGCCGCACTTATACATATTCATAAAGATAAAACCGAAGAATTGGATTCGATGGAGGTGGTGAAAGAGTTTGTTTCTTGCAAAGACAGAAAGAAACATTTTGGTAGAATTTAAATTGATATAAATTTATTTACCTTATTGCATTTAAACCATGTAAAGATATACCTAGTCTTGCTTTATAAAAGCAACAATTGTTTCTTATATTTTCATATTACCATATGAAAGATCCTTTAAAAAATGATATCTAATATCGAAATTGGAAAAACTTTTAAAAATAATGAAATTTTAATATTTCTTTATTTAGTTTTATATTTTTTTTATTTTGAAACTAAAATAAAAAATTTGTTTATTCATATTCATGTTTCTTTTAAGAAATTTTGGTGATTTTTTTTTGCACCCCATTTCTTTAATTTTATGAAAAATGTAATGTAATAAAAAATTATTTATAATTAATGAAGTAATGATTAAGAATCAACTATATTTGTACTACTTAAAAGAGAAATCTTATTGTACAATGAATTATGAGTTTCAAATAAACAAATAAACAAATAAACCCCCATTTGTACTTACCCCCCAGATGAAATTAGCTTCCGACGCGCTTGGACGAAGGTATGATGGGTGACTATTGTAATTAGTAACTAATATCTTATACCTTAAGATTTTTAATTTTTGCTTCCAAAGACATCTGTTTATACAATATAATTAGAATTAGTTTTGTGGCTTAAGACTATTTTTTTCAGGATCTGAAAATAATTTGTGCAAATGTTAAACATAGCTTATATACTAATGAAAATGTTAGTAATTTTTAAACTTACATTTGATTTAAAATACTTTAAATTTAATGTACTTTATTAAGGGATTTTGCAGAAGCAAAGTCCCAAATTATGTCATCGAAATAAGTTGCGTTGACTAAATGTCCTTCAATGCACAACACTATAAAGCAGTTTAATTTTTTTAAAACGATCTTTCAGATAAGCAGTTTGTTATAAAAAAGCATAAAACCATTCGAAATGAAATGTCTAAATTTGGGAAAATAATTTCAACTTGGTTATTACGAATTATATTTGCCATCTGAAATATCATATTTTCCTGATTGTGGTTGCTGGTTTCACATAAGTATAGACTCTTTTATTAATGGTATTTCAACTTTAGTGCATTTTTCTTTGTTACGCGAAAATAAATGTAACTTTTTTCTTTTATTAATTCTTTGAAATTAATGAATTTTGATAGAAAGGAGTCTTTTTAATAAGCAGGGTAACATTTTTTGATTTTTTAATTGCATGCTTGGGAATATGAATTAACTTAAACATTCCAAAACTTCATAGTTTTTTGTTTATATCTGGAAACTTGTTAAGGTAATTCTATGCTTATTTTTAGGGCCTGATTAACCATGTCGAGGCTCCTAGGCAATCTAATTTTCGGGGCCCCTTTACCCTTTTCTTACTTCTTAAAATACTTTGTTTCTTCCGCAACGCAATAATATTCATAATTACGCTAATTTTTTACCCGACTACAGTGATGCGAAAGAAGCAATACATGTGTTTAACCGGTAGGTTTGTATGTATGTTCATCTGTTCCATCCTCACATCTAAAGTATTTATTATAATTTGAAAAATGAGGTATCGATCAGAGAACTGCAATGAGTATCCGACAGAATTCGGATACTCAAATCATACCCGAGTGTCGTGCTGTTCTGAACTCTATCCATACTTAATAATATGTGTAAAATACTTATAGGCATTCGGCTCATTAGCATTTTTTCGGTTATAAGTACATTCTCATATCCGAGAGCGGCGTGATCCGATCCACTTCGAGCCGTTTTCAATGAGTGCGTTGAGTCAGTTTGTTACAAAAGCGCTCGATCCGAATGTATTTTGAGTGTACTCTGAGTACTGCTCCTTCTCTGCCAACGTCTCTTAGCGTTAATTAGTTTTTTTTTTGTGTATGCACTTTTCATAAGTATTTGTCTGCAGGCCATGTGAGCTCTCATTTTTTGTTTGTTTTTTCTCGAAAACAAGTTTTTGGTATTTTATTGTTGCACTCTATGGAGAAAGAAACAATAACAACGCTTGTGATTTTGGTTTGTTAGACATAAACAAAAATAACACAAAACCAAAAGGCCGGCGCACAGTGGTTAAAAGTTGGAAATAAATACCAAAACTGATGATCTCTTATTGTGATTTTTTTTTCTTTGCGTTGCTTAAGAATATTCAAACTCATATGATTCCAAAATATTTATCAGAAATATATGTATATAGGTTTTCTGTGTAGACGCCTTAATATACGATTGATGTAAAAATGTTGAAAAAATTTCGTAAAATATTGATATCTTTCAAGAGTTATTACAGACAATTGAGAAAACCTATTGCAATCTGGTTTTTTTAAGTAAACAAAACATTATTGAAAAAGTTTTTTGCATTCTTGAAATATTTTTTTTTATTTTTGCAATAAATTTCTTATGCAAAGTTGATATGACAAAAAAACGTAAATTTATTTTTTTGCAGAATAAAACATAATGATCTATGGATGTCGACGATATTTTAAATAAAGAAATGCTTTTATTGGACTGTAAGTTGAGCGATTAAAAAAAACTGACAGAAATTTTTGAGTCCTTGAACAACATTTGGTAAATGCGTTTAGAAGAAAATATAGATATGTTTAGTCTCAAGGTTTATTGCTATAGTCATTTTCTTTAGTATTATTTGAGGCATTTTTTGTTTAACGATCACTTCTTACGAGTTAAAATCGTTAAATTTTTAATGTAAATAGTGAAAGCATTTACTTACTAAATACGATAAATGCTTTAAAAATGTTATTATTCTTCTTTTGCAATACTTTATATTTGCAGAGTACTTAAATATTCTATAGTGTGTTTCTCAGTCTATTAATTTACTATGTTAATATATATTAAATATTTTTTTAAATAATTACAACTAAATTGAATTAGTAAAACAGTAATGTGATATGTATAAAGTTAAATTAATTCACATTATCTTATAGCTTACTATGAAACATTTTAATGAATTTCGCAATAAAATGCTTTCAAAACTATTCAAATATTCAAATTCCCTTGTCAAGAAATGTTCTTCAAACATCTTCAATTAGCTGAAAGTGAAATATATATTCTTTGATTCTAAACAACAGAATTAGAATACGTACACGGAGAAAATTAATTTGCTTGAATCAAGCAAATGTTTTGCTTAAAAGCAAATCATCAAAACTTTGCTCAATCACAATGTGATTTAAGAAAAAGATTGCTAAATTGCAATCACTCCTCGATTATTTAGGAAAAAGCAAAATTTTGATTACATTCAAATTTTTACTTAATTTCAGCAAAAATTTGCTAAGTTATTATAAATGGGAGGAGCAAATGCTTACTTAATTCAAGCAAATATTTGCTTAGTTGTTATATATTAGAAAAGCATATTTTGATTAGTTTTTGCTAAAATTTTGCATAATGTTGAAGTGGCTTAGAATCAAGCGCAAGTTTTGCTTAACCACAATACTAATTTTGCAAACAGTTTTCTCCGTGTATGCAAGCCATGTTTTTATGCTACACGACCTGTGCTCACATTATCACAATGCTAAAAAGTATGCTATTATCTTTTTTAACTGTTGATAGTATCACATTTACAACCAGTGCCAATTTGTGGCAAAAAGCATGAGGTTCACTCCTTTTTTTGGAATTCAAACGAAACGATAAGCTTTTTTTTGATGATTTTTTTTTTGTTTTTATAAAAAGCAAACAAATAATGTTTTTGAATACTATAAACCTTTAATTTAGACAGTTTAGATGCAGCGCTTCATTGAACTTGGAATACGGAAAAACACGTGAAGTGGAAAATTTCGTATGGGAGGTGGGCGTGGCAGAAAATAATTTTTTTATAATAGACATATATTGAAGATTTCTGACAGAATGGTTCTTGTATTGGTATAAGACAAAAAAAATATGGCGTTTTAAATATTTGTGTTGTATGGGAGGCAGGCGTGATTGAGGGCGGATTTAAAAATATTTTTGTGTGTATTCTAATAAGGCAAATTCCAAATAATACACAAAATTTAATTGGTTTACGATGAGTCCTTCTATTTATTGACAACTTTTGTATGGGGCTCAACCACTGTGCGGCGCACGTGTCTGTTTGCTTCTTGTGCGTAAACACGTGCAATAGAAGTGTAATTTATATTATGCGCATGTGATTTGGTAACTGAAGGCTACAGAAAAATAAAAAAATACTTTACAAATTTAATAATAATTGCTGATTGCAGAAAATGAATGACTTACGATACTATCGAAACTGCGTATTATTTTTAAGCCTTAACAACGTTACCTCATGCGCAGCTTTCACTGTGCACGATAAACACAAAAAGCAACACAAGAATAACACATCTGTTATTCAGCATTTAGATATGCGTAGGAAAAAATAGCACAAAACAAATACAAAAAACTCGCTCACTATTTACTGCTGCGCTCTACTGCGCTCTCTTTCATATCCGTGGCAGATGAGCCGAGTGATTCGGCTACTTGTGTCGATTATGAGTATTTGGGCAAGTAGGATAAGTATCAGCAAGACGACAACAACCATAAGTATTTATGAACCGAAAAAACCCGATCTTTCCTGATCCGACTCATGACTTAGGATACTCATATTTATTTGAGCCGCCGCATTCTAGCTTCGTAGAAGAGAATATGAGTCGAGTTGTGTGCGCTTAGGGTGAGTAGGTTTTTGTACTTATTTTTTTCGGATATACTCAGAGTCGCAAAAAAGCTATCCGTTGCAGATCTCTGGTATCGATGATAGCGTTTTAGCCCTCCGCTGGTTGTAGCCTATGTGAAGTTACATTTAATTGAATATGGTGCCCTCTACAGGACATAAAATTAACTAAACCCTAACTTTTAAACTACATATTATAATTTGACAAATAAAGTATCGTTTGAAGCCATAAATGAATTGCCATAAATTGAATATGGTACTCTCTAGTACCTACTTACAATAATTTGACGTATAATGATCATAGTGATATTCAGAAGGTGTACGTGATCGTGTGCCACCTTCCCTAACAAAACAATACATTCTAACAATAGTAAGCGATCATAAGCTTTAGGACAAAGTGCGTCACGCTATACATCTAGAGGGCGACCTATGATCATATATATATGAGGCGACATACGACAACGTATGTCTTCTGAACATTACTATGAATACGTATTAAATACAATATGAAGTCGGCCAAAAATATATTATGTGTAAGTTTCTTATTTAATAGACAAAAATAATGAGTAGACAAAAAAGATTGAATAGTTTGTACATAACAAATTCAGATGAAAATATTTTCTTGTTTCATACTCTTTAGAGCGTGATTTTTAGTAGTCGGATTTTTGTTTTTTTAACTAATTTTTTTTTTTACTTTAAAACACCTTTAACAATACAACAAATGAAAGGGAAGTATGCGTATTTCTTTAAACGATTTAAGAACGAAAATAGTTTTGTAAAGCACAATATGTTTAAAGATAATTTCTTCTAAATTTTTTTTTTTTGATACAAAATTATTTAAAACATCTTGTAAGATGACCTTTTCCAATATATAATTTTTAATCACCATTTCCACCAACGAATTTAAACGGTTCTATGACATTGATGAACGAAGACAGTCTTTCATTAGTTTTAATTTTGAAAAGTAGCTTTTACCAGTGGCATTTGATGCTATCAGACTTCTATATTTTTTCAATGCTATAATCACATTTGGGAAAGTTCATCAATTTTTACGATTCCTCGGCAGCTACAATTTTATCTTTCTCCTCATCCATTTATTGTAAGATAAAGTATTTGAACTGCACCATCTTGTCTATAAACTTAAACTCAATGTCCCGAAATAATGTTCACTATACTTTGTACAAGCCTTCTTAATTTCATAGTTATATTTTGTCAAGAAAATTGACAGAAATCCAAACAGAGAAATAGTTCTTTGATAATTCCTAATTCCCCGTCATCTGATTAGTCAGCGTTAAAATCGTCGCAAAATATCGAATATAATTCAATAATAACTGCAAATATGACAATATAATATAAAGAAAGAACAAGGCAATAATATTGTCATTGAGGATATAAATTGAATTTTCATTCAATAAAACATTTTCAAATTTTTTTTCTCTGTGCGCGGGGCCCCTAGGCAGTTGCCTACACTGCCTTATGGATAATCCGGCCCTGCTAATTTTATATAAAATTTTAAAAAGTGTAAATTTTTTTGTCCCATTATCTTTTTAAATTACGTCTTTATAATTTTAGCAAAAAAAAATATTCTATTTGTGACAAATTTTGACGCTGTGGGCTCGAGCCCACTCGCTCTCTAGGATTAATTCACCACTGCCTAGATTGGAATTCAAATCCCCCCACAATTCCTCTAAAAAATTTTTTCGATAAACATACAAAAATTTCATAGGGGGCTGCTGAAAAGAAGTAGTCATAGTTCTCAATTGTCCAATGTTAAATTGATAATTTTAAGGAAAAGCAAGAAAAAATTATTTCCAAAGGTAAATTTTTCAAATACCCCCGAAAACCCCTTAAAAAATTAAATCTACCAAAAAAAAACTCTAAAGATTCATTCACCCTTAAAATACCTCAACACAGTTAAAAAATCTAGGGGGAAATCTCTTAACCTGGCAGCACTGTACTTTTTCGCTTTTTGATATCCTATATTTTTCGACGAGAGCATCTAATTTTCAACTTTTTAAGACCTACCTGCATAAGTTTCAAAGTTTTTAGAATTGTCATATAGAAATAAAAAAAAACGAATTGGCCGTTTGAGCCCTTGAAAGGATCCATTGTGTTGTGCGTTTTATTAAATGTTTGAACACAAATGATCGAGAACTGGACCTACGTGTTTTATGCCGACTCCGAACAACTCATCCAGCCTGACCGTTGTGCGACTAAAGTGGTAAAATTACTCTTTCTCAGATGGCCTGCCCCTAAGAGACGACTTTTTCTCAAAATTGTGTTTATTGCCACTTTTCCCCCTTTTCGAAAAACACATATACAAATCCGACAAAACATGAGGCCGAAACCACAATACGTTCTGAGAATTTTTCAAAAGTAGAAATAATAAAGGCCTTGACAACTACCTATTTTCTCACAAGCTGCGGTCAACGAACGTCAAACAAAAGAAAACATAAAATGAGCTTTCAATAACGCTTTTTTCTTCTTAAAAACGTACATGAAATTTATTTATTTATTTTCTTTGTGTGACACAAAACATTTTTGATATTTCCACGTTGACCGCAGAAAAAATTGTCGCTCCTACTTTGTAATAATTATACTATGGGTAAAACAAAATATTTTGAAATATCATCAATAAATCTATATTACGATATTTAGACCCTAAAAATATTAAGTCAAATGAAGACTGTAACTACTTTGACCTATTGGCAGAGTCCAGTCTTATGATAAGTGATCCAGAGTCATTCATTGAAGAATTTAAATTTTTAGAATATAAGTCAAAAGATGTACTCTTTCTAGGACGTTCAAGATGCTGCCGGTCTCCCAGTGACGACACCACCACTCTTCAAAAGCATGACATTTTTGACGGGTAGCAACCTTAACATGAACACACCATAAATGTCAGAGCGATCTGTCAATGAATAGTGACGTTACAGTGTTCTAAATTAAAAAACTTTTGGTATCTTATATATTAATACGCAAACATCAAATGTTGTCGTACACTTTTTTGATATTTAGTTTAGAATAAGGTCAATGAACCGTATATCATTCCGTACCGTATATAGACAATTTATATATATAATTTTTATATAATTTTTTTCTGTTTTGTAGAGTGAAAGCTCAGGTGATGTTTCTTATAAATGTATGAGCATTGTGTTGATTTGGAAGATGGGTGATAGATAGTTAGAGGTTGAAAAGATGGAGTAGTTTCGGTGAAAATTTGTTTTAAATTTGTTAAAAGTTTACCGTACGACTAAAGAACGAATTATCACTACAACGTGAGGTTCTGTGTGGCATCAAGGCAATGATAAAGGAGTGGGCTTGGACAGCTGCCCGAGTGGACCTGGAAAACATATGGTGTGGTGGCATCAGGCCATTACGAAACTAAAATTCTGTCGATTTCCAATAGAGTTGAGAGAGGATGCAATATTTTTCTCCTATCAAATATATCGCACGACGTTGAATTCGGTCCAGAAGCACATTTCGCTTTTAATTCCTTGACGAATTTTCTTTATAATTCCGTCTACTTTTCGTTAACGAAACTTCCTCAATATTTCTATATTGGGTTCGTGCATGATAAATTCCGACGTCCTGCATTGCGTATTGCACGAATTTGGAACATTTATATAAAAATTTCGTCAATGAAATGTATGGCCAAATCAGCATGTTTCGTCAAGGATCAAGAAAAATCTTACATGATTTATTTGAGATTTCTTCAAGACTGGAACTACTGCGTTGACGAGTGTAAAGCTAGGACTTGGTATGAATTTTTCTCTTGACGCAACAGTGTCACTCTTTGATTACTTTTTAACAGTAAAAACTGTTAACACAACAACTAAATATTTGGCGCAAATACTACTACTCTTGTCTGAATTTCATAGAGCACGGTATTGTTGTGATGAAAGTGCCACTGTTGTCATAATAATTTAGATATTTTTGGCGTAAAGATTTTATTGTTATTGCAAAGAATACGTTGTTGTTGTCAAATAATTTCTTGCTACCATTTTTTTAACAGTAAATATTTTGTCCGGGCAGACTTTTGGAACGAAGTTTCTTTACGCGATTTGTGGGTAGTGATGTGTTAGAAACCGTCACGTAACAGTGAGATTGCTGTGTGTGTGTGTGCATGCTAGTATTGAGCAGACTACAAACTACCCAGTGGTCAAAAGCAGGGCTTTAAAGTGCTTTTAGCAGGCCATCATATGGATTTTTTAACCCTTCCGTACTCATTTCCAAGCCCATTAACTTTTTTATATGAAACGAGAAAATTTTCTAGGCCTTCCTCTCTCACGACTCTAAAGAAGACTGCTAGAAGCCCTTTTTGAGAATGCACATTAGAAAGAAAAGCAATATAAATATCAACTTGAAATAAAAAACTATTGACTATTTCCAGATTTGAACCAACGTCCTCTCATGTGCAGGTCCGACACCTTATCAACTCGTCTGCAGCAGTTGTTAACAAATTTCAGCTTATTTTGCATCATTACAAAGGAAAGTAAGTTTTCGAGAACGCAGGTTCGAAACCCAACTCGGACCAAAAAAAAATTTTTTTTAAATTTACATTTTTTTAAAAAATTTTCTGTTCATTTAGAAAATTTGTTTGAATTTTTTTGTAAAATTTCTTCATACAAAAATAATAGAAAAGACTTAGAATTTGTTCATATAAAAATTTTCATATAATATGATATGTAATGTGTTAGATTTCGGAGACCTTGGTTCGAGCCCCAACTCGGACAAAAAAATTAATTTTTTTGTTTTTTTAAATTAGATTTTTTTTTTAAATTGATCAGATCATTTATAATTTTACCTAAATTTTTTTAAGAATTTTTTCATATAAAATATTTTTAAAAGACTCCAAACCTTCAAAAGGTAGGCCTTACAGAAGCACTCATCAAGACAGTGAGTATGGAAGGTATATTAACGCCAATAAAAGCACTACTTCTTTCTTTTGCGTAACACCTTATTTTGCGTAACACTAGCTAAATTGCCCACTGGGTAGCAGGCGAGTGCGCTGTGCGTGTGCGTGCGAGTATTGAGAGCAGACTAAAGAATGAGTAGGCGAGTCAGAGCTGCCAGTTCTTTGATACTCCTACTCGCCATTTGTCGGCAACTAAACCGCCAAAAACCGCCAAAAAATTTTTTTTTAAATATTTTTAAAATATTTATTAAATAAAAAACCATAATATTTACATAACGTTATAAATTTATTTAATTTATTTGTACATATTTACAGAAACTCCAGCTTAAAGCTTTTATTTGATGTATTTAAATATATTATATTCTTAGTAATATGTGAAAATAAAAAATCGTATAAAAACTAAACCAAGATCCACGACTAGAATGTATTTCATAAAATTTAAAAAAAAACGATAAAAAAAACAATAGAGTAATGGGTGAAAACCACGTATACAGCTCAATTCTGAATATTTTTTTCCGGTGAATCGGAGAAGAGAGTTTTTATTTTTAAGATTGCAGATAAAGACATCACTTTTTTTTACACTCATGAATATTGATGGTTGATGAACAAATTTGCATTAAAAATTTCCAAATGTTCTTGAACTTTATCGTAAATATGAAATCTCCCTTTTTCGATTCCCCGAGAAAAATTATTCAGAATCTTGCTGATTGAGAATACCAAATCCAAAACATATATCTGGTTTTTAACAAATTGTAAGCATATCATTATATACTTCCAATTCTTCATTGACTTCAAGTTCATAATCTTCTAGTCTTGGGTACATAATTTTAGAGTTAAAAAGTTGAAACATCCCCTTTGTAGGCTCAAAACTTTCGCAGCATATATCTATATTCAGTCTATTCTATATCTTCTTGTTTCTTCCTTCCTTCCTTCCATATTTTTTGGCATTTAAGCGCTCAAACTTAACAAGTTTAAGCAATATCAGCTGTAAAAAGTGATTTTGTGTTTTATGTTGTGATAGCACTGTGCTCGTCGAATTAAATGTTAGAGATGGGAAACATTTTTGCTATGTAAAAAGTATTGTGTAACGCAAAAAAGCATTTGATCTTCTTTTTAGGGAATCTCGCCAAAATATCGCCAAAAAAAAATGTTGGAACCGCCACTTTTTCGTCAACTCGCCGAAGTGGTCGCTCAAACCGCCAGTTTGGCGACATATCGCCATAGCTGGCAGCTCTGAGGCGAGTGCGCAACTCTATCTTTCTTTCTTTCTCTTTCTCTCTCTCTCTCTCTGTGTCTCCTGTGTGAAATTTCGTAAAAACGCATTTGTTTTTTATTTGTGTGTTTGCTTAAAATCATACGTGAGAATCGTTATACAATTAAGTTTAAAGAAATGGAAACTGTAATCCAATGTAAGAGTTTCAAAAAGTTTTTTTACACTAGGGTGAAACCTAAAAATGTGTTTTTTGTTTTATACTCTTTGTAGATGCGCTGATCTTTGGAATCTTATGTTAAAATTTTTAAAAATATTTTTTACACTAGGGTGGACCCTGAGAATGCGTTTTTTATTTTTTACTCTCTGTATTTGTGCAGGCAGGTTGTAGGGGGTCGCTGATTTCGAACCTGATGTAAGAATTTCAAAAATTTTTTGGCACTAGGGGGCCGTTCAAGTATTACGTAAGCACTACACTTTCAAGGATTTCCGATACATGTACCAATGTTTACGTAAACATGGAAGGGGGGATAAGAGCTTTGCTTACTCTTGCTGACGAGGGGAGGTAGGAGTTAATAATTGCAAAAATCTGCTTACGTAATACTTGAACGGCCCCTAGGGTGGACCTTAAAAATGTGATTTTTGCTTTACACTCTTTATGTATGTGCTGGCAGTAATAAGGGGTCGCTGATTTCTGATCTTATGTTATAATTTTAAAAAAATTTTACACTATTGTGAACCCTTAAAATGTGTTTTTTGTTTTAAACTCTTTGTATATGTACTAGTAGTATAAGGGGTCGCTGATTTTGATCCAGATGTTAAAATTTAAAAAAGTTTTTTTGACACTAGGGTGGACCCTGAAAATATGTTTGTTTGTTTTATACTTTTTGTATTTGTGCTGGAAGTATTTCAAACTTGATGCAAGAATTTCAAAAAGTTTTTTGCACTAGGGTGGACCCTAAATATGTGGTTTTTGGCTTTATACTTTTTGTAGATCAGCTAGTCGCTGAATTCGAATCTGACGTTAGAGTTTCAAAAAGTTTTTGACATTAGGTGAACCCTAAAAATGTGTTTTTTTTTTTGCTATATACTCTGTATGTATGTGTTAGCGGTGTTATGGGCTCGCTGATTTCGAATCTTATGTTAGAAATTAAAACAAAGTGTTGACACTAGGGTGGACCTTAAAAATGTGTTTTTGTTTTATACTCTTTGTAGATACGCAAGTCGCTGATTTCGAATCTGATGTAAGAATGCCAAAATGTTTTTTTACACTAGGGTGGTCCTTTGAAATTGGGTGGTCCTAAAAAAAAATAAAAATAGAAATATACAGATTTTATTTCGAATTACATTCGAAACTTACAGGAACTTCGTTTCTGAAAGGGATCCCTCAACCGTACCACTTTTTTTTAGTGTATACCTAAAAGATAGAATGGTAACATTTAAGCCATTAATTTTTTAAAGTGTTTAACAATACAATATCACAAAATAATTTTTAGGTAAAAATTTTTTCTTCCTTATATCACAAAACTTGATGACACTTGCAGCATCAACCACTTTTAAAAGTACAAATATATTCATGCAAAAATACGATAAGACGACCGCTAGTTAAGCAATGCACTCAAACTATCTAAGTGAAAAGTGTAGATTTCTCTCATAAATACAAAAACCACAGCACTTGACAGGAAAATAAAAAAAAACTTAGCAGAGTCCTGCATAAATTTACACACATTTACTTATGCCATTATTCTAGGAATTATTTACAAACATTTATTAAACTTTGTATGTAGGTAGATTTTATCTGATGCTACCCACCTGTTCGTGTCAGTGACAGTTTGACTAGATGATGTTGGAAACTCCATGTGTCGCCGGCCCTCGATGGGGCTGGCCTAGATCGTTGACAGCACTAAAACACATTTAAGCTGCAGCAAAGACAGCTCAAAAGATAGATAAATAAATAAATAAAAACCAAATTGATTGTGCTTCAGAGATCGATATTTGGACAATGCGTTTGATTGCTGACACTGAGTAGAGTTGCCAAAGATTGTTGTTTTAAACAATTCACACTTTACTTCTTACAGCTTTAAAGGCATTGAATAAATGTATTTTAGAATTATTTAATTGTTCGCGAATTGATTTCTTTTGGTGTTTATGTCACTTTACTTGCAAAAACCTCCCCAGATTTAGTTGCACAACACGCCCACTTTTAAGTGTTCTTGTATCTAGTATATTGTATATATGATATTTTCACTTTGCCGGGATGCAGTATTGCAAGTGTGACACACTGTTATGCGGCTGAGAGTGTGCGTGTGTGCGATAAAAGCTATCTAAAAACCACTCGGCATTTGAGCTTTTTCTGTTTAAGTGCACACGGAGTGGTTCAAACAAAATGTGCAGCAATTTAAATTCAGCTGCTTTATTGCGAAAATTTTTCAAATTTTTTGTTACCGATAGTTAATATTTTAGCACAAAAATGTCATTTGTTTTTGTCGTAACAAATGTTAAAATGCTGAATTATTTGCACATATTGGAGGCAGCAATTTCTTAAGGACACCCTGTGGGTGTCCATTTTTGCAATACACTTAAAATTTATTATTATTTATTATTAAGCACATGTATTTGTTGTAAGAGCTATTTTCACTATATCTCTAAGCATTTGCTGAAAGTTGTAATGCAATGAAGCACTTCACTGTATTTCTTTGTTTTCTCTTATTTTAGGAAAACTCGATATTCGCCATGCGGAAGTGTTGAAACTTTAACTGGAATAACATACTTTTACGCCCGCAGAACAATGACTGGGCCAATAAACTGAAAGCTGCTGCAGCAGCTGATGAGAATGTAAGGCTGAAAAAGGACGACAACAACAATAACAACTCACACAACATGCGAACTTGCAAGGATAGCGCAAACAAGCAAAATATAAACAGAGAGCAAAAATTGCTAATGCCAAAAAAAAAATAATCAATGTTTTGGTGAGAATGCAAACTTTGATGAGAGCACAAGAGAGCTTTTATCATAACAGCCAAAGCAAATACATTTGGCAAAACTTAAATTCAAACACGTCGTATGAGTAACAACTTATCCAAAAAATGTTAATCATACGCATCGAGCTGAACAAAGACTTGTATGTTGTTAAAAAAACAGTTTTGAGCTGCTTTAAAATAGAAAAATAAAAATCTTCTCTAAAGACAAGAAATTAAAGTAAAGCTTGAAAGCGCTACAACTTCAAAAATGCGCAGTTTAAGTTGCTTAGTAAAAAGCTTTCAGACATATCAAACTGCATTTAGTTGCTTCGAACGAAAAAAAAAAGTGAAACTCCTCGCTCTCATGCAGACTTTAAGGCCAAACTAGGTCACGGCCGTTGTGCTCATTGCACTCGTCCGTGCAATAAGCGCACACATACAAGCACACACACACATATACTGATACAGCTGCTGCCTTGCACTCTACTTTAAACACTCAGTTCAGCCCTGGATATGCTGCTATGCCAGCATCTCTCCGAAAGAACTCATTTGTCAGTCAGAAAAGCACGTGACCGGTAACGATGGATTTGTTTTCGAGCGCAGATCCGGAAGGCTGCTGCTGCAGCAAATGCCGCTGTCATGCGCAGCAGTGGTTGATATAAATATTTGCAGCCAGCTGCAATACATATTGATACATTTTATGACTACAAAAAAAAAATTAAATGCGCGATAAAGCCAGAATTGATGACACTCAATAAATTTTTTTTTTATGCATTAGTTCATATAAATGGTTTTAATTCAAATTGATGAGCGGCATAACATAAAAGCTGATAACATCGCTGTTGTAGAATATATTGTTATTATTAACCCGTTACAGCGTCGCGTTGCAGATCTATAACACAACGAATTAGTTGCTAACATAAAAAAGTTCATGAGGATCAAAAAAATAATATTCGCATTACACGCACAAAATGAAGAATATGTTTTTCAAAGTCAGACAATGAAAGAAGCAAGAGAGAAAAACCAAAAATTAAGAAATGTATAATAACAAACTTGGATATTCCATGTAAAAGAGGAAAACAAGATAATTTTTGGTGTTCCACTACTTATCTTTATTCTGGATATAAGCTATAGCCAAATGTTTATCTATAGTAATAAAACTAATTTTTTGTTTGTTTGTTTGTTTGTTAGGCCTTTATACAAATCTAAACGGCTCAACGGATTTCGCTCAAAGTAGGTATGCATATTAAGTTCATCTTAGATTAAAATGTTACATACTTAGTTTTTGCCACGCCCCCTTTGAAATTTTTCAACTAATGGTAATTTTGTTATTATTATACTTTTTAGTATCGGAGTTTTGTGTATATTTAATTTTAAAAACTAATTAATTTTGTTATATTGACATCAAAAATACTCACATATATTCAAAATGGTAGAAATTTTCAGTACGACTTTTTCATAAAACATCATTACCTAAGAATGAGAAAACAACGACATCAAAATCAAAGTTTCGTCCATTATATATTAATATATTTCCATTAATATATTTCATTCAAATTTTTTTGTTCAAAAGTTCAATTAAAGCACTTCACAAAAATAGGTTGAACTGTACTGTTAAGTCAGTGTATATATGTTTTATGATTATGTAAAAAAATTTCCAAAAAATTGACTTTTTACTCAAAAAATGACTCAAAAATTGTTTTTGTTGTAAAAAAGAACTTATTTACAAATTGCACATCTGGCTACCTTTCATATGACATAACATTTATTTGCGAAAATTCTTCCAGTTAAGCCCAAAATTTATTCAACTGTTTTTCTCATCGAAACCCTCTTCGATTTTTTCCGCGAAATTTATTTTTTCCAAAATGTTGTTCTTATATTTTTTACAAGAAAATGTAAGTCTCAAAAATAATATATGTGAAAAAATTACCCCAATACCTTTTTCCAATCAAAAGCTTTGGTTAAAAATCTATTTTTCATACCAGCTATATTAAAATTCTCTGTCCTTAATATCTTCCTTATATACGAACGTCTATATTTCTGCCGCCCCACCCTCCTTCTTTTGATTGTGAAAAAGCAGTGATAAAACTATTCCTTCGTTAAAAAAGGCACGGTAAATTTTTTAACTAATATTTTTATAGTGGTCTTAAACTTAAAATTCAACATGTTTTTCAAAATTCCAAAATTTAAAAAAATATTTAATTGATAAGTGTATATTAAAATGTTATATAAATTACTCTCAAATTACACCGGGTATATCAGCTTGTACTTTATAAATCATTGCTAAAAGATTTGAAAAAATTCTCAAAAAAGCCTATTTTGTGTATGGCAACTATTGTTTCATACTGAGTTGCTAGAGCGGAAAATGTTGATTATGTTTGCAATACTGTGGTTGGACATTCTGTTAACTGTAGAAACCTGGCGCGTGTCTTTTATAGAAAGCTTGGAGAAAACTAATTTCTTATATAGATATAAAGCGAAAAGACATGTAAGTTTTTGTGTATTTCTTCTTTGAACAAATAGAAGTCGCATGTCTCAGTAGTCACGCAAAAATATATAAATGTTGTTATCCTAACTTGAAACCTGACTTAATAAGTAGATATATTCAATATTTCCTAGAAGAAATAATAAACATGTAGTGTATTATTTAAAAATCTTATAATAGTTAAGGCCATCATGTTATGCTTTCAAGACTGTTTTAAATCTGTACCAGTAGTCACTGTGACTATTTGGACACATTTGGTGAGCAGCCTGATTTCATTTCAATGTCGTTGTTTATAGCTTTATTTGCTTTTCTATAGTTAATCCTTTTTTATCTCTTTATGCTTACACATTTATAGGGGGCATCTCCTAAACAGTGCACTGTGGTCCAGCTACCCATAAGTCGAAACAAAAAATTTCAAAATTATCCATTTGAATTATGACATATAAATTGATAATATTTAATCTATCTTTTCTAGATGCATGAAGTTAAATGATTAACCCCTGCGCAACTGATAATTACACAAAGTTTGAAAACACACATAAAAATGGCGAGTAACTTGAAGTGAATTTCCTTTTTAACCGACTTCAAAAAGGAGGAGGTTCTTATTATTAATTTATTTTTTTTTTTGTTAATGTATGTATATCGATAACTCCTAAAGTCTTTGCCTGATTGTCACAATTTTTTATCAACAGATAGAGATATTAGACGCGGAGGTGTCCATCTAAAAACGTGGGCGGTATTCGACACAGGGGCGTGGTAATATTAGAAAAACTTTGTATATCGAATAATATTAACACTAGAGTACTGACATTTAGTACAAGGGTAGGAACAATTATTACAAATTATGGTAAAAAAGTGAGCGTTATTCGATGAAGGGCGTGGCAATATAATAAAAACGCTGTAACTCGAATAATATTGACACAAGGATACTGAAATTAGGTACAGGGGTAGGCATAATGATGAAAATGTGCGGTCAAGAAAGTAGCCGTCGTTGGACAAAAGGGCGTGGCAATATAAGAAAAATACTGTATCTCAGTTAGTATTGACACTAGGGTACTAGAAATTGGTACAGGAGTTGGAACAATTTTTAAAAATTACGGTAAAAAATGGGCGTTGTTCGACAAAGGCGTGGCAATATTAGAAAAACGCCGTAACTCGAATAATATTGACACTAGGATACTGAAATTAGATACAGGGATGGGCAAAATTATGAAAATTTACGGTCAAGAAAGTAGGCGTTATTGGAAAAAAGGGCGTGGTAATATAAGAAAAATACTGTTTCTCAGGTAATGAGTATTGTCATTAGGTTACAAAAATTCGTTACAATAATGGGAAAAATTGTTATCATAATCAACTTTTTAACAAAAAAAAAACAACTTCAAAACCACTACATAGCAAAAAATAATTTTAAATTACTTTTCACATTAATTCTTGGTCAAATTTGATAATTTATTTACATATAGTATTAATTTGGAAATCTTATTATTATAATTTTTTTTTACTATTTTGTATTATTATCATAAATATATTAATTTCTCCATGAATAAAAAACCTTTAAAGTTAGCGCTTATATAATCAGACTTTTATAAAATAAGCGCTCCGGCTTTAAAGGTTTTTTATTTATGGAGAATTTAATATATTTATGATAATAATACAAAACAGAAAAAAAATTATAATAATAATAATTCCAATTTAATACTATATGTAAATAAATTATCAAATTTTACCAAGAATTAATGTGAAAAGTAATTTAAAATTATTTTTTACTTTGTAGCATAGCTGTTAAGTAACTTACTTATTCGATTCTTTTTTTTCAAAAAGGTAAAATAATTGATTTTCTGTTCTATTATTTTCTGTTTCGCTCATTAATCAAAGTAAAAAATTACAAATAATCAAAAAATAATAACGATTACTTAAGATTACGCAAAATAATCAAAAGAATCAAAAGTAATAAAAAAATAATTTGATTACTTTTCGAGATTATTTTTGATTCTTTTTTGATTACTTTAACAATTTCAGTCTTAAACATAGTACTCTGTTCAGTTTCATGTGAAATTCCACTCAAATCTCCATATAAAAAATGACAGCTGCGAAACAAGCGTGAAATTATCGCAACATTTTTCTGAGCAACATTTTTTCACGACAATTTAATTGTACTGCCTATTTATTTTGAAGTGAAAAGAGAGAGATCATATGAAATCTCCCAACTTATTCTGAGTCTCTCTGAGAAACGTTGCCATAGGAATTCCTCGCAACAAACTTTAAGTCAAAAATTTCACGCAACAAATAAATAGATGTTGCCAGCGAAATTTCACGTAAACGAACAGAGTACTAGCAAAGATTATATAGTATAAAGATGTGCCACGTAGAACATTAAAAAGTAACAAATATTTTTCAGATCAATGCGTAAGCTTTTGTGAGCGCGATGAAAAAGCTTTCTTGAGAGAAAAGTTTCCAACGTTTGCATGCACATTCTCTCTGAAATGCTCTTTCTCTCGTCACTCCACAATGCTTCACAGCATAGATCACCACTGCATGGTTTCTCATAGCTAGCGGAGGCGTGAAATTTTATGTTGTAATTGTTTTTTCCATTGTTGTTGTTGGAACCAAGCAATTGTGATCTCTGCTTGACAGCAACAAATGTTTTTGCTTGTTTGCATTATTTCCATGATGATTTCCTTATTTTGTGCGAAGCAGATTTTTCTTATTCGCTGCTTGCTATTAATATTGACTATTTTTGATTGACTCAGCCAGAGCAGTAAAATCTGCATATATATTCAGAATCTTAAGGAAAACTGAATAACGACATTGAAATCCATCCAATGAATTGAAAATTGTTTATAAATAAAATCTTTAATTCACAATGAATTTTAAAAAATTGATTAGTAATTAATTTTAATTATTTTTCTTCGTTATTCAGAACAATTAACTATTTTTTTATTCATATGAATGCTATTTACAAAGAATGCAATTCAAAAAGAATTTCAAATTTTTCAATAATTAATTTTTTGTCTAATATTATTTTTTGATTCATTGCCTATTCATGTGTTATTCATTATTAATTTTATAGTCATTATTAATTTTTTATTTATTATTAATTTAGTTCATTATTCAAAAGTGAATAACAAGATTTTTTCATTTTAGTTATTATTCAAAAGTGAATGAAAACTTAGAAATGAATACGAAATTTATAATGAATACAAAATTAATAATGAATAAAAAAATAATAATGAATAAAAAATTAATAAAAAAGTTAATAGCGAACATTTTATTCATAAAATAGTAGTGAATAACAAAATGTTTTATTCATTGTATTTTTTATTTAAAAGTGAATAACAAATTAATAACAGTGGTAAACAATTTGATAAAAAAGTTTGCGCGATGAAAACGGCATTGCTAGTTCGATAAAGTATTTTTTCTAGATAATAGAAATCAATAAGACTTTTCCAAGTTGGTTTGAATTTTTTTTAGAAGAATTTTCGACTTTTTTGAGTTTTTAAAAATAATATCCCCACTTATGATCCTATAAATCAAAAAGTATTAATTTATTTTACAAGATTTATAAATATTTACAAATGAGACATTTATACCTTTTATTAAAGCTATTGTTTATACGATTATTTGTACGATTTTTGTCGACATTTTCTGAATACTACATTTGTGAAAGAGTTTAAAATATAACGTTTATTTAACATTTCTCCCATATTAAAGTGTGCATAAATATGACTTCGATATATATTTTGGATTTATTTTTACTTTGTTGTTAAAAAAATATTTCAACGAAAATATTAAGGCAAAAAGTATTATTGTAGCAGGTTGGATATTTACGTATTTCGGTTTTAGTAAAAATACTCAAAATTACCTCCATCAAAGTGGACGTGGTGAGTTCGTACTAAACAAATTCTTCAGACTTTAAAAACCCAATTATCACATATGAACCTTAAGATTTTGTTTGCAAACAATGTTCTTAGCGTTTTTAGCTTAACTTAAAAATCCCTAAACCGCAATTTTACGTTATAATAGGATTTGCAATACTGTAAGCTCTGTAACGGCACCAAATCTCACCATTTGCGTGTTGGGGTTGTTCACGATGTGGTGTATTTGTCATATCATTGTGGTATAACATTTTCACTCTTTACCACTTAGCGTGAACATACCATCGATAAAACCTTTTATTTGGTTCAGATACACAAGGTAATCTCAGGTGCACAGCATCGTGAACGACCCTAACTCGCAACGGTGTCAAAGTGTGGACTGACAATTTGCTGTTTGACCGCGCACGGATTTTAATTTGGCAGCTGACAATTTGCTGTTTGACAGCTGACACATTTCTAAACTTGGCAAATGTGACAGTTGACACGTTGTCAAACATGACAACTGACACTATTTCCACCTTTGAAAATCATGACTGTTTGTTTGCAACCCGTTTTGCCATAGTCATTGTGTCACACAGCGGGTATGAGTTACAAAATTGTATCATACACTTGCATAGTGCAAACGCTGAGAAGAAATCTACTTGTGTGACAAAGGGCATGGAGATTCGGCAGAAAACACGCGGGAGAAAAGTTTTTGGAAGAGAAAAAGGTTTTTTTTGGGGAATGGCCGTGAATTGCTAATCATCACGTCGGAATTTGCTTTTTGCTTTGCTCAGCATATAAATTAAAATAATAAATTAGTATTTTACTTAAATATTATTAAAATAAATAGTCTTAGTAACGAGAACGTAATCACACATACTTTTTTCGTTAAAGCAAGCAAAAGTAAACGACGAAAACGAACGAAAAATATATTTGACAAATAAATTTTTCATTCAATTCAATAGAAGTAAACACACACATTCACACTCGGAGCATTCATCTTCACGGCGCTGGCATCAGAATCGGAGAAAATTTGATTTCAACATATCTTGAATGCAGTGAAAAATCGTTCATAACGATTGGTTTATTGGAATAATTTTTTTAAATAAGGAAAAAATTTCTAATCCATTAAATAAAAAAAGAAGTGTTCCACCTTGTGTCGTTGCTTTGACTACATCCAAGTATATCGGCAGCTGACAATTGTTTCGGAATCCACTCGTGCCGCTTGTCAGCAGCTTATCAGTGACTGCAAAATGGATGTGATTGCGACCCATACATTTTAGACCTTCAGCGCATATTTTTGCCCAGTGACGATAGCATGAATTGCAAGCTGATGTCAGAGTATATTGAATTCGTTGCTGACCGTTTGTTGAACGAGCTGGGTGTTGACAAGAATTACAATACACTAAATCCCTTCAGTTTTATGAAGTTGATTTCTTTGGCTGGTAAGACAAATTTTTTTTTTGAAAAGCAACGTAAAAGTAAAACAACTTAAAATTCCAACAAAATTTAATTTTAATCATACATTTATTACTATCCATTTAGTTAAACATTTTACGTTATATACATTTCTATCATATAGAAATTGTAAGAAACAAATGTAAAAGTTTTTTTTTATTGTCTAATAATACATTACAGTATTGAACATTTCATTGTAACAAAAAGGGTGAAAAAACCGAACACCAAAAATACGAGAATTTTTGTTTTTTTTAAATACAAACAATAAAAATTTCTAATTATTAAAAGCAGTTAAAGACTTACAGGCGTAGCTTTTTCAAATAACAAATAAAAATCGAAAAATTTTACATTTGTATTAAAAATTTTTTTATAACAAATAATTCAGCGTTAATCGAAATGAAATTTCAGTATAAAAAAATCACACATTAAATGTATAACTAAATACAAATTGTATCCATTTATTTTTTTTCTCGATGTAACTTAGATATTAAGCATTGCATAAACATGCGACGGCACTGAAAAGTAAAGTTAAAGTAAACATTTTTTTTTATGAATATTGATTTATTTGTGTATTTTACGTTTTTTTTTTATAAATATTCCTTGATTTATAACTGAACTTGCTTTGTAAAAAAAACTCTTAATGCATGCATTGAAAGTACACACAAAGTGCTCGTACGTCATTGTTTAATTATAGTTAGGTAAACTACTAAATTTAAACTTTAATTTTAATGCGGCTTACATAACTGAAAATGATTTTGTATTTAGCTAAAAGCCTTAATGATATAAATTAATAAGTGTCGTTTTTATTGATAACATTTAAAAGTGTTAAATTGAAAGCAATGCGAAAAACATTAAACTTTGTAATATTATATATTACAGTTCACAAATATTTAATACGTAAGATGCTTAGTTGTATACCTTTGTTTTTTAAGTCTACTTGAATTTTCTACATGTACTTAAAATTAAATTAAATTCTGTTATAAAATGATTTGTTAACGGGTTTATTTATTTTGGTCAGGGGGAGAAGATGTTTGCTTTTGGGAGGGTTTCCAATACATTTAGCCCCTGAACCCTCACGGAAGGGTGGGAAAAGTGTGGGCCGAGCTCGTCCACCAGAGCTCAACGAGTAGGTGTTGGATGATTGGGCCAGGGGTGCCCAAACGGTTTCCTTTATTTTTTTTTTATATTTGTTTTACTTGATATTTAATTCTCGTTTCAGAAAATTTTCTTTGTATTCTTTGTTTGGAATCACCGACGTGCGATGACTTATGCACGTGACATTTGTACGGCAAGGGTACACGTGGACGGCCACAAGACCCCACCCCACCTCTCACCGAACTGCTAGCAATGGCTAACTAGCACGTGCAGCCGTGGCCAACCTAGTGTCCGCGGGTCACTGGACCGGGGCGATGGTACCACCTCTGTGAGTGAGCGGCCTTATAAATACTGGTCATCGAGAACCAGGGGCGCTGTAAAAAGGCGCCCTCAAACTAAATGCAAAGGGCCGCCCTCTCGCAGAGATGGTAGCACCGCTCCACAACAACCAAAATGTTAAAATTTTGAAATTTAAAATTCATTTTTGAATTTTAACGTCCATGTTGACTCCAAATTTCGCCTCCGTTACAAATTGGCGCCCAACGTGGGGCCGATAAAAATTTTGTAATTATCGACTCTCTCCGTAAATATTTTTTTTGTGATGTTCGGTAGCGCGTCGGTGATTCCAACCAAAGAGTACATTTTTTTTTCTAGCAGTTTTTTCTATCAAAAATTTGTGATTTTGTTTTTTTTATATTTTGAATTGGATAGTCAGGGTTGGCTGCTGGAATATCCGTCTGTGACATTAATCTGCATTCGAATCCGCAGTCAAATCACTGAAATGATTAATTCCTTTGTGTTTGATATGAAACTGTGATTGATATTAAATTTCAATTTTTAAATTTTCAATAGTTAAATTTATTAAATAATTTTTTTGTTTTCTTGCGTGATGATATCGGGTTCGGAGGTAGTGTCGAGTGTTGCCTGGAATTGCGATGTTGTTGCGTTTAGTGCGCATGTCGACCGCTTCACTCGGGACTATTTTTCTGGACTTCGTGTCATCACGTGAGCCCATTTAAGTTGTAGTTTCCGGTTAATTAACAAGTTTTTTTTTATTATCTATTGGACCCCCTGACTCAATCAACCAACAACCGCTCAACATAATTTCAAAGCAAATCTCTCTCTTCTAAGACCAAATAAATAAGACCTATACATTTATATTTATAAATTTTTGATTTTTTTTACCATGCCTTTGCATCATAGTGATGAAAATTTAACGGTACAGGTGGAACTAGCTGGAAATTGCTGCAGCATTTGCTCGCAGTCCTTCGGCAAGGCTGATGACCTGGTGGCAACACCATGCAGTCATATTTTCCACAAAGATTGCATATCCCCGTGGGTAATAAAGGCTCACAGCTGTCCGCTGTGCCGCACGTTGTGCACAGTTAAGAAACTTAAGCCATGGCAACCAAATCTGGTGGTCGATCCTTCTTTACTTTCTCCTAGTAGGGCGAAAGAGAGCCAAGGGGCATTACGAAAAGAACGTCCGGTCACTAGAAGCCAAAGAAACCTAAGTTTCAGTCAGGCACAACTACCGGATTTAAACATATCGGGAATGCAACCCGTGCAAAAAGGGTCGGTCGAACTAAACTCTAACCAAGTAGCTAACGCATTAACTCAAGGTCCTTCTGATCAATTTCAGTCCTCGGTGGCTCGACATCAGTATTCGGATAGTGATTTGCAGCACTTGATTAATGAGGCAGTTCGTACCGAACTCGCTAAATTGCAAATTAATCCAGTCAGACATACTCCTCATGGAGTTACATCCAGCAGTAACCCCTTGCGGAATTTTCAGCAGAACTTGGAGCCAATGCCAAGTATAAATTCGGCACCGAATGTTTATAGTGTTCCTCCACCAAACTTTATGCCCACTCCACCTTCAACTTCGGGTCACAATCGACAGGTTGTCCAGAGTATGCCAGCTCATTACACACCGAGCAGTATGCCGCATAACAGTGGACCTGTTCGCAATGCTTCAGGACCTGCTTCACAATTTGTACCGTCAGAGAACGTTGCCAGTTTGATTTCCAATTGGAAAGTCACGTTCAGTGGCAAAGAAGATGCCTTAACAGTTGATAAATTTATTTATCGAGTGCACGCTCTGACGATGCAAAGTTTGCGAGGAGATTTTGGAGCATTATGCTGTTATGCGCACATGTTGTTCGTTGGAAAGGCGCTGGAATGGTTTTGGCGTTACCATCGAAGTGTGCCTAGGGTTGAATGGGGTGCGTTGTGCATGGAGCTGCGAAGCCAATTTTGTGATCGCAGAACTGATCTAGACATCATGGATCTAGTGCGAAATAGGAAGCAAAAGTTTGATGAAAAATTTGATGAGTTCTACGAAGCAGTCTTGCAATTGACTGATAAATTACAACGGCCTCTTGACTCTCAGGTTTTGCTGGAAATTCTGCAAAGGAATTTGCGTTTGGATGTTAGGCGTAGTTTGTTGTATGTTCCCATACAAAGTGTTAGCCAGCTTCGCGCGTTTGTTCAGAAACGTGAATTGCTTGATGAAGAGTACGGGAGGAATTCTCGCAACTATCAAAATCAGCGTCAGGTTTCTGAACTGGCATGCGAGTCTGGTGACGCGACCGCTACCCCTAACAATAGGAATAACGATAATTTTTTAGATTTGTCAACCGCCCCTCATTAACTTCTGAGGTGGCCTGCCAAACTGAGGCAATCCCGGATGTACTAAATACCCAAATTCGAATTTTAGCACGTGAAAAAAAGGCTGCTACTGTGCCACAACGGACGTTCAAACCGTTGCATGTTCGTTGGCTCGAATATAACGCTGCGCGTCGACGTATATTTCAGAGCGAGGGCTCCATTCAAATCCAATGCAAAAAGAAACGGCGATCAACTGCGAGATTGAGGCAATTTTGGAAAAAGGTCCGAGCCTTGAGAAAGTTTGCGTGCTCGGCGGTTTTGTCGTTTGCTCCTGCGAAGGATATTCGTCCTTACGCACCGGTCTCATTAGCCGGCGAAATGTTAGTAGGATTGATCGATACTGGCGCTACTATCAGTTGCATAGCCAATAATTTGGCAAAAAGACTATTGTCTAACCAGTCGCTGAAGTGGAAAAGGTTTTCGATCAATCTGAAGACGGCGGACGGGACGAGTCATGCTTCTGCAGGAGTCCTCGACACCACCATCACCTTTCGAGGAGTCACCAAACCCCTCAGGTTTTTGATAGTTCCAACTTTGTCTCAAGACTTGTATTTGGGAGTTGATTTCGTAAAAGCATTTGGCTTGGCTGGAGATCTCTTTCTGGAAAATTACAACGGCTCTCCTGTTAGAGAGATTTCTGAAGTTGATTCCAACCACCATGTGTTGACTACTCGTCAGCAATTTCGACTAAACGCCACCATTTTAAATTTTCCATCTTTTTCTGAACAAGGCTTAGGCCGCACCAGCTTGATTAGCCACGTCATTGACGTAGGACAAGCAAAACCAGTCAAACAACGACACTTTTCGGTTTCTCCTGGGGTCGAAAAACTTCTTTTCGCTGAGGTCGACCGCATGTTGGCACTTGGTGTCATTGAAGTGTCGCAAAGCGCTTGGTCATCACCTGTAGCCTTGATCGTCAAACCTAATAAAGTGCGCTTGTGTCTCGATGCGCGTAAGGTAAATGAGGTTACTGTGAAGGATGCTTATCCCCTGCCTCTCATTGATGGAATTCTCAGTCGGCTTCCTAAGGCTCAATTCATTTCGAGTTTGGATCTGAAGGATGCCTTCTGGCAGATTCCATTGGATGCAGCGTCAAGGGATAAGACAGCCTTCACAGTGCCCAATCGACCGTTGTACCAGTTTGTTACAATGCCTTTCGGCCTATGTAACGCACCGCAGACGATGTCTCGCTTGATGGACAAGGTCATACCTGCTCATTTGAGAACACAAGTTTTTGTATACTTAGACGATTTGCTTTTGATAACCGAGACCTTTGACGATCATTTAGCTTTGCTGCAGGAGGTAGCCATCTGTATTCGACATGCTGGTCTGACGATAAATATTGAAAAAAGTAAATTTTTACTCAAACAAATTCGTTATTTGGGTCACGTGATTGGGCATGGAACCATCAGAACTGATCCAGAAAAGGTGCAAGCGATTCGAGATTTTCCCTTGCCAAAAACTGTGCGACAGCTTCGTCGTTTTCTCGGTGTCTGTGGATGGTACCGACGGTTCGTGCTAAATTACGCTTCCATTTCGACACCGTTGACCAACATGCTGCAAAAAGCGAAAAAATTTGTTTGGACTGAGGAGTCGATAGCAGCTTTTGAGACCCTCAAAAATAGCCTTAGTAGTGCACCTGTGCTTCATAGCCCTGATTTTTCGCGTCCGTTTTCAATCCAATGCGATGCCTCTCAGTATGGAGTCGGAGCCGTTCTGGCTCAACGTGATGATGATGAAAATGAAGTCCCGATTGCGTATATGTCACATAAATTTAACCAAGCGCAACGAAACTATACCGTTTCAGAACAAGAATGTCTTGCAGCGGTCATGGCCATAAAAAAATTTCGAGCTTACGTCGAAAGGCATGAATTCGAAGTGATCACTGATCACGCGTCTTTAAAATGGTTAATGGGCCAAACCGACCTGCATGGCAGACTTGCTCGCTGGGCTTTGAAACTTCAAGGTTTCAAATTTAAAATCATTCATCGCAAAGGTAGCCAAAACGTAGTTCCCGATTCTTTATCGAGAGTGCATTTGCCGGAGGATGTCAAAATTTCAGAATTGACAGAAACTGCAGTTACGACTTGGCCAGTTTTGGATTTTTCTTCTGCACATTTTAAAACAGAAAATTATCTAAAGCTGGTTGACGAGTTTCAAAAAAATAACGAGCAACAACCAGACATACAAGTTGTGGACGGCTTAATTTACAAGCGTTGTGAATTTGCAAGTGGTGATCCCACCCAAGAAGAACAGTCATGGAAACTCTGGGTGCCTGAGGAATTGAGAAGATCTCTCATTGTTGAAGCTCATGATCACCCAATGAGTTCTCATGGTGGGATTCACAAAACGCTTACGCGACTCAAAATGTTGTATTTTTGGCCAAGAATGGCAAAACAAGTCCGCGACTATGTGCTGGCGTGTGAAGTCTGCAAACTGACCAAAGCTCCGAATTACATACTTCGTCCACCCATGGGACAACAATTAACTTCTACCCGCATATTTCAGAGACTCTACGTTGACCTTTTAGGGCCTTACCCTAGGTCACGCTCAGGGAACGTGGGTCTCGTGATTTGGCTTGACCACCTGTCGAAGTTTCATTTCTTGGAACCAATTCGGACCTTTACCGCCAAAAAGATTGTCGAATTTCTAGAGAAGCGAATTTTCGCAATTTTCGGTGTTCCCGAAATTATAACCTCTGACAATGGCGTACAATTCCGATCTAATAGGTTTAAAGATTTAGTACAAAAATATGGTGTCAAGCATAATTTAACTGCAAATTATTCTCCTCAGTCAAATGCTGTCGAACGTGTGAATCGTTCAATAATCGCAGCCGTTCGCGCATATATTCATCCGGACCAAAAAGATTGGGATGAAAATTTATATGCGATAAGTGCCGCTCTCCGCAGCTCAGTTCACTCTTCTTCAGGTTTTTCACCATATTTTGTTGTGTTCGGACAAAATATGATATGTCATGCTAAAAGCTACGAACTTCTGCGAAAACTAAAAATGCTGGAAGATCCCACAGCAGCGGTAAAACCTGAAGAGAGAACTGAGTTGATTCGAGAGCAAGTGAGAGAGAATCTGCGTCAGGCATTTGAGAAAAATGAGAAAATTTACAACATGCGCACACGTCCCGTGAGTTTTGAAGTTGGTCAGATTGTTTACCGAAGAAGTTTCGCCCAAAGCAAGGCCTCTGAGCATTTTAGCGCAAAGTTGGCAAACGTTTTCGAAAAAGCTAGGATCACTAAGAGGATGGGTTCGGCATACTATGAGCTGGCTGACATGGGGAACAAACGGCTTGGGGTATTTCACGCTAAAGATATTCGAGAATAGTGCCTTCAGTTCTTGTAACGAGTGATGGTCGGTTCCGAATAACTGTTTTGTAACGGCACCAAATCTCACCATTTGCGTGTTGGGGTTGTTCACGATGTGGTGTATTTGTCATATCATTGTGGTATAACATTTTCACTCTTTACCACTTAGCGTGAACATACCATCGATAAAACCTTTTATTTGGTTCAGATACACAAGGTAATCTCAGGTGCACAGCATCGTGAACGACCCTAACTCGCAACGGTGTCAAAGTGTGGACTGACAATTTGCTGTTTGACCGCGCACGGATTTTAATTTGGCAGCTGACAATTTGCTGTTTGACAGCTGACACATTTCTAAACTTGGCAAATGTGACAGTTGACACGTTGTCAAACATGACAACTGACACTATTTCCACCTTTGAAAATCATGACTGTTTGTTTGCAACCCGTTTTGCCATAGTCATTGTGTCACACAGCGGGTATGAGTTACAAAATTGTATCATACACTTGCATAGTGCAAACGCTGAGAAGAAATCTACTTGTGTGACAAAGGGCATGGAGATTCGGCAGAAAACACGCGGGAGAAAAGTTTTTGGAAGAGAAAAAGGTTTTTTTTGGGGAATGGCCGTGAATTGCTAATCATCACGTCGGAATTTGCTTTTTGCTTTGCTCAGCATATAAATTAAAATAATAAATTAGTATTTTACTTAAATATTATTAAAATAAATAGTCTTAGTAACGAGAACGTAATCACACATACTTTTTTCGTTAAAGCAAGCAAAAGTAAACGACGAAAACGAACGAAAAATATATTTGACAAATAAATTTTTCATTCAATTCAATAGAAGTAAACACACACATTCACACTCGGAGCATTCATCTTCACGGCGCTGGCATCAGAATCGGAGAAAATTTGATTTCAACATATCTTGAATGCAGTGAAAAATCGTTCATAACGATTGGTTTATTGGAATAATTTTTTTAAATAAGGAAAAAATTTCTAATCCATTAAATAAAAAAAGAAGTGTTCCACCTTGTGTCGTTGCTTTGACTACATCCAAGTATATCGGCAGCTGACAATTGTTTCGGAATCCACTCGTGCCGCTTGTCAGCAGCTTATCAGTGACTGCAAAATGGATGTGATTGCGACCCATACATTTTAGACCTTCAGCGCATATTTTTGCCCAGTGACGATAGCATGAATTGCAAGCTGATGTCAGAGTATATTGAATTCGTTGCTGACCGTTTGTTGAACGAGCTGGGTGTTGACAAGAATTACAATACACTAAATCCCTTCAGTTTTATGAAGTTGATTTCTTTGGCTGGTAAGACAAATTTTTTTTTTGAAAAGCAACGTAAAAGTAAAACAACTTAAAATTCCAACAAAATTTAATTTTAATCATACATTTATTACTATCCATTTAGTTAAACATTTTACGTTATATACATTTCTATCATATAGAAATTGTAAGAAACAAATGTAAAAGTTTTTTTTTATTGTCTAATAATACATTACAGTATTGAACATTTCATTGTAACAAAAAGGGTGAAAAAACCGAACACCAAAAATACGAGAATTTTTGTTTTTTTTAAATACAAACAATAAAAATTTCTAATTATTAAAAGCAGTTAAAGACTTACAGGCGTAGCTTTTTCAAATAACAAATAAAAATCGAAAAATTTTACATTTGTATTAAAAATTTTTTTATAACAAATAATTCAGCGTTAATCGAAATGAAATTTCAGTATAAAAAAATCACACATTAAATGTATAACTAAATACAAATTGTATCCATTTATTTTTTTTCTCGATGTAACTTAGATATTAAGCATTGCATAAACATGCGACGGCACTGAAAAGTAAAGTTAAAGTAAACATTTTTTTTTATGAATATTGATTTATTTGTGTATTTTACGTTTTTTTTTTATAAATATTCCTTGATTTATAACTGAACTTGCTTTGTAAAAAAAACTCTTAATGCATGCATTGAAAGTACACACAAAGTGCTCGTACGTCATTGTTTAATTATAGTTAGGTAAACTACTAAATTTAAACTTTAATTTTAATGCGGCTTACATAACTGAAAATGATTTTGTATTTAGCTAAAAGCCTTAATGATATAAATTAATAAGTGTCGTTTTTATTGATAACATTTAAAAGTGTTAAATTGAAAGCAATGCGAAAAACATTAAACTTTGTAATATTATATATTACAGTTCACAAATATTTAATACGTAAGATGCTTAGTTGTATACCTTTGTTTTTTAAGTCTACTTGAATTTTCTACATGTACTTAAAATTAAATTAAATTCTGTTATAAAATGATTTGTTAACGGGTTTATTTATTTTGGTCAGGGGGAGAAGATGTTTGCTTTTGGGAGGGTTTCCAATACATTTAGCCCCTGAACCCTCACGGAAGGGTGGGAAAAGTGTGGGCCGAGCTCGTCCACCAGAGCTCAACGAGTAGGTGTTGGATGATTGGGCCAGGGGTGCCCAAACGGTTTCCTTTATTTTTTTTTTATATTTGTTTTACTTGATATTTAATTCTCGTTTCAGAAAATTTTCTTTGTATTCTTTGTTTGGAATCACCGACGTGCGATGACTTATGCACGTGACATTTGTACGGCAAGGGTACACGTGGACGGCCACAAGACCCCACCCCACCTCTCACCGAACTGCTAGCAATGGCTAACTAGCACGTGCAGCCGTGGCCAACCTAGTGTCCGCGGGTCACTGGACCGGGGCGATGGTACCACCTCTGTGAGTGAGCGGCCTTATAAATACTGGTCATCGAGAACCAGGGGCGCTGTAAAAAGGCGCCCTCAAACTAAATGCAAAGGGCCGCCCTCTCGCAGAGATGGTAGCACCGCTCCACAACAACCAAAATGTTAAAATTTTGAAATTTAAAATTCATTTTTGAATTTTAACGTCCATGTTGACTCCAAATTTCGCCTCCGTTACAGCTCTTTGAAATGAGTAAAATAACAGAAATAACGCAATCAAAACAAAACAACGAAATCTTCGCGCTTTTATAAATAACTAGCTGAGACACTGTGTTTTGCTACCACGCCCCCGTTGCCAAACGCCCATAACATGCTAGCAGTGAAACGACACAAGTAAATTGTGGTCGAGTACCGAATTCCGAGGATGTGCGGCCACCTATAACTCCAAAGCTGTTCAATATCAAAAATTTCAGTTGTGTGGGAGGGGTCACGCCCTTTTGCCTAACGCCCATAAAATGTTATCAGTGAAACGTTGAAATTGTGGTCGAATACCGAATTCTGAGGCTTTGCCAAATATAATTATAAAGCTATCAGATATCGTATATTTGGCCTGTATAGGAGGTAATTTTGAGTATTAACCATATTTTTTAAACTCTTTCACAAATGTAGTATTTGGAAAATTTATACAAAAAACATAAGATCAATACAAATGACAGCTTAAATGAAAGATATAAACGTCTTATTTGAAAACATGTATAAATTTTTTAATATGAAAAAATACTTTTGAAGTTATAGGATCATAACTGGGGACATATTTTTCAAAACTTAAAAAAATCGAAAAATCTTTGAAAATTCAATTCTTTACGAATTGCATTCGTTCTATAATACTCACACAATTTAACACAAAGTCTATATTAATAAAACTTATTTTCTGGTATGTTTATTTAATTGACATTGATACAAATCTAAATGGCTTAACGAACTTCGCTCAATTTAAGTACACATACTGTGTGCATCCTAGATTAGATTGTTGCATACTTAGTTTTGATCACGCTCATTCCATCCATTTTCACTTACGTAAATTTTGATATTGAAAATCTTTCTTGAAAAAAATTTTTTGCAAATTAAATTTAAAAAATGTCAGTAATTTTAATACCAAAAACATTCACATATCTTTAGAATTTAGAAGAATGAGAAAAACGGCATGAAAACCAAAACCTTGACTTTCGATGCAAATATATTCGCTATTTTTAAATAGTATATTTAATTAAAATTTTTTTAATCAAAGTTTTAATAAAAGCACTTTACAAAAATAGTTTCAACTGTAGCGTTAGGTCAGTGAATATATCCTTTATTTTCTTTTCAAAACCGGTCCAACATATTGAATATTTACTAAAAACATTATTAAAAAAATGTTTTTGTTGTATAAATAAGAACAATTGAAAATTGCATTTCTGAGTACTTTTCATATAGTAAAGTATGTATTTGCAATAATTTAATAAAAATATATAAAAGTAGTTAAATAAAAAAATTTTCGGCAAAAAAACCAACTTAAAAAAATATTGCTTACAACATTATTCGCGGCTAAGCTTCGACTGATGGAATCGCCCTTACAATAATATAACACTAAAAATATCATGTGGCAAAACGGCAAAAAAAACCAAGTCAACACACAAAATATACCCAGATTAAGTCATCTTTATGATATTATATTCTTGAAATTATATAACAAAAAGATAAGAGATAATGCAAAAAAAATATAATAACTTTATATAATGCTCGTAGGGTAGTTTAGTAAAAAAATTGCCTACATTTTTTAAGTAAAACCTAATAAAATTCTGCTACATTTTGTTGGCAGCTACATCATTTATTCAGATGCTTCGTGCATTAAATCTTTACATATCATTTATATTGCTTTTCAATATTATACTCACATTTGCTCACATTGTCGCTTACTTATTCTCTCGCTCTCAAAAGCTTTAAATTCGCTCGCTGACTCTCATAAAGCTTTTGTGTGGATTTATGATAAATCCACATTAAAATTTTACTGTGCCACTTGCTTGTATGGCGGTGGCACATCTTTCTATTATATTATCTGTGGTACTAGGCTTTAGGTACAAAAAATTTTGTTAAGTTTTATTAAAAAAAAAATCAAAGTTATGTATTTCATTATAAAACAAAGATTGACAAAAAACAAAAACGAGAACAATAATCTATTATGGTACAACATAAACGAAACAAAAATAAAACCTTTTTACTCTTAATTACTATTTGCCTTCGTAAGCACTTATTTTTCGAAATAAAAATCAGACAATGATTGCCGTCTTGGAGTGTTTACTATGCCAGCGAAAGAAAATAATCTTTCAACTGGCGCTGAGGACATTAAAGGCGTATTGAATCAAGTTGCAACCTGCCTTAAGGTTTGTTGGCTGTTCAGTTGTATTAAAAAGGATTTCTTGACTCTTGAAGAAAAAAAAACGGGCACAGAAATTTCACGATTCTGAAATGTCTGGCGTGTCTGCTGTTTCAAACATTTAATTAGCGAGATAATGAGCAGGAGAGAAAAGCTTATATCTCATTTTATGTGAAAACACTAACAACAAAAAAGCTTACCCAACATGTTTGCCTAGCATACCCACGGCATAAGACTGAAATTCTTCAAAAAAGAATCAAAAATAATCTTGATAAGTAGTCGTATTATTTTTTGATTACATTTGATTCTTTTTGATTATTTTGCGTAATCTTAAGTAATCGTTATTATTTTTTGATTATTTGTAATTGTAATCAATTATTTATCATAAACTTCGCCCTTAAGGATTATATAATCATTACAATTTTAAAAGTAATCTAATTGATTACTAATCGTAATCGCAATTTAACAGCTATGCTTTGTAGTGGTTTTTTTTGTTAAAAAGTTTTTGTTATTTATTAAATGTTAAATAAAAAAAATGTCTACATTTTCATGAAAATTTTTAACCCTCATTGCTTTTTTTTATAATAAAATATATAAACAGATATATCGGTCATTCCATATCAAATCGGACGCTTTTCGAAACTCACATTTCTGTAAAAATTTTGTACTTTGCACGTGGATAGTACTTCAAAAAAGAAAAATATTTGCATATCTTTTTTTATAATTTTCAATTTTTTTTTTTTGCAGTTATACACAGTGAAAAATTATAAAAAAAAAACAAAAATTGTCATTTGAACATGTACTCAAACAACTATATCTTCTAAACCGTAAGTCCTAAAAAAATGTCTAAGACATATTTTAAAGATCTTGAATTGGTCTTTATTGTGGTGTACTTTTTTACAAACACTTTCAAGAAAAATTTTAAATTTTTTGACTGCTAAAAATTTCATTCCCATTTTTCAAGGTCAGCACCACTATTTTTTGGTTTTTATCGTATTATGGCATTCATTCTTAATGCACTCTCAAAATTTGATGTTGGAGAATCAATGTTTACTATTTTTAACAAAATTTTCAAAAAATGACTGCACAATTCTTAAGTACAAAATACTTTAATTTTTAATTAAAAATTGAATTTTTAGTATTTTTTTACTAAACTAGGTATACATATATCATCGCTGCACCAACAAAAACAGTTGTATGTTTTTCAGTAACTTTTCAGGAGAGCAAAAAAATTTTTTTCAGAGCATTTCTGGTACTGCGAGGAATAACTGTTTTTGATCACTTCTAAATCATAAGAGGTATAAAAAACTGCAAATGCAGAAATGTGGGTAATAGATAGTGTAAACAAAATATGCTATAACAAAATTTATAAAAATCACATAACTGGTTTTTCTGGCGCAGCGACGATATTTACAATCAGTCAAATTGAAAAATTTTATCAACTCGTTAAAATATACCTTTCCTCTAAAGAGACTATATTTTTGAAATTTGCTAAAAGATTTCTTGGTTGTAATTCAGTGATGTATACCTAAGTTAATACTAAATTATGTAAAATTGTTTTAACATTTTATTTATAATTTTTGTTTGAAACCCTAGTTGAACTAGTTGTTTGAAACCCAATTATAAAATACTACAGGCGTATTTGTCGGATTATTAATGTTTGCAGACCAGTCTTTGCCGCAAGTCTTTTAACTGTACCTGCCAAACCATCACATGGCCCTTTGCCGTGCGATGTTGCAAAAAAGTGCCATTCTGCGGGAGTATTGAAATCGACCTTGTGCTTGCATAGATTTATACAATTTTTTTTGTTCTTATATTGAGTGCCTGCTTCATCTGAGAAGTAAAATATTTTGTTTACTTCTCACAATTTTTTCCTAAGGAAATTAATTAAGCCACGCTGGAATAAATGTGCTGCTACTGTGTCGTGCTTTAAGCATTCCGAAATTACATCATAACTTACATCCACATCATCTTTTTTAACTGTTGTATTACAACCAAGAAATCTTTAAGCAAATTTCAAAAATATAGTCTCTTTAGAGGAAAGGTATATTTTAACGAGTTGATAAAAACCAGAAAAACCAGTTATGTGATTTTTGTAAATTTTGTTATAGCATATTTTGTTTACACTATCTATTACCCACATTTCTGCATTTGCAGTTTTTTATACCTCTTATGATTTAGAAGTGATCAAAAACAGTTATTCCTCGCAGTACCAGAAATGCTCTGAAAAAAAATTTTTTTGCTCTCCTGAAAAGTTACTGAAAAACATACAACTGTTTTTGTTGGTGCAGCGACGATATATGTATACCTAGTTTAGTAAAAAAATACTAAAAATTCAATTTTTAATTAAAAATTAAAGTATTTTGTACTTAAAAATTGTGTAGTCATTTTTTGAAAATTTTGTTGAATATAGTAAACATTGATTCTCCAACATTAAATTTTGAGAGTGCATTAAGAATGAATGCCATAATACGATAATATTTTCAAAAACCAAAAAAATAGTGGTGCTGACCTTGAAAAATTGGAATGAAATTTTTAGTAGTCAAAAAATTAAAAATTTTTCTCGAAAGTGTTTGTAAAAAAGTACACCACAATAAAGATCAATTCAAGATCTTTAAAATATGTCTTGGACATTTTTTTAGGACTTACGGTTTAGAAGATATAGTTGTTTAAGTGCATGTCCAAATCACAATTTTTGTTTTTCTTTATAATTTTTCACTGTGTATAACTGCAAAAAAATACATAAAAAATTATAAAAAAGTATGCAAATATTTTTTTGTTTTTAAAGTTCTATCGACGTGCAAAAGTTTTTATTAGTTTTTGGACAAAAGCGTCCGATTTGATATGGAATGACCGATATACAAGTCAAAAGAAAATACATGATATAAAAAAAATTTGTTTAGTGATGTAAATATTCTAAGGTATTACAATATTTTTTATTTTTTAAATAAATTGCTTCTTTATTTCATAAGTTCCTTGAAGTTCCGCACGATTTAAAAGAGTAAAACGTTTCAAAAAATTATTTGGGATTTTTGTTTTGATAAATGCGCACAAATTTAAAATTGTGAAATTTTCTAAAATATGTAAATCTGAGAAAACATATCTGACTTTGGTTGTATGCAAATTAAGATCTTGATTGTTGATTAATATCACTGTTCGTCAAAAATTAAAATGTTATACATATACATACATGTGTTAAATGGTACATTTTCAAGCTCTAAAGCAGATTTAAAGTAGTTTGTAAACCACTTACAAAATATTTTTACACTGAAAATACACTGAAGAACACCAAAAATTTTCAACACAGTTTGTACTGGAAATCATTTTTATATCCGTTTTTAAAACTGTATAACCAATTTTAGTCGTTTCGACTAACACTACTCTCTTTTTTTAGAACTGAGTTTTTAGAGTTTTGGAGCGTGTTAGTCGAATCAACTAACATTGGTTATAACTAATGCTACCAACTCATGTTAATACAAAATAAGTGTATTTTCTTCAAAGAACACTGAAAAGTAAGTATAAGTAAGTATAATATTTTAAAATAAGTAAAGGTAAGTATATATTGTTAGAAAATAAAATGTTTCTAAAAAAACAAATTTAGACCTTGATACCCGCTTAATAAAAATCAAAACAAAACAACAGAAGTCAAAAAATAACTAAACAACATATTAATTTTATATATTACATTTCTTATATTTTGTGTATATATAAAATAGTTTAAAAACAAAAACATATTAAAAACTTCAAAGTTATTTGTAAATAAAAAAATATCGCATAAAAAGATCAAAGGAAAATTATAATTTTTCGCTTATACCTACTTTCAAAGTAGTTAAATAAAGCTTTTGACGCTACTCTGGTTTTAAAATAAAATATATATTTTTAAAACCTTTTCCAATATACTTACTATGTTTAGCAAACAATTGAATTAACAAAAAGTAAGCATAAATAAGTATCATTCTTAAAAGTAAGTATACTTATAAGTATTGAGTTTTAGTAAGTATATGAAGCTGAAAATAAGTATGATACTTACAAAGTAATTATAGTTGGTAACATTAGTTATAACGTATTAGAAATATGATTGCTGACATGACTTTCAAACTTTTGAAAAACCATTTTTTAATAAAGCAATAGAAAAAATAAGAGTTTTTTTAAGAAAAAAAAATATGTTCAAAAAATTCTTTGGGAGAAGTTGGCACTGATAGTTGATAAGCCAAAAGTAGAAAGTTCTGGAAACAATAACAAAGGCAATACCGCTCGAAAGGCTTTCCAAGATGCTTAGCTGCTTACAGAGTACCTAAATCTTGATCCGGATTTAATCGCAAATTTTAAAACTATTCTAATTGCACTTTCTTGCCATATTCCAACTCATCCATTAAAGTTTCAAATATTGTGTGATGAAGCTGAAAAAATGTATATTCAGAACTGTAATTGGAATCCTATGCCATCGACATTGCATAAAATTCTCACGGTGCTGATATTATTAGAACATGTCTTCTACTAGTAGGTATGTTAGCTGAAAAAGCCTTGTTGTGTCGCAATAAGGATTGTAACAATTCACAGTACAACATCCAGCCGCGAAGTGACCATAAAAGATATGTTCTGTAGAGCCATGGATAGCAGTTATCTGATTACTAATCTTACAAATCTGGTATGTATTTATTTATTAAAATAAAAATGTGTTTTGGGTTTCATGAGGAAGCAAGTGAAGAATTTGAGTGTTCCTCAGCTAAGTTACCAGGTATCTTCCAAACTATTAACACTTTGGGATCTGCTAGAATTATCAGATGAAGAAAAATAAAAAAATCTTCGATTTGTAGCTTCTACAAAAACTGGAATATAAAAATTATAAAAACAAAAAAACAAATTAAAAAAAAAAAATTTAAAGCAGAAAATAAAAAAATACAAAAACACAAAACCCCAAAAAAACATGGGGTTCATCCTGTAACCTACACGTGGTGAAACCTGGAAGCAACGTGTTCCATTAATGTCTGCTAATTGCAGGTTTTCTATTCATTCTTTTTAAAGGGAGTGGTTTAGCCAATCCCTCCCACTTTTCCCATTACTCTTGGAAAATATGCTATCGATTTCTGTACCCAAGTTAAAGACCCCACTACCAATATTAGGTGAGATACAATATTTTATTAATAATGTCACGCCTCTTTTTCGAGCCCTGTCCTCTTTTTCCATCATGCTTGGAAAAAAATCTACTCACGCCATATACGAATTTATATCGTTGTCCCTGCAAACATTTTCAATCGCCTGAGAGCCGCCAGCGAATCGCTTGGAAGATGAGACAATCGCCGGCGAGCTCATTTGGGAGTCATTTGGGTATTTCCGGCTGTAAGCAGCTGAGGCCATAAAAGCGATTCGCCGGAAAGATTCGCCGGGTCCTAAGCGATTAGCTAAGAAGAGTCGCTAACGAATCGTTGAGAGGGGTCCTAAGCGATTCGTCTGGAGGATTCGCGAACGAAGCACCTAAAGGGTTTGTAAGCAATTCGCTGGAAAGAGTCTCAAACGAATTGCCAAGATAAGTTCTTAGAAATGCGTGGGAAGAGTAGTCGCACACGAATCGGCAAAAAGAGTCTTAACCGATTCGCTGACAAGAGTGGCACACGAATCGCTTTTAGGATTCTCCAGCAATTTGTTGCGAAGCGCCTTTGTTGTCAAAGCGGGTAAAAAACAAATCTACCACCAAAAATCGTGCTGATATCAATATTTTCAGTTTTTGTGCGGTCAATGAATACAAAACTAGTAAGGAATTATCTTCGACTGGGCCGAAGTTAAAATACCACCACGGACGACGATTTTTCCAAATTTCATACCTGAAGTTTATATTAATTGTTAAAGGTTTTGTGCAAAATTTGAAATCATTAGATTAATTTTTGTGGAATTGAAAAAGATTTTACGGTTTAGGTGAACTTTGTATAGGAGGTGGCGTGGTTTTCATCCCATTTTTACAAATTTCATACTCAAATTTTATAAGAAATATTAAAGACGCTGTGCAAAATTTTAAGTCATTATATTCATTTTTGTGGATTTTAAAGAGATTTTACAGTTTTGGTTAAGTCACTTTGTTTGGAAGGTAGGCGTAGTTTTCATCCGATTTTTGCAAATTTCTTACTCAAAGTTTACTTAAAATATGAAAGACACTGTGCAAAATTTGAAGTCATTAAATTAGATTTTGTGGAATTTAAAGACATTTAACGTTTAGGGTTGGTCACTTTGTATGGGAGGTAGTCATGGTTTTCATCCCATTTTTACAAATTTCATAAGAAAAGTTTATAATAAATATTAAAGACGCTGTGCAAAATTTAAAATCATTATATTAATTTTTGTGGATTTTAAAGATATTTTACCGTTTTAGTTAAGTCACTTTGTATGGGAGGTAGGAGTGGTTTTCATCCGATTTGGCTCATTTTTGAACCTGATCTCTATTTTTTAATGAAAAGGTTATTAATTGAATTTCGTTGCGATAGCTAAAATATTACGGCTGTTATGACCACAGACCACAGACGGGCATGGCTAAATCGACTCAGGAGGTGATGCGGATCAAGAATATATATACTTTTCTATACCGCCCACGCCTACTTATCGGCGTTACAATCGGAGTGACAAAGTTAATATACCCCAATTACGTTTTTTAAAGGTGGGGGTATAAACAATTTTTTTTTAATTTTTCGATGATTATTTTTAGTGGAGAAGTATAGAGAATCCATATTCAACAATCGATCTTTAAAATTTTTAAAGAAGCCATCTTCCAACGATCGCCGGAATGAGCGAAGGAAGATTTTAAAGATTTTTCTTGAGTCGCGCATTCATCGCTCGAGCGATAGAAAAGCGATTCATCTTCCAACGATCGCCGGAATGAGCGAAGGAAGATTTTGAAAATTTTTCTTGAATCGCGGACTCATCGCTTGGGCGATTGAAAAGCGACCCAACTTCCAAAGAACCCTTGGGCGAATCGTTAGTGCTTCACCAAATCAACTTCTCTTCCAGTCATCTTCCAAATGTTTGCAGGGTATCTCATATACAAGCCTATTTATAGTGTTTGAAAATTTTGGGTGGAATGGGAGGTGGGCGTAGCTGTCGGCGGATTTCAACAATTTTTATTAACACTTTATTAACATCTTTGGACCAAGATACACAGGTGTATCTAGTTTCATACAAATCACACCACTTTTGAACTTTTGTCCACCAAACCGGCCTGGCAGGACCAGTGTGCATTGGTTCAATATAAAAAAAAGTGGTGCAGTCGAAGACCACCGTCAGAAACGAAGTTTCTTACACTTTTTATACATGTTAGAGCAAAAGAAAAATACTTGCTCAATTCAGTTTGAAGTGCTTTTCAATTTTGTCATAAAGAATTTGACGTCAGATCTGTACACCTGGAATATATAAAAGGGAAAAGTTAAACTGAAAAGTTTGTCATTTTATGAAAATCATTGGTGGTGTACAGAATTGAAAAAAAAGAAGTGGTTTCTATCATCAGAAGTGGGATAACTTCAACCTACACCACACTCTATTGGAAAGATGGCTGAAGATGACTCCAATCTAAGAGGTCAGATTCAAGAAAATTTGAATCTGCAGGAGGAAAGCCCAGAGTCGAGATCTAACAATTTTGTAATTACGGTGGAAGCAATTAATAAAATTTTAGAATCCACACAATGGTCACAATCAACCGGCGCGTTGGTGGGTTTTCCGAGTTTTGATCCGGATCACACCCGCGTTGATATTCAGAAGTGGTGCACGGATATTGATGCAAGGGTACAACGAGACGGTTTGCAGAATTTTGACATTTTGCCTAGAATACAAGTTTCTCTGCTTGGGAGGGCAAAATTATGGTTCAACAAGTACGGATATCAACTTTATAGCTGGCCGGATTTACGTGCTTCTTTGATACACGCTTTTTCTAATGGTACAGACATTATTACACAACTCAGGAAGGTTGCCAACTCAGAAAGCAATGAATATGCTTTCTATACGGAGTTCGTAATGGAAAAGGTTTGCCAAATTAATCAATTACCTTTTGAAATTCCAGAAGACAAAATGGTCAAAATTGTTATCGGATGCATTAGTGAGGTGAGTTTGAGAAATTCTCTTACATTTGTTATGCCATCTACTGTACAAAGTTTGATTAATCATTTGTCTTCGATACGAGAAAAACCTTTGCAAAAAGTAGAAAATATAACGCGCCGTTTACAAGAGAATAAACCAGTATCCCATGTTGAAAAAGAAGACAAGTTACCTAATTCATTGAAACGTAGGCGCGTAGAGGATGAGAAACGTTGCTATGGATGCGGCAAAAAGGGTCATATTAGAGCTCATTGCACGGAAAAACAAAAGACAAGCGAATTGGTTGTACAGAAAATACCAAGCAAACCCATAGAAACCAAAATTAAGTGTTCTTTTTGCGGAAAATCTGGACACGATGAACAAACCTGCTGGGCTAAACAAAGAGCTGACCGAAAACAAATAAATCTATGCAAGATTTCGTTGGTATCAGATAATTACACTCCAGTGGTTATTAAGGGAAAATTATATCATTGTCTTCTCGACACGGGATCTGATTGTTCGTTGATAAGATCCGACATTGCTGACAAAATATCTGCAAAAAGAACTACAAAATTACTGTCTGTGCAAGGTATTGGGAGAGAACCTATTTTACTATCTGAAAGGCTTGAAACATTTGTAGAATTTGAAGATCTTATTGTTGAGGTAAGCCTTTATTTGATTGATAAAAAACATTTGCAAAATGAAATTATTATTGGAAGAGACATTTTGAAAGATCCTACGCTTACAATTACGGTTACTGCCAATGGATCGTACTTACATCGCAGTAAGTCAACTTTTTGTCTCAAAAGCAAAAATATTGCTACCACAATTGGTAGTATGTCAAAGCCTCGTACAAAGGAGCTGAATGTTATTTTGGATAAGTACTCCAAACACTTTATAGCGGGTTTTCCTACGGCAAGGGTAACTGCGGGATCCCTAAGTATACGTTTAACGAAAGATGCCAATATTTTCTTTAGGCCATATAGGATGGCACACAGTGAGCGACAGATAACAAAAGAAATTGTTGCAGATTTGATAAATAATGGTATAATAAGAGAGAGTCACTCACCGTTTGCGAGCCCAATGATTCTTGTCAAAAAGAAAAATGGACAGAATCGCCTTTGTGTAGATTTTAGAGCTCTAAACAAAATAACTGTAAAGGATCGCTATCCTTTGCCGAGGATAGAAGATCAGTTAGACGAATTGTCTGGAAATAAATATTTTACATCATTGGACATGGCATCTGGTTTTCACCAAATTCCAATTGCTGAGGATTCTATAGAAAAAACTGCTTTTGTCACACCCGATGGACATTATGAATATTTGTGTATGCCATTTGGTCTCGCTAATGCACCTGCAGTTTTCCAGAGGGCTATAAACGTGGCTTTGGGTGAGTTACGAGGCAAATTGGCTTTGGTATACATGGATGATGTGTTAATAACATCCAAAACCATTGATGAAGGTCTTGAAAAGCTTGATATTGTACTCAAGGCATTAGTTGGAAGTGGGTTTTCCTTAAACGTGGATAAATGTAAATTTCTTCAAACTACTATTGATTACTTAGGACGAGAAGTATCTGGAGATGGTATACGACCAAGCAAAACCAAAATTGATGCGTTAGTGAGTTCCCCGACACCAAGTAATGTTAAACAAATACGTCAATTTATGGGGCTAGCGAATTATTTTCGAAAATTCGTACCAGAATTTGCTGCAAAAACTGCCTGTATCACGGCATTGACTAAAAATAATACGGAATTTGTATGGAGTAATGAATGTCAAGCAGCAAAAGATTACATAGTAGAACAACTTACAACTCGACCATTATTAGTATTGTTTAATCCTGATCTTCTAACAGAGCTGCATACGGATGCAAGTGCAAGTGGATATGGAGCTATCTTATTTCAGCGAGTTAATGGAAGATTGCATGTAGTTGCTTATTATAGTCAGGCAACCAAGTCGTATGAAGCAAAATATCATAGTTATGAGTTGGAGACACTTGCGGTGGTAAATGCGATGAAATATTTTAGGCATTACCTTATCGGTGTTAAGTTCTTGTTAGTTACTGACTGTAACGCTTTAAAGGCAACAAAAGAAAAAAAGAATTTACTTCCTCGCGTTGCTCGTTGGTGGATTTTTCTTCAAGATTTTGAGTTTGAGATTGTATACCGAAAAGGGAAGACTTTATCACATGTAGATTACCTTAGCCGAAATGTGCCAACAAAATTTTGTTATCAAATTGAGAGTTTGTCCGAAACATGGTTACATATTGAGCAGCAAAATGATCCAGGTACATTAGAAATCATAGAGAAAATTAAAAGTGGCGATACCAACACATCAACGCAATTCAAACTCAAAAATGGATTGTTATACAAGAAACTGGAAAATACTAACAAACTTTATGTACCCCAACAATGTCGATTGTCATTAATGAGACGTTTCCATGAAGAAAACTGTCATGTCGGATGGGAAAAGACTCTTATGAAGATACGAGAACATTTTTGGATGCCGCATATGACTAAAAATGTCAGAAAATTTGTGAACTCTTGTTTAATCTGTCTGGTGGCTAAAAGGCCGTCTGGAAAGAAACAGTGTGAACTTCACCCAATAGAAAAGAAGCCAATTCCATTCGATGTGGTTCATGCTGATTTTATGGGACCATTTGACGGAAAAGACCACCGTTATATATTCATTTTGATTGATGCTTTTACAAAATTTGCAGTTTTATTCCCTTGTAAAACCCTTACAGCTGCGGAAACAGTTCAAATGTTTTATAACTATGTAATGCTATTTGGAGCTCCAGCCAAACTTGTAAGTGACAGAGGCACTAATTTTACTAGTGCTGAGTTTAAAAACTTCTGCATGTCGTTGGGGATAACACATCATTTAATTGCTCCTGGTGCTAGTAGAGCTAATGGCCAAGTGGAACGTTATGTGGACACTGTTGCTAACTTGTTGAGAACTAATTTAGATAAATGTGGCGAATGGACTGGTTATATCAGTCGTGTACAACTAGCTCTTAATACAACGGTTAATAAAACAACTGGATTTTCTCCGTTGAAGGTATTAACAGGTATATCGGGACGGACTCCAGATATTAGTGCATTTTTAGCAGAGCTCGAAATTGAGCCACAATTTGACGACGTAGAAGAAATACGAAAGCTTGCCAGTAAACGAGCAGAGTTAAATGCAACTCGAATGAAAATCAGATTTGATCAAAATAAATGCAAACCAACTCAATTAAAAATTGGACAAAAGGTTGTCTATTGTAGTAATCAGAGGCGCAAATCGAAGTTACAGCCGTATTATTGTGGTCCTTATGAAATAGTTGGTGTCCTTCCCAATGATCGATATAAGTTGAAGAAAGATAACCGCAAAACTTCTATTGTTGCAGCAAAAGAGGTCATTCGGCCTTTAAGACGAGACGAGTGTGAAGACGAGAAGGATGTTAGTAACTAATATAAGGTAAAATTTTCTGCAAAATCCCTTATTCAGTAAGAATCGAATTCATGAGCAAGCTTAAGATTGTCTCTGAATCATAACTTTCAGTTAGGTGTTGAAGTTTTGAACAAGCTTAAGATTGCCTCTGAGTCATAACTTTCAGTTTAGGTATTGAAGTTTTGAACAAGCTTAAGATTGCCTCTGAGTCATCACTTTCAGTTTAGGTGTTGAAGTTTTGAACAAGCTTAAGATTGCCTCTGAGTCATAACTTTCAGTTTAGGTATTGAAGTTTTGAACAAGCTTAAGATTGCCTCTGAGTCATCACTTTCAGTTTAGGTGTTGAAGTTTTGAACAAGCTTAAGATTGCCTCTGAGTCATAACTTTCAGTTAGGTGTTGAAGTTTTGAACAAGCTTAAGATTGCCTCTGAGTCATAACTTTCAGTTTAGGTATTGAAGTTTTGAACAAGCTTAAGATTGCCTCTGAGTCATCACTTTCAGTTTAGGTGTTGAAGTTTTGAACAAGCTTAAGATTGCCTCTGAGTCATAACTTTCAGTTTAGGTGTTGAAGTTTTGAACACGCTTAAGATTAACTCTCAGTTAAGTGTTGATTTGCAAACAAGCTTAAGATTGCCTCCTAGTAGCGATTCAAGAAGTAACATCTGAAATAATGATTCTGTTTACAGCTCTGGATATCTGGTGGTTAATTATACAAGAGGACAGATTACTGCCGTGGAATTTGCAATAATGAATTTGTGGTTTCTGTAAACTGTTGTTTTCTTGTGATTTTAGCTTTTTCTTTCTGTAATAAACAAATGATTGTTTTGAAAACAAGAAGTTTTGAATTCATCGAGAGCGATGATTTTACAGGATGGCCGTGTTAGAGCAAAAGAAAAATACTTGCTCAATTCAGTTTGAAGTGCTTTTCAATTTTGTCATAAAGAATTTGACGTCAGATCTGTACACCTGGAATATATAAAAGGGAAAAGTTAAACTGAAAAGTTTGTCATTTTATGAAAATCATTGGTGGTGTACAGAATTGAAAAAAAAGAAGTGGTTTCTATCATACATATACAAAGAGTTTAAATCATTCTTGATTTTAAATGCATATTCTAGTTGTTTGATAGTTTAAAATCGTTTATTGAGCTTTAGGTCAGGTTAGAACAATTAATTGCTCTAACGAATTTTTTCCAAAGAAACAACATTCTTCAATATGAAAAGGAAAACATCACTAGCTTTTTATTAGACTGAACCAACGCTCAGGGGATGCCCCCTATAAATGCGTAAGCATTGTGTTGATTCGGAAGATGGGTGATAGTTAGTCGGAGGGTTGATATCAGGCGCGGATACAAGGGAGATAAAGGGGGTAATTACCCCCCCAAGAACTTTTAAATACTTTACTTTTTAATATTTTATTTGAAGTAAATAATTGTACCCACAACTTAAGAGTACTTTTAAGTATACATAAGCGATTCTAAAGACGTTTTTTGAAAGAATACTAAAAAAAAAATGGTCAGAGGTATTGATATAAAGTTTTTTTATTGATTTCAACAATTGAAGCATAATCGCGAATAACGTTGTAGTCGACATTTTTTTTGCGAATAACTGTGAGAATCACTCTCTTATATTATATATAAACAGAACTGAGTAAGCAGTTGAGCAGTTTGGGGTATTTTTATCGCATACTAAAAAAGTTAATAAAAATGAATAAAAGTGAACAATTACAATTTTGTCGTTTACAACGTTATTCGCGAGAGCGCTTCAATTATTATAGTACTTTAAAAAAATTTTGTTTTTTTTTTGTTTTGTGACGTCATTTGTGTGTACGTGGCGTTCTTATGAAGCGATGCGAGAAGAGTAGGACCATTTTGCTTGCAAAATAACATGATCTGTAATCACCTGAAAAAAATATGTATACTTGTAAAGTAAACACTTACGCTGAGGAACTGACTTCGAGTTTTTTAAAAAAATTTTATTTGTAAGAAAATAACGCGTCCTTAAAGTTGATTGCTTAAAAAATGGCTGTAAATTTGAGTACATAACGAGCTGTAACTTTTTTTTCAGGCTCATTTTTATAAAAAGGCGAAGTCACTACCTTGACGTAAGTGTTTGCTTTGCATATAATTATATTTTGTTTTTTTCAGAAGATTACAGATCATGTTATTCTACAAGCAAAATGGTCCTACTCTTCTCGCATCGCTTCATAAAAACGCCACGTACACACAAATGACATCACAAAAAAACAAAACAAAACAAAATATTTTTGTATACTTTAATAATTGCAGAAAACAATAAATAAAACTTTTATATCAATATCTCCAACCATTTTTGGTAGTATTCTTTCGTTTCAACACCAGAAGACTACTTTCGAATTTCCATATTTATACCATTACTAGATGATATCATTGCTGATATGGCGGCTCGTTTCAGCGAAAAATTTTTCCAAAAACTATATGTAAACGAAATCCTGCCAAACATAATTGATAAACACAACAATGAAAAGCTAAACAATTTGAGTGTTAACATTTCTAAGATAATAATTCCATTTTGTGACGGTAATAAGGAACTAATTCCAATTCAATTATTTCATGAACTTCAAATTTGGCAGTGTAAATGGGAGAGCGAAACTAAGGTTAATGATATCAACACCGTTTTTACTCTTTGTGACAATGACATTTTTCCACTAATTTCTAAAACGTTTGCTATCTTTGCCACGCTTCCTATCAGTGTAGCAACAGCTGAGCGAAGTTTTTCTACACTGCGACGATTAAAAACATGGTTACGTTCAACTATGCAACAAGAACGATTGAATGGACTCGCATTATTGCATATACATAGAGACATTAAAATAAATATTAACGAAGTTATTGATAACTTTGCCGCAAAAAAGAAGCGCTGCGATGATTTTGTCATATAATTTTGTCTCTATCTAATGACTATCTAATAATCAGTATACATTTTGTATTGTTCATTTATTTTTCAAAGTGTACCATATTATAGTCGTAACGTCAGAACAATAAGTTTCAAATTCCTTTATTTTTTTTATTGAAAAGTACTATGTTTTTTCATTGCACATATTTGAAAATATAATTGTGCAATGTTTTATAATGGAATAAATGTGAAAAATTTTAATAAATCAACCCTAATTCCAAAATTAGTCAAATTTAGAGTTTTTATTTACTTTTCGCTAAGATATTCCAGAAAAAGGGAAATATAAATAAATACGGAAATGTGCGTGTATGTGTCTGGGAAAATTGCGTCTTACACAATTCTATAATTTCAATTCAAAAAAGTACAATTTTTTTATTTGTAAAAAGACAACATTTTCTCAAATCGAAAATGTGTGACTTTGGTAATTTACCCCCCCCAAGATTTTTTCCAGATCCGCCGCTGGTTGATATGGAGTAGTGTCGGTGAAGATTTCTTTTGAATTTGCACAGCTCAAAACTGCCGGGAAACACGCTCGCAAGGAGACTATTCCACAACTTAACCGCGCGACTAAAGAACGAATTATCGCGGTAATGCGAGGTTATATTAGGCATCGATGCAATGGTAAAGGGGTGGGCTTGGACAGCTGCCCGAGTGGACCTGGGAAACACACGAGCTGGTGGCGTCAGGCCATGTATCTCCCTTGAACACTTCCCATGGTAATACCTATACAGAAGGCTTAGGCAACCTACATTACGTCGATGCTCAAGAGAGTTGAGAGAGGATGAAATACTTTCATCTCCTATCAAATATATCGCACGACGTTGAATTCGGTCCAGAAGCTCCAAATAAGATCTTGAAGCCCCTGCCCAAATGTGCGAATTGTACTCCATTATCGGCCTAATATATGAGGTGTAGATCATGCGAAGATCAGCTGAAGTGAAATATTTTTTGCACCGTTTTAGAAAACCTAGGCACTTGCCCGCTTCTTTCGACACATCGAAAATATGATCATTCCAACGAAGATCACATTGGATCGATATGCCCAGAACGTGAAGAGCGGCTGATTCCACAAGATCCACACCATTCATACTGAGAGGAGCTAAAGGGCAATTCACTCGCTTGTGGGTTAACAGACAACACTGGGTCTTGCTTGCATTGAACTCTACTCTATTAGCAAGACCCCACTCGGAGATTTTTCGTAGATCATTAAGGAGTGTGTCATTCATAGTTTGCCTTTTTCTCTCAATCTCCATAGAGCTTGGGCGTTTTTTGAATGAATATGAATGACAAATGCTGCTGTCGTCCGCAAACGAATGTATTGGGTTATGCGTCAACGACAGAAGGTCGTCGATAAAAACCAGAAACAAGGTTGGCGATAGAACTGAACCCTGCGGTACTCCTGCGTTGATGGCGTGCTTCTCGGACGAAATACCGTCAACTACGACTCGAATCGTTCTGTCCTTGAGAAAACACGTGATCCATCAAGCAAAATTACCACCAAAACCATATGCAGCAAGTTTTGACACGAGCGCTTTACGCCACACTCGGTCGAACGCTTTTGAAATATCCAGAGCAACAACTCTGCTCTCGCCGAAAAAGTGAACGCATTTATTCCATTCTTCGGTTAAGAACGCCATAAGATCACCAGTACAGCGAGCCCTACGGAAACCATATTGACGGTCACTGAGCAGTTGGTTGTGCTCCAGATAGTTCATAACGTTGAAGTTTATTACGCTCCCCATAACTTTGGAAAGCGTAGAGCATATCGCAATGGGTCGGTAGTTTGCAGGGTTCGTGGCATCACCCTTTTTAGGTACCGGCTGGACATTTGCCACCTTCCAACAAGATGGAAATATTCCTGTTCTGTAGGAGATGTTGAAAAGGTTGCGCAAAGGCCGAGCCAGCGAAGAAGCACACATTTTAAGCACAATTGGCGGTATGCCATCAGGACCAGAGGCTTTGTTAACGTTGAGATTTTTAAGGACCCTTTTAACTGCTCTCGTTCGAAAGTATATCTCCTGCATTGCAGAAGATCCACCCTCAACAAAGGGCAGTGGCTGATTGCTATCCGAGAGAGTGGAATTTTGTGCAAACAATCTAGCCAATAGGTTTGCTTTGTCAGCCGATTCAGTGAAGATTTGGTCATCTTTTAAAAGAGCTGGAATAGATGACGATGTCTGGTTCTTAACTCTTTTAACAAATGACCAGAAATTTTTGCTCCCTTTGGGGCAGAGAAGAACGTGTTCTAGAATGCGAGCTTCGTGCAGAAACTTTTCGCGTTTTAAAATTGCATTACAGCGATTCCTTGCCTCGATGCGAAGTCTTTTAGTATCAGTATTCTTGTTAGAACGCCAATTCTGAAAAGCTTCCTCTTTGGACCTGACTGCGATCCTGCAAGTCTCATTAAACCATGAGTGGTCTTTTGGTTTAATGCTTCTCATCTTATTGGGGATGAAAGACCGCATACCCAATAGAATAATTTCTTGTACCATGACAGCCGCGACATTCACATTTCTATCAGCGAAACATAATTTCCAATTGAAGCTGCGATAAAAATTATGTAAAGCAGTCCAATTTGCCTTTCCATAAAACCATGCAGTCCTCTTCGGGGCTTTAGGCGTAGAGGTGCAGGGGTTAGAATATGGAAAAACAGCGGATATGGTACAATGGTCCGAGTTACCAAGAGGTGCGTTGACACTCACATCATATTTTTCATGATGTGAAGTCAGAAAAAGGTCAAGGATATTATGGCTTTGCAAATCACTTTAGGGGAAAAAAGTGGGTTCCTTCACTAGTTGAATCAGTTGGTTCGATTCAGCAAATAGCTCAACATATTGTCCAACAGGTGTCAATGGGCCCGAGTGACGTAACCAAGCCGGGTTGTGGACATTGAAATCGCCTGCTACAACGATCTCACTGTCAGGAAACAACCCCAAAGTATGCGTGATCGAATCAGAGAGAGAGTCCAGTTTGTTAAAAGTGGGCTCCCTTCCTAGATTCGGACTTCTATAAATAAAGCAGAAATGTAGCAAGTGAGAGCGAAGCCTGAACCTAATCCACATTGAGCTAAACTCTGGATCGGTCACGTTCAGACTCCGCTCACACTGGTACGCTACATCTGTTCTTATAAAAAGGGCAATGCCCCTATGCAAAGAAAACAATGGCAGTAAGCGATACCCAGGTATGTGAAAATCCAGTGGATCTGCATCCTCGGCCACCTGGGTCTCGCTCAGTGCCATTATTTGAGGCCTATGTAGAGTACAATGTACATAGACCGAGAAAAAATTCGCCCTCAGTCCACGAACATTGCAGAAATCTATGCGAAAATGACCCGACATTTCCGCACCATGCAAAAATCAAACAAATAAGGGCATACAAGGTAATTAGTTATTTATTGCAACTTCGACCCCGCTATTATATTATTAATAACTAGTAATTAATTATACTTTTAGAAAATAATAACGTTTACAGTAGCTTTAAACAAAACTTTGGCAGTAAATAGTCAAAAATAAAAAAGGTAAAAACATTAGGTTTGGTTGATTATAACTCAAAAATTTCTTATTCAAGTACTTGAAAGATTTATTTTTATTATTTCTAAAACTGTTTTAAAAACGAAAACCTGTTGAACAGTTGATGAGTTGTTGATTGTTCAATGCGGCAAGTACCTAAAAATTGGTTTTTGGGGAGTGCAACAATTTAAAGTATGGTGTCGTGTTGTACTCGACCAAATCTACAACCAATACTATGTCACTTGAAAAGTACATGCGATTTCCTTTTTTTAGCACCGTGAAAAAGATTTTTATTTGCTTTAGTGTAAATAATGTGTTATTGTTATTTATTTATTTTTTGTTTAATTCATTTCATCATCAGAAACATCAGAGATACATTAATTTTCTACTGATGTATTTTTCGGTAAGTCCAATTTTTTTGAGTAAGAATGTGTTTTCCTAAAGATGGTGTAATTATTGGTGTGTTGAGTTTCGTGTTTTTGGATGTTATTGTTGTAATATTTTTTGAGTATCCATTGTTAATTGCAGATGTTGTTGTTTTAAAATTGTATTTTAAAGAAGTGTTCAGATAATTTGAGTGATCTTTGAAAAGAGATTGCTGGAGCTGCTAGATTTGTTGTTGTGTGTTGTTTATTGCTGGAGCTGCTAGATTTGATGTTGTGTGTTGTTTATTAAGATCAATTGTAGAGGCACGGTGGCTGGAAAGTTGGTTGAAAAAGAATTATTGTTTTTAGTTAAATTTATTTGGATATTTTGATTTATTTGCTATACTATGTAAAAACGCAAAGCTCTCAAAAAGCTCATGAGATCCACATATTTGGAGAGTTAAACAAATTGTCTTGATAATCGTTGTTTGTTCTTGTTTTATTGCTAAGTGTATTCATTATTAATAAATATGTAAATTTCGGCAAAGTATTCGTGTAAGAAATGTAAATTTTTACAAGAAATTAATATTGTAACTTGTTATACTTCTTTTGAATATGTATATACTTAAAAATGTCATTGCTTAAAAAAATATTTAAATATTTGTTTGTTAATAAAATCGAGCACCGCTTATAGCTAAACATTTACAACAAAAACTATTTGTTAGCATACTGAAAAACACATTTACAATAGAAAGAAACTTTTTGTTAACTGCATAATTATTTTTTTTTTTACCTATAGACATTTAATTAGTTAAACACCAATTTCAAATTCAATTAAAAACATTAAACATTTCGTAGAGGCACATAAAAACTTAGGCACTTGAGTTAACTGTTAGTTTGCTAAAATCGATTTAGGCACTTTGAGAATTATTATAGCATAGATTTGTAGAAGATGATACTGCTTCTCTGCCGGCAGCAGCTTTTGTCAACTCAACGCTTCATCTTATCTAGAATGGGCACCACCATATCGAACTTTGGCCGCTTGCCCGGATCCTCGTTCATGCAAATGGTTATCAGTTTAGCCATGTGCGATGAAGTACCGGGTGGAATTTTAACACGCAGACCCTCAAGTGCTATCTTCATGCCACATTCCATGGGTGACCATTCAGCAAATGGCACTTCACGTGTGGTTAGTTCCCAAATTACGATGGCAAAACTCCACATATCGCATGCCTCCCAATTTCGGTCGGCTGGCTTGCGTTGCAACGCTTCAGGCGACATCCATGCAGGTTGATAGATGCGCCCCTTCTCCTGAAACGAAAACTTGGCATCACCCATATTGATGCGCGCCGTCAAATCTTCATCGATCTACATCAGAGAAGATTAAATAAAATTTTGAATTTAAAAACAAACAACTGCAACATACCATAACGTGATTACTATTGAGGTGATAAGTGGGTATGATGCGCTCCAGCGAGTGCAAATAAGCCATGCCGCGAGCAATATCCAAAGCAAAACGTACAGCTTGTGATGTATCGACTACGACACCGGTAGCGCCGTGCAATAGGTTGAAGAGTGAGCCGCGTGGCATGTACTGCAAATGGTTTTTATTAAATAAAAATAATTTGTTTTTTTCTGGCGCAGCTTACTTGGCTGATGACAACTAAATTCGGCGGCGAATTGCAAGCGCCGATTATGGGCAAGATATTCGGATGCGAGAATATACGCAGTTTCGGAAACTCTTCATTAAAGTCACGAGATATGCGCGATGTGCACTGACGCACGGCAAGAATCTGAAGCAAAGCAAAAGGTCAGCATGAAATTCGAATGAGAGATAGCGATAGAAATGCTTACCTTGGCAATCACGTCGTTTTTCTGCCAACGTCCACGCCATGTCTCACCTGAGGACGTTGTCGCCACCTTGCTGTGCAAGTCCAAGTCACCCATGCTGATGCCTTTGAAGCGAGATAAGGTGGCATCACGAGAGCGTGTCTTGAGGCCCAACCAGCTTTGATCCTTAAAACTAATTGGCTTCATATCTTGTCCGTTCTTTTCAGCCAAATCCTGCAAACGTTTGGCCAAGCTAGGTTTGGCCTTGTTCAACGGTGTATCACCATCTTTGTTGGCAATTGCGACAAGTGCACCATTATTGAGTAGATCTTCACAGATCATGTCGTAGCCCCAGAAGCAGGCGTAGTGAAGTGGCGTGTTGCCATGCTCATTGACGGCATTAATGTCTGAACGTTCTCGCAAAAGCTAGAGAATGTATATGAAAAATTATTTTGCATTTTTGAGATAAATCCTGTAATAACTACCAGTTGAACAACATCGCGGTGGCCGTGAGCCGCAGCCAAATGCAATGGAATATCATCGCCCATGTTGGTGGCATTTACGCGTGCGCCACGATGCAACAGCATATCGACCAATTTAGTGTGTCCTTCCTTGGCGCACCAATGTAACGGACTGAAGCCATGATCGTCCCTAAAGTAAGGTTGAATTTTATAAACCAATCATGTAAATAATGTTTTTCGTTGGTGTTGGTGACGAATGTCTATTTAATGGCTGCCGCCCTCCCCCCGTAAAACCAAAGTTCGACCAAACACAAAATCCAATTCAACGCCCACTAACAGCTTGCGCTTCTATTTAACAATATGCAAAATATATTTTTTTATGCTTTTTTTTATAGCTTTTCTCAATTTAGAGCAACATTGAATATTCTGAAATAAACTATGACGTCATGCAAATTTGGAGCACTAGAAACAACAGCGGATGCTTTGATGAAGACAGCTTTAAGCTAGGCATGAACAGTCATTTTTTACAAAGGAGTCTTATTTAAACATTTCCTTTTCTATAAATTGCTTAATTTTACCCTTGATTCATATCATGTTCCGTGTCTTCCAGCCACAGACGCACTTGTATAGAGTTGCCTTCACGGCACCAGTGAAAAATATCCTCCATTGTGTGCGCACTCTCACGTTTTCCACAAAAATGTTCAAAGAATTATTAAAATTCAAAGCTTTAACTTAATTTTGCGTGTTTTTATTTATATTAAATGCATTCATTTATTCGTTTATTTTATAATAAAAACACAGCTTGTGAACTTTTGCAACAAGATTTTTTTTTACATTTGGCGAGTGAAGTCATCTTTGAAAGCTGTCACATATTGCTATTGTGAATGGTGTGGGAAATATGCAAGCAGAGCTGCCAGGTGGTTTTAAGGTATTTTAAGGAGAACTATAACACTTTCCTTGAAAAAGTACAAGTCACCCTGTCGAAGCACAATTTTTCATCTCTAAATGTATGTTGTTGTATTACTGCTTTTGTGTAAATTTATTATGCAATAGAATAGCATGTTAAAAAATATTTCGGTTATTAAAGAAGCCAACTAAATGAAAACAGTTCTAGGGGAGAGCCGTTACCAATTATTCTAGTTTACTCATTTTTCAAAGCACAATGTAAGAGGAGTATGGGCATTTAACAGAAAATTCTACCATGACCAAAAAATTAAAACTTATTAATAACTTCTTTTTTATGATATTATCTAACAGAAACATTTTAATTTTACTAATTTAAGAAATTTCTATATAAATTCATTAACCATGATGATCAAATCGTCTGCAGTGTTTCACAAATGTAGTTTCCTTTTTCGTAAATGTTTCGTTAAATTTTTGTTTTAGTAAAAATGGAATGCTTTGGCAAAAGATAATTAAAAAAATGTTTGAGGCAAGGAAAGGACAATATATTCAATTTGTTTTTTAATAACTAAGTTATAAAATTCCTTACTACCTTATTACTTAATTACCCAATTGAACTATAATTATAATTTAAATAACGTAACGCCAGATCAAAAAGCCTAAAATCACAAAGAAGATTTTTAAATTTGATTTTTTTAATTTGATTTGGAAAAAAAAAATTATATTATTTGAAACCCTTCTAAACAAAAGGTGTACACAAAAAGTCTTGCCCAATTCAGAAAAATTTGCAAAATTTTGTAATCCAAGTCAAAAATCACTTCCGCTTTTTGTAACGTAACGCCAGCACATATTTTTACTTATATCTTTAAATCCTTAGGGTTGATTGTTGTCATTATTTTGACTTTATATAGTGCTCCTTAATAACTGCTCAAATATAAAAAAGCATTTTTAAAACTAAGACATTTTCATTCTTTTTTTTTAATATTTTTTGCTAATGTAACGCCAGTTTGGAAATGCCCACGTGCATAGTGGACTTAAAAGTGAATTTGCGTTGTACAAACAAGCAAAACATCATAAAAAAAAAACTATCCAAAGGGGGAGGCTAAGGGCCTTTCAGCTCGTATGTCACTGGGTCAATGCTTATTTTGTGCTGAAATATATTCCAATACTAGAACTGTTTTCAAATATTAGTTTTCATCGATTTTTTGGACTCTATGCCCTCTGTGTCATTTGGAAATGTCAATAATTTTTATCTAACCTGGTCATTTTTAAAATTTTTTAACTCCAAGATATCTTGGTTCTTTTTAAAATGGCGATAATTTTTAAAATGTTCGTCCTTTTGGATTTTTCTACAATTTTTAATTTTTAAATTCCAAAATTTTTCGCGAACGTGTTAAAATAAAAATTATGTTTTTTAAAAATAATGACTTATTTGGTACAAGGTCATCACTTCCACCAACATTTTGAGAAAATAACACACAATGTTTGCACAACGCATAATTCTATATCAAAGTTTCTGTTTTTAATTTTTCTTAAGTTTTAAGGTTTATTAAAAACTTCGTATTTCACAAGCTGCGGCACAAGATCTTAAAAATTCAAACTGAGCAGCACACAAAAAAAAAGCGATACAATTTTCAATGAGTGTGAAGAGTAAGCTATAAGTTCCTGAACTTTCAGTGAATTGAAACTTATAGCTTACTCTCCCGAGAAACAATTTGTGTCCGTACCAAACTACTCAGGCACAAAAGTACAGAGTATCAGACCCAATTTTATTTTTAAAAGCTACGAGTAGTAACGTAAAACTACGAAGTTTATGAAAAAATAATAATCGCATATTGATATTAAGCCGAATGGAAACGAGCTTCAGCAAATATAACCCGAGAAAAATTGATATATTGTGTCAATAAAGTAGCTGATATGTACCGAAACTGGCCTGAGCATTAACTATAATGTACCCGAAACATGCCCATCAAGTACCTTGAAACGCACCTGAAAAGGTTCTGTAGTAAATCTGTATTATTTTCGGACAATTAACTGACGAGTGCCTGAATCGGTCTTCGTTCGTACATTGTGCCTGCCCAACGTGCTCCAGAACTAGCACTTCTTTCGGTGCAGAGGTGGGACATTTACCGACACGGGCACCGGACATATATCAGATACTTTATTGACACAAGATATCAAATTGTTTCTCGGGTCTTCACACTCATTGAAAATTGTATCGGCCAACGTCATATCAGCTTAAAAGGTGAAAGTTTTTCTTAAGTGTTTTTGTACTATTTTGGTTAATATTGTTATAGGCATTATTAATTCGGAATGTTTAGGCATGCATAATGATATTTTATTTATTTATTTTTTAGAAATATAATTATAAATAATTATATTTGTACGATACGAGCAACAAAGGCTATCGGTCAGGATGCATAATAATAATAATATGTATATGCAAAATAAGTTCTCACAATTTTCTATAATCATTGTAAAGTTAACCGCAACGGATTTTTTTTTAATCAATCTCCTTAAGACAATATATGTTCAGCAAAACAAAAAAAATTCTTCTTTCGCTTACTTTTCGCCTCGAGGCAAGCACAAAAAGAGAAGAGTAGATAGCAACATAGGGTTTATTGAAACTCTCGCAACACAAATGCGTGAAAGGAAAACGATTTAGCAATGCGTGGCAGTTGCTAAAAAATTTTACACTTTACTTTAAAAACTTTTTATTATAATTTCGAAAAGAAAATACCCTATAAAGTGATGTAGCACTAATAAGGTATTTTATTTTCCATAAAAATTGACTTAGTACATTTCAATTAAAATGGCAATACCATGTTTTCATCAACTTGAAATCTTGCGATTTTGAAAAAGTGATTTTTAAATGTTTCCATCTTGCATCCACAACTATATTTCATTTCACAATTAAGACTTCATTTAATAACTTTAATAATGAGCAAATCGTGAAGGAGCAATTGCGTTGTTGCATTTCTTTTGCCATTTCCGGAGCTCTTAAATTTTTTCTAAAAAATTGCTACTAGCAATTGCTCCCAAACGAGGTTTCAGACAAGGTGATTCCTTATCGTGCGACTTTTTCAACCTAATGATGGAAAAGATCATCCGAGCTGCTGATCTGAGACGTAGTGGCACAATATTCTACAAGAGTGTTATGCTGTTTGCGTATGCATATGACATAGATATCATTGGCTATAATACGCGCGAAGTCAGTGCAGCATTTTCCAGATTAGAAAGAGAGTCAAGTCGAATGGGTCTGTCAGTGAATGCAGATAAGACGTAATACTTAGTGTCAACAAACAAACAGTCCCAGCGTCTTGGAACCCACGTTACCGTTGACAACACATCCTTCGAGGTTGTGAAGAACTTAGTTTATCTGGGATCCAGCATTAATTCAACCAACGACATCAGCATTGAGATCAAACGAAGAATAACTCTTGCCAACAGGTGTTACTTTGGGCTCAGTAGGCAACTGAGAAGCAGGGCCCTATCTCGACGAACGAAAATCACGCTCTATAAATCGCTCATCATGCCCGTCCTACTTTACGCATCACAAACCTGGACGCTGAGCAGTTTAGATGAAAAGACTTTAGGAACATTCGAGAGAAAGATTCTTCGTAAGATCTACGGACCAATCTGCGTGAATGGCGAGTGCCGAATACGGTGGAATGATGAACTGTATTAGCTGTACGCTGACATCGACATAGTGAAGTGCATTAAAATCGAGCGGCTTCGCTGGCTTGGTCATGTTCAGCGCATGAAAGACGATGCTCCAGTGAAGAAAACATTCGATTCGGTACCCAGCGGCGGTCAACGCAGAAGAGGACGACCGCATTTTCGTTGGAAAGACCAAGTAGAGGACAACCTGACGAAGCTTGGAATTTCCAACTGGCGCCAGCAAGCGAAAGACAGAAATGGCTGGCGCAAATTCTTAGATGAGGCCAAGACCGACATACGGTTGTAGCGCCAACTAAGTAAGTAAGTAGTAATGGTTTTTCAAGTAATTAGTTTTCATTGCTAATTGTCAATATGAAAAATTTTACATAAGCTGAATAGTGCTGAACACTTGGCTTAGGAGGCGCAAATAAATTTAATAAAAAAAAATATTCGGATCCGGGCCCTAAAGTAAAATTATTCCACTTTTTTTAACATATTAAAAACGTGGAAACGGGAAGTAAAAACTATGCAAATATGGGGAATTTTTCTCTGACACCTGGCAGCACTATAGGCAAGTGACATCAATTCAAGTTTTTGTACTTGCTTTATCGGATATTTCGAAAAATAGTATTCGAATATTTTGCTTAGTATTCATTGTGATTAGTGCCTGTGGTTTGTGTACACACTTTGCGTCATTTATTGAGAACAATTGACAGAAAAGGTGTCAAAGTTTTCCTAATTGCAATTGTTTGTTGTGAATTTTTCAGGAAATCGTGTTGGGTGTTAAATCGTTTTATTTAAGTAAATTGATTTTATTCCAAGTATTTTATACACAAAAAAACAACAAACGCACTATGAAGCTCTGCACCTATAATTTTCTTACATCGAAAGCAATACGAGGCGTTAAAGTTGGATATCCATTAAAACTCACGGTTGGTAAATTTGTTGATATGACATAGCTCCACAACTACATATTTATAATCCTATATGCAAAGATCATCAAAAAGGACGAAGTCGAAGCCGAATTCAATCCGGTCTTCATTGAGCGTCTGCTACCCAAGTTGGATTGGTCTGTGGTGCATTTGGCCGCCGAAAAGGTTAGTCTTCACATAACTTTTGTTTTTTTATTCTCGTGTGTGTTTATTTTCATCTTGTCCCCGGCAACTCTTCAGGCAGAGGTAGCAGATGGCATTCCGCAAGAGCAGCCTTCCAATATTTCTGACAATGAGGAGCTGCTGCAAAAACTACATCATGTGTTGCTAGAAATTGATGTGCTTGAAGGTCAGTTGGAATGCCCCGAAACTGGTCGCGTTTTTCCCATTACAGAGGGAATTCCAAACATGTTGCTGAATGAGGATGAAGTTTAAAGTTGTACGTTAATCAAAATTAAGATTAATTTAAAATTCATTTTAACTTTGTCGGAAGGAAGTTGCGGAAGTTAGGAAGTTAAGTTTGTATAACAGTATAATAAATATTTTAATATATTTATCATTTTAAATAATGTATGTAACATATGTATTGTAATCGGAAAACCTTAACTGTTGCCATTTAATGATATAGTCTTCATCCACATAAAACTATGCCATCAACCAATTCAACTTAAATTAACTGAGGCATAGAAACAGTTGTGGAAGACATAGTGACAAATCTAATCTTGCCAAACTTTTAATTGCATCGAACTTTTCCAAATGAGAACAAGTAAATATAAAATAAGGATCGTTGCACTTAAATATAAAATTCGATTTCATAAGCATTTCAGAAACAACATAAAAGAATTAATATAATCAGAATTTAAATATTATTAGAAATCTAAGGGCCAGTTTTTCAGTACGAGTGTAAAGTCCCAAACTGAGCTTAACTCACCAAAACTGGACATGTAAACTCGGTGTAGGCAAAAAGTAAACACGTTATATGATAATTTAGGTCAATTTAACTTCAACGAATACTAAAATATCTAGTTAAACCGAGTTTAAACGTCAAATTTCGGTTAGTTAACCTCAGTTTAATTTGACCACAGTTTAAGCTCGCACTAAAAAATTGGCCCTAAATGTAATTGAAAATCTAAAACAGCTTTCCATAATTAATCAAAACAAAGCTAAGTGCAGGTTTCTAAAAAACAGCAATAAAAATAAAGACGAAGAAATTGTTGAATAAATAAAAAACTAGAACCGTACGTTATGAAAAATTCAAGAGAAGATAGTTTTTATTGATTTAAAAAAAAAAAAAGAGGTAATGGTATAGAGAAAGATAACAGAGTTACAAATTAAAGTTAATTTATTTAAAGTTGTAGCGTTGCCACATATTATATTTACTTACCCCTTTTCATTCTAAATACTTCATCAGTCCAAGATGTCTTCGAAGGTTCTCCAATTTTGTAGCTGGTAAAGGTTTTGTAAGAAGATCAGGAAGCATCTCCTCACTTGGACAGTATTCACATCTTAAAGTGTTTTTGTCGATGTGGTCCTTTATAAATTGGTACTTTACGTCGATGTATTTAGTTCGGTTATTGGTTTTAAATGCTTCGATGAATTTGATACGGCTTTGGTTGTATTCATATATAAGCACGGGTGGATATAGTTGATCATTGAAATCAATTAGTAACTGCTTTAGCCAGATTGCTTCGTTAGCTGCTTCAGCGAGAGCAATAAATTCGGACTGCGTTGAAAACAAAGCCACGCACGTCTGTTTCCTGCAACTCCAAGATACTACCGCTCCATAAACAAGTATACACAATTAGATATTATTCTTATTCTGTCCTCGCCCCAATTAGCATCGGAGTATCCAAAGAGTGTGACTTTGTCTTCACCATTTAAATGTAATATAAAACGAGTAGTACCCTTTAAATAACTCACTACTCTTTTTAATTCAATCCTTTCTTCTATAGGCTGACTGGTTTTTTGACTTAGAATACAAATTGCTGCCAAAATGTCTGGTCTTGTATTTAGAGACACATATAGAAGACTGCCTATCAATTATTGTCATTTTTATTGCTTAAAAACCCCTTCTTAATTACATTAGTCTTTCCATAGGATGGCTGTAAAGAGATATATGAATGTTTAGCTAGGGAAAGGCCCGTTTCTATAATAATTTTCTCAATGTAGATCGACTGTGAAATTGAAAAAATTCCAAGCTGTAAAGAGATATATGAATGTTTAGCTTAGAAAAGGCCCGTTTCTATAATAATTTTCTCAATGTAGATCGACTGTGAAATTGAAAAAATTCCAAGCTCATCACGACTAATTTCAAGTCGTAAATACTTTTTACTTTTCCCAAGTCTCTAATTTCATAATTAACTTTCATTAATACACTATGAATGTCCTGGTTCCACGAGCGCACCGACTGCTTTAAACCATATATTGCCTTTTAAATAAACAAACTTTGTCTTCCATATTTTTTCTATAAAACCAGTCGGCTGTCGCATGTAACTTATTTTAAATCGCTATTGAAAAACGCCGTTTTACAGTCGATATGTTGAATCAATAAATGTCTCTTAGTGTTGTATGTGAAACAACAGGTGCGGAAACCTCTTCATAGTCAACCCCATATCGCTGCGTGAACCATTGTGCTACTAACCGAGCCTTCAACCGAATACCATCAGGTTCACATTTACGCTTGAACATCCACTTACAACCTATTGGTGTGCGATTATCTTATTATCTTTTATTGATTTTATTTCTGTATGCATTGCATCCAACCAGTTTTCGCGATCTACGCCACTCATAGCTTCTTCAGAAGTTTGTGGATCTGCATTTTCAATGTGATTCAAAAATCTGCCCGGAGTAAGCCCTTTATTAGATAGATTACCAACTTTATTTTAAATCGGTTTTTTGTTGTTTTTTTTATCCAATACAAAATTATTTTTATAACTTAGCCTATGTATATTTAATTCATTCATTTATTTTGTACTTTATGAGTTACTATAATCCTCAGACGGGTAAATTCGGTGTTATAGAGGATATAGGGAAAAAATAAAAACTTAAAACTAGTGAATTAACTAATAAATAAACAAATGTTTAAACAAGCATTGGAGAGATAAATAAACAAACATTGGATAAATAAACAAACTATAAGATCGTTAAATTTATCTTAAATTTATTATATGATTTTAAATTTTTTGTTTGAATATATTGATGTTTATAATTTCTTCTGGTAGGTTTTTGTATTGTTTAATTGCGCTGTGTTTCAGGCTGTTGAGCTGTTTAGTTGTTCTAGCTTTTGGGATGTTGAAGATGTGTTTCTGTCTTGTGTTATGGTGATGTATTGTATTTCTTGTAGTTAAAACCATTTTTGTTTTAAGTATGTTGTTTTTTATCTTCTAGATGTATTTAAATTTTTCTGTGTATATGAGTTGGTTGATGTCCATTTGTTTTGTTTTGTATAGGTCCGTTCTGGATGTTGCTATGCTTTTGTTGAATAGTGTTCTTATTGCTTTGTTCATCAGCCTTCCGATTTGTTCCACTTGAAACTTGCTGCATTAACTCCAACTACAAATGTTGTATCTCATTTTTGATAGGATATGCCCTGTGTATATTAGCTTGGCTGCTTTTTTTGGTATCAATCCAATTCTTCTTATTGCTCTAATAATTGGAATAATGTAGTTTTTTATTCCTTTAATGTGGTGTTCGTAGTTCAGTTTCTTAACGATTACCATGCCTAAGGATTTTGTGTGTTGGACTCTCTGTATCTCCATGTTGTTGATTTTAACATTGATATCGATGTCCCTGTTGTTCTGCATTAGAAATATAAAGTAATTTATTTTTTGAATGTTTATGCTGAGTCCGTTTCCGCTAGGCCATTTATGATACATCTTCATGTCATGGTTCAATTTTTCCTCCAATTCTCGGTGCGTCTTTGCTGTTTTTAAAAAGTTTGTATCACCGGCATAGATATTATATGTTGATTTAAAATTGCATTTTCTAACGTTATTAATGTAGAGCGGATACAGTTTCGGTCCCAGGATCAAGCCTTGGGGAGCTCCAATTTTTGTTATGAGTTCGTCACTGTACTCGCCATCTATTTTAACTACATGTGTTTTATTGCTTAAATATGTTTGTATTAATTTGTTTGCCGTTCCTTCTGATCGTCGCAATTGATGTTGAGTTGATTTTTCTTCGTAGCTGAAAATGAATCATTTGATGCATTCGATTCAACGTCATTAAAATCTTTCTCTAAAAGTTTTACTTCCGGGAATAATAATGTCTATGTGAGATTCGTCGGATTGTTTTTTCTCACACTCACTTTTCTTGTCTAAATCATTTGAATCATATCCTGCTTGTTCTTCATAAATGTCTCGTCTCTGGATATCTGGACACGATAGCTGCTGTCAAGCATGCGTTATGCTTTAGACTTTGAGTTATATCAACTCATTTCCACTGCTTTATCATCAAAGTCTTATTATTTTAGAAACATGTACGAAACCTTTTTCTCTACAGAATCGAATATGTCATAAATCTGGAATATGATTATACCATCGCTCATAAGGAGTTTTGTTTGTAGCACGAGTAACCAAACGATTTTGCAAATAATTTGCCATCGAAACTACTTCACCCCAAATCTTTGGTAGGTTTGCATCCTTAAGCATACATTTTGACATCTCAATTAAATAGCGATTTTTTTCGCTCGGCGGACACCGTTTTGTTCAGGTGAGTATGCTGCTGTGTACTAAATTTGGATTTCTTCTCCTTGGATATAATCGACGACTTCCTTGCCAATATATTCGCCTCCTCTGTCTGACCTTATTATTGTTGGTTTTCTATTAAAAATATTTTTTACCATGGACATATATTGTTTAAGTGCGTTGTTTAAATCGCCTGCCAGCAGTATCATTGCCCCCTCCAAAACGTCTCGTGTAACTGCGCAGATCTTCCATAGTGCGATCGAGTGCCTTCAATGCTCGTTTTTGTCGTCCCAAATGATAATCTTACAACTCAGCAACACCTATGTCGGTTTTTCAGTCAGTTGGTTCTTCAACGGCAGCTTCAGCACTGAATGAGCCTTTCGACTACCTTCCAACAATGTTGCTGCAATCTCAAAAGAGGCAACCGGCAGCGCAATTTCTGACCTCGAAACTTCGAACGAATCAAAGCCAACAGCAATGAAATAAGCAACGTTTTGTAGCACAAATCCTTTACAAATCTGCCAAAAACTTCTAAGCTGCTTCATCAATTTCTGGAAAGATTTGACTACAGCGCTCTTGAGTGTTTCTAGTTTTCAAAGTTCATCAAAATAAGAAGTCACAAAATACTCACCGTAGCCAAAAACTCCTAAATACAGTTTTTAATGTTAGTAGTAAGAAGAGTTGAGTTCCCCCAGAGGGAAACTGGGGGCGATGGAACAATGTAACATGTCTGACTGTCTCAACCTGGCGAGGCCAGCATAATCTTTGTGAAATCGTCTCAAGTCGACTCAAACCTCCACGTGGTGTTTCCTGGGCAACGTCAAAACTGACAACCGTTAGTTTGGCGGCTAATCTGAGCGGCGGGCCTCCCTAGGCTTAAAATAGGTTGTGCGTCGGGTTTGAAGCCCACCCGTAAAAACCAATTTCAATGAAAACAAACAAGAATAGAAGAAAAATGATCCCCAAATCTGATGACGACTACCGCAAACGAAAAACTGATAATGATTTACGGATATGCACCTGGAATGTCCGAACCCTTAATTGGGAAGGTGCCTCTATCCAACTGACTGATGTCTTGGAAAGATACAAAGCTGATATCACTGCTATCCAAGAAATGCGATGGAAGGGACAGGGTTGCATTCGGCATGCACCCTGTGATATCTACTACAGCGGCCATGCGGAGAAGCACGAGTTTGGATGCGGATTTGTAGTTGGCAAGAGACTACGGCCCCACGTCCTGCGATTCACACCTGTGAACGAACGACTTGCCATAATCCGCATCAAGGTTAGATTTTTCAATATAAGCCTAATATGTGCGCACGCTCCGACAGAAGACAAGGACGATGAGATCAAGGAAATTTTCTACGAGCGCCTTGAAAATGCTTACGAGCGCTGCCCCCGTCACGACGTAAAAATCGTGCTTGGTGACTTCAACGCTAAGGTGGGCAAGGAAAATATTTTTGGTCCAACAGTCGGAAAGTTCAGCCTCCACGACAACACCTCCGATAACGGAATGAGGCTGATTGACTTCGCCGCAGCACGAAACATGGTCGTAAGTAGCACTAGATTCAAGCATCTCAATAGTCATAAAGCCACCTGGATGTCCCCTGATCAAAAAACCAAGAATCAAATTGATCACGTTTTGATCGACGGAAGGCACTCTTCCAGTGTATTGGATGTACGCACGATCCGTGGTGCAAACATTGACTCGGATCACTATCTTGTTGCAGCCAAGATCCGTACACGTCTATGCGCAGCTAAGAATACACGCAACCCTACACAGAGAAAGCTAGACGTCGACAAGCTGCAATCAAAACAGACAGCCGATGCTTTCGCCACTCGACTCTCACTCCTGCTTCAAAGCACTCCTCCAATCGATGATATATGCGCGCAGTGGACTCACATTTCCAACTCCATGCGTGCGGCTGCTGAAGAGGTGATTGGCTACCAACGCCCTAGCCGAAACCAGTGGTACGACCAGGAGTGTCGCGACGCCACTGCAGAGAAAGACGCCGCCTACAAAGCCACCCTGCAGTCGGTTGTAACGCGCGCTGCTAAGGAGCGATACAAAGAAAAGAGGAGGGAAGAGAGACGTATTTTCAGGCGGAAAAAAAGAGAGGCAGAAAAGCGCGAGCAGGAGAAGATTGAGATGTATGGTGACAGGAATGAGGCCCGAAAATTTTTCGAAAAAATAAGACGCCTTGCCGATGGTTTTAAAACCGGGGCCTCTTCCTGCAAGGATGAGAACGGAAATCTAGTGACAGATGTCCAGAGTACACTGACGTTATGGAGGGAACACTTCTCTAAGCTTCTAAATGGCGACGCTGACAACAATCCCGCCAATAGAGATGATATTCCGGAAACCCCAATTTTGGATGACAGCGTTGAGGTTCCGCTGCCCGACTATGATGAAGTTCTGACAGCTATAGCTCGGCTTAAAAATAACAAAGCCGCGGGAGCTGATGGCTTACCTGCTGAGTTGTTTAAGAACGGAGGCGAAGCTCTACTTAAATGCATTCACGAGCTTCTATGCAGAATATGGTCGGAAGAATGCATTCCGAACGATTGGAATCTCAGTGTGCTCTGCCCAATCCACAAGAAAGGCGATCCCACTATCTGTGCCAATTACCGTGGGATAAGCCTTCTTAATATCGCATATAAGGTCCTGTCGAGCGTTTTATGTGAAAGATTAAAGCCCATTGTAAACGAACTGATCGGACCTTATCAGTGTGGCTTCAGACCTGGAAAGTCCACCATCGACCAGATTTTCACGCTACGACAAATCTTGGAGAAGACTCAAGAAAAACAAGTCGACACCCACCATCTTTTTGTCGACTACAAAGCCGCCTTCGACAGCCCAATAAGGAAGCACCTGTACTCCACCATGTCTGAATTTGGTATTCCTGCAAAACTAATACGACTTTGCAGGATGACACTGAGCAACACCAGCAGCGCAGTTAAAATCGGGAAGGACCTCTCCCCACCATTTATTACCAAACGAGGTTTCAGACAAGGTGATTCCTTATCGTGCGACTTTTTCAACCTAATGATGGAAAAGATCATCCGAGCTGCTGATCTGAGACGTAGTGGCACAATATTCTACAAGAGTGTTATGCTGCTTGCGTATGCTGATGACATCGATATCATTGGCCATAATACGCGCGAAGTCAGTGCAGCATTTTCCAGATTAGAAAGAGAGTCAAGTCGAATGGGTCTGGCAGTGAATGCAGACAAGACGAAATACTTAGTGTCAACAAACAAACAGTCCCAGCGTCTTGGAACCCACGTTACCGTTGACAATACCTCCTTCGAGGTTGTGAAGAACTTCGTTTATCTGGGATCCAGCATTAATTCTACCAACATCAGCATTGAGATCAAACGAAGAATAACTCTTGCCAACAGGTGTTACTTTGGGCTCAGTAGGCAATTGAGAAGCAGATCCCTCTCTCGACGAACGAAAATCACGCTCTATAAATCGCTCATCATGCCCGTCCTACTTTACGCATCACAAACCTGGACGCTGAGCAGTTTAGATGAAAAGACTTTAGGAGCATTCGAGAGAAAGATTCTTCGTAAGATCTACGGACCAATCTGCGTCAATGGCGAGTACCGAATACGGTGGAATGATGAACTGTATGAGCTGTACGCTGACATCGACATAGTCAAGCGCATTAAAATCGAGCGGCTTCGCTGGCTTGGTCATGTTCAGCGCATGAAAGACGATGCTCCAGTGAAGAAAACATTCGATTCGGTACCCAGCGGCGGTCAACGCAGAAGAGGACGACCGCATCTTCGTTGGAAAGACCAAGTAGAGGACAACCTGACGAAGCTTGGAATTTCCAACTGGCGCCAGCAAGCGAAAGACAGAAATGGCTGGCGCAAATTCTTAGATGAGGCCAAGACCGACATACGGTTGTAGCGCCAACTAAGTAAGTAAGTAAGTAAGTAAGAAGAGTTTCTTGCAGTTTTGTAAAGGATTTGTGCTATATCGCTCTCTAGTGTTTTTCCCATTTTCTTGCCGCAAAAAGTTTACTTAAGCGTTCTCGAGTTATGCGCGATCACACGTATGCCACTCTGCTTTGTATATAAGATTTATTGGTCAATTTTACTAAAAGCCTCTTCGAATAATATTTATATACAACCTTTGTCTATGGAGATAACATTTGTTTTTATTTACATAATCTAAACTTCATTTTGTAAAATAAAACGGAAGATAGGAATGATAGTTGACCAATCGAGCCTAAGGTACAAGTTTTTTGGTTGTAAGATAACTTTAGAAACCGAATGTGATCCCAATAGCATTCATAAAAACAATCGTACGCCGTTATTATGTCTCCAGTTGCATGGGAGTTAGATTTGGTCCATCACGGCCATTTTTGTGCAAAATCTCATGTTTCTAGTAGCTGTTATACTTTTTGCGAAATTAGTTTTGTTCTCATAAAATTTTTAAAAAATCTCACTGTGCGCACTGCTTTAGTTCAATAAAACGGCAAATTAGAATGAATATTGAAAAAAATTTAATTTGAAAAAATATTATTAGTTATTCTTCATTATAGTTAACACATAAATAAATACACACTGATTTTACAATTATGAACAAACAATTGCAGATGATCAAAATGTTGTCAAAATGTGATGGTATACTTAAAAAAAACACTACTTCTTTGAGAGGAGGGAATCGATCGTTATTTTACGAGTAAGTTTAAAGTTAATTGTAAATTATGGCGAAGATTGACACATTTAAAACAAATATGAACAAGTGGACGAGCCAAAAAACAACATTTATATAAACTTGAAGCAGTTCTTAAGCACAAGATGCAATGCAATAGTCGTTATGCTAGCATTGAATTTCTTATTTGGCACACTCAACAAAATTGGGTTTGGGTTTTTTTTTTCTATGGCTTAGTTGCATTTTATATTTGCACTCTTTGTGCTGCCAACGGCTAGCTGCGCATAAATGCTTCCTTTAGCCAGGCCAACTGTTGGACCTTTGCACAAGTCTGGATTGCGTCCAACTGCTACATAGTTGCGTTCACTCAACAAAGCAGCATCGGCACCTGTTGCTATTTGCTTGTGACCCACAGAAATGGTCGGATTGGCGCCGTTCCAAGTCACATAGTCAGCGCTGTAAGTCAAAATTTCTTAACACAAATATTAACTAAAAAGCAAAATGTTTTAAATTACAGCAGAATGCTGTCATCCGGTCCTTTGGCTAAGTCTGCATTATGGCCGGCAGTTGAAAGGCGCCCCAACAATGATTTAAACTCTTGATGCTGCAATAAGCTTGAATCTTCTCCGACAGAGTCGCGTCCAGAGTATCTATGAAAAAGTTAAACAAAAATTAATCAAATTCTTAGCTGGCCAGTGTGTGGCTTTCATATGTTGCATGTGAAAAAAGTACAGCATGCAAAACGAAAATCCATTAGTAAGAAAGATATTTTGACGAAATAAAGAAAAACCTTAAATTAAAACATACGATTACATTTAAGTTTTTCCAGGCAAGGTGCTTCTATGATTACCACTATCAAAAAAGGAAGGTGCTGAGTAGTAAAAAATCTACCTTAAAATAACGCTTGAGATCAATCATATAGTGCGATCACAGAATTACAAAAATGCTAATATTAAAAAAAAACTAAAACGAAAAAATTGTGAATAGCTGAGAAGTTGAAGAAATGTTTGATGATACAAAAAAAGAATTAATTGCGTTCCTCTTGACTGCACACACACATTTCTCTTGTGTCTAGTCTTGAAAAACTAATTAAGTTGTTGGATTAACGTAGTAAGGACTATATTTAATAGACGTTGAATCCTGAGTGCAGCAAAAAAAAACTTAACATCACACTAATACACGATATGAATTAGACACAATTGGAAAAACTAAAAATAGTAAGGAAAGAAACAGCATACTTCAATGAATGGGATTTGTCACGTGAGCGTGACAATTTCAGTTTGTCCAGAATCGATTCCGATGTAGTCGATGTGCAGCCGCCGGGCTTTTTCAAATATTCCTTGACGCCAGTTGCATTGTAAGTGGAACGTGCTAAAATGTCTTTTGTTGATATTGATTGAAATGATTGTGATTCGGTTGCTGAAGGTGATGTTAATGATTTGGATGAGAACGATGAGGATGATGATGATGATGATGATTTTGGCTTCGTTGTAGATGAAAGTAATGATTTGGATGTGATTTTTTGTTCAGTGCAATGCTTTGTGTGCTCAAGTTTCTCATTAAAACTATTTACAGTTTCATTTGGTTCTTCGCTGGGTGAATGCGAGAGTATAATTTGTGTTGTAGTTGTCGATGGTGTGGTCACATTAATGGAGGGAAGCAAGCGTTTTCCAGCTCTAGCTGCTACTTTCGTCTTGTTGCTTTGTTTGGCGTTCGTTGTTTCGAGAACCATAGTTATGTGGCTGCCGAATCGTATGTAGTTTTTAATTTAATCGTTTTTTTTTCGTTTCGTAACAGAGGGAATGAGAAGAAATGATGTAGAGGAATAATTTTGTTTTTAATTAAAGGAAAATGCATCACTTTGTTGAAAATTAAATGTGTTTAAACTAAGAAAATTTATATTACAAAAGTAAAAAGGGTGTAAAATTCGAGATTTATACAAAAGAGCAGCCCATTGCAGCCAAAGTGTTGTGATTCGAATATGGTACGGTATGGTTATGTGGACTTGCAATATTTTATATGCACCTTTTTTATTTTGAAACTTATGTATATAGGAAGATGAAGTGTGGAAGATGCTCACTAGATAAAGCATTACAATAATGCAAAAACATAAATTAGTTCCAATTGTGACCAAGGCCAAAGGGGCTCATAACGCTACAGATATCTTGACATGTTGACGTCACTTTACAATGTGAATAACTGAATTTTTGGTTTGAGTGTTGAAATTAAATGCAGGTTTCGAAAAAAAAACATACACTTTTCGATCTCGAAGTATCACATTTTGTCGTGCAATGTTGATATTTTTTTTTTGTTTTAAAAACAAGTAACGTTATGTACATAGGGTTATTTGAAATAATTAAATAAAAATAAAATTCTGCTTAAATGAGGTTCGTTTGAACAAAACACTCTGTCAATGATACTCGATGTCACGCGATTCGATCGATGAAGCAAACATACAGGGTATGTACAAAAAACAATTAGTTCAATTATAAATGATTCGATAGTACTCATCAATTCAGTGGAAAGTAAAGTGTGTGTGAAAGTAAAAACTTTAGCCCAAAACTAAATACGTAAATTTGAAAATGAGTGATGATTCAACGTTTTTCGGCTCGTTTCGGAAAATTTCTAGTATTGTGGAAGAAACATACTTGTCTGGACAACCAACACTGCTGGCGGCAACACCATCAGTTAATGTTTCATTTGCGTGACGTGCAGCCTTTTGCGAAATTTCACTGCCTTTGCACACTTGCGTCTCGTCCTCCTCATCTTGCACAATTTGTAGTATTTGTATGGCACGATCCTCTGCATAGCTAACTGATTCCAAAGCCATGAGTATTATGCGTTCAGCTATTTTGTTATACTTCTCCTTCAAGCGTATTTTCACTGTAAAATAAAGTGATTCTTTAATACGCAAACTTTACCAAATAATGCGAGAGTGTTCATGCTTACTTTGTTCTTTTTCTTCTTCGGTATATTCCTTGGGGCGAAGTGGTATGACCTGCACATCGTTTGGTTTTCTGGGTATGCCTTCTGCATCAAATTCTGCTCTGGTATTTTTTGGTGGCACAACATCACGTTTGACATAACCCATTGAAATGAGTTTCTCCGAAGCTGTTTGGACATTATTGTCAGCATTTGCTAAAATGTCAAGTAGCAGTGTCTCGTCGGCTTTGGGGAAAATGGTTTTCATATATCTAATGTGAAGGGGAAATGATAAAAGTTTATAAAATAAATGTGTATAGGATTTATTAAAATAAATAACACAGAACAAGAAACAACATAAAATAATAATATATTTATATACACATAGGTAATTTGAAGCTGTGCATGTTGAGTAAACCAAAGAGCTAATTAGTCTTAAATGTCAAGTTCGAATTAATTGCGAAACAAAGAAAGAGTGTTAAGTTAGCGCATAAACTGTAAAAAGAATTGATGTAAAATATTTTTAAAAACACAAAAAATTAAATAAGTTTAGACCAAAGAATAAAGTTCTGAGCCAAACAATATTAAAATAAATATTAAAAAAAAAACAAATAATTGGAGAGAGCAATTTAATGCAGCAGAAAATCGAGTTCCTAAAGTCATTACTCAGTCAAGTTTTTTCTTTAGAAACTCGAAACTTTCTCTCTCCCTCTCTTCTACATGCTGCCGACCTCAATTTCATCTTCGGCGATGAATGTGGTTTCGGAGAACTGCGTATCTGATCTCCAAAGCGTGGTGAATCATGAAAAGGTACATTCCCACTGAAACCTGCAACGCCAGCACCGACGCCTACAACTGCTGTTCCCTTGCCACTATGCATACTCATGACACTACCAAAACGTCCTCCACCGCCTGGTACCGGACTAGATGTACGCGAGTTAAGGCCACCAAAACCGTTGATCAACCCGCGACCGCGACTTGTCGATGCCATGTCAAGACGACGTGTTGGTGGTGTCATGTAGAAAGCAGAATTACTGTGATACAGATGACGTTGTGAAGGCGGTGTCACAAATGGTCCCGGCATGGTAACAGGATGCTTTTCCACCTGTAGCGCGCTGATGACAACAGACTCGCTATTGTAGTATCTGCAGCCATTGTTTTTGAAGTTTTAAGAGTTAGATTAAATTAATTTTTTTAAACATAAAGTGTGTTTATTTAGAATTTTTAGAAGCAGTGGTGGTGGATTAGTTGGTGATGTTAGCGTGTTCAAAATATTATCAAAGTGTCGTTGTGATGGTGGTAGAGGCATTAGTAATGATTGTTAGAAAGCAAAGAAAAGAGATGAGAAGACAAATATTTGCATCATGTATAGTTTTTCCAATTTGCAGTTAGAGAAGACACAAGTATTGTAACATATTTAAATTAATGGTTTCAAACGTTTACCTTTTGAGCAGCAGACGTATGTGATTCTCACCAGCAGTGGGAAAAATGTTTTGAATCTTAGCAACTACAGCATCAGTGTCGATTGGATTGGTGAAAGAGGTTTCTTGTATGGTGGAACGACGTGACATGCTTGCCAGATGATGTGGTGTTTGTGTAGCCGATGCTTTTGAGAGTGGTAATGGTGACATTTCCTAAAAAGATTCAAAACAATACTCATTAAACTTTATTAAAAAATGAGTAGAAAATCAATTTTGTTAGCTTACCAAATTACTGCGAGACGATAGCAATGGACTCGATGACATGTGCTGGGAACTCAGATTATTAGTGGGACCTTGAAACGCACGCACAGCTGGATAGTTATTGGTCGGATACACGTGATAAGGTGAGCCATTCAAAGGCTGTTGTAAAATAAAACAAGTGGAGTTAATGCATGATTTCTATTAGAAGAATGAAATATAAGGTTAAACCTACCGCCATGGCAATGGATTCTGTGGAGCATTTTTCATTTTGTAATGGCTTATAACGTATTCGTGGGTCCTCTAGTTGCATTGCTTTGGTAAAATAGTTAATGTAGTAGCTGCAAAGATCGTTACACAAAATTTTAAATTAAATTTATAGCAAAATTAATGGTCCAGTCAATTTTCATTAGATGTACCCCAGTCAGAGGATATTAATAGAAACTAGAGTTCGCCAGTGGTCGAGATTCGACCTTTTAACTTTGACCTTTCGATCTACACTGTGATATGAGTTGAAAGTGAGCGTAGAAAAAGAAAACAATAAATGACTGTTTCTATTTTAAATTTTCCGCTCAGTTTACTTTCTTTCAAAAATACATTGTACTGAGACCCAATTGAGAATCTTTAGGATATAGTAAAACGCAGAATCAACCGTGAAAATGTGAAAAATTCAATAGATTTCTTTCAACGAATTCAAACGGCCTGAAATGAAATTACGATCGATATGATTTACAACTTGATAAGCACCATGACACGTCGCTGCAGGGAAGTTATAGTAAATAGCGGATTTGCTACTAAATATTAATTAATTCAAAAAATTAATTGATCAAAAATATAAGTTGCAAATGTTTTGTCTTGCCCATATAACAGCCCAATCATGAAACATTTTCTCCCGGGAGTTGTGAAAGGGAGTTTCTGGTTTTAAGATAGCAGATAAGGACATCTAATTTTTTGTTTTACACAAATGAATATTGGCGGTTGATAAATAATATTGCATTAAAAATGTTCAAAAAGTTTTTAAACTCTATCTTAAAAACGGAAACTCCCTTTTTCAACTCTCGAGATTTCATATGGGGCGGGCTGATAAAGTTTATATGAATTAAAGGTTTTCTTTTTTAAAGAAGAATATTTTACGTTAAAAACCCCAGTTTTAGTAACGTATTAAAACATATTTGTTACTTTTTTAATCAAATAAACGTTCTTTTTTCAAAACCGTTTAGAGTTTTTATGATTTTTCCAAAGGGTTCGCAGTTGCAAATGTTTTGACCGATACTGTAATTGACTTATATTTTATTTATGGAAATAGTTTTCAATTTTGTTTGAAGCAAAAAAAACTTCCATTACTTTTAATACTAAACCAAAAAGCTTTTACAATTTGTTTTTTATTTCTGATAAAAGAGATTATCTTCCTTCATTTGAAGCTCATATTGTCGGAGCTGGGTCCAAAAAGTACTAATTAGAATTCAATTTCAATTCCTTAGAATTGGGAATTGGTAATTGGTCCTCTCAATTCCTCAGAATGTAATTGGAAAAGTTCCATTACAGGAATTGTAATTGGTAATTGAACACCTCAATTCTTTGGCATAGAATTGGAAAAAATTATCAATTTCATTACAGGAATTGTAATTGGTTATTGAACACTTGAATTCCTCATAAATAGAATTAGAAAAAATCGACATTTTAATTATAGGAATTTATTTTCAATAACATAGAATGCTTTTTCCCAATTAAAATTATATGGATTCCTGGGCATATTGGTATTACAGGAAACGAGTAGCTGATACTGCTGCGAAAGAAGCAATCTTGCTCCCTCTTATATTTGAAGTGCCTTCTCTAGACTTAATTACTATGAATTTTTTTTTTTGGTACTCAAAAACTTGAGGCACGACGCTCCTGGGAGTCTTCCAGCTCCTTCCTAAGAACCCACAATACAGCATTATCAAGACCTCATTATAACATCAACTTGACGCGAGAAGAATGCATAAATCTGGCTAGAATGCGTCTAGGCATAACATTATTTACATAACATCTTTTTACAAACACAATGCAGCATTTGTGCTACGACTATGTTTGTCCAGCACATTTTAATGGATTGCCCTCTATCAAAATGTAACCAACAACTGGAATTTATTGTCGACTGCAGCAAAAAAGAAGCCTTTCGAATATAAAAAGTGCACTAAACAAGCAAAAACCTGCTCCACGAAGTCTAATCTAAATCGGTGCAACATGGCCCTAGTCGCCCTGCATCATAAATTATTTTATAAATTAATTTGTTAAATATTTTTACAATAAATAAATAAATAAATAATTTAAAGTTAAAATTTCAATTACTTTTTCATTAACTCAAAATTACTTCATTATCTATTAGAAAACTTTATTTGACTCCCCACTGTTAGTCGATTAATGATATATTTACAAATAAATGTATTATCGAAGGTACCAATTTTTTAATTTAATACCAACATTTTGAGTTAGGGCAAAATAGCTTGGTACAGAACTTCCATACAACTGTAAAAAATGTCATTAAATCTACTTACAAAGCGATGTTTTCCCATTCTATTCCTAAGGAATTGAGGCGTTCAATTAGCAATTACAATTCCCGTAGTGGAAATTTACAATTTTTTACAATTGGAATTGACAATTTTTTTCCAATTCCATTCCGAGGAATTGAGTTGTTCAATTACGAATTACAATTCCTGTAATGGAATAGACGATTTTTTCCAATTCCATTCCTGAGGTATTGAGAAATTCCTGTAATGTAACTGAGAACTTTTTCCAATTACATTCCTGAGGAATTAGGATAGTGCAATTACCCAATAAATTGTAATAAATCAAAAAGGAATTATTACCAACCCAGGGGCCTAACTCTGTAATGCGACAAAGCAAATGCAATTCGAAAACAAAATCACACTATGTATTTACATGGTTTTTTTGGCAAAATTTTTAATTAGATCGAATTCATTGCAGACAAAAACAGTATTTTAAAAGCATAGATAGAAGTTACTGCCATATAGTAATTATAATTCATGTATTTACATGGAATTTTGTTTTCGAATCGCATTTACTTTTCGAATAGTAATACAGAGTAAGGCCCCAGCTCTGCATATTATCGTATTTTGAAGATTTAAAGTATTTAAACAAATTTTTTTAAACAAATACTTTTTGTAACTTAAAGGTCCTTTTAAAAAAAATCCTGACGTTCGATAGAAAAAGTGAGAACGCAGTTTTACTATCCTTTGTCTCTAGTTTCACGTGTGTTTGGTTTACTTCTTGTGTGAAATGTGGTGTAGTCAAAATTTAAAACGTCTGTTTTTCATGTAAAAATACTTAATCAGCAGTTTTTTCTAAATTCTAACTTTGGATGATAACAGCTCCGCTAAAATAAAAGATACAAAATTTGTTGAAATTTCGTTGGATAATATAAAAATTTTAGCTCCGCTACAGCACATAACACGACAGTAGTTGATATATTGATGGCGATGTTGATATATGCTTATTGTAAAATTCAAAATATTATTTTTCATTTTATGGTGAGTAGTTTTAATTCTAGATCAATAACACAAGGCACGTGCCAAAAACGTAAAATACCCTGTTTCTTAAAAATTTTACGATATAGGAGGAAACTGAGCAGGGCATCCAATCCCGGACTTTTTTTAGTCCCGACAATCCAGGGATCGCAAGGCCCTATTTTTTCCTTCACTGCAAAAAAATTCCAAAATATTCACCAAAATGTTCAATGATACTACCTAAGAAAAAACTGAATGTGATTTTTAAAAATTTTAAAATAAAAACGTTTCTAAAAATATCAGTACAATATAGCATAGCTATTAGCTATTATGAAACACATGATGCTAACTTTAAAATACTGAAACGTGATTTTCATAATACAAAAACAAAAATTTGTTTTAACTAGCTGTACAAAATATGACGCGAAAAATATAAAAATATAAACCTTTCTTGAACTAAACTTACAAAATATTACAAAATACTAACTTAGAAAAACTGAAATGTGACCTTAAAGAATTAAATAAAATTTCCTTAAACTAGCTGTACAAAATATCACAAAATTATTATTTAGAAGTACTAACATTACTATACTATTTTTTTTTTTATAATTTTATGAGCCTTTTGAATGATCATTTAATTAATTTTTATTTAAAGAATCGATCTTTGTTTTTCAGAAATAAACAATAAATATTTATTTATTTTATTATTTATTATTATTTTTATTACAGAATTACAGAAAGAAGCATAATGAAAGAATATCAACTTATTCTATAGTTCACTAGGAACTAGAGTCGAATACAGTTATATATTAAAATATAATAAATAATAATGAAAATAATTAATAAGAATTTAAAAATAATTACAAGTCTAAATTCTAAAATGACAATGTGTAAATTATACAATAAGAAATAATAAGATAATGAAGTTATGAAAAAGGGCACAGGACTTAAAATAAAATTAATTAAGATTACATAGTAAAAAAAAAATTTTATTAATTATTAAAAATTATAATTAAAAAAATTATTAAATTGTTGTAAATGATAGAAGAAACAAACCGAACAACAACAAACTAACAGTATACGAAATGATCTCAAAGAGACTTTAATCAGAGTGTAAACAATAGCTCGGCTTTCTGAATAATTACATTCTAAAAGCCAACCTTTTATCCTTTTTAGGAAAACAGATTTAAGCCGAGTTGGTCTTATTCCAAACGGAAGGCTATTGAAAAGCCGAGGAGCTATTGAAGTAAAAAGGTTCAAAAAAATTTTCAAGGTATGAGGTGGAACAGCAGCCAAATTCTGACTATTGATAATTAAATGCTATATAAGTCAGAGCGTCGACTCGCTAGATACCGGGAATTGTAGAAAAAAAATTTTAAGACTATAGAAATATAAATGCTTCAACGGCAGAATGCTAAGATTCCTAAAAATCAACAGACTACTATAGAATCTACTTTTATTACAAATAATACGAATGGCATGCTTTTGTGAGAAGAGAATAGGAATCATTTTATTTTTGTACGTACCACACAACAACTTGTCCCATACTCAAGTTTTGAATGAAATAGTCCAAAATAGATACACTTAAGAAGACTAGGACTATAAAAAGCTCTTAACAATAGAGATGTCTAGTAGTAGCCATGACATACTTCTTTAGCAGTTGTGTGAGTAGAACAATTCATATCACTATTCAGCCAGACACCTAGATACTTGAAACAACTAAAATTTTCAATAGAAAAACAATCCGAAGAACAAGACCCAACATCAAAGAAAGTTTGTGTAAATTTAGAAGAAGAACATATATCATTACTCAGACAAAATTTTTCACATTTACCGCTATGAAAAAAGAAAGAATCAGATTCGAATTTACTTTTATTAACATTAAAGAGCATAATTCTAGTTTTATCACTGAGTACTAACTTATGAATCATAAACCAGTGACTTAAAACAGCCAAGTCATGGTTGATATCTACAGATAAATTCAAAGGAGAGTCACACGAGAAGACACAGGCCACATCATACGCAAACTCATTAATAGAACTACAAAATTTATGTTTAAAAAGCGAGTTTATAAAAATTAGAAACAAAATAGGGCCCAAGACTGAGCCCTGGGGAACACCTAGTGACAGAACTTCTGATGAACTATAATAATTTAAAATTTTGACACATTGCCTCCTATTTTCCAAGTAAGACTGAAGCCAGTCAAAAACAAAACCCCTAAAACCAGCCTTATACAGTTTATCCAGCAAAAGCAGGGACCCTACCGGTTATGGTTTTTATCAAAAAAATTCAGATGTTAACAGTTCTCATTTAACTTTTATTTTTTCCGACAAAAATACTAGTTATTTTATGCCTTTTATTTTTTCAGGCAAAAATAACTGTTAGTTTTGACTTTTATTTTTTAGGTCAAAAATAACAGTTATTATGTGATGTTTATGTTTTCGGTCAAAAATATCAGGCAATTAGGTTGACGCTTGAAGGACAAAAAAAAGTTAAATGCAATTTTTATTGTCTCAGCAGTGCGCACATTTTGAGCTATAACACTTTTTTAGTTTTAATTGTACTTTACATAGTCAAGTGGTCTTTGAAAAAAATACAAATTGCCTGATATTTTTGACCGAAAAAATAAAAGGCACAAAATACTGTTATTTTTTACATAAAAAATAAAAGTCAAAAGTAACAGTTATTTTTGCCCGAAAAAATAAAAGGCAAAAAATAACAGTAACTTTAACTTTTATAGTAGCTCGAAGCTGCTACCATTACTATTATAATAGTTTATTTAAAAAGTCTACCGGCAACTTTTTCGTTATGCCTTTTTCACCTGAAAATTGTAAAATAACAGTTATTTTCGGTCCCTGAGCAAAAGCTTATGATTAACAGTATCAAACGCTTTAGTAATATCAACAAACATTGCTGCACTGAACTTTTTATTATTTAGACTAGAATAGATGTTTGTTCAAAAATTTAGTAAAGCATTTTCTGTTTCGGAAACCAAACTGAAATGGGCTGAACAAACGATATTTATCCAAAAACTCTACTATCCGAACATTCATTAGTTTTTCAAAAATTTTAGAAAAAACTGGAAGAGAAATTGATCTGTAGTTGTTTACTTGGGACTTGTCCCCTTTTTTGAATAATGGCATAACCTCAGCCATTTTTAAGCTATCAGAAAATATACCACAATAAACACTTTTATTAAAAATTTCACATAAAATATCACAGATAAAATAAACTATTTGTTTGACAAAATAATTAGATACACAAGAAGAAGTGGAAGAATACAAATTTTTTAGAGACATAATAGTTTTTAGACTTCTAAAGAGCTTATTGGATTGTAGGCAAAACTGGCAAAATTAAAATCCTCATTTGACAAACAACTGCACTGTTGTCTGACTACATTATTATAAGTAACGACGTCTTTGCCAATACTAGCAAAAAAGGTTTTAAAAACAAGCAATTTCCTGTGGATTGGCTATTAATCTATTGTCATGAGATAGTCAAGAGACCTGATCCGCATCACAGTTTCCGCTAAACAGATTGTCCACTAGTTTTCACTCACCTTTAAGATCACCTTTTACTTTATCAAACTCATTAAAATAATAATAATTTTAACTAGCTAATACATCTCTAGTGATCTGCTAACACAAATTTTTATACCTTGTCGCTTTATTCATATTAAACGGGAATTTCTTTTTTAATTTGTAAAGTTTCTTCTTACTATTAATTTTATTAAGCAAACAATTCGACATCCAAGGTTTTAACCTTTTAGTCTTAGTACTTCTACGTACCAAAGAACTAGAGCACATATATAATATGGCCATTAAGTGTGTTTAAAAATATTTAGTAGGCAATCGATGGGTTATTTTCCACAGAAACAGATTCCCAAAACTCGAAACACAAAGAATTTCTCAAAGCTATAAATGGCTATAAATTTATCAATGTTTTGTGTTGTAAAACATTGATAATAACTACTATAACTACTATAACTACTATACATTGATAATAACTACTTTGGAACTTCATGTTAAAAATATTTCTAACGTTTTTCAATCCCGGGATTGTGTTTTTAAAATACCGGGATTGTCAAAACGTCTCGAAAATGGACACCCTAAAACTGAGTACAGAATTGGAACCAATGTTTAAAGTGCATATAGGAATGATTATGGGTTTGCCGAAATTTGTAGATTAGTATTATTTATCCAAATATGTCTGAATATAGTGAATATAGATAGTGAACAGCACTATCATAAAAAATATTGATTTTGATGGCGGAGATGCTGAATCTGGAATCAATTTTGGCTCCCTCTCAATCTCTGAAGATGATGTCTTCAAGGGTATCAAATTTCTCAAAGTTTCACATAATGTTGATAGTGACTGCCTTTTTTCTTAAAAGATGTGCATTGCATGTTTGTCTTCGACTAAAAGTTATTTTAAATAAATCCTTAACTTCTGGATTATTTCTGGATTGCTGGAAATTATCTTTTATAAATCTGGATCAAAACAGGATGTGTCTAATTATAGGCCAATTTCAAAACTCTCATGTATTTCAAAACTCTTTGAAATTGTTGTTAAAGAAAAATGCATTTGCTACTAAAAATCATGGTAGAGGAATAGAGGTAGTCGCACGGCTGAGAGCGAACTACCATAACTGTCAAAAGGCAACTGACAGCTCATACAAAATCTGCAACTGATGAGAATGCGATGAGAAAGGAAAAATTAACAAGAATCTGTCATGGCTGAAACTATTTTGCTTTTTTTAATTTTTTACTGATCAATCAATTAAAATAGGATTTTGTGCAGCTGTTGAAGTAATTTATATGAGGTTCCAAAAAATCATTTTCGTGGAAGTGTCTATAGCAAACACGAGCATCTTTTTTAAAAGTTTTAGCACATGCCATGTTTCATCGTTGTTTTCTAGGCTCGTCAGCTGGAACACGAAAACTCGGCCTATTTTCCTTGCCCAAATGTTTTTGGCACAACACGCACTTCATTTTAATAATAAAAAAAATAAGTAATTCCCTTTTATTCAAGTTTTTAAACACAACACAAAAATATACAGTTGGCATAATTTAATTACTATTATCTTTGTTTCTTTAAAAAAAAAAATCTGATTTTGACAATTCTGGTAATATTCACGTCAAAGAGATCACGATTAGCCACGAGACTACCTGTATTATTCTACCATGATAATAACATAAGCATAAAACTAAAACAAAGCAAAAATACCACAACAGGAAATATAAAAGGAAGAAAAACTGAGAAATTGACACTGAAATCTCATCGCCTCTGTGGTGTTGTGCGCTAATAGGCTTGCACGGCGTGTCACGGCCCGGATTCGATTCCCACCGGTATCACAAAGATTTCTGCCGAAGTTGCAATAAAATCCGCTAGTGATGGTTTTCCTTTTCATATTGAAAATGTTTTTGTTGTTTCTTTGCAAAAATTCGTTAGAGCAATTAATTATTCTAACCTGACCTAAAGCTCAATAAACGATTTTAAACTATCAAACAACTAGAATTTGTATTTAAAATCAAGTATAATTCAAACTATCAAACATTTCGAATTTGTATTTAAATCATAGAAAATCAACATAATAAACAGCTTTTTATCGTCTAGATTTCTCTGTTTCTAAGAATGCTATGAACATGTTTTTAAATAGAGTATGCTTTAAGTTAATTAATTCTTAAGTTTTAGCTTAGTTTTGATAAAATATTACTTTTTTTGTATTATAATATGTAGAGTAGAAGGGGGTAATGTCGTGCAGGGGGTAATGTCGTGCACTGGCTTTTTTAGCATAAAAAATTGAATGATATACCAGCCGTTGGTAAGGTATGGGCCTACTGACCTACAGAGCTCATGCATACAATACTAGCAATATCCATGTGTAAGGGCAATATGTGCGACGTTTTTTAAAAATCGCACGTTCTCGGGACGACGAAAGTGTTTTTTTATCGGATCAGAAAAATTATTTGTCTCGCAGGAAAATATACCAGGTAAGTGTTTACTTAAAGCAAATTTTCCGCCGAAAAAAAAGATGTATTGTGATCGAAAAATTTTTTCTTCTTTACCGATTTGTCGAAGTCAACCTTGAAAACGACCTTTGGGGCAATGTCGTGCATTTGATGTGGGGCAATGTCGTGCACTATACAGAAAAGAAAAGGGAAGGAAACGCGGTCGCGTTACAAAACGCTACAATCAAAATAAAATTTTCCAAAATTTTTTCTCAATGTCAAGCACTTTTTGAAAAAATATTGTTTTTCTTTCCGTGTTTCATATAGCAAATTGCCTATTTTCACTTTTCTTTTCATAAAATTGTATTTTTTGATCATATTTCGGACTTGTGTATATTGCCTTATAATTAACAATAATAAATAAATAAACAATAATGTTATATCTTCTTGAATCGAACCACTACCTATCGTTTTTCACACATTCTGATACCTTTACAATACAATGCACGACATTACCCCACAAATTTTGAGGGGGGTAATGTCGTGCACATTGTTTTTTTAATTTCTACTAACACGATTTCATGCTACACGAATATTGTTACACATAAATGTTACCAACCAAATTGTCTTTCGATTGGATGCTTACTCGTTGTATTCGCTTGTCATGTACGGCTTTACGAGCACTTTAAAGTTGAGTGCACGACATTACTCCCCTCTACTCTATATTATATTTTTTTACTTTAAAGATGTATTTAGCTAAAGATTAAAATAAAAAACTGAAAATAAACTTAAGAAATACTAAAAACTACTATTTTTTTAACACAGCTGTATGTAGTTGATTTGATGTGCTTTAACTCCGATTTCCAATTACTTCGTATATCCAAAAATAAGACTTTGAGCCTTCATAGGGCCTCCTCAGGTACCACCCATTAATTATATAGTTAAAGTCGTTACGAACATTGTAAAACTGTACGAGCTGTTAGCACCTTTTCTCTTCATTTATAAGCTCTTAGCGCGCATTGTATTGGAGTTTGTTTTTCTTTTAATTTCTTACACTCTATCAAGTGCGCAGTTTTCAATTTGAAGCAGCCTTTTCTGCGGTACGTATTTAGCTCAAGTACTCCGTATTGTTGCACCACTGGAGTTGCATATAAATTACAAGAATTAAAAAAAAGCCCACCTGCAGCTAAATATTTCGTTTTAACAAACCACAAGCTTCTCGAATAAATCTCCCACCCCCAACAAGCACACTTACACACTCCCACACTCACCACCCTCGCACACCCACCCTCACATACCATACCAGCAAGGCATATATTGTTATTTGAGCTTGACGCAATGACAGCTGCTTGGAGCGAGTGGCACTTGAAGGAAACTCAACTCATTTACGTGGAGCACAAAGATGCAGATTTATCAAAAGCCTCGGCTGCTGCTGCTGCATGGTGCAGCATTAGATGACAAGAAGAAAAAAAAATCACACTCACACTCGGTAGAGTTTAGCTGCTATAGCAACAAGACGTACGTTTGTTGTAGTACCAGGAAGCGCAGAGTTGAAGTGTTTTTAAAAACGACCCATATCTCAAGGGCGGATGTAAGCATATTATTTACATATTTATACGCGAATAAAGTAGTGTTATGCGGCCATTTTGAATATAAATAAGTGCGCACAAAAGTATGCAATGGAATTTTTGGGCAACTAATCAATAGATTCATCTTATCAACACTAAACACTCACTTGTCTTTCAACAATTATTAATTATGACGGAATCGCTTATAAGCTTGCTTGCTTGCTTGCTTACCAGTTGCCAGTAGCTTGATCGTATTTGCAATCCCAGCCAGGTGGCAGTTTTTTATACTGGCCACTGGAGTCGCCCATGTTGCTGCCTTCACCTTCGACTTTCCCTTCAAATGTTTTGTTTATTCACTGTCTACGCCGTACCAGTGTCGTCTGTACCTCTTCTATTCAATGTTATTCAATGAGGGTGGTTTGGTGTAAAAAAAAGAAAGTATTTAACAAATACCGTTGCTGTCTCACATGAAATGTACTTCGCAATTCCAGCTGCTGCGTTGAACTGAGTTGCTGCAATTTGTTTACAGCACACAGAGCAGCGTGAGCTTGATTCGAACTTGAGTTTCGAAAAGATTTGTATGAGCGAGGCACAGAAGACTGTGCAAGAGATAAAATGAAAAATTGAAAACGAATTTGACGACAAAAACAAAAAGCGCTATAGTTGTTGGGGTCTAGTTTTTGGGGATATAGTCTGAGGTTTGTTTGGAGAGCGAATGCTTTTTTCCGCGCAAAGCTTTGGTAGTAGCGCAAAGTGTTCATTCGACACGAGCTTTTAAAATAGATTGTTTTTTGATGAAATTTATTTGATTAATATTTCTTAAGACATGTTCTAACAGCACATAATGTATTTAACAAATAACAATCATTAAATTTAGAGAACACACAGTGTTCCATATAATTAATTTTACAACTAATGTTTATGAAAGAGAGCATTTAATGCAAGTAAGTCTGTTTTGTTATAAATAATATTGCTTTTTGTGTGTAAAAAAATTTATTCTTTTAGAATAGTACGCTCGCAATTATGAAACAAAAATTTAGTTATCTAAACTCCTTTGGAATATAATGACCCATAACCATAGTCAAAATAAAAGTCGACTCTAAGTTTAGTGCAAGCTATTTGACTACATATTATATTAAAAAAACTGTCAAAAATGCTCATACTAAATTTAGAGTCGACTTTTATTTTGACTATGGTAATGGACCAATGGCTTTTATTTATACAAATGCTTCGTTATAACCTTTTAGTTACTTTGAGTTAAATGCACATGTGTGTATTGCAAACTCACTTGAGTTTTTACAAAAAGCTCATAGGTTTTATGTTTAGACGCTTTGCCAAAGCTTCGCACGATTTCAACTGATTCTCCAAATACTGGATCCCACCAGCTTTGTCTACAGCCTGCATATTGAGGTGTTCCTTGTCACCAGGAACTAGCACAGGCTTTGAAGAATCTTTCTGTAAAAAAGAAATACTTAGTTATAAAAGCAAATATTAAGATCACACTAATTTTACACATACCGGTTCGCAACTCCTTAAACGTTGATTAAAGTCGCACATGCTATCCTCAAAGTTTGGTGCAAAACAGTTGGGATCTACTGCAATGAAAACCTGGCCCAAGTCCGCTGCGGTATCTGCTCCAGTATGTGTCCACTTGCGAATCTTTGTGGAATAATTCGCACCTGACATCACGCCCGACAGTATATCAACCATTGCACCTAAGCCGTAACCCTTATAACCGGAAGTAATCTCCGAACCACCAAGTGGTCTGAGGCACCCGGTAGCAAATCCCAGTTCAGCATCAGTGGTGTCATTTCCATCAGGACCTTGGGCCCAACCACTGGGTATTGGCTCACCTTTGCGACGCTGTATTTCTATTTTGCCCACTGCGACAGCCGTTGTTGCCATATCCAGCACAAATTTGTCGTCCTTTGCTGGAGCACCCAAAGCCAGTGGGTTAGTCCCAAGTGCCGCTTGCTTAGAACGTGTCGGTGCCATTAGCGGTGATGTATTCGTCATGGACATGCCAACTAGTCCGTGCTTCATGGCGCGCAACGCATACCAACCAGCCATACCATAATGATTCGAGCCCTTCGCGCACACCCAACCAACACCGACTACTTTGGCTTTCGCTATGGCTAAATCCATGCAAAAATTGCCAACTACAGCACCTAAGCCGTTACAACCATCCACCCAAGCAGTAGCTGGTGTCTCCTTCAATATACTTGGCACTGCGGCGCCATTTGTTGAATTGATGGACAAATCATTTAGGTACATTTCCAGACGATTCATGCCATGGCTGAAGTGTCCACGGTAGTCAGCGGCAATTAGCAGATCAGCCATATCGACTGCATGTTGATCCGGCACGCAAACAGCTTTGAAGCAGTCGATCATAAAACGACGCGACTCTTCGACTTTTACGAGTTGTGGCTTTTGACAGGCTGCAGAAGACATTTTTAGCGCTGAATGGCGGTGGTTTTCTGTGAATGGAACGAACGAGGTGAGGTATAAAAAATAAGACAACGAAAACGTATTGCCAGCAAGCTTGCTGCTTTTGAACTAACAATAAGGTCCAAAACATTTCCTATTCAACTAATTCTAAATCTAGCCACGATCATTTCGCGACACACAAAAAGCTTGGTTCTAGCGCTGTTCGGATGGAAGTAACAATGTTTGAGAACGTGAACGTACATACTCACATACATAAATCGATGGTGTGCTAATATGTATTGTGGAAGCGATAATTAAAAGCAACTTTGCTTTGCTGAATGAGCTATTAAGCGAATAATTTAAAGCTTATAGATAAGTTATCGCAAGAAAAAGCTAGTATGTTGGAAATGATTTCGTTGACAAGTTTTAAAATAATATTTATAAGAGCTATAAAAATAAAACAATTTCTCGAGATGAACTTGTGTTTGAACAAGAAATAATTTTTAAAAAATGTTTGTTCTTAAGTATTATTATTATCTTGAACTTGTTTCTTGAGCTTTTTTTTTTTTGGATTCACCCGGAGGTATGAAATCTTCCAAAGATACGTATACCCGACCTATACGCATGCACGATTTACATTCTAAAATCTGCCCGAATCAACCGGGACAGACAGAATGCACCTACGTACTAAAACATACCCCCTATTGGCAATTAGGATTTTCCACTAAGCACTTTAATTGGCTTTTTAGCGGAATTTAAAAATTTATATAAAACGCGTATTTAAGTATACTTGATTCTATATAAATAAGCAACATCGAATTTAATAATAGTAATTATCAATTTAAGGTACCCGAAAAACAATCCAAAACACTAAACTCATTTTAACTGGTTTGCGGCCATTGTCCAACCCAAGGACCTACGTGGAAATGAGATAAATCTCATATCCGCCAAATCAAAATCCCAATTAGTTGGATATGCATTTGGGCCAACGCAGGCATAAACCTGTGTGGAAAAGAGATATACTCTGGCACACCAATCCAGGTGATAGTGTGAGTTCAGTCTAATTTCAAATCAGGAAACCACGTGAGCACGTAAATCCCAATTCGATTAAAAATTAAAATATTGAATAATTAAAAAGTAAGTTTTAAAAACGATTCATATTTGATGGTGCTTACTTTATAAAACATAATATCGAGACAAAAAAGAGGAACAGAACAATCTCAATTACCAATATTACATTGTTATAAAACTGCGTTAGGTATAATAGGATGAATAGATTTTAAGCCAAACAAGTCAACAATTAAAATATGTGAAAAAATTAGTAGTAAAAATAAGTAGTAAAGTTAATGTGTATCTCGGTGAAATCGCAAAGCATTTGGAAGTAATTAACCCTTTCACGCACAAGGGACACATTTGTTAAGTAAAACCTAAGTAAAGCCTTTTTTACACTACCTTTTCTAGTTAATTATACGCGCGAAAAGTGGAAAATATTTTTAAAAGGCGTACAAACAAAGAAATAATATAAATACGCAAAATCAATTTTACTCTCTTGGATTAGTTATAAACGTGAAAGGGTTAAGAGTCCGTTTTTGTTAGTTTAATTGTTTATTTTTATTGATTTATTTCAATGCAACATTTGAATAGCTTAAAAGTCTATACAAATGTGTAAGGTAGAGATATATTGTCGCCCTCGTGACAAACTGTCGTATTCAGAGCTGGGATGTAATCGGTTACTTTCGTAATTGATTACATATAAATTACAATTTCAATTACAAATTATAATCTTAATTTATAAAAAAGATTACGATTACTGTAATAATAATCGAAATATTTTTAATTAGAATAACAGTAATCGTAATTATTAAAAAATTACAATTACAATTACTGTAGTCGTAATCAAAAAATTTCTTTATTACGATTGCAGTAACTGTAAAACAGCAGAATTATAATTACGATTACTGTAATCGTAATCATTCTTTTTGCAATTGAATTACTGCATAAATCTTTATTTTTCATAATGCAATTCACAAAGCCCTGCTGGAATAATGAATAGTCTACGACGGCACGCTCTTTCTGATTTTTCCAGGGACCGTAAATAACTGTCATCAAAAAAATTTTTCAAAAAAATCATGGTCTTGCAGATATCGCAGGTATATGAGGTCTTTATTAAAATGATCACATTGAAATATTTATTCGAAATCGTTATGATATTCAAAAAAGTCATAAAATCAAACTTCAATTGTTATTTTTCAACAGAAAGAAAAACAAAACAATTTAACTCTTAGAAAGTGATTTTTAATGCAGGGAAGAAAATAAAAATTTTTTCGGACTTTTATTTTTTGCGTCTAATTTAAGTGTTATTTTTAAACTTTTATTTTTCAGTCAAAAAATAAAAATTGGTTTCGGACTTTTATTTTTTCTGTCTTTTAAAAAAATTATTTAAGTACTTTTATTTTTACTGTTGGAAATAAAAATCCTTTGTGTGTAATTTCTTAGATATTGTAGTTAAATTATATTTTTTTTTTAAATTTGTGTAAATTATGCTGTATACTTTCTCCATATAATTGCTTTTTCCGAAAACCTCTTAAAAATAACTTTACATACAGAATACACAACACACCAAACAAAATGTTTAATTAAAGGAAGACGCTGAAGCAATATATTTTGAGCAGGCATTGGTGTATTGCTTCAAATAAATATTTCATTCACTATTGTAAATTTTCTGTTTTTTCCCCAATTTTCAAAAACCAAACACTTAAAAAATCAGCCTTTATAAAGCCAGCATAATAAAAATGGGCTGGTGTGTCTGCATTCCGTATAAAGTTTTTTTAGAGGTTTTCGGAAAAACAATTATATGGAGGGAAAAAATTAAAAAATTTAATTTAACGGCAGTATTTAAGAAATTACACAAAAAAGATTTTTATTTCCAACAGAAAAAATAAAAGTACGTAAATAATTTTTTTCTAAAAGGCATAAAAAATAAAAGTCCGAAACTGATTTTTATTTTTTGACTGAAAAATAAAAGTTGAAAAATAGTTACAGAATAGTTACAGAATAGAAACAGTTAAATTAGACGAAAAAAATAAAAGTCCGAAATAATTGTTATTTTTTCCCTGCAATAAAAATCAGTTTCTAAGAATAAAATTTTCATTTTTTTTTCTGTCGAAAAATAACAATTAAGATTTGAATTTTATAGAAAAAGTCGCAAAATAACTATTTCAAATTAACTTTTTCGATATATTTTATAACAGTTACGGTCCTTGGATTTTTCATTCGAAAAATTAGTCTTATTTAAGGCAAATATTGATTTTTCTTATATCAGAATTAGTTGTTTTTTTATCTTGTATCAATTTATATATTTATTTATTTATTTATTTATTTATTTATTTATTTATTTATTTATTTATTTAATCAATGGTGTGTTAACCTTACTGACTATATGCTTAATATATAAGTATGTACATGCAAAGTAATAGATATTACACTTTAATATATTGAATTTAATTGTTTGAACATTATCGTCTTAGTGACTGAAAAATCAATAGAATATACATTTGATAGATTATTAAATTCTCGCAAAGTTCTCACGATTGGTGAATTTGAAGCATAATTTGTTCTGTGCACTCCAATATTAAATGGTGCACTATTTCTTAATGTTCTGGAAGGAACATTAAAAGTTATTTGATTGAGAAGATACGACCAATCAGTGTTGCCAGAAATAATATTGAAAACAAATAAGAGGGATAATATAGTTCTTCGATTTTCCAGGGTTTTCAAGTTTATAAGTTTACATCTAACATCATAGGAGGGAAGAGGATCTGAAAAGTTAATAGAACGAAGTGCATATTTGAGGAATCTACGCTGAACACGTTCTAAGCGATTCACATGCGTATTGTAATACGGATTCCAAATAAAACTTGCGTATTCCAACTTCGATCTAACCAGACTAGTAAACAGAATTTTTAGTGTATAAGGATCAGTAAATTCATTACTATTGCGCTTAATAAATGCTAATAAAGAGTATGCCTTAGGAATTATATAATTTAAATGATGAATAAAAGTAAAACTTGAGTCAAATATAACACCAAGATCTATTATTAATGTTACTGATTTCAAATTTTGATTATTCAACTTGTACTGATCATGAGCCTTTTTTATTTGTTTCGAATATGAAACTTGAAAACATTTATTTATATTTAGAGACAAACGGTTTTTAGAACACCATTCATATAGATTATTTAAGTCAGACTGCAAAGCAAGCATATCAGAACTATTTGCTATTCGAGAAAAAATTTTCAAATCGTCGGCAAACATTAAGAACTTCGTATTATTAAAACAGGAACTAACATCATTTATAAAAATTATAATAAAAAGTGGTCCTAAAATGCTTCCTTGAGGGACACCTGAGGAAGCTATAAACGGTTCAGACATGGATTCTTCAATAGACACCATGCAGAGTCTATTGCTTAGGTATGACTTGACCCAAGATACGAAATTTGAATGGAACCCTAAACGCAAGAATTTCATTACTAAGATATGATGCGAAACCCTATCAAACGCTTTTGCAAAATCCGTATAAATAGTATCAACTCGAAAGCCATCTACTAATGAAGAATACAATAGTCTGTAAAGGTCGCTAGATTTGTGACTGTTGATCTGTTCGGCATAAAACCATGCTGATTTGGCGATATTATATTTTTTATTTCAAAGGTAAGTTTCTTTTTAATAATGCTCTGAAAAATTTTTGAAATATTTGATAGCTTAGATATTGGTCTATAATTACAAATATCATTTTTATTTCCATTTTTATATATCGGACTGATGAAAGAAATTTTCCAAGCATCTAAAAAAGTTCCAGTCTGTAAAGATTTATTAAAAATAATTTTTAGTGGTTCTAACAGTGAATATTGGCAATGAGTTAAAAGAAATGCAGAAAATCCATCTACATCTTTTTTTTGAGAGTTATTTAAACCCTGTATCGAAATGGCGATATCAGCGCTAGAGATTTCAAAACAACCAAAATCAATATTTACTCCATAATTAGTATTGATATCTATATTTTTGTCTTCATCCGTAATAAAATTAGAGCAAAAAAATTTAGCAAACAGATTTGCAGAATCAACATAAGATTGAGACCAAACACCTTCATAACACATAGAAGACGGAAAACCAGAGGTCATTTTTTTTGAATTTATAAAAGTCCAAAAATTTTTTGGATTCAACTTTATATTTGACTCATAGCGGCAAATATATTGTTTGTATAAGAATTTATTTAAAAAATTGAATTCCCTCAAATAATGTTGATGTTTAAAAAAATATTCAATATTGTTTGTGGCTTTGTATAAATTAAAAAACTTATTTCTTAGATTTTTCAATTTTTTTAACCCAGTGGTATACCACGGTAGCTTAAACATTTTACAAGGACATTGAGGGATAATTCTTTCACAGATGTCTAGAAATTTTGATTTAAAAAATATAAAAGAATCATAAGTGCTTTTGTATTTCAAATTATGTTCCCAATCTACCGAAATAATAGCAGTATTAAGTGCTTCAAAATTGCACTGACTAAAATTATAATACATACTGGAGTTCAAAGAGTTACTAAATTTACAAGCGAAATTGTAAAATGATATCGTAAGCACCAAAAGCACATGATGAATATTAGGTTAACAGACCGGAATATGGCAAATTTCAATATTATAATTAAACTCTTTACTTATAAAAATAAGATCTAATATTCAATATAATAAGATCATATTCCTTATTATTGAGTTCGTTTTGGTTTATATCATTGAAAAAAACACATTGTTCAAAATAAAATAGTTTCGAAATAAAATTGAAATATATTTTCTTTTTAGTAAGAAGAAGAATTAGACAACATTTAAATTACATGACTTCCACATAAACATTTAAACATTTTTTTTAAACGTTATTATTTGTGATATAATTTACATAATAAGTAATTAAAAAGTACAAAAAACATAATTACGATTAAGTAGTTTTAATTGCATTTTCATTGATAACGATGACTGTAATTGTAATCAATAGATTTTTCTATTACAATTACGAAATTGTAATTTGCATGAATACCGCCTACAGTAATCGTAATAATACTTTTCTTACATTACAATTACAGTAATCGTAATCGTTTATTTTTAAAGATTACTATTACTGTAATTGTAATCGCGAAATACCCAGCTCTGGTCGTAATACACATTTTTAAAATTTTCAAAAAGTCAAAAAGTTATGACTCATGCCTCGATACATAAGAAAAGCACAAATGAAATGGAAAATAATACAAACTAGCTGAAACCCGGCGCGTTGCTGCCACTCTCCCTTGTCAAACGCCCATAAAATGTTATCAGTTAAACAGCATGTCTAAATTGAGGTCAAATACTGAATTCCGAGACTGTGCGACCTATATCCACAAAGCTATTCGATATAACAATTTTGGGTTGTATAGGAAGTGCCACGCCCTCTTGATCACCCCTCATAGAACGTAATCAATTAAACTGCATGTGTTCATGGAGGTCGAATACCGAATACCAAAACTGTTCGACATATAACTCCAAAACTATTCGATAACACAAATTTGGGTTGTATGGGAGGTGCCACTCCCCTTTTCCCTACACCCATAAAATTCCAGGTCCAATACTGAATTAAAAAACTGTGCGACCTATAATCCCAAAGATTATAGGTCGCTTGATATCTTTAATTTGGGTTAATTGAAACTGCATGTGTAAATTGAGGTCAAAAACTGAATTACAAAGCTGAATTTCTATAACTTCAAAGCTATTCGATTTCTTCTTAAACCATCTCGTACTCAAAGCAAAGCCACTTACAAAATTTTGAGCTCAATCGGACCAATAGTTTTGAAGTATTGTGATATTTCCAAAAGTAGGCGTAGATGAAATGTGACAACGCCCGTTTTTATTTAAGTTAATGACCGTCATCATAAGAACTTATTTACCAAATTTTAATTTAATACGACCAAAACCGTCTTAAATATAGCATTTTTATTGATTTGTGGGCGATAAAAGGGGTGTGGCATTACTTTTTTCCTAAACCTTTGCGTAGCAGTTACGAACAAACCAGTACAAGGAAGTATCCAATTTGGTCCAGTCCTTTTCAAGTTTTAAGCATCCGAACAAATCACGATTAATTTTTATATATACAGATATTGATTTGTGGGCGGTAAAAGTGGGCGTGAAAACATTTATGTATAGTGACTGCCTCTTGAAGCACCTGCACAGCAAGTTTCACTATAAAAATGTGTAGAACTCCGGAATTGCCATTATTTCGAAAAAGTGGGCGTATGTTTAATGCGACCACGCCCATTTTTTGTACAGTTACTGACAGTAACTATCTGAACAAAATTACTAAATCTTAGTTTTTACGATCGAAACCGTCTGGTATATATCCTTTATTTGGTTTGTGGTCGATAGCGCAAATTTGGCTTGTATGGGAGGTACCACGCCCCCTCGTCCAAACGTTACCAAACCTCACAGGAACACTCATTCTCCTCTTCAGACATTGTTCTGCCACAGACCACCTTACTGCCATATACGAAAATGCCAAGAAATGCAAAATATATTCACCATTTCCAGTATAGCTGCCGAAAGTAGCCATATGCACTAAATAACCAAATTTTAGTCTAATACGATCAAAACCGTGCGAAATATAGCATTTTTGTTGTTTTGCAAGCAGTAAAAAGGGGTGCGGGAAAATATTTCCCTTGAACCATCTCGTAATCGAAACAAATCGACTGCCCAAATTTCAGCTCAATTTAGGTTAAGCTTGGCGCACTTTACTTCACTCGACGCTAGCTCCCTGAAAAGTGAGTTTAACTAAAGTGGGACAGGCCTATTTTTAGTGAACTTGCCGAGAGTAACCATATGAACTGAATTACAAAATTTTTGTCCAACACGATACAAATCGTTGAAATAAAACGTTTTCATTGGTTTGTGGGCAGTAAAAGGGGGGCGTGAAACCAATTTTTAGTACAGTTGCTGACAGTAACCGTACAAACTAAAGCAACATTTTAGCTCAATAGACCCAGTAGTCAATTTTAATGATTTCTCAAAAAGTGGGTGTGGGTGTGGCTATATAGCGATGACGCCTTTTTTTAGTTCAGTTGCCGAAAGTAGCCATACAAACTTAGGTATCACATGTTAGTCTCATACGGCCAAAACTGCTTGAAATATAGCATTTTCACTGATTTGTGGGCGCAAAAAGGGGGCGTGGAAACCAATTTTTCGTACAGTTACTGTCAGTAACTACACAAACCAAAGTACCAAATTTAAGTCTTATATGACCAAAACTGTCTGAAATAAAGCGTTTTCATTTCTTTGTGGGCGGTAAAAGGGGGCGTGGAAACCCATTTTTAGTGCAGTTGTCGACAGTAACTGTACATACTAAATTACAAAATTTTAGCCTTATACGACCCAAACCGACTGAAATATAACATTTTTATTGATTTGGGGGCGGTAAAAGGGGGGTGTGGCACATTTTTTTCCCTCAACCATCTCGTACCTGAAACAAATCGGCTGCCAAAATTTCAGGTCAATCGGTTTAGTAGTTTTGGAGTCTATAGACATCACACAGCCAGACACACATCGTTTTGCTTTCTATATATATAGACATTGATTTGTGGGCGGTAAAAGTGGGCGTGAAAACATTTATATATAGTGACCGCCTCTTGGAGCACCTATACAGTAAGTTTCACTGTAAAAGTGTATAGAACTTTGGAATTGCCATGATTTCGAAAAAGTGGGCGTATTTATTTTACGACCAGGCCCATTTTTTGTACAGTTACCGACAGTAACAATCTGAACAAAATTACCAAATCTTAGTTTTTTACAATTGAAACCGCTTGATATATATCCTTTTTTTGGTTTGTGATAGATGGAGCAAATTTGGCTTGTATGGGAGGTACCACGCCCCCTTCTCCAATCGTTACAGGAACACTCTCAAGATGTGCCTTTATTTTCCCTGAAAATTTCATAAAGATCGGTTCAGCGGTTTTGGAGTCTATACGTGATATAGCCACATACCCACATACCCACATACATACATTCATTTTTATATATAAGATTATTTGCATGTGCAAAAAACACAGATAAAACGAATTTTTTGAGAAACGAAGCCTAGTATATTGAAAATTTTATCGAAATCGCTCGGGCCGTTTTCGAGAACTCATTTAGAAACAAACAAAATTGCTCGTTTAATAGTATAAGATAAGTGAAAAATGAGGCAACTATCTCTAATAGAAAACTATGTGCTAACTATAATCAAATACTGCATATAAATTATTATATTTGTGACTGTCGGGACCACATTTTGTGACTGTCGGGACAATTAAGAAATTATAATAAACCTCTTTGGGATAAAAATTTCCCCTAACGCCCTAATTAGGGATAACAGCATATATTCCAATCCCTCGATTTTTGGAATCGTACTTCGGGTGTGAACATTTTCCGGGATGCACATAGGGTATTTCACCGATTTTGGGCTGCCAAAAGTAAATTTTATTAAACACAGATTTAATAAAACAAAATTTTACAATTTTAGTTTTTGGATAAAAGAATAAAAAGCAATACCCTATAGAAACAAACTATCTTGTTTTAAAAACAACTAATTTTAAAACTAGATTAAAATAAACTAGTTTATGGACTACTTTAAATTATATTAAGGCGGCATTTACTTCAATTTTGAATAGTTTTTATTGCATTATATATGAAGTAATGGAAAAACTACTTCAAAACAAGTGGTTTAAAAACTGCTTTGAATTATATTAAGGCGGCATTTACTCTGATTTTGACATGTTTTTATTGTATATTTTTATTAGATTACAAGTTTATATATATTTAACCATGCTATTTTATCATATATTATTAACTTTAGGCTTTCACTAATATGAATTTATGTATTTTTGTTTTCAAACCAATAAAATAAATGATCAAAGAGATGCATAGAAATTCAAAACTTTTATGCTTTTAAATTCATATTCAGTAATTGGAATATTAACTAGTTTTCAATTGATTTATTTTAAAGTAATTAAAGTAATAATTTAAATTTAACTAATTAAACAAGTAGCTGAAAATATATGCTGTTTTCAATTAATTTATTTTAAAGTAGTTATAAAATAATTTAAATTCCACTAACTTAACAAGTAGTTGAAAACATATGCAGACGAAAGTCAATTGACTTTCAATCAATCAATTGAGTCGGAATTTCAACCAGTTGCGGTTGACAAAAAACTACTTTTTCAACTACTTTTAAATAAGTTGATTTTCCTACAGGGTATTTACAAGTTATTTTGTATTCCAAAATATGTTGGGCAAATTATGCTTTTTATTTTTGCCTTAAAAAATAAAAATCAAAACATACCAGTTATTTTGCGACCAAAAAAATATCGGGCCAATTTTGATTTTTATTTTTGCCTTAAAAAATAAAAAGCAGAAATAATTATTATTTTTTGCTCAAAATTTTAAAAGTCACAAGATAATTATTATTTTTTGCTTTTTATTATAAAATGCATACTGAGTTCGGTCTTTGATTTTAGGTACCTTAATAACGCAAATTTAGTAGAAAACAACAGTTATTTTAATTGTAAAATCCAAATATGATGTAAATTTGCTTATAAAAGTTAAAATATTCTTGAAATGATATTTGTATTGCATAGCATTGAAAAGGTTATTAATTATCTTTTTTTTTATGATCTATTGAATAATTACATGAATTAAGATTGTGAGCTTTAGATCAAGTGAGTTTTCAAGAAGGCAAAGTCATGTGTAATCATGTGTAATTGAACATTTGGTTGTGAAAATAGCCACCTTTCAGTTAGAACACTAGCTTCTGGCGAAGCAAAAACTCGTTTCATTTCTATGGTGCATTTCGACAAACAATCGAACACCAATGAATATTGAAATAAATGAAGAAGCAGCTAGAACAGATGGCAACCCTTGATAGAGTTGATGGCGGTGATCTAAAATGGCCTCCTGCTTTGAAGTGTCATATGATTAGCAGCCATACAATTCATAAGAATGAATTAGAGGATCTGTACATTCATATGCTAGTTTTAAACAGTGAGTTGATCACAGCTTAATCACTCAAAGACTACTGATGAGGAATATGTAGCGATTTCCGAAACAGACTGTCTAGTCAGCTAAGTGATTGACTCTATACAGAGTTGTTGTTGTTGTTGTTGTTGCCTTCTTGAAAACTCACTTGATCTAAAGCTTACAATCTTAATTCATGTAGTTATTAATTATCTTTCAAATGACACGCAAATTTTTAAGATCCATTGGATAATGTCAAAGAAATGGATGTTTTTTAAAGATCTTTTAGCAAAAAAAAAACTGAAAAATCGATAGCTAGTTGAGTAATCGATTTTTTCGGCCAAACATTTGTTTTTGTTGTTCTCTACCGGAAAACACTTTCAAATCGCGGCGCCCAAAAAATAGTAGTCGTACCGAAATAAATGTTTTATTACTTCTTTGATCCAGGTATAGAGAGCACCCAGTATCAAAATAATCATAAAAGACAAACTCACCACATGGTATTGCCAGCCTAGCTGCATTCGGTAAATGCATGTTTCGCAAAAAAACATTCGCCTGCCTGTTTGTATGTAGCGATAAGAATTGACGGCTGACAAAAACTGAAGCAACATCGACGGAAGCAGCGCAGTTAAAGGCCTTGGAGCAGCGAAGCAATGTCAAACAAGTCATTGTTTTTGTTTGTTTTGTTTTGATTATGAGCTTTCTCAAAGTTTCCCTTTCGGTGGTGAAGAATGTATTCACGGTGATTGATAGAAATCAGCTGTTGACGATATAAATTTTGTTAGCAGTCACTTTGGTAGGAGGAACCAAACACAGTTTTCTTTTCATCGATTAAATACGTCAAACGACGAAGAGAACCAACAATAGATAGATGTTCGCCACCTTGAGCAATATATTTGAAAACAATCTTGTTTGCACAATATCCAAGCACACAAGATACCGTTCATTGACTCACCTAAAAATAGCGAAGACTGGAGCTGTAGAAAGAGACACAAGTAAGTTTTTATTATAAAGTTGCAATTATATAGAATTTTGATAGAACTGATTTTTTAAAAAATTATCTACGATATGATTGTGTAATAAAATAGAAAAACCAATATAAAAAACACAACAATCGCTTATTTTAAAGCAACAGCCTAAAGTTTCTTGACTGAATGATGTTTACTAGTTTTCTAATTTTTTCAAGTTGTTTTGGCCTATTTTTACGTTATGTTGGTCGTACATTTGCCGATTCAGCCAAAAGCTCCAGCCGAACAAATCGGCTCCAACGAATTGGCCAATTCACAAATAAAAATTAAGGCTTGAGAGCTTTTGGATTTGATGTGAGTATCTTTCTTATATCTTTCTAAACAGTTTTTATTTTAAAAGAAATGAAAACTTGGATTCGAAATTGAAAGTACATATGTTCACAAAACAATTTTTTTATATGCAAACAAAGGTTATCAAGACATTTTTATTTATTTTAAAAGCAAACGTAAGATAAGCAACAATCTATCTTATCTTGTTTATTTCTTTATTGCCGCTGAAAACTTAACAAACGAAAACAAACAAGCGGAAGGCCTTGCCAAAATAAACGAGACGAAACAAACTAGCTACAGCTGAAAAATGTGATAAACTCTAATTAGAAATGTTAAAGCTTTAAAATTTAAAATTTTTACAAGTTTTTTTTAAAAAAAAATCATATTTATAATATAAACACCATTTCGCCTCTACTAGCATTTGAACGTTATTTTTAAAAACTTAATGCAGAAAAGTTCTAAAAGAAATTTCGATGATTTCAATTTATTTTGTGTTAAATTTGTTCTTCAACTACAAATAATTATTGGCTTCCTGTTATTTAACGTACCCCATTTAAATTACTTTATTTCTTAACTTCTTCAATTTTCAGCATTAAAGAGCATCCATAAACATCTACGCGAAATGGCATCAACAAGCAATGACTACAAACTTCATGAAGTTGAGGGCGATCTTTTTAGTGCACCTGAAATATATTCGTTAGCACATTGCGTAGCTGCAGATTTCGGCATGGCAGCTGGAATTGCCGTAAAATTCAAGCAAACTTATGGTCAAGTTGATACGCTGTTAGCAAAGGGTGTGCAATCAGGAGGTGTTGCTGTTTTGAAGGACAAAAACCGCTATATCTACTATCTGGTGACAAAACCACAAAGTTGGAACAGTCCTACCTACGAAAGTTTGCGGTCATCGCTGACAGCAATGAGGGAACATATGGTAGGTCTCAGTAAATGTTTTTATATTTTCACATTTTTATTTTTCACCTTTTTTCTAGCGTTCCAATAATGTCAATAAGCTAGCAATACCTCGCATAGGTTGCGGCATCGACGGCCTCGAATGGGATAAAGTAAGCGCAGAACTAAATCAAGTCTTTGGAGCAGAAAATTTAGAAATTGTTGTTTACAACTTTGTACCAAAATAAGCTTCATCAAACAACTCTTAGTTTTACCTTTAACATTTATATATAGCCTTAACTTTTATTTGGTGTATAATTGTAAACCAGAATCTCAACTGAATCTCCATTAAATATTTCTTTTAATTGATCCACAACTTTTGACCAAACTAATCCATCGAGACCACAGCCGATTCGCGGCATGGCAAGTTTAGAGATAGAGTGTTTGAGCTAAAAAGTTAAAAGTGTATGCAAATATATCTTTAAAAATCTGTTGCAATAGATTGCTTACCATATGTTCCCGCATGGCGCTCAATGAGCTATGCATGGACTGATACGTGGGCTTGCCCCAGCTGCTTTGCTTAGTGATTAAGTAGTATATGAAACGGTCGCAGTCTTGTAGTACAGCTACACCGCCAGTAGACACTTGCTGTTGTTGCAACTTTCCGATTTGTCCAAATTTATCTCTATTGATACCATAAATATACTCAATATACAAAAACACTTGACTATTAAAGTTGTCAAAAACCTGAATTTGATGGCTATTCCTTTGCCCATCTTCAAATCAGCAGCTACACAATGCGCCATGGAGTAGGAACTGTCAACAGTGAATAGATCACCACTTACTTCAGTTAATGTAAAGCAAGACATGTTTAACTGTCTTCATTAATGATTTAATAATATTTTATGATATAAAATTGCTTTACAATATTTCAAGGGTCGATCTTAGGAGAAATACGGGCGCGAAATATCCTGAGTTCACAATAGATTCAAGAAACAAATATTTTAAATTTACTATTTGCATTCGCATAATATACAAGGTAGCATCCAAGGCTCATTTATAAGGGTGTGGCACTTGAGAGCGAGCTCGTTCGAAATGTCAGAATGGATGAAAAGAAATCAAGAAAATAATGCATAGAACAAAGAAACGAACAATGACCGTTCAAGCAAAGGCGGGAAAAAGAGTACATTTCTCTCAAGTGCCACAACCTCATGAAACATAAGGGGTGTTCACATTTCAAACCGCTCATCAAATCGTTTGTCAAATACAATAGAACAACGTGAAATTTCCATGGAATTCTCAAGTTGTTCTATTGGATTTGACAAACGATTTGATGAGTGTGAACAGGGCAATAGATATACAGATCATGATTCAATTACTATAGGTTGTCCATTCATTTGACGTTTACTCACAAGAATGAAGATAAACACCCGTAAAATTGACGAGGAGAGCAAAAGAGTAATTTTTTAATGCCATCAAAGTCATCAGTTGCAGGTATATCATACTTTTTCGCAGTACTAAATACCCAAGGATACATTTCACTGCTGCTTTTTCTACTACGTTCTATACTGCTTGTTTGTTTTGATAGAAAATTTAAGTGAGTTTTTAAAAAGCCAATTTCAATATTTTGTTGTGCAATTATATTTCTACCGCTGACGGCTTATTGATCCACTGGCACATTATAATTTCGAATTTTATCACCAAAACACACTGTTATGCAAATACCGCACGTTATTTTAACAATTTCAACTTAATAGTAGCGATTTATATTTCAATTGAAAAAAAAACACTCGCAACAAAATTTAAAAACAATTTTCAATAATAATTATCAGAGCAATAATTATTATAAACGCAATGCACACTATTTTTTTCCTGCTAACAGCAAAATATAGAATAACTACTTTTTTAAAAAAAAATACACAACAAAACACTGAAACATAACTTTTTTTCATAGAAGACCACAAAACACTGGTTGTCATTTATATTTGAGAGAGAATATATTTTTGTGTACATATTTACGGGTGTTGTCAAACGAATGGACAACCTGTAATAATTGAATCATGATACAGATAGCTTACTCCGTGCGCAAAAAATGAAATCTTCTGCGCACTACGTCACTCGAGCTTGTCAGCTGTAACACGTGGTGCATACATACAAAAGAAAATGTGAAAAAGCAAAAAGTAAACACAAGCAGCACAATTGCAAGCATTTAAGAAATATTGCAGTCATTTAATTCAATTTCTAATATTGTGCACTTATAGAACGCGTAAATTATAATTTTCAATTATATTTTATGTAATTAAAATTAGTACTAAAGTTTTAGATGCTTTAGATGAGAATAACAACGATTTCATTTCGGGCCATAAAATGAATTTATAATTTTTTCAACAAACGAAACAACAAACGAGAAGAACAAGAAAATGAAAACGAAGCAATCAAAGTGCTGTCAAACACATCAAGTAACGTAGCTATTTTTTTGTGCAGGAGAACAAATGGGAGCAAACACCCCAATTATATATGCATTTATTTTCAATAATAGTACAGAAAAATAAATTTGCTGAAATTTATTTATAATATAATTTATTTCATTTCAATAAACCAAGTTTCAATAAGAAAATGTCGTTATTTTTTCATCGCTATAAATAAATTATCCCCTTAAAATATATTGTGACTACGTTTTTATTTATCCTCTTTGACAAGCTCGAACTACATCACAACAAAGATGGCGGACATGCGCAATTCTTTATCTGTAGTTCTTTGTATCATGCTTTACCTGTAGTTCTTTGTAGCATGCCACAACCTTAAAAATGAGCTTTGGTAGCATCGTTGCTGAATGCATATAAACATTTTTACTAACACACTCACATTTGATTCACTACCCGCGTGTCACGATCACACGGGGCTTACACGAGACAGTATGTTCAGACAGTCAAGAATACGTTAAAGTTTTCAAACTTTGTGTCTGTGAATAAGCGTCCAGACAGTTGGCAAGACAGTAGACAAAATCGTAAAAAATTTCCATTTTCTGAAGAATATTTTTGTGAAAACTACGAGCACGCTAAAGTATTGCAAATTTACAATTAGTTTTATTGAATTTTATCATCTTCTATCATATAATATGAAAAATATTATTCTACTGTCTTAGCTACTGTCCCGCCAACTGTCTTCAAAAAAGTTAAGACAGTAGAGTAGACAGTAGCAGACAATAGAAAAAGTGAGTGTGTGTTGGTAAAAATTTGTGAATGTGTTACAACTGTCCTAACACTACTGTCTCGTGTAACCTCCGTGTCAGCGCTACTGTCCACGAAATTTCAGAGACAGTGGATTTTGGCACTTGCTGACAATATATGTCAAATAGAGGGATTAAAGTGTTGGTTTTGTTGTGCTTTTGGGTTTTTTTTTTAATTTTTCAGAATATCTGCTATTTAAGCAATAAGAAACACTAGTAACTTGCTTATGATTGCAAGCAAAAATGAAAGTAAAGCAAAATACAACGCAAATATTAAATTAATTAAATATGTATAATGAATAGTTATATAACTAATAAATTTATAATATTTTATAATGCACTTGTAGTCACTTGCAACTTGCAGCTAATTTCGAGTTATTAGATTTTTTTCGACGACAATATGTATTCTTTAGTTGCAAGGGATTACTGCCCCTTATAGACGCAGGGTTAAGGTAGTAGTCCAGCCTGACGGATTCGAAAAATCAATTTTTTACATTTTTCACAATAAAAATATCTTACAAATATGCTCGTAAGGTTTTGGATTGAAATTTAAATTACTTTTGGAGTTACAGCCAAGGGAAGAGCACCGTAGTGTTTATGACAGTCTGTAAAAACTTAATACACGTTTTTCTCGAAACTTCGAGGATCATTCACTTTGCTCTTTGAGGTACGGAAATTGCATTACAAAAACACCCTTGAGGTACAAGAAAAAAAAGTCAAAAATATTGTTATTGTTTTTTTATTATTAATTTTTGTTGTATTCATCATATTTATTTATATTTTATTTTATTATAAACATCAAATCTGAGTGGGTTGAATTTTGTCAAAACATACTACAAAGGTTTATTTTTCAGTGGTTCAAATATCATACCATGGTACTTCAAAGAGTTAAATTTTGCAACCGATTTGGATAAAAATTTCACCCGTTATTTTAGATATGCATAACAAAGTAATGAACCTTTAAAACAATCAATTTTTTTAATAATAAGTTAATTTTTTCAATCAAAAAACAAAAAATTTTTCATAAGTCTGTCATATTATTTTTTTTTACGTGCGCTTATTTTAGGTAAGTGCACTACATTAAAGCCTTCAGAACGAAATCATAATTTAATATTTTATTTCAAAGGAAGGAAAGGAATTTTTTATTTTTTTTTTTTGGAAGGCTGGGTGCTTCCCCAAAACAACTTACCTTTTTTCGATTACACTACTTTGATATAAATAGTTATACACAAATTAATGTAAAATGAATCCCCCTATAATAAATTTTTATACGATAGATGATAAACGCTCGCAAGCGTATCGTAAAAATCAAGCTTTCATGTTATCGTTTTCGTAATCACAATGCCCAATTGTAATAAAAAGATTTTATTTTACTTTTTTCAACTCATCACTTTATGTCCAGTCGTAATAAAAACATACCGTTTGTGTCTTAACCGAATCATACAATTTTAATCATAAAATTATATCATACATCTTTTACTTATAGGTTCCCTTGGCCTCTTCACATTCTGTGCAAAAAAAAAAGTATTCAAAATACTACTAATACCATTCAAAATAAAAATTATTTAAAATAATTTAATTGAATTCAAAAAGTGTTTCAATTTTAGTGAAAATTTATATGTAAATGCTATAGGTCAACGTTGTGGTCACTATATATATAAATGCTACCAAGCGGACTTTTACCACCCATAAATCAAGTGAAATGCTATGGAAATGCTATTCAAATGGAAATGTCTGGACTGTATTGCTCGAATGGCTATTTGTTTAGACACTTCCAAAATTCTCACAAGTTCACAAAAGGATCACAAACACATTCAATGAATTTGGGTAGTACAACGTCTGTCGGGCCCTCTAGTTTTATATAAAATATTTTGGTTTCTATTGTGACTGACTGGAATTTAAATTAGGTGTAATCGATATTCTCGTCATTATCTGACTAACAACTTAGTTAGATCAAGCTGACTTTTTCGTTAAAGCTAAAATGAGCAAAAGAGAAAAGCGTATGATTGGTAGGTTTTAAAAAACGTGCGCAAGAAAGTGACTGCAAATCACACTTATACGTGAGTTTCAGTCAGATTTCTCACATTGCCCTTAAAAACTGATAGAAACTTTGTTCTGCAAATTAACCGAAATTTCCGACAGCACTACGAGTTAAATAACTAGTGATTTAAGCAGTACTTGTCTTGCAGCGGTGTTTCATTACAATTAATTTATTTAATTCAATAAATTTATTTCTTGCAGAAATAAAAAATTCGATGCTGTATGTAGACTTTTGTCTACCACTTATAATAAAAAAATATTAAAAACAACCAAAAGTAAAAAGAAATGTAAAAACATATTAAAAAAAATAAAAATATTAAAAAAAATTTTCATCTTGGTTCCATCCAGGATCGAACTGGAGACCTTCTGCGTGTAAAGCAGACGTGATAACCGCTACACTATGGAACCACTCAATCACCACTCACCAAACTAAATACATTAACAAGATACTGATACTCACCTTTCTACAATAAGCCATGGTAGAATAACACTATTATTCTACCACACTTTGACAGACATCAGCTGATTGCGTGCTATGCAATTTTTGCAATAACAAATCAAATCCGGCGAACGTAATCCGTCGTCCGGGTTCGTCATATATACATATCTTTATTCGTTTTGTCTTCCAACTAATTGCAGTGAATTTCTCCAGGTAAAATCATACGCTTCCAACTCATGAGTTTCTTGTTGAATTTGCTGCGTGCATTCATCAGCAACATGCTGCAATTGCTGTCGTTCAGTAAGAAAACAATCACAAATACCCTCAGCGTTTACATTAAAACCAATACGGGAAAAACACTAAGCGTAAATCTAGATCCACAGTGGGACATCAAGAATGTTAAAGAGCTGGTGGCACCACAATTAGGCCTGCAGCCGGAGGAGGTTAAAATTATCTTTGCCGGTAAAGAACTGAGTGATACAACAACAATTGAGGTATGTTTGTTTGTTTATGACGCAGTGCGGAGTTTCTGTAAATAATCTTGTAGGAGTGTGATTTGGGGCAACAGAGTGTTCTACACGCTATACGCACACGACCACGCCAAGACTATGTGGCACGTCGACGTCTAGAGTCCACTTTAATGGAGGAGGAAACGCCGGAAGAGCCCTCGAAACCGCTGTGTGAAACTCTTGTAGATCTACAATTGTTAAGTGAGGATCGCATTAATATCACAGAAGAAGGTACTGGATTTAGCGCTTGCTACGTAGACTCATAAGTTGATCTGACAAATTTTTTGTTTAGATCGTGCACGTTCCAAGGCGCACTTTTTCGTACACTGCTCGCAATGCAACAAACTGTGCAAAGGAAAGCTACGCGTTCGCTGTTCTCTATGCAAAGGTGGTGCCTTCACGGTACATCGCGATCCAGAATGTTGGGACGATGTGCTGAAGGTACGTCGTATACGAGGCCACTGCGAGACTTCAGAAGTTGCTTGTGTCGACAATGCAGCTGGTGACCCGCCATTTGCGGAGTTCTACTTCAAGTGTTCTGAACATGTTTCGGGGGGCGAAAAAGACTTTGCAGCTCCTTTAAATCTAGTCAAAATTAATATAAAGGATATTCCATGTTTGGCATGTACTGATGTTAGTGAAACTGTTTTAGTTTTTCCCTGTGAATCTCAACATGTTACATGCATCGAATGTTTTCTGCATTATTGTCGTTCTCGGCTTATGGAGCGTCAATTTATGCCACATCCAGATATTGGTTATACGCTAGCCTGCCCTGCTGGCTGTGCAAACTCTTTTGTAGAAGAAATTCATCACTTTAAATTGTTGACACGTGAAGAATATGAGCGTTATCAGCGCTTCGCAACAGAGGAGTATGTGTTGCAAGCAGGTGGTGTGTTGTGCCCTCAGCCAGGCTGCGGCATGGGCCTATTAGTGGAGCCAGAATGCACGAAAGTCACTTGCCAAAATGGATGCGGAGTGAGTGAAGTGAAGAGATGAAAATATTTAAAAGATTTAAATTAAAGTGTTGCATTATCTGATAGTATGTTTTCTGTCGGCATTGCCTGCAAGGCTATCACTTGGGCGATTGTCTACCCGAGAACTCCAATTCAAGTGTAGCAGGTTCCTGTGAGTACGCTGTGGATCCAAATGTAAACTTTAGTTATTAACGTTCTACTTAAACTTTAAATTATTAAAATTAAACTTAAACTTTTGTTCTTTTTGTTTCTTAAGCGTGCTGCTGAAGCACGTTGGGATGAAGCCAGCAGCGTAACGATCAAAGTTTTGACCAAACCATGCCCAAAATGTCGCACACCAACGGAGAGAGATGGTAAGTTGCTGTTGGATTGTTAGAAGGCAGGACACTTTTTTACAAAATTTTTCACTTAGGTGGCTGCATGCATATGGTGTGCACACGTGCCGGCTGTGGCTTTGAATGGTGCTGGGTATGTCAGACGGAATGGACGCGAGATTGCATGGGCGCCCATTGGTTCGGCTAAAGTCTTTGAACATGAAGACTATTTATATTTTATTGAACTTTTTAACAATTTTTTGATTGAGGCTGGTATATTTTTAATAGAAGTATCTGCGATTATAGATAGTTTTTTAAAAAAAGAGGCGCTGTACATGCAATGAGTAAAGTGTAAAATAAAACTAAACAAAATTTTCGAAAAATGCAATAATACATGTTTATAACTTGTTAAAAACGTAAACTAATCACATGAACGATAGTGGATTAAAGCCTCTTTAAAGAGGCATTTAAACTTAATTATTTTTATCATTGCAAATGTATTACATTCAGCGTCGTTTTTGAAACAAAGAATAGTCTCAACACGTGTTTTGAGCACATGCGCACTGTGACTTTTCTCTCGCTTGGGCTCCTTGAACTACACATCTCTGTTTACTATTGCAAATGTTCGCTCTGCATTTGATTTACATTCCGGCCAAAAGCTATGCTATAAAAAAAAATCAATAATTTTTCTGCACTATATGTAAAGATTAAACGGATATTGAAACGAAGTTCTGTGCATTTTATATATGTATGAAATGCAATTGCTGACTGCACATAAGAGCAGCTAACTGTGAAATGTTAATTTTTACATATTGTATGTATGTACATATCATACTACATAGGACACAGCTCTACATAAGCAAGACGCAATAGTGTCTTCATAAATACAAATACCAATCGATCGATGGTTTTGAGTTAAATGTCTGGTAGAAAAATTTAGAATCACATATTGTAAGGAAAAGTTTTAAGCGTGTTGTAAGCGAGGCGTATGAGTAATTGTAATTTATCGGAATTACATATTACTCATACGCACCGTCGCACAGTGATGCAAAAGAGCATGCTAGACGGAATTAATTCGAAATCGAATTTTTGAATTTAGAACATGTAAAACTCTTAGGAAATATCCACTGGTCTCAGGAATAATTTTTTAAAATCAAAAATTTTATTTTGAACCTGAATAACTCACAGACTAAACATGGTCAAAAAATAAAAAATACACTAAAAATCTTGTTTACTTTTCTATAAGATTGTTGTTCTCATTTTGCTCTACGTTAAGTTGTTTGGATTCCAGAGCATAAAACAGGATCAAAGTCAAAAAAACGAAAAGCCTGAAATCACAAAAAATCTGAGGCCAACTAAAAATATAACATAACAAGGGAAAAAAGCTAAAACAGTATTTGCTATCAAAGTTCGTATGGCATAACCACTGTTGACTAGTGTAATTTCTCACGAGTTTTATCTCCTAAACTACTTGCGAGCGTGCTTTTTTTGCAAAATTGAGCTCAGAAGGTCCAAATACATATAATAAAAATATTAAAAAAATTAAGTGTGGGCCCCAAAGTAGAATCATTCCTTTTTTTGTTCAATTTGACACTTATTCGAAATTTGACTCTTTTTAAAATTTTGACTCTTTTCAAAATATAACACTATTTTAAAATATTTTATTTGTTATGTTGATTTTATATGATTTAAATACAAATTCTAAATGTTCCATAGTTTAAATCATACTTGATTTTAAATACAAATTCTAGTTGTTTGATAGTTTAAAATCGTTTATTGAGGTTAAGGTCAAAGTTAAAACAATTAATTGTACTAACGAATCTTTCCAAAGAAACAACAACAACAACAAAGTTTTTTCGATATGAAATGGAAAAAATCACTAGTTGATTTTATTGCAATTTCGGCCGTGCTAGAGGCTTCATCAGAAATCTTTGTGATGCCCGTGCAAGTGCTCACTAGCGCACTGCACCACAGAGGCGATGAGATTTGATAACTAAAAATTAAAACTTTTTTAGGTTTTCATTTTTAATAATTTCGACCTTGAGCCCGCAAAATTAAGTATAAAAACTGTTTTAAAATTTCACATTTTTTTTAAATTTGACAATTTTTTGCACTATTTTACACTTTTCGAAATTTGACACTTTTTCAAAATTTTGAAGTTTTTTTTAATATCACATTTTTCGAATTATGACATTTTTAAACATTTTTTCAATACATAACACTTTTTGCAATAGTGTACAAATTTCAATACAGAAATCTCGAAAAACCTACGCATAGAATGTATGCGAAATAAAGAATGCATTCTATGCTTAAGTTTTTCAAGATTTTGAGTTTCGAGATTTTTTATCTTCAAGTTTTTTTTAAGATTTTTTTCAAAACTTTTTTTAAATTTTTTTTTAAATTTTTTTTCTTCAATATTATGTTTTCAATATTTTGAAATTCTGCAAAACGACCCAAACCCTGATATAACGTCTTCATCACTCTAATCGCTTGAACTCATTTTAATTTTTTTTTTATTTAAGCTTTATTTTAATAAGTATCTATATGGGCAAATCCACAGAAAAGTCTACCGTGATCAAAAAATTAAAACTTATTAAAAACATATTATTCAGCCATATTCCAGAATCCATCGTAATGAATTTCATCAGCAGACAAAAAAAAAAAAAGGAAAAACTGAAAAACTGTTTGAGCAATATTGTATTTTTTAGCTGTGATTTTTAATGGATTTCATTGCAATTGCAATTTTCGCACAGTAAGAGGAAGATTTCACATAAAGAGAATCTATGAAAATTCATCGAAGAATATTGCAAGATTTCATCAACCCTTTGGAAATGGATTATGAAATGTAGGAAATGCAATTAATAAATTTCAACTAACATATTTACAGGTGTGAAATAGAAATATTTTACCTATATTTACCAACAATTAATTATAATTTTTATTTTGGGGCCTAATCCTATAAAAATTCAATTGTTTTGTTTTGTCGTAAACAAATCCGTCGAGGCAAAGCTTTCGTGCAAAAATCTGAAAAACAGCTGTCAAAAGTTGATGCCTTCGAATTGTGGAATAGCAATGCTATGAATGTTCGAATACGATGTAATGATTCGGATTGCAGAATACGACATTACGGATCCGAAACAAAGTTTTCGCTACTGCGGATTCTGGAATAGGGCTGATTGTATGATATTATCTAAGAGAAACATTTTATTTAAGTAATTTTTTAAATTAATTTACCATGATCATCAAATGGCCTGGACTGCTTCACAAATGTAGTTTTTCTTTTTCGTAAATGTTTAGTAAATGCTTCGTAAACTTTTTTGTTGTAGTAAAAATAGAAGGCATTGGCTAAAGACAATGGAAAAATGGTTGAGGCAAGAAAAGAAATATATATTAAATTTGTTTTTAACTACTAAATCACATAATTACTCAACTACTAGGGAAGTCAACGCCGGGATTCCGGACGATTTAAGTCCCTCTGAATCTCGGGATTTTCTTTCAAACATACCGGGATTTGTAAATAAAAAATTCCTTTTACAAATATTCATGCAAATGCAACCATTTAAATTTAAGTTAATATGAATATAGAATTAGAAAAACCTTTTATTGAGGCTGAAAAAGATTGTTAGGACGATGATTGCGAATCACTGCACGGAGAAAACTGTTTGCTAAATTTGTATTGCGGTTAAGCAAAACTTGCGCTTGAATCTCAGTCACTTCAAAAATATGCTAGATTTCAGCAAAAACTAATCAAAATTTGCTATTACAGTTTATAATAAATTAGCAAAATTTTGATTAAATCTAAGCAAAATTTTGCTTTTTTATTATAAACTAAAAAAGCAAATTTCTACTTAACTCAAGCAAATATTTGCTAAGTTAGTATAAATTGGAATATCAAATTTTTATTAGTTTTTGCTGAAATCTAGCATATTTTTGAAGTGAAATAATTATTAACATTAAATTAAATTGAAAAATTACCACCTTCTGGAGATTTGAACTTCGGCTGTGTGAGTGTAAGTGCATGCTTATTCATTCGACCATCGCAGTTGTTAACCAATCGTCACCTAATTTTCTTCATTAAGAACAAACGTGTGCTCGTGTGCTTAAAATAAATTTGCTTGAATTTAGTAAAAATTTTCTATTTGAGTTTATAATAACTTAGCAAATATTTGCTTGGAATTTATATAATTTTGTTCTTTCCTAAATACATCAGGAGTGATTTCAGTTTGGTAAAAATTTACTATTTGAGCTTATAATAACTTAGCAAATATTTGCTTGAATTTAATATAATTTTGATTTTTCCTAAATACATGAGGAGTGATTTCAATTTAGCAATATTTTTTAAAATCACACCGTGATTGAGCAAAGTTTTGCTGATTTAAGACGCGTTGATACGCTTAATGTGTTACTTTAAAAAAAATTAAAACCAAAAACTTAATTTTGAAAAGTCTTTTTCCAACCTTAATTTGCCTTACGCTATGTTTGCATCTACTCGAAATCTTGAGATTTTGATATAGTGATTTCAAAGTGTTGCCATTTGGCATGTCATGACAGCTAGATTTCATTTGACAATTAAGACTTTATTTGATAAATTTAAGAATGAGCAAATCGTGAAGGAGCAATGGCGTTGTTGCGTTTCTTTTGCCATTTCCGGAGCTCTTAAATTTTGTTCTCCAAAATTGCCACTAACAATTGCTCCTCACTGAACAAAGGTATTTTTCATTTTTATTGCTATTGTTTATTTTTTAAATAATTAATTAGATGTCATTGCCAATTGTCAATATGAAAAATTTGACTTAAGCTGAATAGTGCTGGATACTGATATAACTTTTCAAGGATACCGCATTATATTATATGAGATTTTGTATTAGATTTTGTTGAAATCACAAGATTTTAAAATCTAAAACTTGTATTAGATGGATTTTACGAAATCTCTCAAAATCTCAAGGTTTCGAGTAGATGGAAACATAGTTTTAAATAAAAAAAATAAAAAACATGAAAGAAAATATGTTTAACATTTACAGGGTTGTCAATATTCGAAGCGCCCATCTGGCAACAATGTAACTTTCCGCAGTGATGCCAAATCGACTAATGACATACCGCGTTTGAAGCGTCATTCCAAGCAAATATTTACAATGGAACAGTACACGCCACGCGAATGCTCTAAAATTGTTGAAATTTACATTCAACAAAACAAGTCAATAGTGAAAACTCAACGTGCTTTCAAAAAATGAGCGATGAAGCTCATTTTCAGTTGAACGGAACGGTAAACAAACAAAATTGCCGTATTTATGCCACTGAAAATCCACAAGAGATTCAAGAGGTACCTCTTCACGATGCAAAAGTCACTGTTTGGTGCGGTGTTTGTGCTAAAATGCTCATTGGGCCGTTCTTTTTCGAAGATGATAATGGCCACAGAGTTACTGTCAATCAGGAGCGTTATCGCGATACACACTTAAAAATTTGTATAGAATTTTTACACCGATCGGTGTTCCAGAGAGTCCAACACCGTTCGGTGTTAAAAAACACCGTGTCAAAGTGCCAGAATTTTATATCCGAAAGAGCATATTTTTTTCACACCGATCGGTGTAAAAAAGTAAACATCAGATGGGATGTTTGTTTTGTACCCTTTTAGGTGTTTATTTATAATACGCAAAATGATAATTTTATTTAACACCGAACGGTGTAATTTTCAACTATTCGATTGGGGCTTATTTGATTTGAAAAATTTGATTGGGGCTTATTTCATTCGGCTTTATTTCATAATGGAATAAGAACCAAAGATAAAAATTAAATATTTCCCAAAAGTAGTGTAATGAAATTGTCCCCAAAAATTGGGAGTTATTTCATATGAAGTAACACCCAAAAATGTAGACATTTTTTGGGGCTTATTTAATTTTTTGGGCTCTATTTCTTGGTGTCAAAAATAAAGTTTGAATCTTTTATCAAGATTTACAAAATTAAAATGAACAAAAAATATTGGAAAATTTCAATTTTTAATTTGTTTATCAATGAGAATGTGATTTCAATATTGCTCTCTTCTTTGCCTTTCTAATTTCACACCGATCGGATAAGTTTGTCATTTCACACCGAGTAAGCGGTGTAAATTAACACCGTTCGGTGTAGGAAATGTAAATATCCGCTCACCGGTGTGAATTTATTTTTGAAATTTTTTAGTGTGTATGATAAACAATTTTTTCATGCCAATCGTTCGTCGAAAGCGTATCAGGCACTACTGGTTTCAACAAGACGGCGCGCCACCACACACAAGCCGCACTACAATCGATTTTTTGAAGCAATTGTTCCCTGGCCGTTTGATGTCAAAAAATGGTGATTTCGATTGGCCGCCAAGATCACCAGATTTAACGCCTCCAGACTTCTTTTTATGGGGTTATTTGAAATCAAAGGTTAACGTCAACAAGCCAAAGACCCTAGAAGAGCTGAAAACCAACATCCGTCAAGAAATAACCGCCATTCCCATCGAAATGTTGAAGAAAACCATGGAAAATACTGCAAAACGGGCACAATATGTCGTAGAGGTCAATGGCGACCATTTACGAGATATCATATTCAAGAAATAATGTAAGCAAATCTACTTGAACCCAATTAAATGATATTTATGACGAACAGACAAAAAATTGTGGTTTCTTTGATTCATTTAAAAATAAAATGGGCGCTTCGAATATATATAATAATACAACCTGTATATAATAATACCTTAAACTGTTTTGCATTTTACTTTTTCTTTATTTTTTGTTCTTTAAATTAATACAATTTGCTAGTCATTAATATTATTTAAATTTTTTGGTGTTTATTAACAATAAGGGTATTTACAATTGTGTGGCATTTTGGTTTTATTGCCAAAATTGCCAAAACCACAACTATGAGTACCCTTTAAAATAGAATTTGTGGTTAGGAACCTCTTACTAAAGCTTTTTGTTGCTATGCAAATAAATTAACTATCCAATTTGGTATATAGTATTAATGTATGGCATAAAAAGTTTAAATTGAATTTTGAGCTTCTTCCATTTTTGCAATTAGAATTTAACTGGCAAGCGATCAGTTGTTTATGGAACTTAAAAAACCACGTTCGTTAAACATATCATTGAGCTACTTAAAATTGCTACACTTTTGATTATTAGAGACTTCATGTAAAACAACAAAAAATATAAAAACCGCTCGGTAAAGCGTGGAATCAATACCACGGGGTTTTTCAACAACACTGAAAACAACGCAATTGTGAATACCCTTAATTCGTTTTGTTTTGTTTTATTGCTTTATAAATGAATTAATTTACATTTTTTAGTTTGAAGTAATAAATAATAAAAAATTATGTTCGAAACCTTTTGAATTAGTTACTTCTTAAAGTTTTCAATCCCGAACTAATCCCAGGAACCCGGGATTGATATTTTCAATCCCGATAATCCCGGGACCGAGAAAAGCTTCCGGGACTGGACCTCTTATTAACTACCTTATTACTTAATTGGCCAATTGAACTATAATGGAAAAAATATGTGACGTCCATCACGTAACGTCCGAACAAATAAAAGTGTTAACTGTGACTTAAAAAATACGATATTTGTGATGATGTTAGCCTTGTTTTTAAACTTATTTAATTTGCAATTTTTTGGTCCTTTAGACTTTCGAGGTGCGATCGGCCATTTTGCAGATATATTCTCAGTTCGAGTGTTAGTCCCACAAGAAGTTCCTTTTTTAGTAACGTCCGAATACACAAAAAAAAAAATAACAAATTATAGGTAAACTGCGGTAAGATGCAGGATGTTATAATTATTATAAATTATACTCATGAAGAGCTATTCAACCAGATACATCTTAATTGAAAAACTGCGAAATTTATGAAAAAAATGTATCCAAATGTAGCGTCCAAACGCTATGATTTACCCATATGTGTTGGTATGAATTTCAATGTTGCGTTGCGACGTGACTTGCTTATCTGAAAGCATAGGTTGCACTTCAGTTTAAAATTGAAGTGGTTTGAAACTTTTTAGCGTTTGCATAATTCCACTTATTTCATTTGTTAACGTTTTTTCAGATGTCTTAAACATGTTGCATAACTTTTAAAGCAAGACTGAATGCATTCGGTTTATAGTTGCATTGCTTTTCAACTTTTTCGCTGTTTCGTTGAAGTTGCGTTGGAATTGCGTTGACCAAGTGTGGAAAAGGCCTTCACGGAGAGAATTCCGTTCAGATATTATTCCCTATGCGCATAACTCATGAGCAAATTGCGCAGATTTATCGACTATGAGCAACTGATCATAAATTAAGCATTTGTGCTCATAAATTTAGAGCAAGAAATAATCGCTATATATGAGCGACTGGTGTAAAATATATGACCAAAGTGCTCATGGATCATGCGCAATTGGAAAGGTAAAGAAACTTTGCACATAGTTTGTGCTCAGATTATTCATAAAACATGAGCTAATGGTATAACTTATATGCACTTTGCGCATAGATTATGAACAAAATGTTCATAGAGCATGCGCTAATGGTATCAATTGAAAATAAATTGTGCATATATTATGATTAAAGTATTTATAGCTCATACTCAATTGGGATTAAATTAAAGAAACCTTGCACATAGATTATGACCAAAATGACGACTAATTCCGCCAAAAATTAATATACACTTTTTTTAAATATTTGGTTGATTTTATTAAAAATTTAAAAATTTTAGATTTTATTTATATAAATTAGTTCTTATAAACTACGAGAAATAAAATAAATGATTAATTCAATTGGTAGAATATAAATACATAAAAAATTGCACAAAAAATTACATTAAAAATAATGCTATAAAACACGTTTCATGAAACACTTCTTTCCATTTAAAAATGGATTAAGTTGAAAGGGCTTTCTGTTTTCTATTTTTTCAATTTCCTTACATATTGTGTTGCTCATTTGTTTACCAATTATGTGAACAAAATATTGCGAGTTAAATGAATTTATTTCGTATTCAGTAAGCAACAAATATATATTTTTATTTAACAAAATTAAATTAGTAATTTTATAAATGCCTAATGGTTCTTCTTTATAAGAACCTGAAAATCCCAACAGAGTATTAAGTGCGAGATTGTCTCCAATAAAAAGACCGATTACAAAATGAACAACAAAAATACCCACTTCTGTATGTATTTCAATGCCTTTTTCTAAAGTGTTTATAAAATCGATAAAGTCTGTCAAAATTTTGGAAAGTGAAAATTTTTTTAACACTGTTGTTTTCATAAGCATTGCTAAGAAAATATTTTCAATTAAAGTGCAATTTTCAGGCAATGAAGGAAAATGATAATATAATGCAGCTATTGACTGACTACCGGAATGACTGCCTAATGCATTTTCCATTTCTACATCATCGTAATGAAAAATTATGGGAATAACATTTAGCGATTTAATAAAATGTGACAGTTTTTCTTGCCAAATTGTACCTTGAACAAAATGCTCAATGTTTTCTCCTAAGCAAGAACTAACTGAATTTTTATATTGAAGTGTATCTTTTAAAATATTTCCTTGTTGAAAGAACGCCCTAATTGGATGTTTGATTGGCAATAAAATTATTTCACTACATTTGTTTTTTTATCGAAACACTTTTTCCATTTTTATATTGTAACATTGCGAAACTGAGATGTCAATTTAAATTTTTTTTTTTGGATGTTTGTAAAATCCCATCTCCGAAATTGTTTTCAGATATACAAACTCTGTATCAATCCCCTTAAATGGCTCAAAACAGCCTCTAAAAAGTTTTTCTACTAAACCTTTCTCCTCTTCAGGAACAATCGGGACAAGTATTTCTAATAAAGATTTAAATATCTTGTCTGTAATATTTTCGGTGAAATGTAAAATTATACTCTGAATAGTTTTTGATGTTAAATGATTTTTGGTATAGAGTTTGCTTACAAGCAACAAAGAATTTGCCTTTAATTTCTTTAAAAAATTCAACGTCATCACTAGTAATTTTTTTTTTTTTTTTCATTTTTATCGAATATTAAATTATCTTTTTCAAAAGGATTTATAAAACTTTTTTTGTTTTGTGAATTAATATTTTCATTTGCTAGTAAAGTCTCAGAATCATTTAAAATAGAATATTGCTCAAAGTTTTCATTATGTTTACAAACAATTGAGATATGTCTTTTATATAATGTAAAGTCATGAAATTTTTATTGACACTTAAAACAAACTAGTTGTGGATGTCGTTTTAGCAAGTGAATTAATTTCAAATGTTTTATTAAATTATCCGTTGGTTCAAATGACACATAACACATACAAAATTTGAAAGGCATTATGATATCGTACATTAAATTTCACAAGAGAAAGGAAGAGAGATGTGGTCGAAAAATAACAAACAATTATTGATGAATACAAATTTAATTTAAAAGATGAATAAATTCAGCAAACTCATTTGGTGTAGGTTTTTCTGTTGGTATTTTATAAAAAAAAACCTGAACAAAATGCCAAAATCGGGAGTTCTCAAAAGAACACTTAGGTTTAAAGAAAAAAAAAATATTTAAAGTAATTATCGAAAGCGTTTAAAAATTTATCAAATAAGTATGTTATTCCATCAGACACCAAGGCAAATTGCAGGTTTTCGTTATTGAGAATAATACTATGAAGGGTTGATATTTAATTTTCTTGTCTAAACAGTACTGCTTACGTTTGTTTATTAATACCGGAATATCGGACGTAGTTTCAGCTTCAACGACAAACGAGTTCCAGGCGTCACCCGTACTAACTTTCCATAATACTTTATGCAAAAATTTGCGAGCAGAAGGTTTAAATATGGATTGCAGGTTTTTGAAAATCTCTACAATGCGCAAATCTGCAAAACTTAAGTCATAAGTGAATAATCTTATTGAGTAGATATGGAATTTACTTACCAGAGTTTGATGACAGATTTTTTATTAAATTTTTTGCAGCCGGAAATTTAACTAGTTTCTTGCACGTATTAATAATGCCTTCCTCAAGCGATTCCCAATAATTTGGTAGGGAATTTGATTTCCCCGGATGAAAAATAAAGAACTTGAGCTTGGCTGAACCAAATCATCAGCAAAGGCAATTTTACTCATAATCTAACCTAAAAGAGTAGTAGTTAATACATTAAAACATGTTGCGATTTGCACTCAAGTGACTCAATTCCAAACAAAGTGGTGTTGCAGCGTCGTTGAAGGCCACGCTTTCAGCTGCAACAAACAACGTACAACTTTTCAATATATTAATACATTTTACTTACCTTTTTAAGCCTGCAGATTTTGTTTTAAAATAAATTAAAATTATTTAACATTAAGCACTTTAAAATAATGAAATAATAAATCCAATTAAACTTTCCAATACAATGCTGCATCACTCGCCGTAAAAATGCATCTTTGTTTTTTCTTTATTGATAAGATTTTGATTTCTAAATACTTGATCATAATTTGTGATCGGTGCTTATAAATTGAACATGCTTTTATGAGCAATTTGTGCATAAGAAATGCAACTATGTTGATCAGAAAAATAATTAAATTTGATAAATTGCTCATAATATATGATCAGTGTTTTTTACAGAATTATAGCAAGAATTGTGAGCATGGCGCATAATAGGTGATCAAAACCTTTACATGATAAAAAAAATAAAGTTTTTGTATGTTATGAGTAGCTTGATCATAAATTGTGCACAAACAATTTTCTCCGTGTTACTGTGCAATTGCTCCATATGAAAAAGACCTTACTTGTGGCAATCGCATCACTGTGCGACGCAGCTCTACATACGCAAGACGCAATAGTGTCTTCACAAATACAAATACGTATCGATCGATGGTTTGGAGTCTGGTAGAAAAATTTAGAATCACATATTGTAAGGAAAAGCTTTAAGCGTATTGTAAGCGAGGCGTATGAGTAACTGTAATTTTTCGTAATTACATATTACTCATACGCACCGTTGTTTTAGCATACTGTCTGCATCAAAAGCAAACATATGGCTGGCTCAAAGTTGCAGATGCTAAAAATTACTTTAGCATTTTCTCTATTTCAAATTGTTTTTTGTTTCAATTTAATTTTAACAGACTATTATAAACAATGATGATAGCTTATTTCATATGAAAAAATTAATAAAATATTTGGAATTTAAGATAAAATAATTTTCAGGGAAGCTCTTAGCTACACAAACAAATTCAAATTTCACACACACTTACGTGTGTATAATACCTTTTTATCATTCGCCACATTGAACCCATGCCAACGAGCGGAAGCTTATTTTTCAAAAAAATTACCGATGAACTCTCTGTTTTTGTTTTGATTTTATTTCATGCCTTCGTTCGTAATCATGCTTTCCAGTTTAGGTTTCTTTTAGTTGCTATCTACTTGTTTTTGCTAAGTTTTTCCTTTTTATATTGAACGAACTCAATGTTATGAATAGAGCAACAAAACGGAAAAACGGAATAACAGTTTTTTATTGCAACTGCTACGAAAACCTCGTATAACGTACAAACAAACAACCCCGATAAAGAGTTTAAGCATTCCTGGGAATCGGGAGAAAGCTTTTGCTGACGATGAGCCAGTTTTGACGAATGAAACGCAAATCGGGTCACGCGGTTTAACCCGCATGGGTTTCTCTGCGAAATTCCATTGCAAAAGGAAGTGTCTATGTGTATGTGTGTGTATAAATTTTCTTTTGGTCTACGGTGAAAATGTATGCGTTGTACACCGTCAGTCTTTGTCGCACTTTTCATTCATGCGGTTGTCGTTCGTTTACTTTAACTTAACATATTTTGAACTTGGCGCCCTGTGTAGAGTTGTAGGAGCCACCAAATGTAACGGTTTTAGTGTGGTCTCAACTTTGGACATTCACAAAAAAAAAAAAAAAACAAACAAAATTATGTTAATCAGTAAAGATTATAAAAAACAAAAATACTATTCTTCTATTGAAAAGTGTTGAATTGCAAAAGTTAAATGAGGCCATAACATACTTGAAAAATTCCAAAACTCATATGAAAAGTGTGAAGAAAATTTAAATCCCAACGTTAAAATAAGCAAAATTCAGCAGACAAAAAGCGAAAGAGGTATATATTTTTATTTTAATATGTATATATACTTAATATTTTATTTTTAATTTTAGCAACTTAAACATTTGCTAAAAGAGGTTTATTGATTTTGTTGCAAGAAATGTATGTTTTTTAAGCAAGATTAAATTCAATTTTAAAAACGTAGTTATCTGAATTTTCAATAAAAAATTTAACGTTCCCGCTTCATGCGTCTTAAAAAAAAAATGCAGTAATGACAACTATCAGGCAGACCTAAGAACTAGGCACTTAGCTGGACCAACTTATTTTTTTTACAATACTAAGAATAAATGCTTTTTTTTATTTGCATATTCTTCAAACTGGAAATACGCCTAAGCTTTATTCAAAATTTCGAAAATTTTTTAAATACAGCAAAAGCTACAACAGTAGATAAACTTTTTAAATTTTGTAGAAATATGTCTTCTTTTGAAAACACTCGCTGTTGACATTTTCTTTTAAGCTTGCAATATTGCGCTCTTACATTTGATTTTTATTGATTTATTCGAAGTTGTCTTGTTTTGCTCCTCTGCTGCTGCTGCTGCTCTACGAAGTTGCTGATGTCGCGCGCACAATGTCCTAAAACGGAAAAAAAAACAAAACAAAAAAAGGAAAAATATAAGTGGAAAAAGTGCATAAAGTATCCAGTGGCACTGGCAATGGCATCAAACACCCGCATTGGCTCGATACGCTGTTAACAAGCACAATTCCCACTGGTTTATATACCGTTAAATAATCATTGTGCATGCTTTTTTTATCATAGTCGTAAATGAGAGGAGCTGAGACAAGGAATGGCATGATTCCGGTCTGGACTGTTGGGCAATACATGGTCTTTGATGTCTTCATCCTCTATTGCGTCGCTTGTGTTAACCCTTTTTGCTCTCATTCAGTTGTAGGAGAACGAACTCTTTTGAGCATCTCTAATTTTGAGTATTGTTTTATAAAGCTTTTCTCGTCAGCTCCATGAGCGCTCTCTTATACCAACGAGTAGGTGGTACCTGTTCTCTTTGTCAGGGTCTCACAAAGTGTACGTGGCACAGTTAGGCAGAATAAACATTTTTTTGATAGACTGCGCTATATTTTGATAATTAACATTCTGGCAGAATAGGTTTGTTTTGTATATTTTAGTATTACAATAACATAGTACTAACTAAGACTTGGTTTAACCCTTGCTTGAGAATGCTTAAGAAACACTGCTCTGGGTTGATTTTTGGAAATAGCTTTTCTGTTAACGAGCACTAACTTTAACTGAATTGACTGACTCTTAAATGTTTGCCAAAAATGCAATTTTAATGACTTTTGGAACTTTGTAGTAGAAATCTTGCAGGTTTGCTCTGATAAACACCAACGAGGTAAGTATATTTTTCGCCTCATTAATTTGTCTCAGTAGAATTTGCTGTAAGCCCATCGAATTACATCTGTATTTTGAAATAAAATTCTCAAACTATAGGTATTGCTTTGAATCAATAGCATTTGAAAAAGAAGCGTTTGGTTTTTCCGCTGCTGGAGTTGAGTTTAGTCGATTCATGGAGCCATGCCAGTTTTGTTTAATCTCTCCCCTTTTTGAAGTCCCTCATTTAAATACATATATCGTATTTTAAGGCAATTTTCATAAGAACTACGATAATGCGATTTAAGCTAAGCTATAAATTATTCGATTAGGTTAGATACTCGTAAAAGTTTTTCAAAGTTTCATATTACATATACTATGATAACAGTCGCTAAAGCAAGCAACGTATTTAGCAACGGTGGGTAAATGTGGCTCATTGAGCCGCATGCGGCTCTTTTTTGAGTAAAGTGCGGCTCTTTTTTAATTTTGATATTTAAAAATACATCAAAAAAATTAAAAAATTGTATATAAACAATTTGGAAGTTTTCATTCATCGTTTCTTTAGTGGTTTAGATCTTACTTGTTTAATAGGGTCTCTTGTGTTTCTATAGAAAACGTAAATTCTGAACCTTCTTCGGCAACCTCTGGGGTCCCGCAAGGCAGTATCCTAGATCCTTTACTTTTAATTTTATTTATAAATGATATCTCAAAATGTTTCCCTTCGGCTTGCTTTTTATTATATGCTGATGATTTGAAAATTTATTACAAAATAAATTATTACTCAGATTGTCAAGCTCCTAAAACTGAGTTGAATAATTACCTAACTTGGTTCAAAAATAATTACCTCACTTTAAATCTGAATAAATGTTGTAGTATGACTGTATCGAAAAGTAATACTCCTATCATTTTTTCTTATTACATTGATGGTGTGCTTTTAACTAAAGTTAATGAAATTCGTGGTCTTGGTGTTTTTTTCGACTGTCGCTTTAGTTTTAGTGGCCATATTAATCGCCTAATTCCAAAGGCTTATTCTCTTTTGGCTTTTATTAAACGTAATAGTTCTGCTTTTTTTGACTCTTATACCACAAAACATCTCTATATTTCATATGTAAGATCTAATTTGGACTATACATCTCTCATCTGGAACCCTTATTATAGCATTCACATTAATCATTTGGAGCATATGGAAATAGTCAGATGAGCGTAAAGATCTTGACGGAATATTAAAGGTTATAAGCTCAAAGAAGTTTCTTAAATATGCTTTACGCTCGCTTGTTTTTACTGAGCCTATTCCTGTTTACACTTCTCAGTGTTTGCTAATAGGTCTCGAAAGTCTTGAAAGGAGACGGTTGATTCAAGGTATAATATTTATTTTTGATATCATTAATTGTAATTTTGATTGCCCATTGCTTCTTGAGCTTATAACCTTTAATATTCCGTCAAGATCTTTACGCTCATCTGACTATTTCCATATTAAATGTCACAGAACAAACTATGCCATTAATGAGCCCATTAACATTACTCTTTTAATTTTGAACAAGATTTATAAGGATAGTTCAATCGATTTTTGTGTGTCCAAAGCTAATTTTAAGTCTGCACTGATGAAACTTTTGCATTAATTTGTTAACTAATTTACTTGCTTAAGTTTATTTAAGGTCCCTATACTTTAAGTAATATTCTATTAGTCTGTAAGGATATATTCCAAAGACTCTATAAATAAACAAATAAATGGTGGTTACATTTTAAGGGCCGATATTGAATGTGAATCACACCTAAACGTCAAGTTTTTTTCTGCATTTCATTTGACATTTCTCAATTCGGACTAATTAAATTTGAACCATGGAAAGATACACAATCGAGCAACGCGTAAAAGTTATTCAGGCTTATTATGAAAATGGACGTTCAAATGAAAATGCATATCGTGCACTTCGTGATTTTTTCGGTCAATTTAATCGTCCAAATGTGCGTACAATCGGAAAAATCGTGCAAAAATTTGAGCAAACCGGGTCTGTAGGAGATGCGAACACACCAGTGCATGCTCGTACAGCTCGTATTGCAGAAAATATTGCTGCTGTTCGCGATAGTGTGGCTAAAGACCCCTCCCCCCCTCATGCTCGTTGTTGATGAACATTATGCACAAAGACTTGCATTTACACGCTTACAAGGTGCAATTGACTCAAGAACTAAAGTCTCTTGACCATTTCAATCGTCGTCAGTGGTCAGAATGGTGGCAAGAAATGGCAACAGTGGATGATCAATTTTCAAAGAAAATCATCTTTAGTGATGAGGCACATTTTCACCACAGTGGATTTGTCAATAAGCAGAATTGCCGTATTTGGGCCAATCGAAAAACCAATGCACCCACAAAGAGTGGCTGTTTGGTGCGGTTTATGGGCTGGCGGCATCATCGGGACGTATTTTTGCCAAAATGAGGCCGGTCAGGCAGTTACTGTGAATGGTGTTCACTATCGTGAGATGATAACGACCTTTTTATGGCCCGAATTGGAAGATATGTGTTGATTCCGCGGGCTGGAAGGCCAAATAATCACGTTTCTATATTTTCTACTTGAATACGTTTTATTTCCTATATTTCAAGTTAATACAATTAACATTAAATAAAATCTTAAGAACTGTAATATATATAAGGCTTACACTTTTGTGTGACTCCCTCGACTTGCAACCCGCTCTTCAATTAGATTTGGAATGATTTCATGAAATTTAACTTATTTTAATCATGGTCACCTCGAATGAGCGAACAAAAGAAATAAACAAAACTGTCAACTATTTCACAACCAGGGCTGCCATGCGAGGTTGCAATTCGAGGGATGCACACTCACAGTGAAGTTAAGTATTAAATCTTTTCAACAATATGGATGTGGACGATATGTGGTTTCAACAGGACGGTGCCACTTGCTTCACAGCTAACGAAACAATGGCTCTTTTGTGCGACAAATTCAATTGGCCGCCAAGATCATGTGATGTGACACCGTTGGACTTCTTTCTTTGGGGTTATTTGAAAGAAAAGTTGTACGTCGATAAGCCAGCAACAATATAAAAGCTAAAGGATGAGATAATTCGGCACCTTAACGGTATAGAACCTCAATTATGCTTCAGCGTCATCGAAAATTTGGACCATCGGATGGAGGTGTGCCGCCAAGGTCGCGGTGGCCATTTGGCCGATATTTTGTTCTATACATAATTGGACCATACCAATATTATCATAATAAAAAGAAATGACAATAATTTCCTAAACAGTTTGTGTTTTATTCAAAATCAACATCGGCCCTTAAAATTTAACCACCCGTATATCTCGTCAAATTCCATTGAATTTCATGTTGCCCTGTAGTTATATTCTGTAACTTTTCTCACAGCAGTTTTCACCATATTTTCTCACTTTGAAGTCATTCTCACTTGTACTGTTTCTGTAATAAAATGAGATAAATCGGAGACTTTTTCGAATGTTTCAGTTCTACTTTTGAAGGAATTCGATAGCCTAAATGCTATAGTGAAGATGAGAAAAATTGATGCTTGTTGTGAGTAATTTTGCTGTAGCACCTTGAAAGCACCTTGAAAGCAGCTGAAAAAAGAAGAAGTATTCGGCTTATCTCGGTAACTAAAAATATAAGTTCTTCACAATAATGTAATTTTGCTTTACAACGTTTTGTTCTAAGCCGCAGTTTTGTATAGGACATATTTCACCATAAAATTATTTTGAAAAAAAAAGATATTTGGTGAACTATGCGGATAACTGTGGCGACCGTAGCCGAGTGGGTAGAGTGCGTGGCCCTTAAGCTAAAGAACCGCGGTAGCCCGGGTTCAATTCCAGCTCAGACAGAAAGTCTTTTCAATGGAATTCATTTTTCTGTTCGGTCGTCACCTCTCTGCAGACAATGGCAAACCTCAGAGAGTAAAAATTGCCATGTAAAGCTTCTTGAGAACATAAGCCGTTCGGAGTCGGCATAAAACACGTAGGTCCAGTTCTCGGTCATTTGTGATCAAACATTTAATAACACGCACAACATAATTGATCAATAGAAGCTAGGTCAAAGTCCTTCCAAGGGCTGAAAAGGCCAGTTTATTTTTATTTATATTATGCGGATAACAATGGTTTTAAAGCCAAATTAAGATAAAGGTATTATAAATAAAGCACAATGTATTATTGTTGACTTTTTTTAGTATATTAATTTCTGAAAGCAGCACAGATATAATTGTACAGCAAGTGCTGTTTTACTTTCAAGTTTTCCCACTCGTTTGTATATCTTTCTCATCACGGACCACTATTTACTCGCTTATCAGTTACAGAAACACCGGTTTTCGCAAAAGTGAGTATTTTGGAATTAAATACTGAGACGTCAGAAAAAATTACTAGCTATTTGTCTGTAATAGTTACAGAAACGAGCTACTGTTTTGTTCTTTAACCCTAGAAAGATAATCATATTGTGATGTACGTAAAAGATAATCATGCGTTAAATTGACGCATGAGTTTTAACTAGCTACAACGTCAAGCCTTTTTTATTGATTTGAATAAACCAAAAATTTTTATCATATCACAATTTATGTGTTTATATTTATTTATTCATTAAAAAAAAACAAAAATTTGACGCAAATTATCTTTCTAGGGTTAAATTAAAATTCCAACGAATTCCATGTTGATCTATTGTTGTTTGACCAACGATTTGACGAAAAATTTGATAATGTGTACCCTGTTTTTCTTTCCTGAACATTTTCTTTAATTGTGGTTTCCTTTTTCCCCATGAAACAATTACAAGGTAAGCTCAGATTAGAGAGAACTATCTGACAACAGTTTAGCTAGGTGCCGAAGTAAGCTGTTCGAATTGTAGTGTCCCTAGTTGTTGTTGTTGCGAAAGGCCTTAACCAATACAGAACAAAATTTTTAAATATTGGCCAAAGATTTGTTTTAAATATCGTTTTCGTTTTGTTGAAAAACTTGAAATGACTATTTTTTTTTTGTTATTAGTGTGCACATACACATGTTATGTATTTACATCATAAATATTAATTTAGATTTTTTTTTATAATAATACCTAAATTAATTTTAAAATTCTTTTCGTTTTTTGTCTCTATTAAAGTACGGTGTGGCTCCTTGGAAGGTTTTGAAAATCTTAATGTGGCTCTTATTGGCCTCACTCGTGCCCACCCCTGGCATATAGCAACGGTGGGCAAATGCTGCTCATAGAGCCGAGTGTGTATCTTTTTTAAGTAAAGTGCGGCTCTTTTTTATTTTGATATTTAAAAATATATCAAAAAAAAATTATTAATTTCTTATTTTAGTCAAATTCCATGGAATTCCTTGTTTTTTGCATATACTTTGCATATTTTTGCATATTACTTGCATATAATTTGCATACAAAAAAATTCTAGTAAACTCTATACCATATAGGAACATATACGTAAGAACCGTTAAAACACTTATTTTAAGAAAAAATAATTTTTGCATACAAATCCGCTGTCTAAGGCTGGGGCCAAATTACGCTGTTGTACCGCGATCACAGCTCCGCTCTCACGCTCTTTTTTCGCAAATGCGGCTGAAAAATACTGAATTTTGCATGTATTTTAATACATTTATTTATTTAATGTATTTTATATTTTAAATACATGCAAAATTCAGTATTTTTTAGCCGCGTTTGCGAAAAAAGAGCGTGAGAGCGGAGCTGCGATCGCGGTAAAACGGCGTTATTTGGCCTCAGCCTAATGATTACAATTCGTAATTTCTGTGGTCACAAGGAATAACGACTAAACTCAAAGTATCGTAAAAAACGATATTTTAACTGCACGAACTACGACCTATTTTTTTGAAATATATGAACCGTTACAAATAAAATATGTGCACACATAAGTGATGATTAATTCTGGGTAAAAAATGGATATCTGCATACTTCCAAAAATTGGCAATTAAGTAAATTACATATCGATTTTTTACGATATTTTGAGTTTAGTCATTATTCCTTGTGACCACAGATTTAATGACATGATTTCTGATTTTTTTGTTATTTGCTTTTCCAAATTCAGACTTAAAAATGTGAATATATTAGTTTTTTAATACTAATTATTCAAATTAAATTGACTAAAACTAATAAAGGCCAGTGTATTTTTTCGACAATTTGTTTTGTTGTTGTTCGTTGTTCACTTCAACTTTTAGTAATGCGGCCGACTTTGTCTGATATTGGCAAATATATGCGTTTAAAGATATGCATTTGAGTTTTTCAGAAAAAAACAAATTAACTGCCCCTCTCTGCCCCTCGGCTTGTACTACATCGTCAAGTAGAGCAATCTCAGCTAAAAAGAGCATTCTTTGTGTTGTGAAATGTACTTGCCAATCGTGTTTCGTTGAGAGAGTTTTTTGTTTAAAACAAACATGTATTGTTTTTATTTGTTCTTCTCCTTGTCGTATCTAGATATCAAAGTAAAAAAAAATTTATGTAATTGCGTGTTGAAATATCGCGCTCATAAAAATTACAGGCTCTTCGATAATATGCAGTTTTTCAAGAAATTTTGTTTTTTATCATTGATTGTCTGCAGCTGGCTCAATACCTAAAAAATGTCAGCAATTTTTCGATAAGATGACTGAAAATTTTAGCTCAAATTCTAAATGTCATTTCGAAAACTTAGATAAAAAGATAAAAAACCTTTGCATAATTTTTCAGACTTATTGGAAAGCGTGCATTGAGTTAAGTCTAGAAATTCGGCGACTTAACTCAAAATTAAGTCGCCAAATTTCCTTACTTATCTTAAACATGAGTATTTTAAAACTTAAATTTCTAAAAACTTAAATTTTGATTGTGAAACTGGCTCTAAATAAATAGTTGTTTTTTGTGTGGATTTCTCATGCTTTAACAATAAATCAATTTACATTGGGATGGATGCAGTTTGTGGAGTTAACGAATTGACTTTGGAATTGAACATGGTTGAGTTGACGACGAACGAATAAAGCAATTACGAGAGTCGTTTGCATAACTGCCTCTGATTTGTTTTAATCAAATTGTAAAGAGCTCAGTTTGAGATATCCTGCTATATTGATTAATTAACAGCGTTAAGAGTTTGTTTGGCTTTATTGTTATAAATGACTTGATGAGACGCAGCAGGATTGCAAAATTCTTGAAATAACATTAGACTTTTCCGGTCTCACATCAGTAGCAGTTCTTGACTTGCCCAACTTCTAGACGGAAATCGATGTGTTCAAAAGTTGTTCGTGCAGCAAACTGAAACTTTTTGAATTTGAGCAGCCAAAAAAGTAAGTTTCAAAGAAAACAAGTTGGCGGCTATAATTGACTTGGATTCTATGCTAAAGATGCGTGCCAAATACGTTCAGTTGTGGCGTTCCCTGAACTAGAGTGTTGTTGTTTTCGTAAGGTTGCTTCAATTATTGACGCCTGTTCACATGCACCTAACTATTCCATTTATAATCAAAAGTTTTTAAAGTACATTTAATTGACTTGTATAACGATTTTCAGGGTGTTTTCCGTCTTTCACAACCTTCATTAAGTTTCAAGTGCTGGAATAGTTTCTGAACCTAGTCTCCTTTACAATCGTCTTACCATCAACATATTAAGTCATAAAACTATATTTATTCATATGTTATAAAACATGCAAACATGCATGTATGTTCAACCACATACATTTAATTTGCATATAAGCGGTAATCTGTACACAAATGAAACATCGTGTAAACATTAGCCACATGTTTACACAATCCTTACAACAACATCTTCAAGAGCTTGCAACTCTAACACCAATGAAAGGGCCAACAACAAGGCTCTTAGGCACCAGCACAGCCTCCGCCAAACCAAAAACAGGATTTGATGTTTTCTTTGCACTTGTGTAAAGTGCGCTCCAGCTGCTGTTGCTACTGTTACTTGCTTGCATTTGACACTGAGTAACATAAGGTTGTGACTCGATAGCTAAAGCCTTAAATGAGCCACAAATGAACCGCAAAATTTCACACAAAAACACTAACAATGCAAACAACGCCAGGACAAGATGGTATACAATGCACAAGTTGGTGGGTGGATGTGCAAAGCGCCATAAATTATACACGGAAACTAGATTTTTGACATAATAATAATAACAATAATAAAATTTCCATAAAGTTTTTAATGAAGTTGCATAAAGTAAGAGCTATGCAGAGAGAAAGACGACAGCCAGTAGATTATAGATGGGACATAAGTTAGAAAAACTATTAAATTTGCATTATTTTTGTTATCACTAGTTTAAGTTAAAGTGCAAATAGACCGGTGGAAATAGTATTGCATCACAGCAATTGCAAAATGCTAGAGTATATTTTTACTCTGCACTAACAGAATATACAGGGATGCATTTACTACGTTATTGCAATTATACAACACTAAAAACGCATAGTCTATACTTACAAATTGCAAATACTTACAAATTGCAAATACTATTAAATTGCAACTGGCAGCTGTTAGTGCATTAATTATTATTTGTGTATTAATTGTGCGTTAAGGCTTCTTTCGACATAAAATTTATTTAAGCAAAGTTTGCAGTAAAAAATAATTTTGCTTTTCATCAATCAGCTGTGAATTTAATGTTTTGCAACAAGTGTTGCAAATACCCCTTTTCCACACGGAAAGTAACCTTGCCAGCAAGTCTGCGGTACTCAGCAAAATTTTTGATGCAAATGTGACATGCATTTTTAGGAACACTGGCTTCCAGAAGACATTCTATAGATCAAACTGTGCTTCTTCTTAGCCTTATAAAGAAGTTCTTTCAAGAGGCATTCTTATAAACTAATTCTGAAAGCCATTCAAATGGCATTTAAATTCAATTTAAGAAAAAATGTGTCTATAATTTTAATATATGTTTTAGATATTTTCCGTGGGATTTTTTAAACTCCTAATTGAACCTAATCACTTACTACTTCCAACACCAAAATGCTTTGAAAATAGGAAAAAAGGATATTTTACGTGGAATTTTTTTAAATCCCCAACAAAACCCAAACACTTATCATTTCTAACACCAAAATTGCGAGAATGTCAGGAAAAGGGATATTTTCGGAGGGATTTTTTAAACATCCAAGCCACAAAAACCATTCCATTCTAAGGAATGCCTTCTTAAAGTTCTTCATTGAATCCTTTCATTGAAGGGCTCAAAGAAATCTTCCATTGAAAAATTCCTGGAAGCACTTCTAGATTTAATTTAATATTCATATTTTATTTATGGCTAGGACTAAAATGAATAAAAAATTAATAAAAAATAAAAAATGAATAATGAATAAAAAAAAAAATAATGAATAACAAATTAATAATGAATAAAAAATTAATAATTAATAAAAAATTAATAATGAATAAATAATGAATGACAAATAAAAAATGAATAATGAATCAATAATGAATAACGAATAAAAAATTAATAATGCATAACAAAAGAATAATTGAAAATTCTGAAATTCTTTGTGAATTGCATTCTTTGTGAATAGCATTCAAATGAATAAAACATCGATTTATTATTCGGAATAACGAAAATGAATAATTAAATTTCATTCATTGAATGCATTGTTATGTAGTTATTCAGTTGTACTTAAAATTCTGAATAAGAATGCCGATTTAACAGCTCTGATGTGTAGAAACCAGGGACCGTACCGGTTATGGTTTTTATCAAAAAAATCAGATGTTAACAATTATCGTTTAACTTTTATTTTTTCCGACAAAAATACTAGGTATTTTATGTCTTTTATTTTTTCGGGCAAAAATAACTGTTAGTTTTGACTTTTATTTTTTAGATTAAAAAATAACAGTTATTATGTGCCTTTTATTTTTTCGGTCAAAAATATCAGGCAATTAGAATTTTTTATATGCCGTTTAACGACAAAGTTTCAGTTTAATGCAATTTTCATTGTCTCAGCAGCGCGCACATTTTGACCTATAACACTTTTTTAGTTTTAATAGTATTTTGCACAGTCAAGCGGTCTTTGAAAAAATACAAATTGCCTGATATTTTTGACAGAAAAAATAAAAGGCACAAAATAACTGTTATTTTTGACCTAAAAAATAAAAGTCAAAAGTAACAGTTATTTTGCCCGAAAAAATAAAAGGCAAAAATAACAGTAAAATTTAACTTTTATAGTCGAAAATTAAAAAGGCGTTTAATATTCTCGAAGCTGCTACCATTACGATTATAATGGTTCATTTAAAAAGTCCAACGGCAACTTTTTCGTTGTGCCTTTTTCATCTGAAAATTGTAAAATAACAGTTATTTTCGGTCCCTGGTAGAAATATGTTCGATTTTAAAGTGATGACCTATAACCCGAAATATGAACGTTGAAAGTTTATATTAATTTTAGTAAGGGATCTCAGGATTAGTAAGAGGTAGAATAAGGTATCGGATGAAAGATCTGCAAGAGGATGCTTGTACAATATGATTGGATTTTAGATTGGTGACCTTTTACCTGAAACATGAGCGTAGAAAGAGCATTTCTTAAATAAAAGTTAAGCTATAAGAGATACAAAAATATGATGTCAGAGGGAGTTTTAGGGGGATCGGGCCGAATAGTTGAATGACAAAATCTTGAAAAAAAAAATCTTAAAAAAATCTTTAAAAAAACTTAAAAAAATAAAATCTTGAAACAAAAATCTTGGATAAAAAATCTAGAAAGCACAAAATATGCTAAAATCTTGAAATTTAATAAAAGGTTGTTATTTCGAGTATAAATGTTAAATTTCGAGAAAAAACCGAAAAAGTGTAAAATTTCGAAAACAACAATGTCAAATTTTGGCAAAAGTATGATAATTTCTCACGAATTTTATCTCCTAAACTACTTGCGAGCGTGCTTTTTTTGCGTATTTGAGCTTAGAAAGTCCAAACACATATAATAAAAATAAAAATAAAAATGGAATGTGGACTCTAAAGTAGAAGCATTCCTTTATTTGTTCAATTTGACACTTATTTGAAATTTGACACTTTTAAAAATTTTCACACTTTTCAAAATATAACATTATTTTAAAACTTTATATTTTTTAAAAATTTGACATTTTTTTGCAATATTTTACAGTTTTTGAAATTTGACACTTATTCAAAATTTTGAAATTTGTTTTTTAATTTCACATTTTTAGAATTATGACATTTTTAAAAGTTTTTTCAACATATCACACTCTTTGAAATAGTGTACAATTTTCAATACAGAATTCTTGAAAAACTTGCACGCGCGTATTAAAGAATATATTCTATGGGTAGTTTTTTCAAGATTTTGAGTTTCGAGATTTTTTTTCTTCAACATTCTTTTTTCTAAATTTTTTTCAAGATTTTTTTTAAAGATTTTTTTTTAAGATTTTTTTCATGATTTTGTTTTCAAGATTTTAAAATTCTGCGAAATGAAACGACCCAGTTTTAGACGTGATAAGTTGTACACAAAACGTTCAGACATTTTTCGCTTTCTCTTACGAATACCCTAAGCATATTTTTTATGTTACATGTGGGACTATATATTGTGATGGTGAAACTTCTTAATAATTAGTTTAAGATTAAAATTCTGTTATTTTGCAATCAAAACTTTTGTTGAATTCTCACATATTTTTTTTCAATACTATGTATTATTATGACATGTCATATGTTCATTCAGGGGTCTCTTTTCAAATGTATTTTTGTTTTTTATTTCAGATGATCTGGAGCCGAGCTAGCACGCCAACTTTTGTGCCATCTTTATACATAAAAGATATTTGTTAAGAAAAAAAAATTTTTATTTAAACTGATGATGTAAAACTAACATGTAAATTAAATGTTTTTTATATCAAACATAGCACTATGTTTGCTTGCGCGAAATTTCGCTGACAACATATATTTATTTGTTGCGTGAAATTTCTGACACATATTTTGTTGAGAGGAGTTTCGTTTGCAACATTTCTCAGAGAGACTGAGAGAGTGAGTTGGAAAATTTCATATGTTGTCTCTCTTTACACTTAAAAATAAATAGGCAGTAAAATTAAATTGTTGTGAAAAAATTACAGTTGCTCAGAAATAAATTGCGATAATTTCACTCGCTTTACTATGCTTAAGGCAGGGTTGATTAACCTCTTCAATCCCGCACCAAGAAATACAATGAAAAAAATATTTTTTATGGTATTATTCTTACTAAATAGGGTCTAGATAAGACATTTCTGCAAAAACAAATTTAAAATTTTTTTTGAAAGTAATAGTTTTTAAATGTGCTCATATATGAACATATTGTACTTTTTACAATAAATTCTTTGTTTATTAACACTTTTTTACTTTCCAGACATAGGTGCCTTCTTACGCAACATATTTGCATTTTGCATTAAAAAATTTTTTTGGAAGTAATAGTTTTTAAATGTGCAGATATGTGGATATATTATAATTTTTTTACAATAAATTTATTATTTATCAACACTTCTTTACTTACCATACAAAGGAGCCTTCTTACGCGACATATTTAAGAAATTAAAAGAAAGCTTATGAGGGAGAGTATTTTCTCTATCCATTGCGCCAATATTTGAAAGAAATAACGACAAATCAGAAAAAATTTCAATACAAGAACTTTTGTCCAAATATGTGACCATTTTACCCGAAGAGGTTAATATAGGTTAAGTAAATTTAGAGAAAAACGCCCTTTTTTCACCTTTGTTCGAACTGTCAAAGTAGCTGTTAAAGTGCCTCTACACAATTAGGGTATTCACAAGGTTTGCTATCATGCTATATTGTTCTAAAATTTTACAACTAAAATTTACAAGATAAATAAATGCAAATAAGAAACAGCTGTTTGATTACGACACTTCAATAAACATAGCTTTCAGAGTTGTAATATATTAGTACTTTTTTATATAGAAGGCAACAATAAAATGTGTAAAACTAGTGTAAAATCTTAGGACAATATGACATTCTATATGTTTCATACATATGACACGTCAAAAATTACGAATGGCTTTTAACTACAGATAGTGTGCAACATATCGTCGCCCTAATTCTAATAGGACGTATGTTAAAATTGGTCAAAGTAACGTTTATTAGCGGTTAAGGTAGATTGGTCAAAACTACATCTATGTCCTTTTTTAATTTTTAATGTTTGTATGAAAAAAAGAGAGGTAGAACGTTTGAAACAATATGAACTTCATACAAATAATAAACAGTTTTCTTTGCAATCTCTTTGAATCTTTGAAATCTCGTTTGCATTTGCGTCTGTATATTTTTGAATTAGAACAGTCTCTAATTTTGTATGTTTTTCCATCTGTCCAAACGTCAGCTTAATTATTTTTTTAACATTTTTTTGTGAAAATGGAAGTTTCAGATATTTATTCAATAAATTGATTTATAATGAATTTATTTTTAGTTTGAATAGCCAAAAGAGGCAACTTTAGAGATTTACGGTTTACAAAAATTTTAAAAGCTGTATTTTATTTTCAAATGACGTGTCAGATAGTGTGGAGACAAAAGAAAAAAGGTGTCTGACAAAAACTTAGTTTTTTCGTAGAAATTCGATATGTAAATTTTTTTTGGCATGACATGTGTATGAAACATATAGTCTGGGGGCATCTTTAGCTAAAAATTGTACAGATTCTGATTTTTTTTTTTAAACCTTTCATCCATTGGGACAGTTCGACCGAGCTTCATTCAAGTGACTTAACCTGTATTAATCAACCTTGGCTTAAGGGTGATTTTTTTAAGATTTTGGTTTTTTAAAATAAATAAAAAAAAAAACAGAAAATTTCCAATAGTTAATAAAATATTTATTTCGAGCGTTACATCAATGCCTGGCATTTACTTTTTAAATACTATTTCATGCAAATGCTGCCCCACGGCTACGCCTGAAGTGGTCCATCCGTAAGCTCCAATTTTGGCATACTTTTTACAGCATTTTGTCCGGTACTCGTATCTCACCAATGGCAGCTGTAATGTTGTCTTCCAGGGCTGCAATTGTGGCTGACCTGTCCCTGTACACGAGAGAATTCATGTACACTGAACCAAAAAGGTACATTATATTAATGAAAAAGTGCATTAATTTCAATGAATTATTCATTGATTTTGGTCCAATGAACTGTGGTCATAGATTTCAATGAATTTTCTTCATACTTTAATGAATAGTTCATTAAACTTAGTGATTTTCAATGAATGGTCCCTTGAATATCAATGTACACTTCATTGAATTCAATGAACACGTTCATTAAAAAAATGTCAAAATTAATGATTTTTTCATTGAATTTAATGAAAAAATCATTGAACTCAATGCAAAGTTCATTGAATTCATTGAAAGTTCATTGAGTTCAATGTAAGGTTCATTGAATTCAATGTATAGTTCATTGAATTTAATGTATAGTTCAATGAACCTTACATTGAATTCAATGAATGTATAGTTCATTGAATTCAATGTATAGTTCATTAACTCCCACTTCATAAACTCCCACACGGGAGTGCATGCCGCAGGATATTTTAATTGAAATAATTGAAAAATTTTAAAGCACACATCTACGGCTCTAATAAAACTAGCAAATTAAAATTTTACACCATCCATGAACACATCAAATTGTTGGAATGAGGAGAAGTTCTTCTCTCCAACAGCAAGGATTAATGGTTGAGTATTTTCGCCTTTAGTTTTTAAAAACTCAACATGCTCCTCGACTTCCTGGATGCTGTTTCCAACAAAAACGAATGCCTCTTGGTAACTGGTAATTGTATGCTTTAGGAAAGTTTTTATCCAAAGCTGTCCTTACTGCGGAAAGATATTAATTGAAAAAATAACTATTTATTTATTTAGCCTCGAAAAAATTAATCTTGCCACTGTAATTAGTGAAATCTTCAATTTCTGCCAACTTTGCCCGCACAGCTTTATCTTTTATGTGGTTTTCATACTTTAAATAATGTAAACATTTTTTGAAAATGATGGCAACAGTCACTTAAAATGCCAGGTAAATTTCCGAAAGCGACGGAGAAATCTTTATCAATCTAGAAGATATTATAAATGAATATAATATATTTATTTTTAATTTAATGAGATCTTTTTTCGTTCAATTATATCACAGCTGTTAAATTGCGATTACGATTAGTAATTAGCAATTTTTTTTTGTTTTTGTATCAAGACTATGCACAACACGTAAATGTTTTTTAAAGGCTGAAAAATTACTAAATACTAGATTGCAAATTTCATTGCAACAGCGGTTGCAATAGTTTCATTGCAACTATTAGCAGATATGATATGATTTTTTTTTATATGAACTAATAGTAATTCAACCGATTTAAATTTTCTTTTACACTCAAAGCACAACATTTTCTTCACTTTTATTCACTTTTAATTTATTATCACCTTTCTAAAATTTACACACACAATTGCCACACGACTTTACAACTTCGCGTTTCACTTCAAACAAAATTGGGAAGGGAATAAATTAATATAAATTGAATTTAATGAACTGAATAAATTGAACTTAATGAACTATGCATTAAATTTAATGAACTATACATTGAATTCAATGAACTATGCATTGAATTTAATGAACTATACATTGAAATCAATGAACAATACATTGAATTCAATGAACTATACATTAAATTCAATGAACTATACATTAAATTCAATGAAATGTACATTGAATTTAATGAACTATACATTGCATTTAATGACCTAAACATTGAATTCAATGAACTGTTCATTAAAAATCAATGTATGGTTCGTTAAAATTTGATTTACAACTGGAATCAATGTAATTTTCAATGATATCAATGAAAAGTCCATTAAAATAATGAAAACAAATCATTGATATTTATTTAGACATTTTTAATGAATATAACTGCATTGATTTCAATGAACAGTATGTTAAAAACTATGGGCAATTCATTAAAATTCAATGATTTTTTCATTAAAATCAATGAATTAATTTTAACGTACGCTGTTCATTAAATTTGTTTTTTCTGTGTAGCTCTACAAAAAAATAGTCTAGTAGGGTCAAATCGCATGATCTTGGTGGCCAACGGACTGCTCCAAAACGTCAGATTAATTGCTCACCAAACTCGTCTCTCAATAGGTCCATGGTATCGCATGATTTGTGTGACATATATTTTTAACCTTTCTTCAAAAGTTTTTGCAAAAAACCTGTTGCCGTACTTTTTGAAATTTTTTTTTTAAAGCCTTTTTTCGCTTGCTCTCTCAAATTTTACAACTTGCGAATTTCTGCTACAAAAGAACGCAGACCTGTAATTGCAAGCAAAACGGAACAATTCTAAGACGGTTGTTTTCAAAAACTTCCCAAAAAACGAAGGAAAACGGTATCGCAAAAAAGTGGGGTTTTTGAGATTTCACTCAAGCAAATCACAAAACGAGGCGTAAAAAGCTTCGCTTCAGATAACTCACTTCATTTAAAAACGCACATTCTTTAATTTTTCAATGCTTTCAATACTTTTCAACCAACCTGTAGATTGATATCTATTGAATGCCTATCTTTTTTCTTGTCATTCCAGATCCACAATGGAGAAAATCATCCATAAAGAATTGCAATTTATTCCTTTACTGATGCAGCACAATATTCGACTTTTGCTCAATTGAAATAAATGCAAACCAGCACAATCAATTTGCTCAGAAGAGACACAAAAGGCACAACGGAAAGGCATAAATATCAAACAAGCAAACAATATTGTTACAGTCGCCTCGAAGTCCTTAGAACGGACTTTCGAGCTGATGCGGAAAAATGAAGGAAATCCTGCTAGAGACTACAAACTGTTGTAGTTGTTTGCAAAATAAAGACACCGACATTAATTTTGATGTTGCTTCTGGTCGCTGTACCGAGCTAAGGTCACTCAATTGTAAGCCATTCCTGGCAGAATGACCGAACATTGAACATTAACAAAAGTCATATAAGCGAAAAAAGCGCACCGCACAATAAGACGTAGAACTAAAACCAAGGAATTCTAAAGACGGAAGTCTTAAGCCTTTAGCACAAAAACAACAAAAGTAACAAAAGCAAAAACAACAAAACAACTACATAGCAACAAACAAGACTCGCTCAAGTGGCGTGTGAATTTAATTTTATTGCGCACAATTGAGTGACGGGTCAAAAACGGCAACGAACATACGGATACAGGACATATCGCAGGATAGCAAATAATTTTTTTTTTGTTTTTGTTTGCCCATTGAAGAAGCGTTCAACGAAGTGTGAGTTGTAGGGAGACTATTCAATAGCAGAAAAACAAAAAAATCAATATCGCACAAGTACGTTGGACATATTTTTCAATATGAGTTTGACTAGAATGTCAGCCTGGTTGTGGGTGTGCCACCCAGGGGGCATCTATTGAGCTGGCAACTTGAGCTCACTGAAACTAACAAATACAAACATACAAGAGTCGTGCATGTAAGTTAGACCGGAGGGAACACGTTCGAGCACAATTTATGCAACACACCCTGAGGTAGTCCCTTAACAGGATTATTTCACACACACTCTCACGTACACATAGTGCAGAATATTGGTACTTTTCGCCCCTACTTCGGCTTTTCTGAACATTCATTGCTGAGCAACACCGAAACCGAATCGATTTGCTTTTCAATAAAGGATTGGTTTTTCTTCTTGGGACAGTAAGTATCCAGAGACATACACGCACATACACAAACACACGCAAGATTTAAGGATTGCCTCATCAATGACTGACAGACATCTTGCAGCGTTGAGCCTGCTCACACATGGTGCGGCATCCGGGGGCGAACACTGTAGCAGCTACTTTGATCAGCATTTGACGAATGCGACAGCACCAACAACGACTCCCAGGCAATCGGCAACATTGCATTACCAAGCGCAGCAACAGCAGCAGCATCAAGCACTGCAGCAGCGATTACTGTACCAGCAGCAACAACAACAGCAGCAACAACAACGCTATCATGCAGCAGCATTTCAGCAGCATGTCGAGCACAGCATCTCGAGCTATGCTGCACATCCCTACAGTGGCCATTACAACCATCTGCCAGTGCGTGATTCCATGGCCATCAGCAACTATTTAAGTCATCAGCAACCGATGCACGCCGGGCACTACGATGGCACATTTCATGGACGCTTAATTGGCAGTGCTGCTGCCGACATGATTGCGCACAACCGGGCGCGTTTCTTGCCCTATCACTCGCAGAAGCACGCTTATCATGGTGGCAGCATGTACACGGCAGCTGGTCATCAATTGATGCCATCTAGCGTGCTACACTATCCACCCCGCACTAGTGTTGCATATCATGCCTTGCAACAAAAGCAGCAGCAGCAGCAGCACCAGTTTAATCAAGGCATCTACGAGCAGCAGCTGCAGCAACGCGCTTATTTGCATAACTTGAATGGCACTGAAACTAGTCAAACATCAGGCGCCTACAATCCCTATAGCATAAGCCAACATCATTACCAGCAATCACAATTGTCACTGTTGTCATCACAACAACAACAACAACACCAAGAGCAGAAGCAACAACAGCAAAGTCGTTGCACGACTCCTGCAGCCAATCCAACAAATATGCCAAATCATGCACCACATGCATTGCACACAACAGAGTTGCCAACAAAAACCAACTTAAATGTTGTTGCTGTTGCATCATCTGCTGCTGCTGCTGCTAATTATGAAGGCACATATTCTTATGGCAACATCAACCATAACAACAGCGAGGCTTTGTACCAACAGCAGCAGCAGCAGCAGCAGCAACGACAACATCAACACCAACAACAAGCACAACAACAGTTTAGAGATTGTCTTACAACATCACCGCCACTGATTAGCGCCAGCGGCACAGACAGTGGCATTAGTAGCAGCAGCGGCTGCAGCACACGCGGTGGCACACGAGGCAGCGACAGCACACAAAGTACGCCCGTCTACAGCGGCGAGTATCCCATGTCGGTAGGCTCATCTTCTGGTGTATCATATCACTACGCCGATAGCGTGAGGGAGCACGAACTGGAGAATAGAGACATTAAGGACGATCCATTAGTGATGATTGGCAACAAAGATGAGTTGACAAAGTCACAACGCGACAAACATGAACTGAATGAACACGAGAATGAGTTTCAATGTGTCGTTAAGAAGGAACCGCTGGACGAAGGAAGTGTTGGTAAGCCTTTTTATATTAATAATTTACACAAGTCGTTTATTTGGAAAAATATATTGAAGTTAACAGGACCTTGCTTGGCTTAGCAACTGGATTAAACTTTGCAATTAAGGGGGCAATCTACTGTAGCAAATGAGACATTCAGCTGCCCTGAATTATTTTTTCTCTGAAAATATAAATCACAAGAGCTGTTAAATTTCAGGATTTCTTATTAGGGGAATTCACGATCTTGTGCGTTTGAGGACTAGAATTGGTCGAAAAAAAGTTTGAAAAAACCAACCTCTATATTAAAGCTGTCCTTGAGTTGATTTCAAAAATTAAAAAAATTTTTTTGGACCAACGGAAAAACAGCCCAAATGGTATTTTTTCATAACTTGAGTATAACATGTCCGATCTTAAAAAATCTAATATCATTAAAAAGGTCTTGACAAGTACTACATTTCTTTTTCAGAGCATTTGTACTTTTGAAGTCATATCACACTAAGCCTCCGCTAGCCCGATTTACCTCCTTAAACTTTTTAAAGATTCGTCTAAACTCTGAAGGAAACCATTTGAAAAATTTTTCACAGACTACGGTTTTATGGCGATAGGCGGACCTGGGCATTAGAGGGTTAAAGCTGTCTTCGAGATGATTCCAAAAAAAAAATAATTTTTTTTGGACCAACAGCCCAAATGGTATTTTTTTAGTATAACACTTTAGTGTAACTTGTCCGATCTTAAAAAATCGTGTGTCATTAAAAAGGGCTTAACAAGTACTATATTTCTTTTTTAGAGCAAAAATATACTACGGGATTTTTCATTCTAGATTGAAATATGGTGTGAGCTGCTGGGGAGTTGCTTATCTGAATAATCTACGTCCCTTGTTAATATTACGAAAGTCTGCAGTTAGAATAATCTGTAATGGAAATTGCTTGACTTCATCTATTAATCTATTTAGGAGTCTAAAGATCCTACCGTTAAGGCATCTTTATTATTTTAAAGTTCTTAAAATATTTTTTAAAAGAAATGGGTATATGCAGAATCCCATATATGGTACTTACAACTTCAGAACGAACCAAAATTCTACCGTGACTGTTACAGTTTTTCGCACAACCCACTACCGTAAATTTTTTTCGATTTTGTCTTATAAACTTAACAATAGACTCCCTGCAAGTATACGCCTTGAAAGAAATTTTAGTACTTTCTTAAGAAAAATAAAATTGTGGATCTTTGAGTTAGACCACTCGGAAATTGAATTTTTGTTGCGCTTCATTAGCGTATCTTCGTTTGGTCTTTATTTTTTAGATAGTTTTTAATTAAACAATTAAAAAAATTAAACAAAATTAATTCGGGCTAACGGGGCTTACTAGTCGAATATGACTTCGGAAGTACAAATTCTCTGAAAAAGAAATGGACTTGTTTAGCCTTTTTAAATGACATAAGATTGTTTAAGATCGGACATGTTCTACTAAAGTTATAAAAAAATACCATTTGGGCTGTCCTCCTGAGGTAAGCTTTGGAATAAGGGATGGTTTTTCCAACTTTTTTTTTGTATGGTGGCCGACCCACTCTTTTGTGCAGTGAGGTTTTCGTGAACATACCACACTTATGATTGAGAAATCAATTGAAGTATACCTTCAAGTAATTCACTAAATAGATATATTGATAAAATTTACTTATGATAAAGTAACATGTGCATCTACATCAAAAATTACAGCTTACAACGATTCGAATTGTTTCTCCAACAAATGTATCAATATTGATTGTTTTAAGAGTTTTAAATACTTAGGTATCATTGTTGATTGGCGAATAAATTGGTTGGACCATACAACTGCTCTCAAAAGATATCTATTGGCTGCAACAAGACAGCTTTTCTATTTAAAAACATTTTGCTCCAAAAACTTCTAACTTTTATCTACCATGGTATTTTTCATTCCAAGCTACAATATGGTTTATCTTCGTAGGTTGGAACCAATAATAATAAAATTCATCCTTTACTTATATCACAAAAACATGGCATTAGGATTGTGTGTAATAAAAGTCGACTTCATAGTAGAATACAACTTTTTAGAAAACTTAAAATCCTTCCCATAAAACATTTATATTTTTTCAAAGTATTGAAATTATTTTTCATTAGGTCAGGATACCTTTTGAACAGAAGCAGTACTCAATATGATTTGAGGATCAATGGTCGAAACTTAGCTTTGATTCCCAAGCACAATGCTAACCATTTTCACGGATTTTATAATTATGTTGCACCCAGGCTCTACAATAACGATTTAAAATCCTGGCTTTTTCAATTTAACTATGAAGCTGTTAATAGTCTTCTTGAGGTGCTAGTATAAAGTTGTATTTTAATATATTCTATAAACGCTTTGAATTATTTTTTGATACTTTTATATTAAATTGTTTATTATTTTAACTTGTTTCTTTCTCTTCATTTTTTTATTTCCTACTCTTCATTTATTATTTTTACTCATATCTTTTACTTAACTTATCGCATTATATTGTTAATACATATTTACCATTTATAAAGCTGCATTCGACACTAATTCCCTTGGATTTACAGAATGTAGTAATCAACTTCAATAATTGTTTATAAATAATTGTAAAAGTCATAAAAAATTGTACTTTGTTCCCTAATTCTTATTTTAATGTATTTCAAAACTTAGTTATTGAGGTGATATTATTGTACTGTGATGTTGATTAGTAAATAAAATAAATAAATAAATAAAATAAATAAATCTTGCATCATATTTCAAAACTGTTAAATTTTTCAATGTACACAACTGCACAACTACCTAATTAATATCCTAATCCTAATCCTAATCCTAATCCTAATCCTAAAATCATAAAGTTTTCGCACTCAACCTGCAGTCAATCTGCACTAGTCCTCAAGTCCTCAACTGTACTGGCAAGTGCACTGAATCGTGAATACCCCTATTGCATATTTTAAGCATAAATCAAAAATATTTTTATTAAATTTTACCGTTATTTAATTTTTCACAGAACATGTTTTTACAGCTGTGTACAAAAGCCTTGCCTTAAACAGTGATGCCGCAAGCGGTACTATTGTATCTTTTGAGGTACACTTTTACTCCCGCCAGTACGAAAGTACGCCTTTTTTCAAAGGCTACATTTTTTAGTTTGAAAATAGTTTTTTTTTATGAATTTGGTTTCCAAATAAATTTGATATCTATTCACATGTGTTACTTACCTTTACGTTCAGTGTGTTAACTGAAAAGTGCTCCCAATCAAAAAAATCGTTCATTTCTATGCTGTTAATCTCAAGCTTCCCGCCTTTAGTCTTACGTTAATTTTTTTCGGAGATATTTTTAGTTCAAAAAAATTTTTGATATTAATTGGAGTTAGCTTGAAGGAGATTACATTTATTTTGATAATTAAGATACGCATTATTGCTTTTTAATATAAGAAAAGCACGTTTTTTTATAACCTTAGTAAAAATTTAACAATAGGGGTATTCACGATTCAGTACACTACCATTGCAGTTGAGGACTTGAGGGCATGTTCACTTTACAATAACAAAGTACCGTATGTCAAAAATCTGCACAAGTGCTTTTCTACTGTAGCCTCAAAATTGAGGACTTGAGCAGTTGTGCGCATTAAAAATTTCGACAGCTTTGAAAAAGTGATAGTGGTGTGTCCACGAAAACCTAACTGCACAAATGCACAAGTCCTCAACTGCACATGCAAGTGCACTGCATCTTGAATACCCCTATTTATTTTTAAGTAAGATTTTGGTTTAAAAAGTACGTTCTTAGTCCTTTTACACATGGAGCAATGGAAAAGTAACGCAACTACAGCGCAATAGCTTAAAAAGATGAGCAAGTCCCGTCGCAACGCAACATTGATAAATTCATAACAACACAAATACATTTAAATTGAAACTACCCAGCAAAAAAGGCTACTGGTAGTTGCTCGGTTAATTACCAGTTAATCTTTCCGGATTTTACCAGTTAATTTTGTAAGAGCATCGGGAAAAAATTAACTGAAAGTTCCCCGTCGGCGTGAATATACATGAGACCTTGTATCTCCCTCCAACAATAGCTTCAAGTATACAGTCGTCTCTTTCGCACATCTCGTTGGGGTACTCCTCGTACTCCTGCTCATTGCCAAAGTAAATAAATCAAAACTCAGAAAAGCATTCCCAGATTAATGTTTTCAATTTTTATTAGTTTAAAAATTTATTTTTTTTTCAAATACACAAAATTCAATGATTTTTTTTATATGGAATTCAAGTATGCAAATTTACATTAAAATGAATCTACAGAATATTAATATATTTTCATATGGAAAGTTAAACATAAAATTGCACAACAATCTACTAGATGTCAAAGTAAAAAAATAATTTCTTTTTAATTCTGCACGATGGTTCAACTTATGCAGTCTGCTTGCGAACGACTAGTCCGTCCTGGGCTCACCAATTTGCAATGAAAAACTTGTGTGATGAAAATACCCTCTTGAAAGCATTTTAGGCAACTGTTTCTGCCGTTGTTGCGTTGCACACCTGCCCCGAGAATCGTTCACAAGACGCGGCAGGAGCTTTTAAATTGTTTTAAGCCAATGTTTTTTCATTACTTTTTCGCGTTTTATTAGTAAATACTTTTCGTTGCTAATTGTTTTTTACTAATTTTTTTATTACTATTTTCACAAATTTTGTATTCACTTTTTTCAACACAGGAAACATTTTTTTTTCACAACAAAGTGAAAAACTACTTTATCAAAAAATAAAAACACTATAGTTTTCTTTTTCAAAGTAATGAGAGGTGAAAATTTTATTTCCAATTTTTTATTAGTGTTAGTCAAATTGGTTAGTGATTTTTTGCAGGGATGAGAGGTGAAAATTTTATTTCCATGTATTGGTTAAAAGTTGAAATTTTTTATTAGAAATTGGTTAGTGATTTTTTGCAGGGTATGTTAAATAGAAACCAAAAATTAAGGTTTTAATAATAAAGGAAAAAATTAAGGAATAAAGCGATTCGAGTGATGAAGATGCTATTTCATATTTTCATACGCGAAGAACTCAACGTCAAAATAGAATTTGGGTGTATCCATACAAAAGGAACAATATTAACTGCAGATTATTTGTCGCAGCAAAAGAACGGCAGCAAACCAATGTCAAAACAAAAAACAATATGCAACACAAAATCATCGATTAAAATGGCAGCAAGCTGTGTTGCATTGAACTGGTCGCAAGCGTGTTGCGAACTTGTTGTGCTCATGTTGCTTCATATGAAGGCCTCGGTATAAATGCACTGGTTAGCAAATTTTGTTGCAGTTGCATTACTTTTGAATTGCTCCATGTGTAAAAGGCCTTAGTCAAAAATGTACATTTTTCTCAATCAAAAAGTTACACTTTAAAATTCTCTCATGGCATCACTGGCCTTGTCTTGCGTCTTATTTTGAACCTCAAAAATAGTTAGAAGAAAAGTTTCAATATTTTGGAATGATATACGTAAGTAAAATTAAAACCTTTTTTAACTGGGAAATTTTACTTTCCTTGAGTGTAAAATAATAGAGGTATTCACGATGTGGTGTATTTGCCCTTGTATTGTAATACATAAATTTGATACGTATAAATTTGAGTGAACAAAAAATGGTTCATGTATAAGTAATTATTTTCTAATAAAATGATAAAAGAATGTTTTTTTTTCGACTCAAAAAACTTTGGTAATAATTTTGCAAAAGAATTAAATTTTATTATGCAGAAAATTTTGACAAATTTAATCCTTTCTAGCAAGAAAATTGATCATACATGAATATGGGGATGAGGAAGAAGTTCGAAGCATAACTCTTGCAATTTGGCCATGGTTTCGATCGATTTCTGAGCTAGAGCATTGTCTAGCAAAAATATAATCTTTTCTTCGATAAATGCGGCCGTTTGTTTGCGATTTTCTTCTTCAATTGGCCCGATAACTTACAGTAATAGTCGCTGTTGATTGTTTTTCTTTTTCTCAAGTAGTCTCATGTACAAAATGCCACTTGAGTCCCAAAAAACAGACGTTAACACCTTTCCGGCCGCTTTAGTGCACTTCGCTCGCTTTAGTGCACTTCCACTGGGACCTAACCACTCTTTTGCTGATTCATTAGATTCTGGTGTATAGTGGTGGATCCATGTTTCATCCATGGTCACTATTTTACGCAAAAAATCAGTCGGATTTTGTTTGAACATGTCCAAACATTGTTGGGAAGTGCGTAAGCGGTCATGTTTTTGATTAACTGTTAACGAACGCGGCACCCATCTTTCAGTCAGCTTTCTCATACCCAATTGTTCATGTAAAATTGAAACCACCGACCACTTGATATGCTGTAGCTTTCTCACGCACTTTCTCTTTCGGATAGTGCTATACGAAATCGTGGACTTTTCCAATACATTCTGGAGTGGTGACTGTTTTTGGTGCTCCCCCGGCGTGTTCATCTTATGTACTGATTCGACTACTTTTGAACTCTGCAATCTAATAATTTACGGTAGAATATGACGGAGCAGCTTCACCATAATACTTATCGAGCTTTTCCTTTGTTTGTTTCGTACTTTTGTTACGCAACAAGTAAAGCTTAATCAAGGCACGAAATCCTTCTTTATCCATTTTTATAACAATACCAAAAGTTGTTCAATTTAGAACACTGTGACGTCACTATTCATTTTGTCAGTTCGATCTGACATTTATGATGTGTTGCCACCCGTCAAAAATGTAATGCACTTGAAGAGTGGTGGTGCAGAACGGAAGCATCTTGAACACCTTGTATATCTAAAGCAAAATGCAAACATTTATTTTGATGATTAAGAGAAGATTGCCCCTTAAGCAGAGTGTTTCAAACTTGGGTGTGAGTAATGAACAACAAACTTCCTTCCTTCCTTCCTTCCTTCCTTCCTTCCTTTGCATCTACCTGTTTATTGAGCCTTGAAAAATCATCTGTCTTAACTTTTCCACAAAATCAGCACGCATTAATTTGCATACAAAATTCATGAAGCTTTCGTCTTCAATTACTTAGTAAACAAATAACTCTGACGAGACATTCTTGTCAGGATGTCATTATTAAATATTCCAGCAACACCCACATACACCCCAGGTAGAGCACACACACACAAACAAACGTGTAACCAAGCTACTCATATATGAGCAGAGAAATTTATATCCCTCAACAGTATAAAGTTTTGAATCAGTGGCGTTGTGAATATAATTAAGTTTGACCTTGTTTTTTTTCTGAAAAAATCAGTAAAGTATTAAAATGCATCACGAGAATTAGAAATATAAAATATGATGGTAGCAGCTATATTAATTTTTTGCTTTTAAAGATAGTATCAACCCTGCTATATTTATTAATGAACTTTTAAATAAAGATTATCAGATATTATTTGTTAACATCTTAATTGAAATACTAGTTAATTGTTTTAACCAATTAGAGTAAATCTGCTTTTAAGTACTTGGAGCCAACAGATATTCAAATATTCAACTCTGTGCAAAAGTTAAAAGAGTTTAAGAACGCTTTAATAATTAGTATGTGCTCTGAGTTTAAAATTTAAAATATTATAATAAAACCAATAAACTAGTATTTTTTTGCTTTTAGGGACATACTCATACTACATGGTTAAAAATCTTGGACTAAATTTTAATCTTTTTCGGTTTACATATTGGACAACACCAAAAAAATTACTTTTTAATTCAAGGCAAAGTCTTAAAATGTTCAAATCCAAAAAAGATCAGTATTTAAATCGCTAAAAGTTTAAAAAAGCAATATCAATATCAACTTAAATAAAAAAATGCTCTGAACAGTTCATGATTCGAACACACGTCCTCTGATGTGCTAGTCCAACACCTTATCACTCGTCTAACTCAGTTGTTAAGGAAGTTACGTTTATTTTGAATCATTACGAATGCAAGTAAGCTTGCAGTAAGTTAGCAAGCAAGCAGAAACGTGGGTTCGAGACCCAGCTAAATAATACTAAAATAAAAAATTTTCTGACCAGTTCGTGATTTCAACACACGTCCTTTGATGTGCTGGTCCAACACCTTATCCTTTCGTCCAACGCAGTTGCTAACAAAGTTACGCTTATTTTGCATCATTACGAAAGCAAGCAAGTTCCATTCAGGAACGTGGATTTGATACCCAGCTAAATTAAACTAAAGTAGGGATTAAAACAGTATTTTCTGGATTAACAATTACTTTAATCCAAAGTGTGGATTGAAAATTTTTAACCGTGTATGTTGGCATATCTGAGTATCCTATATTTTAGAAGTATTAAAAATTTCCAAAATTTTGGACATAGCATAGCTTTTAGTTTCTATTTCTATTTAAAGTAGCTTCCCGCCACTGTTCATAATTGCAAAATAACAACGAGCTGTCAAAAGTTTTTCAAGGCTTAGCGTTGATGGTAAAGCTGTGGTTGATGCCAGCGCAAAAGTCGTCTTTATTAAGTTTGAATAAAGCGCTCTCCTTAAAATTTCATGTAAACTAATAATCGCTGATAATGCTTAAAATTTGTAGATAATAAGATAAGATGGAGGCATAAATAAAAGACTTAATAGTCTTTCTTTTGGATAGTTTTCAGTCTTCAGATTATGTAAATTAAAACCTTATGCTATGGTTGAAGCTAAAAAATAGGAAAACATTAAAGAATTTTGGTTGAATTAAAAAACTGATAAAAAATCATATACCACATGATAGTACTGTGTAGTAGATTATCTTTCGAACAAATTTTGAGGAAATTATCTCAAGACATCGCGATTTTGGGACCTCCAAATTTCAGAAGCAACATAAAAATATCAAACGAAGTTAGGATATCAAATTTATTAATAATAAAAAAATTTCATAGGTGACAGTAATACAAAAACATTTTCTAGTATCACAAATTCTCAGCAATATCAAAGCCTCCAGATAAAGAAGAAAGAATGTGTGGGTCATCCCCAAAAAGTATGTGTAAAATCGTCTTCACCATTTCGTCAATGAATATAAAAAATTTAAGAAAAACCAAGTACATCGAACCAGAGCAAACGAGTACGTTTGGGAGCAAAAGGAAGATTAACAATAAGAAAAAATATTGACTCATTGGAAAATATGAAAAATGCCATATGGTCTACGGCGTGGATACCATCATAGCGGAACTTTTGAAATCCACTCCATCGAATCCATCCACTCGAAATTGACTCCATCGAAGGTGTTAACAAGAGTTTTCCTGAACCGCATTAATAAAAAACTTGACTCCGCAATACGAAAACAACAAGGGGGTTTCTGGCCCAACCGTTCGTACGTGGGCAAAATTAGAAGGGACTGCATCTGGGATTCCCTTACAAAACGAGGTATCTCCCCAAAAATCATCCGTCTGATAAAAGCTCAATACGATGGGTTCAAATGTAGGATACTTCACAATGGCGCAATATCATCGACCCTCGATACTGCTTCTGGCGTGCGGCAAGGATGCCTCATGTCCCCGATCCTATTTTTGATTGTTCTTGACGACACGCTCACAAAAACTCTTGACCAATCCAACCGCGGCATTAGATGGACCTTCACCAGCCACCTAGAGGACCTGGACTATGCTGATGGCATATGTCTGATCTCAACAAAAGAGTCCGATATGCAAGACCAAGTAAACGACCTGGTCAACGAATCTCTTGTTACCGGCCTCAAGCTTAATGTTACGAAAACTAAGGCTCTCAAAGTCAACGCCAGCAATGCTAAAGCTCGTGCAGCCTTTTCTCAACTCAATAAGGTCTGGAATTCGTCATCCATTTTCAGACCAGAGAACTGCACAAGCCTACTTGAGGTTCAAGTCTTTTCAAGTACTTGAATTTAAGCATGTATCCAAACTTGAAAAAGCAAGCTTTAGCTAGCTTTCAAAAATACCAGACAGATACAAGTCATATTCATGCTTGCTCGTTGGCTTGGCTTGTTTTGACTTACTTTGTCGGGCAGAAAATTGAAAAGCTTGAAACGATCGGAAAAAGCTTGTAAGCTCGCTAGTATTCAATTAATTGAATTTAAAGCAAGTATCCAAAAAATTCAATGAGCTTGGGTAGAGAGAGCTTAAGCGTAATAGGACTTTTAATGGTTCTGTGGACTCCGTGGTTGGAAGTTTTAGGGTTAGATGATTTGATGTCAAAGTTTAAAATTTAAGATGTCGAATATAGTTGCCACCTAGATTTTTTTTTGTATTTTTGCGAATTCTTGTAATTTTGAAATTCTGACAACGGATTTATTTTTTTTCCGTATTATTTCAAAATTGTATAATTTTTAAATTCTGACAGCGGATTCGGATTCAGAGACCCATTTTACCCTTTAGTTTGCGCCAGCCCCGAATTCGTAAAAATAAAAAATTAAGGTGGCAACCCTACCCCCATCTTGAATTTTAAAATTCTTACTTTAGATTCGAAATCAGCGACCCCTTAACACTGATTAATGATGTTTAAAACTCTTAAAAAGACATATTATTAGGTGGCAGCCCTATTATTTTATAATTTTATAATTTTGAAATTCTGACCACGGATTCAGATTCAGCGACCCATTTTTGGCATACCATTTTTTTGCCAGCCCCGAATTCATGTAAATACAAAAAATTTAGGTGGCAACCCTATCCACCATCTTGAATTTGAAAATTCTGACTTTAGATTCGAAATCAACGATCCCGTAACACTAATTAGTGATGTTTAAAACTCTTAAAAAGACATGTTATTAGGTGGCAGCCCTATTATTTCAAAATTTCATAATTTTATAATTTTATTATTTTAAAATTCTGACAACGGATTCGGAATTTGCGACCCATTTTTACCCCTTAGTTTGCGGCAGCCTCGATTTCGTGAGAATAAAAAAATTAAGGTGGCAACCCTACTCACCATCTTGAATTTTTAAATTCGGACTTTAGATTCGAAATCAGCGACTGATAAATTATGTTTAAAACTCTTAAAAATACATATTATTAGATGGCAATACTGTGGTAAAAATTTAGGTGGCAACCCTAACCTCCATTTTAAATTTTAAGACTGTGACATATTCGAAATCAAATCCGTCAGAATTTCAAAATTAAAATAATTCGTAAAAATACAAAAAAATCTAGGAGCCACTCTATCCGCAGTCTTGAATTTTAAATTCTGACATCAAATCCGAAATCATCTACCCCAAGAAATTATCAAGCTCAAGCTAGCTTGAACTTGTATTTTAAGCAAGTACTTGAAAAAGACTTTAAGTAGGCTTGTGCAGTTCTCTGTTCTAGGCACACAAAGATCCGACTGTATAACTCAAACATCAAATCAGTATTGCTGTACGGCTGTGAAACTTGGCTGATGTCAGACAGCCAAGTCAATATGTTGCAATTTTTTGTCAACAAATGCCTCAGACAGATCCTTAGAATATGGCGGCCGAATACCATTCGCAACTCCGAACTATGGGCAAATTGCCAACTAACGCCCATAGACGGTGAAATTTGTAAAAGAAACTGGAGTTGGAGCTGCTTACACACTCTCCGTAAGCAGCCTAACGAGATCTGCAGGCTCTTGAGTGGAACCCACAAAGTAGCAGAAAGCGCGGACGTCTAAGACTCACCTGGAAACGTTCCCTGGAAAAAGAAATTGAGTCAACAGGCAAATCATTCAATAAAATAAAAACTATAGCGAAAGACCGTAAACGAAGGAAAAGCTTTACCGCAGCCTTATGAGCACCTTACACGGTCAATCATTTGACGTCAATCAGGTATATGTCTTAGTAAATATTTGTTTGTATGCACTACACAGACTCGTTGATGCCCAGCCAGCATTTGGACGAAAAATTGTTCGCCTTTCGCCTAAGTGAGGCGAAAGCGATACTTTTGGAAGATATTTAGGCGAGTTTTCTTTTGCGTGAAAAGAAAGCGATTCGCTATCTTTACTTCTTGGTGATAAATTTTGTTTTCCAAATCAAAACACTACAATTTCGCCTTTTTTTCTTCTAGGGGGATAAAAAGCGATATCACATAGGTGTTTTCAAAAATTTACTGTTTATTTTATAACAATTTTAAGGCAGTTTTTTTAGCTTCTCTATATCTTGGTTGTTTTTTCGCTTATTTCTCGTCCATGCGAAGAAAAGAAGAAGTCAAAAAAAAAAACCAAGCAGTAAATATTTTTCCGTTAGCTTTTGTTATGTTTTTTGTGAGTTCATAACACAATTTGTGCTTAAAATAAAAGAGCTAGCCACAAAGTTTACATGGAAGGGGAGGAAGCAAAAACCTAGTGCGGAGCGATGCTATTGCATAACAATTCTTAAGGGTAACATTTTTTATTGTGTAAACTTAAATAAAAATATGTTAATAATAAAATATATTTTCATATATATGTATAGATATGTCATCAGGAGCATGATTCAATTATTATAGGTTGTCCATTCGTTTGACAGCAGCCGTAAATTTGTAAAAAAAATATATTCTCTCTCAAATATAAATGACAACCAGGGTTTTGTGGTCTTCTATGAAAAAAGTTATGTTTCAGTGTTTTGTTGTGTATTTTTTTTTTAAAAGGTGTTATTCTATATTTTGCTATTAGCAGGAAAAAAATAGTGTGCATTGCGTTTATAATAATTATTGCTTTGATAATTATTATGGAAAATTGTTTTCAAATTTTATTGCGAGCCGTTTTTTTTCAATTAATATATAAATTACGACTGTTAAATTGTAATTATTAAAATAAACTTCAACGTGCGGTATTGGCAAAACAGTTTATTTTGGTGATGGAATTCAAAAATATAATGTGCCAGTGGATCCAATAAGCTGTCAGCGGTGTAAATAGATTTGCACAACAAAATATTGAAATTAGTTTTTTAAAGACTCACTTAAATTTTCTATCAAAACAAACAAGCAGTGCAGAACGTAGTAGAAAAAGCAGCAGTGGAATGTATCCTTGGGTATTTAGTACTGCGAAAAAGTATGATATTCCTGCAACTGATTACTTTGATGGCATTAAAAAATTACTCTTTTGCTCTCCTCTTCAATTTTACGGTGTATATCTATATTCTTGTGAGTAAACGTCAAATGAATGGACTACCTGTAGTAATTGAATCATGATCAGGAGTTCACGAATGAAGACAAATATATAGATTCAATTTTGTAAAAACATTTCATGCATGCCAAAAGTGGTCCCCGATGAATCTTCTTTATTTTGTAATTTTTGTTGAGTTAAATTTAAGTTTTCCATATTTTAAAAACTTTTTATTGTTAAATATTGTTTATGTTACTTGTTTTAATTTATAGTAGTAACTTTAAATATTCAAGGTTAATTAGAACAAGAACCGCTTTCCCATCATTAGGAAGAATCGCTTTCTTATCATTGGGATGAATCGCTTCCTGCTCATTAGGAACAATCGCTTTCGGCTCCTTAGGAAGAATCGCTATCTGCTCCTCAGTCGCTTTCGTTTTCTGCTCTTCTAGAAGATTTCGCCCCGATGGACTTTTTCCTCCCAAGAGAGAGCAGAAAGCGAAAAGGTAGCTAGCTCGCTAGCGAAAAATTGTTCTTCAAGAAGAATCGCTTTCTGCCCTTCCGCAATACAAAATGCTGGCTGGGTGGCTTGATTGCCCAAAATCTAAATTTTAGATATTTTGCAATGCTGGTCAAGCGGTTGATGTGTGTAAGGGCTTAGTTGATCAATCTTTCGTCAGTTCGTTTGTTTTCGTCATGCACTAAACATGACTGCAGGAAAAAAAATATGCGCGATACAATCTTTCGTTTAACTCATCGCACGATGAGTAAAAAGACGATCCATAAAAAATAATGCAGAATGAAAATTTGACGGTATGATTGATGTGTGTAAGGGCTAGCATCAATCCACACGTACACATGTTGGACATCAAATGATTGACCGTGTAAGGTCCGCATTATGCTCCACAAAGAGCTAAAGGATTTAAGAAGAAGATCAATCTTAATTTATGAGAGATATGATGCCGACCGTGGAACAACTTTTTTCTTATTGATCACGTGATTTTTTTTATAGTACTTTTTTTTAAATTAAAATCAAATAAAATTTTGTATAAAGTTTAAATACCAATAAACAGTGTGGTACAATTTATTTTTATTAATTTCTATTGTTATCCCCTACTAAAAGTTATTTCTTTTATCATTTTTGACGTTGTTAGACGTGTGTAAGACCTTAAGTGTCATAGCAATTAATGGAACCTACTTTTAAAAATGTCTCTACTTACAAATGTTTTAATTTTGTTGTATGCTAAACTAACTGCATTCGCCACTTGCTTTTATTGAACAACAGATTGTTGTATTTGTTAATCAATTATTAATTTATTGTTACGAAATTAATGATATACATTATTTGCATATGGCAATAAGGAATATTGATTAACAAATAAAATTGAATTGAATTGAATTGAATAAAGTGCGTTCACAACTTAATATTGAAGTTAAATTCTAAATACAAAAAGAATTGCTGTCAATGTATCTAAACTGTCAATAAAAATGGAATACTCGATTGATTCATGGCAGAATTATCCAGGTAGTGTTGACAACTGCTTATTTTTTCTTCAAAAGGAAAACATAACCTGTCAAAAACAGCTGTTAGTGAAAGAAAGCGAAAAAGAAAGCAAGCGTCGAAAACTAAAATCATAAAAATCAAATAAGAATTTTTGTGCGTTTAAATAAACAAATAAAAATTTAAAATCTTGAAAGTTGTAAAAAAATCGTGTGTGATTTGTGCGAAAAGCTTTTCAGTTCGTGATGTTAAATTCTATTCAGTACTTCAAAAGGAAGCTCTTTGCCAGAGGTGGATTGATGCCTGCGGCTCTTTGATTGATTGAAACCGCTCTTTTTGTGTAAATTTTTTGACAGCTTTTATTTTCCATAAAAACTGTCAACACTACCTGGGTAATTCTGCTATGAATTGGTTTTTTAATTTTGCTCACCAAAATTTTTTCCTAAGCTTACTAGACTTTCCAGAATTATAAACTCTTACAGAATGAAGTACTTTTTACGTCTGGACAAACAACGTTTACTAAATCCTTTCAATTTGTCCATTCCGCACAATAGCCAACCTGAAAAATATTCCAAATACATGCACACACAAACAAAGATCACGCATAAAATTCATGCAAAAAACCATCTATTATGTATATGTGTATATAATGTCAAAAAGCATGTAAATGAACTTTTAACGTTAAGCGCTGAACTCATGTCACTAAACATCTAGTTTGCCAGTTGCAGACGTAGGCACAAAAATCCATACATATACTTGTGTGTACGAGTGTGTACGTAGCAATGTATCTACACAACTACACGTAGGTATATGTATCAAAAATCAATAAACGACATAGCGAAAAACTTAAGGTGGGTACAAATTTAAAAAAGAAATGTGCAGAAAATGTAGCATAAAAATTTCCTACTTTCCTTTTACTAATTAAATACACACATACACACACAGCCACATACAAACTGCAACAGACAAATATATCCACACGCTTGTGCAGGAACAGGAAAACTGAAAAAGGCGCAATTGACACCGCCACGGACACCAACACTAACACCAGCACCAAACACGCATGCTATGCATTTTTCGCTCATTAACGTAAGGAATTGCGTTGACTGCAATTTAACATCTGTGTGAGTGTACGTGTGTGTGTGTGTGTGTGTGTATGTGAAACTGAAGACAATGTATGCCTAGTGCAGGAGCAGAGAAAACAAATTTTGATGAGAGTGAGCAACCCTTCTGAGTGAGCAACCCTACCTTGGACACGAGTCCACACTAGTCACTCGCAACAGAGATGAGTTAATCAATATTAACATCGTCGCTGATGTAATAAAAATTGTCCAAAAGTTCTCCCTAGCTACAGCTTCAAAATACGCAAAATAATAAGTTGAAGTTTTTTATTGCACTGTGGGCTAATTTAGGTGATAACAACATTTCGTACAAGGGCAAATCATTTTTTAATATCCACCTTTCACAAAAAAAAAAAATAATGCAAAAATGTTCAAATATACAAAATGTGAAAAAAACTAATACTATCGTTCGTTTAAAAACGAATAAAATAAGACCCCAATTTAGGAATTTAAATAACCAACCAAATTGTGCCCCATCCAGCTCTTTTATTCGACACCTCATTCACCATTCTACACCCCGCCAATCCTGACATCTCAGAAATCCTTACTGAAATAAATATATACAGCTGCGATCGAAATAATAGCAATACTCTTATATTCGGACATGCTTGGATAAATAATACTATTCTACAATTTCGGATCTGGTTAACCCATTAACACTGGTTCCAAACCTGTAATCAGATTCCTCCTATATTGTAAAGTTTTCAAAGTACAGGGTGTTTTACGTTTTTAGCACGTGTCTATTATTATTGATATAGAATCTAAACTACTCACCATAAAATAAAAAAATAATATTTTTTATTTTAGAAAAAAATATCAACTTTTCATTAGCGGAGCAAAAATTATGAGATTATCCAACGGAATATCAACAAATTTTGTATCTTTTGTTTTAGCGGAGCTGTAATCATGAGTAGTTAAGATTCTAGATCAATAATACTAGGCACGTGCTAAAAACGTAAAACACCCTGTATCTTAAAAGCTTTACAACATAGGAGGAAACTGAGTGCAGGTTTGGAACCAATGTTGAAAGTACATATAGGAGTGGTAATGGAAAGGAGTGGATCCGAATTGTAGACTAGTATTATTTATCCAAACATGTCTGAATATAAGAGAACTGCTATTATTTCATTCGCAACTGTAGATAAGGAAATGGTGTAAAACAAAGATATCTGTATATAACTTTGGAATGGTTTGAAATATTCGAAAACATTTTTCAAAGAAATTATTTTTTAATCTGTAGAACTTTGTAAAAAGTATAAAAACATTTTGAAAAAATTAATTTTCATCAAAAATATTATCTTGATTTTTAATGATAGAAACTGTTTATTGAATTATGTGTCAAAATAAAGCACTTTTTGCACATAAATGATATGTCATATGGAAGAGTGGGGAAAATGGAAATTTTCGAAATAAACAAATTTATAACAAAACAACTTTTGGCCTATTTTTTGAGCAAAAAATGTAAATTTTAGAGGTTTTTTTGAAAAACATATAAACCATTGAATTAGTGATGTAACGGTAAATTTTTCTCATTTCTTCAAAGACATTTAATTAAATTTTCAGACAACAAAAATGTGATTAAAATCGATTAGAAAATGGCTGAGATATTTGCTTACAAAGTCAAAACATAAAATTTCAATCGTTTTTTTCTCATTCTGTGACGATGACATCGCCTTAAAAAAACCGTTTTACTGATAAAATCTATAGTTGTTAAGATATCACAAAAATGTCGATGTCATAAAAACGGGTTATTTCTGACTTCCACTATCCTTAAAAAATGATTTAGAAAAATCTTACCGTTATTTTTAAGAATCTACGACTTTTCGTACAAAAATACGTTGTACTGAGAAAATCTATAGTTTTCGAGATATCGCAACAATTGTGATGTCATAATAACAGGAAGTTTTTTGAATTCCACTATCTTTACAAAATGTATTCGAAAAAGCTTTTGCTTTCAGTTATTTATATCAATCAACGACTTTTCATACAAAAATACGTGGTACTGAGAAAATCTATAGTTTTCGAGATATCGTAATAATTGTGATGTCATTAAGAAGGGGTTTTTTAAAATTTACTACATGTAAACAATTTCACCATCACAGTATATAATCATATACAAAAATGCTTATTGTACGGCATCCGTAAGTGATAGCGAAAAATGTTCTGTTTGCTTTTTCTACATCTCAGAAATGTCTTAAATTACCTTCTACACAATGCTCTTCCATCTCTTATAGCTTAGGAGTTATTACGGAAATTCCCTTTAAACGCTCATATCTCAGGTCAAAGGTCATCAATCGAAAAACCAACCAAATTGTGCAGGCTTCCCCATCCAGTTCTTTGATACAATACCTCATTCATATCTTATTCACCTCATTCGTAATAACTCCCAAACCATACATCCTACAAGAACGATTTATGCACCAAAAGTTTTCTAATACATTTATACCAGTGATGTTCCTCGACGCGTCGTCTTTAATTGTCGACATTTTGGTGTCGACAATGCAGAATGTGTCGACAATGTAGACAATGTCGAGAATTGTGTAAACAATGTCAACAAAATGCAACACTGCGAAAATGCATGTTCCATTTAGATATTGCTGATTCTTAAAACCTTTTGAAAAGTCGTTTAATTAACACAAAGTAACAAATTTTACAATTTAACAAACAAAAGCCATGCCCAGAAGGCGTAAAAATAAGAAATACTTCGAACTTGGACTCAATTTAATTAAATATTACAATAAAAATGCAGCCTCTTACATTAATTATCTACACGTCGTTAAAAGCAATTGTCTACACGACATTGTCGACACCGTCGACAATAGTATTGTCGACATCATGTTCTCTACACCGCACATCACTGATTTATACACAAGACTGCATTTTTAGAAAAAAAATATTTTTTTCAAGAATCTTAATTTTCTACGTCATTTTTGGTGATTTTCTAGTTTTTTCGGGTTTTTAGCCATAACTCCTAAACAATACATCATAAATGGACGACTTATACACCAAAATGTTTGTTAAGCTTCTGTCTACAAGACTGCATCTTTGGAAGAATTTTAAAAAAGATTTCATGCTAATTTCATATGTCCTTTTTTGTGAATTTTTATTTTTTTGCCATAAATTCGCCCTAAAGTCCAAACTACATATCAGATAAGGACGATTTATGCATTAAAATAGACACCATGTCTTCGTCCTTAAGGCCCAGTTATAATAGACGTAATGTAAAGTAACGTAATGTTGTCAACTGTCATCGTGACGGGACGTAATGTAAGAAAACGTTGTAGCAATTATAATAGGCAGTAGCCAGGCAGTTGTTTGTCGTAAATAATTGCACGTTCCTGTACAAATACAATTAAATCTTCGTCATCCATAGCTGTGGATACATAAAACTATCACATTAATAACGAAAACTCAACAAATAGCGTAGTTCAACAATATAAAATAGCGCAATAATCGAATCTAACCTCAATGTTTAGTTGTTCTTTGAACAGACGTAATGTAAAGTCACGTAGAAATCGAAATCCAACGGATCTTTACGTCCCGTTACATTACGTTACTTCTATTATAATCACTTGTATAAGAAAAGTATTGATTGAAACAGAAAGTGACAGAACACACTGCTGCAGTGACATTTCACTACATTACGTTACGTCTATTATAACTGGGCCTTTAAGGTGGGCAACTTTTTTGTCGAAATGCATTTTGCTCTATCTCTTGTAGTTTAGGAGTTGTAGAACACTTTTTGGAGTGGTAGTTGGCTAAAAACATCTGGATTTTTCGTCATAACTCCCAAACCATACATCCTACAAGGACGATTTATGCACCAAATTGTTTTTAATGCATATAAACACAAGACTGCATTTTTAGACCCACTTATGCTTGATTTTAAAAGAAAATTAAGCTTATCAATCAATTCCTTACCTACAAAAATATAAAAATGCAAAATTTCACCCCATTTGACATATGTTCTAACGAGATTTGACGGTTTTTTCCAAAGTAAATTTACTTGTTATTTTATTTAAATTTTATTTTTGTTTTTTATATGAAAGTTTTTGAACACTTTAAAATTAATTTTAGCTGAGAAAATGGCATTTATTTTGGGAAACCCGTGTATCTTCAATGATGAGAAACGGATGACGATTTCACGGAACCACCGTACACTTGAAACGCCACCAGCAACGGTGACATGATAGACAATGTCGGAATTTGACAGATACCTTGCCAAATTCAGGATACTGAGAGGCATGTTAAGCTCGTCACGAAGGCGTCAGTGGCTGCTGCTTCTGCAGAATGAAGAAAAGGAAAAATTTTTTCTATGTTGGAGGGCCATTCAAAAAGTCCGAAATTCGAAACAAAAAGAAATTTTTAGTCCTTTACAGGATCTAGAAAAAATTAATTGTTCTTATTTTGTAAACAGTAACAGTTCCAATATATATTTTACTTTTGCATTAAACAAAAGTAAACCTAAAAGTGTTCAAGTAATTTCTTATAAAAAACAAAAGTATAAAAAAATAAAATGACAAGTAGATTCAATTTGAAAAAAACCGTCAAATCTTGTGACAGCATTGGTCAAATGGGATGAAAATTTGCCGTTCTATGTTTTTATATGTAAGGAATCGATGCATAAGCTTGATTTGCTTTTCAAATCAACAACAAGTGGGTCTCCAGTACAAAAGTTGCTCACAAATGCACAAAAATGCACTTCGGGGACGCCAAAATTGGTTTAGACCAAAGAAAAGTATACCAATCGAAAATATTTTTTATATACTATTAAATTTTGGTACCGGAATCGGGGGTCAGATTTTTCCTTTACAACTCGATACACTCTAATATATATTCGACTAAACAATCGATTTTTGTTACATTTATTACTTATTTCCCATTGTAAAATTGTTAACATTCTTCTAAAAATGCTTCATCTGTCCAATATCAAACAATTTATCCAAAACTTCGCCACTATACTCCACTGTGCGATATATGACATTTTTCTTAAATTCAGCTTGTCACGCATTTTCTCACGTACTCCCCCAGATAACATTAAAAATTTTTTATATTTCTTCAACAAGTCCTGTACATGTACATTCGTCGGAAGCACAAACATACAAAGACATCCGCTTCTCCTGACAACTGTTTTCACGAACTTCATTTCTCAAATGCATGCAATAATGATTAGAATGAGACAGAACTTACTTGAGTTTCTCAAGAATAAAAGTGAAAAAGAAAATAGCAAAAGGAGCGTGGTTTAAAGCTAAGAAAAAGCTTTTACACGCAAAGAGAGTTTAGTTTTTTTTCGCCAGCTCTTGCAAAGTGCGAGATTTAAAGTAGAACCTAGTGTGAGTTGAATGACTTAAAATTAAAAAAAAACAAAAAAAAACAAAACAATTTAATCAACAAGTTGTGCGTCCTTTTAGCTAAGTTAACTATAAACATAGAAATGGCTAGAAAATAAGTATGAAGCTTACTCAATTTAACTCGCAGAGTAGAAGAGAGAGAATGCGTAGTATTCTTAATGCACAAAATAGAGCTTTATACTTGTTATTTTTACCCTACTCAGATGCTGTAAAGAATTTTATATCGAGCTTATGACATATATTATTCTTTTTTTTTTTTTAAGGAAAATATGTTAAAAAACTATCATTTTGGATATTTAAATAAATTTATATTCATATCGAGTAAATAATTTGATTCAACATAAATTTTAAATTCTAATTCTAGAATCTAAAACGGATGTGTGTAGCCAAACTTCAACTATAAGAGCTGAGTTGAATTCATTTCAAAACCAATACAACAACTACGCAAACACAAGCTTAACTGAGTCAGCCGTTATCAACCGTCGACAGATGGAGTGCTCTGCGCCTTTGTCCTCCACAACATCCGCTTCCGGTATACAAACGGTAATTTTAAAAATGTTTTACTCTTTATTCTTTTTTTTCCTCCCTTTTAATGCTGGAAAGTCCTTTTCGCTTAAAACTCAATTAAAACAAAACTAATCAATTTAGTTTTCATCAACATTGCCTCTCATTTCGTTTTGATTTAATTATTCATTTAAGTTTCTAATTGGGTTTAATTGAAATCTCTCTCAACCAAATGCAAATTTGTACAGGTTCTGAAGGGTTGTCTATGGTTTGGTTACACAAACTTTGACCACAAATTTAATTAGGCACTTTAAAATGGATTCGTCTGCTTTTATTTTTTATTCTAACTACTAAAACCTTCAGGCTGGCTCAGAGTAGAATGCACGGAACTGCTAACAAAGATGTTGTGGGCTTAGGAATGCCAAACAGTTATTTGCAAAGGCAACTCTTTTAAGAGTTCTATTGCAATAAGAAATCTAAATCAAATTATGTGAAGTTCTTGTGACAAAATTTAGTAGGATATTTTCAAATTTTCAGGTATATTAAGAAAAATGTTTTTGAAACAAGTTTTACCTTCTCGAAAGAACCCAATGTTCCATCGCTAGTCAGACTCTACCATTTTCGAGTCTAACGCCTTTCCTCCTGCCACACTTTCTCCGTGCTCATGATGACCGCACTATCTAGGCTACGTTATCACAGACATAATGATAACTTTTCTCGCGACGATTTCGCGCACAAGGAATTAAAAAAAAAACAAAAACACATTAACAACAACAACAAAAATAACACAAATATTGAACGCCAATTATACGCATGTGCCTGACTCAAAATTAGGACAATAGCATGCATGAAGTAGGAACGTGGAAGAAAATCTACAACGGCCACAATACGTTAAAGGAAGATGTTCACCCCCAACAGCGGCAAGCTTCCGCTTTGCTAAATAAACTTCAGGTTATAAATCGACCGGCCGCTTGTAGGGAGTGTTGACTGAAGCAAAATGCTTTTGAACGCAAAAGCTCGCTTTGTGAAGAGCACACAAATGAATCTCGAAGAGAGTTAGAAGAGCACGCATTAGTAGCGGGCTTACCCGAAATAAGCTTACTTCACACTAGGTTTGCTAGTGGCTAAGCCCATTTTTTCCAAAAACTCAAATTTAAATAATTTATGCTCACCTGATTTACAGGGTGTCAGCATAGAGCATAACTTTGCACATAAGTATTGATTTTTGTGCCTGCAACGGCGCATCAATTGAGCGAAATGCACAACCCGATGTGCTGCTGTTGGTAGTGATTTTTACGTTATTGCAGAGATAGCGTCTGTATGTTGGTGGTTGGTTGCATCGGTGCTGTCACACATGCAATTCGGAAATTCGATTTTGGCTGTTTTTTTTTGTGATTCTTCACAACTTGCCAGTACCGTTGAAAGCTTTTATTTGTATTTTTGGCAGCAGTTACGTGCTTGATGCTTGTATACGTTGCAATCGATGGCTGATGGCTCAATTGTATGTCAAAGAGGATGGTGTGATTTTTGAGTGGCGCTCAGATGATGGTGAGTTTTTAATTAGGTACTTGAAAATTTGAAAGATTGCCTTAATAAAGCTTTGTGCACTTTTGGAGAATTTATTCCAAAATAAACTGAGTGGAAACTGTCACAGAGAGAATTTTGACATGCTCTCTCACACTCATTGAAATTTTGGGTACTAATCTGTTGCATGATTAAAACATCACAATTGATAAACCCTCCTTCATTACTCAATCGAGCGCTCTATTGAGCTGTTTAGCCTAAAGGACGAAGAGAAAAAAACAATTGACAAAATTCTGCACACTTCTGCAGGAAAAACAAGATTTTTTGGAGCTATAAAAAAATAAGATATAATTTTACAAAAGGCATACCGTCGCTTGAGAAAATAAATGTCGTATGTGAAAATTTTCTCATTTGTGATTATTGAGAAAAAGGGGCTATAATTCAAAATCTAGCGGAGCAATATTCTTCAGAATTTCAGGCCTACTGACTCACCGCTACTAGACTCACCGCTATTTATTTAGAATTTAAAGCCCCTTTTTCTCAATAATCTCAAAAGTGAAAATTTTCACATACGACATTTATTTTCTCAAGCGACGATATATCTAAGGGGTCGTCCATAAACTACGTTACTGATTTTCCGGTTTTTTTTACCCCCCTCCCCCTGCGTTACTTTTCGTAGTGCTTTTCAAAACCCCTCCCCCCCCCCATAAAGTAACGTGACATATGAAATTAATTCATTCGAATGATTATATATTTTGACTAGCTCTGACAATTTTCACTAGTATTAGTGACTAGTATGACTAGATATATTAAAGGAACAATTGGAAAAAATCAATAATTAATATCATCTGTAAAAGCTATTCCATCTGCGATCCCAGATTCGATGCTCTCAATCACTGGGATAGAAGAAGCTGGTAGCTTTGTTGAGAATTCTTCACAATAGAATTTTTCATCGGATTCTATGTCAACTCATTCAGGTGAATCCTCATTTCTAACGCAAAGAAATTCACCTGGTCTTTGACAGAGTACCCTTAAAGGCTGCACCCGAGCTGCACCAAGTTCTGTGTTTTTGTGTAAATGCTTTCTGAAAATTGATTTATTTAAATAGTATGTTTTATTCCGATTTATTGTAAACGATATAATACAAACTTATGGCAATTCATAGAAGTTTTAAAAACGAAATACAAGCCGCAGGTAGGACACGACCTTGAACCGATTTCTTCTTTCTGCGAAGGACAGTATATTTCATACGGTATCTCCTTTGATCAAGAGCATTCAGGCCTTAACGTCAAAGCCTGTCGCAAAAGCAAAGACCCAACTTTTTCAGACGTGTGCTGAGATGGTGAAGGAATACCAAAAGGTTCCTGTGTCGAGGGAAAAGGTGGTGGAAGAAATTGTTGAAACAAAAGTTAACCATCAATTTAGACGATCAAACATAAACATGTAAGGTTAAAAATTTTTGAAATGATTGTGTTATTAATTAGAGCTTTTTCGTCGATTTTTTTAATTTTTGGTAACGTTACAATATCTAAACACCTCCCCCCCTACCGTTACTTATCGTAGTGCATTTCAAAACCCCTCCCCCCCTAAATTGGTAACGTAGTTTATGAACGACCTCTAATACTCGTATAATCCTTGTAATATTGATGAAAGCGGGAAGGTAACCGTTCCAAGCGTCAAAGAATATAAGAACCGATTCTTATGAAATTGTGCTGAGAATTCTTTAAATCGAATGTTTTTTGTAAGATATATATGTTTCTAAGTACATATCGTCGCCGCGCCTACAAAAACGGTTATGTGATTTGTGTCAATTTTTTTTAATTGCATATTTTATCAACACTACCTATCGCCCCTATTTGTTTTCATTTGCCGTTTTTCAGATCTATTTTGGTTTAGAAGTGATCAAAACAGCTATGTGCTCGCAGTACTAGAAATGCTCTGAAAAAAAAAAATCACGGGGCCGAATTGTACAAGATTGATAGCCACTTGTCTCGTCGTGCCTTTCGTAATTTTGCTCGATCACGGATGCTGTAATTCGGCCCCAGTTTTTTGCTCTCCTGAAAAGTTGCTGAAAAACACATAACCAATTTGGTAGGAGCAGCGACGATATGCACCATATACATGTATGTAGGTGCCTCGACTTGTATGAGGCGAAAAAAAGTTAAATTTGTATCACTCTAAAAATTTACCTTTTCATAACGATTACCAAGATATTTTGGACGTAACAAAAGCTGTCAGTGAAAAAATCATGTTTTCTGGCTGGTGTAATAGTTGTTAAAAAACTGTCAGAAAGGAGAGGCCGGGAAAAGCTCTACCCATCTGCATCAAAAAATTTTAATTTTTGCAATCGGATTATCGGTGATTTTTTTGCTATTTGTATTTTCAGTGTACATTTTTTGACACCTCACGCGTAATTTGTAACATGTGGCAAAGCCAAAAATGCTCAGTAAGGTTTGTCAGTTCACCATGAGTACATTAACAATCGAACAGTACTTGCAAATCATTTAATTTTATTATCAAAATTCATGCTCTGTGAGAAATGCTTTTCGCAAATCGCGTCCATTTTATGATAATCAACCCACCGGACAGGCTCTTCAAGCTATTGTGACCAAATTGGGCACCAGTTTCACTTTATTGTACCGAGTGCGTACCGAGGAGAATATTGCTGCTGTATCGGCCAGTGTCAATGAAGACCGCGATATGTCAACTCGTCGCCGTTGTCAACAATTGGGGTTGTGTTATTCGACCACCTGGAAGATTTTACGTAGGGACCTCGGTATGAGACCATACAAAATAAAGCTGGTGCAAGAACTGAAGCCGGGTGATCTACCATAACGTCGTTTGTTTGGTGAATGGGCCTTAGAAAAGTTGGATGAAGATCCACTTTTTATCGAAAAATTGTCTTCAGCGACGAAGCTCATTTTAGGCTCAATGGGTATACAACAAACAGAATTAAATCGAAAATAAATGAAGAATAGAAAATCCACTTTGGAATTTTTAATTAGGCGACAATCTATTTAGTTAATAATTTTTAATTAGATTTTTATAGACAATTATGTATGCAAAAATTTTACCCGGTTTGGAATTGACGCCAGGAAAAATTAATTTTCAATCCTGTAGGACGGGTGTCGTAAAATCTTAATTTTTCGATGGTTATAAAATAATTTTAATAGTTTTAATTAGTTGACAGTACATTATTTCTACAATAAAAAGTGTGTTTAATAAATAGAAGAATGATTTAAATTGTTTTTCTTTTTCTCTATTATAAAATTTCATTAAAAATTTAACTTACTTATTTTCCAATGTATTTGCATTTACAACTTTTAACTAAAGTAGCAAAATTAAGTTACTTAAATTTGTTTGATGGGTTTTAAAATTAAAAAAAACACCTTGAAAATATGACTATTTTATAATTTTAAAATAACCACTAGTTTCCTCGTTGGCTTCTGGATAGAAAAAGATCGAATTTATGAACAGGAAATTACTCTTTTGGTAATAAAATAAATCTTTAAAAGCGTGTTTAAGAAAATTTGGAGATACATAATAGCATTTATTAAACTTCCGGTACAGTGGTTCGTATAAAAATACAAATATTTGGCCAAGAGATGACATAAAAAATATTAGAGAAATTGAGCTCCAACTCCCCTACAGCCATTAGTAAATACTACGAATGCAATGGAAGAAATTACGATGTTATTGTTATGAGAAATTGAGGAATGATATCCCTATTAGTCGAAGATCATTCTTCGGAGCAACAGATGGTGAGGGGCATGTAAGCCAATAACGCATATGAATTTTGACGATAAGCGAATTTATGTTTTAAAGTAATTAAACACAAGAAAAAACCAAAGTTAAATTAATTTAAAAAAATAAATGTTTTTCTGTCATAAACGTTTTTCTGTCATAAAGATGATCCAATTTGGAAATTTTTTTAATTTTTCGTAAACTTCAATTTTGCAGCATTTAAATTTGAGAAAATTGAAGCGATCTAGGCTAGGGAAAAGCTTCTAATCCAAAAGTGAAAAATTTTTAGGAGATTCTGAATAAAGTAGGCTAATTTTAAATCATGCACTAATTTTTAAAAAAATCTGAAGGCAAATTCTTTTTAAGAAAGCGCTTTTATATTAGAATATTTTATGGCCAAAAGTTTTTTATGACTAAAATTTAAATAGGAAACTCGATTTGAAACAAATTCACGTTTTTGAACAGACGTTCACCCATTTTGAGAATTTCCTGGATTTTTTCGCGTCACGTGCTTATATTACATCCAGTGTGACCAGAGTGGAATATTATATACCACTTTGGCATATTTTAGCTTCGGGAAGCATATTTTTTTTTATAAAAATATGCAGCATAAAAAGTGGAATATTTTTGAAAATTCACAAAAATTGCAATAAAAAAATGTATATTTGATTACTAAATGGGTTTTTTTTTGGCTATCGACATTTTTTTTTGTTTATCTCTGAACCACCTTTAAAACGCAATATAAGGAATTCATTTTGTGGTTAACTTCTTCGTTGTCAATTTTATTGCAATTCATGTAATAATTTCACGCAGCTTAATAAGTGAAGTAAATTTGCTTATATGTTTGTTTGGTTAGATTTTTTTATGGATTATGTTACACCAGTAAGTAATTTGCTTAAGAAAACATTAGGGGTATTCACGATGTGTTGTATTTTCCCTTGTATTGTGTATTTTTGATAAATTTGATATTTGTAGTAAATTTTTTACTATAACAAAAACAAAATTCAGTTTTCAAAATACAATCCTGTGGAAAATATATAAGTTGTGTATTAGATCAGCTGATTGTACAAGCATTTCTACTCAGCATGGAGCAAGCTCAAGGCTACGCTGTGAGTTTATTTAATAAAAATGAATATAATTGATTTTAAAAATACAATATGTACTTTACTGAAGGTTCGATCACAATAAGTTGTAAGTATTGTAAATTTTGCAAAAATTTATCACAAATACACCACATCGTGAATACCACTATTATTGCTAACAATAGCTATTTCTTTTAACTATTTTAAAGTGTGGATTCAAAACAATAAATCAGAAAAAAAAGTTATTGATCAAAGTTCGGATTCTGAAGATTTATCAAAATTTGTGCTTTTCTCGCTTAGCTTACCATTTAGCAATGCTGAGGTTGAGAAAATTTTTAGTTATATGAATCTTTCTTATTTAAACGAAAATTCGAAATAGAATGCAAGAAAAACTCTTAAATAATTTGTTGAATGTAAAAACATGGCTGCATGCTCAAAAAAAATTGTAGTAATGCCTATCAAATACCAGATAGCTTATTAAAAAAATTTAGAAATACGAATTTCTATGATAATAATACAAGCAACAATTTAAGAATTGACCTCGAAGATGTGCCTGAATTTTAGTTTTGTATATTGTATATCGTTACTTAAAATTCAAAAAACCATAACAATGTTTATAATTTTTTATAGGAGAAGAAAATAAATTTAAGTGCAATAGTAATCAAATAAATAAATGTTTTTAAACTTGCTTCTGTGTTTTAATATGCATATTTAGACTTATATCTTTGAAATTGAAAGTGGAATATTTTTGTGGAATATAAAAATTTAAAGTGGAATATTTAGCATATTTTTTTTTAACAAATAGCATATTTTTTCAAAAATCTTCTGGTCACACTGATTACATCCAAGATTCAGAATCAAGCCTTGCAGGGAGGTTCTGAAAAATGTTTAGAAAATGAATGAAGCCCAAAACCCATCTATACATGTACCTCTTTATATATTTATTCATACGTTTTGAATTTTTAAAAAAATTGATTTTTTAATAATTCATATAATGATATGTTTCCAAACTCGATTTTCGTAACTTGCATGCTGCGAGAACTGATGCATGTTGAAAAAAGAAATAAGTCATTTGATGTCCATGCGGGGAACATTTAAAAAATAACGATTTTTACTTCCTAAATCTAAACCTGATAAATTTCAGGCCGCTCGCAATGGTTTACGAGTTATAGGCCTCAAAAACTGGAAAAATTGTCTAAAATTTTTAAAAAAAAAAAAAGAATATTTGAAAATTTTTGTGTTCTTATTTGAAAAGCTAAATAGTAATTAATGCGATTTTATTTAGGGATAAAAAAGCACATTATTTAATTTACTAAATTACTAAGAATATTTATTGAGAAAAAAATATTTTAAATAACATGAAAAAAAATTAAATTTGCAAATGTTTCGGGCATGATACGAGAAAAATTTTTACCCCATCTTTGAAATAAATATAATTTTCTTATGTGTGCAAGCGTGTGTCAACCGGCGTATCATGATAACAAAATTAGTACCAAAAATCTCAGAAAATATAATTATATAGGTTACATTTTCTCTATGTGCATTCTAAACTCCTTTATGCCTTGGCTCCCCCCTAGAACAAATTCTGCGGACGCCCTTGAATAGTGTTTTTTTATAAAACTTTTAAGCATAACAAAGCTCTGTAACATGCCTAATAGACCTCTCCATCGGGTTTTGCAATCCAAGATAAGTTTCAAAGTAAAATTAAATCAGCTGTTCCTGATCAGCAAACACTCAAACTACTTGCTGAGGTGCATATTCAGACTTTTGTTAAGGATTGAACAAAAACACCTTTTTTCACTTCAGAAAGCTGATAATAGGGTTTATTTTATAACCAACTTTCCATTTCAAACATTTTGCAAAAAAGTTGTAAAACCCCGGGATTTACATTAACTGGGACTACCATCCATCCCATGGACCTATTGAGAGGCGAGTTTGGTGAGCAATTAATCTGAGGTTTTGGAGTAGTCCATTGGACGCCAAGATAATACGATTTGACCCCACTAATCTATTTTTTGTTGGGCTACATGAAGTCTCTCATTTAACATTTACATGAACATTTACATGAAATAATCTTTAAAAATTAAATGGCAAGCATTAATGTATCGCTCCAAATATATATTTTATTCATCATTGCAAATTTTCTGTTTTTTTTTTAATTTTCAAAAGACAAATGCTTAAAAAATCACCCTTGCTTCAAAAATTTGTTTAAAAACATTTAAAAATAATTATTAAATTGATGAAATTTGGTAAATTTTATGCTCAAATGTGATATTTTTTTAAAAATTTTGGTAAAAAAAATATTTAAGGTTATGGCAACCCTAATTACAGTTACTCTCAACAATGCCAAAATTGTTATACTGTATTATAGTGAGGCTTAATTGTTCCAATACCTTAATAACAACCAATGATAACAATATACCTTAATAACAACCAATGCAATATATGTATAAACAGCATTTCGAAATTTCACTTTGCAGAATTCTTCCCCAATAAACATTGACCGCTGCACAACACCTTTTATACAAGCTCCCTCATCTTATGCTTCCCCGCAACATCAGCAGCAACAACAAAAACAGCAAACATGCTCAACAAATGCTTACCAAAACAGTTATAACAACAACAACAGTTGGTCACCTTTTCCCAGTTCACCCAACAATTGGCTACATCGATCAAGTCCCACTTATGACAATTCTAACAGGGATCAAGAATCGCCGCTGCAGGTACCAGTGCCACCGCACAACTCACCAGTCGACTTTGAACCATCAGCAGGACTCCCTCCCTTACCGCTTGGAGCAGCAACAGCAGCAAATAGCAGAAGCCGCACCAAGGACAGTGATCTCAAACCAGTGAAAAAATCGCGAAGAAAAGCCGTTGAAATCAAAGTTGAGCCAGAGGAAAAACTTGAGAATAATCGAGTGAGTAGATTTTAATACAAAAAAAAAGCTACTGTTACAATTTTTTTTAAAATAGTTTCTAACTCCACAGCATATAACGCCTTTACCTGGATTTCAGCAGGCTTTTGGGTCAACCGAAATTGGACGATTTTCTGAAACATTTTCGGTAACGCCAGACTGTGCTTTGGAGCAATATGCGAATTGCGATGAAAACCTGCAGCAGCTTGACTTTAGTATAGCATCGGGGCAAAATGGAGAGCAATATGGGTCAACAGCACAAGTCTGGAATGGCGCCAATGAGTCTTACGCAGACTATTCCGACAGAGGCTGCATGCAGTACAACATGCGTTATCCAGGTAATTCGCATAACTTCGGATTGGGTTATGGAACTGCTGCCACACAATATGGTCTAAGAGAGTCAATGAAGCTGTCTAGAAGTAATGGCAACTTCAATGAAATACGCTGCAACGGTTATTAAAGTGTACACTGTAAATATAGAAGAATTGAATTATGTTATCAAAAATCAAGATGAAACTTCATTGAAAGTGGAGTATAAATCAAAATAGTTCAGTAGTAAATTTTTTAGTTATTTAAAGCCAAATTAACATTTTTCGAGTGATTGATGACAAAATTGAGTGCCTTTCGGACAAAAATTATATAAATTATATTATTTGCAAGAGTATTCAGAACAAAATTATTGCTAAAAAAAAAAACAATCTACAGAAAGTTTAAGCTAGAAAGAACGCTAATAGCTTATACGAGTATTGGTCAAAAGTTGAGCAACGCAGAAGCAGAAAAAAACGGAATGAATTGCATAGTAGTTTACATAATAAATTCAAATCGTATATCTGTGCAGTGAGATACCGAATTCCATCATAAAGCTTAGTATGCTGTAGGAACGAAAAGTTTTGGGCATATAACTCTACACGCGAAATTTTGGTGTAGAGTCAAAATTTGTGTGTGGAGAAAATGCACTTGCTGTTCTGGTTGACAGATTCATATTTTTATTGCTGCAATTTTATATCCCATAAAAGGCGTCTTGCATTACATAAATAAACTATATAAATGCAACAATAAATTTATTAAATAACAAATTCAACACTTAAACATACTTACTGCTTATTTTTTATTGTTGAATGGCAAATTTCCGTGCCAATTAAATGTACGGGCATATAATCGACAGCGAAATTTTGATATTTCAACTCTCCACTCACAAATGGAAAGTTGGCAACATAGCAATAATTTTCGCTTCTACAGCGTACTAGCTGGCGAAAAAAAATTTCGCTGCCTGTTCGTTGTCAAAAATTTCAATGTATTTCTTATGTAAATTTTTTTTTCTTTCCTACAGCATACAAAGCTTAAACTTTAAATTCAAAGAATTTTTTATTTTAAAAAAACTTTCTCAAAGCAAAAGAATAATCAATTAAGAGCAAGATATACTATTATATAAACTCTTGGACAGTGTTAACCAGGACTTACAATTATATTACAAAATAGCAAAAATTAGTGTACAGCATTTCCCCTCAAAAAAAAAGATACCAGGAATAAAAAAAAAACCCAAAATAATTGCATAAAGCTATCAGTGTAACTGTTAAAAGTTTTTCAAAAAAAATCTCAATGTTTAATACATATTAACACACACAGCCATACACTAAAACCTACACACACACACACACACACACATGCTATAAGAAAACCAAAATTCATAGTTGTGCCAGTTTATTTAATTAAAAATTCAATTATATCCATAAAAAAAAAATTAGTAAAATTTTATGTCAAAAAATTTCAAGCTTTTTGTAAAGAAAGCGCTTAGCAAATAAGTAGCAAAAACGATTGAATGTTAAGATGTCTGTCTATACATCAAAGTATGTGTCAAGATTGTTAGAATGTCATTAGTTTTAGAATTTTATTGGATAAGTATTCTAAATGGTAGTATAATTATTAAGAACATAATATTTGTCATATTCCCTGATTTATATACTATATTCTAAGTTGCACTTGAAAATATTTCTTCATTCAAAAAAACACAAATATTCTAAAAAAAACATAAGTGCTATTCTCATGTACATATATATTGAGTTCCTTAATTTTCGTTAAATTTTGTTTTTTGTTTTAATTTAATTCTGTTTCACAAAATACCAAACAGACATATCTCCATATAAAAATTTATTAATGTCATTTTGATTTTTGATAATTCATTTTTGATCATTCATTTTGTATATGATTTTTAATTACGAACTATTTAGATCAAGTAAGTTTCGAAAAAGGCAACAACAACTCTGTGCATAGTCAATCATACAGCAGACTAGACAGACTGTTTCGAAAGGCGCTACCCTTTCCATCTTCAGTAGTCTTGAGTGATTAGGCTTCCACTAACCCACTGTTTAAATTATATACGATTTGATAATGGTTCGAATAAACTCTTCGAAATATGACGTTAAGGCAAAGGTTCTGATTTTAGGTCAAGCCTAAAACTCTAACAGGGATTTTGTCTATTCTAATTTGATGGTATGATTTCAAAGTTTTGAGTATGCATTTTAACAATAATTTTGACTACAAGTATTTGATGAAAAGATAATAGTGACTGCCCTCTTAAATAAGTTGCTAAGCGACCACTTTATAATTTACTTCAGTGTTTGCAAAATCTCAGAAGTGATGATATTTATTAAAGGAACGACACATTTCGCTTTTCTCACTTGTGCAGATAAAAAAATCATGAGCGCACTTTTGTTAAATGATCACAGTTATCAAAACTTTTTATTTCTCTTCTTCTTCTTAAATAAACTAGTCCAGTGGTAAATGTACAATTAGGGGACTCAGAGATAGTCTTGTTACAATGTTAGATTGCTGAAGTGTTGATTATTTCAAAAACACAACAACAAAATGCACGTCTTGTCATATTTCAACAACTCAATACTCTAACAATACCTCGACCCTATTGTTATGAGTGTTGGTACGGTGTTAAATATTTTTGTTGTCAGTTAACAATCTAGTTTTGACAGAAGTGTATGTATAGCAAAATAATTTAATGCGTGTGTTCACATGTACATCAAAATTTTAACAATCTACAACGTAACAAGACTATCTCTGAATACCCTTAATTATTTCTTATATACAATGTAGCAGCAAGTCCTTCTCTTAGAAGATAAACAAGGAGAATAATTAGTAATTTACTTCAGAATGAGGTTAACTTTTCCACGGCTTATCTAATAAAATTCAACAAGATATAGGAGTTAATCTCGTCGAGGGCTTTCGAAATCTTGTTTTAATCTCTATATATGAACGTAGTATAACACTACCTTGTCTAGTTATACCATGGATATAACCTTATTTTATTAGAATAATTTGACAACAATTTTACAGAGCTCTCCCGAGGTGAACCCCAATAGGGGTCAAATTTATTGCCGGGTCCTTTTATTATTGAACCCCCAACATTTATTTACCCAAAACGCATACTCCTTCCAGGTGTCCCCCTACAAAAACGAATAATGACGAAAATAGTTCATGCCCAGCAAAATTTCTTATATAAATGTGACCAGTAGCGTAACTATATTTAGAGCGCCCGCCCGCAGGTCTCTAAAAGCGCCCTGCTTTATACTTTTTTGCTATTTGTTTTTTCAGTGTACATTCGAGAATATTGCTGCTGTATCGCGATATGGCATAGAGGTGGGTAATAGCACAATTTTTTGTGTGTTGACTCACCAGCACATGTGCACCCTTGTGTGTCAGAACACTGTGCTAGCACAATTGTGCCACAATCGAACAAAGCACTAATAAAAGTGTCGATAACAAATAGAGTGCTAACACCCTTTTCTATTGGTTTGTTTACAATAATCACAAATTGCATATTGTCAATTATTGCAAGTAAACCAAAGTAAAAGCAAAATCAACTGTACTAAGCAAAAACTTACAAAATGTAAGTAGTACAGTGCACTGTAGCGATAACCAATGAGTGTCAGTGAAGAAGCTTAGCACAACACTCTGCTATTCATCCCAACACAGCATACAAAAATAACTTTAAGTGCAAAAACTCGTCAAAGCTCTGCTCTTTGCGTGCTATTGTGCCACTATGTGAGTCAACGTAGTGTGCTAGCACACATGGCACACTGCAGGGAGTCAGCACAGTGCCATAGCGCAGCACTGAGTTATCCACCTCTAATATGGCAATTCGTCGCCATTGTCAACAATTGTGTTATTGTGTCTTGTGTTATTCGACCATTTGGAAGATTTCACGTATAGACCTCGGTATGAAACCATACAAAATACAGCTGATCCAAGAACTGAAGCCGGGTGACCAACCACAACGTATTTTGTTTGGTGAATGGTCCTTAGAAAAGTTGGATGAAGATAAACATTTTATTTAAAAATTTTCTTCAGCGACGAAGCTCATTTTTGGCTCAATGGGTACGTCAACAAACAGAGTTGCGGAATTCCGTCTGAAGAGCAGCCATGAGCAGTTAAAGAGTTGCCAATGCTCCCTGAAAAATGCTCTGCTTGGTGAGATTTGTAGGTCGGTGGCATCATTGGACCGTACTTTTTGAAAAATATTGAATATCGCAAAGGTACCGTGCGATGATTACCGATTTTTTTTTTGCCCAAAATGGAAGAATATGACTTGCCTTAAATGAAGTTACAACAAGATGGTGACACATGCCACACGGCACGCGATACCACGGACCTATTAAGAGGCGAGTTTCGTGAGCAATTAATCTCACGGCTTTAAGCAGTCCATTGGCCAACAAGATCATTTAATTTCACCCCACTAGACTTTTTGTGGGGCTACGTAGAGTCTCTCGTGTACAGGGAGAAGCCAGCCACAATTGCAGACCTGGAAGACAACGTTAAAGCTGTCATTGGTGAGATACCGGCCGAAATTCTGGAAAAAGTATGCCAAAATTGGAGCTTACGGATGGAAAACCTCAGGCGTAGTCGCGGTAAGCATTTACATGAAATATTTTTTAAAAAGTAATTGGCAGGCATTAATGAATCGCTCCAAATAAATATTTTATTCACCTTTGCAAGTTTTTTTTCACTTTTCAAAAACCAAACGCTTAAAAAAAACACCCTTTACAACATCTGTAGCTGGCTTGCTGAAAATATGAAAACACGGTAATAAATCATTGAATAAATTTTAATACAAGCAAAGTATTACAGAGATTTTTAATACAAAAAGTTTTAAAATTCATACTTCACAATTGATTACAAAATTTTTAAATTTATTTTGTTATATATTTTAATACAGTTCAAATATTACAACAATATTTTATATCCTTGGTATCAATGCGATACTATGGTGAATATTGTATTTAATTTCTAAGACATGCTGTATTATGTTTTAATAAAATTTTGTATTCAATTTCAATGACTTGGTATTAATTTGATACTATGGCTAGTATAATAATTAATTTTTAATACAGAATCACTATTAAAAATTAACACGAATTAAGCATTAAATTTTAAGACATGTTTTTATTAAAATCAATTTTAATATTTGGCCAGTATTTAATTTTAATACAATTTTGGTGTGGTCATATATGTATTAAAAGTATTAAAATTTATTCCAAGATTTCTTACCGTATTAGTGACGTGTAAGTCGGCTCCGACCATAATTGAATTTTATTCAACGAACAAAAATTATTTTAGTTTATCATGATTTTTTTTTTTTTTGGAAACAAACGTCGTTCTCCACTTAATTTATAATTTTCATCAAAGGACTTGAGGGCGCCCCTGGCATAGTTGCGCCCGCCCGCAACGCGGGCTCTGCGGGCCCGCTTTTTACGCCACTGAATGTGACGTACATTCTTAGGGACACTGCTTTTAGAATAATTTTTAAAGATTCAATTTTGCTTCTTTTTAGCCTTATCGAGAAGAAATTTCAAGAGACATTCTCATAAACTACTTCTGGAAGGAATTCAAATAGCATTTAAATTCAATTAAAGTAAGAAAACAATTATAAATAACAATAATTTATGTATATTTTAGATATTTTCCGTGGTATTTTTGAAACCCCCAAACAAAACGCAACCATATCCTACTTCCAGTGAAAATCGGGAAAAGAGATATTTCACGTAAGGTTTAAAACCAACCTACCTAACGAGAAAAATCATTCCATTCTATGGAATGCCTTCTTTCTCCTGCATAAAAGGACCTATTAGAGCCCTTTCATTGAAGGACTCAAAGAAATCTTCCATTAAAAAAATTCTGAAAGGACTTCTAGAGAAGACTAAGGAAAGCATTCCTAACAATGTGTATGTTAAAAGAATGCCTTCTGGGTATGAAAGTGGAAGGGATGGAATTCAAGACTTTCCCTTCCACTTTACCTTTTCTTTTAGAAGCACTTTTTTTGCTGGGTATCACTTCTTAATCGACACTGAGAGGGCCACAATACATCCACCTCAGATCTACCACCTTTCAGGGAGACTCAATAAAAAATAAAAAAAACTTAAGAAAAATAATTCATATCTCTTTTAAATAACCTCTAGATAGGTCAACTGCACGAACGGATCATATTATTTTTTCACCTAAATTTTTTACTTTTCATCTAAATACATCCACCCCTGTCACCTATCTATCGGCCTTTGTAGTCTAGTGGAGAGTGCGCTATACTATCAACCCAGAGGTCCCTGGTTCGAAACCGGGCTCAGGCATGGTTGTTTACACTTTCTTTGTCTCTTAAAAATATAAAATTTATTTAAAAATTCACAACTAAATTGTGGAACATGTGGAATTAAAGGACAGGAACAACTAAATAAACTAAATAAATAAATAACCTGGCCATTTCAGCCCTTGGAAGGACTTTGATCTGTTTGATCACAAATTATCGAGAACTGGACCTACGTGTTTTATGTGCCGACTCCGAACGGCTTATGTTCTCAAGAAGATTTTCATGACAGTTTTTTTACTCTCTGAGATTTGTCATTGTCTGCAGAGTGGTGACGACCGAACAGAAAAATTAATTCAATTGAAAAACTTTCTGTCTGAGCTGGAATTGAAACCGGGCTACCGCGATTCTTTAGCTTAGAGCCACGCACTCTACCCACTAGGCTACGGCCGCCACAGGAACAACTAGGGGCTGGAAATGCTTGCCGAGGTTAAGGCATAACACTAGCCTCGGTAAAAAGCAATTAAAATTGTCTTTTAAGGTTGTTTCGCCTAATCAATAATTCACGTATGATTCCAATCAATTCCTCTTAATAAATCTATCCCTTTCCTTTCAGGTCAAAGACCAAACCTTGTTTGTATAAGGCGCGTGCCTTTGATCTTTAGAAAAACCCATTTTTAGCTGAAGGCTAATTCCCAAAATTTTTTTTAATTTAAAGCGAACACGCTAAAAAGATTTAATATATTTTTTCTACTCCATATGATGTTTTGGTTAAAAATCGGGCAAGTGCACTGAATCGTGAATACCCCTATAGTTTCTTGTGTAACATGATTTGACAGAAAATCTCTTAAGTTTTCATAAATGAACCATTTATACTTCGATAATATTTCTTTGTCTTAATTAAGTGCCTTAATTTTTTTATTCCCAATATTAAATGACATGTTATTCTTAACCTTAATTTGTAAAAATATTTAAGCTATTAAGAACGATATATATGAATTTATAATTGCAATTTAATTGAATGTACTTAATATATAAATGATAAAAAGTGATGGAAAAATTCATGAAATTGTCAATTGTCTCAAAATTATTTCTCACATTTCTCCATAAATATTTATTTTAAAAATATTTTTTTTTATTTTTAATTTTTAATTTAATTATAATTATAATTATCCTATGCCATGGACCCTGGATTACTTACGTATGAAAACAGCCGTAAATTAAACTCACAATTATACTCGTAAGGATACAAGTGCATAAATCTAAAAAATGTTTAAATTCGAAAGTAGTTGAACCTTTTTTTAGTAGTTATAGTTTTTTTATTAATTTTATTTACTAATTCTATGCTCAGAATAATTTTAAAATTAGTGCTATTGGGTGTAAACCACCCACGTTAGTGAGGGAGGGTTAAGTTTTTCTTGTAAATAATTGTATACATTCAGGTTTCATAAATGGGCCCAATAACAACTACTACAACAACACTTTTCGAGTTATAAATTAATTATTTAAGACTACGAATTATGTAGATTTATAACTAAGTTCAAATTATTTTTATTCTAAGTTAATTAAGTAATGAGTACGCATAAAATATATATATATATATATACACAAAAAAAAAAATAAAAAGAATCAATAAAATTTGTCAAACATCTGTAAATGGCCATGCGACGACATGTTTCTTCTCACTTCTCCATTTTGAAATTTTGTACAAACTACAATGAATTTAGTTGAACATATTTAACAGTTGGAAATGATTTATTTCTAATGCTTTCGTTGCATTAATTCCTGTATGGGATTTCCATCTTGAGCCTTCTCTGCTTGCATTTCCTTCAAGCTAGTGAAAAATTGTCGACAGAAGGCCTTCATATTCCGATTCAAATATAACGGAAATGTTACTGTAAAGAAAGACAACAGATGTTGTAGAAATGAGATCGCAAATAAGACCACAAAAAGTCCCTACTGGTAAACTCTATTATTAAATCGCCAAACTCCTTAGGTACGTTTGACTTCGGCTTCAATGCAGATACACCTGTATTCACATTGCACTTTGGTAAACCTTCGCCCGGTATCATTTTAGTAAAGCCTGGACAAACCACATCATTGATGCATATCTTGAGCTTGCGCTTGTCTAACGTTTCGATTACAAAACGAAATCCGACGAGCGCCATCAACAAGTCAATACGTTTGTGATAGATGAGATCGTGATGATGATGTCGGCGGAAAGAAGTGTGGGGTTTGTCGAGTGTGATGAAAATGATGTCACCAGGTATCTTAGTGGGACAGCGATCACCCTCCTCCTTGAAGCAGAAGCGTGTACCTGGTGTCGTGCCTGGTGCAATGTGAAGCGTAAGCGTCTTTTTTCTGTGAAAATAGTTGTTGTCGAATTTCAATTAATAAGTGTGACTTTAATTGCTTGTTTTTGTGCCAACTTGCCGCTTCTCCGTCATTGTCTTTTCGGCGTTGCAGAATTCTTGTCGCCATACGTGCATTAGTTTCACTGATCCAAAGCGTACCTCTTCTAGCTCCAAGTAGATGTTCTTCTCTACCGGCGGATCCTTGATGCGCACGCCTATGCCATGTTCAAGCGTTGTGTATAACACCGGAGGATTTGTGATGGTGTCAATAAGATTCGCATAAGGCGAATAGGAGCCAAAGACCTCATGGTACACCTTCAAGTTGTCGCCATGATACTGATACGGCGGAAAATAACCGTTGGGCAGAAAGATGCCCTGGAACAGGCCTGCCTCTCCAAAGCGATCGTAGATGGCTCGATGTAATTCGTCACCTAAAATACCATATTGTGTCATATTTTTTTTCGCAGTGATGGTTCGCACTTAGCACTCACCCAGTACATCGTAAGCCATGTTGATGTAATCCCATTGACGTTTGCGTGACAACGGCGCCATGTGTGTGAATTCAGTCTCATTCGATAGTTGAACGAAATCGCGATCATGCTTTGGATCTCGAAATGGACACAAACGGATCGCCAGCTTACGATAGGCGAGCGTTATCTCATTCTTGGTAGCACTGCGTGGCACGTTCAACACGTTGTAGTAATCAAGTTCGGTACGATTCATTGTGGCAAAATAAGAGCTGAAGGAATTAAAGCAGAGAATTCAAGAAAAGGAATTAAAAGTTGTGTCGATACAGAAACTTGCAAATAAATCAAATTGTTTGAAAGTACGTTACATATTAAACTTCCGTTTTGTAGAGAAATTGATGTTTCGAATTATGAAAGTTTCTAACTGAACAAGTGCTGCCACTTGCTCAAAAAAGCATGTGCGTTAGAGCCCTCAACAGAATTGGAACTCAATAAAAAATTTACCGTTTGTCAATACACGTACCGGCAGTTTTTTCTTTTAATAGGTTAAAAAGAATAATTAGTTCATTTCAAGTGCGAATAAAGCTAGTTTAAAGTTTGTAAACACGGCATACAAAGGAGCTGAACAGTTTGAATTTGTTTTTCTTGATTTTGCATATGTTGAGTATTTATTAACTTCGCCCAAAAAATCTTTAAGCCCGTTCATGCTGGGGGAAAAAGCAGCTTTTTTGTAAAACGCAACTAAACGCTACATAAAAGCAGCTTTTTTCCCATACAAATAACACTAGAAACTTAATACAACTTAATGCAACTTTTATTCTGCTTTTTTACGGGTCACCCTGTGTTTCGTCAATACTTCTGAAATTCCAGGGACCGTACCGGTTATGGTTTTTATCAAAAAAGTCAGATGTTAACAGTTATCATTTAACTTTTATTTTAAAAATACTAGTTATTTTATGCCTTTTATTTTTTCGGGCAAAAATAACTGTTACTTTTGACTTTTATTATTTAGGTCAAAAATAACAGTTATTATGTGGTTTTTATTTTTTCGGTCAAAAATATCAGGCAATTAGAATGAGCTATAAAACTTTTTAATTTCTAGAGTTTTTATTCGGCCTTTGAAAAAATACAAAATGCCTGATATTTTAGACCGAAAAAATAAAAGGCACAAAATAACTGTTATTTTTGACCTAAAAAATAAAAGTCAAAAGTAACAGTTATTTTTGCCCGAAAAAAATAAAAGGCAAAAAATAACAGTTAATTTTAATTTTTATAGTAACAGCCAAAAATTTAAAAGGCATTTAATAATCGCGAAGCTGCTGCCATTACGACAATAATGGTATATTTAAAAAAGTTCTCCAGCCACTTTTTCGTTATGCCTTTTTTATCTGAAAATTGTAAAATAACAGTTATTTTCGGTCCCTGTGAAATTCAAAGTTAATTTTTTGTCACATGTCAATAACAAATATAATCAACAAAGTCCATAAGTGAATCAAAAAGATTCGTAATTTGTGATGGCGTTCTAAATCTTTGGATTGGGCCAAATAATTTCCTCTTCAGTGAGGATTCTTCTTGAGCTAGGGAAGCCTAGTTTTCGCAGTAACTTAAATAACAAAAAAAAAAAAAGTCAATAAGTAAAGGATTGTAAGTATTTCTATATGTTTAGTTATAATATAGCAATTATAGTCATTTACATCTGTTTTATTCCAGAAAATAGCAAAGGAAAAGCGATTAGCCTGGACTGCTAAATCACACTAATGTCCAAAAAGAAGCTAATGCTAATAAAAGTCAGCATGAACGCAGTTCGAAAAAGCATGTTCGAATATGTAAAAAGCAGCTTTTTTTATGAGCATGAACATGATATTTCACTTTAAAAAAGAAGCAAGAATCTTGTTCATAAACGTCCATCAATGAAGTTTGTGAATACAAAGATGAAAATGTTATCAATCTACAAAAATAAATTATTTGATGTTTTATAAAAAATATCCATATATTCTGTTTGATTCAACAACAAATGTCGTTTGAATTACATTATTTAACAAAAGAAAATATTAGAATATTATTAATTTATGTTGAAGTCAGTTGAAAGTTGTATAAAGGCAAACATATTCTCAAAAAAGTTTCAAAATGTTTTTGAATTTTTTGTAAGTTTTTTTTCCTATTAGCGTACCGTTATTATCTACATTAAAAAACAATTAAATTGGTTGAAAATTTCGGGCAGAAGAGGAATATAGGTGCTTTTTGCCACATTGTTTTTTTATATACAGATTTATATTGACGTTAAGTACGTCATTAAAAAATTTTAAACAAATTGTCAAACGGGAAAACAAAGTCAGTTTTATGGCAGAATTATCCAGGTAATGTTGACTTATTCTCTGCTTATTCTATCTTCAAAAGGAAAACATAGCCTGTCAAAAACAGTTGTAAGTGAAAGAAAGCGGAGAAGAAACCAAGCGTCGAAAACTAAAATCATAAAAATCAAATAAGAATTTTTGTGCATTTAAATAAGCAAATAAAAATTTAAAATCATGAAAGTTCTAAAAAATCGTGTGTGATTTGTGCGAAAAGCTTTTCAGTTCGTGATGTTAAATTCTATTCAGTGTCACAAAAGGAAGCTCGTCACCAGAGGTGGATTGATGCCTGCGGCTTTTGGTTATGTTTTAACTTATTGACAATTGCGCTCTCTGTCTGTGTAAATTTTTTGACAGCTTATGTTGTCCATAAAAACTGTCAACACTACCTGGGGAAATCTGCTAAGGTTAGTTTAATAATGGGCATTTCCATGGTCGCACACGTAATGTTCGTATTCCTTTTATGTTACTAAAAATTAAGCTAGCTAAGAAACATATTAACTTTTTGTCCTGTTTTGATTTTTTGGATAGCACTCTAGTAGCACTATATTTAGTGTAAAATGTTAAAACGATTGAACGTATTGTCCAATGATATAAGCAAACAAAAAAGTAGGCGTTACGAACAAAAAATAAAAGTTGTTTTTGTCAGCATCTATATAAATAAAAAAAATCTCTTTCAAATGCTTCTAGAATCTAAACGGTGCGTCCTACAGAGAAATGAAGCTCAGTTTGGTAGCAAAATCTTTTTTTGTCGATAAGTGGAAAATAAGGCAATAACTCTATAAAATAAGCTTCATTCATTCCAAAATAAAGCATTAAGCTTTGGATAGAATTTTTTATATATATTTGACGGGTACATTTTTTAAGCACTAAAAAATCAAAACCCAATTTTCAAACGGCTACATCTCCGAAACTGTAGGATAAAGATCAAAACTAAGGATACAGTCATGTGGCTAGTTAAATGGTGAACATTTTGGTATATAAATCGTCCTTGTGTGATGTATGGTTTGAAAGAATCTAAACGGTGCGTCCTATAGACAAATGGAGCTTAATTTTCTATAAAATTTTTTTTCGATAATTGGAAAATGAGGATAGATATCGATAAAATAAGATTCATTCATTATCAAAATAATGAACTTGTCAATAGTCAACTAGCATTTTTAATATGTGTTTATTTTACGTTTTATTTTATTAGATGGATTTATTAAAAAAAGATTAGCTTTTCACGAAAATTATTTACGTTAAGAGATATTAGATATTCAAATAAATTTCAATTGGACAAACGTTATCCAACTATCTTTCCCCAATTAGTTTTATAAATTAAAATATTTATAAAGTGATAGCTTTTGCTGAACCACTTTTACCCTATTTTTATGTGTTTTCGACTCCTGGCACTCATAGAGGCTAATAATTTAATATTAAAAATTTTAATTATATAATATTTTACTTATAAAAAATTTTATAATGTTTATAATTCCATAAAGGGTTCTCCTATTTTTATTAATTACTTTAGCTATTATAATGTGTAAATAGGTTTGTTTAGTTTTAAGGCCACTTTTTATTGTATTTCTAATATAGAGATGTAATTTCTCGCAGAAAAGATTTAAGTGCCAGGAGCAAGCACGTTTTCTTTTCTCACTTAAAGATACATTTTCATTTTCACCTTACTACTTAAGCTTGTTTACTATGAAATGTATATTAGAATAATACAAAAACAGTTCTAAATTTTATTTACCAATTTGCAACATATGTTATCTTCTCTATGTTACTTGAATGAAAAAGCCTCAATAAAATTACTTAAGTAATTAATTAATTTAATACTTCTATGCGTTTATTTTATTTTTTTTTTATTTCAAAACAATATTTAAAGCTCAAAAAACAAAATTTGTTAATGAAATTGTCACTATATGAAAAGCAGTTCACAATTTTTATCAAAATTTATAATTTTTGAGCTTAAAATATTGCTTTGAAATAAAAAAAAATACAACAAACACATAGAAATAATAAAATTACTGGTTGTCAAGTTTTTACAATATTGTCAAGTTGCCAGAGTAGGGCTTTAATTTGTTATGTAAACAAAACCAAGTAAACGTTATAAAATTTGCTTACAAAAATATATCCATATTGGTGATACATGTGAAAAATTTTATCAGAAAGTTCCTGGAAAATGTCTTATTACTAACCATATTATTTCACTTAAAGTTTCATGAGCTTTTTTTAAAAAAAATTTTTATATAAGGTAAGTAATCGTCTAATAGCAAAATTTAGTGCCAGAGAATATGTCAGTTATCAATGTTTTTACATTCATATGGCAGCACAGTTTAAAAATTGCTTTTTATAAACCAACTTATAGTTTGCTCTTTTGCACTCACTATATTGCATAAGCTGGTAAACTGTCAAATGTTCAATGTTTACCAAAAATTTTACAGACTGATTAGCCGTGGCGTCAAATAAAGTGAAATTTTTCTCAAATAAATAATTATTTTCTGTGGGGCAAAAAAATAAAAATCATAAATAGAAATACTTGCATTGCTCAGTTAACAATGTGAACAAATATTTGCGATAAGATTTCCAAAGAAATATAGAAGCAAGCACCGAATTTTGTTACCAAGAAAATCTCGATATTATTGCAACCACAATCTAGTGCAGCACAATCACTGCATTAATTCAATTAGAGAGGAACGCCCAGTTGGAAATTTTTGAAGCGATTTGTACGTGATTTTTTTGAAGAAAGCAAATTAGCAAGATGCATCTCAGTGCTGATATTTCCAGCGCATTGCAGCAAATCGAAGCGGTCAAGAAGGGCATCGACGAGTCCGATGACCCAAAACTGCAGATGAATACTGCAGAGAGTTTGAAAACTATACTCGATATTCTGCAGGATCCTGTATTTCGCACAATTGTACATGTGCAAGACTCTCTGTCGGAGCTGAATTCACAGCTGGTGCAGCATCCTTCCATGTTGCCCAATGACTTTGATATTGATGTAGCTGGCAATTTGGTGTTAAGTGTACATGGTGATGTCGTTTACGATTTTGATGAACGCATGTCATCATCACAAATATCACCACGTTCTCCTGGCAGTCCCATTAGTGGCAATGCAACAGCTGCTGGAGCGTTTCCGGTTGCAGCAGCAAGTAGCGCTGAGCACAGTTTTACTGAGGACTCGCATAGCGCCTCGTATTTGAAAAAGACGCGAACGTCTACAGTCGATGTGGAAGAAGTGGCTCGTCCACAGTCGCAAAACTCGAAACCATCGTCGGCAGACTTGCTGGCTTCGGATTATGCCCAAATTCAGGCAATAGAATTGGTCAACGATGGCACAGGTCTTGGTTTTGGTATAATTGGAGCTCGCTCTTCGGGTGTCATCGTAAAGACAATACTCGCTGGTGGTGTTGCAGATCGTGATGGACGCCTACGTAGTGGTGATCATATTCTGCAGATAGGTGAGGTAAATCTTCATGACATGGTGTCGGAACAGGTGGCCTCAGTGCTGCGCCAGTCTGGCACACATGTGCGTCTGGTTGTAGCACGTCCCATCGACTACGTTTTGCCCAAATATGAGCTGGAGCCTGGATGCGCCATTGTGCCGTCTCGTGTTCTGGTCGATCCTGCTGAGCTGGAGCGGTATTTAATATCAACTGGCTACCCGGAGATATTTGGTGAGAGTTCAACAGCTTCCACACCGCAGACAACAACCGAAGATGATCGTTTTGTGTATCGTGGTACGGATGCGTCTCTCATTGACATGTCGAAACGACCACCCATGGCCACGCCTTTCGACTTGGACGATCTGTTGGAATTGCCGGAAACTGAAAAGCTTCAGGTTGAGCTTACTAAGGATGCCAATGGACTCGGCATCACCATAGCTGGTTACGTGTGTGAGAAGGAGGAGTTGTCTGGCATCTTCGTAAAGAGTGTCTCACCGGGCTCGGCTGCAGACATGAGTGGACGCATACGTGTCAATGATCGCATCATAGAAGTAGATGGTCAGAGTTTGCAGGGTTTTTCCAATCATCAGGCCGTCGAGTTGCTCAAGAAATCCGGACAAGTTGTAAACTTGCGGTTAGAACGCTACTTGCGTGGTCCTAAATACGAGCAGTTGCAGCAGGCTATAGCGGCTAATGATAAAGTACCATCTAGTCTACCGACAACGCCGATGCGTGCTGCTCAACTAACCGCCGCTACTACAGCGCCACCCGTTACTCCCCAGCGTTCTTCGTCCATTGCGACATTGCCAAAAGTTACATCGTCCTCCATGACTCTGGATACCATATCGCATGATGTAACCATTGACAGCACTCCGTTGCTGCCAACACTGCCACCACCTTCGCTGGTCTCGGAACGCGTGAATGACGACGTCATCATTACAACAACCACCACAACTTTAAGCTCATTTGGATCGGGAAAAAAGTTGATTTCGGTGCGTGATTCCATTGACGGCAGTCCCAAAATCATTCCTACTGAGCTGCCATTATCGGCAATGGCAAAACTTCACGACAACGAATTAATAGACATTCAGGTCAGTGTTGCTCTCAACAAAAACACGCTTGAAATTTATTATTTCTCTATTTCAGGAGCCGCTTCATGCCACGAACTCCTGCTTAATAAACCGTCACAAGTACTATATTGAACCGGAGCTAACCAGCGAGGTAGAACAGGAGATTATTCGTAAATGGAAGAAAGTTGTTGGACCCGATGTTGAGGTCATCGTGGCGCAAATAAAGAAGTTTGCTGTCGGTGGCTTGGGTATCTCTTTGGAGGGCACTGTAGATGTTGAAGGCGGTCGTGAGGTACGGCCACACCATTACATACGCTCCATCCTTTCCGATGGTCCTGTTGGCGTAAATGATGTGCTACGTTCTGGTGACGAACTCCTAGAGGTTAATGGTGAACGTCTGCTGGGCATGAATCACTTGGAAGTTGTGGCTATACTTAAAGATTTGCCACAAGATGTGCGTATGGTGTGTGGACGTGGCAAGGCTCAGGCACTTATGTCTTTCTCCGATGACACGCTCAAAAAGCTGAGCAGCAATTTTGAAAACTTGCTACCAACGTCAGATCGTCTCGTTAAAGCCAAGTCGGATGGAAGTTTAGCCACAGCCAGTTCTGGCAACGACGAATCATTTAATAAACTTAAGTCACGTTCTTTGGAGCCACTCACAGGTCTAGCAATGTGGTCATCGGATCCACAGATAATCGAATTGGTCAAGGGCGATAGAGGCTTGGGCTTCTCCATTCTTGACTATCAGGATCCACTCGATCCCAATGACACGCTGATTGTTATACGTTCGTTGGTGCCGGGAGGTGTTGCACAGATTGATGGGCGCTTAATACCTGGTGATCGTTTGCTATTTGTCAATTCTATTAATCTGGAAAATGCTTCGCTCGATCAGGCGGTGCAGGCTTTGAAGGGTGCACCCAAAGGTGTGGTGCGTATAGGTGTAGCCAAGCCACTGCCAATGACAGACAATTCCATTAAGTCCAGTACGAGTGCATTGCTAATGTCTGAGTTGGGTGAAGATGCATCACTAGGATGCGGTGCTGGTATTGCCGCAGACAGTATTTCTTCTCAGCTGGGAGTACTGGCTAATGAGCCGGATTTAATACCAGATTGGCGCAACTAGAAGGCAGTATTTCGAGCATATATCTAGACACGCAAGATAGCGGTCTAATAAAGCTTTGGTGAAATATATCATAAGACAAATTCTCATTTAGAAAGAAAGAAAATTGCTTATTTTTTCAAATGATTATTGTTCAGTATCGCAATACGCATTAAATATTCTATACCTACTTTTATCACCGTCCAGTATGAGACATTTTTATGTTTATTTTTAAAATGCAATATTCAAGTTTATTTTCTGTACGTATGCATTCCAATATTTTGTTTTTATCTTATTTAATATTTTTATTAACTCTACTTTTTCTGTATTTATACTTTATTTTAATTCTATTTGCAATAAACTTGTACTTAATAAAATTATATTTAAATCGTTTTTTTTCATAATTCACCTGATGAGCACAAGCATAAAATATCGTTAGTCTTTGTAAGCTGCGAGAATTTAGGAAGTTGTACAACGAAATAATCTCTTGAGTTCCAAAATATTCGTTTTTCGTTAATAAACATGCATTTATTGAATACGATTAAGCTGCCGCTCGATTTTCATGTGCGTTCTCCGCGACAGAATGCGGTCCCGCACGTACGACACCAAATAACTAAACATGCCCACGACAAAGCATATCACTTCAAATTTTATAAAATTGCGTTGGTCAATCAGCGCCACCCGATCACAACTCTTTGTTACCGTCTCACCACTTTTACAGCGCAGCACCTCTTTGAAGTGGGTGTGTATGCAGACGCCGAGACTCTTGCTGATAATGTCAAACTCCGTGCAAGGATGACATTCTTGCAGCACCGTATATGGTTCATGCTGCCAACAGGTAGAGTTGTTTTCTATGATGAACTGTTGACTGCGACTGCGACGACCCGTGTCAGCACCAGCAATGCGAGATTCTATGATGAGCACAATGATTGTCACCGCCACTAGCAGGCCAAGTCCAAGGAACATGTGCTGTTTCTGACAGGATTCCAGCATTATTATTTTTTCGAAAATTAACTTAAAATACTAAAAAATATACGCAAGATATTAAATTTTTTGCTATCAAGAGAAATTCTAAACAAATAAAGCTGGCTGTCAACAACAGCTGTTTGCTTGCTGTTTCAAGTTTGGCAGCACTGTCTGCTAATTTATGTACACTTCAAGGTTGCACAAGTCTGTAAGTACTTTTTTAAACTTTTCTAGGCAAAATATATCACAATATATGTAAAATTGATATGGCCCCGTTTTGATAACCTACGCTGCGAGACGAATGCTATTTTAATTATTTGCTCTATCTTTCTCGTTAAAAACTTTCACTGTAAGTTATTATTCTCATTTTAAAATAAAACAATTATAATAAAGTGTGTTTGAATAACAAGGGAATATGTAACAAAGCCATGTAAGTACAACAAAAAATTGTTTAAATGCAATTAACATAACATTAAGCCACGAAAACTATTGGGCAATTCACAGTTCATGCTAATTAGAGTTTAATGTGCTAATTCTGAGATGCGCTATGTTGCCAGTTAATTTTTAGTTTTTCATATAAGCACAAGTTAAACAAGTTAAAGGTATGCTTTTGTTTGCTATTGTGTTATTTCGTGAACAGCTGTTTTACGCGAATCTTTTCACTTTGTTGTGATCACAGTTATCAAAAATTAGTACATAAAAATATTAGTATATTAAAACTTTATGGCCCATAATTATATGGGCAATTCACAGTTCATTGTAATATTTTAATATATTAATATTTTAATGCACTAATTTTTTACAACTGTGAGCACAACTTAAGTGAAGAGTATTGATTCGCATTTTCAAAACAACGCTGGAATCTTTAATATGCAGCTCAGATGTTTTGGATTCTATTAAAACTTAAATAACTCAAGTTAATATTCAGTTTTATTGAAAACTTCATCAAAATTTTTTTCCAGGCAACTCTTTTTTATTCACGTAAAACAGCTGTTCACGAAATAACACATTAACACCCTACAAAAGCATGCTTTAGGGCATGTACAAGAGCGGCAACATTTAACAAACCGGTTTAAATTGTGTTTCCATGCAAAAAAAAAAAAAAAATTAACAGGCAAAATAGCGCATTTCAGAATTAGCACATTAAACCATAATTAGCATGAACTGTGAATTGCCTAAATGTCAAAATAAAAGTCGACTCTAAATTTATTGTAAGCTCATTGGCGTCGGAAGCGGGGGGGCAAGGTGGGCAGTTGCCCCCCCCACTTTTTTAGCTAGATAAACAATTTAAAAGGAAAAGTTATTCAAAATATCAGTTTTTTTACAACGATAATATTTTTGTATTATATATTTTCCTCTTCTTTCTCTTTTCTTCATGTTTCATGTGAAGAAATTTTGGTGAACTTTTTTTGCACCACCATTTGTACTGCCCCCCCATTTGTACTGCCCCCCCATTTGTACTGCCCCCCCAGATGAAATTCGCTTCCGACGCGATTGTGTAAGCTTTATGACAACATATTACATTAAAAAACTGTAAAAAAGGCTTATACTGAATTTAGAGTCGACTTTTATTTTGACTATGGTTATGGGGCAATTAGTATATTAATTTAGAGTAGACTTTTATTTTGACTAGGATAATGGGCCAATATCTTGTTGATTTAAGTAATGAGTTTGATTAAAAATTAATTGCTCTATAAATATTTGTTAAAAACTCCCTGCAGTCAGCAATATACACAACCTCAATCGTAAATACATTGGTCTATTGTCATAGTCAAAATAAAGTCGATTCTAAATTTAGTATAAACGTTTTTGACAGTTTTTTAATTTAATATGTTGTCAAAAAGCTTGCACAAAATTTAAAGCCGAATTTATTTTGACTATGATAGTGGGCCATTGAAATTAAAAACAAGACTGCAGCTAATATTAAATTTAAAATATATTAATAATAAAGTTTTTTCTAAATGACCTTGTTATTTATTTTGTTGATTTTATATAATTTAAATACAAATGCTAAATGTTTAATACTTTAAATTATACTTGATTTTTAAATACAAATTCTAGTTGTTTGATAGTTTAAAATCGTTTAAGGAGCTTAGGCCTTTTCCACACTTGGTCAACGCAATACCAACGAAACATCAACGCAACAGCGAAAAAGTTGAAAGCAATGCAACTATAAACCGAATGCTTTCAGACTTGCTTCAAAAGTCATGCAACATATATTTATTATTTAATATTTAACACTTGCTCATTCATCCTGCAAACTATTTATTATTTATTATTATTATTTATTTATTTATTTAAGTAATCATAAGTACAATAAGAGCTATGCTCTTTTATAGTACAACATAAATGCATAAATATAATTAATTTACATTAAATTTAATTAAAATTAATATTAAAATTTAAATTAAAATGAAAATGAAAATGAATAATTTTATATTAAAAATTTGAAATTAAAGTTAAAGTTAAAAACTAAAAATGAAGTATACAGGCATGTTCTGCATTCCACTTCCGAGTGGAAGTTAAAATATATCATAACTGAATTCGATATTTGGTGTTCTATATATAATTTTTTTCGTAAATACAATTGATTGCATTAATATATCAAATAAAATACAAAACGAAAAAAGTGATATGTAGAACACCAAATATCGAATTTAATTATGATTTATTTTCACTTCCACTCTGAAGTGGAATGCAGAACATGCCTGATAATAACAACTGTTTAAAACAGAATCAAAAATAATGACCTTAATTTTTAAACAATATTGGCTTTATGTTGTTTTTTTATTTAAAGAATATAAAAAATAAAAAGAATTAAAGTTAAGTTAAGATTGAAAAAAGTTTCTGATACAAATAATAGATAAAGAATAGATAACATAGAGAAGTAAGGAAGTGAAAAGCTATTGAGTAGAGAAAAATGAAAAGATAGATTGCCTGAAAGGACCTCTCCCAGTGACCTCCCTAAGCCATCTTGGCAAAGCATTCCACAACCTAATGGTGTTAATAAAAAACAGGTGGGAAGAGTTTAATGAGTTGTGCCTCGGAACTATCAGAACATGGCTTCTACTTGACATACAAAACTGAAGTTTTTCATGCAGATAGCAAGGAGTTTTCCCATGGATTAGTTTGTGCAGGTAAATACAGTTTCTAGCATTTAGGTAAGCAGTTATGTCGCATCCAAGTATTGCATTTCGGAAACGAGACAAACGGTCGTATTTTCGGAGACCATACACATAGCGCGTGGCGTAATTAAATGCAATTTGAATTTGGTAATATTAGCTGTATGACTAATCTACGTTTAATTTCAGTAGGAGTGACACTAGCAGACATTCTTAAGTTTCGTAGGACATAATAAACTTTTTGGACTATACTATTAACATGATCTACACAAGACAAAGAAGAATTAATGTAGAAACCTAGGTTTACTACTTTCGACACCAGTCAGTTTGCTATTACCAATAAACAGATCAGGGACATCAACGACACAAGTCTTACTTTTACGTATAGGAAGAACATACGATTTGGCAGCGTTTAGTTGAAGGCCATTACTTTTGGCCCACTCATTGATGCTACTGAGATCCTCATTTAACCTACAACACAGATCATCAAGAAGCCCAGTTCCTCGCGAAAGATAAAGCTGGATATCATCTGCATAAGCATGAACAGATGCATTCCGGCAAACAATAAAGATGTCGTTTATAAAAATTGAAAATAACAGAGGACCTAGTATAGAGCCTTGTGGAACACCACTTACTACTAATTTGTATGACGAGGATACCTGACCAACCTTAACTCTTTGCATTCTATTACACAAATAACTAGACATTAGATTAACAGCACTATCACAGAACCCAAAAAGATACCTAAGCTTTTGACACAAATAACTATGATTGACTTTATCAAAGGCCTTGGAAAAATCAAGTAAGCAGAGTAAAGTCATAGAGCCGGCATCATATTCGGGTCTAATATCATCAAGAACCTTTACTACCGCTGAGGAACACCCATGCCCTGCCCTAAAACCAGACTGATAGCGGGATAGCAGTTTTTTCTCAGAAAGATATTGACTAATATGTTGAGCCATTAGTTTTCCACATACCTTTGACAATGGTGACAGTATACTTATAGGTCTATAATCATTCGCACCAGATGGATTTTGCTTTTTAGCTATAGGTGTTAGCTATGGCAATTTTCCACATGTCAGGAAAGGAGGATGTTATAAAGCAATGATTAATAATGTGCGTAAGAGAAGTTATTATGTGAGGTAGTAAAAGTTTAAAGAATTTCATGGGAATGCCATCTTCTGCAATTGCATTTGATTTTATCTGCATAACACAGTTTCCAACATCAATTTCACTAAACGTTTCAAACTTAAAAGACTGTGGTATAGTCAGGTTGTCACTGGAAAGCGTAGAGGTATCATTAGAGGTAGAAAAAATGTCAACAAAAAATTATTTAAAATCTCAGGATCTTCATTGCATTCATTACGATTTTTATTACATAACCCAAGTCTTTTTATGTTGTTCCACAACGTTTTTGAATTTTTTCTTTTTTATTTCTTCTTTTTTAAGATTATAATGAAAAAATAACTAATTAATTAACTTATTCACCTTGATTAATACCGCACTAAAAACAGTTCACAAAACAAACAAACTGATGCAACAAGTCGCCGATGAAAATTACGGAAAGCCGCGTTGCGTTGAACAGGTTGAGAACGTGTCGAGAACTTGTTGCGTGCAAGTTGCTTAATCTGAAGGTACAAATACACAGGCTAGCAACTTGAGTTGGAGTTGCGTTGACCAAGTGTGGAAAAGGCCTTAAGGTCAAAGATAGAACAATTTGTTGTTCTAACGAATCTTTCCAAAGAAACAACAACAACAACAACAACAACAACAACAACAACAACAAAGTTTTTAAATATGAAATGGAAAAATCACTAGCTGAATTTATTGCAATTTCGGCCGTGCTAAAGGCTTTATCAGAAATCTTTGTGAAACCCGTGCAAGCGCGCACTATCGCACTGCACCATAGACCCTGTTCTCACTCGCCTTAAAAAAGGCAGAGTAATGGCGTTATTTTGACACTATGCATCTGTCAGGTGTTCTTACTACCGACTTTTTTAAGCCCGCCTTATTTTGCATTCCGAGAACAGTCCATAAATGTGGTGTTAAATTTCGGAGAATTCATTACTTTGTAAGTCTTAAATTAAACAGCAACGCAAACAGAAAACCCAACCAATGCAAAACAAAATGTATTTGCGCTAAAACATAAGAGAACCACGAGGAAAATGAGGCACAATGAAACTTCAAAGTAACAGACGTCAAAATGAATCGCAAAATTTTTAAAATTTTTGAAAAGCTGCCTCACGTAACTTGTCACCTTCCCACTTCCCACCTTACCTGTAGACGTCAAAATTAATCCGATGCTCCGCCTAACGTAAGGCGCGTGAGAACAGGCTCATAGAGGCGATGATATTTGAAGTGCCAATTTTTCAGTTTTTCTCCCATTTCACATTCTCACATTTGTTGTTGTATTAATGTAATAACATAACCATAATGACTAAAGTAAAGCAAAAATACAATAACAAATGTGAGAATGTGAAATGGGAGAAAAACTGAGAAATTGACACTTCAAATCAGGGATGATTATTCCAATTTTCTTTTTGGTACTTAGCTGATTTTAAAAAGTACTAAAAGTACTGAATTAAGGAATAAAATAAAAATGTGTAAGAAGTTTTAGAAACTTAGAAAGGTTTTCAAGCGTGAAGTTTGTAGTGCCTGGTTACAATGAAAATTAGTGATGAGAAATTTTTTAGTAGCGTACAAGTCATTTACACTAGTACAGCAGTAGTACCGTTGAAAGACAGTTGCATTACATTTAAAACTTTGTATCCAGTTTTATCTAGGACAGTAATGACATCAAGTACATTGAGAACAAAAAAGATAACAATTTCAAAGAATTAATTAGAAATGTACAATATTTTAGCTTGAGCGTATTATTTAAGAAAATGTATTCAAAATATAAAAAAATCAACAAATTAAAGTTTTTTCTAAATGACCTCTATATTAATTATGTTGACTTTATATGATTTAAATACAAATTCTAAATGTTTGATAGTTTAAATTTTTAACTATTTAAACTATCAAACATTTAGAATTTGTATTTAAATCATATAAAGTCAACATAATTAATATAGAGGTCATTTAGAAAAAACTTTAATCAAATGGTAGAGCTCGACCAAACGGAAACAGCTGAAAACAAAATCAGCAAAAAATTCTAAAAACAACTTCAGTAAACATGCTTTGTTAGTGCAGACTTCCAGCAGGCTGTTGGACTACATATAATAACATAAGCATAGAAACTAAAGTAAAACAGAAATACAACAACAAATGTGACATTATGAAATGGAGGAAAAACTGAGAAATTGACGCTTCAAATCTCATCGCCCCGATGGTGCAGTGCGTTAGCGCGCGCTTGCACGGGTATCACAAAGATTTCTGATGACGCTTTTAGCAGAGTAGAAATTGCAATCAGATTAGCTAGTGATTTTTTCCTTTTCATATTGAAAAAATTTGTTGTTGTTGTTGTTTCTTTGGAAAAATTCGTTAGAACAATTAATTGTTCTAACTTTGACCTTAAGCTCAATAAACGATTTTAAACTATCAAACAACTAGAATTTGTATTTAAAATCAAGTATGATTTAAACTATCAAACATTTAGAATTTGTATTTAAATCATATAAAGTCAACATAATTAATATAGAGGTCATTTAGAAAAAACTTTAATCAAATGGTAGAGCTCGACCAAACGGAAACAGCTGAAAACAAAATCAGCAAAAAATTCTAAAAACAACTTCAGTAAACATGCTTTGTTAGTGCAGACTTCCAGCAGGCTGTTGGACTACATATAATAACATAAGCATAGAAACTAAAGTAAAACAGAAATACAACAACAAATGTGACATTATGAAATGGAGGAAAAACTGAGAAATTGACGCTTCAAATCTCATCGCCCCGATGGTGCAGTGCGTTAGCGCGCGCTTGCACGGGTATCACAAAGATTTCTGATGACGCTTTTAGCAGAGTAGAAATTGCAATCAGATCAGCTAGTGATTTTTTCCTTTTCATATTGAAAAAACTTTGTTGTTGTTGTTGTTTCTTTGGAAAAATTCGTTAGAACAATTAATTGTTCTAACTTTGACCTTAAGCTCAATAAACGATTTTAAACTATCAAACAACTAGAATTTGTATTTAAAATCAAGTATGATTTAAACTATCAAACATTTAGAATTTGTATTTAAATCATATAAAGTCAACATAAAATCAACAAATTTTAAATTTTATTAACTGTTTTGTCAACTGTCATGCCAACTGCGTGTATGCACTTCAAAGACTTAATTTTGAACAATTTTTGACAATATGTATATGGGAATTCTAACAAAAACGTAAACCGTGACCAAAAAATTAAATTTTTTTTAAAAATTTATTATTTTATGACATTATCCAAGAGAAACATTTTAATTTAATAAATATAAGCAATTTATGCATAAATTCATTTACCATGATGATCCATTTGTCTGCACTGTTTCACAAATGTAGTTTTTCTTTTTCGAAAATGTTTCCTTAATTTTTTTGTTTTCGTAAAAATGGAAGGCATTGGCTAAAGATAATGGAAAAATGGTTAAGACAAGGAAAAAAAAATATCTTAGATTGGTTTTTTACTTACAAAATTACATAATTTCTTAACAACCTAATTACTTTATTACACAATTGAACTACAAAGGAAATTTAAGGGCAGATTCTCCTCTCGAGCTCCGAAAACAAGGTAATGTTCTTTTTTCATAGAAGGAAGTAAATGATTACCTGTAGTTTTTTGACAGTTATTTATTGATTCTTAGAGTATAGGAAAATATATTTTTTGGTGCATAAATGTGTAATGTGATGTGACAATCGCAGTCAAACGTCACGTTGAAAAAAGAGGTACCCAAACAGTTTCCATCCCACAGCACGTTCATGTCATCTGATTAAAAAAAAGGTATGCAATTTTATAAATTGTATTATATTTATTGGAGCATGAACCTATAAAATTATCTAAATTTAGGTTTTGGATCCAATAAATGTTATCTACTTTAAAAAAAAATTCAAGTCAATCTATAGAGTAGTTCTTGATATATCGTGGAGATCAGTTTTTAAGTCATGATTTTTAAAAAAAATACGTTTTAAGATTTGGTTAACGATTGCTTCGAGTGCGTTAATGAAAATATGGGTTCGTTTCGTATGCGATCGAAAAATAAAAAAAATAAAAATTGAGTTTCTTGGTCGAGCTTCATGAGAACCAGCCCTTAAGTAACGTAACGCCAACAACGTCACGCCATACCAAAAAGCCTAATAAACCAGAGATGATTTTTAAATTTTTATATTATTTCAAATATTATTCAAGTATTCTTGTTCATATATTTAAACCCTTAGGATCGATTGTTTTATTTAATATGGTGCTATTTTATTACTATTCAATTAAAAAAATTATATACTTTAAAAATATTAATTTAAAAAATAAGGCTTTTTCTTTTTTTTAATTTCTTTTTTTTATATCACACGTAACGGCAGTTTGGACTGTTTTAATAGTAATGCCTAGTGTACACTATGTGTAAGATAAAACAAGTGAAAAATGTCTTTTACAATATTTGTAAAAAGTACTGAAATCATCGCGGGAGTACTGCGGTACTTTTGAAAAGCGAAAAGTACTGAATTCAGTACTTTAGTACTGAATTTATCATCCCTGCTTCAAATCTCATCGCCTCTGTGGTGCAGTGCGCTAGTGCGTGCTTGCACGAGTACCACAAAGATTTCTGATGAAGCCTTTAGCACGGCCGAAAGAGCAATAAAATCAGTTAGTGATTTTTTCCTTTTCATATTGAAAAAAGCTTTGTTGTTGTTGCTGTTACTTTGGAAAGATTCGTTAGAACAATTAATTGTTCTAACTTTGACCTTAAGCTCAATAAACGATTTTAAACTATCAAACAACTAGAATTTGTATTTAAAAATCAAGTATGATTTAAACTATTAAACATTAAGAATTTGCATATAAATCATATAAAATCAGCATAATTTATTAATATTTTCTGTTCTTTTCTTTGCTCAAAAAAACTCAGCATTCTTTAAATTCATGTCAGAATCTAAAAAATTCTGCATTTTGTGCAGGCAGAAGTTTTTTAGAGAGGAATGCGCTTCATTCGCATTTTGACATGAATTTGTTAAATTTTTATATGCTCTTTATTGAGAAAACATCAGAAAAATTCAATGACGTTGTATTTGCTACTTTTTTGTTTAGTATTTAGAAACTTCAAAATCATTAGACCTAAATTTTTAATAAGCTATATTGAATCGTATCTACATTTATATGATATATAAAACAAACATCAAATATTTTATATAATTTGATGCATTTTGTAAAAAATTTTCGAGTCGATCTTTACATCTTCCGTAATTTGGAAAATATTTTTAAAACAGAACTGAAAATTTCAGAATTATCGTAGAGAGGAGAAGTAAATACATTTTTTCGAGAATGTATAACAGAAGTATACGTGTTGACCCAAAGTGTCTCATGAAACAATTTTTGTCTGAAACGTCCATATTAAATGCGTTTTAATAAATTTCTTAATTTTTTATTGGTGTTTTCTTATGTCTTTCTTCAAATTTTCTTAATTTTGGTTCTCTATTAGCTTTATATCTTGCATATAAACAATTGTTTTCGCTTCACTCTTTCAAAGCAGGTGACAAAAATGGTGTACACGCGAACACGTACTTTTGCAACTACACGTGTAGTACGTGTTTAACATTCACGTGTAGTTCGAGCACGTGATTTTTTAAAATACATATTCTTAAAAACACGTGTACTCATACTACACGTGTTCACGTGAAAATGGGAGCTCTAGTTTTAAACGTCTCTAGGACGAATGATACACAAATTAGAAACAACTTTTATTTATTACCTTTTTTGATATCATCGTAATCATTTGTGTTGGCTATGAGTTTGATATCCTTTTCCTTGAGATTTTCCCCGAATAGATGATAGTGGGGAAAGAAAATAATAAATTCTTTAAAAATCATTGGCCCATTGTCATAGTCAAAATAAAAGTCGACTCTAAATTTAGTATCAGCATTTTTGACAGTTTTTTAATGTAATATGTTGTCAACAAGCTTGCACTAAATTTAAAGTCGACTTTATTTTGACTATGATAATGGGCCATAGAATTAAAAAAAAATGCTGTTTCTTACATCTGATTAAAATTTTGCTGAAATTTCATTAGCAATCGCTAGTTCAAATAAGAAGTGGAATACCTAAAATTGATAATAGCTGCATTCCATTCGCTTCAAAATAATCCAGATTAATTTTTTTTACACGCAAAGCAAAAACAAAAATAATAATCGTAAAACAAATAGGATTATTTTTGCTGTCCATATAAAATTGTGATAAAGCCTTTAAACAATTTGAAATACAGGTGCCGCACCTGTATATTTTTATGAGCTGCCATTTCATTTTTTTAATTATTTGTTTGTTTGATACAATGACTATTAGGTAGCCATGACAGCTACCTATTTTCTCACGAGCTGCGACCATCAAATATTAAACAAAAGAAAACAAAACAAACCGCGTGAGTCACACACAGTGGACGCATTCAGCGGAGCCAACAATTGCATATAAATTATTTATATAAATGCATAATATTAATTATTAAATGAAATAATTTACAATTTTTCTGACGTTTAGAGTAAAATACATTCAGAGAAAAATATCGTTCACTAAGGTATAGCTACCATAACAGTTCACAACAGTTTTGAACGACACACGTTCTCATGACACCTAATAGTTATTGTATCATGATTGCATATTTGAATTTCATTTTGACTGCAACGGTAGTGCCCTCTACGAGTCGTTTTTCTTGCCGTTCCTTTGAGAAAATTTGCTATCGCGATTATATTAAGGCGAAAGGAACGCAGCTTATATCAAGCTTCACTTTATTTTTATATCCAAAAATTTAGAAAATTGACAAAGAAAATAATGACTAAGAAAAATCGATTTTGGTTCTCTTGTTAAATCCTTATTTAACATAAATGTCTTATTTTTCAGCAATTATTAATCAAATCATGAATATTGACTCCGTTTTTGCTTAAAATCTAAAGAAAAATTAATAAAGTCGAAAATTTTAAATTATCTGAGTGCTTTTCTTAAGTACTAATTAACAGCAAAAAATTCTTGCCATAATTTCAAATTTTGGTACTGTAAAAAAAATACAAACTGTAGCCCTGGTTTCGCAGTTGTGTCACTTTTTGATATTTTTAATTTTTTGCAGTTAGTTATTTTTTTTTAATTGAAAAATCTTGGAAATGGAGCCGGCAGCTAAATTAAAAAAGAAGATTACTTCATCCTTCAAATTAAGTGGCTTTCTCATACGTTCAGAAAACAGCATCTTCCTGGCAGAACAGCTGTTGCCGTTTCCCGAAGAGGAGCGCGAAAAGTGGTTGACTATTATCATAGAAAACATTCAGAACCAAAAATTGGAGTCGGCAAATGTGGATAGAAAGGCCATAGAAAAAGCCATTAATGATATCAACCGCGTTGGCCTGGACGAGGGCGAATCTGTGTTCAGTGTCATCAATGCCTTCGAAGTGCCGCGCTACAAATACAACAATCAAAACAAGAAATTTGAACTTGATTCTGAACCGCGTCGCACTTTGACCAAACCCACCATGAAGGCGGGCTACTTGCGACAACGCTATGCGATGCTGCTGCAAAAAACTGTGCGTCACGAACTCTTCTCACCAGCTCTCATACAGGGTGGTGTTTCTCCGGCGGTAAAAAAATTCAAATTGCTCTATGCTGAGAACCTGTTGTCTTCGTCGAATGTCGAAGAAGCGGTGGTTTTGGGCTTGTTGACGCAGCTAAAAGAAGGCAAGTTCTATATTGAAGATCCCACGGGCTGTGTAGAGTTGGATCTGTCAGCGACACGTTTCCATTCGGGCTTCTTTTGCGAAGGCTGCTTTGTGCTCGCCGAGGGTTCTTATAGCAATGACGTGCTGAAAGGTAATAAATTTCAAGTGCTAGAAAATAAATAAAAACCTTATTTTTGCTCCTCGCAGTTGATGGCCTTGGTTTTCCACCAGCTGAACCAGCTACAAGTAGTCGCGCTTTTTTCGGCACTCAAAATAGCTGGGGTGGCGAATCAACCAAATTACTGAAATATTCAACACGCCTGCAGGAATTGGAACGCACCAACACGGAAGCTACAATTGTCTTTCTCTCCGATGTGCGCCTTGATATGCCGATTGTTATGGCAAAACTGAGACAGCTTTTTGTTGGCTATGATTCATCTCCACCTGTTGCTATCGTTCTCATGGGTCCCTTTTCCATATCGAATCGCAGTTCCAATGGACTCAAGCAGAACTTTAATGCACTTGGTGCTCTTACACAAGGTTGTGAGCATTTGAAAAAAGAGACTGACCTCATACTAGTGCCTTCCTGTGAAGACCCAACTGCGCCGAATATTTTGCCACGTAGTGCTATACCCGAGTCGCTTGTGGCTGGTTTGCGCAAAGTCTGGCCGCGTACGGTACTCGCCACAAATCCCTGCCGCCTGCAGTATTGTACACAACAAATTGCCGTTTGTCGTCTCGATTTAATGGCAAAGTTTTGTCGCAACACCCTACACTTTCCCGACACTAAACAAATAGATCAGCATTTTGCGCGCACACTTGTTTGCCAAGGTCATTTCACGCCCATCCATCCTATCGCTACGCCTGTTAGCTGGGACTATGATGCAGCTTTATGGCTATATCCTTTGCCTGATCTTATTGTCATTGGCGATGCCTGCCAATCCTTTTCTAATACGCAGCATGGCTGCACAATACTCAATACGGGATCCTTTATAAAGTCAAAGTTTGCCTTTAAGGTTTATATACCTTCGACGCGCACATTAGAGGATTCCGAAATACCTGACGATATGGAGCTAGAATAAATTTTAAATGTTATTTATTGTTGTGCTTGTCACTTAGTCGGATTTATTTATATGATTTTGTTACCCAGAAACACAAAACCAAAAAAAAAAAATACAAAACTCAGAGATAAGACAAGATGAATATACGTAAAAATTATTGGAATTAAAAGAAGCAAGGTTGTTAGTTAAAGGTAATCTTTTTGAATTTTTTGAAAAAACAATGATGAAAGCTTTTACGGTTATAGAAAAAACTATCTTCAATGAAATAAGAATTAAAAGCATCATTATCTTAGCAATATATTCAAATCAAACATTTTAAGTTAGTTTAAATTTAAAAGAACTGGAAGGAGAAAAATGTATGTGTAATATGCAAAATGAGGCCTGACAAGCTTTGCTTAAAAAAATGTGCTTAAACTAAAACACTATTCTCATTTCATCATAGAAAGTGCTCAATACTCTTTGTGTGTTAATACATAAATTACAAGACGGTGTTAAACCTATGTTTCAGGACATCAAAATGTTTGCATATCACAATTTTCAATTCAATTCATTGCCAAAAAAAGCACGAAATGTCCTTGGTGAGTCCTACTTTTTTTGATAATGCTATATTTTTATTAAATTTCTTAAAATATGTTGACTTTATATGATTTAAATACAAATTCTAAATGTTTGATAGTTTAAATCATACTTGATTTTAAATACAAATTCTAGTTGTTTGATAGTTTAAAATCGTTTATTGAGCTTAAGGTCAAAGTTAGAACAATTAATTGTTCTAACGAATTTTTCCAAAGAAACAACAACAACAACAAAGTTTTTTCAATATGAAAAGGAAAAAATCACTAGCTGATCTGATTGCAATTTCTACTCTGCTAAAAGCGTCATCAGAAATCTTTGTGATACCCGTGCAAGCGCGCGCTAACGCACTGCACCATCGGGGCGATGAGATTTGAAGCGTCAATTTCTCAGTTTTTCCTCCATTTCATAATGTCACATTTGTTGTTGTATTTCTGTTTTACTTTAGTTTCTATGCTTATGTTATTATATGTAGTCCAACAGCCTGCTGGAAGTCTGCACTAACAAAGCATGTTTACTGAAGTTGTTTTTAGAATTTTTGCTGATTTTGTTTTCAGCTGTTTCCGTTTGGTCGAGCTCTACCATTTGATTAAAGTTTTTTCTAAATGACCTCTATATTAATTATGTTGACTTTATATGATTTAAATACAAATTCTAAATGTTTGATAGTTTAAATCATACTTGATTTTAAATACAAATTCTAGTTGTTTGATAGTTTAAAATCGTTTATTGAGCTTAAGGTCAAAGTTAGAACAATTAATTGTTCTAACGAATTTTTCCAAAGAAACAACAACAACAACAAAGTTTTTTCAATATGAAAAGGAAAAAATCACTAGCTGATCTGATTGCAATTTCTACTCTGCTAAAAGCGTCATCAGAAATCTTTGTGATACCCGTGCAAGCGCGCGCTAACGCACTGCACCATCGGGGCGATGAGATTTGAAGCGTCAATTTCTCAGTTTTTCCTCCATTTCATAATGTCACATTTGTTGTTGTATTTCTGTTTTACTTTAGTTTCTATGCTTATGTTATTATATGTAGTCCAACAGCCTGCTGGAAGTCTGCACTAACAAAGCATGTTTACTGAAGTTGTTTTTAGAATTTTTGCTGATTTTGTTTTCAGCTGTTTCCGTTTGGTCGAGCTCTACCATTTGATTAAAGTTTTTTCTAAATGACCTCTATATTAATTATGTTGACTTTATATGATTTAAATACAAATTCTAAATGTTTGATAGTTTAAATCATACTTGATTTTAAATACAAATTCTAGTTGTTTGATAGTTTAAAATCGTTTATTGAGCTTAAGGTCAAAGTTAGAACAATTAATTGTTCTAACGAATTTTTCCAAAGAAACAACAACAACAACAAAGTTTTTTCAATATGAAAAGGAAAAAATCACTAGCTGATCTGATTGCAATTTCTACTCTGCTAAAAGCGTCATCAGAAATCTTTGTGATACCCGTGCAAGCGCGCGCTAACGCACTGCACCATCGGGGCGATGAGATTTGAAGCGTCAATTTCTCAGTTTTTCCTCCATTTCATAATGTCACATTTGTTGTTGTATTTCTGTTTTACTTTAGTTTCTATGCTTATGTTATTATATGTAGTCCAACAGCCTGCTGGAAGTCTGCACTAACAAAGCATGTTTACTGAAGTTGTTTTTAGAATTTTTGCTGATTTTGTTTTCAGCTGTTTCCGTTTGGTCGAGCTCTACCATTTGATTAAAGTTTTTTCTAAATGACCTCTATATTAATTATGTTGACTTTATATGATTTAAATACAAATTCTAAATGTTTGATAGTTTAAATCATACTTGATTTTAAATACAAATTCTAGTTGTTTGATAGTTTAAAATCGTTTATTGAGCTTAAGGTCAAAGTTAGAACAATTAATTGTTCTAACGAATTTTTCCAAAGAAACAACAACAACAACAAAGTTTTTTCAATATGAAAAGGAAAAAATCACTAGCTGATCTGATTGCAATTTCTACTCTGCTAAAAGCGTCATCAGAAATCTTTGTGATACCCGTGCAAGCGCGCGCTAACGCACTGCACCATCGGGGCGATGAGATTTGAAGCGTCAATTTCTCAGTTTTTCCTCCATTTCATAATGTCACATTTGTTGTTGTATTTCTGTTTTACTTTAGTTTCTATGCTTATGTTATTATATGTAGTCCAACAGCCTGCTGGAAGTCTGCACTAACAAAGCATGTTTACTGAAGTTGTTTTTAGAATTTTTGCTGATTTTGTTTTCAGCTGTTTCCGTTTGGTCGAGCTCTACCATTTGATTAAAGTTTTTTCTAAATGACCTCTATATTAATTATGTTGACTTTATATGATTTAAATACAAATTCTAAATGTTTGATAGTTTAAATCATACTTGATTTTAAATACAAATTCTAGTTGTTTGATAGTTTAAAATCGTTTATTGAGCTTAAGGTCAAAGTTAGAACAATTAATTGTTCTAACGAATTTTTCCAAAGAAACAACAACAACAACAAAGTTTTTTCAATATGAAAAGGAAAAAATCACTAGCTGATCTGATTGCAATTTCTACTCTGCTAAAAGCGTCATCAGAAATCTTTGTGATACCCGTGCAAGCGCGCGCTAACGCACTGCACCATCGGTTCAAACAGCTGAAAACAAAATCAGCAAAAATTCTAAAAACAACTTCAGTAAACATGCTTTGTTAGTGCAGACTTCCAGCAGGCTGTTGGACTACATATAATAACATAAGCATAGAAACTAAAGTAAAACAGAAATACAACAACAAATGTGACATTATGAAATGGAGGAAAAACTGAGAAATTGACGCTTCAAATCTCATCGCCCCGATGGTGCAGTGCGTTAGCGCGCGCTTGCACGGGTATCACAAAGATTTCTGATGACGCTTTTAGCAGAGTAGAAATTGCAATCAGATCAGCTAGTGATTTTTTCCTTTTCATATTGAAAAAACTTTGTTGTTGTTGTTGTTTCTTTGGAAAAATTCGTTAGAACAATTAATTGTTCTAACTTTGACCTTAAGCTCAATAAACGATTTTAAACTATCAAACAACTAGAATTTGTATTTAAAATCAAGTATGATTTAAACTATCAAACATTTAGAATTTGTATTTAAATCATATAAAGTCAACATAATTAATATAGAGGTCATTTAGAAAAAACTTTAATTTCTTAAAATATTCTTACCTTTTAATAAACATTATTTTTTTAATTTTTAAAAATAAAATTAAAAAAACGTTTGCCTAATTTGTAGAATCAAGGTTGGTATAAAAAAATGGTCTTTTGTGGAAAATTTGTATAGGATAGACGAAAATAAGAGTCAGGAATTGATTAATTTAAGTGTGATCTAGTTTTGACCATTATTCTTTTGCAGGTTTCAATTATAGAAAAGAAACTTTGTTTTGGTAGTCCCCATTTTTAACTCCTTCAAAAAAATTTTCAAATATATTCTCTTTTCTACTCCACTAAAATGGTTTACTAAACCGAAAAATAAGGAAAGTTTTGCAAATTCAGCATTTTTTTTAAAGACTGTTTTTAAAACGCCATATCGTCGTATAAGGATTCATGGCCTCCACACGCTATTTTCACAATTTTGAGTTAATGGCTTTTGATACAAAATTTTTAAAACTTGCAATGCATTTTTTGCTATATTTTCCAGAAACTGAGATATTTCGTTTACATTTTACCTAATTTATCTTATGGACGACGATATGATCTAATATCGCAAGATGATACTAAAAAATAAAAACAATATAATAATTTTATTAAATCATTCTTAAAACATTAAATCAAACATTTAGCATTTGTATTAAAATCATAGAAAATCAACATAATAAATAACAAGGTCATATAGAAAACTTTAATTTTATAAAATGTAATACAACTTTTAAAGTGTTTTTGTGATGTTCAAAAAAGTCCTTATCTTTTTACCAAAAATGTAAGATTTAAATATTATTTATCAAATTTTGATGATTTTTATTTTTTTCCTAAGAACTTTTAATAGACGGAATATATTTTGTTATGCCAATTTAAAAAGTTTTAAAAAAAACTTACAACCCCATAAATTAAATTAAAACCTACAGTGGCTCACAGCTTATTTCGTATAGTACGCAATCTTTATTTTAAAAGTATTTAGCTGTTAAGTAATTTTAAAAAAAAACTTGAACGCACATTTGTAAAGCCAATGTAAAACTTACGCAAAAATTTAATTTAAATTTTGAAAATTCCCCTTGCCCGTAAGAGGACTTTTGAATTTAAGTAGAACATTTAAGCTCACAGATTATTTCGTACACAAATTTTTTTACATGTAAACTCTCGATCATGACCCCATCTGCAGCTAATTTTTAGTATGATCGTACAACTATAAATGTCAATACTGATTTTTTTTAAATGGGCCGTCGTACAACAGTGGAACAGCGCGAGTAAGGGTTTAGTTCACTTTAAAAAGCAGAAAATTCAGCTGAATTCGTAATTAAAATTTCCTCTACAGTGCAGAAAATCATTCAGCACTTTTTGCACGAAAATCGTGTGGGCGATAAGGGTAGAAATGCTTCTAATAAAATATTTACTGAAGCGGACGAGTGACTACTTCTGCGTAAAATAAAGGAGAATACGAATCTGTCGGAAAGAAAATAAAATATTAGCAATGCTGACTAAACTCCGCCAAACAGCATGTTGTCCATCCTTTTACATTCTGGAACGACTTAATTTTCTTTGACGAGTCCTAATACAATATTTTTGGGTTCGACGAAATGAAATACGTGTGGTGTAAGACCTAATACCGAGCTAAACAACAAACACCTCAAGCCTACAGCAAAACATGGTGACGGCAGCATAATGGTTTGAGCCTGTATGGCTGCATCGGGAGTTGGAAAAAAGGGCTTTTATCGATGGAATTGTGGACAAGCCACTATGTCTGAACATTCTAAAGAAAAATGTACTTCCGATACCTTGGGTTTACGAAAGATATTTCGGTTCTACCAGGACAACGATCCGAAAAATAAATCGGTAATCGTCCAATCATGATTGATTTGGAATTGCCTGCACAGTCACCATACTTAAATGTATTTTAAAATGTTGGCGCAATTTTGAAGAGTGGCTTACGCAAACGGAATATTTCCAATAAAAATGATTTAAAAAATGACCTGCCTCCAGCAATGGCAAAAAATTTCCCAAAAAAAACGGTGGAAAACATTACTAGCCGGCTTAAAGATGTAATAAAGAATAAAGGCGGCTACACAAAATATTAAAAAATACGTACATTTGACCTTTTTCTAAAATACACTGCAGTGCACGAAAAAAAAAAATTTGAAATAATCTGAGAAACGAATAAAAAAAAAAAAAAAAAAAAAAAAAAATTTTAGAGTTTGACACAGTACCTGCCCGAAATAAGCAGTGAGCCATAAGCAATTATTTTTGTTTAAACTTAACAAAATATTCTTGGAAAGTAGTATTACGACATGTTTCGTTATGAAAAATTGCTCAAAAACAAAAAAAAAAACAAAAAAAAAATTAAAAATCACCCAAAGTTTCTTCATACAAAATTGGGCCATCTTTCATATGAAAAATCATCAAAAAAGTTGGGTGATTTTTCCTTTATTTTTGGGCGATTTTTCATTTTTTGCTTTGGGTCATTTTTAATTTTTTGTTTGGGCAATTTTTCATTTTACTTTTGGGTCAGTTTTCATTTTTTTTTGGGTAATTTTGCATTTTTATACTTGTTTTTTTTCTGTATGTATTGATTAATATAGTAATTTTTTTTCAATTGTTCTTGTTAAGAATAAAACATGGAACAATTGAAGAAGAACGAAAACTCAATTTTTTTTTAATCATATGCATTAGGGCCAGCACCACGAAATAGACCCCAATTGAAATAAGCCAAAAAAAAAATTAAGTAAACCCCAAAAATAGTTCATACATTTTTGGGTGTTACTTCATATGAAATAACTGCCCATTTTGGGTTCTATTTCATAAATTTTGGGAAATATTTAATTTTTTTGTTTGGGTCTTCATAATGAAATAAGAGCCAACGAAATAAGCCCCAATGCAATTTTAGTTGGAATTTATTTCACTTTGATTTTTTTCTTGGATTTTATTTCATTCGGTTTGGGAGTAGTCATTTCATTTCTTAAATTTTGGGGTCATTTTATTTGAGGGCTTCTTCATTTTGCTTAATTTAGGTTATCGAAGAGTTGCTTACAATAAAATTCATTCTAATTTTTTCACATTTTCTAATTTTTGATAAATTTTTGAATTATTTTTTCCGTGTAGTTGCGCCTTTTACAAATTATTCCTTCTGTAAAAAGCGCATATAAAACCAACTATACGGTCGAAGTGGGTAAAAAATAGATTTGCATTAAAACTGCATTTTGTATATTTGATCATCAAAAAAAAAAAAATAACTGAATTGTACTTAAAACATTTACAAAACCAAAAGTAGTTGTAATTAATCGTGAGTTGTAGGTTCCCTCTCCGAAAAAGGAATTAATTTTAAATTCTGAAACGGCATGAAAATTTATTATATCCTCCGTACTAAGTAGTCGCCTTCTGGCTTCTAAAATGTTCCTTTTCATGCGTTGATTTATTTTCTGTTGGTTCATAATTTTTTTATTATTTGGTTACTTCATTAATTTTGGGGATAATTTAATTTTAAGTTTAGAAATCCTTTACATAGGGCTTATTTAATTTCTTTGGGAGAAATTTCATTGGAGTTTATTTCATTTTTTCGTTGGGTGTTATTTCATAATGAAATAAACCCCAAATGTTGGGACTTATTAAATTTTAATTTGGGAATTATTTCATTGCGATTGGGAATTCTTGAATTTTTTCGCTTGGGTTTATTTAATTTTCGTTGGGACTTATTTTATTGGGTGTTATTGCATTGGGACTTATTTTAATTGGGGTCTATTTCGTAGTGCCATTAGGGCCTTAGTCCAATTCCGTTAAAATTTCAGGCCGCTCTCAACTGGTTTAGAAGTAATAGTGGTCCAAGTTTGCATAAAATTGCCATTTCAAGAATAAGAAATCTTTCAAATTTTTTTATGTGAAATAAGTTGCCGGAAAAATATTTACTTAAAACTAAAACTACATATTTTAAGTTTTCCCTTTTTAATAGGCGGCCGGCCTGCGGCCGCTGCTTAGGGATTACAACCCTCAATAAGGTCAACACCAGCTTCGCTGTCTACAGCACTTTTGGATATAATTATCTTTTTAAAATAAAATTAGAAATTTTAAAATAATGTTTTAATGTTTTAGGCATGTTGAAGATGAAGAAAAACTCAAATTTTAAATTTTGTTTGCAAATGTATTAAGAGCTTCTTTGTCCAATTCCGGTCCAAAATTTCAGGCCGCTCTCAAGTCGATTAGAAGTTGTAGGGGTCCAAACTTGTAAAAATTTGCCTGAAAAGGGAAATATTAAAAAGAGAATTATATCCAGTAGTACTGTAGACAGCGAAGCCGGTGTTGGAATTACCGAGGGTTGTAATCCCTAAGCAGCGGCCGACGGTCGTCTATTAAAAAATTAATTATATCCAGAAGTACTGTAGACAGGGAAGCCGGTGTTGGACTTACTGAGGGTTGGAATCCCTAAGCAGCGGCCGAAAGCTGCCTATTAAAAAGAGAATTATATACAGATGTACTGTAGATAGCGAAGCCGGTGTTGGACTTACTGAGGGTGGTATTACCTAAGCAGCGACAGCGATAAAAGTCGACTCTAAATTTAGTTTAAGCATTTTTGACAGTTTTTTTAATACAATATGTTGTCAAAATGCTTCCACTAAATTTAGAGTCGACTTTTATTTTGTTTATGGTAATGGGCCATTTAGTTTAAGTTTTAAGGCTTTGTGCGAATTGATCTAACTGCGACCTAAACTAAATTGTGTCGATAGTTTAGGTCGCATTTAGATCAAGTGCTTCTAATTTAGGAAATTACAAATCATATTAATTTTTGTTAAATTGTTCTTGCTAATAATGAAACATTGTCTTAAAATTGGGTAATTTTGCATTTTTTTGGGTGATTTTAAATTTAATTTTTGACGGCATATTCCATTTGGGTGATTTTTCATTTTCTTTAAAAGAGTTTTTGGTGATTTTTCGTATTTTTTGGGCGATTTTTCATTTTATCTTTTGGGCCATTTTTCATTTTATTTTGGGCCATTTTTTATATAAGCGATTTTTCATTTTTTTTGGGCGATTTTTCATAACGCGAAAACACGTATTGTATGGAAAAAATTTATATTTTTAAGCAATAACTTTAAAAAAGACTTAAAACTCTTTTAACACAATTTAAACCGCACTAGAAGAGAAATGCTCTAACACATTTACCTTTCCAGCAATATCTTCTTTTTTACCTCAATTATGCAAATTAATGTGCACAACACATCAAAAGTGTAGCATACTTTTTGGCTTTAGACGAGACTTTTCAGTAGTGTCTGCCACAAACATAAGAAAACGCATACGCATAACCAACGAAACAATATTTTCACAAATCGGCTTTACGTCATGAAAAATAATAGCAGCTTTAGATGGAAAAAAAGTGTGACTCTTTATATTGCCAGGAAATGAACGAACGCAGCAGCTACGTTTAACATGCTTAGAAAGTGGTTTTATGCAGTGTGTGAATTTTTATTTTACCACTTCGGCTACTTCTGCTTCTGCTCCGTTCATCTAAATATGGCGGCATGGAACTGTAGCAGATTGTGTACAACGACCATCTCGCTTAAATACGACATTTTTACAACATTTCCACATACTGTTCGTTTGGTGTGGAACACATGCTGTGATGATCACGATGATGCTAGTTATGATGACGCTGACGACAACGAAGATGGCGAAGCTGAACATTTAATTTAATGATGGTCTTAACGTTTTGTCTGTTCTTATCAACAAAGTCACACTCATGCTTAGTGGGCTGGGAAGGCAGAGTGACGGTAAGGCGGTTGTGTTGTGGACACAATGATTGAGTTTGGATAATTTATAAAAACAAGTTTACGGAAAAACTGCTGTCAATCGGCTGATGATGTAACAAAAGTTAAGCTGGAAGTTTAAGTTTAGTTATAAATTTTAGCTTAAATCGTTTAGTTACTTTTAATATAATTAAAAAATGGAAAAAACCTAAACGGAAAAATCAATATAAACAGAAATCAATTGCCACATCTATGTATGTCCCCTCATCACTTGATAAAGGCTGGACCGATTTGGTTGATTTTTTGTTGTTGTGGTCTTTATTACACAGTTACAGACGAAGAAAATTTGGACAAAGACGACATTTTGAACGATGCAAATATCAACATTTTGGCCGAAATTGCCGGTGAGATTGCAATTGAATACAACTCATGTACAGTAGATTTCGATCTTCCGGCGGAAGCGCAAGAGTCGGTAGATAATTCAACAGAAGACGAGGAATACACTCAGCCATTGCCATCTAAATCTTGCCATATAGGTAGAAAATCTATGTCAAAAGCGCCCAGTACACAATTGAACAAAAAGAAATAAAAATACTACCCTGTGTCGAAGTACACGAATTCTCAATGGAAAATTTTTGGAAAACCAGTCTCAGCAAAATACAAAGATACCAAGTACACTAGATCGCAACTTTAACGCAACAGCAAAAAAGTTGATGGCGACAAAAAGGCCTTGGCGACAGCACCAAATTGGATACAATCGACAGATTTGCTAAAATACGTCCTTTTTTGGATACGATGAATAAGAAATACATGCAGTTTGAAATATTTACGTCCATAGATGAACAAATGGTACCCCACTTTAGGAGACATTCGTTACAAAATGTTCATAAGAGGCAAACCAATCCATTTTGGATTTAAATATTGGTGCTTGTGCTCAAGCGATGGGTACATGTTTTTCTTTATACCGTACCCTGGAGCCTACGACAAGGGTATTGGCCTTGGCACAGATGTTGTTTTGAGCCTTCTTTTCAACGTTGAGCATCCGGAAAGACACACTGTTTTCTTTGGCAATTTTTTTTACGTCCTACCACTTGCTCTGTTTCCTAAATGAGAGAAAATTTTATGCAACCGGCACAGTTCGCGCAAATCGGATACAAGGAGTTGCAGTTGTACAAACCCATCCAATCGTCTGGAAATATTAACATTTTCGATAAAAATAATCAAGTCAACTTCGTGCGCTGGAACGACAACGCCCATGTGACAATTGCTACCAACTATGATTCGGTAATTGTTCGACAAAAAAAAAAACAACGATTTCAGTTGTAAATTTTTTAAACTAACCGCATTATTCTGTATCACGAAACAGCACACCAACGACAAGCAAGACACGAGAAGTAATACTTTTTTCTATACAAAATTCTATTGCTTCTCGTGTCTTTCTCGTCGTTGGTGTGCATTTTCGTTATACAGAATAAAGCAGTTAATAAAACCTTCGTACATTATACGAAGAATGCGTACGGTCAACCTATGAATGAATTTGTTTCTACTAAAATTTTTAATTCGGAAATAGTACAAAATTATTGGTGAATACTTCGAGAGTAATGAAAGAAATTACGAAGTTAGTCCTACGTGAAATTGACGAATTAATTTTGTCAATTAATTTAATTTTGGCGAAGATCGTTCTTCGTAGCAATAGATGGCAAAGGACAGGCGCGTATCCAGAAAAAAAATTTCGGGGGTTTTTAATTTTTGAAGGGAAGCTTTTTACGCCTCGCTTTGTGATTTGCTTGAGTGAAATCTGAAAAGGACATTTTTTCCATACACCTTTTTCTTAGAATTGTTGTTGCTTTTTGTGTCGATTGTAACAAGGGAATAATAAAATTAATAAAAATATTTCTTTGTTAGCAATGAGGATTGAACTCGTGCCCTTTCGATTGATAGTCCTATACACTACCAACTGATTCAAAAAACTCCGTTGACTATCGGAGTTTATTTAATATTAGGCGTGTTTTATTCGTTCTGGCAGAGACTATAAATACTTATAGACATTGCATGTGAAAGCTCCGGTACGGAATGAAAAATTTGCACGTACAAGACAAGAGACCCGACGAGTAAATAACTAGCGAGTAATCGCTTGCATGGATTTGTGTTGCTAGCACAACATGTATAAGTTGCTTAAAGTTTTGTTTATGTTGCTAGAATTTATAAAAGAACAGCAATGATGCAGAAAACCACTGCTTATACATATATTTTTTAGATTTCTGAGTTGAGCAGCCTGACTTTGTTTACATTTTTTTTGGCTTGATTTGTTGTTGCTGCATTGGACTTTTTTTGTTACGCTAGGATTTTGTTCACGTTTTGGAAGCATTTCGTTGATCGTCAGATATAAATCATATTTTTGCGATTTTGTCTATCTGAAGCAAAAACGTTTTAGATAAATCGCTATATCTTTTTTATTTCTGTTCGGATTCAAATGAAAGGATTCAAAGAACAAAATTTTAGAAAATTTATCAATCTTCTAAATGACATTAAAATTAAATTTAAAAAAAATGAATTCAATTACTTATTACCTATTTTAAACAGATTTAAAAGTAAAACTCTAATCTGCTGCACAGAGTTAAATCCACTCATACCTTTAAATTGTATTTTTTAAAGAAAATGCCATCAATTTTGTTTTCTTGTTTTTATTTCTTTGTAATTTAAATTGATATTCGGCTAATTTGTTAAAAAAAGTATTTATTTATCTATTTGAAGCAAGGCGGTTTAGATAAATCGCTATATCTTTTTTGTTTCTAATCGGATTCAAATGCACCAAAGGACAACATTTTAGAAAATTGATCAATGTCTTAAATGACATCAAAACTAAATTATAACAAAATTAAAACAATTATTTATTGACTATTCTTACCTTTATCCTTTCAAATTACATCAAAATAAAGTTTTGCAAAAATTAATCGATTTCTTTATTTACTATTTTTACCTTTATCCATTCAAATAATATCAAAATTAAATTTTAACAGAATTAATCCAATTATTTATTAACTATTTTAAATAGATTTAAAACAAAAACTCCAATAATAACTTTTAATTGATTTTTTTTAAGAAAAGAGCATGCATTTTTTTTTCTTGTTTTATATATTTAGAATTAAATTATGATTTGTCTAATTTGTTGTTAAGAAAAAAATAAAAAGTAGTATTCTATTGCCACGCAGGACAATCGGCAGCTACACGAATTGCCTTGTGTTATTCTTGTTGCTTTGCCTATTTTGTAGCATCATCCAATTGGAGACTTATTTTTTTACATTTGATTAAATTGCGATTCGGCAATTTATATTATCAAAAAAATATTATTTTTTTTAAAGCAAGATGTAGGCTTATTAACAAATTGTAAGCTCTAATTTTTGTATTAAATAGTGAAAAAGGAATACATATATGAAAACCAAAACAACTGAAATGCTTTTAAGTTTTTTGTTATATTGCTGACTTAAACATGAATTATTATAAAATAAGTTTTGAAGTTGTTTGTGATAAATTTAAAATTTGCTAAATAAATGAAATTTTTAAATTTTTTTCCTTTTCCTTCGAAAATTTAAAAATTACAAAATAAATTAAATTTTTTAAGATTTCTTCTTTGCTTTTAAATTTCAATTATTTCAAATGTATTTAAGTTTTAAGGTCATACCATACAAAAATAAAAATAATTACAAAAGCCTGGGGGAAAACATTGCTAAATGAGGTGCACTTATTTTTAACAATATGAGGTGCATTCAGTTTAGAGTAGAGATGAGTGATATTTTGATACCGGTCATTTAGTCACCGTGATTGAAAAATCACTGGTAACTGTGTTGATTAAATACGATTAAAAAACTGTGATCAGTGGTTGAGCTTTTGTTAATTTTTTGTCTTATGTCGTTTGCAGCGATTCGTGACATAACCAGTGATTTTTTGATTGTGCGAGAATTTTTTGTCTCTGTCTCTCAAGTACGCATATCATATGCACTTTGATATGAGTTTTAATGTTGTTTCGGCCACCTCTCATAACATGCATACATGAATATGCATTTGTTTAGTTGAAAAATAACGTGATCACGGTCACCATATTAAAGAACGGCGATTTAAAAATCACGTTCACTAATAACGTCGTTATTGATATGGACAAACAGACGAAAAGAGAGTCGGATAATTTAAAATCCAAAACGACGAATTGACAGACAGACTTTCAGACAGACTTTCAGACGTACAAACGGAATGCTTATGCATTTAGAAGCCTTTGCATTTTTGCATTGTTTTTTTTAACTCTTCGGACGGTAGATTTTCTTTTAATCATTTCGAATTCTTTCGAATTAAAACAGTTATAAGAAAATCTAGAATGATTTGCCTGTGCTCAAAGCAACTCCCATTTTCATCAAACCACTCTGGCGTTGCAAGATTTGAGTGTGCAATACAGGACTTTATGATACGTTTTTTTAAATTCGGTTCGTGACAACTTTTATTGAATATACCCTTGTATATTGAAAAATTCATCAAAGACCCTTCGAATAATACCAAAAATTACGGGAAAACACATTAATCCGAAATTATTCGACAAAATGAGGGTTTCATTTGCAGTTCAGGTATTAAGTTGCTTCGGCTATTCGCAAATAAGGAAGTAAATAAGGCGAATGCTGAAGCAACTTTTCATTATGTCATGAACTGCAATAATGCATTTGATTACTGTGATAGCATAGACTTCTACTATCAAAATTTTAATAAGCGTGCTAGATTTCATTGCCAAAAGTTCCACCTGATACTCAGGAACTATACTTAAGTTCCAAATGTGAGGTGGATTGTTTTGAGACCTCTGGTTATTATTACTCTGTGCTGGAACTTAAATTTTATGAATTGACACAAGTTATGCGGCAAAGTAATAAACAGTTTTCGTCATTGCTAACGAAGATTGGTGATGGTAAAAAACTTGAGCAAAACGAGTTACATTTAATAGAGAGTCGATTTTTTACGAATTAATCTGCCAGCCGCCTGTGTCCAAATGGAATAAGATTATTTTTTAGTAATGCTTCTGTAGATTTATTTATTAATTCTATCTTACGCGCAATAGAACGCAATAAAAATAATGAACAATTACAAGCATTTAAACAAAAATTGCATAATTTCAAAGTCATCGATACAGGTGGTTTATCTTCTGAAATTGTTTTTGTCATCAATAAACATTATCTAATAACAACAAATATTAATGTTAGCGATAGTTTGGCAAATGGGGCTATTGGTAAACTAGTGCACATTGAAATTGACCAGAATGACCAGGTTAAAAAAGTTTGGCAGGAATTCGATGAGTCTAAAATTGGTCAGAAAGCAAGAATGAAAGCTTCTGCTGATGCTCAATCGATTCAAGTTGGAAAAAGAGCTGTGCCAATTCTACGAAAAAACAGTAGCATACCTCTTAATAAAAATAAAACAATCACAGTTACAAGAAATCATTTTCCATTAATTCCTGCAATGGCTGTAACTATTCATAAGTCACAGGGTGGATCATCATTCGCAGATTGTTTACGA